>OX244030.2:10218510-11574760 GCA_945859785.2 Tridacna gigas | reverse complement strand
ACATGATGGGTCGCAAAATTTAAGAAATAATCTTCTTTCTATCGTGGTTTATCGTTCAATAAACAACGGTTGTGAATTGTAGGGCGCAATGGATAATTCACGAGGGCTATCGCCCGAGTGGTATATTCATAGCACCTCATAACTCACAACCGTGGTTCATTGAACGATAAACCACGATTGAAAGAAGATTATTTCCATTCTAACATGACCAGCTCTTGATGAAAGGAAAACAAGTTCATACTTAGTATACCAAAGTGGATGCAGATTAATTCTTACTTTGCACAGAATATAGAATGACGTCGATTTTACCAGGCTTCCCCTGCACGATGTTTTAGGGACGAATTCACGTGTCATGTTAGAATGGAGCTTTTTTAACACTTAAGCTGCTGAATAAATGAAACCCAAATTTCTACTCAATACTGAAAGCACAAACATTGCAGTTTCAAAGTTGATTTCACCGGAAAGAAAATACCGTATCGGACTGTGTAGATCAAAGATCAGACTGCACGTTCTGTGCAGTCTGATCTTGATCTACATTGTCCGCAAAAGGTCAGTGGGTCGCGATCAGCAGCTTAAGGGTTAAATCTAAAACACAAGCGTGTTATTTATTCTTACGCGCTCAATCGCCTAGAATGAAAGACAGAAACATTTCATGTTTAGAATTAATTTCGTTTCTTGCATTTGTAATTCAAACCTTTGCCACACAATCCCAAGTTTTAACGACCCTGAGAAAAAAATAAAAAACTTTTAAAATATTGAGGGAAAAATAGAAAATACTGTTCTCCTTTTCTAACCAGGTTTTCTACCTTATCAGAGACAGTTTTCACCATTTGAGTCACATTTAAATTGTCGTCTGCAGATGCTTTCAATCTGGACAAATCTACGAATTCGTTCGTTTGGTAAATAATAAACAAATACATGTTTTTCCTTATTACTCGCGCATGCATGATCAATCTTTGTGGTATATTTATTCGTCAAAATGTTACCGGTTGAATGTGTAACATGCATTCAAAGTATAGCATCCCGAACTAAATGCTCGTGTGGTATCATAGGATACAGTGTGCACATTTGATCATTCGTGCTTTATCAAAGGAAAGAAAAGAAGTATCATAGAGGCGTTGTGAATCCAGACTCGCAATTATTGTAAACAATCAGGCACATAATGGCCTATATTGTTCTGGTGTTAGAAAAATCCTGCAGTTTGATTACTTTACTTACCCTGATATACTAATATAAATGGTTGTACCATGCTATGGCAAAAGGCGGTGTCATGCATCTCCTCAATGCGTAATAAATACCAAGCAAGTCATCATCACGTGATTATGGATCCGACAGCATCCATAGTTATAATGGTCCTTTGAAATGCTAAAAATTGACTAATAGCATAAAGTGAATTGCGCAGGCTGACCTGGGTCGATACTTTTTGCACATGCATTAAACTCATATTTCACAGAGCGTGGCTCAGTTACATTCTGTACACAGATGCTCTTTTTATAAGTTATTAGCATAACAGATAGCAAGCCACATGTAGTTTTAGGTTGATTTTGAAGACGCTGCAGGTAGATTGTGCAATCCGATCTTTGATCTAAATGGTACGATAATTTGAGGGATGTTTTAAAAAGAATTATGAAATGTTGATATTTGACTATTCCCTGCTGACTGACTGGAGTAAACTTCAAGACGGAAAATATCAGAAAGCATTTTCAGTCGGAAAGGGAACGGAGTTTAAATGATTGGATTTATCCTCGAAAGGGTAAAAGTAAAAAAAGTTGGGAAAAAAAAGAGACATTTGGTAATCAGCATGTTCTCTCTTTTCAATGATTTCAAAAGTCGTGTTCACCAGGGTCGTAAATGAAGGGACACCTTTGGTAAAGAATGAGTCTGATTGATTGATTGAATGAATGGTGTTTTACGCCGCTTTCAACATTATTTCAGTCCTATTACGGCGACAGCTCACATATTCATGTATTTCCTGGATTCCACTAGGCTAGGGCTCTGAAGTGTCTTGCCCAGGGACACTCCCACGAAAGACCCAGAAAGCACGGGTCTGTTGGTCACAAAGCATAAAGATCAATCGTCACATCTCCCTTGTTTGAAAAAGAAACCTGCAAAAAGCGTTATCTGGTTAAAACCGTGAAAAAAATTGAAAAGGATTACAGACCAAAGAATACCAATGACAAATTTCCACCCAATATTTGAACCATACTCTGGCAAAAGGGGGCTTAATGCATCGCCGTTATGCATTATACCAAGCAAGTCATCAAATAATTATGGATCCCTACTAGCCACTTTCGTTCAATAACCGACTGAATCATGAGGTAGACTGGTCCCTGGACATACAGACAATTGACCGATTGCGAAAAGTTTCGGCTCAGGTCAGTCTGCGCGGACTGCGCAGGCTGACCTGGTTTGGCACTTTTCACAGATGCATTAAGACTCCTTTTCACAGAGTATGGCTCATTTCATAATAACGATAAAAAAAAAAGCAAATAAATAAATAAATGACTCTATCCCCACAAAAAAGATAAGATATATTGGTCGAGACAGCTGTAAACAATTTTTAAATAATGAATCTGCTCTAAGCTACTACGTTTCCTCTAACAATAGGAAAGAATAGGAGAAAAATTAAGTAATAATTCTCCATAGGCATTTAACTTAATGAGATGAACCAAATCTTTACAAAAAATATGTGTTTTTGATTATATAATTTTATTACATATCTGAAAATCATTTCAGGGCGATTATTTGAGTCTAGTAGAAAAATGTATGAACTTTGCCTGTGAGTTGATGGACCTTTGTCGGGGTACACAGGAAGTGGAGGCTGTGCTCAGTGAGGGTAGCGATACATCGGTGGAAAAGAGCAAACGGGATCCTCTGGCCCGACTGAAAATGGCCATAAGATATCAGGAAAAAAAGGTGGGTATAATTTTCAGCAGAATATTGGTTTATTCCTTGTTTTGAATTCTGGTAACCCTACGCTGCTACCGATCCACCGACCTTTTGACTTCCGGTTCCGGTTATGGAAAGGTAAACATTTAAAAGCGCTGGAAAAAAAAGAAGACTTTCGTACATTCTAAAGATTGTCTGTTATTAAAACCAGGTGAAACTATTCTGGGATTGTATGTTTACGTTTTCTTCAAACGGAAAAGAGTGAAAATAGTGTAGTTAGACTGTGAAGAGGAGAAATAGTTCATACAAACATTCTTTTTTCTTTCTATCTATATCGCTCGATCTGCAGTCTGATCTTAGATCTACACTGTTCGATATGGACTTATTGTCCTCGTAAAAGTAAGATTGAAATAACATTATTCGGGGTTTTACTATTGTCTTTAAAGCTTTATTCAACTCATTTAGCAGTATAAGGATTAAGAAATTAATTTACAAAGAACTAGGAACTAAAAGAAACGAGTTTATGAATTACCATATGGGCTATTTCAGATTGACGTAAAACTTATAAGAATGAAAAAAAAAAAAAGGAGAAATACTGAAGGAAACAGCGTTGTTTATTGTGAATCGTATTACAAATAATTTGAGAAAAAAAAAAATCGACCGCTCTTTATAAACAATTTCTTCTTTCCAAAATGTACCTTTAACTCTTAGGCTGCTAAGCGCGACTCGCTGACCTTTTGCGGACAGCGTAGATCCAAGATCAGACTGCGTGCAGTCTGACTTGGATCTACACTGCCCGATAAGAAGAATATCTTTCCTCCAAAAAAGGACCCTTGAAATAGGAAAATTTGGGTTTATACTGTCAGTTTGAAAGTTTCATTTCTTATATTTAGCACGATAAGGGTTAAAAACTATCTGTTACAAAACACAGCATATAAATTTGGGATATGAAAAAGAGCCTGTCAAAGCTGTCTACCTAATTAAAATACATTAAAATTTGTTATCTCCCAAATATTATATAATCCCTTTTTTCTCAGTCTTTTTATCTCTATTAGCGCCAAATATTAAAAATCGAGCCCTTTCGACGATTGAAAATTTATTTAAGATTTTTATCTTACAGGCTTGACTAAACCAGCGGACGGTATAGATCCAAGATCAGACTGCACTTTCTGTGCAGTCTGGTCTTGATCTATGCCGTCCGCAAATGCTCCCATTTTCGCCTTTGGCATTGAAAGGGTTACTAAAGTGAAATATTGCAGACAGTGTTGTTCAAGATCAGACTGCACAGAAAGATCAGCACTTTCTGAAATATTCTTGTCACTGCACCCTCCAAAATAATGATAAATTTATGTCTCTCTGTGCTGATTGTAGATGTAGCAGTCAGATTTGCAACGTAATGTGTGCTGGAAAATACGATACAAGAAAAAAGAAAAAAACAAATAATGGTAAACAAGAAATATCTTCAAAAGAGATAGACGACATAAGAGGTTCTGAAATTTGAATATTATGAATTTGCGCATAAATACTAGAAAGCCTGAAGGGGGCGCACAATAAATATGGCCACATTTTAGACCAATCGGAAATTACTATTTCTTTATTCTAGAATATCAATAACCAAGTTGTAGGTCAAAGGCCAGTGTATGCTGCTACGTCGAAAAATGCTTTTCTTTACAGTTTGTAGCTCACCCGAACTGCCAGCAGCACATGACCAGTATTTGGTATGGATCTGAAATGGGTTTCTTACAGTCCTTTAACTGGGTCCGCGAGAGTTTATACGCCATTTTGTTTTTGCCAGCGATTCCCTTCTTGTGTGCGGTGTATATAATTTTTCCAAATTCAAAGGTAAATGGATTGATATTGGCCTTTGTATTGTTTCTTGCTCTAAAAGTGTGCATATATATTTGAGCCATGCTGACCGCGCAGGCTGATCTGGATCGAACATTTTGCTATCAGTCAATTTTCTGCATGTCAAAGGACCAGTGCACCTCATAGCTCTTTTGGTTGTTACACAAACTTGATTTTATGGATCCACAATTATGTGATGACTTGCTTGGTATAATGCACCATGGAGATGCATTAAACCCCCTTTGCCCAGAGAATGTCTCATTTATGACAGACTAGTCAGTCTGTGGACTTAAATGACTTTGGTTAACACTATTTTTCATCCTTATGTGCTCTTTCTTACTGTCGGAAACATTGAATAGGACAAGATTTCATTTTCTCTTGTATGCACAGAAGTATTACAACACATGTAAAAAAAGACGACCAGCCTTTTATTTTACAAAAAATCAATTCAAATGTCAAAAATGGTAATCACAAAAGCTAAAATAAAAGTGTTGCTCCCAACCAAAAGATATCGGTATTCGTATTCTCCTACTCTTCATAGTTTTAGTTTTATTCTAGTTCTAAGTAACAAGTTATCTGACTGCATGAAACACGTAATCTGAATCAGTCAGATGACCAGTCTTGAAATTTAGAATTAGAAAATTATGAGCCATGCTCTGGCAAAAGGGATTAAATGCATCTCTGTGATACATAGTACCGAGCTCGTCATCACATAAGTATGAATCCATGAAATCCATTTTGTCCAACAATGGACTCAATTATCAGATAGAATGGTTTTTGGACATGCAGAAAATTTACCAAAAGCAAAAATTTTCTTCCCAGGTCAGCCTTCGCGGACTGCGCAAACTGACCCGAGTCGATACTTTTTGCAGATGCATTAGACTCCCTTTTCACAGAGCATGACCCATATGTAGAACGGTTGATGCTTCCTCAGTATTCTCAACCATGGGAACGTTGTACAGATTTTGAATATATCAAGAAGCCTCGCTGAAGCAAAAAAAGAAACATTGAAAACAACAACCCCATAGATTATGCTGAGAGCAGATGGATAGTCTAAATGAATGTATAAACTATGATAAGCTTAAATGCAACCCTTTCAGCGATAACTAAATCAGATTTTGGCATTTTAAGTCAAGAGAAAGACCTTAATAATGTATTTTCTGACAATTTGACCAAAATATACATGTACTTGAAAGGATAGATTCTAGAGCAAACAGCACATTGTATGCAGTTTGATCTTGATCCGTAGTGTTCCCCATAAACAGCTTAAATTGTGTCCGTAATTTCAGGCTTAATATTTGTATTGTTACTTATTTATAGCTTGGATCCATCATGCGCTGTCCCGTAACGAAGTTCATCACCCACACCACATCCCATATTTGTTTCCTTGTTCTACTGGCAGTAGCAACATTCCGTCTTTCAGAGAGTAATGTTTCCATTGCTTCTATAAAAGATTTCCACGATCCACAATATTCTCATCTATCAAGGTATGTATATTAAAATCATGAAGCCATATTCCAAGATGCATATTTTGTTGAAATAAAATCTGTGTACAATTTAATTGGTACTACTTTGATCTTCTAAGCCAGTAAATGAAAGAAAATGTTCATCTGATTAAAATATATGTAACTAGAAATAAAATTTAACAGATGTTTCAGTCAATCGGTGAAGATGAACAAGAACTGGAAACGATTTGAGACGTAATTTCAAGGCCATCGGGCGTGAAACATGATAAACTTCGCGTATAGAACGTGCAGTCTGATTTGAATCTACACTACCGAAGAATTAACAAAAGAATTGCGCATTCAAAGGCTCTAGGAATCTTACCATTTCCTGAAAACATTTCATTGGCATTGATGGGCTATTATAGAATTGAGATATGTTATCGATTTGTGAAAATCGATCGGCATTAATCCAGATTCGACCCCAAAACTTGTGGTACGGGTGCAGTTTTGACACGCTCAAGACAGATTGTAAAATGAATTGGATTCATTCACTACCGTTGAATGGAGAAAAACTGTGTCCGGACGTACAATGTAAAATAACTATACAGTAACATTATGGCATTTTCGGTAGTTTCAGTGCGTCGATTTCTAAAAGTAGTACCGTGCATTCAAGATATTTAGTACCGTTCCTTTACATGTTGCTTGTTTAAATCGAACTCGAACGAGCTTTTATTTCTGACAAAAGAAAAATGCTGCTCTCGAGTTAATGACTTTAGTTACAATACAAAACTTGTAATAACACTTCAGGAAGAGGCGATAAAACTGCACTTAACAACAGAAATAAAAAAGTGCATGAATGAAGATTTTTCTTCTATTAATGAACATTATTGGAGCTGTTCTAAAGTAGTGTGCTTTACATTGTTCAACAGTTCGATATTTACCTTGATCATACAGCATAGACCCGCAAATACAAACAGTTGGATTGAATATATGTGTTTAACGCCGTATTCAAATTATTTCAGTTATATCACGACAGAAATCCATACTTTCCGGGAGTTTTTTTTTAACCAGTTCATCGCACAATATTTTTTTCCCACCACTTTCTGCTATCCCACATAACTATCGTTGAAACAATGATCAGCACAAACAGTTGGAATGTGGTATCCGAAACCCTAACTTGATAGATTGTTGTTCTATGTATTGTCATTTGGAAATGCATGTAAAGGAATCCATCCTTTTTACTGAAGTAAAAAACTTCAAACAGATGGTACACATTCCTCATCTTGAAACATCTTCTACTGCAGAAAGCTAGTTTTGGCCGGTGTAGATCATGTAAAAAGGGATTGACCACATACGCATTTAAATTGAACGTTTATAGACAGCGGAATATACCTAAATATTGAATATTTGGGAAAGATTATCTCACGTGATAAATTTGATAAAGTGCAGTCATTGACAATGAACATTTCGTCGAATTCCGCATTATGTTTCGGGTACTAGTGTAGATGTAACAGCTGTAGATAGTCAGTGCTTCGTATACTTGTGTAGATATAACAGATGCGGGGTGTCCTTGTTTCGGGTACATGTGTAGATATAGCAGCTGCAGGGAGTCAATGCTTCGGGTACTTGTATAGATATATTAAGCTGTTAGTGGTCAGTGCTCGGAGTACTTGTATAGATATAAGAGCTGCAGGTAGTCAACTTTTCGGGTACTTGTGTAGATATAACAGCTGCAGAAAGTCATTGTTTCGGATACATGTGTAGATATAACAGCTAAGGGGAGTCATTGCTTCGGGTACTTTTGTGGATGTAATAGCTGCGGGGAGTCAATGTTTCGGGTACTTGTGAAAAGATATATTAGCTGCAGGTAGTCAGTGCTTCGGGTACTTGTAGAGATGTAACAGCTGCTGGTAGTTAATGCTTCGGATACTTGTGTAGATATACCAGCTGCAGGGAGTCAATGTTTCGGATACTTGTGTAGATATATTAGCTGCGGATAGTCAGTGCTTCAGGTACTTGTATAGATACTTGTGTAGATATAACAGCTGCGGGTAGTCAATGCTTCGGGGATATATATATATATATATATATATATATGTGTGTGTGTGTGTGTGTGAACAACAGTGGGTAATCAATGTTACGGGTACTTGCGTAGATATATTCGCTGGAGGTAGTCAATGTTTTGCATTTTTGTAGGTAAGTGTCTATCAGGTGCGGGTAATCAATGCTACAGGTATTTGTTTAGATATATTACTTGCGGGTAGTCAATGCATCAGTTTTGTGTAGATATATCAGATGGAATGGTCAATGCTTTTGTTTTGTTGGATATATCAGCTGAGAGTAGTCAATGCGGGTATTTGTTAAGATGTATCCTTGGGGGTAGACAGTGTTGGAGTTTTGTGTAGATATATCGACTGCTGGTAGTCAATGCCCAGGGTATTTGTGTGGATATATCAGCAGGGGGTAGTCATTGCCTCGGGTATTTGTGTTGATTTTATCAGCCGTGGGTAGTCAATAGTTCGGGTATTTGAGGAGGCTGCGCAGTGGTTAATGCTTCGGGTACTTGCGTAGATATATCAGCCAAGGGAAGTCAGTATTTCGGGTATAAGTGTAGATATACCAGCTGTGGGTAGTTAAAGCTTCGGGTATTTTATAGAAACGTCAGCTATGAGTAGTCACTGCTTCGGTTATTTGTGTAGATATATAAGTTCAGGGAAGTCAGTGCTTCGGGTATTTGTGCAGATATATCAGCTGAGGGTAGTCGTGCTTCGGGTGTTTGTGTCAGAGAGATATATCAGCTGGTATTGGGGCTGAGGGATACAAGTTTGATTGCCTACGCCTGTTTGTCTACATAAAGTGTCTCTGCTAGGAGATTTCGTCGTACATGTCAACTTTACAAACAAATCCCATTATTTGAACCACATTCATTTTCTCGTTTGCAAGTGTTTCTGATGTGGACAAGTGTGAAATTTTGTCGTTTGGTAAAAAGTTAACCTTATAATCTGGACTTTAATCGTAAACAACCGGTTGTGCTCCTCGCATGTTCATGTTTTCTTCAGACACTGCCATGATTTCTAGTAATTTGACAGAGTTTAAAATGTTTCAAAGCAAGTGGTTAAGATTAGAAAGTTTTTTGAAATCTCACGAATTTTCACTTTACTGCGAGATTTCAGCTTAATTTACATAAAAAGAAAACAAATTTTCGTCGCGGCGCCGTCCAACAATGACAAGATAAATTGATGACGGATGTTGAACATCAGAGTTGTTGTTTTTAGGATTGCAAATCTACCAACTAAAAGTGAATAAATAACCAATATTTCACCACGGTGTATTTTATTTTATTGTGTACAGATTTCCTCGTTTACTTCTTTTTTGTTTTGATTTGTTGCTCGATGGCGTTACCAACAGTATTTAATTTGAGCCAGTTTATCTATCCAAGAATTTCTATTTTTTATCGAGTACTACGTAAAACCATGCTACTAAAAACTGACTGGTTCCTCCTTAAAGTATTTCGCCTAATCGGGTTTAGAACTTGGAACATTGTAGAATACTGCCACCATCTAGCTATTTAGCTTCAACAATATTTTCTTATATCAATATTTCTTTTAACATGAGGAAATTAGTAGATAAATACGCTGTTTTCGTCAAAAGCCATGCAGTGTATTGTAAATGTTTTCGCCGCTCTAAAATCGTGGTGGCGAATGGAGAAATTTCTCTAAGCAATTTCTCATTTGGTAAGAATTATTCTACATGTTGATGGGCTCAATGTAATTTGGTGTAATGATTTGAAACGTCATGCTGTAAGTCCTACGGAAAAGCATTTTGCCATGGTTTCTTCCGCTATGCTGCCTAGGTCCAATGGAACAATATTTTGCCAGTTGTACTTCCACTATGACGTCAGCAGGAATCAAACTTCGGAGTTACAAATCAAACAGCTGAAAGCCAGAGGTAATGGCAGTCACCTACAACTGGACGAAAATTACAACTTCCTACGGTGATATCTTTCATAGACATGAAAGCATAAACAGATGACGTGGACGGTGTGAATTAAGATACGAAGTCTGATCTTGGATCTACACCGTGCGGCATGTGCCAATGATAATTTTTAACAATGACCAAAAAAGTCGGCATTTGCTTTGGGGGTTGCATTGCTACAACTTGAAGAAGTATCTTTTTATTAAAAGGGCGGTGAATGACTTACAACATTTTTTTTTTCAGAGAAGAGAAGATAGAAAGTTTGTTGAAAGAAACTCTTCGACCAGCAAGCACCTTACTGACGCATGTACAAATTTGTATAGTATTCTGGATTTTAGGTAAGTCAACTCGGTAAAGCACGTTTAAGCCAGATGCTGTTTTGGCAAGCTTTGAAAGAAAAACTCTTATGTTTACCTGTAAAAGTGGTTATCAACCCTTGGCAGCTTGGCGCAACCTGATGTGCTTTTGTGGAAATTTTCGGGCAAAAAACCCTCTTTGAACTGGGAATTTTGGGGTTTTTACTTGCCGGGAATCTTTATTTAATTCTGAAGCACTTTAAGAGTTCAACATAGCTCGCCACAGTCAAATTATGTTGTCGGTTCTTTTCTCTGTCTTGTACTCTTATTTTCCTTCATTATACTTCTCAAAAAGGTTTAGGGGTCACCAATACCTTGAATGCATTTTTTCAAACGTCACTGTTATTAGCCGTGCATAAAGGCAAAAATTTGAACCGTGCCGTGTGAAAAGAGGGCTTAATGCATCTGCGAAAAGTATATCTATCGACCCATGTTAGTCTGACCTGGACCGAACCTTTCGTTCTTGGTCAATTTGCTTTGTTTCAAATGACCATTCTACCGCATGATTAAGTTGGCTGTTTAAAAAAAGTGGGTATTGCGGATCCATAATTATGTGATGTCTTGCTTGGTATCATGGATCACGGAGATGCATTAACCCCGCTTTTGCCAGAGCAAAGGTCATATTATTGTGGTTATAAATACCTTCTTTAAGGAAAAAAAATGTCGCGGTAATGTGTTGTTTTTTTCCTAGTAATGTCGCGGTAATGTGCTCCTCGCCAAATGAGATATTTGCAGACAATGATTTGTAATATTTGTCGCGGAGTAACTCGCTATAGTGTACAGCACTCCGGCCAAAATGGTACTAAATGTCCGACTCATAATT
The DNA here is from genome assembly GCA_945859785.2 of Tridacna gigas. NCBI lineage: Eukaryota > Metazoa > Mollusca > Bivalvia > Cardiida > Cardiidae > Tridacna > Tridacna gigas. The sequence goes on along the minus strand of OX244030.2, from coordinate 11,563,427 downwards.
CAAAGGTTTTGAGTGCCCCTCCTATTGACGGATTTTCTTGCATGGGTTGTTTCATTCTCTCTTTTTTTTTTTCAAAAATTATATTCGTGTAAAGGCTTACATTTAAACAGTCAAAGGTTTGCTGGAGGTATAACCGTGTTGGGAAAACCCGACATGGTCCGTCCAACTACTCTCGTCATCATTCTGTACGTGACTTTCATGGCTGATTTTCATCTGTACATGAATGTTGGTATATCCACAGTCCTTTGAAGCTCCATCACAGAATACTGAAATTTCATTGGTCGGTCATCGGACACACTCACACACACACAAAAAAAAACAATGGCGCATTGCCTCCATATCGTGTTATTATATGCCATACAGAAGCGATGCGCCAATGTTCTATTTTTAGTAACGGTGTCCCATAATCGAGCAATGAATATATTATGAGACATGGTCTGGAAAAAGGGGGTTTAATGCATCTCCATGATGCATTATACCATCACATAATTATGGATCCATAAAACCTACTCTGGCTAACATTGGGCTGGATCTGGAGGTAGAATGGTCCTTTGATATGTACAAAATTTACAAATAGAAAAAAGAGCCGACCCATGTCGATGGATCGATGGCATAGGTCGATACTTTTTGCAGATGTAATAATCCCCCCCCCCCCCCCCCTTGTTACAGAGCTTGGCTCTAATATTATGTAATTTAGTTGTACCAAGTATTCTCTAACTAACATTGAACATGGAGTCCGTTGCTTTAATGGTCATGTACTGTTGTGTATAAGTTAAACCTTTACTCGGAAACTTAACCCTTTCCCAAACAAGCCCTGGTTTTCACGTGTCTGCAGTACAAGTCTTTTGAAAACACTGTGGGAAAAGGAAAAATTGCTCGTAACGAGCAATTTCTCCTTTTCCCACAGTGTTTTCTACCCTTATTGAGAACTTTCTGCCATTTTCATCAAATTTAAAAGTGTCGTCTGCAAACTCTTTCAATTTGGACCAGTCCAAAATTTGTCGTTTGGGAAAGGGTTAATTGAAATATTTAAACCAAAAATGCAGTTATAAGCTTAACCCTCAGGCTGCTAAGCACGACTCAAGGACCTTTATCGGACAGTGCAGATCAAGATCAGACTGCACAGAACGTGCAGCTTGATCTTGGATCTACACTGTCTGATATGGAGATATTTTTCCTCCCAAAATAAATTTGAAATAACATCTGTGTTATAACCATCGGCTGTAGGCTGCTAAGCGCGACTCAAAGACCTTTTGTGGACAGTGTAGAACGAAATCAGATTCCACAGAACGTGCGGTCTGATCTTGGATCTACACTGTACGATAAGGAGATTTTCTTTCCTCCCAAAATAACTTTGAAATAGCCACATTTATGCTTTAACTATTGACTTGAAAGTTTAACTTAACTTACTTAACAGGTTAAGGGTTAACAACATTGTTGAAAATTGTTTTTGTTCAGGAATTCATGTTGCCGCTCCTTCTCTTCTTAATATAGTACTATTAGGAACATTACCTGGAGCGTTTAGCACAACTTCAGTTGCATTTTCCAGACAGTTTAAATCAATATCAGGCTGTCCTGTACACACGGTGTGGATCCCAGATCAGAATGTATAAAACGTGCAGTCTGATCTTGGAATTACGCTGTTTGCTACTATTTGAAATAATCCGTCTGAAATACTTTTGTTTCAGTTAAACGTTTACTTAACGAACTATCAAAAGCAGACATATTAATTAATTGTATCAATTTACAATTTAAGATAATTATCTTGAATGATACCTTAATTAACCCCTAACAAAATTTTAGACTTGCCCAAATTGAAATCTTTGCAGACGACAAAATAACTGTGACCCAAAAAGAAAAAAAAAAAAAAAAAATCACAATTCGAAGGGTAGAAAAACATTGTCAGAAAAGGAGAAAATGCTGGTTACCAGCATTTTCTCCTTTTCCCACAATGTTTTCAAAAGGCAATTTCTCTGGGGGTCGTTAAAATTTGGGATTGTGTGGTAATTGGTCAAGTATGCAGAATGAGAAACATTCCTCAAAATTAACGTTCTCAGCGTTTTAACCCAAGAAGTTGCGTTTTGCTCGTACTTGAGCATGCCTAGGCCATCTTTGAGGTTAATTGACATGTCTTTCTTACGATAAATGCATTTTTTCAAGGTCAACGACCTTACGCTGGAATTTGTTGAATGCTTGTTGAATATTAGAGAACACAAGGTTCGGAATTTTGAAAATGTTGCCAGCAAATTTGAAACACATTCTTCCGATTGGTGGTTGTTGCTTAATCTATTTTGACGTATTCTCTTCATTAATGACAATAAATGAATCTATTTTTTTTTCCCTTCTTTCCCTTTCTTATTTAGGCGTTCATTTATTCATTCATTAGTTGTTTTTTTTTTCCAGTTTGTCCGTTAGTGCGTTGAAATGCTCTCTTTTTCTTTTCTCATTTCTTTCTTTCTTTCTTTGTGTCTTTCTTTTTTTCTTTGTTTATTTGTTTCTTTCTTTCTTTTACTTCTTCCTCCCCCCTCCTTCCCTTCCTGCCTTTCTTTCTTTCTCTCTTTCTTTCTTTCTCTCTCTTTCTTTCTTTTTTCTTTATTTCCTTCTTTTTCCTATTCCTTTCCCCTTTCCCTTCCCTTCCCTTCATTTCCATTCCCTTCCCTTCCCTTCCCTTCCTTCCTTCTATTCTGTTGTTCTTTATTGTTTTCTTCCTCATACTCTATCTCGCTCATTTTCTCCGATCCCTCTCTTTTTCTCTCTGTCTGTCTGTCTGTCCGTTGATAAGAATTCATCTTCGTCCTGTCGAGTTTGAACCATGGAAATAATCCCGGTCGTTGGTTAAGATCCCCCTATCAACTGAAGTCTGTATGACAGGGCTTTAACTACTGAATGGGTGTCATAGCTAGTAAATTCTGATCAGATTGCACGGACGTGCAGTCTGATCTTAATCTGCTGCATTCGCGGACATAACGCAAGATATTCGATAATGGTCGGTGATGTTAAATTCCTACAAACCATGCTTGGCTTCTTTTCCAGGACTGCTGTGGATAGAGTGTAAACAGATATATAGCTCAGGGGGCCTGTCCTATTTTACAGACTATTACAACTTCATGGACTACAGTGTTTTGTCCATGTACCTAGCGTCCTATGTACTGAGATTCTTTACAGAGTATATGGTGTCTGAAGCTGATAGGTGAGTTAGATAGGAAGTTAGAAAAAAGATTTTTGCACAGTTTTGATGACGTAGTACGCAATAGGGAAAATACTGCATTACAATTTCATGGACTACAGTGTTTTGTCCATGTACTTAGCGTCCAATGTACTGAGGTTTTTTACAGTGTATATGGTGTCTGAAGCTGATATAGGTGAGCTATAGAGGCAATCAGAAAAATATTTTTGCATAGTTTTAATGACGTAATACGCAATAGGGCAAATACAGAGAATACGTACATAGTGTTGACGTATATCAAAAATGTCTAACGAGGTTGGGAGAATTGATGATTGTCGAGCGTTGGCGAGATAATGATCATATCTCACAACCGAGTTAGATATTTTTGATATACGACAACACAATGAACAAGATGTGAAAATGTGGCTGACAAATACAGGTTGAAAGTTCATTTCTGTCGAACTTCCATTATAAAATTGCATTACCCACATTTAGTCTTTGTCCTACTTTTTCGTCCAATCAGAAGGCTTATATTTGGAAAAAAAATTGACAGTCTATGTCCTTTAAACTGCCTCAAGTAGGGTTTATTTTGACCATTTAATCAGTTAAACGTCGCGTTTATCTGGGTTCCCCGCGCTGCGCGCATACATGAAACCCGCCTCCCTTATTAATATTCATCTGCCATTTAAATCTAAACATACAAGTACTGACAACTTGACAAACGCTGTGGTAAGAAGAAAATGGAAAACACAACAATGTTTTTTACACTCTGTCACTGCAGTTGTCGCATTGGAAAGACTCTGAGGACGGCGTAGATCAAGATCAGACTGCACAAAACGTGCAGTCTGATCTCTCATCTACACCGTCCGCTATCTCGTTTTAGCCTTCAACCAAAAACAGGTTTAATTCAAACGAGGATACTTAAAGACCATGTGAAAAGTCAGCTCCGTTAATTTGGGTGCGAAAGAGTTAAACAGAAGTCAGTCAATCTATATTTTGAAATATACAGAAAATACATGTCGTAGTAAACTAGTTTATTGCGGTGTCATATCGATACAGGCATTTAACATAAAATATCTGAGCCATGCTATGTGAAAAGGGGACTTAATGCATCTGCAAAAAGAGTATCGATCTAGGTCAGCCTGCGCAGACCTCGCAAGCTTACAAGGCTCCAATTGTTTGCTTTCGGCCAGTTTTCTGCATTTCAAAGGACCATTTTACCTTATTTCGTCGGTTTTCAGAGAAAATGGATTTTACGGATCCATAGTCAGGTAATGTCGTGCTTGGTACCAAGCATCACGGAAGTGCATCAAGCCCCCTTTTGCCAGGGCATGGCTCATATTCTATATGTCTATAGCATTTTTTTCTGTCCTTCACAATTATTTGGGAATGAATGAAGCAGGAAAGTCCATGTAATGTTAGATTCAGCATTGTTTTAGCGATGATGCAATTAAGGCGTGTCTTTGCGAATGATGAAGCGGGAAACTCCATATATGGCACCAATGTTTTAGTGATGATGTAATTAGGGCGGACAACGACTAAGTCAGTTAGACGCTGTGAAGAAAAAAATAAATAATTTAAACAGCCACAGTCGGTCGCTACGCTCCCTCCTTTTGGCTGTTTAAATCGTTCATTTTTTTCTTCACAGTGTCTAACTATTACGTGGTATATTAAAAATCTATAAATATCCGTGGTATATTAATATGGAATATTACAACAGTCTGTATTTCTGCGTGGTCAGATCATGTCGACTTGCGTGTGTAAAGAGATTGTATCGAATGAGACTGAAGGTCGAATCCGATGCGCATTTCTTTACACACCCACCGAGACATGATCCGACCACGCAGAAATGCAGACTGTTGTAATATTCCTTTTATTATATACTTCACCACTATAAGTCTAAACAAACATCACAAAATCAATACGAATAACCATAAAATCTGAGAACTACATTTTATTGTACATATATGTACAATATTTATGAATCGCGGATGCATATACATAGATAACGGTAAGTCTGCATAGATGAGAATGCATTTAAAAATGGCAGTTGCTGTGCGAGCCGCTAGAAGAAAATAAACAACAACAGTGGCTTAAAAACTATTTCTTAAACACTGAAAAGGTAGTCAGTGGTTATTAGTCACTGTCAAAAACAGTAGATTTATTTTCGTTTCAATGCGAGACAAGCTTGTGATTATTAATCGCGATGCTGAAATCACGAGTGTACTGTACAGTAGCATTTTGAAATACCTTTTCGAAACAGCACATGTTTGTAAATGTAATGGGTATTGATATCGGACAAAACCAAGTTCTGCATAAAAAAACGATTTTTGAAAAAAAAAAAAAACTAGATAACAAATAACAATCGAAGTATCTACAAATACACTGAAAATGGGGTTTTCATGCTTTGTCATTCCAGCTTTGTCGTGCATGTAAATAGTTGAAAGTTCCGAACGTTATGACACAGAAGTAGTCCGTGCACACGATTATGCTCTAGACACGGTACTAGACTGATACGGACTTGTATTGTGAAGTTAGATAACGCCCGTATTTTACTCAGCTCATTTATAGGTATATAACAAAAATTAATATCGCATGGGTGTTTTTGCATGGATATCCGGTTAGTTGAAAGATAAATTGCATTATCTTTCAACTAACCGGATATCCATGCAACAACACCCATGCGATATCGTTTTTGATATACCACGGATATTTTATAGATTTTTGATATACCACGGATATTTATAGAACAGTTGTTTCCAGTGACTCCCCCCCCCCCCCCCATTACTATTCATAGAATGAAATACATTCCAAAAATAGTAACGATTACTACAGAAAGCCCGCAAAAAAAAAAGGACGATATCATAGCACGCGCTCTAGTTTCCGATGATTTGCCTACGTAATTCCTGCCCGTGACGTCATTTGAATGCTTGTTTACTGCGTCTTCTCAAAAAGAATAATCCAAAGCGATCTCAATCGCAATTTTCGGACGTTTAATTACTACGATAAAGTACCATATCACTCGTCACAACTCGGCCGATTCCGTACCTACATCTAACCTCGTCTGTATAAGGGAGGCTTCCATTTTGAACTACCAATCACATTATCTTAAACATGGCGGCGCCCATGTAGATCGCTTAGCAACGACATGAACAACCACTGTGAAGTTATTCACTTCTATCGATCTGTCGATGAAAGCTCCTAACGGAATTGATAAACCACGCTAAAACTTGAATGTACAAACTGTTTGCCGACTGAAATACTCTTAGAAAGATAATGATAGAAAATTTACTCATGCGTTCTTTCTAAAGAGGAGACTTACAATTTCAATAACGGTAAAGCGGTGTGCTTCCGGAGATGTGCGAAATGTACAGTGTAGGTGCATATCAAGCTACATGATACAGCCGAGGGATTTGATCACCGGATCACCCGAGGTATGCCGAATGACACTATATATGTGGGTACTGTGGGTAATGCAATTTTCAAATGGGTGTTCCAATATAAATGAACTTTAATTATGTATTTGTCAGCCACATTTTTTACATCTTTTTCACGATGAGTACAAATCAGACGTTAAAAAAGATAAATAGAATACGTACATAGTGTTGCCGTAGATCAAAAATATCTAACTCGCTTGTGAGAACTGATAATTGTCTCGCCAAGGCTCGACAATTATCAGTTCTCCCAACCTAGTTAGATATTTTTGATATACGACAAGACTATGTACGTAATGTCTATTTACAACTTCATGGACTACAGTGTTATATCCATGTATCTAGCGCCCTATGTACTGAGGTTCTTCACAGAGTATATTATATGGTGTCTGAAGTCGATAGGTGAGATGTATAGACAGTTAGAAGAGAATGAAAATGAGCCATGCTCAGTGAAAAGGGCGCTTAATGCATCTGCGAAAAGTATCGGCCGAAACTTTTCGGTACTGGTCAATTTTCTGTTCGTCCAAGGACAATTCTACCTCCATAATTAAGTCGGTCGTTAAAAAAAGTGGGTATTATGGATCCGTAATTATGTGATGGCTTGATTAATATGAAGCCCCCTTTTGCCGGAGCACGGCTCAATGTTTTTCATCATTTTGATGACGCAAAAGGACGATCGGACAATATTGCATTACAATTTTATCGACTACAGTGTTTTGTCCATGTTCCCAGCGTCCTATGTACTGAGGTTCTTTGCAGAGTTATGATCTCAGAGGCTGATTGGTGAGTTATAGAGGCAATTAGTGATGCTCTGACAAAAGGGGTGTCTCTGCGATGACTTTATACCAAGGAATTCATCACATAATCAGAGATCCGTAATATCCTTTTTGTCTAACAACTGACTGAATCTGGAGGTAGAATGGTCCTTGGGCATGTATAAAATCAACACATAGCAATAAAGTCTGGATCCTGATTTTAGACTTGTCCAGACTGAAAGCATTTACCGACGACAAAATGAATATAAAGCAAACAATAAGGATCTGTCTTCGGAATGGCAGAAAACATTGTGGGAAATGTGCTGTGGAGAAAAAATTAAACGATTTAAACAGCCACAATGTTTTCCCACAATGTTTTCAAAAATCTTCATTCTCGTGGTCGTTAAAACTGGGGACTTTTTGGTAAATTGTTAATCAAGTTCATCTCCTTATCATAGTCTGTACCACTCAATATGGATCCATTAAATCTGTCGGGTCTAACAACCAACTGAATCACGAGGTAGAATGGTCCATGGATATGCAGAAAAATTCACCAAAAGCAAAAAGTTTCGACCCAGGTCAGCCTGCGCGGACTGCGCAGACTGACCTGGATCGATACTTTTTGCAGATGCATCAAACCCCCTTTTCATAGAACATGGCTTATATTTTCTTTTTCTATTTACAGAAATTTCCAGGGCACGACTCAAGCTAAAGAATACCTGTACAATGGGAACTATTCCGCTTTTACTGTGTTCATTACTGATATCAAACATACGAAACATATAAATACTAATTACTTCATGGAAGCGTGTACGTAATTTTATTACTTAAAAACTTCCTTCCTTCCTCCCTCCCTCCCTCCCTCCTTCCTTTTCTCTCTCTCTCTCTCTCTCTCTCTCGTTCATTCTTTCTGTTTTCTTCCTTTTCTACCCTTGCTACCTTTTCTACTTGTCAGTCTATCTGATTTGCAACTTCAGAGAATGACCTAAAGAAATACGAAATACAAGTTTCTATCTTTACTCAAACAGACGGGCTCTTTTGGCCGTTTTCTGATTATGAACCAATTCAGAGATGCATTTTGGCTTTGATAATTGTGAAAAAAATTAAGAGCGGGTCAAACCCTGTCCACTGTACCATCTTTTAATTATTTTGTAACATTAGCAGTCCGTAGGCCACAAAATTCACAAACATAGGAAGGTTAAAGTGACATGGTTAATTTAATTCAAATAATAAATTAACATTTTCAATAATGATTTCAGTTGTAAAACAATAATGATTTTTTTTCTCTTTTTCAAGCAACGATCTTGGAATGAAACTTAAAACTTTTTTTTTTTTTCAATTCAATGTCTTGCAAAAGCAGAAGCGTGACACCAAGTGCCTCAACGTTCAACTCATCCCCACCCGATAAAATTTTAGAATCGTCCAAATCGAAAGCATTTGCAGACGACACATTCAGTATAGCCCATAATATAATTTCTGTTTTTGAAATGGTAGAAAACACTGTGGAAAAAGGGGAAAATGCTGGTTAAGCATTCTCTCCTTTTTCCACAATGTTTTCAAAAGGCTTCGACCTCTCAGGGTCGTTAATACTCGGGATAGTGTGGTAACAGTTTAATACATTACTGTACAGTCCGTTCCTATAGACTTACCGAAAGCACTGTGAATATACACAAAGGGCAGTAACGTTTTATTTTGGTAAAAGTAGTTTTTTTCAACAGCATAGAAAATATTTTGGGAAAAGAAGCAACTGCTTATGACAACAAATTATTCATTTTCCTACGTCGTCTTCAAAAGGCCATTGTTACGGAGAGGAAGAAAGTCATAGTACAGTAACCGTTAAAGTACTGTAACCGGTTATAAAAATAGTTTGAAAGTATTCGCTTGAAAGTCAATCTACTATAATATTTATTATAGCCATATACAATCCAACAGAGTAGCGTGCAATCTTGTGCGACGAACAAGTCCAGGCGAACAAGCCCAGGGACGAATAAGACAAGGAACGAACTGGTTTGGGGACAAATAAGTACGGAATCGGGTGGTCAGGATACAAATGATCCAATGTGTATCATTACGCCAACAGATCGCCATAGCGTATCAAGCTATTTTCGATAAAAGAAAAAAGAAAGTATTTCCACGATAGATGGCTTAATCCAATTTATTCTAATACGCCATTTTCAATTTCATATCTGAGTGCAATCGAAACACTTATATGTCTTAGAAAAATTGAGGTTTACTTCCTTCGGTTTTGCACAAACTACGATACATGATTTTCAAAATGCCGTATTGAACTCATAGAGGCATTGTCTTCGACAGTTGCCACAAAAAGTATATGAAAAAAAAAACCGTTCACCCCGTACTAGTGTTAACTATTTTTGCGTCATAGGCGGACATGTTTTTCTTTTTCGGACGAAAAAGATCAAAATCAGGGTGCATAGAAGATGTGGTCTGATCTTTGATCCGTACCGTCCTCTTGTTAACCAAACCTATGAGGTGAATGCCTTTCTGAGTTTTGGTATATTTTATTTTTAGTCTTCAAAAGAGGTCGAGTTATTATACTTGGCCTTGAATAAGTTGTGCCATGTTCTGTGAAAAGAGGGTTTAATGCATCTGCAAAAAGTATAGAACCAGGTCAGCCTGCGCAGTCCGCGCAGGCTGACATGTGTCGAAACTTTTTGTCATCGGTCAATTTTCTGTATGTCAAAGTACCAGTCTACCTCACAATTCAGTCAGTTGTTAGACAAGACTAATTTCATAGGTCCATAATTATGTCATGACTTGCTTGGTATAATTCGTAGTGGAGATGCATTCAACCCCCTTTTGCCAAAGCATGACTTAGTTACAAGTTAACAACAGGGTAATACAACAGTTTAAATTTTGTGTTTTAGCCCGGTTCAAGTGGAAGAAAGACGACCCAGAGATAGTTTCAGACGTATTATTTGCCATTGCTAATGTGATCAGCTTTGCTCGCACCACCTACCTCATGCCGGCTTTCGAAGTACTGGGACCTTTACAGATATCTCTGGGGCGTATGATAGGGGACATAACTCGTTTTATGGTGCTTTTCACCTTGGTAAGTAATTAGGGGACATAACTCGTTTTATTGTGATTTTCACCTTGTTGAGAACTTAATGGACATAACTCGGTGTATAGTGCTTTTCGCCTTGGTAATCACTCAGGGGACATAACTCGTTTTATGGTGCTTTTCACCTTGGTAACTTGTTTTATTGTGATTTTCACCTTGGTAAGTAATCAGGGGACATAACTCGATATATGGTGCTTTTCACCTTGGTACGTAATTAGGGGACATAACTTGTTGCATTGTGCTTTTCTCTGTGGTAAGCATTTAGGGGACTTAACTCGTCTTATAGTGTTTTTCACATTGGTGAGTAATTAGGGGGATAACTGGTTGTATGGTGCTTTTTACATTGGTAGGTAGTTAGGGGACATAACTCGTTTTTATGGTGTTTTTCACATCGGTAAGTAATTAGGGAACATAAGTCGTTGCATGGTGCTTTTCACCTTGGTAAGCGCTTAGGGGACATAATTCGTTTTAGGGTTTTTTTCGCATTAGTAAGTAATTAGGGGACATTACTCGTTTAATGGTGCTTTTTTACATTGGTATAGGGGACATAACTCGTTTTACGGTTTTTCTCACTTTGGCATGCAATAAGGGGACGTAACTCCTTTTATGGTGCTTTTCACCTTGGTTAAGTAATTTCAAATCTTTAACAGTCCCGGGTTTTTAATGACCCTTGGGAAGAAGTCTTTTGAAAAAACATTGTGGGAAAAGGAGAAAATGCTGGTAACCAGCATTTCCCCTTTTCCCACAATGGTTTCTACCTTGTCAAAGACAAATCCAATCATTTGAGCCTAACCTAATTTGTCGTTCTCAATTGCTTTTGATTCTGACTTGTCCAAAGTTTTGTTGTTTGGTAAAAAGTTAACTACAGACCACTGAAACTTCATTGGTCTATCACGGAACTTCGAGTCTTCATTTTTTCTATCATCGGACATCTGTTACTAAAAATAACATACTACCGGATCGCCTGTGTATATATCGGATATGAGTAACAACGCGATATCGAGGATGGGCCAGTTTGCAATTTTTAGTAACAGAGTCCTATGATCGAGCATTGAAAAGTGTTGGTGTTGCAGGAGACCAAGGAAGCTTTAAAGGTCTACGTTTTAACCTCTAGCCGTCTACTCTGCAAATATGTTTTTTCGGCGTAGTTGAATGCCTTGGCTTTCGACCTGCTTCTTGGTAATGCTATGATAGAATAAATGAATATAATTGCCATTTGTCAAAAAATGTGCACATTTTTATTCGGCGGGCCCCTGCAACCCTATTTGGTCGCACATATATGACACCAGAATGCAAGGTTGCTACCGCTAATCGATAGCATGGTTACTTTTCATTCTTATGCCTCATATTGAGACACAAAAGAGTTCAATATTCATATTTAAATACCTGTAACGCCGTCTTTTTTACAGCTATTTTTGTTACGCCTTTGCCGTTTATAGCTGTTGAAAACATTGTGGATAAAGAAGAATTGTTCTTTAGCATTTTCGTCTCTTTTAACACTGTTTACCATGACAAGTAAATAAACCCTTCAAATGTTTGTACTATAGGAAGTTTCAATAATTACTTCGTTTGTCTAGAAATAGCATGTAAATTATTAAAGTGAACTGCCATACTTATAAAATAAACTTTTCTTAAAGATGGCCAAAATGTGGAGTGTTTTTACAGATAACTAAAGAACAATACAGATCAAAGATCAGGTTGCACTTTTTGATGGTGTTTGATCTTCTATGACACACCCCGCAACAACATCTACTGTTGCCCGAAAGTTAAAACTTTTGATTAAAACCCAGAGTTCTTTTATCTGATCATTTCTGTAAGAGAAAAGAAAGTTCCCGTGTTACGAGCAGTATGCAGAAGCGAAACCTTAGGCTGCTAAGCGTGACTCACTGACCTCTTGCGGACAGTGTAAATCAAGATCAGACTGCAAAGAACATGCAGTCTGATCTTAATCTACACTGTCCGATAAGGAGAAATCTTTCCTCCAAAAATACCTTTGAAATAGGAAACCTTGAGTTTTTACTACCGGCATGAAAGTTTCATTTCTTTTATTTAGCAGGATAAGGGTGAATAGATAAACACGCAAGTTTTCAAATCTATTGTGTAAGGATGGTTTACATGAGATTTGCACGCAATCGGCAGATTATGTCGGTTTTTTACTGAGAAATATGTGGTATCCAAACTCAACAGGGATGTATGATTAACACATGCGTCTCGTACAACTGCTTATTACATAAGACATGAGCCATGCTCTGTGAAAGCGGGGTTTAATGCATCTGCAAAAAGTATCAACCCATGTCAGCCTGCGAAATACGCATGTGATGACTTGCTTTGTATGATGCATCACGGAGATGCATTAAATCCCCTTTTTACCAGAGCAAAGCCAATGTTGCTATAACCAGAATTGTTGTTTTACTGAATTCAAGAGGAAATACACCTTTTAGCCATTACCTGAAATAAACTGAATCTGTTACTGTGCTCTGTAAAATAACAATAGCTGCCAAAAGTAAGCAAAAGGGGTGTTAAAATGCATTTGAATTTAAATCGTACCATCCACAACTATGGAAATCATTGTGAAGATTACAATCTGTAATTGTACTTCGGTCCAAGTGTTAGTCGCTGGCAGTGAAAGTAATTTTAAAACTAAGTTAAATGCTGCCATGTCACTCCATCAGTTGTTTACTTTGTGCCTGACTTTGAAATTCATGTTTTCTGCCAGCGATTTACACATGGACTGACCCTACAATAACAGATTGTCGTCCTCACAATATTTCCCATAATTTTAAATGATGTGATTTAAATTCAAATGCATTTTAACACCTGCATTGTGTTTTTTGGCCCCTATTAGGCCTTTAGTAGCCTTCCGATTTGGGCGATAGAATCTGTAAACATGTTGAATTTTTATGGCAATATTACAGAAACATGAAAAGGACAAATTGATTTTCAGAATGAATATCGATGGCCTGGCAATCCAGGCATTGCTTGTTAGAATCTAAACTTCTAAGGCTAAACTTCCAGGATGGATAAAAGTCATTTGGTTTATGTGGAAGCAGCCAGTGGTTTGGAGAGAATGTTCTGTGCAACACTATATAATGAACCTCCAGGAACGCGCGGATATGCACACTAATCGCCATGACATTAAACATATAAACCATGCTCTGGCAAGAAGGGGTTTACTGCACATCCTTGATGCATACCATACAAGTCTTCACATAATTATGATCTCTAAAATCCATTTTGATTCAACAGGCCAGATCCTGAGGTAGACCGGTTCTTGGACATACAGAAAATTTTCCAAAAGCAAAAATTTTCAAACCAGATCAGCCTACGTGGACCTGGGTCGATACTTTTTGCAGATGCATATAAATCCCCCTTTTCACAGAGCACTGCACATATCCGCGAGTCATGTTCTGTGAAAAGGTGGTTTAATGCAACCACTGAAAGCATCGACTCATATCAACATGCACCGTCCGCGCTGGCTGATCTGGATCGAAACCTTTTGCTATTAGTATATTTTCTGCATGTCAAAGGACCATTCTCCCACACGATTAAGTCACTTTTTTAACACGATAGATCCGGATCATCTGACGACTTGCTTGGTATAACGCATGGCTAAGATGCTCCAAACCCCCCTTTTTCTCTGAGTACCATGCTGTAAATATTAGGTGCTATTTCTTATGTTTAGCGTTTAAATTGGAAATATTTTGGTTTACCACGAAGGATTATTGAATACGCAGGCAACAGGTCTGTTCAAATTCAATTTTTGTCGTCGATTTGTGAAAATATGAGAGTTTAAACGTGCGCACAAAATCTGTGCGTAGATTTCAACCTTTTTTTTTTTTTCCGCGATCGTCTCTGTACCAGATGAGACCCGCTAAAAACTAAAATCGCATTCGGGGTACAGTTATATGTATTGTATAAATACCAACTAACCAATCAAACAGACAGGAGGATTTATCTAACACTTCTTTACTCTGTTTAGGTCCTGTTTTCCTTCATGGTGGGACTACACAACCTTTACTGGTACTACGGTACACAACGTATCAAAATGACCATGAATGGACACACGGTGAACGTGTTCGCTGCCCAGGCATTCCAGGGGTGAGTGACCATTTCACACGTGACTCTTTCAGTGACAAATATATACAGTCAACTTCTGGGTCCGTATTCACCAACCATTCTAAAGAAAATTCCTGGTCTTATTCTCATGAATTTTCGAGATTTGAAAGTAACACATCATCTGATTTGCTGAACGAAATGGTTTAGCCAATCAGAAGTTGCGTTATTTCCTTAATTCTAGAAATGGACTCGGAATGAAATTAAGAATGGTTGGTGAAGACGTGCCATGATCTTGACCTTTCCGATGTGCAAAAGCCCCCTAACTTTCGCGGAACATGAAAGGTTAACAGAAAGGGAATCATAAGGTACTTTTAAGGATAATGTAGACCAAGATTAGACTACACAGAATGTACATTGTATGATGCTGTTCAGTTTCTTTGATAAACATCATCCTAAATATTAGAGAATATTAAGTTCTGGTAAAAGCATGCTTTGTTTTAAAATAGATGAGCCTTGCTCTGTGAAAAAGGGCCTTAACCCTTTCCCAAACGACAAATTTTGGACTGGTCCAAATTGAAAGAGTTTGCAGACGACAATTTTGAATTTGATGAAAATTGCAGAAAGGTCTCAAAAAGGGTAGAAAACACTGTGGGAAAAGGAGAAATTGCTCGTTATGAGCAATTTCTCCTTTTCCCACAGTGTTTTCAAAAGACTTGTACTGCAGACACGTGAAAACCAGGGCTTGTTTGGGAAAGGGTTAATGCATCTGCAAATTATCGATTCATGTCAGCCTGCGCAGTCCGTAGGCTGACCTGAGTCGAAACTTTTTGCTATTGGTCAATTTTCAGAATGTCCAAGGACCGGTTTACCTTATAATACAGTCGTTTGTTAGACAAGGTGAATTTTATGGATCCCTTATTATGTGATGTCTTGCTTGGTAAATTGCATCGCAGAGATGCCAGAGTATGGCTCATATGTTTTTGGCCCGCCTGACTGAGAATGTCCTTTTCACAAAAAAGCCAAACCCTGGGATAACAAATTTTAACCTTTTATGCTGCTAAATAAGTGAAATGAAATTTTCTGATAGTAAAAAGCCAAATTTTGCCATTTCAAAGGTATTTTTTTTTGGGGGGGGGGGGAAGATATAGAGGATATTTTTTTTTTTTCGGTGGAAGATCGAAATTTATTTCATCGAGTGAACATCATCGGTAATATTTTCACGAGTGGCGCACGATCGAAATTTATTTCATCGAGTGAACATCATCGGTAATATTTTCACTCGTGGCTCCACGAGTGAAAATATTACCGATGATGTTCACTCGATGAAATAAATTTCGATCTTTCACCGAAAAAAACAAATATTCTATTCATTTCATGCTTCTAACGCCTTTTTTTTTGTCGAGACTTCCATAAAAAAAAAATGAAATCAGTATTCTCACTGGTCGTACCCGTGTAATATCGAAAAATATTTTCACCGCTATTTCTCGATATCCTACCCGAAAGCATGAAATAAATCCCTTTATTGGGCTGTTTAGATCCAAGATTAGACAGCACGTTCTGTGTAGTCTATTCTTGATCTGCACTGTCCGCAAAAGGTCAGTGAGTCGCGCTTAGCAGCCTAAGGGTTAATAGCGTCATCCCTACAGGGCGCCTTTGTAGGTTTCCTTTATAGTGTTCACATATAATGGTCTTACATATCACAAAATTGACTCATGTATAATGTACATGTAGTCCTATTTTCCTTAGATACGTCTTCATATGCCCCTAGCAAAGCAGTCCATTTATTCTATCTCTACGCAGATATGAATGAAATTGTTAATATAGAGAATTTGTTATTTCGCACCAGTCGCTGGAATCACAAGTGGGAACCAGCTTTTTAGACTGTATGTGATATGTTAAATCGAACAGGGTTGTTATACTAGAATGGTGTCAACTGGTCACTTTTTACTTCGAAAGTACCAATCACATTTTGAATACTTGCTCAGAAATTATCAAAAATCTGTATACAAGGCTTGGTAAAATTCTCTCCAAAATGAAAGCATGTGCAATTTCCCTTTTCAGATTAAAACAGACGTTTTACAGTTTGTTTTGGTCCATATTTGGTCAAGTTAGTATAAACGATATCAATGTCAAACATCCGGGTCCCGGTGGAGGTGAGTATCCAACAGCTAAGTAAGAAAATAAAGCAGTTACTAAATAAATAAAATCATTGTACAAGTAGTATGTGACCCAGAACCTTTTTTAAATGTCTATTGAACAAATAGTTTTATTATGATCTTTCAGACGAGAACTCAGATTTCCTTGATTGAACATTTACTTTGTCATCTTTTTTTCCCCTTATCATTAGTAAAAGGTGATCTGGGCCCGTATTCACCAAGCATGCTTGATTTCATTCTCTGTCCAATTCTAGATTAAGAAAGTAACACAACATCTGACTGGCTAAACCATTTGGTTTAGTCAATCAGAAGTTGTGTTACTTTCAAAGGTAGAAAATTCTTGAAGATTAGACCAAGAATGTTCTTATGAATGGTTGGTGAATACCAACCGGGATTAAAATGTCGCTGATATACCTTATATCAGTGGTTAAAAATGGTTATCTTTGATGGAAAAATATAAATAGATTTAAGGATATCTAAACATTTACCTAATAACTTGGTTATAGGGCCATCTACCTTCAACACAAATCGGGTCAAGATAAGTAAGTGTGTTAGAGTATTTTCAACTTGAAACGGGCAAAGGGTATTCTGACGATCATGTGGCTGAACTTTGATATGCAATTTAAAAAAATAATAAAATAAAGTAATTATTACACATGCATTTGTATGGTTATCTTAATTCTATGGCAGTTGTATCAATATTTTTGGATCCAGTCGGTGTACATACATCGCATAAAAAGCAGTTTATGGGTTCACTATTCCTTTATATTGAATCGCCAACGGACTCTGCTAGTGATGTTCGAAATGCTTCTAAATCGTTCACACGTGAACAAAGCACTTTTAGAAAGATTAATATAACGAACTACTTTCATGGTAATATCGTCATGGTACGTTTTGCCGAGCTCAAGTTGAAAATTCTCAGCTCTGTTAATTTGTCTTACTTACAGCACATTTTTGAAACTTGTCAGTCACACTCTTTCAGGACTCGATCTCTACATCTATCTTTCCGATACTAACTTACACTTAAGTCATGCTCGGTGAAAAAGGGGTTTCATGCATCTGCAAAAAAGTATCGACCCAGGTCAGCCTGTGTAGTCTGCGCAGGCTGACCTAGGCCGAAACTTTTTGCTATTGGTCAATTTTCAGCATGTCAAAAGACTATTCTACCACGTGATTTAGTTGGTTGTTTGACTAAAATAACTTAATGGATCCATCATCATGTGATGACTTGCTCGGTATATTAGATGACGGAGATGCACTAAACCCCCTTTTTTCCCAGGGCGCTACCCGTGTGCATTAACTCTGCTTGCCATCTGCTTTCCTAATAACTTCAATAAACGTTTGCATTTCAATTTGTGACTATTTGTAATGGCAAGAATCAGCATTACCTTCTTGATTTTCAGTTTCCTTGTCTTCAGTCTATCTATTTCTTTTTTTGAAAGTTTGTTGTCAAGACTTTATATTGCTATCGGCACTGCTGCCTATCTATTTCCTTTTTGAAAAAAAAAAAAAATGTATCGAGACTCAATTATACTATCGGCACAGGGGCCCAGCGATTTCCTTTTGGAAAGTTTGTTATCAAAACTTTATCCTGCTATCGGAACTGTGGCCTAAATATTTCCTTTTTAGAAAAATGTATCAAGTCTCAATCCTACCATCGGCACAAAGGCCCATCTATTTCCTTTTAGAAAGTTTGTTATCAAAACTTTATCCTGATATCGGCACTGTGCCCTAAATATTTCCTTTTTGGAAAGTTTGTTATCAAGACTTTATCCTACTATCAGTACAGAGGCCCATCGGTTTCCATTTTGAAAAATATGTTGTTATCAAAACATTATCCTGCTATTGGAACTGCGGCCTATCTATTTTCTTTTTGGAAATTTTGTTAACAAGACTTTATCCAGCTATCGATATTATTTTTCAGCCGGAAGTGCAGGGCGTTTTGCCGTTAAGGAAATGCACAGATTTCAACTTTTGAGTCACATTTGTCATCTGCAATTGCTTTCATTTTGGACTAGTCGAATATTTTGTCGTTTGATAAATAGTGACGAGCGCTCAGCCATAATCTATCAATGTACAGTCGGTTTTAAAGTTAAAGACAAAATGTAGTTCAGTCGGCGTAGACAGGACCCCTCAGTCTTCGACTTTTTTTTTTAAGCCTAAGAATCAATAGCCATGCCTCCCTCCTCATATCGTAACCCTTTCCCAAGCAATCCTTGTGTTTCAGGGCCGTGAGGTGGACGCCTTCTGAAAAATTTGTGCTGGTGACCAGCATTTTCTCCTTTTCCCAAATTTTTTTCTACCACTTCAACGACAAATTATATCGTTTGAGCCTAATTTAATTTTGTTGTCTACAAATGCTTTAAATTTGGACAAGTCTAAAACCTTGTTGTTTGGTATTTCAGATTAGTCTAACGATCTTTCATTCTCTGTCTTTTTCTAATTCTTGGGTTTATTCTTCATTTTTCACTTTTCTTGTTTGCTGCCCTTGCTAACCCAGTAATTCAGTGCTTACTTCTGGACAGCGAGCGACAAGTGATATTGTGCACGGATGGCGTGTATACCAATAAAACTTCGCAAGCAGGTATCTGTCGACACCACAAAGATGTCAGTTTTTGTTGTCTCCCCCTAGATTATTAGGCGTACCTTTATTTGCTCTTCGCAGTGAGAATCAAGATCACACAATGAAGATAAAATTATTCTGTCTATAAGTCGTGAGATATCATGACGAAAATGGTTTAGGAACTGCAAGAATTGGGTATATAGTTAGAAAATATATACATATACATGTATTTCACATATTAAGCAACTGGAGAACTTGATTCGTCATCCGAAAAGACTCCCAATTTGGAAAAGTCTAAAATTTTGTCCAGTGGTAAAAAGTTAAAGTTTTGCGTGGCGAGGAGGATTTTGCGTGATGTGTAAATTAACATCATGTATGTTCATTTCTGAGTGCTGAGACAAAGGGTGAAAAAAAAAAAATGTGTATACATAAAGATCCATTTCTGTGACTGGACCAAAACGTTGGAATTTTGAGGAATGAAAATAAGCTTATTTGTAACTGAAAATGTATTTAATGTTCGACCTGTATGGAACAAGTTTTGTGAATCTTTATATGAGTCATGCTCTGGCAAAATGGGACTTAATGCATCTTCGTGATGCATAATACCAAGCAAGTCATCTCATGACCATGGATCCATAAAGTCCATTTTGTTTTACAACCGACTGAATTATGAGGTAGACTGGCCCTTTGACACACAGAAAACTGACCAATAGCGAAAAGTTTCGGTCCAGGGTCAGCCTACGCGGACTGCGCAGGCTGACCTGGGTCGACACTTTTCGCAGATGCATCAAGCCCTTTTTTCACAGAGCATGGTTCATGTATATATTCTACACAAACATCTATATAGGAGGGACATTATGTATCCTCTGTCATAAAAGTAGACAGGTATTGTGATCGTCATGTATGTGTATTTTGCGAATGACTTACAGATGTGACTTTTCTGTTGTAAATACATGTACCGGTGTTGTAATAATATTGTTGGTGCACAGAGTTACTCGCCTTGGTTTGTACGTGATATCATTTGGTTGTTGTTACGATGAATATCAAGAAGAATATATGCGCAATGAGTGTCTTGTGCTTTTCATACACCAGTTCAGTAATTCCATATCGATTTTCTTGTAAGGTTTATCATCATAGTATATGTGTCTTAGTTCAACAAACGCAAATACCGGTAGTTTAATGTTTGGTTCTTAGCACACAGCTTCATATCTTAGGCTGATCGTAGTCGATTTCTAACATCAATAATCACAACAAAACCTAGCAAACATGGCGATTTCATTTTCTTTTCCTTTTTTTTTTATATTTTATTTATTTTTATCATTTCCATCCAGGTTTCTTGCATCTTCCCTATTTCTTACCTTTTTTTGACATTGAAATCAGATCTAGAAAGTTTTGTATTTGTATATGTATATGTCATCTTAAAAAATTCATTGATCATGTTGTAGGGGAAGATTCGTGTATTGTAATAGCATAAGTCTTTCAACAAAGTATATCTGTGAAAATAGAAAAATACGTGATACAGTTTTTATCAGGGCTAAAATCATTTCATATAAATGTAGTCAGTGTAAACATCCACACAACCCGGGTCTTCCATCCGTACCACGGAAGTTAAACATAGCTTGCACTAGCAAAAATTCCCCATGATCTGCCCTGGCTGGAATCGAACTCGGTAACAGATAACAGGCGACGAAAGTGCCTTGATCACAGGCCTTTGAAACTCCATTGGTCTATCGCGGGCCATTGAAACTTTCCTTGGTCGGTTATCGAACAATTTTGCACATTGGTGCATCGCCTGTATATCACGGAATACTCAAATTTTCAATTGCACCGTTACTATAAATAGCACATCGGCAATAGCCTCTGTATATAATCCCACTATATACGCTATGGAGGAAGTCGCCATTGTGCTATTTATAGTAACGGTGTCCGCTAAGGAAAATTTCGTTGTCCCGTGATAGACCAGTGGAATTTCAATGGCCTATGCTTGAAAAAAAAATTTATTGACACCTCCATATTTCTTTTCTCACGATTCGTCCTTAAGTATCTGTGTTCACCAAGCATTTCTAAGAACATTCTTGGTCTTATTTTCAAGCATTGTCTAAATTTGAAAGTAGATGTAACACGACTTCTGACTGGCTAAACTATATGGTTCAGCCAATCAGAAGTTACTTTCTTAATACCGAAATAGACTTTGAAAGAAGTTAAGAACGGTCGGTGAATATGGTCCAAGTGTGAATAAACGCAGAGAATTTCTAGGCTAGAATATATGATTTTGATATTCTCTGGAAAATGGAAATATGCGTAGCAATTAAATGATACATTTTGATAATTTACTGTTGTCCATATGAATTATTTATGGTCCAATATGAAGCCCCCCATTTGCACCAGAAAGCTCTCAACAGTGGTCCGTTGCCAAACGTATGAAACAGTGTCGCCTCTAGGAGCTACTGGGTTAAAAAGATACCTTGGTTGTGCCAAAGGATAAATACTGTCTATTCAGACAAAGTTGTTTAAGACCAGACTGCATATAAATGCCATCTGATTCCTAACGTACATTCTCTGAAAGAGTGAGAGCTATAATAGTTAAAAAAGAACTTAGTGAATATATTCGTCCGTTCCAATGAATTACGGTTTGTTTTTGTTGTAGCTCTATAACCTATTTTTCACTAGATATATAGATGACCCATGCTATGGCAAAAGGGAGCTTAATGCGTCTCTGTGATGAATCATACCAAGAAAGTCATCTCAGTGTTATACCATCCTAAAATCCGTTTTGTATAACAATCTGCTGAATAATGATTTACAATGGTCCTTTGACATGCAGAAAATTGTCCAAAATAAAAAAGCCTCGGCCCAAGTCAGCCTACGCGAACTGCGCAGGCTGACCTGGGTCGAAACTTTTTGCAAATGCAGTGAACTCCTTTTTAACAGGGCATGGTTTAAATGTATGTAGATATGTTAACAAATCGAGAACAGCGTGTTTGAAATAAAAACCGGTTTGTTTATTCTTGTGCACCAAGTCAAATCATTATGGAACAGAAAGATTTGTCTACAACAAGTACGTCCATGAGGTCTACACTCTGTGATAGAGATTGACAGCCTGAATTCAAACACTGAAAGGGGCATTTACAATTAATATGCAGCCTGCTACTTGCAACCAACTATATTCCTTTGTGAGGAGTGCAGATTTTGGTCAGCCTGCTAATCTATACCATCATATCTTAGTCTACACTCCCTGATACCCGTTTAGATGTTTAAAGTTTACTTTATCCTTTGATTTATTTCTTATTCTTTACCAACGACAAATCTTTTAACTTGATCAATTCCAATGCATTTGCAGACTGCAATTTAAATCCGGCTCAGACGGTGGAAATTGTCTGTGAAAGGTAAGAAAGCATAGTTGGAAAAGGAGAAAATCCTGGTAACCAACATTCTTTCCTTTTCCCACAATGTTTTTAAACGCCTTCTTCAGGGTCGCTAAAGCTAAGGATGGTGTGGTAAAGGACTGTGTTTAAGTAGATTTTACAGGGTGCTTGTTGTCGTTATTATTTGTAAATTCCGCATGGAAAAAAATTAATTGGTTCCTTTCCAGTGTTCAACGGCGGTCATTATCCAGGTGAGCAGGAGAGCAGTACCGACATTGTGGAGGGCGTAGGTTTGATCCTGTTCGCAATCTATCACGTGGTCATCATTATAGTCCTTATTAACATGCTGATCGCCATGATGAGCCATTCGTTTGAGGCCATACAGGTAGGTGGTGCTTTAAACCTTTCAGCGCCATAGGCGAAAACAGGGACCTTTGCGGACGGCACAGATCAAGATCAGACTGCACAGAACGTGCAGTCTGATCTTTGATCTGTACCGTCCGCTTAATTAGTCAAGCCCCTACGATAAAAATCTTTCTGGGTCTCTGTGGACTGCATTTACAGCCACCGAAGGAAGCTGAGTTTATTTATTTGGCGCCGAAAGAGTTAACATGAGTCGCGCCTAATGCATCTCCGGGATGCATTTTACCAAACATGTCATCACATGATTATGGATCCATAAAATCCATTTTGTCTCACAAAATACTGAACCGTGTGGAAGAATGGTCCTTTGCCATGCAGAAAACTAACCAAGAGCAAAACGTTTCGTCCCAGGTCAACCTGCGCCTTTCGCGCAGGCTGACCTGAGTCGATACGTTTTTGGACATGCATTACGCTCCCTTCTTACAGAGCATGGCTCATATATGTAAGACGGCATTTGATTCCTATCACAAAACAAATGAAATGCATCTGCAAAAAGTATCGACCCATTCCAGCCTGCGCAGTCCGCGCAGGTGACTTGGATCGAAACTTATTTGCTATTGGTCAAATTTCTGCAGCCCAAAGGACCAGTCTACCTTATGATTCAGTTGGTTGTCTGACAAAATGGGTTTTTATGGAACAAGAATATTGTGATGACCTGCTTGGTATAATGTATTAAGAAGATGCATTAAACCCCCTTTTGCCAGAGCATGACTCAAGTAATGTACAAATGAGGTCCGTTTTCCTTTTTATACGCCCGTCGAAGACGGGACGTATTATGGGATCACCCGTGGCGGGCGGGCGGCGTCCAGTTCTTTGTCCGGAGCATATCTCCAAAACTATACTACCTACGGTTATGAAATTTCATGAGTGGATAGATCTCATCAAGGGGGAGTGCAGTGCACAGGAATCATAACTCTTGCTTCCTTAATTTTTGAGTTATTGCCCTTTCTTGTTTTTCATACTTGAATTTTGTCCGGTGAATATCTCCAATACTATACTACCTAGGGTTATGAAATTTCATGAGTGGATAGATCTCATCAAGGGGGAGTGCAGTGCACAGGAATCATAACTCTTGCTTCCTTAATTTTTGACTTATTGCCCTTTGTTGTTTTTCATACTTGAATTTTGTCCGGAGCATATCTCCAAAAGTATACTACCTACGGTTATGAAATTTCATGCATGGATAGATCTCATCAAGGGGGAGTGCAGTGCACAGGAATCATAACTCTTGCTTCCTTAATTTTTGAGTTATTGCCCTTTCTTGTTTTTCATACTTGAATTTTGTCCGGTGAATATCTCCAATACTATACTACCTACGGTTATGAAATTTCATGTCTGCATACATCTCATTAAGGGGGAGTGCAGTGCACAGGAATCATAACTCTTGCTTCCTCACTTTTTCAGTTATTGCCCTTTCTTCTTTTTCATACTTGCATTTTCTCCGGTGAATATCTCCAAAACTATACTACCTAGGGTTATGAAATTTCATGCCTGCATACATCTCATTAAGGGGGAGTGCAGTGCACAGGAATCATAACTCTTCCTTCCTTAATTTTTGACTTATTTTCATACTTGAATTTTGTCTCGAGCATATCTCCAAAACTATACTACCTATGGCTTTGAAATTTCATGCGTAGATAGATCTCATCAACTGGGAGTGCAGTGCACATGAACCATAACTCTTGCTTAATTTTTGACTTATTGCTCTTTCTTTATTTTGAAACTTTAATTTTGTCCAGTGCATATCTTCAGAACTATACTAGCTAAGGATATGAAATTTCATGCGTGGATACATTCCATCAACGGGAAGTGCTGTGCATATAAATTTCAACTCTTGCTTGCTTAATTTTTCAGCTATTGCCCTTTCTTGTTTTTTTTTTTCGAACTTGAATTTTGTATGATGCATATCTCTCAAACTATACTACCTCGGGTTATGAAATTTTAGGGCTGGATACATCTCATCAAGGGGTAGTGCAGTGCACATGAAATATAAATTGCTTATTTTTTATGCACCCTTTCAAGACAGGATGTATTATGGGATCAGCCATGGCGTACAGGCATCCAGGTAGCATAACTTACACATCTTAAAACCTATTAACTTTAAATTTGACAGTTGTGTTTGTTGTAATCATATGGGGTGCAGTGTACACAAAGAATAAATCTTCCTTCCTTATGAGTAATTGCCCTTTCTTCTTTTTCATACTTAAATTTTGTCAGCAGCATATCTCTCTTACTACACTACCTATGTATATGAAATTTCAGTGATGCATACATCTCAGATTATTAGAAACATAACTATTGCTTCCTTAACTTTTTCTTATTGTCCTTAGTCATTTTTCAGGCTTAAATTCAACACTATCGTATCTATGGATATCAACATAAAGTGTATAAACAAGAGTTCCGTCAACACAAATACACTGCCATTATCTTCAATCAACAGTAAAAAAAATATTCTGCACTACTATTTTTCTATACCTCCCCTTTATCATTATTATGCCCCAACTTTACAACTTGGGGTAAGACGGGCGTATCTTGCGACAATTTGCCGCTCTTGTTTATT
Source organism: Tridacna gigas (assembly GCA_945859785.2). Taxonomy (NCBI): domain Eukaryota; kingdom Metazoa; phylum Mollusca; class Bivalvia; order Cardiida; family Cardiidae; genus Tridacna; species Tridacna gigas. The sequence continues at coordinate 11,537,867 of OX244030.2, read as the reverse complement.
TATTAGATAGAAATAGGAAATATGATCCTTGAAAACGGGAAGAAAATCAAATCAAAGGCATTTGAAATAATGTAAAAGATCATTTTCACTAAACAGTGTCATTTATCAAACAAATTTGACTGCTTTTTTAGATAAGACCTGGAAGCCGTTTATAGTTCGATCTTTTTTTTTTTTGCCAGAGGAGTGGTCATTAAACTGCAACAAGTAAACCCTTTGCCACACAAACCCAAGGTGGGAAAAGGAGAAAATGCTGGTATAACGAGCATCTTCTCATTTTCCGAGAATGTTTTCTAACCTTTCAGAAACAAATCCTTTTCCTTTTTCCCCAGAATGTTTTCTACCCCATCAAAGAAAAAAAAAAAAAAAAAAAAAGAAAAAAAAATTGTCGTTTGAGCCACATTTGATTTGTCGTCTGCAAATGCTTTCCATTTTGACTAGTCTAAAATTTTGTCGTGTGGTAAAAAGTTAACCCAACAAACCATATTGCATTATAACCTGCACTGAATTCGAAGACGAATTTTACAATGCTTGCTGACGAGATCCTGTACGTGATATAATAATCTCGTTTAAGATTGTCCACTTGACTGTTTTCATGTTCATTTCAGGGTGACTGTGATGTAGAATGGAAGTTTGCGAGAACCAAACTGTGGATGAACTATATGGATGATGGGAGCACACTTCCGGTTCCGTTCAACATGATTCCTTCTCCAAAGTCCTTTATCTATTTATGGAAGTGCTTTGCTGGTTTATTCAAACGAAAGAAAAACGGAAAGAATACATACGAACGTAAAATTAGAAAGACTTTTATCAAGGTTTGTATGTTTGCAATGTTCATCGAGAGGTTGGAATTGGGGCAATTTGTTTTTTATTATTATTATTATTATTAACAAAAAAGTGTGAATAGTTGTGAATCGATTGTGAATATCACCACTGTCACCTGTCTAAAACAACAGCATTTAATGCCTGTCTGTGTTGAAAGCATTTGCAGACGACAAACTGAATGCTGCTGAAATGATGGATTGAAAAGTAAAAACAAAAAACACAACATGAAGTTGAACGGAGATACTGGTTAGTAGCATTTTCTCTTTTTTCCACAATCTTTTCTAAAGCTATTTTCCTTAGGGTTGTGATTGGGTGGTAAAAGGTTAAAAATACAGATTTCAGATATTTTGATTTAGTTGAAACTGAAAGGCCCAGTGGCGGCCAAAAGTAAACAATGAAGGTGTTGAAAAATGCATACAGATTTAAATCATACCGATCAAAAGTATAGAAATTATTGTGAAGATGACAATTTGTTATTTGGTTGGCCAAAGTGTTAGATGCTTGAAGAAAAGTGAATTTAAAACCAGGTAAATGTAAACAAAAGATTAATCGACTCAGCAACTTTTTACCTAGCAATATTCCTAAAAGGTAGAAACGTTTTAAGGAAAGATTTTTCGAAATGGTGGAATGTCGGAAGTGAGGAACTTCGAATGGTTAAAAACTTCTACTAGGAAGGCAGAAACTACGGGAAGATGAAACCTCAAAATATAGAAAAAAAAAAAAAAAAATTAGGAAGGTGACACTTCAGAAGATAGAAATGTCGAGAGTTATAATGTCGATATGGAGAATCTGTGTAAGGCAGAAGCTTCGGAAGAGTGAAACATTGGAGGAGTAGAACTTTGAACATGAGAAACATCGGACGGTAGAACTAGGAAAACGAAGAGTAGACCACGGAAAATGAGAAACATCAGAGGGTAGAACTTGGAAAATGAAAATGAGAAACACCGGAGGACAAATTGGAAAATGAGAAACATCGAAGGGTAGAACTTGTAAAATGAGAAACATCGGAGAGTAGAACTTGGAAAATGAGAAACATCGAAGGGTAGAACTTGGAAAATAAGAATCATCGGAGGGTGGAAGCTTCGGAAATTGAGAAACATCGGAGCGTTGAACTTGGAAAATGAGAAGCGTCGGTGATAGAAACATCGAAACGGGTAAAATTCAGATAGTCGAAATGTCCAAAGGGACGAACTACAGACGTCCGAGGATAGAGCCGTGAGAAGATAGAATTGTCCAAACGGAAAACCTTGGAAAGTAAATTTTTGAAAGAAAGAAACTTTTGAAAGACATATTGTACTAGAAAGGTGTTTCATGGGCGCTACAGGATACAAACAGTGGCGCCGTGGAAACATCTAGCTCGTGCAGTGATGTGACCAACATGGCCTCATCCGACCTCGGATTTCTGCGGAAATTGTGTACGTTTCGAGATAAACAGAGTGACAATTGATAATTTTCATAGAGCTATGCCACTTCTTATAATGTTTAGTATATTCTAAGCCGCGGTCTTGAACTATAAAATGAGCCATGATATGTAAGAAGGGGGCTTAATGCATCTGCATCGACTGAGGTCAGCCTGCGCAGTCCGCGCAGGCTGACCTGGGTCGAAACTTTTCGCTATGGGTCAATTTTCTGTATTTCAAAAGACCAAGCTACCTCATGATTCAGTCGGCTTTTGAGACAAAATGGATTTTATGGATCCACAATTATGTGATGACTTGCTGGGTATAATGCATCACGGAGATGCATTAAGCTCCCTTTTGCCAGAGCATGGCTAAAATGTAATTCAATGTCAGATTGCTCGGGACAACCATGCAGAATCATAGCCAGACGGCGTCCCGATCAAGGAAAGACTATACTGTATGCACACTCAAGGCCCGCATTCGCCAACTATTCAAGATTAGTTTAGATTTAAATAGAAAGTAACACATCTTCTGATTGGCTAAGCTATTTTGTTTAGCCAGTCAGAACATGTGCTACTTTCAAACTACAAAAGTTCATGAGAATAGGACATGGAATATTCTTAAGAGTGGTTGGTGAACTTGGACCAAGGTCTTATATCAGCATGTTTGTTATTAAAAAGACAATCGCGGTATCTAAGATACAGATATTGCAACATTTGGGCCTGATGTTCAAACCGAATTATTTTATTCTGCTATTTCCACACCAAACACTACTCTGTGTGTTTTACGCTGTATTACTGTATTTGTTTTCAGGATAATTACAACCATAATGACTCGAATTTCAAATTGAGTAGTACAAGTCTTCAGGTATTGCACCCCCATATATATGGCCTTTGCGTATAACTATTTTTTTTTTACCATAACTGTAGTCAAACTTGGAAAAATAATTCAGCAAAAATGGCAGTGATTTATAGAAATAACGCTTGTAAATCGTTGTTGGGGTCCGTATTCACCAACCATTCTTGAGAACATTCTTGGTCCAATTTTAGATTTAGAATGCAACACAACTTCTGATTGGCTGAACCATTTGGTTTAGCCAATCAGATGTTGTGTTACTTTCAAATTTAAAAATTCTTGAGAATAAAACTAAAAATGTCTTTAAAAATGGTTGGACCTTGGTGTATATCGCCTTTTTTAAATGGTTTGATATGAAAGCGACCCGGATTTGAAGCCCTGTACGTTACCAACTGAGTTTCTGAGATTACCAATGTACAATCACCGAACTGCAGTTGTTCTTATAAAATCACTTCCACGTTTATGTCATTTGTAGTCAGAAAACAAGCATTTGAGCCATGTTCTGACAAAAGGGAGTTTGATGCATCTCCGTGATGCCTTATACCAAGCAATTCTTAATTCATAAAATCTTTTTTGTGTAACAACGGACTGAAACTTGAGGTAGAATGACCCTTTGACATGCAGATTATTTACCAATAGCAATCAGTTTCGACCAAGGTCAGCCTGCGCGGAGTGCGCAAGCTGACCTGAAGTGATACTTTTTGCAGATGCATTGAACCCTCTTTTCACAGAACATGGCTAATTTTTATCTGGATTCTTTATCTACAAGTTTGACGGTATAGTTCATTTATATACACATATATAACTCACTAATACGAAAGTTTTATACACGATTCAAACACATCGCTTGCAATGCCAATAACAGTCCAACCATGCTAGAGAAACTGTATGTTTATTTACGTCATTAACTGATATAAAATTACTAAGTTTCTTTTTATTCTTTTACTTATTATTTAGTTCTTTATTTTTGGACAACTAACCATTTAACATAATATGTTACAGCTTTTTCTTTCATTGGTGATTTATTTCCATTCTTATTCAAACTATATCCATATTTTCTTATTTCTCTTTGCACTTGATAATTATTGATTCTGTAGACTATTAAAACGAACCGGCCAATTTTACTTCATGCAAAAGTAAGGAGAGTTGCATATTTCTCTCGAACATTTAATTACTTCCTGCAACTTTAAGCTAAGTTCTTACTTACTTCGAACTTACATTTATACATACGGGTGTAAGAAGTAATACAGGACCTATGCAATTTGGTGTTTGAAAAGTTTCCACGACATTGTCTGGTTTTTTATTACACAAATTAACTCAAATCTAGACATTTCAGTTGTTTTAGTTTCAAATTTGATCCAATGGTCCTAAATTAGTAAAGCACATGTAGCGTGAATGCATGATTGACTGATTGTTCGACCTGTTACAAGTGTTCTTTCTTTGCAGTTCGTTTATTTTCTGACAATTTTCTTTTCATCATGGTGCCTAAAACATACAGTTAATGCTATTTAATTATTGGACATGGAACTGAAAGATACATTTCTTAACTCAGCCCTGGGTTCGTTTTAGATTAGCCAATCAGATAATGTGTTACTTTCAAATTTAGAAAATTCTTCAGAATAAGAATGTTCTTAAGAATGGTTGGAGATCACGGGCTTTGGTCTCATAGCCAACATATTGTGCTCAGAGCACCATGGCCACATCTTTTTGAAGTACTTTTTTTCCGACGTAACATAAAATTAGGTAACACTAGGTTACTTGTTATTCATGAATATATGCTTCGTCCATGCTTCTAAAAGTTTAGCTTTTTTGCTTGAATTTCAGATCACAATGTCACTTTTCGGTACTTCATGGGAAAAACATGTCAGAAAACGCCCAAGGGATTTACAATGAAACATGAATGATTTGAAAGTTGATTTATGGCGGAATTACGGTTATGAACATTGGCGCTCAGAAAAATAAATAATTGGACAAAAATGAATTATGAAATGTGAATAGGGTAAAAAATTAAGGAAAAGAGTATGTATTAAGAATTCGGGATGTAGGCATATAACAAGGTAAATTTTAGGCAAGAGTGATACTAGTATTAAGATAGGTAAAAATTACATTATATTTGTGGCAAATAAAACAAGGTGCACTTGGATTCATAAAGGCAAGCAGACCTAGAGGAGACAAGAACTATACAATTGCACGCGTAATTAAATGTTGCTTGCGCAATGGAGAAAACACCAAGGCCTGGTTTCACGAAAAACTTAAGCCTCTTATTTTGCTCAAGTCTGCTGTTGGACCGCATTTCCGACTTAAGTTCACTGTAACCCATTTTACTTATATTTACAGACTTTAGAAACATTATCAAATCATAAGTTGATACAATATTTCACACTCAAGTCAGCAAGATAATGGACTTACGTCTGTTAAAATGACTTAAGTCCATTATTTTGTTGAGCTGAGTCTGAAACGTTGCGTCAACTTAGGATTTGAAAATGTTTCTAAAGTCTGTTAATGTAAGTGGAATGAGTCTAAAATAACGAAGTCAACTTGGGTTGGAAAATAATTCTGCTAGCGGACTTGAGCAAAAAAAAGGAGACTTAAGTTTTTTCGTGAAACCGGGCCCTGAACTTAATTATAGATGCTGAACAAGTTATGGCTATCTGAAAACCAGGATATTACTAAATAATTAGTTGTCAACAATAAACATGGTACGCCGACTGAAGAAGAGAAGTTTATTCAAACGATAAAACTCTAGAAATCTCATTGCAGAAGCGCCGCGAGACTGTTTGCAAAACACTGGAACTAAAACCGGATGACACATCATATTCGGATATCATGCAGCGACTTGTCAAACGATATCTCTTTAAACTGGAGAGAGCCAAAGACGAAACTGAACGATGTAAGTAACGTTGTACAAGAGGAATTGCTAGAGATTTTTTATAGGTTTGCACAATTACATAAGCCATGCCCTGGCGAAAGGGGGCCTAATGCATCTCTGTTATTCATAATAGCATACAAATCATCAAATACTTGTGGATCCATAGAATACACATAGTTTAACAATCTACTTAATCATAAGGTAGATTGAACCTTTGACATGCAGAACATTGACCAAAAACAAAAAGGTTTCAACACAGGTCAGTCTGACCTGGCCGATACTTTTCGCAGATGCATTAAACCCCATTTTCACAGAGCATGGTACACTTGTATATGAATAGTCTCACTTAAAGGACATAACGGTTAGGCTTTTCCCTTGGTCCTCTTAGGTGTTTAATGATTTTGTTAAGAAATTCAGATAGAAATTCAGATCCTGTCTGAAAATGATAACCATAGAATGCCCAAAACAACTTCCTGGGCAGCTTTTGTCGATATTGTAAGAAAAAGTCCAGATTGCACAGAACATGCAGTCTGATCTTGAGCTTTATTGTTCAAAAAATACCTGAATCGCCGTCAATGCGCCGAGTGTCAGTTCCGAGTCTTCGAACCTGTGAATTATTCCTCAATCCTTTATTCTTTCCTTTTTAAAGTCGTTTTAGTTGTGGCTATTATCAAAGTACAAATTAAAATGTTAGGACGGTCCTCTTTTTTTTCTGTCTTCTTTTTTTCGGTGTTTTGTTTAGTCATAATCCCCATCCACAACAATTTTACGGCAGACATCTTCGAAAACATCTGACGGAATATGAAAATCAACATGAATACAATTTGTGCACACGAATGCTGAAGAAAACATTGCAGCTGCAATACGAGAAATTTCTGCCATGCCACTATATTTTCAAAGGTAGTTTGTTGCGAGACATAAACTGTCGTCTGCATCTGTTAGCGTGTTAACCCTTATCCTGCTAAATAAGTTGAATATAACTTTCAAGCCAATAGTAAAAACCCGAAAAATGTTAATTCAAACATTATTTTTGGAGAAAAATATCTCCTTATCGGACAGTTCAGATCCAAGATCAGACTGCACATTCTGTGCAGTCTGATCTTGATCTACACTGTCCGCAAAAGGTCAGTGAGTCGCGCTTACGAGCTAAAGGACTAATTCTTTCTGTTGATTTTACAGTGAAAGATGGCGGGGCCAACATACCAAACATACGTACGGAGGAGATCGAGTTGATTGACGATGACGACATTCCCCCACCACTTCCGGATACCCCACGTCGTATACAGGCCAACAACTTTGAAAAACCACAAACTATACCAGAGGATGAAGAGACTAACAACCAAATTAACCTTAGTAAGTCAGACGACAAAATTATAGACTTGTCAGAATTGAAATCAATTGCAGACGACATATTTGAGAAAAGCGATGGTGTAATAACAGCATACCTTTGTTAGTGTATGAAAAAGCAACTGACCAATGAAATAGCTTAATCAGGATCACGAGGGACAAATCTGATACAACATTTGATTGGCTCATTATTGCTGTTATTTTTTACTCGCGTAAATAACCACTGCTTTGAGCCTACTTCATTAGCATAATTGGTATCCTAAAGGTTATGAAATTAATCGGGTACCGAAGTGTGGAGACCAAAATCAGACAGCACGGACATGCATGCTGATCTTGTCTACACACTTCGCAAAGGATATCGGTGCTAGTGACATCGCTATCAGAAATGGTTTCCCTCTCCTCTGCTGGTCCTTTACCGCTACAACAGTAGCCAGGTACAAACCAGGTCTGTATTCACCAACCATTCTTAAGAACGTTCTTTGTCTTATTCTGCAAGATTTTCTAAACTTGAAAGTAACACAAGTTCTGACTGGCTAAACCATTTGGTTTAGCCAATCAGAAGGTGTGTTACTTTCAAAACTGGAAAAATCCGGAGAATAAGACTAAGAATGTTCTTAAGAATAATTGGTGGATACGGACCCCGATCTCTAATTTTCTGTGCCATAGGCGAAAACAGGGAACTTTGCGGACAACATAGAGTAAGATCAGACTGCACAGAGCGTGCAGTCTGATCTTAGATCTGTTCCATCCGATTGTTTAGTCAAGGTCATGAGAAAAAAATATGTTTGTGTTTCAGCGGATCGTATTTTTCGGTCGTCGAAAGAGGTCGAACTCATTTATTTGGTGCTGAAAGAGTGAAGGCAATATATTGTTGTTATTTTTTTTTACCCATAGAACACAGACCGTCTATACGTAAACGAAAGGGTGGAGGACGAGGTCAAGGTCGAAAGATTTCTCACAGCGCCGCTCAGATAGCCACCACACTAGCTATTCCCCAGCTTGACGCCATACAAAGATCGCAGAAGCTTCTTGACGTCCGACTTCAGCATTTACAGGCGAGCAGTAAAGAGAATAACCGAATCATTGATGACGTAGACTTCCTGCGTCGCGTAATGACGGAGAACCAGAAAGCTATGTTTAATATTATTCATGCACTCACAAACATGCAAAGTGAGATCGTTAACCTTGTGAAATGTTTATCGCCGGCAGCCCCATCACCTCCCCCACCCTCCTTTGCTCACACCACGAATTCGGTACCTAAATCAGTGACGGGCAAGAAACGTTTTAGTCAACCAGATGGGGAGGAGGAAAGCAGATTTTAGGCTTCCATGTTGTTTTTTCTACCCTGTTGCTGCTGAGTTGATAATGAGAATTGTTCAGTTATATTTATCAAAAGAACCTGGGCTCTGTTTTATGAGAAAACTTAACCCTTAAGCCGCTATATAATTGAAACGAAACTTTCATGTCGATTGTGAAAACCTAGGCCCGTATTCACCAACCATTCTTAAGAATATTCTTAGTGTTATTCTCCAAGATTGTCCACATTTGAAAGTAACACTACTTCTGATTGGCTAAACCAAAATGGTTTAGCCAATCAGAAGTTGTGTTACTTTCAAATCCAGAAAATGTTGGAGAATAAGACTAAGAATGTTCTTAAGAATGGTTGGTGAATACGGATCCTAATTATTTGCTATTTTAGGCCTATAGGTATTTTTTGGGAAAAAATATCTCCGTATCGGACACGTTCTTTGGAGTCTGATCTTGATCTACACTGTCCGCAAAAGGCCAGTGAGTCGCGCTTAGGAGCTAAAAGGTTAAGTCTCTTGTTTTGCTCAAACGGCCTGTGTTTCCGACTAAAGTGGAGTTCGTTATTTGAGGCGTATTTTAACAACATTTAGCCTTAAGCTCCTAAATAAATTAAATAGAAAGTAAAAACCCAAATATTGTCATTTCAAACTTATATTTTTTGGAGAAAAATATCTCCGTATCGGACAGTGTAGATCAAGATCAGACTGCACATTCAGTGCAGTCTGATCTTGATGTACACTGTCCGCAAAAGGTCCTTCGGTCGCGCTTAGCAGCCTAAGGGTTAACAGACCTTAGTAACGTTCTTAAATCCTGAGTTGACACAATACTTCAGCCTATACTCGGCAAAATAATCGGATTCAACTCAGTTAACAGACGTTTAGAAGTCCATTACTTCGCTGATCTGAGTCTGAAACGTTGTGTCAACGCAATGCTTGCGAACGTTACTAAAGTATGTTAATGTAAGTGAAATCGGTCTGAAATAACGAACTCAACTTAAGTCGGAAAATGAGTCCGTTAGCGAATTGAGTAAGATTAGAGACTAAAGTTTTTTTTTTTTTTTTTTTTTTTATGAAACCGGGCCTTGTTTTTCTAACTTAAGACATTTCTTGGCAGAGCATCTCACAAAATTTAAAGAATGTAGGTTCAAGACGATTCTGTACAATATGAGGCTATACCCACCAACAAGTCTGAATACTACTGATTTTAATGTCCAAGATTTGCTCTCCTGATTGGCCGAGACAGGATGAACATGGTGTCCAACTGCAAATGTTTTAGGTAGATGTTTTTGATATTTTGCCGTCTGGTAAAGAGTTAAACATTTTCTTGTTTTGTTTTCACTTTTACAAATTTTAGCAATAAATGTCTAATAACAAATGTGATTCGAATTGCGAATTAAAGCCCCAATAGCGGCCATAGGTAAACAATGCGAGTGTAAAAATGCCATTTAATTTAAATCTTACCTTTTAAAAGTATGGAAATTATCGTGAAGATGACAATCTGTTATTTTACATTTCATCCAAGTGTTAATCGCTGGCAGAGCAATGAATGTTAAAACCAGGTAAAAAGCAAACAGAAGATAGAGCGACCGGCAACTTTTGACCTACTTTTTAAAATTCAATTTTCTACCAGCGACTAATTCTTGGACCAACCGTACAATAACAGATTGTCATCTTTATAATACCGGTAATTTCCACACTTTTAAAAGATGTGAATTTAAACTCCTGCATTTTTAGCTCACCTGAGCACGAAGTGCCCTGGGTGAGCTATTGTGACCGGTCATCGTCCGTCGTCCGTCCGTCCGTCCGTCCATCTGTCCGTCCGTCCGTTAACAATTTCTTTAAAAATCTTCTCCTCCAAAACCAGATGGCCAATCTTGATAAAACTTGGCAGGAATGTTCCTTGGATGAAGCTCTACAAAAATTGTTAAAAGAATTTAATTCCATGAAAAACTGTGGTTGCCATGGCAACAAAATGGCTGAAAATGGAAAAAATCTTTAAAAATCTTCTTGTGACAAACCATAAGGCCGAAAGCATTCATATTTTGTATGAAGCATCATTGGGTGACCCTTTACCAAAATTGTTAAAATTAATCCCCTAGGGTCATATTTGGGCTTTGCCCGGGCGCACCCTATTTCACATAATAACAAAGAAGGAAATCTTTAAAAAATCATCTTCTGACAAACCATAATGCCTAGAGAATTCATATTTGGTTTGTAGCACTATATGATGATCCTTTACCAAAATTGTGAAAATTAAACCTCAGTGGTCATATTTGGGCTCTGCCAGGGCACACCCTATTTTACATGGAAACGAAGAAGGAAATCTTTTAAAATCTTCTTGTGACAAACCATATTGGCTTGAGCATTCATATTTTGCATGTAGCATCATCTAGTGACCCTTTACAAAAATTGTTATAATTATCCCTTTGGGGTCATATTCGGGCTCTGGCCGGGCGCACACTATTTTACATAGAATTAAAGTTGGAAATCTTTTAAAATCTTTTTGTCACAAACCATAGGGGCCAAAGCATTCATATTTTGCATGTAGCATCATTTGGTGATCCTTTATAAAAATTGTTAAAATTATCTCTTTTGGGTCATATTTGGGCTCTGCTCGGGTGCACCCAATTTTACATGGAAACAAAGAAGAAAATCTTTTAAAACTCTCGTTCTGACAAATCATAAGGGCTAGAGCATTCTTAATTTGTATGTAACATGATCTTGAGACCCTGTACCAAAAGTTTAAAAATTGACCTTTGGGTGGAGTTTGGGCTCTGCGCGGGCGCACCCTATTTAACATTGAAAAGGAAGAAAATTACATGTGACAAGTGAGAAACTATTTTGATATAATTTCATACACTTGTTCAGTATAACCTACTGGGAGTTGTGTAAAAAACCAAAAATTTCATCGGCTCATAACCAGAATATGCCTATTTCAAGAGAATACCCTTCCCTTCATAAACCATATAAGTTACAAATATACTCAGGTGAGCGATATAGGACCATCATGGTCCTCTTGTTTACTTTTGGTCGCCATTGGGGCTTTAAGTTTTGAAGTGTGTTCTGTGTTAATTCTTCAGTGTTGTTGGTTTCGTTTAAAATTTATTTGTTTACATGGTGCTGGTCGCCATGTTTGCTTGAATTAGTAAATATTTATGATGTTTTAAACTTTGAATCAACCGAAATAAATTTCATTCGGCTTACCATGATGAGTACAGCATTTTTCTGACAGATTACTTTTGAAACATTGTGACAAATATGGAAATTTTTCATGAGCAATTTTCCACTTGTCATGATGTTTTTTTTTTTGACTGAACATTCAACAGAAAAACACGTAATCTCCGTTTTTTTTCTCTGTGTGTGTGTGTGTGTGTGTGTGTGTGTGGCAGCAGTTATTGACAAAAACAGAAATTGCTCTAGACCAGAAGACTCTTTTTTACCTTAAAGTATTTAACATTTATAAAACCTTTACAAGAAGATAAAGCTGCAGAAATTGTCTACTTTAAAAGCACTGGCAGACGACAAATTAACTCTTTACCAAACGTTAAATATTTTAGACTGGTCCAAATTGAAAGGATTTGCAGATGACAAAAAATTGAATGTAGCTAAAATGATGATTTCTGTTTTGGATAGGGTAGAAACATTCTGGGAAAAGGAGAAATGCTGGTCATCAGCATTTTCTCCTTTTTCCACAATGTTTTCAAAAGCCTTCTCTTACAGGATCGTTAAAAGTGGTAAAGAGTTAAATGATGCTCAAATAATTGGACTTGTCTATGGAACGATAGAAAACACTGAGGGGAAAGAACATGCTGGTTACCATTTTTTTTTCTTTTCCCACATTGTTTTCAAAAACTTCTTCAGAGTCGTTTAAACACTGTTTGCTCGATGAAAAGGTCTTTGAAAATACTGTGAGAAAAGGAGAAAAGGCTGGTAGCCAGCATTTTCTCTTTTTTCTCCGGCGGAGTTTTCTACCCTTTCGAAAACAGCTTTTGTCATCTGACTTATGTTAAATTAATTCGTCTGCAACAGGTTTCAATTTGGACGAGTTCAAATTTTTGTCGTATGGTAAAGAGCTAAATGCTTACGTCACTTACTATTTCCACTGCTTTTCAAATAGTGTGTGGTGTTCATAGCCCTCTTGACATGCTGCTTAATAAGTTTTAAAAAAAAAGAAAGAATACAGCAATATACTAAAAACAAAATAATTTTGCAATTTCAATCTTATTTTGATATATGACGCCTTTGAATACAATGCAAAGGTTTTGATTTCTTATTGTGGACAGTTTAGTTCAAGACCAGACAGCAGAGAACTTCCAGTGTGGTTCTGGATCTTCACACTCCGGTATTTCGTGCCATATTCTTGCTTAAAGGGGTATCAAACATTTTTTTTTTGAGGGGGGAGGGGAAGGGGGTAGAAAGTTAATATTGTGAAAGTAAAGACAAAAGTCCGTGACCCTACCATCTGAGCTATCCACTTAATTGTTCTTTATCCGTGTTTGAAATGCATTTATCCCTTGTTTTGTAATAAGGACTTTACCGTTACTAACAGTATAAGAAATGTTACAGTAAAAATAACGTTTTGGTAATTCCTCGTGTTTTCTACACGTATTTCTACCTCTGTTTTAATTTTAAAGCAATATTTGCTCTCGAATGAAAATTAGCTGTCTGTTGAGATTTTCTTTGAAAAAAAAAAAAAATCGCGAAACAAAATCTTGTTTAATGCCCTTTTAAAAATGATAGAAACATTCGATTTTGTTCCTAGTTCTGTTTCATGTACTGTAATGCATGTTAACTCCTTCAGAAAGACACTTCTCTTTTTCTTTTCTTTTCGTCTTTTCATCTTTTCGTCTAACAGCACACGAAAACATAATGAAGAAATTGCGTGTAGCGAGCAATTTCTACTTTTGTGACGACATTTTCATATGCATTTTGCATATTAAATCTTAACCCCTGAACTGCTAAATTAATTATATGGAAATTTTCAGTCAATAATAAAAAAACAAATACTGTTTGTGAAATCTGTTCTTGACTTATACATTAAAAAAGGTGCACTTAGTGGCGCTTTGCAGCTAAACCTTCACCAGACATCAAACTTTTAGACTCTTCCAATTTCAAAGCATTTGCACGCGACAAACTCAATACGCCTGAAATTTTTAAACTTGTCTATGAAAGGACTGAGAACATTGCTGGAAAAGGAGAAAATGTTGGTAACCAGTATTTTCTTCTTCTTTTACATTTTTCCTCAAAAGTCTACGTAATCAGCATCGTTAAAACCCGGGGTACTCCTTGGTAATGAGTTAAGTCACCATCATCCCCATTTTTTTTAAAAAAATTGATTTCAAAGTCGTCTGCTGCAATTCATTTGAAGAACTGATAAATATACGAAATGTGATGTGGTAGCACAGGCCTTTGAACCTCCATTAGTCTATCACGAAACACCGAAATTTTCATCGGTTGATCATCGGACACCTGTTCTAAAAATAGCACATTTGAGCATCGCCTCTTTATCGTATATACGTAGAGGCGATGCGCCAGTGTGCTATTTTATGTCCGGTGATTTGCGAATTGTCTCTATATCGTATATGGAGGCAATGCTGGTGTTAGCTAGTTTTAGAAACGGTGTTCGATAATAGACCAATGAAAAGTCTGGTGTTCCGTGATAGACAAATGGAACTTCAGTGACCTATGGTTGTAGTAACTTTCCTGGTGCTTGCATTTGCTTCAAGCGTAGGAAAATTTGATATCACGCGGGACCGATGGTCGAGCGTGATGTTAAAACTTTATGACGCAGCGAGATACGTCACCATACCATATTTGGAACCGTATTTAACAACGTATAGATACGGATTTTCTTTTCCGTCGTGCGTCATTTATCAGCGTGCGATGCTTCTATTTGAGTACGAGAATTTTTAAGTATTAATAAGGTAAATTAACGCTATAAGTTCAAAGGAAAAAGTCTATGAATAGGTTTCAGTTAATTTGGGCATTTCGAATGATTGTTGATGAATTAAATTAGGTCTTACGTTTCCATTATACTGTTATTTTTCCCCAATCTCCCGTCTTTGATTATTAAACCTTTAAATATCCAAAATGTAAACAATTTATGTTTAAATTTTGAAATTGTTACTCTTGAATTTATTAATTAAATAATGATTACATACATGTATGAATTTTGCTTGTGTTTTATACATGTCTTTTTTAGATTTATAAGAGAAAGTCACCAAAAAGCAGTGTACACTTACTGTTTACTTCTTACCGTTCTCAAACCTTCACCAAACAATCCAGAGTTTAATTGACCTTCTGGTAGAAAGCTTTTGAAAGCATTGTGAGAAAAGGAGAAAATGCTGGTAATCAGCATTTTCTCCTTTTCCACAATGTTTTCCATCCATTCAAGGAATACTGCATTATTTGAGGCTCATTCTAATAATTTGTCTGCAAGTGCTTTTGATAAAAACTTCCTGTCGTCTGGGAAAGAGTTTAAACAATTGGTAAGTCATCTGTTTCTGTAGGTCACTTTTAAGTTGCCTTCTGAAGGAGATCTCAAAGTCTCTACTTGTGCCACTCGTCAGAACTCGGCCGATTCCGTAACTACATCTAACTCAACGGATTGCCCGAGGTTTGCCGAATGTACTTGCGCTGTAACATTGGTTCCTCTTGTCTGTATAGTGAAAGCGATGCAATGCAGATACATTTGAAGGAAAGGAAAATTACTTTTTTAATACAGTAAAAATTGTTGTGGGGAAAAATAAATTGCTTATGATATGTATTGCTCCTTTTTCTAAATAGTTTTGGGGACCTTTCTAGACAAGGAATACAGAAACGGTTCTGTATCCCTTTACCAAACAATCTACAGTTTCGGCGACTCTGAGAAAACGGAAATTTTGAAAACTTTTTTTAATTTTCTTCTTTTTCAGCAATATTTTCTGCCCTTTCAAAGAGAAATTCCGTCATTTTGACTACATTCAATTTTTACTCTGTGCAAATTGGTTTCAATTTTCCCAAAATTTTTCAAAAGATATCAAAGTTTTGTAAAGAGTTCTACACTTACAGAAGGAAACAGCTTTAGAACATATTTGAGTCAAGGAAGCAGTGGCTTCAACCAAGCAGTTACTCCATTTACAACAATATTTCCGAACTGTGGAAAGAACAAACAAAAATTTCCTTATACACGTTGTGCAAGTTGCTCTAAATATAGGTCTAAGTATGAGCCCCTGTGAAAAGGGGGGTTAAAGGCCCAATAGCGACCTAAAAGACAATGTATTTAAATTTAAATCATATCATTCAAAAGTATGTAAAATATTGTAAAGATGATAATCTGTTATTGTTTGGTCGGTCCAAGTGTTAGTCGCTGGCAGAAAATCAGGCAAAAAGTAAAACAAAATATGAAGTAACCTGGCAACTTTTAACCTGGTTTTGAAATTAATTTCTCTGCCAACGACTAACACTTGGACCGACTGTACAATAACAGATTGTCATCTTCACAATAATTTCCATACTTTTAAATGATATGATTTAAATCGAATTGCATTTTAAGACCTGCTTTTTTTGCTGTTGGCAGCTATTTTTACTTTAATGCATCTGCAAGAGTATTGATCAGGATCAGCCTCCGCAGTCCGTACAGGCTGATCTGAGTCAAAACTTTTCTGTTATTGGTCAATTTTCTTCATGTCAAAGGACCAGTATATCTCATGATTTTGTCGATTGTTATTCAAAATGGGTTTTATGGGCCAATGATTATGATATGATTCTCTTGGTTTCAGTGACGCATTAAACCCCCTTTTGCCAGAGCATGACACAAGTAGTTTGTTCATCACCATCAAAGTACTGCGCTGCAGTCACGTGATAAACACAGTAATGATCAGAACGAGGAAAAAATCTTACTCTCACGACCTATATATAATTAAGCCGTGCTTTGTGAAAAGGGGGCTTCATGCATTTGCAAAAGTATCGATTCATGTCAGCCTGTGTATTCCGCTCAGGCTTACCGTATGGATCGAAACGTTTTGCTATTGGTCAATTTTAATGCATGTCTAAAGACCAGTCTACGTCATCATCGATTCAGGCAGTTGCTAAGTAACATGGATTTTAAGGCTGTCTAATTAAATGATGACTTGCTTGGTACCATGTATCAGAGAGATGCAGTAAACCCCCCTTTTACAAGGTTATGACCCAGTTATTTTTCCTCGTAAGAAATTATTGTTTAACTTATTTGACAGAAGGAAAATGATCTATTGACTCGATGATAGCTTCCTCGCCGATTGTAAAATTATTTTCATCATTTTCAAACAAATATGAGTTATATACATTTTCAAAACATTTAAACATTGTGTGATAAGGTGCAATTGTTTGTCTCAGGCAATTTCTTTTTTGTTCACATTATTCTCATTTTAAAAAAGAATTTTTTGTTTCTCAAAAACTTCGGCGATGTGACCATTACACTATTTAGTTAAAATTCTGGAAAAAGCCTGAATAAACGGCATACATGTACACATATCTTCTGTTATATAGTATAATTGATATACAAAGCATAATTAAACATATGAGGCATGCTCTGGCAAAAGGGGGCTTAATGCATCTCCATAATGCATCATTCCAAACAAGACATGATACAATAAGAGATCCATAAAATTCATTTTGTCTTACAACAGACTGTATCATAAGGTAGACTGGTCGTTTGACACGCAGACAACTGACCAAAGGCAAAAAGTTTCAGCCCAGGTCAGTCTGCTCGCACTACGCAGGCTGACCTGGGCCGATACCTTCCGCAGATGCATTAAAAGCCTCCTTTTCACAGAGTATATCTCAAATGAAACTATCAAGCAGTCAGTAAAACTCATAATTTTACTATATTCATAGGTATTTTTGCCAGTGTGATGTGATATACCCAACCCCGTAACCTGCTAAATAGATCAGCCATGCTCTGGCAAAAGGGGGCTTAATGCATCTCCATGATGCATCATTCCAAGCAAGACATGATACAATAATAGATCCATAAAATTCATTTTGTCTTACAACAGACTGTATCATAAGGTAGACTGGTCGTTTGACACGCAGACAACTGACCAAAGGCGAAAAGTTTCAGCCCAGGTCAGCCTTCGCGCACTGCGCAGGCTGACCTGAGTCGATATTTTTCGCAGATGCATTAAGCCCCCTTTTCAAAGAGCGTGGCCCATATATAAAAGCTATTCATGTAAAAAAGTATATGATCATTCTACTGAAGAATTATAGGCGATTAGTACTTAAGCATTGCGGTTGGTTAAACCATGGACATTCAAGGATAATTAATCAATTTTAAAACGTGTACCGTTACAACGGTTTCCAAACAACCACACACTATTCAAAGGTTGCTAGGTACCAAATATTTTAAAAATCATTGTAAAATTTGTACGAGACATATTTGAGGTTGTCGTAATGGAATATGGTTCATTGATGAATGGAGATGGTTCCAAATGCACACGTCACATACAAAATTTTTCCTGCACGGCAATAAACTACGGTTTCTCTGTATACGAGGATTCCAGTGTCTTCATAGTATACATAAAAAAGACTATGAAAATGCCTTCAAAAATTGGATCCGGAGACTGAAACTTTGTATATCTGTTGGATGTGAATAATTAGATGGAACAAAAAAAAAAAAGAAAATCAGTGAAACCTATGAAGAATCAAATTCTAGGTGCTTAGATGCATTCATATTTGAACACTCCTCGTATGTACCCGGCATGATCAGGGTATTCCTACTCAATATTCACTTCACCTGAAAATCTGCCGTTGTACGAATGAAATAATTTTGTCCAATACAAATGCAGCGGGGAGATTTGTCTTCAACAGAGAGAGAGAGAGAGAGAGAGAGAAAGAGAGAGAGAACATTGAAAATTTTGAACATTTTATTTCTTTAAGTATTCAAGGCCTCCGGCCCATAATACAACACATGGAAAAAAAAAATACAAAATAATTATCTATATAGCCTACATGTAAGAGAGAGAGAGAGAGAGAGAGAGAGTCAGTCAGTCAGAGTCGAGTCCTTCGAGAATAGCAAAACTTAAATATTTAAAGTTCAGACATTACAGTGTACAAGGATGTAACATTTCATAATCCCAAGCAAAAATCAAATTAGGCTTTATACTATTTTCATAAAAGATACATGTTCTAATACATCGTGTTTAAAAAGCCATAAAAAATTAATTAATAAGGTTTTATTCTACTTTCGTAATGGATATGTATTAGTAATGTCATACAGATGGCAAGTCGTATTCTCCGAGAATAACGCAGCAGGGCTGTTGACTACTGAAACGTACCGCCTCACTTATCTCTTGAAGGATGTAACATTTCGTAATCCCACTCAAAAATCAAATAAGGCTTGATACTGTTTTCATAAAGGATACATGTTCTAATACATCGTAATGTCATTTAAATGGCAAGTGTTATTCCCCGAAATCGGCGCAGCAGCATTTCTGATTGCTGAGCGGTAATCGCCTCAATATTTTCTTGAAGTATGTCCATTTCGGCATAAGCCTAAAATTACTGCATGTTTGGTTGATTGAATGCTGTTTAAAAACTGAAATGAAATACTTGAAGGACAGAGAAATAATTCAAATTTAGACTGAAAAAGTGTTTAACATTTGGAAAAGCCACACAAAAATTAAAACAGGCTTTATTCTAAGTTTATAAAGGATACATATGAGCCGTGCTTTGTGAAAAGAGGGCTTAATGCACCTGCGAAAAGTATCTACCCAGGTCAGCCTGCGCAGTCCGTGCAGGCTGACCTGGGCCGAAACTTTTCGCTATTGGTCAATTTTCAGTATGTCAAAAGACCAGTCTACCTTGCGACACAAGTCAGTTGTTTGACAAAATGGATTTTATGGATCCATAATTAGGTCACGGTCGGCTTGCTCGACTTGCTTGGTATAATGTATTACGGAGATGCATTAAGCCCCGTTTTGCCATATGTTTACTATGCTTTGTATACGAATGAGACTAAAATAGAAGCTATGTATACATGTATGTCGTTTTTAGCCTACCGGCTCTTCCCAGAATTTTAACTAACTAGCAACTAAATATAAAATATAAATCATACCAGTAACGTCATACGAGTATAAATGACAAGTCTTATATTCCGAAAATGACGAAGCAGCCATTCTGATTACTGGGAAGTATCGTCTCAGTTTTTCCTTGAAAGGTGTCCATTTTCGGCGTTCGCTTAAAATTACTGCACGTTTGATGAATTGATTGAATGTCGTTTAAAAAAGCCATAAAAATTAATCACTTAGGTTTTATTCTACTTTCGTAATGGATATGTATTAGTAATGTCAGATAAATGCCAAGCCTTATTCTCCGAAAATAACGCAGAAGGTCTTCCGACTACTGAAACTACTGAAAGTTACCGCCTCAGTATTTTCTTGAAAGGTGTCAAATTTGGCATACTTCTAAAAGGACTGAATGCTGGGTTAATTGACTGAATGGGTGTTTCACGAAGCTTTCAACATTATTTCAGTCATATCACAGAGACAGCTCACTATTCATGCGTGCCTTAAGTTTCTCCAGTACAAGGCACGGGTTCTGAAGTGTCCTATCTAAGGACACTCCGATCAGACAATCTAGCGCCTCTAGTACTGCATGTTTGGATAAAAGTAGTGAAAGAGGGGTTAAATGTTAAGTACCAGCGATTGTATTTCTTCAAATGATTCATTGTACATCCTCAAACAAGACTTATACTTGAGCCATGCTCTGTGAAAAGGGGGCCTGATGCATCTGCGCAAAGTATCGACCCAGGTCAGCCTGCGCAGTCCGCGCAGGCTGACCTGGGCCGAAACTTTCCGCTACTGGTCAACTTTCTGTATATCTAAGGACTAGTCTACCTCCTGATTCAGTCGGGTGTTACACAAAATGGATTAATGGATATCTAATTATGTGATGGCTTGATTGATAAAATGCATCACCGAGTTGCATTTAGCCCCCTTTTCATAGAGCCTGGCTCACTTATAAATACCTCATTACTTATAAGGGTTGTTTAATTGATTTCGTGCATCAACCGGGAGCACTTGAAATATCGTACAATAGTAAGTAGTTATTCTCTTGTCTGTCTGTCTATCTGTCCGTCCGTCCGTCCGGGCAAACATTCAGGGTTTGTGAGCTTAAATCTGTCCATAATTTATATGAAATAGAGAACAAATACCTTATAAAACTTGTCTGTTTAGGGGCTAAATGCCTCATAAAGATCAAAGAAAAAAGCCCATAAACCCAAAATGTTGGAATGTCAATCTATCTATCTATCTATCTATCTATCCAAGCGTTTGTGATAAACTAAGGCCAATTATAGTTTTTTTTCCCTCTTTTTAACCCGTCCACCACACAATCCCGAGTTTCAACAACACTAAAGAAGAAGTTGTCGAAAACATTTTGGGAATAGCAGAAAATGCTGGAAACCATCATTTTCTCATTTTCCCACAATGTTTTCTGCTCTATTAAAGACAAAAATAAACATTGGAAATACACTCAAGTTGTCGTCTGCCAATGCTTTCAATTTGGTAAAGTTAAAAAAAATTGTCTTTTGGTAGAGTTAAAACCCTAGACTGTCATACACAACGGCATTATTTTTTTTTATCTTTCCTCAGTACTGCTCAAGTGACCGCTGCAAAAATGCGCAGTCTGTTCTGAAAACCTCTGAATCATCAATGTTTTATAATAATAATAATAAGAAGAAATTGTTGAATTTGTAATTCTTGTTGTTGTTGTAATTGATGAAAAAGTCAAACATCATTTACTTGGCACAATAAGGACTAAGTTACAGTGGTGTTAGTTCTGATAAAATAGCATAATTTGTCCGATTTAAAGTTATTAAAAGATTGCAGATAGAAGCACAATCAGTGTTCATATAGCCGGCAACTGAATCTTAGTTTTGTGCTGATGACATTTAACCCTTAGGTTACTAAGCGTGAACTCAAGGCGCCTTTGCGGACAGTATAGATCAAAATCAGACTGCACAGAACGTGCAGTCTGATCTTGGATCTAAACTGTCCGATACGATATTTTAGCCGCAAAACTAACTTTGAAATAGCAATATTTTTCATTTAATCTATATATTTAGAAGGATAAGTTGAAGTGTTACAGACTCTTGCAATGTAAACGGGCGAATTTTAGTGGACATATAGACCGACAAATTCAGACCACGTGTTGCTGTTTTACATCTTTTTCTTTTATTGTAAGATACATTTGAGCCATGCTCAGGAAAAAGGGGGTTTAAGACATCTCCTTGACGCATCACACCAAGCAAGCCATCACACAATGGATCCATGAGAACCATATTGTAACAACCGACTTGATCATGTGGTAATATGGTCCTTGGACATGCAGAAAATTTACAAAAAGCAAAACGTTTCTACCCATGTCAGCCTGCGCGGACTGCGCTGGCTGACATGGGTCGATACTTTTTGCGAATGCAAATGCAAATCAACCCCTTTTTCACAGAGCATTGCTCACATATGTAAGGTGATGATTTCCTCCATCACCTCGTTGTTATTCCTTTCCTTCCACAGCTTTTAATACACAGACACATAAATTAACTAGACAACGATCCTACATTCCAGGAACTACCATGAGCAATCTCACCCTAACAGAATCTGCCGAAGATCTGAATAAAAGATTTGCTGACCATTTTCGTCCTTTGATTATTTACCTAGCACTACATGCTGTCCTTGGTATACTTGGTAACTCACTGGTACTACTGGTATACAGCCTTAGTAAAGAATACAGGAATACCACATTTAAAATATTCGTCTTATTTCTGGCCGTTTTGGATCTCCTCTCCTGTTTAACGTTCATTCCAACCGAGATTTTGAGACTCAAGAACTTCTTTTGGGAGACCGACAACACGTTGTGCCAGCTGAAATGTTTCTTCAACGTGTTCTTTAACACGGCCTTGGCTCTGGCATTGTTTTTCATCGCCATTCATCGGTACAGGAAGGTATGTCAGCCTTTTAAGAATCAAATAAGTCCCACCATCGCCTTGAAAATCGTGATCGTTGTCGTGGTAACATCGTGTTTATTGTCCATCCCGGCCCCCATCTTGTGTGGAGTCACTGCCATCAACAAAACTAACATTTACAATACAACAACCACGGTGCAAATATGTGCCGCCGACGATTCTGTGCCAAAGATCGTTATTCGTGTTAACGTCATAATTATAACATTGTTACTATTCTTAGTATCAGTTACGTTGATTGTACTTTACATCCTAATTTCAAGAACGCTGATTGTTCATTGGAGAAAACATAAAATGGAAAAAGTCAAATGCCGATCAACAAAGTCTGTAGGATCTTCAGACATTCGACAAGACTCTTCCACATCAGTTGACGGCAAGTCCAACATGGTATCCCAAAACTTTACTGATGTGTCCTACCACAAAGAATTTGAAAGGGAAACAAAAAACGGCAATCCTAAAGAAGGAAATGAGCTAAAGGTTGCAGCAGTTGGCATTCAGGACAAACCGGAACCACGTGATGCACAGGTCAAAATGACGGTCAGGATGAAATCTGGAAAACCTTACAAAACATTGATCTGGCTTTTCCTGACAGTGATATTCATCGTAACAAATGCGCTGTATGTGATGGCAGCATTTGCAATATCGAAGAAAAACGAAAAGTCACCGGATGAGTTACTGGGTTACAAATTCCTGCTTCGTATCTATTTCTTCAACAACATAGTCAGTCCAATCGTATACGCTTGGCTAGACCAGCGCTTTAGAGCTTCGTGCATGAAGTTTTTTTGTCGGTTCAACTATTCAAGTTGCCAGTGTTATAAGTGATGCATTGGTATTTGAGCCACGCTCCGGGAAAAAAGGGGCTTAATGTATCTCTGTGATGTGTTTTACAAAGCAAAATCATCACATAAATATGGATACATAAAAGCCAGTTTGTCTGACAACAGATTGAATGATGAGGTAGATTGGTCTTTTGTCATGAAGAAAAAAATAAAGAATAACAAAAGTTTTCGACCCATGTCAGCCTGCGCGGACTGCGCAGGCTGACATGGTCGAAACTGTTTGTAGATGCATTAAACTCCATTTTCACCAAGCATGGATCATTTACAAGAGACGTTAACCTACTGTGCATAATGAACAATAACAAAACAGATACTTTTGAAGTCACGATCTGAGCTGTCCAGTTTCCTCCTTTCTTTTGAGCTCGTGGTTATTTGTTTGAAACAGTAAGAAGTATTTTCTCCCTTTCCCACAATGTCTTCAAGGGCCTTCTGTTTTGGGGTCGTTGAAACTCGCGATTGTATGGTAAAGCCTTAAAAGCAGAACCACGTCTTTCACGTGTTTACGCCATGTTTTCAAAAAAATTGCACCTCAGGGTTTTTATGACACGGAATGATTGAAGATTTTTTTTTGTATGTGCTTAATGCCGATTTCAACACTTTTCAGCTATATCGTGGCGGACAGTACACCTACCGATGCTTTCCCCGAGGTTCTTTTACAAGTTCTTCGCACAATATTTTTCTAAGCCACTGGCTGCTTTCTGACATAACCATCGTCGAAACAATGATTGGGGGTAAGAGAATCCACGGATCCCCAGGTCAACCGATTTCTTTCCGAAAATTGATGATAGTCATTGCGACAGATTCGATTCCTCTCTTGTCGCTTTTCTTTGTTTCGACGATGGTTATGCAGGAAAGCAGCCAGTACTTTGGGAAGAATGTTGTGCGACGTACTGACGACAGAAACTCCAGGAAAGCATGGATAGGTGTACAGGCCGCCGCGATATAATTAAAAAAGTGTTGAAAACGGCGTTAAACTTCATGCAAACAGATGAAATTGAGCCATCCTCTGTGAAAAAGGAGCTTAATGCATTTGCAAAAGGTATCGACCCAGGTCAGCCTGTGCGAACTGCGCAGACTGACCTGGGTCAAAATTTTTTTTGCTTTTGGTCAATTTTCCGTATGTCAAAGGACCAGTGTACCTCTTGACAGTCAGCTGTTATGCACAACAGAATTTATGGATCTATTATACTGTGATGTTATAATACTGTGATAACTTGATTGGTACAATGCATCACTGAGATGCGTTAAGCCCCCTTGTGCCATAGCGTGGCTCAAATTATTGTGTCACTATGTTTTCATGAATGGTCCTCTGCAAGGAAAAGAAATATCGTGGCACTCAGGGGTTTAAGTATCAATGACTAACAACTATCGAAATTACAAACAATACACTAAAAACAAAAGAGTTATTGAACCCCACTTTTCCTTTCATTCACCCTTTACCAAACAATCCAGGGTTTTAAATAATGACTAGGATGTAGTCTGTTGAAAACATGGTGGGAAAAGGAGAAAATGCTGGTAACCAGCATTTTCTCCTTTTCCCACCATGTTTTCTACCGTTTTAAGGGGAAATCCCATGGTATGACCCATATTAAAATTTGTCCATCTGCAAATGTTTGAGATTTCGAAGAGTCCAAAATTGTGTCCCTCGGTGTAAAGAGTTAACTTCTCTCAACGCAGTTTATTTGAAGTTTGTTTTCTAAAGGCATATTGCTCAGAGCCCGTCCTCATGAGTCGTACTTCTCCCTGTTTTTGAATACTGATTTGGAAACTTAGACCTGCCTGTACAATAATTAGGCTTAATATCGTTCAAAATATGTAGTTCGGTGAAAAGACCCTGAAGAAGAAGACTTTTGAAAACACTGTGGAAAAAGGAGAACATGCTGGTAACCAGCATTGTCTCCTTTGTTCACAATGTATTTCACCCTTCCAAAAATACATTTCATTTTTTTTAAAGTCACATTTCTTTTGTCATCTGCAAATGCTTTCAATTTGGACTTGATTGATTGATTGATTGTATGGTGTTTAACACCGTTTTCAACATTATTTCAGTTATATCGCGGCGGCCAGTGCACCTATACATGCTTTTCTGGAGTTTCTTTTACCAGTACTCTGCACAATATTCTTTCCAAGCCACTGGCTGCTTTCCCACATAACCATCGTCGAAACAATGGTCAGCGGTGAGAGAGGAATGAATCCTGTCGCAATGACTATCATCAATCCTCGGAAAGAAATTGGCCAAGCCGGGGATCGAACCAGCGACCTCCTGTTCTCAAGTCCTGTACGCTACCGACTGAGCTACGGGGCTCGCTCAGTTTGGACAAGTCTAAAATTTGTCGTCTGGTAAAGGGTTAAAGCAATCCAAGGTTGGGGACGAAAGAAGCTCCTGTATGAAAGAATGAACCTATTACCGTATAGCACATTATCAAACGACAAAACTTTGGACTGGTCCAAATTGAAAGCATTTGCAACGACAGAATAAATGTGCGTA
Organism: Tridacna gigas; assembly: GCA_945859785.2. Taxonomy (NCBI): domain Eukaryota; kingdom Metazoa; phylum Mollusca; class Bivalvia; order Cardiida; family Cardiidae; genus Tridacna; species Tridacna gigas. The sequence goes on along the minus strand of OX244030.2, from coordinate 11,511,962 downwards.
TAAAGTTATGGAATTTGTATGAAAGAGTAGAAAACAAGGGAAAACGAGAAAATGCTGGTAGCCAGTATGTTCTCATTTTCCCACAATGTTTTCAAAAGCTTTTTCCCCGGTGTCTTTAAAAGCCAGAAACAATTGGTAAGGGCTTAACACAACATTTTTATTCCCCAATTTCGGCTACTGAAAACACCGTGGAAAAGAAAGTGATATCTTGTAATAACAGTTGCTCATTTTCTCAAAATGCTTTTCATATTGCTAAAAATAAATAGACATAATATTTTGTAGCTTCCATCCTTCTTTGTGTCTTTGCCATTAACCCTTAGGCTGCTAAGCGCGACTCACTGACCTTTTGCGGACGGTTTAGATCAAGATCAAACTGCACGGATCTGCACTATCCAGTAAGGAGATCTTACCCCACAACCACTACTTTGAAATAGCAACAATTGTTTTTTTTTGCCATGGGCTTAAAAGTTTCTTCTGACCCTCTACCCCACAATGCCGAATTTTTACGACCCTGAAGAAAAAAGCTTTTGGAAACATTGTGGTAAAAGGAAAGAAAGCTGGCATTTTCTTGCTTTCCTGACAGTGTTTCCTACTCTATGAAAGACAAATTTAATGTTTTGAGTAACATGTATTTGTCGTCTGCAAATACATGTATGTTCAACTTTGACAAGGCTAAATTTTGTCGTTTTGTAAAGAGTTAAGTTATTTGAGAGGATAAGGGATAATTAACTCTTAGAGTACTGGATCAATGAAATAACCTTTTCAATTAGAAAAAAAAAAAAAACCCGGAAATATTCTTATTTTAAGGTTGTTTTGGTCAGAATATATAACAAAGTAGCGGACAATGTAGATCCAAGATAAGACTGCACGTTCTGTGCAGTCTGATCTTGATCTACACTGTCAGCAAAAGCAACTTATGTCGGTTCCAGCGGTATACAGCTTCGTTGTAAAGGGTTGACTTTTTGTTCTTGTGTTATATGAAATACTATACCAGGCGCAAAAAAAAAACAAAACCAGTAGAATTGTCCATCTTGAAGCCATATGCAGACGATTAAGAGGTGGCTAAAATAAAAGAATTTATCTTTGAAAGAATAAAAAAATAGGTGTAGAAATGCATGTTGTCAGCATTACCTTCTTTCCCTTTTTTAAAAACGTCTTCTTCCTTACAATTGTAAAAAACATCGGATCGTCTCGTAAAGGGTTAAAGAATTCGTGGGTCTATTGTTTTGAAGTCGCCGAAAGTCTATTGGTTGGGAATCGTTTTTGTACTCTCTGTGTTACTGTCTATACATGTACTTTGAAATTTGTTTTCACTTTTAACTATAGGCATTTGCCTTTTTTTTTTTTTTAATCGGTTCTCAACAGCAAAGTTGGATATGGGTGCAGTCCCATCACAGTTACAGCAGGTTGGAAATGAAAACCGACTTAAGATAGTTAACACAATCAAACCAACAGCCCCTCAGACTGGTGACAACATCACTACGTCGGATACAGAAACGTGCCCTGGTGTCAATTTACTTGTTAGTATAACTCGGGATAGAACTGTTATCATAAGTGAAGGAGTAGAGATAGGAACACAAACAGATGATGATGGGGTAAGACCAGAAACGGACAATGTCAGTGGTGATGGTAAAAACGTGGCAAACGAGTTAGCTCTCATCAGTGAGAACTCTGCAGCTCCAATAGAAACTACTTTAACGGTAACTCACGGGACCGACACGGTGATCGACAACAAAAGTTCAATAGAAAAGGAGACAATGAGCAAAAAACAAGAATGTGATGAAAATGAAATGGAAGAGACAGAAGATGTTTATGAGACTGCACAGATGGCCCAAACTATTCCTGGAGAAAATAAAGTCGAAACAGAATGTGACTTGGAGGCAAAAACCGAACACGAAGAAAAGGATACGAGTATATCTGTTAATACACAAACAGATGATGAGGACGACACTGGTTTTCAATTTGATCAGTATGACCCAACAAAGAAAGGAGATCCTATTAACCATGAAACAGCTAGGCTAGAACGTTATGGAAAATACAAGGTGAAGCTTTCCCGAGACACCACGAAATGTATTATATCAGCTGCTACATTTTTAGATGGGGGCGACGTAATTATCATCGATAGAAGTAACCAAAGAATCAAATATATAGATGCTAACTTTCAGTATATTTCCTCGTATGACCTTCCTCATAAGCCATGGGCAGTGTGTGCAAGAGGTGGTGACGTGTATGTTTCTATGGGCAACACAAAATTACAGCATGTATTTGTAAAAGATATGATAATAGAACCTGAGAGAATCATTGAGATAACGGGAAGGTGTCTTGGTGTATGCATACTCGGAGAATTCATCGCAGTCGGCCTACAAATAGGAGAAATATCCCTTATGGATACTATGGGAGAGCCTCAAAAAACGATCAAACTCCCCGTGCTTGAGAAAGGGCTACCTTGTAATCCATGGCACATGTCTGTGACCAGAGAAGAGAACTTACTTGTGACAGACTCGGATGCAGAATCAATATTCTGTATAAACCTCGATTCGGAGGTATTATTCACTTTTAAAATGTTTAGTTCACCACGTGGAACAGCGGTGGACAACCAAGGCAACATCATTTTGGCGGGAAGAGATAAAACTTCCGGCTCTGTTGTTGTTATACTCTCTAGAGATTTTGAGTTACAAAGCATCATACATATTAATGAGAAGGAAGAAGGGAGGAGTTTATTGACATGGGCGGAGCTAGAATTTGTGCCATACTGTGTCGCATATAGACCCGACAATGTAGTTGTTTTAGGAGGAATACAAGAGGCGTTGAAAATCATGAGGATTGTGTCATAGTGCCGTTCCAGTTTGCGTTACAGCAAGGGCCCGAATAGCTATGACTGGCTATAACAATGTAGCATTAAATAAATGAGCCATGCTCTGGCTAAAGGGGGGCTTAATGCATCTCCAGGATGAATTGTACCATGCAAGTCATCGCATAACTTTGGACCCATCATATCTGTTTTCTCTCACAAATGACTGAATCCGGAGGTGGAGTGGTCCTTAGACATGTAGAAAATTGACCAAAAGCAAAAAGCTTCAGCTCGGGTCAGCCTGCGCAGGGCTGACCTGGGTTGATACTTTTTGCAGATGCATTAAGCCCCTTTTTACAGAACATGGCTCAAATAGAATGGAAACTTTCACTTAAGTAGAATAAGTTGGTAAATAATTCACTATATAGGCGCTTTTCGTCAGAATAAATGCGTTTCACACAATTATCAGGCAACATAGAACCATAGGCCACTAAAACTCCATTGGTCTATCACGGAATACCGAAATTTTCATTGCTCGATCATCGGACACCGTTACTAAATTTAACACATTGGCACATCTCCTGTGTGTCGTACGATATAAGGAGGATGGGGTTGCGCCAATGTGTTACTTTTAGTGACAGCGTTCGATGATCGACCAATGAAAATGTCAGTGCTCCGTGATAGCCCAAAGGAGGTTCAAAGGCCTGTAAAAGATCACCATTCTTGGTCTAGGACGTTCGATTGTAATCCATACTGTCTGCAAAATAATTTCTAGTTGTGATGGGCATTCTAAACATTTATCTATGCTTTTATAACTACTTTATCAGGATAACTAAAAAAATATGTGGACATGTTACAACAATGATCAGGCTGCAACCTACGTGCTATCTGATCTGCATGTACATTACGAAAGCGATGGGGTTTGTGCTTGGCTGCTTGAGTCTTTCGGTTAACCCTTTACCACACAACCCGGAGTTTAAACGAACCTGAGCCTTTTGAAAACATTGTGGGAAAAGGAGAAAATGCTCGAACCATTTTTTCCTTTTCCCTCCTACCAAGCACCCGTAGCTCTGTCGGTAGCGCCCAGGACTTGAGAACAGGAGGTCGCTGGTTCGATCCCCGGCTTGGCCAATTTCTTTCCGAGGACTGATGATAGTCATCGCGACAGGATTCATTCCTCTCTCACCTCTGGCCATTGTTTCGACAGTGGCTATGTGGGAAAGCAGCCAGTGGCTTGGAAAGAATATTGTGCGGAGTACTGGTAAAAGAAACTCCAAGAAAGTATGGATAGGTGCACTGGCCGCCGTGATATAACTGAAATAATGTTGAAAAAGGCGTTAAACACCATACAATCAAGCAATCAATCCTTTTCCCTCCACACTGTTTTCAACTACTTCATATGCAAATTGCATCATTTGAGCCTCACTTCTTGTGCTGTCTGCAAATGCTTTGAATTTTGCATAGTCCAACATTTTTTCGTGGGTAAAATTTGACAATTAATAATTAAGTGTGCATTAATGTAATAATGAACATGCAATTACAGATCAATTACAGTATGACGATCCCTCACCCTCTCTCTCAACCTCAAAGGACGCTATAACACTGGAAGGCTGCAGACACTTATTAAAGTAACAACAGCTTGCAAAAGTAAACAAAGCAAGCTTTAAAATACATTTAAAATCAAACTTAAAAGTATTTAAAAGTATGGAAATTATTGTGAAGATGACAATCTGTAATTGTAGTCGGTATAAGTCACTGGCAGAAAAAAATGAATTTCAAAATCAGGCAAGACCTGGCAATTTTTATCCTAGCCAGCGACTAACTCTTCGACTGACAGTAAAATAACAGATCGTCATCTTCACAATAATTTCAATACTTTTAAATGGTATGATTTAAATTTAAATGCACTTTAACATCTGCTTTGTTTACCTTTGACAGGTACTGTTACTTTAAAGGATATGGAGAAATGTGTTCTTGTTTTTTTTACACAATTGATAACAACACTTGTTTGGATATTTCCCGAACGGGATTTGCGTTGTAAGTTTTAATATGGAAAACCAAATAAGAATGTTTCAAATACAAATCAACATCAATACGAGTCATGCTCTGTGAAAAGGGGGTTTAATGCATTTGCAAACAAAATATCGACTCAGGTCAGCCTGCGCAATCTGCACAGGCTGACCAAAGTCAAAACTTTGTGTTATTTAACAATTTTCTACATGGCAACGGACCAGTGTGCCTCATGATTCAGTCGCTTAATAGACAAAATGGATTTTTTCGGTACGATGCATCACGGTGATGCATTTAAACCTTTTTTGCAAGAGCTTGGCTCACATAAACTGGAAAAAATCTGGCCCCGTATTCACCAACCATTCTGAGGAACATTCTGAATTCATTTTTCCAGAATCTTCTAAATTTGAACGTTACATAACTTCCGACTGGCTAAACCAATCCACAGTTGTGTTACTTTTAAATATAGAAAATCTTGGACAGTAAGACAAAGAATGTTCTGAAGAATGGTTGGTGAATACAGACCCAGGATGCACTGCCTACAATAAATCCTTTTCTGAAATACGAAATAATAGTACATGTGGATTATACATATTTTTTTCTCAAAACTGGAATTTTTGTCCTAAATATAATTTCACCTCTTTCTCCCAAGTAGAATTCATTCTCTTTTTCTCCCAAGTACAATTTATTCTCTTTTTCTCCCAAGCACAATTTATTCTTTTTTTTCTCTAGAGTACGCTTCCTTCTTTTCTCCCGAGTACTATTTCTTCACTTTTTCTTTGAAGTACAATTTCTTTTCTTTTTCTCCTAAATACAATTTATTCTTTTTTTTTTCTCCCAAATACAATTCATTCTCTTTTTCTCCCAGGTAAAATTTCTTCCCTTGAGCAGGAAGACATTAGATAGAGCACACGAACACATATATACTCCTACATACGGTTTTTTGGAATGAAATACTTTTTTTCTGTATCAAAAAGAAGAAGTGTAGAAGCTATGCTTGATAAAACCCATATTTTCTCTGCCGTGAAGAAAACAGAGATAATAGGTCTAGCTCACATGAAATATGAATCAAAGCGCCTAACCCTTTACCACAAAACCCATCGTTTTAAGACTAGCATGAAGAAGGCTTTTGAAAACAATGTGGAAAAAGGAGAAGATGCTTGTGACCATAGTATATCTACAGCAAAACACCCAAACACTTTATACCAGCAGGTCAATCTAGCACTATGAAGCACCAAATGTGCTAATTTCAGTAACAGTGTTCGATGATCGACCAATGAAACTTAGGGTGTTCCGTGATAGACCAATATAGTTACTAGAGCCTGTGGTCATATAAACATTCCTCATGGACAGTCCCTTTAGTTTTTAAAAATCTCAAAGAGGCTCAAATTTATCACCTCTTTCAAAACAACAAAATTTTAGACTGGTCCAAATGGAGAGCATTTGCCGACAAAAAAATTAAATGTGGCTTAAATGGTGGGAATAAGTAAACAAGAGGGCCATTGGCCCTAAAGCGCTCACCGGAGTAAAGTCATCTACAGTTGATAAGGCTGAAGAGATCCTGGTTTTAATGATGTAAAACACATGAGTGTAAGTGACCTACTTTTTAAACCAATGGGACCAAATTCCAAACTTGTCCAAGATATCATTAACACAAACATCCTGACCAAGTTTCATGAGTATCAGACTGAATATGAGGCCTCTATGGTGTACACAAGGTTTTCTAAGATTCGGTCCAGTGACCTACTTTTTGACCAGATGTGACCCACTTTGAGACTTATCCAAGATATCATCAAGGCAAACTTTCTGACCAAGTTTCATGAGAACCAGGCTGAAAATGTGGCCTCTAGAGTGCACACAAGGTTTACCTAAGATTTCACAATGTGACCTACTTTTTGCCCCGACATGACCCACTTTCAAATGTGTCCAAGATATCAACAAGATAAACATTCTGACCAATTTTTATCAGTATAAGGCTGAAAATGTGGCCTCTTGAGTGCACACAATGTTTTACTAAGATTTGGCCCAGTGACCTACTTTTTGACCCAACATGACCCAATTTTGAACTTGTCCTTGATATCTGGACAAACAGTCTGACAAACTTTCATGAGTTTCAGGCTGAAAATGTGGCCTCTAGAGTGCACACAAGGTTTTTCCGAGGTTTGGCCCAGTGACCTACTTTTTCACCTGACATGACCCAATTTCGAACTTGTCCAAGATTTATCAACACAAACATTCTGACCAAGATTCAAGAGTATCAGGCTGAAAATATGGCCTCTAGAGTGCACACAATGTTTTTCTTAGATTTAGCCAAATGACCTACTTTTTGACCTGACATGACCCAATTTTGAACTTGTCTGTGACATTATCAAGACAAACATTCTAACTAAGTTTCATGAGTATATGATTGAAAATGTAGCCTCTAGATTGCACACAAGGTAACTTGACGTCTTGACGACAAACGACACATGACCGACATGGCACGATCACAATAGCTCACCTTGAGCACTTCGTGCTCAGGTGAGCTAAAAACATTGTGGGAACTGGAGAAAATGCTGGTTATCACGATGTTTTCAAAAGCCCTCTTGCTCAGGGTCATTAAAACATGGGATTGTATGGTAAAGCTTGCTTAAGCCCTAAACATACGTAAAATTGAAAATCATAGAAACTATGTTCAACTTAGGTCAACACAAAAGTATCTAAATACTTGTAAAAGAACTTACACAAGCACTTCTGTTGTATTTTAGGCAACTTTACCATACCATAACTAAGGCTTCACCAACTTTTTACAAGACCACACAATTTCAGACTCATCCAAATTAAAAGCATTTGCAGAAGACAACTTAGATATAGCTGAAATGGTGGAAATTGTCTTTGAAAGAGAATAAAATATTGTGTGAAAAAGAGAGAAAGCTGGTTACCAGTATTTTTTCTTTACCTCACAATGTTTCAAGAAGCCCCTTGGGTCATAAAAACACAGGCTTGTCCATAAAGGGCTCTGAAGCTGCTCAGTAAATGTAAAGTATATGAGCCATGCTCTGGCAAAAGGGGGCTTAATGCATCTCCGTGATGCATTGTACCAATCAAGCCATTACATAATTATGGATCCATAATAGTCACTTTTTATAACAACTGACCGAATCACAAGGTAGACTGGTACTTTGACATACAAAAAAGTTACCAATAGTGAAAAGTTTCAGCCCAGGCCAGTCTGTGTGGACTGCGCAGGCTCACCTGGGTTGATACTTTTCACAAATGCATTAAGCCCACTATTCATAGAGCATGGCTCATATCTTTAGTCTGATAGCTGATCTAAGCTACTTTGGCTTTATTAACAATTACATCTTTACCTAAAATGTTTCAATGTTATCTACCATTTCAAAATCAGAAAAAAATCTTTTGAGCTGCATTTAATTTTTGACTTAAAAGCATTTGCACCCCACAATCAAGAATCTATGAGAAAATGATGGTTACGAGCATTTTTCTCTTTTCCCACAATGTTTTCAAAAGTCTTCTTCATCTGGGTTGTTAAAACACAGGATCATTTGATAAATGGTTGAGGGACAGTATAGATCAAGATCAGACAAAAGAACAGAATATTTGATCATCACTGTCTGAGATCTAAGAATGTAGGTTCTGTGCAGCCTGATCTTGATCTACTCTATTCCTACAACAAAAGCCATACTGCCCTAAATAGGAACAATTTAAGAAATTTCTTTCATAAAATACAGGAAGTCAGTTCAAATACAGTATGACAGGAGTACAAACATTTTTGGTAACAAACAAAGTAATAGCAATCACCAAACATTTTACAATTCAGATGCCGTTATAGATGATATCTTTCACTACACATAGCAAACATTTTGCAAAAAAAAAACAATCAAAATCAATCAAAATAATGTCCATTTTCGGTCACTAACAAAAAATCATGTTTAAGAGTTAGCACAACAGAAACAGGATAAATTTATTGGTCATTTGAAATAAGTAAAGTCCTTCAGCCAGTCTAATGATAACTACATGTAGCACAATTCTTGCTGTTTGACATTTCAACCCTTTACCACACAATCCCAAGTTTTAACGACCCTGAAGGAAAGTCTTTTGAAAACATTGTGGGAAAAGGAGAAATTGCTGGTAACCAGCACTTTCTCCCTTTTCCACAATGTTATCTACCTTGTCAAAGATAAATCCCAATTAACCCTTTACAAAAAATGCCTGACTTTTAAGGACCCTGAGAAAGAAGGCTTTTGAAAACATTGTGGGAAAAGGAGACAATGCTGGTAACAAGCATTTTCTCCACTTCCCCACAATGTTTTCTATCTTTCAACAACAAATTTCCATTTTTCAAACACATTTACTTTGTCATCTGCAAATGCTTTCAATTTGGACGAGGCTAAAATTTTGTTATCTGGTAAAGAGTTAATGCATCTACAAAAGGTATCAACCAAGGTGACCCTGCGCAATTGACGAAGACTGACCTGGGTCAAAACTTTTTGCAATTGGTCAATACTCTGCATGTCAAAGGACCAGTCTATGTTATTGTCATATCTGTCATATGCAAATGCTTTCAATTTGGACTTGTCCGAAATTTCGTCCTTTGGTAAAGAGTTAAAAATCTTTGTGGTACTTACAGGTGGGCATGTCATAAATATTACTTGGCTCTAACCCAAGCACCCTGTCTGAAACCTAAAGAGGCCATATCACAGCCTAAAGACGGGAAGTCAGAGTCTATAGCATGGAATGACAAATGGTTGTTGTAATCTTTTCTTAGTAGCACTTGTCTACATGTCTGACAGGTCAGAAAGCCTGAGTCACTTACTGTCCATGCCCCTTTGGCCATTCTGGACTTCCCACTTATCTTTAAGATACCATCATCTTTCCTCATGCCTTCCCGTTCCATAAACACTGCCAACAACTGCTGTTGTTTTTCTATATCAGGTAACAGAGCAAGTAGTTCTGGAAAAATTTCTGCAAAATTTTTCTTGCCAAGAATCTCTTGGCATCTTTGGTAGTATAAAACAGCATTGATTTCTCCTTTTCTGAACTCTCCTGAGAGTACTTTGAAGTCTGCAAATGTGTTCTGAGCATCTGAGCACAACGCTTGGATGCAAGCAATCAATATTTTGTTTCTTTCAGAAAACTCATCAGGTTGAGAATACTCAAAATTAGAAAGGTGACTAGCAACAAGCACTGAATCTGCATTGTAAACATCATTCTTCATATTGTTACTAACACCAAAACCAGGTGGTGGAGCACTGCCTTGTGCCTTTTTCAGACCAGGTGGGGCCTTCACTGTTTTTTCCTCTTGCTCTTGGACAAATCCAGGGGGAGCATTTCTCACTGATTTTGTTGGTGCTCCTAAGCTAGGAAAATCATCTTCTGCAATAGCAAATTTGACAGGTGCAGATTCCTTTTTGTTATCGGTCTCTGGTGTTTCAATATCTATAGGCCTTGATAAACTGTGCTCAGCCTCAAGTTTCTTCTCAATTTTGTCTTCTTTCTTAAACTGCTTCTCATCTTTCTTTTTCCTGGAGTTGTTCTTTTCAGCTGACTTGCTATCAATTCCTTTCACTTTATCCTTACCGATTTCTTCAGAGCTAACATCTTTACTAGAGACATTTACATTTTCACTCGAACTTGAGTTGGACAGAAGCATGTTAGCTATGTTGTCTAGAGAAGAATTACTTTTGATATTTTCTTTTTCTTTTACACTTTCTGTTTTGTCTTTTTTCTTTTTCTTTTTATTTTTCACTTTATTATCAAGACTTTCAGAGTTTAACATACTGATAGGACTAAAACGTTCTGATATTGGAACACTACCATCATCTGGTGGGTCCCCCTCTTGTACCTTTTTATTGTTACTGGTGTTATCTGATGATTTAAACCATTTGGAATTGACAGGCTGTTTAGTTTTACTACTTATACCACCTAAGGACGGAAAGTCTGAATCATTATACATAGTTTTTCCTACACTTGATACATCTGATTTTTCCACAGGCTTACACACTTTTGAAGGTTTATCTGATGTTTTACTAATACTGTCTTGCTTTTTCCACTTCCCTGATGGTTCTGGGATAGGTTTTTTACTCTGGGGTAATTCTGGAAATTCTTCTTCTAGAGAGTTTACATTCAGAGCAGCGCCACTGTATGTACCACCAGGTTTTGCCTTTTTTGACATGCTTTTATCGGAAGTACGACTTGAAAGACTGTTGCACATAGGGGCACTTTTTGGTTTCAGATCTGGAAATTCATCAGGGCCTAGTGTACCGTGTTGTACAGACATATTATTTGATAGTGCCAGCCTGTCCGCAAGTGATGTTTTAATCTTATCACTTTCGTTACTTGGTTGGGTTGTGGGGATATCCGTAACACTGGATGAGGCAGCACCTAAAGACGGAAAGTTCTCTACATCATTTAAGTTTGGTTTTTTGTCCTCTAAAACTTCTTCCACTTCAGCTTCTCTTGCCTTTGGTTTTCTCTCCTTCATAGTACTTAAAGAAGCTTGTACAGCCCTTTCCATGTCCCTATCCTCTCTGAAAACAAGAAAAACATTTGTGTGAAAATAATAGTTTACCTCTAAAAAAAGACAGGAGCATTGCATGTGGGTACCAATGCTTGGCTGCAGTTGCATTTAGAAATAGAATTTCCCTGAAAATCAATCTAACTTAAAAAGGGGTATAATTGAGTCAAAAATATTTTGATGGTTACCTGCTATACTGGTAGGGGTTCCCATTTTGATAGTTAACAACAAGTCCTAGTTTGAAGTAAATGTTCTCAGTAAGGACAGAAATATTATAAAATGTCAAAATTTTTGCATGATGACAACAATGAAGCTGTGACTATACCTCAACAATAAGACTGTTTGTCTTGCCACCTGTAACAAGACCTCATTTTAGACCACCTGAATACTTCAGGCATATGATAAACATACTTGATGTAGGTAAAAAAAATTGAGATTGTCTTTGAAGAGTTTGAAATTGATGTTTTTAAACGATGTTCTTAAACAAAAGCTTCCAAAGAGTTGTCAAAAGTCAGGATTGTGTGGAAAAGGGATGATGCATCTCCAAAAAGTATAGACCCAGGTCAGCCTGCCTGTATGCGCAGGCTGAACAGAGTGGAAACTTTCACTCTTGGTAAGTTTTCTCCAAGTCCTAGGACCATTCTACCTCATTATTCAGTCAGCTACAATGCTGCCCCAAGTAACAAGCTTGGTCTTTGATGGAAGAGTAAATATTTATTTTAGACTAGCATCTGGTGAAAAGATTTGCAGACGACAAATCAAACTTGTCAAATGCTGCTAAAGTAACATGGTTGTCTTTGACAGAGTAGAAATATTATGGAAAAAGGTTATCAGTATCTCTTCCTTTTCCACCAATGTTTCAAAAAACTTTCTCCCAAAGAATTGCAAACACAGCATTGTTTGTTAACGGGAGTAAGAAATTCTCTCAAGATATCACTAGCGTTCATGGCCCTTCTAAAACTGCTGCATAGCAAAATATAACATTTGCTTTTCGTGAAAGTACCCAGCAACAGCTCAAGCCAGCTGGTCAGGGAATACATATAACAGTGGCTGATCCAGGATTTGAAAAATGAGGGGGAAAATCCCCCATTACTTTGAAAAAGATGGGGGATTTCTCAAAAGTATGGGGGATAGGAAAAAAATAGATAGGAAAACAACCTGATTTATAGAATTGGCTTTGGAAAAAATTGACGAAAAAATTAATTTACTTTTTCTGTCCTCCTTTCATATTATTGTCCATAAAATAAATTCATATTTAGAAAAAAACATCACAAATACTAACATTTCTGTAAATACGACCAAATTGTATTCTACCAGGCTTACTTCGATTAAAAATGTGGTTTAATTTTTCGTTTGAAAAAAATCTGTTACGTTGAAGTGGTAACTCTACTGTAAACATAAAGGGAAGCTACTCTATGCAACAGTGATGTGCTCTATCTGTCCATCTTTCTTTATAAAAACCTAAGTCGGTGAAAAATAGGTAGGAAATCTGACAGGCATCTGCCCAAAGCTTTCCCTCTTTGAATGCTGGATTATCCTGCAGTTGGTTTGAAAATATGTGTGATTCACAAAGAGTATCGGCGATTCCCGAAATCGCACACTCTAGATCAGACACTGCATATAATTACATAACTAACTCTACCCATGTGGTTTGCAACCATGGATGTATTAACTCTTTACCGAATGATTAAATTTTAGACTTGTCCAAACTGAAAGCATTTTCAGACGACAAGATAAATGCGACTCAAAAAATAACACTTGATTTGAGAAGGACAGAAGACATTGTGGAAAAAGAGAAAGTGCTTGTTACCACCATTTTCTCCTTTTCATACTATGTTTTCAAAAGTTTTCTTCCTCAGGGTCGTTAAAAGTTGCGATTGTGTAGTAAAGAGTTAAGTGGAGAGCGTACAGAAAGATAAGCCTGCACATACATGCAGGCTGATCTTGCTCTACACTCTCTGCTGCTCTGTCAGTAGTTTCTGTCATATCAACCCAAATCAAGGCTTATAAACTTTACAATTCTATTTTTGTACAATAAATAATTTTGATTCAGCAGGATATGGGTTAAACATACCTATCCATGTTTCTCTTGTACTTTCCTCCTCTCCCTCCCCCTCTTCCTCCTTGATATCTTGATGCACCATCTCTTCTGTTTTCCTCATAGTCCTGTCCATTCAGAATACCTAATAGAAAGATTGAAAAGGACAATTGCAAAATTAACTCTTTACCACACAGGTTTTAACATCCCCAAAGAAAAAGCCTTTTGAAAACATTGTGGGAAAAGGAGGAAATGCTGGTAACCAGCATTTTCTCCTTTTCCCACAATGTTTTCTAACCTTCCTAAAACAAATTTCCATTTCTGAGTCCCATTAACTTTGCAGTCTGCAAATGCTTTCAATTTGGACAAGTCTAAAGTTTTGTCGTTTGGTAAAGGGTTAATTAAAAAAAAAAAAGAAAAAAAAAAAAAAAAAAAAAAAACTAGTATGTACCATCCCATCATACTTGTAGGACTAGAGGCCATTGAGGGCATGAATGGTTTTTCTGGCAGTGACTGACCAGTGAACCTAAATGTAAAGGAGGCAGTCAAAACAAGAGCCATCAGTGATAGGTGATAATCCCTAAATATGTTTTTGTCACAAAAGAAAAATCTGTTGGAGTGGAATATGCATCCACTCTCTCTACATAGGTTACCATTCAATCGTTCTTATATCGAAAACACCTAAAAAGTTGTAAAACACAAGAAAAATCATTGAACAATGTCCTCCCTTCAGGGCAGCTTCCAATGAAGTTATGTTTAATTCCATCCAGAGGCTGCTGAGAAATAGCATGATAATGAAGTTTGGGACTCATAAATTCAATAGGCCATAATGTTACAAAAATTCATTGTTGCATTTTTCTTCAATTTCAATTGGGCTCAACTCCTTTTGTTAAAGGTAATCTGTGCTGGTTTTAGAAGAATCAGATTGCTATGATTTACTCTGTCTGCTATTAACTAAACATTCCTAGTACAAGCACTGATGACCCTGGGCTATTCTGGTATATATGTCAACAAAGTTGCATTAGTTTGGTCTGCTGGATTAGTGCAATTTATTCCTTTGGCAGTCTGCTCACATCCTTTTACACACCTGGAGCTATTAGTATTACTTTTGAAAATTTAGTACAAAAAGGAGAAATGGCTCGTTACAAGCGACTGCTCCCTTTCCTATAGTATCTAAACCATTCAAAGGAGGCACTTTTCTGAAAAGGGGGCTTTAAAACCCTTTACAACACAATCCCGTGTTTTAACGATCCTGAGAGAGAAGGCTTTTGAAAACATTGTGGAAAAAAGAGAAAATGCTGGTAACCAGCATTTTCTCCTTTTTCCACAATATTTTCTAACCTATCAAAGACAAATTTCATCAACTGAACAACATTTAAATAGTAGTCTGCAAATGCTTTCAATTTGGACCAAGCTAAAATTTTGTTATCTGGTAAAGAGTTAATGCATCTACAAAAGATATAAACCAAGGTAACTCTGTGCAATCGACTCAGGCTGACCTGGGTCAAAACTTTTTGCAACTGGTCAATACTCTGCATGTCAAAGGACCAGTCTACTTTATGGTTCAGCTGGTTGCTAAACAAAATCAATTATATGGATCCACTGCTGTTTATTTGCTTGGCATACTGCATCAGGGCACCACTCTATTATGTGCATAACACAGACAGACAGATGGACGGTTTGATTGCAGTATCCCAATAAAAACAATCCTTTTATAGGGATATAAATAGTGTAAATGGTAATAGGTTAACAAACCTCTTGCCCTGCTGGTCTGCCTAGGAACAAGGTTGATATCAATATTGATTGTCCTTTCTTGTTTAGACTGTTGTTTTGTCAGGGCCTTGCTATGGTGGGTCACTACATGACTTTGGTAATCTATCTGGGATTTGAAGGCGTTTTCAAACTGAGCCGTGGCACACTCTCCTTCCTCACACAAATAATGCTCCCTTTGGAAATGTTGTCTTAGTACATCATAGTTGCTACAAGACAGGTAAGACTTCAATTAACTTGTGAATCACTAGTATTACCTCCTGAAGTAAATATGCAGGTGACCACTTTGAAAATGTGGGTAACCATGTAAATTGAGGTTTGATACTCAAAAATATATGATAAAGGCAGAAATTGCTCATTATGTAGCTTCTAGAGTGAAGCAAAACATCACCTTCAGAAAACATTCATTTAAAGTGCAAAAGAAATGAACTGGACATTAATCCTTTACCATACAACAAAATTCTAGACTGATCCAATTTGAAAGCATTTGCAGACGACAAAATAAATGTTACTAAAATGATGATTTCTGCCTTTGATAGGGTAGAAAACATTGTGGAAAAAGGCAAAAATGCTGGTTACCAGCATTTTCTCCATTTCACGCAATGTTTTCAAAAGGCTTCTTTCTCAGGGGTGTCAAAAGGCGGCATTGTGTGGTAAAGGGTTAAGAAAACGCCTTTGCCATCTCACAGCTGTTTTGGTCACATTATCACACAAAGTTATGGACAGTGTAGATCCAAGATCAGACAGCATCTTCTGGTGGTCTCATCCTGATCTTTGCCACCTTTGGCATCAGTAGGTGTAAATAATAAAATATAGGTTAATTGTCTCTAAAACTTCAGTGGCAGATCAAGATGGCACTGCAAAGAAAACAAGCACTCTAACATTGGGTCCCCTCTGTCCAAATTTTTCCTCCCTAAAATAGCTTTACACTCCAACATGTATGTCTTTTTTTTTTAAAGTTTTATATGACTACTGAAAATGCCCTTTTCTTTTTTATGCAGTTTAAAGTTTACCCTAGTTCATAATTACATGTATAATATCTTTTTTCATTCCTGTATATGTGTTTACCAGTATGAGTATTCTATTTCAAAATCAAACAAGAGGGCCATGATGGCCCTGGGTCGCTCACCTTAGTAGAGTGCCTTAAAGGTTTTTCTTTAATTTGACCATGTGACCTAGTTTTTGACCGCAGGTGACCCAATTTCAAACTCATATTTCATGAAGACAAACATTCTGACCAATTTTCAAGTCAATTGAGCAAAAAATGTGGCCTTGAGTGCCCTATAGATATTTCTTTAATTTGACCTAGTGACCTAGATTATGACCCCAGGTGACCCAAATTTGAACTGGTCTTTTACTATATCAAAAGAAACATTTTAACCAATTTTCAAATAAAATGAATAATAAATGTGGCCTCTAGAGTGCCCACTAGCTATTTCTTTAATTTGACCAAGTGACCTAGTTTATGACCCCAGTTGGCCCAAATTCAGACTCATGTGAGATTTTATAAAGACAAACATTCTGACCAATTTTCAAGGCAATTAAGCAAATAATGTGGCCTCTAGAGTGCCCACAAGGTATTTCTTTATTTTGACCTAGTGACCTAGTTTATGGTTCCAGGTGACCCAAATCCAAACTCATCTGGTATTTCATCAAGACAAACATTCTGGCCAAATTTCAGGTCATTTGAGCAAGGGGTATCATATGAACAAACTTGGTAGAGGTCCACTCTGAGATGCAACATACCAAATATCAAAGCTCCACACCTTTCGGTTTCAGAAAAGAAGAATTTTAAAGTTTTCCTTCTTTGTTCCTATGTTTTGAACTTGTGACTCCAGGGGCTGGGCCAGTTTTGACCCAAGCAGCATCCTTGGAACAAACTTGGCAGAAGTCCACTAGGAGATGCTACATACCAAATATCAAAGCTCTATACCTTCCCATTTAAGAGAAAAAAAAAATTAAAGTTTTCCTTCTTTGTTCCTATGTTTGAACTTGTGACCCCCGGGGCAGGGCCAATTTTGACCCCAAGGTCATCATATGAACAAACTTTGTAGAGGTCTACTAGGCGATGCTACATACCAAAAATATCAAAGTTCTACGCCTTCCAGTTTCAGAGAAGATGATTCTTAAAGTTTTCCTTCTCTGTTCCTATGTTCGAACTTGTGACCCCCGGGGCAGGGCCAACTTTTGCCCCAAGGGCATCATATGCACAAACCTGGTAGAGATCCACTAGAAAATGCTACATACCAAATATCAAAGCTCCATGCCTTCCTGTTTCAGAGAAGAAGATTTTTAAAGTTTTCCTTCTTTTTTCCTATGTTGGAAATTGTGACCCCCGGGGCGGGGCCAGTTTTTACCCCAGGGGCATCATATGAACAAACTTGGTAGAGGTCCACTAGGTGATGCTACATACCAAATATCAAAGCTCTATGCCTTCCAGTTTCAGAGAAGATGATTTTTAAAGTTTTCCCTCTTTGTTCCTATGTTTGAACTTGTGACCCCCCTGGGGCAGGGCCAATTTTGACCCCAAGGGCATCATATGAACAATTTGGTAGAGGTCCACTAGGAGATGCTTCATGCCAAATATCAAAGCTCTATGCCTTCTAGTTTTAGAGAAGATAATTCTCAAAGTTTTCCTTCTTTGTTACTATGCTCAAACTTGTGACCCCCGGGGCGGGGCCAGTTTTGACCCCAGGGGCTTCATATGAACAAACTTGGTAGAGGTCCACTAGTAGATGCTACATGCCAAATATCAAAGCTCTACACCTTCAAGTTTCCGAGAAGAGGATTTTTAAAGTTTTCCTTCTTTGTTACTATGCTCAAACTTGTGACCCCCGGGGTGGGGCCAGTTTTGACCCCAGGGACATCATATAAAGAAACTTGGTAGAGGTCCACTAGGCAATGCTACATACCAAATATCAAAGCTCTACGCCTTCCAGTTTTAGAGAAGATGATTTTCAAAGTTTCCCCTCTTTGTTCCTATGTTCGAACTTGTGACCCCCCGGGGCAGGGCCCGTTTTGACCCCAAGGGCATGATATGAACAAACTTGGTAGAGGTCCACTAGGAAATGCTTCATGCCAAATATCAAAGCTCTATGCCTTCTAGTTTTAGAGAAGAAGAATTTTAAAGTTTTCCTTCTTTGTTCCAATGTTGGAAATTGTGACCCCCGGGGTGGGGCCAGTTTTGACCCCAGGGGCATCATATGAACAAACTTGGTAGAGGTCCACTAGGAGATGCTACACGCCAAATATCAAAGCTCTACACCTTCAAGTTTCAGAGAAGAAGATTTTTAAAGTTTTCCCTCTTTGTTACTACGCTCAAACTTATGACCCCCGGGGCGGGGCCAGTTTTGACCCCAGGGGCATCATATGAACAAACTTGGTAGAGGTCCACTAGGAGATGCTACATGCCAAATATCAAAGCTCTACGCCTTCAAGTTTTAGAGAAGAAGATTTTTAAAGTTTTCCTTCTTTGTGACTATGCTCAAACTTGTGACCCCTGGGGCGGGGCCAGTTTTGACCCCAGGGGCATCAAATGAACACACTTGGTAGAGGTCCACTAGGAGATGCTACATAACAAATATCAAAGCTCTGCGCCTTCTAGTTTCAGAGAAGAAGATTTTCAAAGATTTTGCTTTTTTTTTCATTTTTGTTGCCATGGCAACCAGAGTTGTGGGTGGAATTCAATTCTTTGAACAATTTTGGTAGAGCTTCACCCAAGAAACATCCCTGCCAAGTTTCATCAAGATTGGCCCAGTGGTTTAGGAGAAGAAGATGTTTAAAGAAATTGTTGACGGACAACAGACGACGGACGCCGGACATAGGGCGATCACAATAGCTCACCTTTAGCACGTTGTGCTAAGGTGAGCTAAAAAGGGAATAAGCTCAATATTTTATCCAAACTTACTATCAAAAATCTAAATACAGTAATCTTCCATATAATTTGGACACAGAGCTCCAGCATGGAATAAACTTACTCAAAGAAATCCTGGGACCCTAGGCTTTCACAAAAGTGACAGTAGTAATGATCTTTTCGTAGATGTTTATACAGCTCATCTTTATCTAGGTACCGCTCATCACAAAATTCACACAAAGGATGCCCCTTGTAGGAAGTGTCATCTTTGTCTCCATGGCGTCGATGAGCTGCCAAACCTGGTCTTGTGTAGGCTTTCCTCTCGCTTGTGAAAATCTGCAAGGATTATCAGAAAACAATCTTTACATACCTGTAACTCTTTACCAAACAATCCTGACTTTTAACAATTCTTAGAAAAAAATGCTTTTGAAAACATTGTGGAAAAAGGAGAAAATGCTGGCAACCAGCATTTTCACCTTTTCCCACAATGTTTTCTATCCCATCACAGACAATCTTTCTATTTGATCAATATTCAGTTTGTCGTAGGAAAATGCTTTCAATTCGGGCCAGTCTAAGATGTCATTCGGTACAGAGATGAAAGGCTTTTGTGACACTGACAGGTGATAAAAAGGAAAAGTACATGTATTTGAAACAAAAGGAAATTTAAGGAATACATCTTTTTCTTATTACATTAAAAAGATAATGGGTGGCTGGGGAGAAGAAATTCCTTTTACTCATTATAAGGATGAAATAACTTCTACAAAAAGTAAAAGTTGCAGTACTGGGTTAGATGAACTGGATCATATTGAGGTGGCCAGGAAAAAAGAAAAAAAAAAAAAAAAGGTGTGAGCCATGTTCTGGCAAAAGGGGGTTTCATCCATCTCCGCGATATATTGCACCAAGCAAGTCATGACATAATCATGGATCCATAACATTCATTTTGTCTAATAACCAGCTGAATCTCAGGGTAGAATGATCCTTTGACAGAAAAATTACCAAACGCAAAAAGTTTCAACACAGGTCATCCTGCGCAAGCTGCCAGGGCCGATACTTTTTTGCAGAAGCATTAAACCTCTTTTTTCACAGAGCATGACTCATATAAAATGTACTTTCTCAACACATTACTGTGTAAATATGACTATTTATGCCCCTTTCGTTATATATACCTTGTCAGAAAGTGATCAATTCCTTGTTGCAAGCAACTGCCTCTTTTTCCGATATTTAGTACAAAGAGAAGTTATTTTTCTATCCTACAAAATCATCCTTTGTGTCATTCCCATTTTGTGTAGGAGTATACTGCAAAACTAAGCTATATTGTGATGGGATAAAAAGGACACAAAAACCACTATACACAATGTTACCTACCTTCAACTCCAAGCATAAGTTGCAATAGAACAATGTGTGGACACGACTCATATGGTCTTTCAGTGCACGGAATGATTTTTCAGGATATCTGTTCTTGCAGATCTTGCACCTGTGTTCCAGTAACTCCTCAAACTTTTCTCTTATTTGCTGACTCTCAAACAGGATCTTCAGCTTTTTGTTTTGGATGAAACTCTTGACAGGCATCTGCCCAAAGCTTTCCCTCTTTGACATAAAGAACACCTGGGAAAATTGAAGAACAAAACAAACATTCATAGATGGTCAGTTTACTGATTTAATCCTGTCCCACACAATCCCGAGTTTTAATGACCCTAAGGATCCGGTTCTTTGTTTGTATGGTGTTTAATACCATCTTCAACTTTCTATCAGTGCACCTATCTGTGCTTTCCTAGAGTTTCTTTCCACAATATTCTTCCCATGCCTGTGGCTGCTTACCAATATAACTATCATTGAAAAAAATGATCAGCCTTGAGAGCGGAATGAACCCTGTCACACTGACCATCAACAATTCTTGGAAAAAGAGATTGGCAGCGCTCAGCGCTGGGGATTCAAACCATGGACCTGCTGGAATGACCTTAAGGAAGAAGGCTTTTAGAAAAATTACAGGAAAATGAGAAAATGCTAGTCACCACCATTTTCTCCTTTTCCCACTATGTTTTCTACCTTCCCAAAGGCAAATTTCAGTTTTTGAGTCAAGTTTAATTTGACGTCTGCAAATGCTTTCAATTTGGACCTGTCTAAAATTTTGTGGTGTGCCAAAGAGTTGATTCAAAACAGAGTAAAATGACAGCAAGTTAGGCAGATCTATCTCCTGCCCCTTTCAATCAAACAGAGTTGCATAATCAAATTCCTGTATCATAAAACGTCTCTTGGTTATACTGTGCGAACAGGCTGAGTAGTCAAATTGCAGTGGGTGTGGTTATCTTCTTTCTCTTGATCAGTCTGTAGCCGGGTACAGGTATTTGGTGATATATTGTGCAGCCATATCGACATGTGGTTCGGTAGCTCAGTTGGTTAGAGTGCAGGAACGGTATTCCTGAGGCCCTGGGTTCGAATCCCGGTCGAGCCATGGTATTTCTCACCACCTGTTACAAGTCTATATTTGTTTATGTACAATGATTACATGCAAGAAACAAACAGCAGCTTTCAGCCATTACTAGACAATCCCATGTTTTAACCCTGTACCATTAAATCCCGAGTTTCAACGACCTTGAGACTGGAGGCTTTTGCAAACATTGTGGGATATGGAGAAAATGCTGGTTACCAGCATTTTCTCCTTTTTCCACAATGTTTTCTACAACATCAACAGAAATCATCTTTTAAGCTAAATTTGTCGCCAGCAACTGCTTTCGGTTTGGGCCTGTCAAAAATTTTGTTGTTTGCAACAAGTTAACCTGGGAGAAGCATTCATTCCTGAAGTTGTGCTTGAATAAATTTATGGGTTCAAAACGTATGTAACACTACGAAACTATGTGGATCATTCTACATTATATTACTTGAGATTTTCAGCTGTGTATTATACATTTCCATTGCAACGTAAAGTGATACTTTCATTTTCATTTTCAAGAAGGGAACAGAAATGACTTTTGTATTTCCCAGGAAAAGGTATCATATGCCTAGGTATCACTTGCCTAGTGACTACAGTTGGTTCACAAAAGCTCGTTCGACGGGTAAATTTAAGCCATAACTCATATTGCAAATTGAATATAGATTTCTGTATCATAGAGCAATTATACCTCCGGCAAGTCCCTTCTACAGATGGGGCAGTAGAACTGCTCGCAAAGAGCACGAAGTCGTGTTGAGCATTTGAAGCAAATCGCATGATCACACACTCCTACGGCGTAAATCTCTATGGTCTCGTGGCATACAAGGCATGTATCATCACTGCTGTCCATTTTTCTTGTTCTCTGTTCCTTAACAAGTTGTATTTCAAATAAGATGTTTAAAATTTTTGGTGTTTAACACGTCAACCGGTGTGTTTTATAAACTTCTTTCAGCTAAAAATAGATCTCTTTACCACTGCTTGTGAAAGAAAATTTTACGTCACCAATTTGTGTGTCGTATGACTGAAAATCATACAAAAAACGTTCATAGTGCCATTTTAGTTAAAAGACATTTCAGAATGATCCAAATTAGTGTGAAGGTATGTTAGAAAATTGAATTGTAAAAACTATTCCAAAAATAATAAAATATTCATTTATGCAACTCAATTTTTGATGACGTCATTCACATTCGGTGGTAGATAGGATCCTTCAGCAAATCCAAGAAATGTCTCAACCACAAGCCTATGGGGCCGGTATGGCCGGAGGGGCCTTTGATCCCCTGGAATTCATTAAAAGACCTCAAGTTATCTTACGAATTGTCAGCTGGGTAGGTATATTATCTCATATTGACGTGTCAGTTTGTGGTAGAGCTATTTTCGAACCTTTTATTGATCACTATCCAGATCACTTTTATTAGGCCTGAGGTTATTTTTAGCATTTACTAATTTTAACAAGACTTCCTATGACCAGACTGAAAGATAGTTTCCATTATTTGCAGAACAGACTTCATTATTTATGGAAGATTCTCAATTAGACTTGCATAATTTTACAACATTGAGTTAAATGAGGATAAAAACGTGTTGGCCAGTGTCTTTGCCTGAGCACCATGGAATCTTGCACAGTCTTGACAGAACAAAAGGCTTCTTTCCCAGGGTCTTTAACAGTAGGCATTGTGTGGTAAAGTGTTAAGAAGAAGGCGTAAACATGTTGGGAAAAGGAGAAAATGCTGGTAACAGGTAAAAATGATTGTAACCAGCATTTTCTACCCTTCTGAATGCATTTAAGTTGTGGCCTGCATCTGCCTTCAATTTGGACAAGGCTAAAATTTTAAGACTAGTAAAGAGTTAAGATACATCTCAACTCTTTAGCGGAAAATGAACATTTTAGACTTTTCCAATTAAAGTATTTGCAGATGGCAATAGTGGGATTGGTCTTTAGTAAAGTAGAAAATATTGTAGGAAAAGGAGAAAATGTTGTTAACAGCATTTTTCCTTTTCTAAAAATGTTTTCAAAGCCCCTTTTGTAAGGTACATTTAGACATGGCAGTATATGTTAAAGGATACTGTATACAAATGTCATGGAGTATGGTTTTGGTATAAAGCATCTCAAAACTGCCTTGCTTTTGAGCTAGCTTTATAGCAATGCAGTTTATTACAAATCTCTTTATGATGGGTAAGGGCAAAGTGCTTTTAGGTTAGTGCTTTGAAGGTCTAACAAGCTTTTTCACATAGCATACCAGGGCTTTAGTTAGACCCGTAAACCCGGGTTTTGACGCACAAAAATCTTCGAATACCCTTTTTTGACGCACAGAAAATTCCGAACAAGGGGTCATTTTGACCCCCAAAAATTTTTAGAGATGCATCAAAAATATATTAAACAACAATCATATCAAAAGATAATCATGTTAAAGGCGTGAAAATCATCAGATTGGTGTTAAACTGCTGCATAAAATCAGCGAAGTGTGACGGGAAGGTGATAATTGACTTGTTACCTATGATAATCGTAGGTTTACAACTGGCACTAACCTTGCTAAAAGTGATAGCCAGGGCAATAAATTCAGTATTGGTATATCCTTTTGAAGTTTAACCATTGATGTATGGATATTGTAAAACATCTTCACTTGCCGATGTCCACCATTTTGCTCAACATTTGTACCCAATAATGATTGTACTTTTTTTTAAATTTTATTAAAAACAGTAAGTTGAAAAAAGTAACCTATGAAACATGTATCTGCATCTCATTTCACACAAAAAGATACCTTAAACTGTCCTTATGAATAAAAATAACTTTAATTATTCAGGCCCAAGAAAAGTATGATACTTTACATATTTCTGGATGGTACTAGAAATTGGATAATAAATCTTATTTTCATTTTAGCAAAGTTTTAAAAAGGAATTCTGAGTGAAATTTATTAACCATATTTTTTATCGATTGTTTAGGTCGACAAGGTTTTAACTTTAGCCTCCTTGAACATATTGTGTGTGTGTGGTGGGGCGTGGGGGGGAAGGAAAGTGGGGTCCTCTTTGAAATGTAAAATTTTACAAATCAATTATTAACTTCACATCTTTATTGCAATATTAATAATAAATCCAACAACAACAATAAATTGTTGACTAAAGTGTTGACTAAAGACTATAATTTACCATTTTGACTCTTGAATGTTTTTGGTTTGACTTTGAGAAATTAGATTTGACCCCTAAAATTTTAGGGTCAAGGGGTCGATGACTCCTGAATTTCAGAGGCTAGCTAAAACCCTGCATAAGATGGGAGAAGATGGATTATGATAATCCCAGACTGGAAATGCTTTACCTCTGATCCTTACCAGAATTTTCATATTTTATAAGTCTTGGGGTCAAGACTTTTCAAAGCAGGGAAAGTAATGTCAAGGACAGCAGTTATGTATTTTAAGCACCCCAAGCCTGCCTTGCTATTAAACTAGATTTTACAGCAATGCCATTTGGTTCAGGTCTATGCTTGATGGTTGAATCAGGGTGTGAAAATCTTAGAAATTTCTACTTGTCCGCGGACAAATGAATTACAAAAATCTACTTGTCAGCTAGAATAGCTCACTTGTCCAAACAAAACAATTTCAAATGGCACACATAAAGTGACATGTCAGCAATATGGGGATACCCTCAACAAACCTTACAAAAAACATTGTTACGATTGTATGCATTCAACCACAGGAATTCTTTCAAGCACACCTCGTTAAAAAACATGTTTTATTTGGTCATATTTCTTGTCACGATCTGTTTTAGATTTACGTTTGGAGCCGCCGAATGGTTCCGGGTCTCAAGCTTCTCACTTTGGCGCGAAGATTTAATATTAAAAAAAAAATCACCCATTTTTTCTGATTTTAGGGATCATTTGATCGCTGAATTGAAAAATGTTTTGGTTTGAGACAGTTTCCTGCAGAGGAGATAATTGCTAATCCCTTCCCATTTCACAGGGAAGCTGTTTTAACCCTTTACCACACAATCCCGAGTTTTAACGACCCTGAGGAAGAGGCCTTTTGAAAACATTGTGGGAAAAGGAGAAAATACTGGTAACCAGCATTTTCTCCTTTTCCCATGTTTTCTATCCTTCTTATAACGAATTTCAATATTTGAGTCATATTTATTTTGTTCTCTGCAAATGTTTCAATTTGGACCAGTCAAAAATTTTGTCATTTGGTCAAGAGTTAAATCAACTTAAAGGCTAAAATTTTCATGTGTGCAACATTGTCTTCAAAGATCTCTGAATTGGTCCTAAAATGATATTAACAAAATTATTTAAATCCATAATTATGATCTTGAATGTATTCAGACATTTTTCATAGCAATTAAAATTGACGTGCAAAAACAGCCGCATATTATACTAATCTTGTCATATGTGGTGAATGTGGAGGTAGACTAAAAGTGTATTTTGGGTTTCCAGAAATCAGGGATCATCCCATGCCACTCTTTATCATTCAAAATGTCATTTTGTACAAAGTGAGAACATTTGTACTTCACTGGTTATTTATACAATAGATCTTTGTTTCAGAATTTTCCACATATTTTGTACTTGTCCATGGACAACTAAACTGAAAAAAGCCACTTGTCTGACACCATATTTTTCGTAGTCGGGCATAATATTTCCACACCCCAGGTTTAACCATTTACCAAACTATTCCGTGTTTTAATGGTCTTGAGGAAGTAGGCTTTTGAAAACACTGTTGGGAAAGGAGAAAATGCTGGTAACCAACACTTTCTCCCTTTTACATCATGTTTTCTACCCTTTTGATGACAAATCATTTCTACGCCATGAAAGAGATAATCCTTTACCACACAGTCTAGAGTTTTAACGACCCTTGAGAAGAAGGTCTTTGAAAATATTGAGGGAAAAGGAGAAAATGCTGGAACTAGCATTTTCTCCTTTTCCTGCAATCTTTTCTACACTATCAGACAAAAATCATTACACCCTTGAGAAGAAGGTTTTTCTAAATACATGTATTGTGGGAAAAGGAGAAAATGCTGGAACCAGCATTTTGTCCTTTTCTTACAACGTTTTCTACCCTATCAAAGACAGAAATCATTATTTGAGCTACCTTTAACAATGAAATTAGGACTCATGCATGGTAAAGGCATGTGCAGATGAAAATTGATAGAGCTTAAGGGCTGGGATTTGTCAATGAAAGGAAAAAAAAAACACTGTGGAGGAAGGAGAAAATGCTTGAAAAGCACTGTTCCTCAAGGTCATTTAACACAGGATTGTCTACTAAAGAGCTAACTTTTTCATTTCAGTATAAGGATTGATGATAGTCATTGCAACAGGATGAATTCCTCTCTCACCATTGATTATTGTTTTTATGCCAAGCCCCTGTAGCTCAGATGGTGGCATACAGGACTTGAGAAAGGAGGTCGCTGGTTCTTTCCCGGTTTGGCCAATTTCTTTCCGAGGATTGATGATAGTCATCGCCACAGGATTCATTTCTCTCTCACCACTGACCATTGTTTCGACTATGGTTATGTGGGAAAGCAGCCAGTGGCTTGGAAAGAATATTGTTCGGAGTACTGGTAAAAAA
This sequence comes from Tridacna gigas, assembly GCA_945859785.2. Classification (NCBI taxonomy): domain Eukaryota; kingdom Metazoa; phylum Mollusca; class Bivalvia; order Cardiida; family Cardiidae; genus Tridacna; species Tridacna gigas. The sequence continues at coordinate 11,485,012 of OX244030.2, read as the reverse complement.
CTCCAGGAAAGCATGATAGGTGCACTGGCTGCCGTGATATAACTGAAATAATGTTGAAAACGGTGTTTAACACCATACAATCAATACAATCAATATTGTTTTCATGATGGTTATGTTGGAAAGCATTGGCTTAAGAAGAATATTGTGCAAAGTACTGGTAAAAAAAAAAAAACCTCTAGGAAAGCATAAATAGATGCAATGGCAGCTGCAGTGTAACTTAAATAATGTTAAAAACAGCGTTATACACCATAAATCAATCAATGTAATGTTTACTTTCCCACATTGATTGTTTTGCTTACATTTCAGGTGTTTTCCATCATTGTGTTTGGGTGCATATCAGCAGGAGGCTACTACAATCATCACTGCCAAATGAGCAGAGATTCAAATGCATGTGGCTATGGTATTGGGATAGGAGTTCTTGCGTTTCTCTTCTGTATAGGATTTTTGATTCTGGATGCAATGTTTGACAATATGAGCAGTGTCCAGCATAGAAAGTATGCTGTTCTCGCAGATCTTGGGATATCAGGTATGTCATTTGAAAATGTGTTGTCAGTTGTGGTACATAAAACATTGGCCATTAACCCTTTCAGCACTATGGAAGTTTTTGTGGACAACAAAGGTCAAGATCAGACTACATATATAATGCAATCTAATCTTGGATCTACACAGATTTTAACTCGGCTGGTTTTGAAGAAAAGATGGAAGTCGGGGTGTGGAAATACTATGCCCGACTCCGGAAAATTTGGCTCAGGACAAGAGACTTTTTTCAGTCTAGTTGTCAGCGGACAAGTAGAAAATATGAGAAAAAATCTGAAACAAAGATCTGTTGTATACTTATCCAGTGAAATACAATTGTTCTCACTTCGTACAAATAATGACATTCTGAATGACAAACAGCAGCTTGAGACGATTTCTGATTTCTGGAAATCCAAAATACACATTTGGTGTATCTCCGCATTCACCGCATACAGCAAGATTGGTATAATATGCTGTTGTTTTTGCAAATCAATTTTAATTGACGTGAAAAGTGTATGAACACCTTTAATATCATCATTATGGATTAAAATGATTTTATTGGACTAATTAATAGTATTATTTAAGCACCAATTCAAAGATCTTTGACGACAATTTCGCTCTTGTGAAAATTTTTAAACTTATTTTCAACAGCTTCTGTGCAAAATGGTCAGTGATTTAGCAAGTATCTCCTCTGTCAGAAACTGTCTCAAACCAAAACATTTTTTGATTCAGCGATCAGTTGATACGTAAATGGGAGAAAATGGCTTGGTTTTTTTTAGCTCACCTGAGCACAACGTGCTCAAGGGGAGCTATTGTGATCGGTCATCGTCCGGCGTCCGTCCGTCCGTCCGTCTGTCCGTCCGTCTGTCCGTCCGTCTGTCCGTCCGTCCGTTAACAATTTCTTTAAAAATCTTCTCCTCCTAAACCAGATGGCCAATCTTGATAAAACTTGGCAGGAATGTTCCTTGGGTGAAGGTCTACAAAAATTGTTAAAAGAATTTAATTCCATCAAAAACTCTGGTTGCCATGGCAACAAAATGGCTGAAAATTGAAAAAATCTTTAAAAATCTTCTTGTGACAAACCATAAGGCCGAGAGCATTCATATTATGTATGAAGCATCATTTGGTGACCCTTTACCAAAATTGTTAAAATTATTCCCCTGGGGTCGTATTTGGGCTTTGCCCGGGCGCACCATATTTTACATAGAAACAAAGAAGGAAATCTTTAAAAAATCTTCTGATGACAAACCATAATGGCTAGAGCATCCATATTTGGTATGTAGCATTATCCGATGATCCTCTACCAAAATTGTTAAAATTATCCCTCTGCGGTCATATTTGGGCTCTGCCCGGGCGCACCCTAAATTAAAATCTTTAAAAATCTTCTTCTGACAAAACATAAGGCTGAGAGCATTCATATTTTGTTTGAAACATCATTGGGTGACCCCTTACCAAAATTGTAAAAATTATTCCCCTGGGGTCGTATTTGGGCTTTGCCCGGGCGCACCCTATTTTACATAAAAACAAAAAAGGAAATCTTTAAAAAATCTTCTGATGAAAAGCCATAATGGCTAGAGCATTCATATTTGGTGTGTAGCATTATCTGATGATCCTCTACCGAAATTGTTAAAATTATCCCTCTGGGGTCATATTTTGGGCTCTTCCCGGGCGCACCCTAAATTAAAATCTTTAAAAATCTTCTTCTGACAAACATAAGGCTGAGAGCATTCATATTTTGTTTGAAACATCATTGGGTGACCCCTTACCAAAATTGGTAAAATCATTCCTGTAGGGTCATATTTGGGCTTTGCCCGGGCGCACTCTATTTTACATAGAAACAAAGAAGGAAATCTTTAAAACTTCTTCTGATGACAAAATATAATGGCTAGAACATTCCTATTAAGTATGTAGCATTATCTGATGATCTTCTACCAAAATTGTTAAAATTATTCTTCTGCGGTTATATTTGGGCTCTGCCCGGGCGCATCCTATTTTAAAATCTTTAAAAATCTTCTTGTGACAAACCATAAGGCGGAGAGCATTCATATTTTGTTTGAAGCATCATTGGGTGAGCCTTTACCAAAACTGTTGAAATTATTCCCCTTGGGTCATATTTGGGCTTTGCCCGGGCACACCCTATTTTACATAGAACCAAGAAGGAAATCTTTAAAAAATCTTCTTCTGACAAATCATAATGGCTAGAGCATTTATATTTGGTATGTAGCATTATCTGATAATCCTCTACCAAAGTTGTTAAAATTATCCCTCTGCAGTCATATTTGGGCTCTGCCCAGATGCACCCTATTTTAAAATCTTTAAAAATCTTCTTGTGACAAACCATAACGGCTAGAGCATTCATATTTTGTTTGAAGCATCATTGCTTGACCCCTTACCAAAATTGTTGAAATTATTCCCTTACGGTCATATTTGGGCTTTGCCCGGGCACACCCTATTTTACACAGAAACAAAGAAGGAAATCTTTAAAAAATCTTCTTCTGACAAATCATTAATGGCTAGAGCATTTACGTTTGGTATGTAGCATTATCTGATAATCCTCTACCAAAATTGTTAAAATTATCCCTCTGCGGTCATATTTGGGCTCTGCCCAGATGCACCCTATTTTTAAATCTTTAAAAATCTTCTTGTGACAAACCATAACGGCTAGAGCATTCATATATTGTTTGAAGCATCATTGCTTGACCCCTTACCAAAATTGTTGAAATTATTCCCTTACGGTCATATTTGGGCTTTGCCCGGGCGCACTCTATTTTACACAGAAACAAAGAAGGAAATCTTTAAAAAATCTTCTGATGACAAACAATAATGGTTAGAGCATTCATATTTGGTATGTAGCATTATCTGATGATCCTCTACCGAAATTCTTAAGATTATTCCTCTGCTGTCATATTTGGGCTCTGCCCGGGTGCACCCTAATTTAAAATCTTTAAAAATCTTCTTCTGACAAAACATAAGGCTGAGAGCATTCATATTTTGTTTGAAACATCATTGGGTAACCCCTTACCAAAATTGTTAAAATCATTCCTGTAGGGTCATATTTGGGCTTTGCCTGGGCGCACTCTATTTTACATAGAAACAAAGAAGGAAATCTTTAAAACTTCTTCTGATGACAAAATATAATGGCTAGAACATTCCTATTAAGTATGTAGCATTATCTGATGATCTTCTACCAAAATTATTAAAATTATTCCTGTGCGGTCATACTTGGGCTCTGTCCAGGTGCATCCAATTTTAAAATCTTTAAAAATCTTCGTGTGACAAACCATAAGGCGGAGAGCATTCATATTTTGTTTGAAGCATCATTTGGTGACCCCTTACCGAAATTGTAAAAATTATTCCCCTTGGGTCATATTTGGGCTTTGCCCGGGCGCACCCTATTTTACATAAAAACAAAAAAGGAAATCTTTAAAAAATCTTCTGATGAAAAGCCATAATGGCTAGAGCATTCATATTTGGTGTGTAGCATTATCTGATGATCCTCTACCAAAATTGTTAAAATTATCCCTCTGCAGTCATATTTGGGCTCTGCCATGGCGCACCCTATTTGAATCTTTTAAAATCTTCTTGTGACAAAACATAAGGCCGAGAACTTTCATATTTTGTTTGAAGCATCATTAGGTGACCCCATACCAAAATTGTTAAAATTCTTCCCTTTGGGTCATATTTGGGCGTATATCCGCCCTGCAGTGAAAAGAATAGCCTGCCCTTAATAGACCATATAGGTTACAAATATACTAAGGTGAGCGATATAGGACCATCATGGTCCTCTTGTTTTTTTTTTTCTGATTATTATTAAATCTTTGAAGCAAACTGAAACTGAGAAGTCTGAGACTCTCAAACCATTTGGCTGGTCCAAAGGTAAATCTGAAATGGACCGTGCCAAGAAATATGACAAAAAAAACCCCCTATGTTTTTTAAGGAGGCGTGGTTGACAGTTTTAATTCCCGTGCATGAATTTGGTGATCATTACTATGTTTTTTTTAAAGTTTGTTGAGAATATTCCCATATTGCCGACCTGTCACTTTATGTATGCCATTTAAAACTCTTTTGTTTTGGACAAGTGAGCCACACTGGTGGACAAGTAGGTTTCTGTAATTTTCTTGTCTGCAGACAAGCAGAAATTTCTAACATTTCCACAGCCCTGGAGGTATTGTCATAGTTTTGGTGTCATCTACATTGTCATGCAAAGAAAATGTTATTTTTAAAAAACTTGGACATTTTCTGATATCTTTGTTATTTATGAAGATATTTGTTTCAAACTTGGGTTAGTTGCTAACTTTCAAAAGGGGAACCAGTACAACAGGGGCAAGTAACCATCTAAATATGTTTGACACAGTTATGTCCCTTTTTCAACTTAGAATTTTCAAGAAAAACAAACGCAGCTGAGTGTTGGCTCCTGCATCTGGTGCTCATCTTTAGTCAGGCTTATAGGGTGAACATTTTTGTAATGTTCAGTGGACTGTATTCCTGTTGTCAAGACTAATATTAAGATTTATCTACTTCATGCCTAGGTCCATTAGTAGTACAGTGTTCTGTCGAGGCCGCGTATTTGCAATTTTCTCGCCAAAAAATTTACAGTATCGCAAGAAAATTAAGTCAGAAGCGATTTTTGTCGCAGGGTAAATACATCAGCAGAAAGAGGCTGAGTCCGTGTATTTTTCATGATGAAAGTAAATTTCATGCTACTGTAACAAAAAGGTAAATCCGATTGGATGTCGGAACAATCAGGTGCGAGAAAACTCGCCAATCAATCGTCATAGAAAGAACAAGTCATTCTTTTGTTTACTTTTGTGTCTGCTTCATGCAAAAATGGCTGAGCCACCGCCGAAAAAGCCAAGTACAATCTTAAATTTCTTTTCCAAGCCACGTGATCAGCAAGTGACAAATGACAGTTCAACCCCAGATCCAAATCCCGTCCCATCTATGTCTATGGACACTGAAACACAGAAAAAAGTACCAGTAGGACAATTTCAGGATAAATTACTTTCTGATTTTTCGTGGCTGGAATATGACCAGGAAGAAAAATTTATGACTTTCAAATTATGTAAAAAACACTGTAAGAATAACTCATTTACTGAACAGAACACAAATTTTAGAACTACTACCCTACGCAGACACGTCAAAAGTTCTGATCGCAAGGCAGCCCTCATGGCCGAATCCCTACGTGTTGATTTCAAAATGTCAGTCGGGAAAGTTTTGAGGGAGAAAGAATTGGCCATGATAGCATCTTTGCAAGCCAAGGTGACGATCACTACGTGGATCTTACCCCATGGCTGATCAAGTCGAAATTTGTTAGCCTCGCGATACGAGTAATCATTGGTTGCAGTCAGGACTGAAAGCACCAAGCCAAAAGCTCGTTACATTTGCTATCCAATATCAGCAGAACGTATATAAAAATGACCATGGGAGAAAGTTATTGGATATGCTGGGAATTATAACATACAAAATACAGACAAAAATATTTTCTTCAACATTCACTTTCACAAATCAATTAAATGAAGTTTTAGGATACATCCCAACACCAGATGATGGACTGTCAAAGTAAGTGTGTGGCTTTTGTTTCGCGAAACCTAAGCTTTCGGAAATAGATTTTGACTTGATAAATCGTCTGTCAAGTCTGCGATCTGGAAAGCAGTCAATTGTAGGCGAATTGCGGAGAAAGCATGCTGAACAAATTATAATTGAACCAAACCTTAGTGGCCAATTGTCAAGGACCCCCTTTAAAACAACAACACCGAAGCACTTAACAGATCACAGCCCAACACCTAGAAAGATAAACAAGTTTTTGGCCAAAAGACTTATGTTACGCGATGTTTGATTGGTTTTCGATGACGTAAATCTAGGGGCGATAACAATCAAAATCCAGTAGGTGGCACATCTCCGTGCTAACAAATTTCGACACGATCAGCCAAGGGGCAAGATAAACATAGTGTTCATCACCTTGGCTTGCGAAGATGCTGTAGTGGCTCTCAAGTCTACATTTTGGATTGTAAAAGAGAATATAGCCCTCAACAAATATGACAAACTGCTCGATTTGCAGTCTCAGTAAAACTGTCCAAATGTAGGCAGTCTGAAAACTTCTTCCAAATGTGTTGACTATACCTCGGACAAAACTGCTGTTGAGATGTTAAAGATTTTGATTTTATAAAAGTCCTGGAACACTGGAGAGGCTGCAAGTCAGTAAGTTATTCATGACAAGTTAGTTTTATTATCCTAACCAGAACTGTATGTACTGTATAATAGCTCTGACTGCATTGTTTGTCACTTTGTAAAACTGTGTTCCTGAGTTTCTCAAGTTAATTTTCTAAAGACAGTTAGTCCAAGAAGAAATCTAGCCTTGAAATAATAGTTATATTAAGTCAACAATAAAAGAAACAAGCTGAAATGTAAGGTAATTCATTTTTATTATTTAATTTCATGCCGTACATGATAATTTGTATATTTGTCCCCATGTTTCCAGAAATGTCTCCCAACTTTTTTGTCTGACCATTATAAAACCCTTGGCAGAACACTGGTAGTAGTAGTGAGAGGCAGACTAGAACTGATACAAAATTTTCTATTCAGGTAAAAAAGTAATAAAATTATTGCAAGTTCAAGGCTTTGTTTGTCAGCATTCTTCAATACCTGTTTATATTAGACATTAATTTTATACCTGTAAATGTTTTGTAAGCGGATCATGACCTCCACGGTCTATTAAGCAGAAGTTGCTCATAATCATTCATAGTGTTTAAATGATTACATTTCAACAAATCCCACACCATTAGTTACCTTTCCTAACATACAGAAGTCCACTTAAATGAATACTATTTTGGCAAAAGAAGCATTTCTTCTAATGAGTGATTTGTCCTTTTTCCATTTGTTTGAGCATACATTTATATGTTGTGTTGAACCATGATAATTATTGTCATCATTTAATTCTTTACCAAACAACAAAATTGAAAGCATATCGAGGGCTCAACGCAAAACTATTCTAACTATGTTTTGACAAATTTTTCAGGAGAGGGAAAAAACTGATTCATTTTTCTTGTATTGGCTATTTTAGACCATTCTATTTACCAATATATCTGAAACCACTCAGGAAACAATAAACACTTGAAAGTTTTTAAAAAAAATGATTTTATTTTAGTTTTATAACACATTTTTTAACTTAGAATAGTTTTGCAGAAATCACAAAAATGTTAAGGCATTTGTTTAGCAAGACTATTCTATCTCAAGTTGGAATAGTGTTGCAATACAAAAACAAGCAAAAAACCAAAATACTTGAAGGCAAAACTATTCTAACTTAAAGTTTCAATAGTTCTAGACTACTTTTTACATGACTCATAGGTTTATACTTTGATGTTAGATGTGATATGACAATCCTGAATGCATGCTGAGATTGTCTTTACTATAAAATCATAAAACTATGCTATTTTCACTAATGGAACAGATACATGTATTGTTTGAAACATTAGCAAAAAAAGTTTTTCAAAGCACTCTTATTTAATCACAACACTTTCAGAAAAACTACAGGGCATGGTAAAGAGCCAAATACTATGTTACAGCAGTTTTCTTTAATATTACATAGTTGATATTTTCCAGTCAGACGATCAGATTTGGAACCATGGTCAGTTCCAATGGTTGTTACCAAACATGATAAACAGATAACACAGGGATGAAATTCTGTATGATTTATAGTTATTCTTGGTACATTTTATTCACACAAATGTGAACAGTGTTGTAACAGTTAATCAGCCTGTAGTGCCCAACTGTCCCATAGTTCTCTTGGTGATGAGGAAGAAAAAAAAATACCTGTTGGACTCTTGGGGTGATCATTTTTGCACATGGATATCTAATTATTATATTTCTCCCTAGTGAAAGGTGGCTGATCATCAAAAAGCTGTTTTAAATTACATTTTTTTAATTTACAAACGACTGGATCATTTCAAGACACTGCACCAACTTTGTTTTAGACAGGGCTGTCATTGTTATACTGTAAAACAATGGTATTTAAATATTTATGATTTATACAGAGTGTTCTAAGCTCTTCCTAGCATACCTTTTGCCCTTCTGTATCCACATTAAGAGTATTTCAATGTAAAAAGTTTTTTTCCTTTTTTTAAGATCTAAATAAATCTGAAACATCCATCATAAAAATATAATTACAGTCTTTAGCTTACCTTTAGCAAAAGCAAACTGAACTATTGTGATCACCCAAAGTCAGTTGTCTGTCAAAGATCGAGCATTAAATTCTATATAATGCTCCCCTATATTTGGGTGAAATAAATTGCTAAAAATGTCTAGGCCACCTGAATGTGGTCAACACTGCCAAAAATTAAAATATAACTCGAGAAATCACACAAAAGCAGAGGCATAAACTGTACCAGTGATAGTATAATGATTGCTCAAATGATAAGCAAGATTAAATTGACCTTCTTTTTTGGGGGGAGAGGGGGCGTGTAAATTAGTGTTTTGTATGGATGTGCATTAAAGATCCTCTATCTTGACCCAGAAAGCCTAGACTTTCGATATTTTGTATGTAAAATAAGCTTGTGATGCTCTACAAAACTTGTTCAAATTGAGCCTTTAGGGGTATACATTGCCCTGCCCTATGGTTATATGCTTTAAAAAGAGCTTAAAAGGCACCTTCTTTTTTTAAAACCATAAAAAATCTTACAAGCTGATATTTGAGTTGGTATTTAGTATTGGTAGTATTGTCTGATGGTCTTACTTGAATGTTGTCCAAAGTATTTTACATTAGAGTTCTTTTTGGGGAAAATTACACCAACACATATTTGAAAGAAGTAGGCCTAGAGAGTTGATGATAGTTCTGTAATAAATTCTAACAGTCCTTCATTTATGTTTTATAATTATGTCAAAGAATGGTCCTGCCCTAGATTTGGTTGTTTGTAATAGAGTCCAGTATTTAAAAAATTTAGATATCTTGACCAAAACAACCAGACCTAGAGCACTGGCACTGGAAGTTAGGTATATGTATGTAGCATCATTTTGTGGTCTTTGGTAGCCCTTTACCAAACAGTTCCATAGTTATATGCCCTTAATGCAGTATGCTTTAGAAAATAATTATCTACTTTTCCCATAATGTACTTTAACCTTTCAAAGACATTCCCATCATTAAAACTACATATAATTTATCATCTGCAATAGCTGTTAGTCAGAATTATGTAGTGCGGTCAAGAGTTATACAGTATCTTAAATTATTTTCTTTTGGTTAAAAACAGTTCTGGCATGAGAGTCTTTTGCTTTACATAGACTTTTTTCTTTCATTGAATTACAAAGCCCATAGTTTTAGTTGTAATATTTGTATGAATCATTGTCAAATGGTCTTTGAACAAAATTGTTCAAATTGTCCCAGAAGAGGCCCCCCCTTTTGTGTTTTACTATTTATAATGGATCCAATTCTGACGGTCGACTGTGCTTACATAGAGCTTCAAAAATTTATACATACATGTACCATCAGCTGTGTTTGGTTAAACAAGCAGATTCAAATTTTGTCCATGGTTATTAAAAATAACTACATTTTCAAATTAGCTCCTATTAACTCAGCTGAGTGATATATCGTCATAAAGGTCTTCTAGTTTAGGTCTTGCTTTCTGAGTGTGTCAATATAAGAATTGTAACAAATAGAACCAGCCCTGATTTAGCCTAAAACTGTGCAAGTGAGTGTGCCAAGTTTTCTTTTATACAGATTTACACCATTTTTAGGTAAAAACATCATCTACAGGTAGTAATTTTTGGTGCCCAGCTTTCCCAAATATATTCAAATGGAAAGGACTGAAAAGTATTATCCATATTAAGTACTATTCAACATTTTTTAAAATAATCTTTTCTAATAAAAAAGAATATAGGAAGCCAACACAGAGTCATGTTTTGTTCCTCATAGACCTTTTGAAATGTTTTGCATTTTCAGGGTGAAATTCAGAGACACATAATTTAAAATGCTGGTGATTGTGGCATCAAATTTGACAATTTAGAGATAGAAATTAATTTTGGTACTGTCATGTTCTTAAGATTTGATGAATTTATTTGTAAAACATATTGGAAAGTAAATATTAGAATTTCTTTCATGATTTTCTTGAAAGCATTTTGATGTGTTAATATATTATACATGTAGCTATAAGTCAATAGTGGGTCAAACTATAGTGACCATCAAAGTTTTTAAATAAGCCTTTAAAGGGGAGGTGGGGGGTACACTTATACTGGGATTCCAATGGCATCAAATAACTATATTAATTCAATTGACTGTATTTATTATATATCATTAAAGATACTCTCTGCAGAATTAATGATGGCTCACATGTTAATTATGAAGTTACAGCATGTGTGAAAAAGCAAAGACTAAGACCAGTCTGCACATGCACAATGCTTGATCAGAGACATTTGTGCTCACAAACTGGTTCCTGTACAATCAGATTGTTGATTCAGGGAAGATGATGATCAGACTATTGATCTAGGTCAGAGATGTTTGTCACACTTGTTTTATTGTGTGGCTCAGTGATATTTGTCTTTTCATTGCTTTGACCACATTTGACAACCTAAGATTTAGTAGTTTTCCCACCTTTTAAGTAATGTTGAAGGGCCATATAAAAAAGATACAAGTCCAAACAAACATGATGAGCAAAGGCATTGCACAGCTGACTACAACGGTCTTTAGAACAGGAGGTATTAGGGTTATGGATGGCAAAACCCAGTAGCTAGACTTAATGTTGAATGCCGTAGTTTATGTTTGAATGTGCTGCTAAAATTTGACAGATTCTATTGTTGAATAGCAGGGTGAATAAAAAGAAGTTTAACAGATTTGGTTGGGGATCTTTATGTAATGGTGATCATAACATTAATTTTATAGAAATGCAGTATGGCATCTATCTTTTATTACATGTGGTTTGAGTAAAGTCAAAGCCATCAGTATCGAAATGTACACATTTCCCCATCAAATTGTTAAATATTTCTTACCAAAGGCATCAACAAAGATCATATACAATTGCTGCATTGTTTAGAAACAGTATTATGAAATCAGAAGCAAGATTTATGATGTTATCAAGACCTACTCATAGCTTCAAAATCAAGTTGGAATAGTCTTGCACTTTGAAATCCAACTTTTCAAGCTGGATTTAAGTGCAAAACTATGCTATCTTGAGTTAGAATAGTTTTGCACAAAGAACATCATCATTTGGATATAGAATATCTTCTAAAAATTACAATATCTCCAAAACTACTTGGCGTATCACTGCAATATCTTAACAGAACATGTATCGTGACATTTTATTTCAATAAATGCAAAAAAAACTATTTTTGACAAAAACTGAGTTAGAATAGTTTTGCGTTGAGCCCTCGATATGCAGACGACAAATTAAATGTTACTAAATTAAAATTGATGATCTCTGTCTTTGATAGGGTAGAAAAAAATGTGGGAAAAGGAGAAAATGCTGATTACCAGCATTTTCTCCTTTTCCCACAATGTTTCAAAAAGCCTTCTTTTTCAGGGTGATTTAAAGTCGGGATTATGTGGTAAAGGATTAACGAGGATGATTTCAAAGTTGGTGGCATGTTTGTCTTGGAGATAATGAGTCGAAAAAAAATCAAAGTTTCATGGGCATAAGTAGTATGGGTTTAACTGTTTACCAAGCCACAGAATTTTAGACTAGTCCAAATTGATTGACAAAAAAAAAAAAATGTGACTAAAAAACTGAAATTTGTTTTGGGGAGGGTAGAAAACATGCTGGCTACCCGCATTTTCACCCTTTCCCACAATGTTTTCTAAAAGCTTCTTTTGCAGGGTCATTAAAGTTGGGATAGTGTGGTAAACAGACTGATAAATGAATAAACAGTACCTTATTTGAATGACCCTGAGGAAAAAGGCTTTTAAAAACATGGTAAAAGGAAAGGAAAATATGGGAAAAGGAGAAAATGCTGGAAACCATTACTTTCTCCTTTGCCCACCTGATTCACCTCTCTAATAAAGACATATTTCATCTTTTTTAGTCATATTAATTTGCTGTCTGCAAATGCTTTTAACTTGGACAAGTAAAAGAATTTTTCATCTGGTGAAGGGTTAAGAGTACGGATACAATGTCATGCACTTACCCAGATCTTCGTCAGTGTTTTAAATAATTTTTTTTTCCCTTCATTCCGAGAAAAGAAGTGAAATAATAAAGACTGTTCAAAAGAATGTTATTGTAAGCGACCAAAAGAAAAGTCCTTTGTCTATTTAGAGACTGATTATTTTTAGACTAGCGAAGCTAGTCTATAGGCATCAAGACTGACCTAGAGTCAAAGTAAACAAAAAACCCCACAGTTGCCAAATACTGCCTCACAGAAAATACTTCTTTCTGGTATAAATCTTAATTCTGTTAGATATGACAATTTTGACAAAAACCACTAAATCTCTACCGCTCCAATTTGAATATGTTGTCTTACAAAGTAATAAACTGAACAAGATGTCATTTACAAGGTACCAGATCTTTGCTTATATGTAAATTAAGTGACCTATGCAAAGCAGAGAATCACTTTTTTCTACACCACTGTAACATTATGAATGAATCTATTAATAGATACACCTAGGTAACTTGTAGCAAATTTCAGTTACATTAACCCTCACTGGACAGGGAACCCTTGTCATTCCTTCAGTTATTCATTATTTAGATCATCGTGTACAGTTAAACTGTCTAGTCTTCAATATTAACCCTTCACCAAACAATGGCAAGTTTTAACGATACTGAGGAAAAATCCACTTGAAAACATGGAGCGAAAAGGAGAAAATGCTGGTAACCAGCATTTTCTCCTTTTCCCACATTGTTTTCTACCCTTTTGGAATCAGGTTTCATCAGTTCAACCACTTTTAATTTATGGTCTGCAACAGCTTTGAATTTGGACTGGCGTAAAATTTTTCGTTTAGTAAAGAGAGTTAAATAGTTAACTACATCTTGTGCTATTGGATATTGACTAATTGATTGCATGGTGTTTAATTAAGGCCGTTTTCAACATTATTTCAGTGATAATGCGGCAGCCAGAGCACCTATCCATGCTTTCCTGGAGTTCTTTTACCAGCACTACCGCGACTCAGTGACATTTTGCAGACAGTGTGGATTAAGACCAGACTGCACAGAGCATGCAGTCTGATCTTGGATCTACACTGTCCGATAAAAGGATATATTATTTTCTCCAAAATGTAACTTTGAAATAGCAATATTCAGGTGCTTAACATCGGCTCGAAAGTTTCGTTTATCATTTTTAGCAGGTTAAGTGTTAAACTTTAACTGGATTACAGTTAACCAGTAACACGCATAGCCCCAGCAGTTTAGTCAGTAGTGTACAGGATTTGGGAACAGCTCAGGTTGCTGGTTCGATGCCCGACTCTGCAAGTTTCTTTCCGAGGATTGATGATAGTCATTGTGACAGGATTCATTTCTCTCTCACGTTTCGATGATGGTTATAATATAAATGTGGGAAAGCAGCCAGTGGCTTGGAAAAAATATTGTGCGGAGTACTGGTAAAAGAAACTCCAGGAAAGCATGGATATGTGCACTGTCCACTGCTACATAACTGAAATAATGTTGAAATCAGGGTTAAACACCATACAGACAATCAATCAAATTCGCTAGTCTGTCAGTACTTTCATTACTTTGATTACTTTAGTCATGACAGTCTTCTGGCCAGATGCAAATTTGTTAAAAGCCGGGATTGTGTGGTAATGGGTTAAAATAGCATTTGTAGCCAAAAAAATTGTTAAAAAATGCTATTTGAAGGTTGTATCTGGCCAAATTTATATAGTGTTTTGGATAGCATAATATCCAGTGTCAGATGGCATGATTTTCACGGGCTGATATTGATCTATACTACCCACAAAAGCATGTTGTGGTACTTGGCATTCCAGGGTTCAGTAGTGCTCAAAAGCAAACAGTCGAGTGGTTTATATTATGTACAGGGAGAAAGAATTATTATCACCCAAATAAATGGGAACAGCTTTATTTTAGAAATATTGTTTTAATTCTGAAACATATGTTTTGGGTCACACAGTAAGATGAATCTAATGGTTACTTACAACACAGGTTTCAGCAAAGAAGTTATCAAATATTTGTAGTTTATCAAATGTTCAACCTCGTGTGAGCCCTGCGTAGCTTAGTGGTAAAGGTGTTGGAAAAGTAATTCCAAGGCCCTAGGTTAGATCTCTACTGGAGGCATTGAGTTTTTGTTGACATGTCCTTCAAAGCTTTGTTCTAATATCTCCATGAAGATCTTATACTTTTTTTTGTACACACTATAATTATGTATGCATTATAGATATTAACTCTTTACCAAACAACAAAGTTTTAGCCTTGTCTAAATTGGAAGCATTTGCAGATGACAAATTAATTGTTGTTAAAAACATGAAACTGCTATTCAAGGGTAGAAAACATTGTGGGAAAAGGCGAAAATGCTGGTTACCAGCATTTTCTCCTTTTCCCACAATGTTTTCAAAAGCCTTTTTCCTCAGGTTCATTAAAAGTTGTGAATGTGTTGTAAAGGGTTAACCTGTAGAGTGCCCAGTCAACCCAACAAACATTTATAGTCTAGAAATTAGACCGAACTAACAGCAATTTTAAAGTTCTTATTTTCTTTTATGTTTCAACAAAGTGGACAGTGTAGATCAGAGATCATACTTCAATTGTTGTGCAGTCTGATCTTGATCTACACTGGCTGCATAGGCAACTATGATCTTGAGAGACGTTTTAATGGTTAAAAGTATTGTGACAAATGATTAACTGCAATGTTTCATGGCCTATTGTTTGTTTACTTTCATACATTTTTGTTTTAGTTGAGCAGCCCTCTGGCAAAAGGGGTTTTGAAGCATCTCGGGGATGAATTGTAGCCAGCCAGTTATCATATAATTATTATAGATCCGTAAAATCTATTTTGTCTAATGACCAAATGAATCATGAGGTGGACTGGTTCTTCTAGGGGCATGCGGAAAATTTTACAAAAGCAAAATGTTTTGTTCCTGGTCAGCCAGTGTGGACTGCACAGGCTGACATGGATTGATACTTTCTGCATATGCTTTAAACTGCTTTTCACATGGCATGGCTCATACATTGTCATTTTCAATATTGAAAACATCAAGAAGGAAGAGAACCTAACCATTTACCAAACCTCCTGGATTTTTATTGTCTCTTAGAAAGAAGTCACATGAAAACTTTTTGGAAAAAGGTGAAGATGCTGGTAACCAGCATTTTCTCCATTGTTTACAATGTTTTCTACCTGTGCAAAGGCAAGTTTCATCACAGTTAGTTTATTATCTGCATATTCTTTCAGAATGGATAAGCCTACAAGTTTTATCTTGTGGTCAACTCTAACAAAAAACAAAATTTTAGACTCTTCCTAATTGAAAGCATTTGAAGACAACAAAATTAATGTAATGTGGCTCAAATGATGGAATTTGTCTGCGGAAGAGTAGAAAACATTGTGGGAAAAGGAGAAAATGCTGGTTACCAGCATTTTCTGCTTTTCCCACAATGTTTTTAAAAGCCTTCCACTACAGGGTTGTTAAAACTCGGAATTATGTGGTAAAGGGTTAGGAGTGAAAAACAGATGCTAAAAAGACAAAAGGACTCCTATTAATAGGTGTTGTTCTCATATCACTAAATATCGACTGACATGCTTGAATAAGAAATAATTGGTTCAGATCGGTAGTAAAAGATTTTCTGCCTAAAATGAATGCCAAACATCTTATGGATAATTGAACTTGATTGCACAATATTGGCCAAAGTATACCATTACCATAATCTGTCTTGGAGCTGATCAATAGCCTGATAATAGACAGCAGAATGTGGAGTTGGGGGATTCCAGGAAGGTACTACATACACATGGAGGAAGGGTATTGATTTCCAATTGACACTTTGCAGAATCACACATAATTGATAGTTCTTGTACCCTTACTGTTTTTAGTAAACTACCAATATTTACTGAATGAGAGACCATCTTTGATTATTGGGCAAAATTGCAAGAATGAAAAACCAAACAAACAAAAGGAAATGGAGAGTATAGATTCTTGGGGGTCCTGTAAGTATCAGTTATAAATTGTAGGACTAGTAACCTGGAGGCCCTGGGCAAGAGCCTCACTGGAAGCACTGGGTTTTCTTAGGAGTATCCTTGGGCAAGATAGTTCAGAGCGCAAGCCTATTTCTTGTGACACCTAGGACATACAACATACATGAAAATATTAGCTGTCTCTGTGATGTTACTAATAATGTTAAAATAGGCATTAAACACCATTCATTCATTCATTCAGTCATTCATTCATTCAGTCAGTCAGTCAGTCATTCATTCATTCATTCATTCAGTCAGTCAGTCAGTCAGTCAGTCTTTTGCCCTTACTGTTTTTAGTAAACTAGTACTGCTTATTGTGTGTGACCAATCCTAGATTATTTGGCAAAATTGTAGGAATGAAAAAAACAAAACAAACAGAGGGTAGAGATTCTTACAGGTCCTATGTGGCTCAGTTGTAAAGTACATGTATGGGACTGGTAATCTGGAGGCCCTGGGCTGGAGCCTCACTGGAAGCACAGGGTTTTTATTGAGAATGTCCCTGGACAAGACACTTCAGAGCCCTGGCCTAATAATACTGACGAAACCAAGAACATGCTTAAAGAGACATAAAACACCATTCAGTAAATCAGAAATTCCTCCTTGAAGTAGCCTAATTCATGATGTTGATTTATTTTGAACAAAAAAGGAAAGTTTTACATTTAAATACATGTAACAAAGCTGTCAAGGCATTTTACTCGAATGAATTGTATTATGTTGGTTATTCCTTTACAAAGATAAGTTTCTACTCTGAATGACAATCTCTCCATTTACACTGAATAATCTCATGTTTTTATCAATTTTTATGAAGGATGCTTTTGAAAACCTTGTGGGAAAAGGAGAAAATGCTGGTAACCAGCATTTTCTCCTTTTCCCACAAGGTTTTCTATCCTATCTAAAATGAATCTCATTATTCGAGTCACATTTAACCTTTTACCAGACGACAAAATTTTTTTCTAGTCCAAATTGAAAGCACTTGCAGATGACGATTTCAAAGTGGCACAAATTGTGCACTTTTTTTTCTTTGATAGGGTAGAAAACATCTGGGAAAAGGATAAAATGCTATAAAAATGCTGGTTATCATTTTCTCCTTTCTCACAATGTTTTCTAAAGGATTCTTTTCCAGGGTCGTTAAAAGGTGGCATTCTGCGGTAAAGGTTTAACCCTTTCCCAACAAGCCCTGGTTTTCACGTGTCTGCAGTACAAGTCTCTTGAAAACACTGTGGGAAAAGGAGAAATTGCTCGTAACGAGCAATTTCAATTTTTCTCACAGTGTTTTCTACCCTTTTGGAGAACTTTCTGTCATTTTCATCAAATTTAAAATTGTTGTCTGCAAACTCTTTCAAATTGGACCAGTCTAAAATTTATCATTTGGGAAAGGGTTAATATTGTCAGCAAAAATTAACGCTATCAATTTGGACCAGTCTAAAATTTTGTCATATGCTAAAGAGTTAATGCTGTATCTTCGTACAGTGTACATCCCTGGAAATTTCATTTTCATAGGAAGACAAAAATCTTTATCTTTGTGCATTTTGTCAGTTGCCTTACTGAGGGCTGAATGAACCCTTTACCACAAAATTTAGAGTTTTAACGACCTTGTGGAATAAGGTTTTTGGAATCTTGGTCACACCAGCATTTTCTCCTTTCCAATAATGTTTTCAACCCTTTCAAAAGCAAGTTTAAATTTTTGAGTCCCATTTATTTTGTAAACTCCAAATGCTTTCGATTTGGACATATCTAAATTTTTGTTGTCTGGTAAAGAGCCAAGTGTAGTCTTAGTTGGTAAAGAGTTAACCCTTTACCACACAATCCTGACTTTAAACAATCCTGAGAAAGAAGCCTTTTCCTACAATGTTTTCTACCCTTCCTATCACAAATTTCAATATTTGAGTCACATTTTGTCGTCTGCAAATGCTTTCAATTTGGACAAGTCCAAACTTTTGTCGTTTGGTAAAGAGTTAAGTCTTTACCACACAGCCCAGACTTTAAACTAGCCTGAGAAAGGAGCCTTTTGAAAACATTGTGGGAAAAGGAGAAAATGGTGATAACCAGCATTTTTGGTCGTTGTCCGGCGTCCGTCTGTCCACAATTCCTTTAAACATCTTCTCCTCCTAAACCGCTTGGCCAATCTTGATGAAACTTGGCAGGGATGTTCCTTGGGTGAAGCTCTACCAAAGTTGTTCAAGAGATTGAATTCCACTTAAATCTCTGGTTGCCATGGCAACAGAAAGGAAAATCTTTGAAAATCTTCGTCTCTGATTCTAGAAGGCGTAGAGCTTTGATATTTGGTATGTTGCATCTCCTAGTGGACCTCTATCAAATTTGTTCATATGATGCCCCAGGGGTCAAAACTGGCCCTGCCCCGGGGTCATAAGTTCGAACATAGGAACAAAGAAGGAAAACTTTAAAATTCTTCTTCTCTGAAACTGGAAGGCGTGGAGCTTTGATATTTGGCATCTAGCATCTCCTAGTTGACCTCTACCAAGTTTGTTCATATGATTTCCCTGGGGTCAAAACTGGCCCCGCCCCGGGAGTCACAAGTTTTGAACATAGGAACAAAGAAGGAAAGCTTTAAAATTCTTCTTCTCTGAAACTGGAAGGCGTAGAGCTTTGATATTTGGTATGTGGCATCTCTTAGTGGACCTCTACCAAGTTTGTTCATACGATGCCCCTGGGGTCAAAACTGGCCCTACCCCGGGGGTCACAAGTTCGAAAATGGGAACAAAGAAGGAAAACTTTAAAATTCTTCTTCTCTGAAACTGGAAGGTGTGGAGCTTTGATATTTGGCATCTAGCATCTCCTAGTGGACCTCTACCAAGTTTGTTCATATGATGCCCCTGAGGTCAAAACTGGCCCTGCCCAGGGGGTCATAAGTTTTGAACATAGGAACAAAGAAGGAAAACTTTAAAAATCTTCTTCTCTGACTCAAGAAGGCATAGAGCTTTGATGTTTGGTATTTAGCATCTCCTAGTGGACCTCTACCAAGTTTGTTCATACGACGACCCTGGGGTCAAAACTGGCCCCGCCCGGGGGATCACAAGTTTCTAACATTGGAACAAAGAAGGAAAACTTTAAAAATCTTCTTCTCTGACTCAGGAAAGCATAGAGCTTTGATGTTTGGTATTTAGCATGTCCTAGTGGACCTCTACCAAGTTTGTTCATACGATGTCCCTGGGGTCAAAACTGGCCCCGCCCGGGGGATCACAAGTTTCTAACATAGGAACAAAGAAGGAAAACTTCAAAATTCTTCTTCTCTGAAACTGGAAGGTGTGGAGCTTTGATATTTGGCATCTAGCATCTCCTAGTGGACCTCTACCAAGTTTGTTCATATGATCCCCCTCGGGTCAAAACTGGCCCCGCCCCGGGGGTCACAAGTTCGAACAACAAAGAAGGAAAACTTTAAAATTCTTCTTCTCTGAAACTGGAAGGCGTAGAGCTTTGATATTTGGTATGTAGCATCTCCTAGAGGACCTCTACCAAGTTTGTTCATAGGATGCCCCTGGGGTCAAAACTGGCCCTGCCCCGGGCGTCACAAGTTCTAACATAGGAACAAAGAAGGAAAACTTTAAAATTCTTCTTTTATAAACCTTGAAGGCATAGAGCTTTGTTATTTGGTATGTAGTGAATCTGTTCTAAGTTTTTTAGCCCACCTGAACACAACATGTTCAGTCAGTTCGAAATTGGGTCACCTGAGGTCATAAACTAGATCACTAGGTCAAATTAAAGAAATACCTTGTGGGCACTCTAGAGGCCACATGTATTGCTCAAATGACCTGAAATTTGGTCAGAATGTTTGTCTTGATAAAATCTTGGATGAGTCTGGATTTGGGTCATCTGGGATCATAAACTAGGTCACTAGTTCAAATTAAAGTAATACCTTGTGGGCACTCTAGAGGCCACATTTTTGGCTCAATTGACTTGAAGATTGGTCAGAACGTTTGTCTTGATAAAATCTTACATGAGTCCAAATTTGGGTCATGTGGGGTCTTAAATTTGGTCACTAGGTCAAATTAAAGAAATACCTTGTGTGCACTCTAGAGGCCACATTTATTGTTCAATTGTTTTGAAAATTGGTCGAAATGTTTGTTTTGATGAAAGCTAGGATGACTTCAAAATTGGGTCACCTGGGCTCATAATCTAGGTCACTAGGTCTAATTAAAGAAATACCTTTAGGGCACTCTAGAGGTCACATTTCTTGCTCATTTGACTTGAAAGTTGGTCAGAATGTTTGTCTTGATGAAATATTTGGTGAGTTTGAAATTGGGTCAGCTGGGGTCATAAACAAGGTTACTGGGTCAAATTTAAGAAACATTTTTTGGGCACTCTAGAGGCCACATTTATTGCTCAATTAACTTGAAAACTGTTCGGAATATTTGTCTTGATAAATTTTTTGATGAGTTCTAAATTGGGTCACGTGGGGTGATAAATTAGGTCACTAGGTCAACTTACGAAAATTCCTTGTGGACGCTCTAGAGGCCACATTTTAAGCTGAATTGACCTGACAATTGGTCAGAAATTGAATTATGCACGTTGAGTGAATTTTGCCTATTGACTCAGGTGAGCGATCCAGGGCCATCATGGCCCTCTTGTCCCCTTTTCCACACAATGTTTTCTACCCTTCCCAAAACAAATTTCAATTTTTCTATCAAATTTATTTTGGGATAGAAAACATTGTGGAAAAAGGAGAAAATACTGATTACCAGCCAACATGCAGTCTGATCTTTGATGATGATGATCTACACTGTCTGTGTTGCAACATTCTGGACAAGAGCAATCTTGATATTAAGCTGGAGTGGTGGTCTGATGGTTAACACGTTGGACTACCATTCCGAAGGTCTGGGGTGCGATTCCTGGTCTGGTTGGATGTTTTTCAGAGACACTTTGTGTTTCACACTCAACAAGAGGTGAATTGGTTAGAAACCCAGACAAAGCCTCGCATGTATCTGTGCTTTACACTGAGCATGTAAAAGAACCAAGGAGATCTATTCGAAAAAGAGCTAGGGTCTTGTACCTGGATTTCCTTGTATCTGACTCTTTCTCTCTCTAACCCAATCTGCGCCTGTCAGACATTATGTATATATAATAACAAGCACATGTACATAATTGTATTTAACACTAAAGTTTGAAGGTTGAAGCAAATCGTTGAATATTTAACCCTTTACTGCACAATGCCGCCTTTTGATGCCCCTGGGAAAGAAGCCTTTCGAAAACATTGTAGGAAAAGGAGAAAATGCTGGTAACCAGCATTTTCTCCTTTTCCCACAATGTTTTCTACCCTATCAAAGAAAATTTGCACCGTTTGGGCCACATTGAAACTGTCATCTGCAAATTCTTTCAATTTGGACAAGGCTAAAATTTTGTTGTCTGGTAAAGGGTTAACTAACCCTGTACAGAAATGTCTCTAAATGAGAATGTGCCACAAATTGGGGGAATTTACCTGAGAATACTGAATACTATTATGAATATTAGAATATATTTTTGGATTAAAAAAGTCCATTGGGCTCATTGTCCCCCCCTAAGTGTTAAGGCCAGCATGTTTTGTTGGCGGTTTCTTTCATGCAGTTGATAAGACCGATTCAGCCTATTACCCTAACTCTTTACCAAACGACAAAATGTCAGACTGGTCCAAATTGAAATTGCAGACGACAAAGTAAAAGTGACTGAAAGGTTGAAAATTGATTTGAGATGGGTTGAAAACATTGTGGGAAAAGGATAAAATGCTGGTTACCAGCATTTTCTCCTTTTCTCACAGTGTTATCAAAAGGCTTCTCTCTCTCAGGGTCGTTAAATCTTCACCACACAACAAACTTTTGGACCTGTCCAAATCTAAAGCATATGCAGACACCAAATTAAATGTGGTTCAAATTGTGAAAGTCGGCTTTGATGGGATAGAAAACATTATGGGAAAAAGAGAAAATGCTGGTAACCAGTATTTTCTCCTTTTCCACCAATGTTTTCTACTCAAAGACAAATTTTTTCATTTTAGCCGGATATAATGTGTTGTCTGCAAAGGCCTTCAATTTTGACATGCTGGTAACCAGTATTTTCTCCTTTTCCACCAATGTTTTCTACTCAAAGACAAATTTTTTCATTTTAGCCGGATATAATGTGTTGTCTGCAAAGGCCTTCAATTTTGACAAGTCTGCCGTTTTGTCGTGTGATAAAGGGTTAAAGTGTTACAACCATAAATTTAGGGTTACATCACTGTGATCAAATTAATTTGGACCATGCTCTGGCAAAAGGGGATCTTCATAATGTACCATACCATCACATAATTATAGATCCATAAAATCTATGTCGTCTGACAAATGACTGGATCAAGAGGTAGAATAGTCCTTGGCCATACATAAAATTTACAAATAGCAGAAAGTTTCAACCCATGTCAGCCTGTGCGAACTGTGCAAGCTGACATGGGTCAGTACTTTTTGAAGATGCAATATGCTGTCTTTTCACAGAGTAAAAAGTAAGTTTCTAATGCCGTTCTTGGAGTTAAGTAATAATTACTGTCAATCCAGTACAACTCCAGTTGGTAACTAAAAAGAGAAGGCTGTCTGAAATCCTTTAGCTATATACATGTAGCTTGTTTTATTTTTTTTTTTAACATTTGAAAGCAGCCAGAGGCTTTGAAAGGGCAACACATTGTATTTGTAAAAAAAGAAACACGAGTAACACTTTGGTAGGTATCCTCATCAAATGATATAGCTGAAATACATGTACATGTACTATCAAAAATAGCATAAAATATAGCAAAAAACATAGCAAGACAATCAAACAAATCAAGACTAATATCACAGCAGAATCAGCTAAAGGAGACTGTACTGGAAGGATTTAGTAGTAAACTTGACTGGAATAGCTTTAAATATTATTGCTAAATAAATGAACGAAACATTCCACTCATTTTGTAAAAACCGAAATATTGCGATTTCAAAGTTGGTTTCTCTGGGAAAAAAAATACCATATTGGGCAGTGTGGATACATATCAGACTGTATGTTTTGTCTGTAAAAACGCCCCGAGTTGCATTTAGCAGCCTAAGGGTTAATTTATAGATACTATGGGCCTTTTTTCCCTCAGTTGTTGGCCTAATTTAATCCTTCCTCAGACAATCCCATGTTTTTATGACCCTCCGAAAGAGGTCTTCTGAAAACACTGGGAAAAGGAGAAAATGCTGGTAACCAGCATTTTCTCCTTTTCCTACTATGTTTTCTCTAAAAAAAACCATGATTTCATTTGTAACACTTTCAGATTTGTAGCAAGCAGAAGCTCTCAATTTGGAAGAGCCTAAAATTTGTTATTTGGGAAAGGGTTAATTTTGAAAGACAAGCAATTTGATGGGCCATGTCCAAATGTCTTGGTCAAATGGATTACTTTTTGACTTGCCGTAAAATTTAGAATGATTCGTAAAAATGGCTTCTGATATCAATGAAATGGTTTCCATTTTGAAAACATCGATATTCATTAGATCTGCTACACAGATCCATAAATACAGACCAATACAATTGGTTATTTATGGCATGAATGGTTATCTTTAGCTAAGTGAAATGAAAGTTGCGGCTAACTGCCATTTGTATGTATGGAAATGACCTTGTTTGCCAATTCCTTCCTCTCAAAGCCGTGATTTAGACTGTTAGTAGATACTTCTACTATTTGAGTGCTGTATTGATATTTTGTGGGAGAGACGAAATAAAAAAAAAAAAGAGAGATCCCTCTTAGATGGTATTGTAGCCTGAAAATGTATTGATCCACTCGCATGCTAGTGGGCTCTTATTAGGATTGTTCCATAGGTCCTTTTTCCCATTCCTGCACTAATGTGTGAGTTTAAATGAAGCCCTCCACATAAGACGTCTTTTGAAAACATTGTATTATTTCTTTTTATTAGCATTTACCCTGTGTTCCAAAAATGCTTTAGATGTTATATAAAAAAAAAAAGACATTTTCTGTTCTTAATGTTCTTTCCTTTGTGTTATAGGTAATTTGTACTAGAATTTGGTATGTTCAGAAATAGCCTGCATGTTTGTCGAAATGGGTGAATTAATGAACAATTAGACTGGATGATTAAGCTGTTTAACTCTTTACCAAACAGAATTTTAGACTTGACCAAATTGAAAGCACTAATTTTGCAGATGACAAAATAAATTTTGTTCAAAATTTGTCTTTGATTGGGTCGAAAGCGTTAGGGGAAAAGGAGAAAATGCTGGTTACCAGCATTTTCTCCTATTTCCATAATGTTCTCAAAAGCCTTCTTCTTTAGGCTGAGGTCAAAAATCAGAATTGTGTGGTAAAGGATTAAGTCTTGTGATCCTTTCTGTGTCATATATGATGAATTTATCCTGCTTTTTTGGGGGAGGGAGTGGTGATCACTTATTGTTTGTATAGTGTTTAATGCCATTTTCAACATTAATTTAGTAATATTGTGTTGGCCTGTGTTACCTATCCATACTGCTCTCTTGGAGTTTTTAACCAGTTCTTTGCACAATATATTTCCTAAGCTACTGGCTGCTTTCCCACATAACAATTACAGAAACAATGATCAGCAGTGAGAGAGGAATAATCATTGATCCTCGGAAAGAAATTGGCAGAGCTGGGGATCCAAACCAGCAACAAACTGATTTGAGACTTACTGAAGACAAGAAGCACTGATCTGACAGGAAAAGGGGTCCTGTGTGGCACAGTGGTAGAGTGTAGGACTTGCTGCCTTGGGGCCCTGAGTTTGAGCCTCATTTGAAGCACTGGGTTTTTCATGGGAGCATACTTGAGCAGGACACTTCAGAGCCCTAGCCAAGTTCTTGTTCTCGATCAATAAATCAGTCAGTTAATCAGTCAATCAATCGATGAGGAAAAATTTTGGATTGATTCTTTGATTGATTTGTCTGTTGATTGTTTAATTGATTGATAGGATGTTTGTATACTGCACTTTTAACATTCTGTCAGTAACATGATGGGGACAGTTCTTCTATCCATGTGTTTAATGAGTTTGCCAGGACAGAGCTGGGGCTCTGCCATGCTTTGCTGTAAGACAAGCCCAATAATTTCCTAGGGATGTGAGTGATGTTCAAACACCCAAATCCCATACTTCAAGACACATTTAGTTTGTCATCTGCAAATGATTCTAATTTGTACAAGTCTACAATTTTTCTGTTGGTAAAGACTTAACTCTTTACCACACAGTCCCGAGTTTTAACGACCCTGAGCAAGAAACCTTTTGAAAACATTGTTGGAAAAGGAGAAAATGGTAACCAGCATTTTCTCCTTTTCTCACTATGTTTTCTGCTCTTCCCAAAACAAGTTTTTAATTTTTCATTCGTATTTATTTTGTCATCTGCAAAAGCTTTGAATTTGGACTGGTCTGAAATTTTGTCGTTTGGCAAAGAGTTAATCCTTTACCACATAATCCTCAGTTTTAACAACCCTTAGGAAGAGGCCTTTTGAAAGTGTTCTTGAATAAGGAGAAAATGCTGGTAAACAGCACTTTCTTGTTTTCCTAAAATGTTTCTACCCTTTCAGAGACAGCAATCATGCTTTTAGCTACATTATGACTTGCCATCAAAAAATGCTTATAATTCTGATAAGGTCAAAGTTTAGTTGGCCTGATAAAATGTCATCAGGTAAGTTATCTAAACCCTGAATCATCCCCATACAGAAATTTTAAAATTCACAGAAAATAATCAACTTATTATTCTTTCTTTTTCAGCATTATGGTCATTTTTATGGTTCGTAGGATTCTGTTACATGACGGACAAATGGCGACGTCGAGATGAAGTACCGAAGGCGGTTGCGCCTCATGGGCATGGGCGCGATAACATTCAAGCTGCCATAGCTTTCTCTTTCTTCTCCATATTTACATGGGTAAGCTTGATAAAATTATCAATTACATGTACATGAGCCGTGCTTTGTTAAAAAGAGGGCTTAAGGCATCTCCATGATGCATTATACCTATCAAGCAATCACATAATTATGGATCCATAAAAGCCACTTTTTTTAACAACTGACTAATTCATGTGGTAAAATGGTCCTTAGACATACAGAAAATTGACTAATAGCGAAAAGTTTTGGCCCAGGTCAGCCTGCATGTACTGTGCAAGCGGACCTGGGTAAGTGCTTTTCACAGATGCATTAAGCCCCCTTTTCACTAAGCATGGCTTACCTGTATTTTCACTTTCACTTTTCTTATCAGGTACATGTACAAGATAGTCAAAGTGTTTAGGTATGCTTCTTAGTTCAGGATTGCTAGATGTTTCTTAGTTCAGGACTGCTAGAGCCCCCCCGCTACTTTTTCTCCACTTTCCTTTGTAAAATTGACAAACTCTTAACTCTTTTCCCCACAATCTCGACTTTTAATGACCCTGAAAGAAAAGGCTTTTGAAAACATTGTAGGAAAGGAGAAAATGCTGGTAACCACCATTTTCTCCTTTTCCTACATTTTTTTCTACCCTTAACAAAAAGAGAAAACATCAGTTTCGCAACACTTAATTTGTCGTCTGCAAATGCTTTCAATTTTGACCAGTCTAAAATTTTGTTGTTTGGTAAAGAGTTAACCAAACCACAGAAATATTAGACTTGTCCCAAATGTACATGTATTTTCACTTTCAATTTTCTCATCAAGTGCAACAAAGTGAGAGTTTTTTAGGTAAGGTTCAAAGTTCAGGATTGCTAGACTACTCCTCTCCCCCCACTCCCCCCAAGGAAAAAGCTACTTTTTCTTCATTTTCCAAAGAAAAATTGATTAACTCTTTAACCAAACGACAGAGTTTTAGACTTGTCCAATCAAACTGAAAGCATTTGCAGATGCTAAGATGAATGTGCTTCAGAGTTTGAAATTGTTTTGGCAGGGTAGAAAACATTGTGGGAAATGGAGAAGATGCTGGTTACCAAATTAAAGGCTTCTTTCCCAGGGTTGATAAAACTAGGAATTGTTTGGGAAAAGGTTAAAACTTTGTACTCTGTGGTAAAGGGTTAATATATAGGATTTCTGCATTTTTCAAAAATGAAATTTTAACTCATGTAGATGCTATTGCAGACTGTAAAGATCAAGATCAGATTACACAAAACATGTGGTTTGATCTTGTCTCTACCTCACTGTCTGTGAAGAGCAACAATAAATTGAGATCCATAATTAGTTTGGCATAAGTAACTTGGCTCTTGAATGACAGTGTGGTTTGAAATTGTCTCATTTAATATACCCTGTGTAAGGACAAAAAAAAAAAAAATTTGTATGAGACATGTTCTTGTAAAAGGGGGTTTAATGCAAATCTGTGATGCATGATACCAAGGAAGTCATCTGACAGAGCTCCAGATAGAGGGAGTGATTTTGATTTTAAAATTGGAAAAATTAATCACTCCCCATTAAACCCTATGTTATGGGTATTCATTAGAATCGTCTCATCGAGATGATTCTAATGAGTACCCACAACATAGGGTTTGGAAGAGAAATAATGGATTCAGAATACTATTACTCCCCTTTTATCTGGAGGTCTTTCATCACATACCGGCAATCATGGATCTTAAAATCAATTTTGTACAACGACCAACTGAATCACACAAGATACACTAGCTCTTAGGCATGCAGAAAATTGACCAATAGCAAAATGTTTTGACCCAGGTGAGCCTGTGCGGACTGTGCAGGCTGACCAGGATCAAAAATTTTTTTTTATTTTTTTGCAGATATATTAAGCCCCCTTTTCACAGAGCACACCTCATGTACATGTATAAATGACTAGCTGTCATAATACATGAGGGGTTGAATTTACTAGGAAGAAAAGTGTCGAAAAGTATGATAAAACACATTCATGCATATCTTCTGTATCTTAACATGTATCAGGTTTTAGGAATGTGTCATAATCTTGATTGTTTTTATTGAGATTATAATTGTAATGTCTTTCCTCTTGACCAAACAACAAAATTTTTGACTTGTCCAAATCAAAAGCATTTGCAGACGACAAATAGGATATTGCTCTAATGTTGAAAATTGCCCTTGAAAGGATAGAAAATGATATTGGAAATGGAGGAAGTGCTGGTTGCCAGCATTTACTCCTTTTCCCACAATGTTTTCAAAAGCTGTTTCCCTTCACGTTGTTAAAACTTGTGATTGTGTGGTAAAAGGTCAAAGCACATAAAACCTCACATCATCACTTTAAATCACCTTAACCTTTGAAGCACCTTTTACAAGATGCAGTCTGATCTTGACCTACACTGTTAAGAAAACATGGGAAAAAGAGAAAATGCTGGTTTCCAGCTTTTTCTCCTGTTCTCACAGTGTTATCAAATAGCTTCTTTTACACTGGTATGTTAAGTCAAAAATTGTTCTTTTTAGCCTGAAAATGTCAGTTTTGACATTAACCTTTTACCAGACGACAAAATCTTTGAAAGGGTAGAAAACATTGTGGGAAAAGGAGAAAATGCTGGTAACCAGCATTTTCTCCTTTTTCCACAATGTTTTCGAAAGGCTTCTTTCCCAGGCTTGTTGAAAGTCAACATTGTGCGGTTAAGGGTTAAATGGGTTTAAAGTAGAAAGACCCAGAACAAAAGTTGTCAAAAAATCTTTTTAGCATCTGTTGAGCCTAAGTGTCAGGTCATGTTCCCTCCTCCTGAAGACAGTTTTTGACTCTGTAAAAAGACTACTCTTGAAAACATGATGGCCAATGGAGGAA
This sequence comes from Tridacna gigas, assembly GCA_945859785.2. Taxonomy (NCBI): domain Eukaryota; kingdom Metazoa; phylum Mollusca; class Bivalvia; order Cardiida; family Cardiidae; genus Tridacna; species Tridacna gigas. The sequence goes on along the minus strand of OX244030.2, from coordinate 11,455,774 downwards.
CTGATGTTATCAGCAAGTTTTCATCTCACCACAACAGTTTCTTTTGCATCAACCATGCTCTGTGAAAAGGGGGCTCAATGCATCTGCGAAAAGTATCGGACCAGGTCAGCCTTCGCAGTCAGTGCAGGCTGACCTGGGCTGAAACTTTTTGCTATAGGTCAATTTTCTGTATGACTAAAGACAAGTCTACCTCATTATTAAGTTAGTTGCTTTAAAAGTGGCTATCATGGATCCATAATTATGTGATGGCTTGATTAGTACCTTGGATCATGGAGATGCATTAAGCCCCCTTTTGCCAGAGCATGGCTCATATTTATCTACTTGTGCGTATTCATGTTGATAATCTCTATTTCAAAGATTTTTTTCATCCAGTTTAAAATCTTTTAGGAGGTAATGACTCCATCTTGAAAAGAACTTGAACAAAACTAGATAAACCTAATGCATTTTATAAACCAAAATGGTGGAAGTTTATCCCTAATCAACTACACCCATTGAACTACTTGCTTAAGGCGAGGGGATATAGTTTTTGCATTTACCATCCATCTATTCATCTGTCCAGACATATCTTCTAAAATCCTTGGTGAAATTTGATGAAATTTCCTGCGTGTGTTTCTTATGATATTCCCCTCATATCCTTTTTTTTTTATTTCATGCCGTGTCTTGGAAAAAGGGGACTCTTTTCAGCGGGGGATATCATTTCAAGGAAATAGCTTGTTTTATTCTAATAAAATACTAGGGTAGTTAATGTTGCCAGAAGGAGAAATATTTGAGAGGAAAGAATCGATCAATATATTGAACTTTGTGAAAAACATGAAACAGAGCAGTAGCAGGTAAATGGCAACTCTTCTTTCCATAAGGATCCTGTGTGGCTTGATGGTTAAATAGTTAACCCTTTACCACACAATCCTTAGTGTTAACGACCCTGGAAGAGAAGGCTTTTGAAAATGTGGTGGGTAAAGGAGAAAATGCTGGTACACGCTGGACTGATTTGTGTCAGTTTTGAAATGTGGTATACAAACACTTCCAGTCTCAAAGAGTGAAAAAATTGTCATTTGGAAAGGGTTGAAATGATGAGGAAGATAAAAAATTTTGATGCAGATAGAGTTTCAGTCTCATGTGTTGCGAGGTACCTTTGCCAAATGGCCTTAACTCTTTACCAAACAACAAAGTAAATGCAACACAAAAATTGAAATTTGTTCTTGGAAGGCCAGAAAACATTGTGGGAATAGGAGAAAATGCTGGTTACCAGCATTTTCTCCTTTTTCGACAATGTTTTCAAAAGGCTTCTTTCTCTGAGTCGTTAAAAGTCGGGATTTTGTGGTAAAGGGTTAAGATTGCTTTAACCCTTTACTAGGCAATGCTGAGCTTTAACAACCTAAAAGAAGTAGCATTTTGAAAATCTTGTGGAAAAGGGAGAAAATGCTAGTGACAAGCATTTTCTCTTTTTCCAACAATGTTTTCTACCCTGTCAAGAAAAAAAAATTCAATTTTTGAGTCATGATTATTTTTTGGTCTGCTATTCTTTCAATTTTGAAAAGTCTGAAATTTTGTCGTTTGGTAAAGACTTAACCCTTTCCAATACAACCCTGACTTTAATGACTTTGAAGAGCAGAGCTTTTTGAAAAAATTGTGGGAAAAGGAGAAAATGCTAGTAACAAGCATTTTCTTTTTTTCTCACAATGTTTATTCTCCTTCCAGTGACAATTTCATCATTTGAGTCATATTTGATTTGTCATCTGCAAACGCTTTCAATTTGGATGAGCATAAAATTTTGTCATTTTGTAAATTGTAACTTTTTACAAAATGACAAAATTTAGGACTAGTCTAAATTGAAAGCATTTGCAGACTACATATTAAATGTTGCTAAAATGATGATTTCTCTTGTTGATAGAGTAGAAAACATTGTGGGAAAAGGAGAAAATGCTGATTACCAGCATTTTCTCCTTTTCCCACTATGTTTTCATAAGTCTTTTGCCTTAGGGTCATTAAAAGTCGGGATTGTCTGGTAAAGAGTTAAAAGGGTCTTTTCTGCTCACTTAAAATGTCCTTTGCATTATTTTATTAAAGATCTAGATCTTTCCTTCATCATGGCTGAACCTTCTTTCATTTGTGTTTGCTTTGTCTTTTAGGCTGGCCTGGCTTTCTTTGCATTCAGGCGATACCGATCTGGGACTTCAGAAGATTTGACATCAGGTTACCAAGGAGACCAGCAGAACCAGTCATCACCGTACTCATCGTTCCCCGGGAGTGACTCTGGGGACCCCTATCAGCAGCCCCCTTTTTCAAATCAGAAAAGTGGGGACATTCCAGATTATCAGCCTCCCACTTACTAGCTGTAACATTGTCATAGAAACAGTGCTTAGATATTTATAGAAAATTATGAATTTTATTGTGAAGTATGATGAAGCAAAAATAGTGTGGTAAAGTGAGAGATGAGTGCACTCATGTCAGACGAGAGTTTTCTTTCAAGGTATGAACTGAAATCAGGGTTGGTATTCACCCAGCATTCTTAAGGATATTCTTAGTCTTATACTGAAGAAATTTTAAAAATTCAAAAGTAACACAATGTCTGATTGGCTAAACCATTTGGTTTAGCGAATCAAAAGTTGTGTTACTTTCTCATGTAGAAAATTCTGGAGAATAAGACTATGAACCTTCTTAAGAATGGTTGGTGAATATAGACCTAGGGCCCATATTCACCAACCATTCTTAGTAATGTTCCTAGTCTCATCCTCAAGAATTTTCTGAATCTAAAAGTAACACAGTTTCTGATTGGCTACACCATTTGGCTTAGCAATCCAGTTGGCTCAACCAGCCAATCAGAATTTTTAAACTTTTTGAACTTTTAAATTTGGAAAATTCTTGAGAATGAGACTAAAAGTTTTGTCAAGAAGTTTTGTGAAAATGGACCCTGATGTCAGAGTAAAAGGTCAGTTTACATATGAAGAGATTCATGTACAATTTGATTAACACCTTTCCACACAATGTCAACTTTTAACTACCCTGACAAAGAAATCTTTTGAAAATATTGTGGGAAAAGGAGAAAATGCGGGTAACCAGCATTTTCTCCTTATCCCACAATGTTTTCTACCCTATCAAAAACATGTTTCACCATTTGTGTCTCAAGTGAATGGTCGTTTGCAAATGCTTTCAATATGGACACGTCTACATTTTTCTCATGTGGTAAAGACTTAACTCTGGTGGTCAAATTTCTGACTTGCCCATTTTTATAGCTTTTGCAGATGACAAAATTTAATTGGTTGTAGCAAAAATGACAGGATTTGCTTTTGAGAGGGTACAAAGCATTGTGGAAACAAGAAGGGAAATTGCAAAAATGAGGGGATTTGCTTTTGAAAGGGTAGAAAACAATGTGGAACAAAGAGGGGAAAAAATGCTGATTACAAACATTTTCCCCTTTCCTGCAGTAATTTCACACCTTGTTCCTAACAGTGGTAAAACCAGAGGATCATCTGGTAGAGGGTCACTGTTACTGTCATATATGAAGAAAGTATAGAATATAAAATATACACTAAATAATGTAAATTAGTGCTCATTAGAGGGTAAACAAAGAGCTACAAAACTGTACGGCTTTTAACTCATTGCCACATGACCAAATTTCAGACTTGTCCAAATCGAAGGCATTTGCCGACGACAAAACAAGTGTGACTTAATTATTGAAATTTATCTTTGGAAGGGTAAGAAAACACTGTGGAAAAAGGAGAAAATGATTTATTTAATTATTTTTCTTTCTTTTTTATTTGACTGATTAGGAAATTAAAATAAAAAGTTTGTATTGCAAATGACAGATATTGTATCTAGTTTTCTGAGAAAATCAAAGAGATTAAGACTTAAAGTCCTAGACTAAACCCAACAGGCTTTTTCATGCTGGAAGGAAGACCATAATAATAGCTTTTTTAAGGTTGCTCTTGTCAAGAATTACTTGGGAGAGTGGACAGTGTAGATCAAAGATCAGACTACATTTTTTGCTGACCACAAAGACAACTTTAGTCATAAAAGGCTGTTCTGGGCTTGAGACATTTTGCTATTGGAAAAGTTAAGTGTGTGAAATTTTTGTGAACTTATATAATGGATAATTTTGTCCATTTTGTTAACCTTTGGGAGGTCTAATAATATCTAGAATTGAGGTGAATTTTTTTTTTTTCATATAATTTTTTTTTTTTGTTTATAAATGAAGGTTTTCATTTCTTTTTTTTTTTTCAAAACTTTGTGGGCCATCTCTTTGTCTTTTATTGAGGACTGCTGTTATAACCAGTTAATGTACAGAATATCTTGAACCAATCAAAAACTAGTAAAAAATGATAGAAAGAAGAAAACATTTGAAAATGAAAGGGTTTTCTTGAATGGTATCAGAAACGTTATGAGTTAAAGAGCGTTTGCTTGTTAGAAGCAATTGCTGTTTACCCCCTGAATGTTTTAACCCTTTACCACAGAATCACGAGTTTTTGAGACCATAAAATAATGGGTTTTTGAAAACATAGTAGGAAAAGAAGAAAATGCTGGTAACCAGCATTTTCTCCTTTTCCTACTATGTTTTCTACTACATCAAAAACAGATTCAATCATTAAATACATCACCACACAATCCCAACTTTTAACGATCCTGAGGAAGAAGCCTTTCGGAAATAAATGCAATCATTTTAGCTACATTTAATTTGTCGTCTGCAAAAGCTTTCAATTTGAACCAGTCCGAAATATTGTCCTTTGGTAAAGAGTTAAGCCACATTTAAATTGTTGTTTGCAGTTGCTTTCAATTTGGAACAGCCTAAAATTTTGTTGTTTGGTAAAGAGTTAACAATATTTGTTAAATCTTAAGATTAAAGAATTCCTGTAGGGATGTTTTAACCCTTTGCCAAACAAAAATATTTTAGGCTTGTCCAAATTGAACACATGTTTAGATTAAAAGTAAATGTGAATCACATAATGGAATTTTGTCTCTTAAGAGATAGAAAACATTGTAAGAAAAGGAGAAAATGCTTTTTTTCCGCATTTTATCCTTTTCTGACAATGTTTTCAAAATGCACTTTCCTTAGGGTCTTTAAAACTCAGGATTGTTTTGTAAAGGGTTAATTAGTTTTTATGTATACATCAAGCTCAGCAATCAAAGAGACAAGTAACTCTGTGGAAAGATTTTTTTTTTTTATCTTTTCAATATTTATGTGTTTAAGTTTTGAAATGAAGTAAAGATATTCAATTTTATTTGAAAGTTTAACTGTCTACATAAAAAGAAAATTAATTATAACTGTGTAGACACCTCGGGTGCCAAGCTTTTATGAATATTGTAGATCTAGTTATGATTGCAAGGAAGTTGCAATGTGATCCTGAATCGTTATTATCCTTTATTTTGTGAGCTTGGTGACCAACATAGCCTAGAAGTTATAATTTCTCTGGCTTATGTTATTTGGAAAATATATAATTTGCTTAATTTTCATTATGTACTGGTATACTATGGTAGTTGACTATACAAAAATGAATAGGGATATTTAGGTTTTTTCCCAGTGAGGATAGAAATTTATTTCATGAAGTGAACATCATCGTTAATATTTTCCCAAGTGGCGCAGCCATGACTGAAAATATTACCATAATTATGGTGTTCATGAGATGAAATGAATTTTGATCTTTCACTGAAACAAACAAATATCATTTATTTATTTCATGCTTCTAACCCCTTTTTTGTTTGGACTTGCAAGGTACAGGGGAGTTCTTCCCTGGGGAGTATTTCCCTACCAGTGAGTTTACCAATCGATAAACTCACTGGTTGAAACAGTGAAATTATCAAAACATAATCCACCATCTTTTCACAATAAGCTACCGAAAAGCATGAAATAAATGGCAACAAGCTCCATGCACTACAGTGGAAAAGTAGTTATTAAACCTTTCTCGGTTGCTTTTGTCCAGAATGTCTCAGCAAAGTGGACAGTGATGAGACTCTACATTCTCTGCAGTCTGATCTTGACCTACACTAGCCACAAAGGCAACTGAAATTATGAAAGGCAATTTAAGGTTTAAAGTTGCTTGTGGAATGTACAACTGAATTTCCATATGCCAAAACAATGAAGCTTTCATGAATTAAAACTGGTGTACATAGTTCGGATAATTTTATTTATTTCTATTCTTTGTTTATCTGAGAGATCCTGCTTTTGTTTGTTACTGTTTTTTTTTTTTTATATATATATGTATATATATATGAATATGGGAAATTTTATGTACATATTGCTCATTTGTCTTGTATTGAAAAGGAAAACTGGTAGCATACTGGGTATTTATATCAAAACTTTGTAAACACAATTTACAATTGTTGTGAAATAATGTTGATTTGTTTTGAGATAAGACAGATATTCTCAAATGATATTCGTTTGAACACTTAACCCTTTACAAGACAATTAATTTTTAACAAACTATGAGGAAAAAAGCTTGTGGAAGCATTGTGGGAAAAGGAGAAAATGCTTTTAACCCTTTCCCAAACGACAAATTTTGGACTAGTCCAAATTGAAAGAGTTTGCAGACGACAATTTTAAATTTGATGAAAATGGCAGAAAGGTCTCAAAAAGGGTAGAAAACACTGTGGGAAAAGGAGAAATTGCTTGTTACAAGCAATTTCTCCTTTTCCCACAGTGTTTTCAAAAGACTTGTACTGCAAACATGTGAAAACCAGGGCTTGTTTGGGAAAGGGTTAAGCAGCATTTTCCTCTTTTTCCACTCCTGTTTTTTGCTCTTTCAAAGAGAAATTAAATCATTTGAGACACAATTATTTTTTCCCCTGCCAATGACTGTGATTTAGACAGGTCTGAAAATTTGTTGTCTGGTATAGAGTTAACCCTTTACCACACAATCCCTGTTGAAGAATCCTTTTGAAAACATTGTGGGAAAAGGAGAAAATGCTGGTAATCAGCATTTTCTCCTTTTCCCACAATGTTTTCTACTATTACAATAACAAATTTCAATTTTTCAGTTCCATTTATTTTGTCGTCTGCAAATGCTTTCAATTTGGACCGGTGTAAACTTTTGTCATTTGGTAAAGGGTTAAACAGTTACTGTGATGACTGCTGTAAAAAGAAAATTGTGACTTAACCCTTTACCACACAATCCTAAGTTTTAAGGACCCTGTGATAGAAAGCTTCTGAAAACAATGTGAGAAATGGAGAAAATGCTGGTAACCAGCATTTTCTCCTTTTCCCACAATGTTTTCTTCCCTTCCCAAATCAAATTTCAATTTTTGAGTCACACTTATTTTGTCATCTGCTAATGCTTTAAGTTTGGACAAGTGTAAAATTTTGTCGTTTGGTAAAGAGTCAATGAAGTTAACTCATTTACTCACTTTCTGCCTGAAAATCAAAGCACTTAACAGTAAGATTGTTGAACCCCTACCAAATAATTGCATGTTTTAACGACCCTGAAGAATACACTTTTGAAAACATAGTAGGAAAAGGAGAAAATACTGGTAAAATACCTGCTACCCTTTCAGAGAGAAGTCCTATCATCTGAGGCACATTTGGTTTGTCGTCTGCAAATGTTGAAATTGAAGGTGGCTCAACGATGTTGCCTGGTAAAGACTGGATGTAAGAGTAATCTCTTTACCAAATGGCAAATATTTTGGACAGCTCCAAATTGAAAGCCTTTGGCAGACCACAAATTTAATATTGTCCAAATGGTGGGACTTGTCTTTGATAGGATAGGAAACATTCAGCAAAAAGGAGAAAATGCTGGTTATCGGCATTTTCCCCTTTTTCCACAATATTTTCAAATGGCTTCTCTCTCAGGGCTGTTAAAACACTGGATTGTTTGGTAAAGAGTTGAGTAAGTGATAATGAACACTGACAAGAGTAGACTCATGTATTTTAATATTAAGGTCTTTGATATCTTATACAGATATTTTACAATGTAGATCAGGGATTAGACTGCATATACTGTGACTTTTTAGGTTAATCTACACTGTCAGTATAAAATCGGATGGTGCACATTGATTACTAAAAATAAAGAATACCAAGAATATAACAACTTACCGATCAGAGATTTGAAAACACTTCCTTGCAGAAGAGTCTCCTAGCTTATTTTTTTTCGTTTTCTATCGCTCTGTTAACCCTTTACCCGCACAACAAAATTTTGGACTGGACCAAATTCAAAGCATTTACAAACAACAAGTTAAATGTGTGCTAAAATAATGATTTTGTATTTGATACGATAGAAAACATTGTTGGAAAAGAAGAAAATGCTGGTTACCAGCATTTTCTCCTTTTCCCACAATGTTTTCAAAAGCCTTCTTCCTTAGGGTGTTTCTGATGTTTTTGTTTTCAAAAACTGCATTTTAGTGAAAAGCATAATAGTATTAAGGTAGTTTTTCCCTAAATCTCGAAAGATTTCATTGTATATGTAATATTTTTGAGGATATTAAAAAAAAAAAAAAAAAAACCTGTGGAGAAAATCGGATAAGTTTTATGCATCAAAATGATAAAAGTTGGTAGCAAAGACATTTAATCCTTAACAACACAGTCCTGAGTTTAAGCATTCCTGATTGAGAAGGCTTTTGAAAACATTATGGGAAAAGGAGAAAATGCTGGTAGCCAGCATTTTCTCCTTTTCCCACAATGTTTTCTACCCTTTCCCAAAACAAATTTCAATCTTTGAGGCACATTTATTTTGTTGTCTGCAAATGCTTTCATTTTGGACTAGTCTTAAATTGTGTCTTTTAGAAAAGACTCAAGTAAGACATGGCACTTTACTAAAGGTCACTGGTTGAAGGTCACAGTGTTCTTTACCACATGAAAAAACTTTAGACTAGTCTTAATTTAAAGCATTTGCAGACGCCAAAATAGATATGACTGAAAAATTGAAATTTGTTTCAGAAAGGGTAGGAAACATTGTATAAAGAGAAGAATATGCTGGTTACCTGCATTTTCTCCTTTTCCCACAATGTTTTCAAAAGGCTTTTTTTCTCAGAGTCGATTTTGTAGCAAAAGGATAAAATGCTGATTACCTTACGCATGTGCACACATGTGAGAAATATTTTCAGAATAATACAAGGAGTTCAAGAGATACAGAGTGAACACAAAATTGCTAGCAGATGAGTGAATGGACAATCGGGGGTCTAAAATAATCTCTCCTTTAGGGCATATAACCAGAAATGAATGGCTGGTGAGAGTAACATAAACAACCAAAGGCACATATCTCTATTTACCACAAATTAGTAGTAACTGTATAAGTGGAAATTTTGGCAACATGTAAATTTTTGCGATTTTGCAAATGTGAAAAATTGGCAAATTTTAATGTTTGTGTATTTTACCACAAGTATACCAACAAATGACGATGTCTTGAATTCGCAAACATTTTTTATGCAAAATGTCTGTAATCGGTAATAGGCAAATTTTTCTACACACATATATATCCATGTATACAGTACTACGTAACTGCTTTGCTTTATTGTTTATTATTTAATCTGTATTGAGTATTTACAGAGCTTAGGCTTTAACATAACACCAAACCATTTAACCCTTTACCAAACTATCGCAAGTTTTAAGCAACTTTTGAAAACATTGTGAGCATTTCCTCATTTTCCCACAGTGTTTTCTATTTGAGAGACCAGTCTAATTATCTGAGCCATTTTTAACCCTTTACCAGACAGTGATGAGTTTTAATGCCCCTGGGAAATTAGACTTTCGAAAACATTGTTGGAAAAGGAGAAAATGCTGGTAACCAGCATTTTTTCTTTTTCCCACAATGTTTTCTTACCTTTCTGAAACAAATCCAAACGTTTGAGCCGCATTTAGTTTGTTGTCTGCAAATACTTTGAATTTGGGCCAGTCTAAAATTTTGTCGTCTGGTAAAGAGTTAACTTGTCAACAGCACATGCTCTCAATTTGAACGGATCTGAAGTTTTGTCATATGGGAAAGATTTGATGCATTAAGCAAATCCACATTCTAGCAATTTACATTGAATGTTTCATCATTCCAAACTACATGAATCATTCCAGATTTTGTTTATTTAATCAACCTTAAGGTGGATGGGTTTTATAGAATATTAACTTTGCTCTTCTTACATTTGTTCATTTTGTAACTGCGTATCTGCTATGGTCATGGTCATTGTTTGTTATTTTTTGTTTTGCTTCTTCTCAATTTTTTTTGTTATCACTTTATTAAGCTTATTGATATAGATTAACCGTTTACCAAACAATCTCGACTTTTAATGACCCTGAAAGAAAAGGCTTTTGAAAACATTGTTGGTAAAGGAGAAAATGCTGGTAACCAGCATTTTCTCCTTTTCCCACAATGTTTTCTACTCTATCAAAAAGAAAAATCACCATTTTTGCAACATTTAGTTTGTCGTCTGCAAATGCTTTCAATTTTGTCCATTCCAAAATTTTGTCGTTTGGTAAAGAGTTAAGCTTAAAGACACAAACATGTTATAGGTCCATGTCACATTATTGTTACAAGTTTCATACAAGTATTCTTTGTCCCTAGAGTAATCATTGAATGTATGTAACTCATTTTGAAGATTCAGAACATTTTCACATGGTTTCCTTTTGGTTATACAAGGTATGTCCAGAAAGTAATAGGATGCATCTGCCATTTTCTTATTGTACATACGATATAAATGCACTTTGTATCAACCTTAAGTGTTGTCTTTTTTCTGTTATCACTGTAAAGACTTTAACAGTAAGTACTGTGTAACAAATGTTCCAGTTGCTATAGTGATGCAAGTAACATCTCACGGAGCACTTTGAAAATAGGTGTCCAATGGGCAGAAGATTTGTATTTGAATTGCCTGTAATTCCTCTATTAACGCGCAAAATATCACAAAGATATTTTTGACATCATTAAAGACCATTAAATGATGGCATGTAGAAAAATCATTATGTTTCAGATCATTTGAACAGTTTACACACCTTTTTATGTGAGTAAGTATTGTGAGACCTCTAGTGGAGTAGGAACAATAAAAAAAGCTATTCTGAGGATAGTCATTGTTTGTCAAGCATATCTCAGTTGCTCAGGATGCTGGTTTTGCAATTGCACCGATATAGGTGTGTAATGAAGAGGTAGATACCTTCTTTTGAATTTTAAAGAAAATGTTTATGGGAAAAGAATTGGTTGTTACTAGCAACTGCTTCTTTACCCTCAGTGTTTTCAAGAGCTGCTTACCTAGTTCTATGTGAAAAAAGATGTATTGTAGTGATTGGAGAAATATCCAATTCACAATTTGTCAAGCACCACTTTTAAGTCTCTACGAAACGACAAAATTTTGGACTATACCAAATTGAAAGCATTTGCAGACAACAAATCAAATGTGGCCTACATGATGGGATTTGTTTTTGATAGGGTAGAAAACTTTGTGGAAAAAGGAGAAAATGCTGGTTACCAGCATTTTCTCCTTTTCCCTCGATGTTTTTAAAGGGCCTCTTCCTATGGTTCATTAAAACTAGGGATCAATTGGTTAAGAGTTAAATGGTATGTAGCTTTTGCCGATAGGAAATGAATGAAAAACTAAAATGTATAAATAAACACTTCTTTAACCAACAAATCATAGCTACAAAATAAGCCTAATGAAACTTATTTGAAATAGAATTTAAAATATTTCATTTATTAATGTTATCAAGGTTACATTTTTTAAAAAAAAATGCTCCATAGCAGAGCTCCAGATGAGAGGGAGCGATGGTATTCTAAATCCATTATTTCTCTTCTAAACCCTATGTTGTGGGTATTCATTAGAATCGTCTTGATAAGACAATTCTAAGTACCTATAACATAGGGTTTAGTGGAAAATAATTAATATTTTCAATTTTGAAATCAAAATCACTCCCTCTATCAGGAGTTCTGCTCCATAGTTAATTTTGAGAAGTTTACAACACTTATCCTTGTAAACTGCCCAGTTTTCAATCATGCCTGAATGAATGGTTTTACTGTATAAGATGATATTCACCTCATTTTGTTGTAAATAGGTTAGTGTGTTTTGGAGGTTAGCTTTCAGACATTTTTAGATCACTAACTGTTGTTCTATGCATTTTATGTGGTAAAACAATGATTGTTATGTGTAATATTCATCACAATTTCATCTTTCTTGTGGTTTGAGTAGGTCTTGTATTTGTTGTATGAAAGAATTATAGCATCAATTCAAAATTTGCTTCAAACAGTGCTTCTTTCCGACACAATCCAGATTTCAATGACCTTGAGAAAAATGGCTTTTGAAAACATCATTGCAAAAGGAGAAAATGCTGGTAGCAAGCATTATCACCATTTCCCATCATGTTTTCTACCCTTGCAATAGACTTGGTCAAAAGTGAAAGCAATTACAGATGAAAAAATAAATGTAACCCACCTGATGATTTGATTCAAAGGGTAGAAAACACTGAGGAAAAAGGAGAAAATGCTGGTTACTTAGATTGTTTGGTATAGGGTTAATCTGTAGTATGACAAGACTATCATTGATGGTTTTTTGGATAGTGTTGATCAAGAGCAGAATGTAGAAAATATGTAGTCCGATCTTGGGTTCACAGTCTTTGGATATATTGTGTTTTTTCTTGTTGTTTTAAGTAGTGTGGAATAAAGCACAGGCTTGTAACAGGTACCCTCGTCATAGCGATAATTGAGATATTAAGCGTGCATGTTTGTTAACTCTTTACCAAATAACAAAATTCTAGACTTGTCCAAATTGAAATTGCTTGCAGACGATGCATTAAATATAGCTCAAATCATTTTTTTTTTCCTTTGAAAGGGTAGAAAACATTGTGGGAAATGGAGAAAATGTAGGTGACCAGTTCTTTTTTTTTCCTCACATTGTTATACCCCTGCAAAACGAATGTTTTTATACACCCGCAAAACAAATGTTTTCTGGGGTATACTGGAATCAGCCTGTCTGTCCGTCCGTGTGTCCGTCTGTGTACAAAATACTAGCAATTTTGTGTCGCGAACTCCTCCTAGAGTTTTCCTTCAATTGCATTGAAACTTTGCACATATATTGATCATATATTGAAGATTTGCAAGACGTAATTTTCAAGTGTTGACTCCCCCTGGTTGAGGAATTATCTCCCCTTGAACTTGACAGTTTTTTTCTGTCAAAGCGCTGGCGGGGGTATTAAGTCACATTCAGTGACAGCTCAAGTTTTTGAAAGCTCTCTCTCTAAGGGTCATTAAAACTTGTGTGGGAAAGAGTTAACTTAACCCTGTAGCAAACAACAAAATTTTAGACTTGCCCAAATTGAAAGCTTGTGCAGATGACAAAATAATTATGACTCAAACATAGAAGTTCACTACTGAAAGGGTAGAAAACATTGTGGTCAAAGGAGAAAATGCTGGTTTCCAGCATTTTCTCTTTTTCCCACGTTTTCAAAAGCTTTCTCTCTTAGGGTTATTAAAACTCTGGATTGTGTGGGAAAGGGTTAACTTAAATTGCATGAAAAGAAAATAGAAATTCACTTCCCTGTATGTGTTAGTTAATCAAGGTATTTTAAGTATATAAAACATAGTTTGTTTTTAACATTTACAAAATTATGTCAGTGAGAATGCCACGATGGACACAGAGCCACCATTTCGTTATGCAAGTTTAAACAGATTTATATATGTGTCAGGACAAAGGCCACCAAGAACGCTAATTTCAGATTTTTTTCCATCTGATTCAGAAACAGGAATCAATTATTAACTTAGAATTAATAAAAGAAATGTTCTGTATTTACAGTAAGGAAAAATCATGGCTAAATTACTTCACACAATCCCAACTTTTAACGACCCTGTGGACGAAGCCTTTTGGAAACATTGTGGAAAAAGGAGAAAATGCTGGTAACCAGTATTCTCTCCTTTTCACACAATGTTTTCTAGACAGAAAGCATCATTTTAGTTGAATTTAATTTGTCGTCTGCAAACCCTTTCAATTTTTCCAGCTAAAATTTTCTCATTTGGTAGAGTTAATAGGATATGAGCGAGGCCAGTAAAATTGAACAGCCCTCCTATTCACCCTAATGGGTATTTCATCATTGAACAAGAGGTTCATTTTTTATTTTGATGCATTTTGATCACTTAACACTTTACCAAACAACAAAATTTTGGCTGGTCCAAATTGAAAGCACTTGCAGACGAGAAATTGGATGTGACTCAAAATTTGAAATTTGTTTTTGGAAGAGTAGAAAACATTGTGGGAAAAGGAGAAAATGCTGGTTACCAGCATTTTCTCCTTTTCTGACAATGTTTTCAAAAGCTTTCTCTTTCAGGATCGTTAGAAGTCGGGATTGTGTGGTAAAGGGTTAATAAGTGTGAAAAGAATGCAATGATTTTTTGCTCTGAAACTGGTTATGAACAAAAAATATATAGCAGTCAATTTCACATTCAAATATTGCCGAAGTAAGGTATTTTCATGAGGAGTATGGGTAAAATAAACCAGCATTTGAAAAATAGACTGACCCCTTAACCTACCCTGCTGACATGGTCATGTTACTGCCATTAATGGTAAAACCTGATGCAAGTGTCAGTTTTTCAGACATAGTTTTGTATTGAAATGAATTGTAGTTTCTTTGGAAGTGTTATAGTATTAGTAATTCAGGTGTTTTGAATGTTTTCTTTTAAAATTAACCTATTTACCTGTTTGAACCACATTCAAAAACAATTCTAATAATTTGAGTCACATTGAATTTTTTGTCTGCAGATGCTTTCAAATTGGACAAGTCTAGAACTTTGTAGTGTGGTAAAGAGTTAATTCTTTACCAAATGACAAAATTTTAGACTTGTCCAATTTGAAAAGAGGTGCAGACGATGAAATAAATGTGACTGAAAAATTAAAATTTGTTTTGGGAAGGTTAGAAAACGTTGTTGGAAAAGGAGAAAATGCTGGTTACCAGCATTTTCTCCTTTTCCCACAATGTTTTCAAAAGGCTTCTTTCTCATGGTCGTTAAAAGTTTGGATTGTGTGGTAAAGGGTTAAGCATTACCTGACTTACTTGGAAAAGCAAATGGCAGTGAAATTCAGTGTATTGCAACTTGAGACGATTCAATGATAACTCCGTCATTGCCATAAACCATTTTCAAAGCAATCACATGTATGGTGGTATTTGTATGGTAATGGGTGAAAAAGAACAAAAATGCGAAATCCAACATTGTCAAACCTTTCCTTGTTATCGTATGATAAACTATTATACTGAATTATTGTAGGTTTATGTAGTTTGAGAATTGATAGCATGGGGCATGAATGTATGGCTGAATGTGGTCTCAAGATGCTGCAAAAGGATTGCTCCTTTACCAATTTGAAGACAAATTTAATGTGAATGAAGTGATTGAATTTGACTGTTAAAGAGTAGATAATGTTGTGGAAAAAGGAGAAAATTTCTCCTTCCCAACAATCTTTTGAAAAGGGTTATTGTAATCATCAGGTCTGGTAACACATGGGATATTTTTGTGACGGCTTAAGGCAGTAGAAAAGGGCTATTTAAGTACAGGATTGTTTTTTATAATAGGTTGAAAAATGAAATGAACATTTTCAGTCAGTTGAAATCCCAGTGTTTCATTTTTTAGGCCGTTTTGGCTTCAGTATCACCCCCCCCCCCCCATATTTGCGAGTAATGGTAGATTTAAGATCAGCACGAATTTTTACATTCAGAACTTAATCTACATAGGTTGCAAAAGTATATTAATCCTTTACCACACAATCCCGACCTTTAACGACCCTGAAGAAAAAGTCTTTTGAAAACATTATGGGAAGAGGAGAAAATGCTGATAACCAGCATTTTCTCCTTTTCCCACAATGTTTTCTACCCTTCCCAAATCAAATTTCAATTTTTGAGCCACATTTGACTTGTCGTCTGCAAATGCTTTCAGTTTCGACCTGTCTAAAATTTTGTCATTTGGTAAAGAGTTAAGATGTGCTCAGCCGACAGTAGGGTATTACTAGAAGTTGAATTAGTATAGTTATCTTTTTACCAAACAAAATTTTAGACTTGTTGAAAATGAAAGTACTTGCAGACAACAAGTGCAGCACAATTTAGTGATGATTTCTGTCTTTGACAGAGTACATGTAGTTTTTTGTCTTTGACAGAGTAGAAAACATTGTGGGCAAAGGAGAAAATACTGGTAACCAGCATTTTCTCCTTTTCCCACAATGTTTTCAAAAGGCCTTCTCCAACAGGATGGTAAAACTCCAGATTGTAAATGGTTATAGTTAGAATGTTATTTAAATGATGGTTTATTATAGAAGTGTATTAGTTGTGAGTGAACACATTGTAATGGTGATACCCTAAATAGTAACAGCAAATGTGTTATTTTTTTTTTTTTAACATAGTGTGGAATAGCTGTTTGGTCCTTTTTCTTGAGTGGATATCTGTGCAAGATGCTGTCAAACAGTTTTAAACAGTTTTAAATGGGCAGTAAACCAGATTTTGAATTTTTTTTTTTTGGGGGGGGGGAGGGGAGGGGTTGAAAAGTTGGAATTTGATAGGAAAGGTCACAAAGACATGACTGTTTACCCCGAGTTAGAGAAAGACAAAATGCTGGGAAAAAAAACCCAGCAGTTTTAATTCAAGTTAGATAATGTGTTAAAGGGCAATCTCTCCAAGTATCAGTTGGTGGCAGATAAATGTACAGTTATGTTCATTTATCTGCCAATATGCATTTATCTGCCACCCACTGATACATGGACAGATTGCCCTTTAACACATTACCAGAGGCATGATAATGTATGGTATTAATTAAATGTGTCAGCATTTTGACTCTAGAACTGTTAAGTTTGGCTGCAAGTGTGCCCTTTGGGCAATGGAATGAGTGAAAGTGTGCATTGAATATTGATTAGTGATCCCTCATTACTAGGGATGGAAACATGTGCTGGAGTATTCAAGTACTTAAGTATTCGAACAGGGAGTCACTGAGTCCTGAAGTACCCAATAACCGATCTCATCCCTACTCTCTACCAATGTTGTCTAAGCTCTTAGAGAGCTAAATAAATGAAAACAGACCCTTTCACTTAGGGAAGAAAGCTGATGTATTGTAGTACCAAAGTTGTCTTGACCGAAATATGTTACAAAGTGGCAGATAGTTTAGATCAAAGATCATGCTGCACATTTAGTGGAGTATGATCTTGATATACACTGTCTGCAAGGCAACATATATTGTACCTAGCACACTGAGGGTTGATATTAACTCTTTACCAAAGGAGAAAATTTCAGACTTGTCCAAATTGACAGCATATGCAAACAGCAAAATAAGTGTGACCCAAAAATTGAAATTTGATTCAGGAAGGGTAGAAAACATTGTGGGAAAAAGAGAAAATGCTGGTCACCAGTATTTTCACATTTTCCCACAATGTTTGTTAAAGCTTTTTTTCTTAGGGTTGTTAAAAGTTGGGATTGTGTGATAAAGGGTTAAAGGAGATAGAGAAAGGATCAGCCTGTTATTACACCATTATTAGAATTATTACAAAGTTTTAGCAATATGCTATAGACTAACCTAGATACATGAATGTTGTTCACACATTACTTCTAAAACATTGTCATTTATGATTAACGTCCATTTGGTTTGTTAAAATAGAATGAATAGTTACCATTATATCACACTGACTGTAACATCTATACCCAATTGTTGTCATTAAAACAAATGTGGATTTACCTGGTCTTTATTTATTGTTTTGTCTGCCATGGTCCATTTACATTCAATTTTGTACTAATCATTATGGTGAGACTTGGCCAGAAGAGGTCTACTTATGTCATGTAACCTCCTTTGCTTTCAGAATGAAATAACCGTAACAAATTTTCTTATACACATATTTCAAATGAGCATTGTATGACATCGTGATGTGACACCATCTAATACTTCTTTCAAGGTCAACGTGAACCTGGTTTTATTTGTGGAAATTGGGTGTGAATGTGTGAAATATCGTTATGTTATAAAAAGAACCTAATATTTGTATGCTTTCGAGATAGAATTTTGATTAACTCAACAAAAATGTTAAAAGCTCACCAGAGGTTCGCTTAATAATCTGTTTGAAGAATTGTTGATTAAAATTTGATCTCAAATGCTAAATTATGTCAGATCCTATATTTCTTGATGATAATTTGGATGTTTTGAAGTAGGGGTCATATGAAGTCAACCTGCAGGCTAAGCCTTGTGCTCCGATCAAATCATTTTCAGCTCCACTGGCCAAAGGACAGCAAGCATATGTCATGGCCCTGTGTCTGTTGTGCATGCTCCATGTGCCCACCCGGGTAGCTCAGTGGTTAGCGTATCTGACTCATGATCTGGTGGTTGCGAGTTCAATACCTGGTTGAGGCAAACATTCATTCTGGCGATTGTTCGCCTCTCACCGCTGATGCATGTAAGAAAATTAGTCATTTGGAAAGAAAGTTGTGTCAGTACTGGTGTTAGAAAGCCAGGAAATGCATGCGTATGTGCACTGACCGCCGTGATATGACATAAGCTGTTAAAAGGACGTTAAACTGCAGTACAATCAACCATGTGTTAACTATTATTTCAAACATCTTCTCTGAAACTACCAAACCAATTTTGAACAAACTTGACAAAAATGATCTTGTCATGGTCCTTTTTAGAATTTCTTGAAGGAATATGATTCCTGTAAAAACTCGCATTGCTATGGCAACAAAACTAAAAAGATTTGATATCTTTGAAAATCTTCTCGTCTGAAACTATAAGGCCTAGGGCAACCAAATTGGGCATGTAGCTTCATCGAATGGACCTCTATCAAGATTCTTCAAATTAGAGTCAATATTGGCTCTGCCCCGAGGCTCAGAAGTTTTATATGGGCTCGTGTAATGAAAACTTCAAAAATCTTTTCATTCCTAACCATAAGGCCAAGGGATACCAGATTCGGCATGTAGCTTCATCTAACAGATCTTTACCAAGATTCTTCGAATTATAGCCCTGGGGTTACAGGATTTACATGGGCTTATATAGTGAAAACTTCTCATTCCTAACCATAAGGCCTAGGACTAACAAATCTTGCATGTAGCTTCATCTAGTGGACCTGTACAAAGGTTGTTTAAATCATACCCCTTGGTCAAATTTGGGCCCGCCCTACCAGTCACAAATTTTACATGAGCTTACATAGTGAAAACTTTAAAAGTCTTCTCATTCCTAACCAAAAGACCCAGGGCTACTAAATTTTGCATGAATATCTATCTAGTGGACCTCTACAAAGATTGTTCATATCATACTCTGGGGTCAAAATTGGCCCTCTCCCCATATGTCACAACTTCATATCTGCTTTTATAGAGAACTTTGAAAACCATTTGACTTAAAATTGTGATGTTTGGTATGTATGGTTAGTATTTATTAGACAGTGGAGGGATACAGGGCAATCATGGACCTTTTGCTAGCTCTACTGGCTGTAAGCCAGCAGAGCTTATGTCATGGCGTGGTTTCTGTTGTCCGTCTGTCCGTCCGTCCATATTTCTTTATTACGTGTTAAAGTCTGCATTTATGGGCGGATTTTTGTAAAACTTGTACAGTTTGTTAATCTCATCGATTGCTTGAATCCTATTGAGTTTGAAAAAAAAGCTGACAATAAGTGGGGGAAAAGTAGCCATTTAAATTTCAATTTCTTAGTTACGCGATAAAGTCTGCATGAGACAAAATTTTAATGCAGACTTTATCGCGTAAACAAGAAATTGAAATTTTGAACTATAAATGGCTACTTTTCCCACACTGATTTTCAGATTTTTTTTTCTTCTAAATCAATAGGATTAAAGCTATTGATGAGATAAACAAACTGTACAAGTTTCACGAAAATCTGACTACAAATGCAGACTTTTAAGGCTTAATGCATTTTCGTAATGCATGATACCAAATGAGTTATCACATGATTAGGGTTCCATAAAATTCAGTATGTCTAGTAAGGTAGACTGGTCCTTGGACAATTGAATTTTGAAGAAATTGTCCCCATTTTCAAACTTCATTGATATTGTTTTTATAGATGTCTTAGAAAGCCATTTTTAAACTTTTTCATTCCTGTCACGTAGGTCTTAGATGTATTTGATAACACTGTCATTGTTTATACAGCAAACTTCACAATATTTATTTATTTATTATTCTTTTATTCCTCCATGTTTGAAAATATAAATAATACAAACTTGTGTGCATCAAACATATAAATATAATATGGACATCTAATAATTTACAAAAAAGAATTAGGAAGGCAGCTAACAGAGAGAGAGAGCGAGAGAGAGCGAGAGGACATATGACTTATTCCGTTCTATGTAGAGAACTTAACCGAAACGAAAAAAAAAACGCAAAAGGCAAAAGGCAAGCAATTTTTTAGCATAACCATATTCAAAATTACATTAAGGACTGTAACACTAAGAAAAAGACAGCGCTTTTTTTATTTATTAATTTTTTTTTTTTTTTTTTTTTAATAACTCGCCCGAGGAAGGCTATAAAATCCTGAAAAATTAATTCCTGAAAAACATTGTAAGTGCGTCGAACACAATTAATGAACAAACTAGTTCATATAGCTATAGCTAAAACTAAAAGAAGTCCAAATCACATGTAAAAGAGTGAAAAGTTTGTTGTAAAAATAATCATGGTTTGCACCTCAGATGTGCCTTAAATTTTCATCCAGCCCAAGGAGAGCCTTAACATAGCAGTTACTGTGTAATGCCTTCAAGTAGTTAAGTATAGCTGTACCGAAACAATGGTAAATAGTTTGATCAAAGAATGTTCTGCAACCATTTACACTTACACATTCTGTTAAATATATGTTCAGTAGTAAATATTGAGAGTTATATCATCTTTCTCACAACCGGAGTAGACAGAGTGGAAAAGCGGTAGACCTGTACGTTAGAAGTCGTGCAACTGAAAAACATGCATTAAGCAGGTGTGGTTAACGACGAGCAAAAAGCCATAATGGATTTAAGGAAAAATGCACATGAATTTTTCTTTACAATGCAAACTCTGGTGCAGAGGTCCTTAGATCCCATTCATTGACGAAATAAGTTTTTACCTTTGGCGAAAAGCAACGTTTCCAGACCTGTTTGTCTGGAAATATACCAAAACTCCTGTAATCATCTAACAAGTACTGTAAATCATATTTCGAACAAATATTGACTATGTCAGTGATAATGCCTTGAGATGAGGACTTAATGAAAAAGGAACAGAGGCGATAAAGAAATAATTGTAGCTGCACAGTCTCTCTCCAACCGACACATTTGACCAACAAACTTGGGCTTTCTTTGTTCAATATACGGATAAGGAACTAACTAACCCGACAACTATGTACGTGACCTATTGCAAAGACCCTGCATTTGCTTTAAACACAGTCTATGTGACCGTTCAAGGGTTAAAGTATCTCGGTCCGAGAGGGACTGCAGCATTTCACACCCAAAAAGAGCCCTTGGCAATACAACAGATTTATATATCTTGAAGCTTGTAAGTCCGTTTCTAGGCAAGCCTTCTTTTACCAACCCCACCCGTTATAAAATAAAAATGTTCATAAAATATGCCAGTAGTCTTTTATAACACACCTTTAAAATCAATACATATAAATTTTGAATATGGGGACGATTTCTCTAGTATAACCCATGATGACTATACCTATACATTAATTCTTGCACGTGTTGCCAAAACAAACATTCTGCATAATTTAAGTAGAATGGGGCAACCATTTTCACACCGTTTACAATATCAATAAAAACTGCAATAAAATTGTTATTTGAGTGCGTGGTGGAGTAAAGAGTCAAGCCCTCAAACTGCTGGTTAACTGAGACGGGCGTAGTTTCCACTCTAATTCCCGGGTGAACTCAGACCATTTGGACCATAAGTTTACAATTAGTAACAGGTCGTAATCTTCACAATAACTTCAATATCTTTAAATGGTATGAATTAGAATTTAAATATACATTTGCATTGCATTGTTTACTTTTGGCCGCAACTGGAGCTTTAAGTCGGTGTTAGTCTAACTCAATAGCCTGGTACAACGCGAACATCGAGTTTTTCATAAATATGTAAATTTATGAAGAATTCTTGGTACAGATGACGTCATATAACGTGATCAGACTATCTATATTTGTCCCACAGCTATACTTAAACGTCGATTTTATGTCACTTGTATACTCTCAAAAAATTCAAACCAGCTATACAGAACGGTTGGGCCTATTATAAATTTGGGAATTACTGTATGTTTATTAGGGAATGTTGATTTTTGTTTTATGTAAGATTTTTTTTTTTTAACTATTCATTTCGGTTCGTATTTATCCTTATTTGACAAGTAACAGTCATGTAGAGGCCACGTAGCATATAAAGAAAATACCCTTGAAAACTATTTTTGTCCCGCTTTTCTCTTTTTTCTTTTCTCATGATTTAATTCACCGATGAATCATTTTGCAAGCTGGGTGAGAAAAATCTGAAAAACTCCCTTTTATGGGTATCGCATGAAAAATATTAGCGGTAGCAACGTTTGCATATTCTTTTCACAAATAATCCCGAAGGGGTCGACAGAATAATTGATTGAATGGTGTTTTACGCCACTTTCAGTATTATTTCAGTCATATCGGCGACAGCTCACATATTCGTGTATTTCCTGGATTCAACCAGTACTACGCTAGGGCTCTGAAGTGTCTTGCACAAGGACACTCCCACCAAGGAACCAGTGGATCCAGTGAGGCTCGAATCCGGGGCCTGCACTTAACCACTGAGCCACGTAGGACCCCTTCGACACATGGAATAAACATGTCCACATTTACCAATAGCAAATTACTTCTTATTTACTCTTGGACAGTATGTCTATGGCAAAAAGTAGGTAAAAAAATAACAGTGTCGGCAGCTAAGTCGCAAAATAGGAAAGCGCGGTCCTACCGGTATGTGAGCGATGCTCTGTGAAATGGAGTTTAATACAACTACAAAAAGTATCGACCCAGGTCAGCCTGCGCAGGCTGATCCGAGTCGAAACGTTTTGCTACAGGCCAATCTTCTACATGTCAAAGGACGGTCTTCCTCATGATTCAGTGGGTTAAACAGAATAGATTTCATGGGTCTGTATTGTATGTTGAATTGCTTGTTATAATGCATCAAGGAGTTGCTTTACACACCCTTTTGCCAAGCGCCGCTCATACGGTTAGTAGTCAAATTCTCAATTTCAGCACTTCTACAGACAGAACTTGCAGTTAACACTCGTTACGTCTTTATGCCAACACTATAAGTATCTTCAAAACTGTCTTACATTACACAATAAACATCGACATTTAGTTGCTTCCTGGTTTATTTTTGGAATCAACAATAAACTTGTGGTACTTTTAAAGTTTCTCTTTTTTTTTTTTGAAATTGCAATTTCAGTGATTCCCTCCTTCAATTTTCTTTGTTTGATCTCCCACTAACCTCTGAAAAGAGAAAAAGTTAATGGTATATTGTCTCCCTTTGCATTTCCTTTCAAGATACATCCTTACGGCCAGAGAAGAAAAGACGCTGTTACAATTTGATAGACTGAGGAACGATTCAGAATAAGTCAGCTGTGTAAACAAAGAAAAATTACCGATTTACATAGGGTAAGGGATGGCACATGTAAACAATTCTATTCGAACTGGCCATGTCAAAATTAGAAATGATGGAGAAAGGTAGGTTTTCAATGCAATTTTGATAAGAAGAGCAGTTATTACACCCATGAATTGTGTAAGATTATTGAAAAGAAGCATTCAGTTTGTCTTTGAAACAGGAGGTCATGACCTTTCCTTCTTTGTTCCATTAATTTTGACCCAAATGCGAAACTGAGGGGTCATGGATTTAGTGGCTAGCTATAGCCGTAAAAACAATGGCGGGGTAATGCCATGAAAGATTGCGAAAAAAAATGACATGGTAACGTTCTATTTTTGATTTTATCCCCAAATTATGTATTGTTTCGAGTTTCAATTTAGCTTGGCACTTTCAGGCTAGCCTCCTGGGATTGCATTTTGTGAATTTTGGAATAAAGGCTAAAATGCCTTATTTTGTCAATTTTTTTCCGACCATGCCAGTTGCTTGTTTCGGTCAATAATTTCACTATTTCACTAGTTTAACATGATTTCTTGATGAAATCTAAAAAATTGGGGTTATGCTGTTGCATTTAAGTGCTCTTTATCATTTCAGGCTGATTCTATAGACGTTTTGTCGAAGAAGTTCTGTTTGGAGTGTTGACAATCGACACGCGTTTCACCGACAACCGTGGTCTGGGGCCTTAAGTAATTTAGCGTTTTATGAAGTTTGTAATTTGTCCTTCAATTGCATTCAGTCTAATAATTCCATCAACTTCTAGTCTGGAAATAGTACTTAAGGTGATCCTGAGACTGTTAATTTTGGATGAAATTGATTTAAAGAAGGGAGGTAACTCAAACTGCGGAAAAAGGCAAATTTTGCAAATTTGGCGCTTGAAGTCATGCTGGCTTATTTTGTTATTTTTGGACTTTACTGGTGACTTTTTGCTTGAAACCAGTTTAATTTAGGCAGTTCTGGTAAATTTAAACCTATTTCTGATATTACAACAACAAATCCACATAGCTATATGGCCAGTGCATTCTTCAATTCTCCATTGTGTCCGGAAAGAGTCGTCAAGTTCCAAAATGCTTTATCCGACAAGTCTGTGGCCCGCAACGAATGTGTAGGTTGGACTGGCCCAACCGATATATTTGGCTATGGTGTATACTGAGTCTTGGTTGATGGTAAACGGTTGAAACTGTTGGTTCATTGACTTGCATACGTTATTGAGAAGTCAAATTTTGCGAATTTGGCGCTTGAAGCCATGCTGCATATTTCGCCATTTTCGAACTTTACCGGTCACTTTTTGTTTGAAACGGATTAGATTTAGGCACTTCTGGTACATTTAAACCATTTTCTTCAAACCATGTTGCTGTTTGGTTTTGTTGTTTTATCATGATAGTTCTTCTTTCATAGTAATGGTGTGGGGGAGGGGCAGAAAAAATTGGGGGGGGCGGGGGGGGGTTGGCTGTTATGGAGATTGTTAATTTTCTGTTATGAAGAGGGTCCTTGATTATGCCCCAGAGCTGATACAGAGGCGGCATTTCCGACACTGTTCAGGGAATCGCTAAATAGGGATCGACTGGTGTGCCGCATGTTGTCGGTATGACATTATTATGATGTTTTGGGAACTCCCATCACAATGTGCCTGATGACCTTTTTTAAACTCAGTAGCTCTCTTTTTGGTGGATTTGTTGCAACTAATCCAAGGTTTTCGTGTAATTTACAGGCATTTTGTTAGTTATCATTGAGATTTCACCATGATTTGTGATAAAGATCTTCCTTTCTTGACAAAGTCAACTCAGAAATTGGGAGACTGTGCATATTTCTTTGTCTTCTAGATAGGATAAAGGATAAACTGACCAATTAGGCTCTCAAAAATGTGGAATTATCAGGAATGGTATCAGATTTCACAAACACATTGTTTCACCATAATAGGAGCATTAGCAATTGGCTCATGATATTTAAAAGCCTTCAATTCTGACTGTGACATTTGGATTACCTCCCTTTGATTTGATTGAATTTGAATGCTAAGGGGAAATTTCTGTCAAAAAGTTTGGAAAGGGTTCAGTTTATGTGTTCTTTTTGCTTCTTACATATGTTGTAAAGTGCTGATATCTTAAACTTGATGCAGAAGTTTCTAAAAATTCTAATTTTTCGAATTTTCTGTGTAACAGACAGGCAATTTGGCATGGTATGTTAAAAAAAAGTGACAAATGTGACATTTTGAAAGGAAATGGAACCTGAGACAGGCAAAACAGTGCTTTTGCAAATGAAAAAGTACCTGAGGTAAGATTTAAGTCCAGAAAGGGAACAGAAAACTAGCCTAATTTTGTAAAAGTGAAGTTAAAGTGATTTTCCTTAGACTTGTCTGTGAGCTTAAATTGCCAGGAAAATGGGGTGAAATATGCTTATTGGCATAAGGGTTAATGTTACAGGGTTGTTTCTTCCTTTTTCCAAAGGTAATGTGTTGGGTTCTTAGTTTTTGGATGTTCAAAGAAGTGACAAAGTTCTAAGTTTTTTTCAAATTTATCATTTATTAATGGCCTACTTCAGAGTCTGAATGACTGACTTCACCCTGAAAAGGTATGTAAGAAAACAACACTAAGTAAAACAATGTAGGAAAAGTAAAATATCACAAAAGAATAATAAATGAATAATTTCAGTCACATTTATGCACTTGTAATTTAAGGCTGTAAAGGATTATTATGTCAGTTGCTGACATATAAATCTTTTACCCTTAGATAAGCAAGAAAGCAAGCAAACAAATCAAACAATAGAGAACAAAACATGGTTTTGAATTCAAAATGTACAAATGGTAAGCAAACTCTTAAGTGAACTAATCTTATCTAAAGTTAAGTTCAATCTAACAAAAATGACAATTATTAAACCTAATGATTTCTAATTTCTTAATTACAATAAGTACATTCTATAGCCTTACCAATTTGAGGAACTAGGCGAGTTCACACTACACAAGATGGCAAGTAAGCTCTCTGTCTCTCTCTCTAATCTCAGTGACTTCTGGTGCTGAAAATATTAATAAAAGATGTGCAGGCTAGGGAAAAGGTAAGAAACTAGTTAAAAAGAGAATTGCCTTACTGTTCAAAATACACAATGGAAACACTCTAGATGAAAGAAGGATGAGGACAACTGCTAAGGGTAAACTGGTCAAAACAATTAAAAGACTTCCAAAAACCTTCATGAAAAAGGTAACCCGTAAGAATCATGAGAAAGTCATCCAAAAAGGTAACTTACATCAAACTCCTTCTCTTTTCCTTAATAATTTCTCGTCCAAAAGACAATACTTGTTTTCAAAGAAAACAGTTGAAAGACTGAAGTGGGAATGAAAAATTCAGATGGTCATGTGATTGATTGGAGGGAAATGATCGATCAAGCAGAACACAGGTAAATGCAGACTGACCAAAAAAAGACATGGCATGTAATAAGTGACCCTACTACATTACCAATCCATGTAAAATGAGTTCTGTACAATTGAGCCTCATTTGGATGGTTTAGATCAGTCAGTATCAAGGTATGTTACTTGTTTCAAGTGTTTTTTGGCATAGGTGAAAAATTTCATTATTGCCTTAAAAGGCACATGTAAACAGTTCTATTCGAACTGGCCATGGTCAAAATTAGAAATGATGGAGAAAGGTAGGTTTTCAATGCAATTTTGATAAGAAGAGCAGTTATTACACCCATGAATTGTGTAAGATTATTGAAAAGAAGCATTCAGTTTGTCTTCGAAACAGGAGGTCATGACCTTTCCTTCTTTGTTCCATTAATTTTGACCCAAATGCGAAACTGAGGGGTCAAGGATTTAGTGGCTAGCTTTAGCCCCATGGCGGGGTAATGCCATGAAAGATTGCGAAAAAATGACATGGTAACGTACTATTTTTGATTTTATCCCCAAATTATGTATTGTTTCGAGTTTCAATATAGCTTGGCACTTTCAGGCTAGCCTCCTGGGATTGCATTTTGTGAATTTTGGAATAAAGGCTAAAATGCCTTATTTTGTCAATTTTTTTCCGACCATGCCAGTTGCTTGTATCGGTCAATAATTTCACTATTTCACTAGTTTAACATGATTTCTTGATGAAATCTAAAAAATTGGGATTATGCTGTTGCATTTAAGTGCTCTTTATCATTTCAGGCTGATTCTATAGACGTTTTGTCGAAGAAGTTCTGTTTGGAGTGTTGACAATCGACACGCGTTTCACCGACAACCGTGGTCTGAGGCCTTAAGGTAATTTAGCGTTTTATGAAGTTTGTAATTTGTCCTTCAATTGCATTCAGTCTAGTAATTCCATCAATTTCTTGTCTGGAAATAGTACTTAAGGTGATCCTGAGACTGTTAATTTTGGCTGAAATTGATTTAAAGAAGGGAGGTAACTCAAATTGCGGAAAAAGGCAAATTTTGCAAATTTGGCGCTTGAAGTCATGCTGGCTTATTTTGTTATTTTTGGACTTTACTGGTGACTTTTTGCTTGAAACCAGTTTAATTTAGGCAGTTCTGGTAAATTTAAACCTATTTCTGATATTACAACAACAAATCCACATAGCTATATGGCCAGTGCATTCTTCAATTCTCCATTGTGTCCGGAAAGAGTCGTCAAGTTCCAAAATGCTTTATCCGACAAGTCTGTGGCCCGCAACGAATGTGTAGGTTGACTGGCCCAACCGTTATATTTGGCTATGGTGTATACTGAGTCTTGGTTGATGGTAAACGGCTGAAACTGTTGGTTCATCGTCTTGCATACGTTATTGAATAAAGTCAAATTTTGCGAATTTTGCGAATTTGGCGCTTGAAGCCATGCTGCATATTTCGCCATTTTCGAACTTTACCGGTCACTTTTTGTTTGAAACGGATTAGATTTAGGCACTTCTGGTACATTTAAACCATTTTCTTCAAACCATGTTGCTGTTTGGTTTTGTTGTTTTATCATGATAGTTCTTCTTTTATAGTAATGGTGTGGGGGAGGGGGTTGGCTGTTATGGAGATTGTTAATTTTCTTTTATGAAGAGGGTCCTTGATTATGCCCCCGAGCTGATACAGAGGCAGCATTTCCGACACTGTTCAGGGAATCGCTAAATAGGGATCGACTGGTGTGCCGCATGTTGTCGGTATGACATTATTATGATGTTTTGGGAACTCCCATCACAATGTGCCTGATGACCTTTTTTAAACTCAGTAGCTCTCTTTTTGGTGGATTTGTTGCAACTAATCCAAGGTTTTCGTGTAATTTACAGACATTTTGTTAGTTATCACTGAGATTTCACCATGATTTGTGATAAAGATCTTCCTTTCTTGACAAAGTCAACTCAGAAAGTGGGAGACTGTGCATATTTCTTTGTCTTCTAGATAGGATAAAGGATAAACTGACCAATTAGGCTCTCAAAAATGTGGAATTATCAGAAATGGTATCAGATTTCACAAACACATTGTTTCACCATAATAGGAGCATTAGCAATTGGCTCATGATATTTAAAAGCCTTCAATTCTGACTGTGACATTTGGATTACCTCCCTTTGATTTGATTGAATTTGAATGCTAAGGGGAAATTTCTGTCAAAAAGTTTGGAAAGGGTTCAGTTTATGTGTTCTTTTTGCTTCTTACATATGTTGTAAAGTGCTGATATCTTAAACTTGATGCAGAAGTTTCTAAAAATTCTAATTTTTAGAATTTTCTGTGTAACAGACAGGCAATTTGGCATGGTATGTTAAAAAAAGGTGACAAATGTGACATTTTGAACAGAAATGGAACCTGAGACAGGCAAAACAGTGCTTTTGCAACTGAAAAAGTACCTGAGGTAAGATTTAAGCCCAGAAAGGGAACAGAAAACTAGCCTGACTTTGTAAAAGTGAAGTTAAAGTGATTATTCTTAGACTTGTCTGTGAGCTTAAATTGCCAGGAAAATGGGGTGAAATATGCTTATTGGCATAAGGGTTAACAATCCATGTAAAATGAGTTCTGTACAATTGAGCCTCATTTGGATGGTTTAGATCAGTCAGTATCAAGGTATGTTACTTGTTTCAAGTGTTTTTTGGTATATGTGAAAATTTTCATTATTGCCTTAAGGCACATGTAAACAGTTCTGTTCAAACTGGCCATGGTCAAAATTAGAAATGATGGAGAAAGGTAGGTTTTCAATGTAATTTTGATAAGAAGAGCAGTTATTACACCCATGAATTGTGTAAGATTATTGAAAAGAAGCATTCAGTTTGTCTTTGAAACAGGAGGTCATGACCTTTCCTTCTTTGTTCCATTAATTTTGACCCAAATGCGAAACTGAGGGGTCATTGATTTAGAGGCTAACTTTAGCCGTAAAAACAATGGCGGGGTAATGCCATGTAAGATTGCGAAAAAATGACATGGTAACGTACTATTTTTGATTTTATCCCCAAATTATGTATTGTTTCGAGTTTCAATTTAGCTTGGCACTTTCAGGCTAGCCTCCTGGGTTTGCATTTTGTGAATTTTGGAATAAAGGCTAAAATGCCTTATTTTGTCAATTTTTTTCCGACCATGCCAGTTGCTTGTATCGGTCAATAATTTCACTATTTCACTAGTTTAACATGATTTCTTGACGAAATCTAAAAAATTGAGGTTATGCTGTTGCATTTAAGTGCTCTTTATCATTTCAAGCTGATTCTGTAGACGTTTTGTCGAAGAAGTTCTGTTTGGAGTGTTGACAATCGACACACGTTTCACCGACAACCGTGGTCTGGGGCCGATAAAAGCATATATCGGAAATCTTCATTTTCAAACCAGGAATGCCACAACAGTGATTTTTTCGAAGGCCTCCAGAAAATGAAACGGATTTTCTATCCGCCGTAGTCTATGCAACCTTGCAACTGTCAGGGGTAATATTTGGAATGAAGATACAAGAATGATTCTAGTTTGATGAAATAAAGATGAAATGGGTTAAAAACTGACTGAGAACGAGTAGAGATGTATCTTTAATGGAAAAATTACGTCCAAAGCAGTAGACTAAAGGAGAAAAGCAGATCTGATAAATGACCTAATGCTCAGAAAGTTACGAGAACGCTAAAGTAATTAATATAAACAATGTATTTGCTTTCAAAACAGATACATCATGAACAAAAGATTTCAGTCAACATGTCCTACAAGAAACCATATTGTAACTGACTTTGAATCGCCTGCTTCACCGTGCAACGCATTGTCTTCTGGTACCTATCTAATATGTGTATTCTGGGTACAGAGCCGGACTACTTTTCAAGACGGCAATCAATGCAGCGATTTTCAAAATATATACGTTTACTTACTAAAACCTACCTTGTACGATTCATCGAGCCATGGTTAGCTAGCATATAACATATGCACCGGCTATTTATAAACGTAGCCCCTATAAGCTCGGGAAAAAGCCCAGGTAAAAGCACAACACGTTGGGGCGTTATTTTTGTTGGCAGTCTGTTGCACAAATCCCGGTTTTCCCTGTGTCTATATTCAGAAACTGTCTACAGAGATTTGCAGTAACATTGGTATTTTTGTAAAATTATTTTCCCGTTTGAAATCATTATATTTTTAGGAAATTTGTATCGAAAAACTGGCTTGATTTTTCCACAGATGTATTATTTATACCCATTTTTCCGCTTGCTGTTTTTAGCGTCAATTTCCGCACTGCGTATGAATATTTATCCTTTACAAGATGGTGCTGCGTTATAGCAGACATGTATAATCTTCGAAGAATATTGACATGCGCAGACAACGCCGTAAAACGTTTTCTCTATTGGCGTGTAATTAGGAAAAAGCCATGAAAAAGTGAATAGATAGTTCATTGACTGTCGGTAAAAAAAGCATTTAATTCACTGGTTTTTATTGCCCAAGTGATATCCTAGATCAGCGAAAGGCTTTCGCAGTTATTGAACTTGATTTCCATGTCATGCATGGACCAGCTGTTAACCCTTTACCACACAATCCCGAGTTTAAAAGACACTGAGGAAGAAGCCTTTTGAAAACAGTACGAGAAAAGGAGAAATTACAGGTAACCAGCATTTTCCCCATTTCCCACAATGGTTTCTACCTTGTCAAAGACAAATTTCATCATTTGAGCCACATCTGAATTGTCGTCTGCAAATACTATCAATTTGAATAAGTCTAAAATTTTGTCGTTTGGTAAAGGCCTAACAGCAGCCAAAAAATAAATGCAGGTGTTAAAATGCATTTAAATTCAATCATACCGTTTAAAAGTATGGAAATGTTGTGAAGATGACAATCTGTTATTGTGTGGTCGGTCCAAGTGTTAGTTGCTGGCAGGAAAAAAAGAATTTTAAAATCAGGCAAAAAGTAAACAAAAGATAGAGTGACTTGGCAACTTTTAACCTGGTTTTGCCGGCGACTAACACTTGGGCCGACTGTACAATATGAGACTGTCATCTTCACAATAATTTCCATACTTTTAAATGGCATGAGTTAGATTAAAATGCATTTTAAAACCCGCCTTGTTTACTTTTGACAGCTATTGTTACTTTAATGGATTCTCAAGCACATCTTACCTAGTAACCTAAAGCTGTCCACTTCTTTTTGGAGGGAATCGTACTCTTCCTTCAACGTTTTCTTCTCCTGCTCTTTTTCACTCAACTTTATCTCTTTCTTTTTCTCTCGCTTTGTTCGCTTGATTTCATGCTTAGCGTCATCTGAACAGTCGAGAAAATTGCTGGGTATTTATCATTTATAGATCTAAATGTATCTAAGCTAAACGTTAGTCTACGCATCACTGTATGGCCGATTTTTTCCATCTACTTAGAATATTTTACTGAGCTTTACTCTAAAGCTACTGAGCGCGACTCACTGACCTTTTGCGGACAGCATAGATCAAGATCAGACTGCACAGAACGTGCAGTCTGATCTTGAATCTACACTGTCCGATAGGGAGGTATTTTTCTCCAAAAGAATAAGTTTGAAATAACATTATTCGGGTTAATACTATCAGCTTGAAAAATTTATTTAAGTTATAAAGCAGGAAAAGGATTAATGGTCTACCAGACTTACACTTTCTAGAACCTTTGTTAAATAGTTCTTAACCCTTATCCTGATGAATAAAAGAAATGAAACTTTCAAGCCGATAGTATAAGCCCAAAACTTTCCTGTTTCAAAGGGATTTTTGGAGGAAAGATATCTCCTTATCGGACAGTGTAGATCTAAGATCAGACTGCACGTTCTGTGCAGTCTGATCTTGATCTATGCTGTCCGTAAAAGGTCAGTGAGTCGCGATAAGCAGCCTAAGGGTTAATAATTACCAGGTCCCTACCAGCCTCGGTCATGTAATCACTGAGTTGAATTATCGCTTTTCATGACCATCATACGCATCGTTATTAAAATGGTGACAAGCCTTGATGCGATCTATGTTGCGTACCACACCAAAGTTCCCGGACTGCCTTTCACTAAAATGCGTAAATTCACGCAAATTATTTGGGACTGAAGGGTCCACCGAAATCTATGTATACTTATCCATGAAATACCCATTGAAAAGGTGAATAGGGCAGGAATAAGTTGTATGAAAACCATCTTTCGGGTGAAGATGGTTGTAATTGAATAGCAAATTTCTACTTGTCAAACATGCACCCGCTTTACCGTATTTAACACTAAACTTATTAAATATAATATAAAGTTTGACACAAGAGGTTTTCAATTCCGGTATTATACCGTGCTTTAGAGACGGGTTTATCAATGATACATGAGCGAGAGGGAATGGTGCAACAACAGCGCTGTCTTTGACCAATCTTGCGGGAATACAATCAAGCCCTGTAGATTTATTGGCACTTACTTCAAACAAGAAACTTTAAATTCTTTCCCTAACGCATCTAATTAATGGGTCCTGCTCTGTGAAAAGGGGGCTTAATGCATCTGCGAAAAGTATCGGCCTAGTTCAGCCTGCGCAGACCGCGCAGGCTGACCTGGGCCAAAACTTTTCGCTGTTGGTCAATTTTCTATATATCCAAGGACCATTCTACCTCATGATTAAGTCGATTGTTAAAAAAAGTGGCTGTTATGAATCCATAATTACGTGATGGCTTGACAGGTATAATGCATCACGGAGATGCATTAAGGCCCCTTTTGCCACAGCATGGCTCATACATGTTTGGTATAACTTGCCTACCAACCCTGGTACAACGCCGTAAAACGTTTTCTCTATTGGCGTGTAATTAGGAAAAAGCCATGAAAAAGTGAATAGATAGTTCATTGACTGTCGGTAAAAAAAAAATTTAATTCACTGGTTTTTATTGCCCAAGTGATATCCTAGATCAGCGAAAGGCTTTCGCAGTTATTGAACTTGATTTCCATGTCATGCGTAGACCAGCTGTTAACCCTTTACCACACAATCCCGTGTTTAAAAGACACTGAGGAAGAAGCCTTTTGAAAACAGTACGAGAAAAGGAGAAATTACTGGTGACCTGCATTTTCCCCATTTCCCACAATGGTTTCTACCTTGTCAAAGACAAATTTCATCATTTGAGCCACATTTGAATTGTCGTCTGCAGATACTATCAATTTGAATAAGTCTAAAGTTTTGTCGTTTGGTAAAGGCCTAACAGCAGCCAAAAAATAAATGCAGGTGTTAAAATGCATTTAAATTCAATCATACCGTTTAAAAGTATGGAAATGTTGTGAAGATGACAATCTGTTATTGTGTGGTCGGTCCAAGTGTTAGTTGCTGGCAGGAAAAAAAGAATTTTAAAATCGGGCAAAAAGTAAACAAAAGATAGAGTGACCTGGCAACTTTTAACCTGGTTTTGCCGGCGACTAACACTTGGGCCGACTGTACAATATGAGACTGTCATCTTCACAATAATTTCCATACTTTTAAATGGTATGATTTAGATTAAAATGCATTTTAAAACCCGCCTTGTTTACTTTTGACAGCTATTGTTACTTTAATGGATTCTCAAGCACATCTTACCTAGTAACCTAAAGCTGTCCACTTCTGTCTGGAGGTAATCGTACTCTTCCTTCAACGTTTTCTTCTCCTGCTCTTTTTCACTTAACTTTATCTCTTTCTTTTTCTCTCGCTTTGTTCGCTTGATTTCATGCTTAGCGTCATCTGAACAGACGAGAAAATTGCTGGGTATTTATTATTTATAGATCTAAATGTATCTAAGCTAAACGTTAGTCTACGCATCACTGTATGGACGATTTTTTCCATCTACTTAGAATATTTTACTGAGCTTTACTCTAAAGCTACTGAGCGCGACTCACTGACCTTTTGCGGACAGCATAGATCAAGATCAGACTGCACAGAACGTGCAGTCTGATCTTGAATCTACACTGTCCGATAGGGAGGTATTTTTCTCCAAAAGAATAAGTTTGAAATAACATTATTCGGGTTAATACTATCGGCTTGAAAAATTTATTTAAGTTATAAAGCAGGAAAAGGATTAATGGTCTACCAGACTTACACTTTCTAGAACCTTTGTTAAATAGTTCTTAACCCTTATCCTGATGAATAAAAGAAATGAAACTTTCAAGCCGATAGTATAAGCCCAAAACTTTCCTGTTTCAAAGGGATTTTTGGAGGAAAGATATCTCCTTATCGGACAGTGTAGATCTAAGATCAGACTGCACGTTCTGTGCAGTCTGATCTTGATCTATGCTGTCCGTAAAAGGTCATCGAGTCGCGATAAGCAGCATAAGGGTTAATAATTACCAGGTCCCTACCAGCCTCGGTGATGTAATCACTGAGTTAAGTTATCGCTTTTCATGACCATCATACGCAGCGTTATTAAAATGGTGACAAGCCTTGATGCGATCTATGTTGCGTACCACACCAAAGTTCCCGGACTGCCTTTCACTAAAATGCGTAAATTCACGCAAATTATTTGGGACTGAAGGGTCCACCGAAATCTATGTATACTTATCCATGAAATACCCATTGAAAAGGTGAATAGGGCAGGAAAAAGTTGTATGAAAACCATCTTCTTGGTGAAGATGGTTGTAATTGAATAGCAAATTTCTACTTGTCAAACATGCACCCGCTTTACCGTATTTAACACAAAACTTATTAAATATAACAAAGTTTGACACAAGAGGTTTTCAATTCCGGTATTATACCGTGCTTTAGAGACGGGTTTATCAATGATACATGAGCGAGAGGGAATGGTGCAACAACAGCGCTGTCTTTGACCAATCTTGCGGGAATACAATCAAGCCCTGTAGATTTATTGGCACTTACTTCAAACAGGAAACTTTAAATTCTTTCCCTAACGCATCTAATTAATGGGTCCTGCTCTGTGAAAAGGGGGCTTAATGCATCTGCGAAAAGTATCGGCCCAGTTCAGCCTGCGCAGTCCGAGCAGGCTGACCTGGGCCGAAACTTTTCGCTGTTGGTCAATTTTCTGTATATCCAAGGACCATTCTACCTCATGATTAAGTCGATTGTTAAAAAAAAGTGGCTGTTATGAATCCATAATTACGCGATGGCTTGACATGTATAATGCATCACGGAAATGCATTAAGGCCCCTTTTGCCACAGCATGGCTCATACATGTTTGGTATAACTTGCCTATCAACCCTGGTACAACGCCGTAAAACGTTTTCTCTATTGGCGTGTAATTAGGAAAAAGCCATGAAAAAGTGAATAGATAGTTCATTGACTGTCGGTAAAAAAAAAAATTAATTCACTGGTTTTTATTGCCCAAGTGATATCCTAGATCAGCGAAAGGCTTTCGCAGTTATTGAACTTGATTTCCATGTCATGCGTAGACCAGCTGTTAACCCTTTACCACACAATCCCGAGTTTAAAAGACACTGAGGAAGAAGCCTTTTGAAAACAGTACGAGAAAAGGAGAAATTACTGGTGACCTGCATTTTCCCCATTTCCCACAATGGTTTCTACCTTGTCAAAGACAAATTTCATCATTTGAGCCACATTTGAATTGTCGTCTGCAGATACTATCAATTTGAATAAGTCTAAAGTTTTGTCGTTTGGTAAAGGCCTAACAGCAGCCAAAAAATAAATGCAGGTGTTAAAATGCATTTAAATTCAATCATACCGTTTAAAAGTATGGAAATGTTGTGAAGATGACAATCTGTTATTGTGTGGTCGGTCCAAGTGTTAGTTGCTGGCAGGAAAAAAAGAATTTTAAAATCGGGCAAAAAGTAAACAAAAGATAGAGTGACCTGGCAACTTTTAACCTGGTTTTGCCGGCGACTAACACTTGGGCCGACTGTACAATATGAGACTGTCATCTTCACAATAATTTCCATACTTTTAAAGGGTATGATTTAGATTAAAATGCATTTTAAAACCCGCCTTGTTTACTTTTGACAGCTATTGTTACTTTAATGGATTCTCAAGCACATCTTACCTAGTAACCTAAAGCTGTCCACTTCTGTCTGGAGGTAATCGTACTCTTCCTTCAACGTTTTCTTCTCCTGCTCTTTTTCACTCAACTTTATCTCTTTCTTTTTCTCTCGCTTTGTTCGCTTGATTTCATGCTTAGCGTCATCTGAACAGTCGAGAAAATTGCTGGGTATTTATCATTTATAGATCTAAATGTATCTAAGCTAAACGTTAGTCTACGCATCACTGTATGGCCGATTTTTTCCATCTACTTAGAATATTTTACTGAGCTTTACTCTAAAGCTACTGAGCGCGACTCACTGACCTTTTGCGGACAGCATAGATCAAGATCAGACTGCACAGAACGTGCAGTCTGATCTTGGATCTACACTGTCCGATAGGGAGGTATTTTTCTCCAAAAGAATAAGTTTGAAATAACATTATTCGGGTTAATACTATCAGCTTGAAAAATTTATTTAAGTTATAAAGCAGGAAAAGGATTAATGGTCTACCAGACTTACACTTTCTAGAACCTTTGTTAAATAGTTCTTAACCCTTATCCTGATGAATAAAAGAAATGAAACTTTCAAGCCGATAGTATAAGCCCAAAACTTTCCTGTTTCAAAGGGATTTTTGGAGGAAAGATATCTCCTTATCGGACAGTGTAGATCTAAGATCAGACTGCACGTTCTGTGCAGTCTGATCTTGATCTATGCTGTCCGTAAAAGGTCAGTGAGTCGCGATAAGCAGCCTAAGGGTTAATAATTACCAGGTCCCTACCAGCCTCGGTCATGTAATCACTGAGTTGAATTATCGCTTTTCATGACCATCATACGCATCGTTATTAAAATGGTGACAAGCCTTGATGCGATCTATGTTGCGTACCACACCAAAGTTCCCGGACTGCCTTTCACTAAAATGCGTAAATTCACGCAAATTATTTGGGACTGAAGGGTCCACCGAAATCTATGTATACTTATCCATGAAATACCCATTGAAAAGGTGAATAGGGCAGGAATAAGTTGTATGAAAACCATCTTTCGGGTGAAGATGGTTGTAATTGAATAGCAAATTTCTACTTGTCAAACATGCACCCGCTTTACCGTATTTAACACTAAACTTATTAAATATAATATAAAGTTTGACACAAGAGGTTTTCAATTCCGGTATTATACCGTGCTTTAGAGACGGGTTTATCAATGATACATGAGCGAGAGGGAATGGTGCAACAACAGCGCTGTCTTTGACCAATCTTGCGGGAATACAATCAAGCCCTGTAGATTTATTGGCACTTACTTCAAACAGGAAACTTTAAATTCTTTCCCTAACGCATCTAATTAATGGGTCCTGCTCTGTGAAAAGGGGGCTTAATGCATCTGCGAAAAGTATCGGCCTAGTTCAGCCTGCGCAGACCGCGCAGGCTGACCTGGGCCAAAACTTTTCGCTGTTGGTCAATTTTCTATATATCCAAGGACCATTCTACCTCATGATTAAGTCGATTGTTAAAAAAAGTGGCTGTTATGAATCCATAATTACGCGATGGCTTGACAGGTATAATGCATCACGGAGATGCATTAAGGCCCCTTTTGCCACAGCATGGCTCATACATGTTTGGTATAACTTGCCTACCAACCCTGGTACAACGCCGTAAAACGTTTTCTCTATTGGCGTGTAATTAGGAAAAAGCCATGAAAAAGTGAATAGATAGTTCATTGACTGTCGGTAAAAAAAAAATTTAATTCACTGGTTTTTATTGCCCAAGTGATATCCTAGATCAGCGAAAGGCTTTCGCAGTTATTGAACTTGATTTCCATGTCATGCGTAGACCAGCTGTTAACCCTTTACCACACAATCCCGTGTTTAAAAGACACTGAGGAAGAAGCCTTTTGAAAACAGTACGAGAAAAGGAGAAATTACTGGTGACCTGCATTTTCCCCATTTCCCACAATGGTTTCTACCTTGTCAAAGACAAATTTCATCATTTGAGCCACATTTGAATTGTCGTCTGCAGATACTATCAATTTGAATAAGTCTAAAGTTTTGTCCTTTGGTAAAGGCCTAACAGCAGCCAAAAAATAAATGCAGGTGTTAAAATGCATTTAAATTCAATCATACCGTTTAAAAGTATGGAAATGTTGTGAAGATGACAATCTGTTATTGTGTGGTCGGTCCAAGTGTTAGTTGCTGGCAGGAAAAAAAGAATTTTAAAATCGGGCAAAAAGTAAACAAACGATAGAGTGACCTGGCAACTTTTAACCTGGTTTTGCCGGCGACTAACACTTGGGCCGACTGTACAATATGAGACTGTCATCTTCACAATAATTTCCATACTTTTAAATGGTATGATTTAGATTAAAATGCATTTAAAACCCGCTTTGTTTACTTTTGACAGCTATTGTTACTTTAATGGATTCTCAAGCACATCTTACCCAGTAACCCAAAGCTGTCCACTTCTGTCTGGAGGAAATCGTACTCTTCCTTCAACGTTTTCTTCTCCTGCTCTTTTTCACTCAGCTTTATCTCTTTCTTTTTCTCTCGCTTTGTTCGCTTGATTTCATGCTTAGCGTCATCTGAACAGACGAGAAAATTGCTGGATATTTATCATTTATAGATCTAAATGTATCTAAACTAAACGTTAGTCAACGCATCACTGTATGGCCGATTTCTTTCCATCTACTTGGAATATTTTACCTGAGGTTAACCCTTAAGCTACTGAGCGCGACTCGATGACCTTTTGCGGACCGTGTAGATCAAGATCAGACTGCACAAAACGTGCAGCCTGATCTTGGATCTACGCTGACCGATAGGGAGATATTTTTCTCCAAAAAAATAAGTTTGAAATAACATTATTCGGGTTAATACTATCGGCTTGAAAGTTTTATTTAAGTTATAAAGCAGGAGAAGGATTAATGGTCTACCAGACTTACACTCTCTAGAACCTTTGTTAAATAGTTCTTAACCCCTAACCTGATGAATAAAAGAAATGAAACTTTCAAGCCGATAGTATAAGCCCAAAACTTTCCTGTTTCAAAGGGATTTTTGGAGGAAAGATATCTCCTTATCGGACAGTGTAGATCTAAAATCAGACTGCACTTTTTGTGCAGTCTGATCTTGATTTACGCTGTCCGCAAAAGGTCAGTGAGTCGCGATAAGCAGCATAAGGGTTAATAATTACCAGGTCCCTACCAGCCTCGGTGATGTAATCACTGAGTTAAGTTATCGCTTTTCATGACCATCATACGCATCGTTATTAAAATGGTGACAAGCCTTGATGCGATCTATGTTGGGTACCACACCAAGGTTCCCGGACTGCCTATCACTAAAATGCATAAATTCACGCAAATTATTTGGGACTGAAGGGTCCACCGAAATCTATGTATACTTATCCATGAAATACCCATTGAAAAGGTGAATAGGGCAGGAAAAAGTTGTATGAAAACCATCTTTCGGGTGAACATGGTTGTAATTGAATAGCAAATTTCTACTTGTCAAACATGCACCCGCTTGACCGTATTTAACACTGAACTTATTAAATATGATATAAAGTTTGACACAAGAGGTTTTCAATTCCGGTATTATACCGTGCTTTAGAGATGGGTTTATCAATGATACATGAGCGAGAGGGAATGGTGCAACAACAGCGCTGTCTTTGACCAATCTTGCGAGAATACAATCAAGCCCTGTAGATTTATTGGCTCTTACTTCAAACAGGAAACTTTAAATTCTTTCCCTAACGCATCTAATTAATGGGTCATGCTCTGTGAAAAGGGGGCTTAATGCATCTGCGAAAAGTATTGGCCCAGGTCAGCCTGCGCAGTCCGCGCAGGCTGACCTGGGCCGAAACTTTTCGCTGTTGGTCAATTTTCTGTATATCCAAGGACCATTCTACCTCATGATTAATTCGATTGTTAAAAAAACTGGCTGTTATGAATCCACAATTACGTGATGGCTTGACAGGTATAATGCATCAATGAGATGCATTAAGCCCCCTTTTGCCACAGCTTGGCTCATACATGTTTGGAATAACTTGCCAATCAACCCTGTACCAAATAACCTATTTACCTGTATATAAGGAACCTAAAACAGATGACTTTTGCAAAAATTGTGGGAAAGGAGAAAAAGCTGGTAACCAGTGTTCTGTTTTCCTTTTTTCTCATGACGATGATTACGTATGTCAGGTTTCTTGATCTGTATGGCTTTTCATCCCTACCTCACAACCATGAGATCTATTCAACTGAACAATTTATTTCATGGTATTTCACAAAGCACATAAATACATGTCACAGAGCACATAGATACATGTCACAAAACACATACATGTATGTACACATCACAAAGCACATAAATACATGTCACAGAGCACATAGATACATGTCACAAAGCACATACATGTATGTACACGTCACAAAGCACATAAATACATGTCACAGAGCACATAGATACATGTCACAAAGCACATACATGTATGTACACGTCACAAAGCACATAAATACATGTCACGGAGCACATAGATACATGTCACAAAGCACATACATGTATGTACACGTCACAAAGCACATAAATACATGTCACAGAGCACATAGATACATGTCACAAAACACATACATGTATGTACACGTCACAAAGCACATACAGCGCAAACAGACCAAAAATCAATTTCCTCAATGTGCTAATGAAATGTGAAAACTGGTTAGGAAGTTCAGGATTTCAAATGTAAGACAGTTCACACAGATCTTCTGATCTAAACATTTCTGGACACAAAGTCCTGTTGACACTCAGTCCCTGCCTAATGTTTTCACATCGACTTGTAATTGACTTGTAAAATGACCACAGAAAGAATGCAAAAGCTTCCAAACATATATGTAAGACACTATGTAAAACCACCCTCTCTTAGATAAGTATTTAGCCATGAATGTGACTCTTGTACAAACAACTCACTCACAATCACTATCTGTTCCACTTCAATACACATATTTAAGGTTCCAATATCAAAGCGCTGAGTGCACTGTTTAACTTGGAGGCCTAATTATCATGATAATACCTGACAACGTACGACTATCTTTCCAAAAACAAATACCGCCATTTGAACTATAGTAAATATGCCGTATGCAAATGCTTAAAAATTTGGATAAATTTAAAATTTTATCGTCTGTTTAATAGTTAAAATGGAAAGTATGAAGACAACGTTTTCACTTATCTGTGAGAGCATTTGTTAGTTTTTAAATAGGGTTTGAAGGTACATTTGTACGATAATGAATTAATCCTTTTCTACACAATTCTGAGTTTTAACGACCTTGAGGAAGATAGCTTTTGAAAACATTGTAGGAAAAGGAGAAAATGCTGGGAATCACCATTTTTCTCCTTTTGCCACTACGTTTAAAAGAAATTTTCCTCCGTTAGATCCACAATTAACTTGTCGTCTGCGCATTATTTTGATTTGGTGAAGTCCAAAATTTTGCCGTTTGTTAAAGAGTGAAACTTTTCAGTAACTGTCCAACTATACAACTATCAAACGACTCAAACAATCAAACTTTTTAGTTCATTGTTCACACTCAGTCGAATATCAGATTCTGCCCATGATTCCAGTGCGTTGTTTAACATGGACTTGTTTTACGGGTGCAGTGTCATTTATTGCAGACAAAATTAATACAAGAATTTGAAGAAAGAAACAACTCACCGACACTCTTATCTGTGGTCACGAGGTATTTGGCAATTGGCTTTGCTTGGGATTTGTTTCCCGTGCCTACATCCTTTTTCCCTATGATAAGGGCATACTCGCCTGGTTCAGGTACAGATACTTCTACGCTCATGTGACCCGTAACATGGTCAACAACTGTGTTGCTTGAACCTTGAAATAATATTTCATATTGTCAATAAACTACACTCTAATTTTGCTGAAAAAACAAAAGTTAGCTTCTAACGGCCAGATCAGAGTGAAAAGAACGTGCAGTTTCATTATACATTAGCCATGCTCTGTGGAAAGGGGATTTAATGTATCTGAAAAAAGTATCGACGAGGCCAGCCTGCGCAATTCGCGCAGGCTAACCTGGGTCCACCCTTTTTTCTATTGATCAATTTTCTGCATGTCCAAGGACTCAGCCGATTGTGGGGCCAAAATTGATTCTATGGACCCATGATTATGTGATGACTTGCTTGATATATATGCATCACGGAGATGCATTAAACACCCTCTTGCCAGAGCATGGTTCATTTGTATGTAACCTCTCTTAGGATGCAGAGAACAACTGAAAAGAGCAATGTCAGATAACATTAATCGAACTTTAGATTAGTATCAATCTTTATCCATCATCATCATCATCATCGCCGTCGTCGTCATCACCCACAATTCTTATTGTCCCTACTAATTGTTCAGTCTCTTTTATTGGCAATGCAGGCATTTGTTGTAAATTCTACATGGAATCACAGTGAATGGTAATGATATTCAACTGCATCAATTTTCAATGCTAAATTTTGTCCAGAACTTTCGACGGGATGTGATTGAACAAAATGCCAGGAGTTCGTTATCAATATTCTCTCTATTTCTGCTGAGTTATGGGATTGAATTTTATAACGACGATCATGTTTTCTTACCTGGGTGCGTAACGGTTTTGCCCCGTCCGTCAACACTGCAAAGGTTGGAAATAAAATCACTTTGTTCAACGATGTCATCGTCAAGAGTGTATTTAATGATCTTATTCTTCGCGTTTTTGAGCAAATTCGAGTTGGAAGGATCAACGTATATTTTTCCAGATGACTCTGACGGATTCTTCAAGCCAGCTTCCTCTGCAGACGGCCCAAAGCCATACCCTTCTATCCCGCTGTCTGTTGGTAACTTTTTACAATTTTTGTTAACCTCATTGCATTCGATTCTAAATTCACAGCAGGCATTTACTTTATCTAGGTCTTCATTGTGTACTTTTAGTTTGAACCTGTATTCCCCTATAATAGGCAATCGAATTTCGATTTCAAAAACGTCCTGGTTTCTACTGAGAAGAACTAGCAGAGGAAGTTCCTCTGCAGTCAATATTGCGTTGGCTGGACTTATCAGGCACAACTCGTA
Organism: Tridacna gigas; assembly: GCA_945859785.2. Lineage (NCBI taxonomy): Eukaryota > Metazoa > Mollusca > Bivalvia > Cardiida > Cardiidae > Tridacna > Tridacna gigas. Next base: position 11,411,984 of record OX244030.2, on the reverse strand, counting down.
TGAAAACTTCAAACTGTTTGGTTTGGTGCCGCTTACAAAAAGATTGATTTGACATTTTCCCTTTTTAGCTTTTAGACGACAAGATTTCTCCGTCATGAGAGAGAGTCCACTTATGTAAAAACTCCGATGAAGATCGGGTAAGCTAAGAAATTCGTCAACACTGTTCACCATGTCATCATCCGAGAGCAATTGGTTTTCCGGCTGGTCTGGAAGGCAACGAGCAACGAATACCTTTGGGTCAGTGCAAAACCAAAATTCGTTGAATTCGTATTTAGGTTGTCCGTCATTTTGGGTTGGCATTTCCAGTTTTGGTGTCCCATCGGCCTCGACCACCATCTCATCACCATGTGAGAAGCCAATAATTACTTGCACGGCCCATACTGGATGAAGCAAGTGCTGTCGCCCGTCAGCAGTAAATATGTTCCAAGTGTGACCTTGTATGTAACTGGAGTCTTTATCCCCGGCCCTATAACGGATAGCTTTTGCTCGCCCTGTTACAATTTTGCAGTCAATGTTGGCATACCTAAAATCGGAATTATACATTTATGTTTTTCCAACACATCCGTACGATTTGCAATAATTTCTGAACAGCAGATAGTATCAGTGAAAAAGAATGTGGATATTTGACCACACGTGACAAACACGCTTGTCTGAAGTGAGAAGAACTTTAAGAATTGATCACATGCACTAGATCTATTGAGCAAAATCATTGGAATAGCAACATCCATGGAGGAATTCACGAATAGTTCTCGAGTATTGCCCAAATTCAAATCGGAAAGATTGGTGAGTGCTAACTTTCTTATCCTTTGAGAAATATGCAGTCTGTTCTGGGTCTCTTGCCTTCGATACCCAATGACATGTAACTGTTTCATGTGTTAAATGTAATTGTTACATGCATTCCTAAACTCTATCTAAATCAATGAATTAAGCCTATACAGTATTGAATGTCACTGTTTATTATCATACGGCAGAAATAAGGCTAATTCAAAGAAAACCAAGATGTTAAATCTTTACCTTTTCAAAGTGGTCTTTTACATGACAACTGAGGTGTTGTCGCTTAATTGTCATCATTTCAAAAATTTCATTCATCAGCGAAGTTAAATCTGCTAGAAACGTGATCTATTATATCATAGGCCTCTGAAACTCCATTGGTCTATTACGGGATAACAAAATTTTCCTTAACGGACACCGTTACTATAAAGAGCACATTGGCGACTGCTTCTATACAGAGGCAGTCGCCAGTGTGCTATTTATATTAACGGTGTATATGAAAAATTGAGTATTCCGTGATATACAGGCGATTCACCAATTTGCAAGTGTTCGATGATCAACCAATGAAAAATTAAGTGTTCAGTGATAGACTAATGGAGCTTCAAAAGCCTGTGATTATATCTATCTTAACATAAAATTAGGTAGGAAAAAGTGTTTCCTTAAATAATTACTTCATTACTCCCTTTGTACTCGATCTGATAGGCCAACTATAATGCTTTGGTATCTGCATATAGGCGGGAAATAAACACATGCGAAACTGAAAAGCGATACAGAAAAGAATCTATGGGCCAAATCTTCAGCCCAATGTGATCTATGGAAAGTAACCTTACCCACAAAATATTTTGAACACATGTGCATGTGCCACCCTCCTGCTGACCATTTGAAATACGAGGTTCATCGGGCTATTGTAGGGAGCATTTCTGACCACCTTGGTTTGTGCCTGACCAATCCACGCCAACAGACCTCGAGCTAACAGTAACTGCGCATGCTTACTATCTTGTACGAATTGTTGAAGATACCTCACAAGATCATCAAACGTCTTTGCATCATCATTTGTCGCCTACAAACAAAAATAGGTCTCTAAAGTATTAAAGGAGCATGCAATTACATGGCGAGAACGTAAAATGAAAATAAAACTTTTCGATATAGACCGAACAATTAATTTCTTTTTGATAAAAGGAATTATGAGACGAATGTGTAAGAGGAAATGGCTCAGAAACAACAGCCGCTCGTTTCGGCAAGAATTCTCTTAACCATATCTATCCTGTTGCAAACAGTAAAAATCTATATCAGGAACATTCAAGTAATTTTTCACGCATGCATAAACGGACCAAAAATAATCACTGCTCAGATTCCTCCAAGAAAATCAGAGACAGCAAACGATGATAATATTATCATGTTACGCTCAGTTCAATGTGTATAGTTCACAAAAACTCGCTATTGCTAAGACGCTGGGTATGAATACACACATACCACACGGACTGACCATTCCTGTCCGAGTAAATCGGTAGAACATGTATTTGATAAACTGCCTATTAGACAATGAGCGCAGTAGGGAATTTGCTTTCCCCCTTCCCACTCCCTGCGGGTATATTTACGAGACTGTTATTTCCTTAAGCCCCAAATGTCCCCTGATCTCATTTCCAAAGTCTGCCACCTGGCGAGTTTTGCAAGTTATAGAGGTCAAAGGTCATGAAGTGCAGCTCTGACTGCCTCATCAGTTGATCAGAAAAAAACGGTTCTTTGGTAACTTTAGTCCTTGTGTAAGTCCCAAATGATCTCAGGCAATGTAGTAAGCTTATATTCAAATATTTCTATACATTTTTTAAAAAAGTACAAGAGCTTTTCGTGCAAATCAAAACACCGAAAGCACAGAAATCTTACGATTCAAACTACTGAAAAATCCTAATCTGTGAAATTACAGGGATATTTTTCAGATAAAACACATTTTCTTGATCACAAATGTTTTGAATTTATCACAGAACCAACCCAAATGGTATTTTCGGAGTTCTTTTACATCAATTTGTCCGATTTCAGACATATATTTAATATTGACAAGCTCCACTTTTTACACGCATGAGTTAAGTAATCCTGTTATTTAGTATGTATGTCGCCAAGATGAGTTGAATTCCTCCTTTGATATTTTAACAGGGAAGATGCACTGTTTATGGTACATTTGTTACTGAATATTCAGTTACAGGCGACCATAGTGACAATGGGAATGAATGCTCATATTTTCTCAGTGAAATCAGCATCATCATCATTCTCATGCATACCAGCCATATTTGTGGCTGTTTGGATTTGTTATGGAAACTGTGGTTAACGTTTTTCAATTGCTACCTATTTAGAATTATGTCAGGTTCACTGTTTGGTATCATGAAACAAGGAAATACTAGGAAGCATCATGCCACATCTATCAAACAAGGCTAGATATTAATGGTCGAAATAAGATGTTTTGTCTTAATATATGGCATGAAGAGCACTGGCTTTTTTCCCACTTTCTATGTTAACTTTGAAATGAAGGCCATTATTTTTGTGTGTGTTACGATGTACTGTTCATATAATTGTCATTATCATATTTTTTGTTGTAAAGGTCATGTAAATCATTATCTTTCACCTTTCATATTGCAATCCTTTTATTGCTCTGATTATCTTGTTTTTACATATTTATAACTTCTTGTGGTTTTTTTTTTGCTAGCATAACTTCAAGGCTATGTATTCACTCTCTCATTTTCATTGTATTCTAGTGATTCATCATGAGAGTAAATTCAAAACTTGCTTTTCTGAAATTTTTGTTTGATGTTGCACACATTTAACAAAGACAGAATCTTTATTGATATTTCAGTTAGCCAGTTATTATTTACATTATTTGATAGGTATATTATGACTCTACTTATTTCTACTATGGACAAAGACCTGTGCATAGACTGTTTCTCTCTATCCCTATAATTCATGTACAAAAAGGAACATACATGTATCACATTTCAAAATAGAAATGCCTACTGCAATATTCTTAGACTGTTTTAGACTACTTATTAATCCCCTGCCGCAAAGCGGGAGGGGGGGGGGGGGCTATAGGAATGGCCTTCGTCTGTTCGTCCATCCGTCCGTAACACTTTCTTGTCCACTCCATATCTCCTAAACCCTTCGAAAGGTTTCATTAAACTTTGGTCAAATGTTCGTATCAGTGAGACGGTGTACAGTGCACACGATCCATAACTCTGTTTTCATTATTTTTGGAGTTATTGCCCTTCGTCAGGGTACAAATTGGATTTTTGTCTGGAGCGTAACTTCAAAAGTATGAAAGATATCGTTTTCAAACTTCATATGCAGATAAATCACATTGAGGACAAGTGCAGTGCAGAAGATCCATAACTCTGTCTTCATTATGTTCGGAGTTATTGCCCTTTGTCTTTTTACAATTAGGATTATTTTCAGGAGCATAAGTTCCAAAGTATAAAAGTTATGAACTTCAAACTTCATACGCAGACAAATCACATTGAGGAAAAGTGCACTGCGTGAGATCCATAACTCTGTCTTCATTATCTTTTGAGTTTTGCCCTTTGTTATTCTACATATTGATTTTTTGTCCAGAGCAAAACTTTAAAAGTATAAAAACGATCAAACTTCATATGTACATGTAGACAAATCACATTGACAAAAGATGCAGTGCACAAGATCCATAACTCTGTAGTTATTGCCCTTTGTTGTTTTGCAAATTTGATTTTTTGTCCGGAACATTACTTCATAGTAGGAAAGCTATCGACTTTAAATTTCATATGTAAATAAATCACATTGAGGCCAAGTGCCGGGCAAAAGGTTTATAACTCTGTCTTCCTTGTTTTTAGCTCACCTGAGCACGAAGTGCTAAGGTGAGGTATTGTGATGGGTCGTTGTCCGGCGTCCGTCTGTCCGTTTGTCCACAATTCCTTTAAACATCTTCTCCTTCTAAACCGCTGGGCTAATCTTGATGACACTTGGCAGGGATGTTCCTTGGGTGACGCTCTACCAAAGTTGTTCAAGAGATTGAATTCCACCCAAAACTCTGGTTGCCATGGCAACAGAAAGGCAAAAAATAGGAAAATCTTTGAAAATCTTCTTCTCTGATTCTAGACGGCGTAGAGCTTTGATATTTGGTATGTAGCATCTCCTAGTGGACCTCTACCAAGTTTGTTCATATGATGCCCCTGGGTCAAAACTGGCCACGCCCCGGGGGTCAAAAGTTCGAACATAGGAACAAAGAAGGAAAATTTTAAAATCTTCTTCTCTGAAACTGGAGGGCATGGAGCTTTGATATTTGGCATCTAGCATCTCCTAGTGGACCTCTACCAAGTTGGTTCATATGATGCCCCTGGGGTCAAAACTGGCCCCGCCCCGGGGGTCACAATTTTTGAACATAGGAACAAAGAAGGAAAACTTTAAAAATCTTCTTCTCTGATTCTAGAAGGCGTAGAGCTTTGATATTTGGTATGTAGCATCTCCTAGTGAACCTCTACCAAGTTTGTTTATATGATGCCCCTGGGGTCAAAACTGGCCACGCCCCGGGGGTCACTAGTTCGAACATAGGAACAAAGAAGGAAAACTTTAAAATTCTTCTTCTCTGAAACTGGAAGGCGTGGAGCTTTGATATTTGGCATCTAGCATCTCCTAGTGGACCTCTACCAAGTTGGTTCATATGATGCCCCTGGGGTCAAAACTGGCCCTGCCCCTGGAGTCACAAGTTTTGAACATAGGAACAAAGAAGGAAAACTTTAAAAATCTTCTTCTCTGATTCTAGAAGGCGTAGAGCTTTGATATTTGGTATGTGGCATCTCCTAGTAGACCTCTACTAAGTTCGTTTATATAATGCCCCTGGGGTCACAAGTTCGAACATAGGAACAAAGAAGGAAAACTTTAAAATTCTTCTTCTCTGAAACTGGTAGGCGTGGAGCTTTGATATTTGGCATCTAGCATCTCCTAGTGGACCTCTACCAAGTTGGTTCATATGATGCCCCTGGGGTCAAAACTGGCCACGCCCCGGGGGTCACTAGTTCGAACATAGGAACAAAGAAGGAAAACTTTAAAATTCTTCTTCTCTGAAACTGGAAAGCGTGGAGCTTTGATATTTGGCATCTAGCATCTCCTAGTGGACCTCTACCAATTTTGTTCATATGATGCTCTGGGGTCAAAACTGGGCCCTGACCCGGGGGTCACAAGTTTTGAACATAGGAAGAAAGAAGGAAAACTTTAAAAATCTTCTTCTCTGATTCTAGAAGGCGTAGAGCTTTGATATTTGGTATGTAGCATCTCCTAGTAGACCTCTACCAAGTTTGTTTATATGATGCCCCTGGAGTCAAAACTAGCCCCGCCCCGGGGGTCACAATTTCGAACATTGGAACAAAGAAGGAAAATTTTCAAATTCTTCTTATCTGAAACTGGAAGGCGTAGAGCTTTGATATTTGGTATGTAGCATCTCCTAGTGGACCTCTATCAAGTTCGGTCATACGATGCCCCTGGGGTCAAAATTGGCCCTGCCCCGGGGGTCACAAGTTCTAACATAGGAACAAAGAAGGAAAACTTTAAAATTCTTCTTTTCTAAACCTTGAAGGCATAGAGCGTTGTTATTTGGCATGTAGTGAACCTGTTCTAACTTTGTTAGCCAACCTGAGCACAACATGTTCAGTCAGTTTGAAATTGGGTCACCTGGGGTCATAAACTAGGTCACTATGTCTAATTAAAGAAATACCTTGTGGGCACTCTAGAGGCCACATTCATTGCTCAAATAATCTGAAATTTGGTCAGAATGTAAAATCTTAGATGAATTTGAATTTGGGTCACCTCGGATCATAAACTAGGTCACTAGTTCAAATTAAAGTAATACTTTGTGGGCACTCTAGAGGCCACATTTTTGGCTCAATTGACTTGAAGATTGGTCAGAATGTTTGTCTTGATAAAATCTCACATCAGTCCGAATTTGGGTCATGTAGGGTCTTAAATTAGGTCACTAGATCAAATTAAAGAAATATCATGTGTGCACTCTAGAGGCCACATTTATTGTTCAACTGATTTGAAAATGGGTCAAAATGTTTGTCTTGATGAAATCTAGGATAACTTTAAAATTGGGTCACCTGGGCTCATAATCTAGGTCACTAAGTCTAATTAAAGAAATACCTTTAGGGCACTCTAGAGGTCACATTTCTTGCTCAATTGACTTGAAAGTTGGTCAGAATGTTTGTCTTGATGAAATACTGGGTGAGTTTGAAATTGGGTCAGCTGGGGTCATAAACAAGGTTACTGGGTCAAATTTAAGAAACACTTTGTGGGCACTCTAGAGGCCACATTTATTGCTCAATTAACTTGAAAACTGTTAAGAATGTTTGTCTTGATATATGGGGTGATAAATTAGGTCACTAGGTCACCATACGGAAATTCCTTGTGGACGCTCTAGAGGCCACATTTTAAGCTCAATTGACCTGACAATTGGTCAGAAATTGAATTATGCACGTTGAGTGAATTTCGCCTATTGACTCAGGTGAGCGATATAGGGCCATCATGGCCCTCTTGTTTTAGTTAATGCCCTTTGTCATTGTACTAATTGGATTTTTGTCCGGAACATAACTTCCAAAGTGTGAAAGCTATCAACTTCAAAACTCTATCTGCAGAAAAATTGCATTGAGGACAAGTGCACTGAAGATGATCCATAACTCTGTCTTCATTATGTTTGGAATTATTGCCGTTTGTCATTTTACAAATTGGATATTTTTTTGTCCGAATCATAACTTCTTATGAAAGCTCTCAACTTCAAACTTTAAATGCAGATAAATAACATTGAGGACAAGTGCAGTGCACAAGATCCACATCTCTGTCTTCATTATCTTTGAAGACCCTTTGTTATCTTACACATTGTTTTTTTTATTTGTTATTTTTTTTTTTTTTGTCCGGGGCATAACTTCCAAAGTATAGAAGTTATCGAATTAAAACTTTATATGCAGATAAATCCCATTGAGAAGAGGTGCAGTGCTCAAAACCTATAACTCGATGGTCCCTTTTTTTTTTTTTTTGGAGTAACTGTCTTTTGTTATTTTACGAATTTGATTTTTGTCCAGAGCATTACTTCCACAGTATGAAAGCTATCGACATCAAACTTCATATGTAGATAGATTAGTTTAAAAAGAGGTGCAGTGCACAAGATCCATAACTCTGTGGTCCTTATTTTGGAGTTATTGCCCTTCGTTATTTTGCAAATTTGAATTTTGTACGGAGCATTTCTTTCACAGTATAAAAGCAATAGACTTCAAACTTCATATGCAGATAAATTACATTGAGGGCAGTTGCAGTGCATGAGATCTATAACTATGTGGTCAGTATTTTTGGAGTTATTGCCTTTTGTTGTTTTACTAATTGCATTTTTGTCCGGAACACAACTTCTTAAGTATAAAAGCTATCGACTTCAAACTTCATATGCAGATAAATCACATTGAGAAGAGGTGCAGTGCTTAAGATCTGTAACTCTGTGGTCCTTATTTTTGGAATTATTTCCTTTGTTATTTTGCAAATTTGATTTTTGTCATTACTTCCACTGTATGAAAGCTATCGACTTCAAACTTCATGTACAGATAAATCACATTGAAAAGAAGAGGTGCAGAGCAAAATAAGTCTGTCTTCGTTGTTTTTGGAGTTATCGCCCTTTTTTTAATTTCATTTATTGACTTTATGTCCGGAGCATTATCTCCAAAGTATAAAAGCTATCGACTTCAAACTTCATATGCAGATAAATCACACTGAGAAAAAGTTCGGTGCACGAGATCCATAACTCTGTGGTCAGTACTTTTGGAGTTATTGTCCTTTGTTATTTTACTAATTGGATTTTCGTCCGAAGCATAACTTCCAATGTATAAAAGCTATCGACTTCAAACTTCATATGCAGATAAATCACCTTGAAGACTAGTGCAGTGCAAAAGATCCATTTTATAAGTCTGATCAATATTTTTGTAGTAATTGCCCGTTGTTAGTTTGCAAATTTGATTTTTTTCCACAGCATTACTTCTACAGTATGAAAGTTAGTGACTTCATATGCAGATTTGTCACATTGATGACAAGAGCAGTGCACAAGATCCATAACTTTGTCGTCGTTATTTTTGGAGTTTTTGCCCTTTGTTGGTTTATGTAGTGGGTTTTGCCCGGTGAATAGCTTTCAAGGTATAAAAGTTATTGACTTTATACCTCAGATTAATATAGATCACATTGAGCATAAGTGAAGTAAAAATGATTCATAACATATTGACCGTAGTAAGAGAAAATATGTAGAACACATAACATGGCAATTGAAGGGCAAAATAATTTGATGGCCGAGGCCCCAGTTATGGGTCTAATAATTGAAGCTCGGCTTTCATGTCGGCAGCTTTTGTATTTGCGGATTGTGTGATTTAGATATTTTATCATGAAATTATACTGACATACCGGTTTTCTTTAAATTCATAAATGCAACCAAAGATATGGATGGATGGTTTGTTCGGTGTTTTGTATCCGTCAACAGTATTTCAGTCATGATACGACGATAAAAGGAAAGGGTGATTATAACAGACTCAGTACCATGAAGTGTTGTCTAGGTGTAGCTGCAGCGGGGGATATAGCTTTCCTTCAGACTGCCTTCTTGTTTAATATTAGCATAACTGTATTATTGTCCATGAACAGGGAAACATTTGTTGCGTTTGGTATCAAGATCATGGGCTTATTGTTATTTCCAGGGTATTGTTTCCCATATTACAAATGATAGGTTGCATTTTACTTTATTATTTCATATGAGTGATGCACCAATAATTGCTTATCTGTAGGAAAAATAAATCAGTGATCTCATGGAGTTTAGTTCCTTTTTTTTTCACCTGCTTCCTCATTCGCAAAGTATATGCGGTTCAACAAAAGTAAATCCTGTTTTAAAAATTACTATCTTTAAACAACTGAGAGAATAATAAACCCAAAGTGTTTCAAAAATGGTTTTATGCAAGCCCTCTTTGTGTATATTTTGATACTTTTTAAATGTTGTCAAACTGTGGTATAATGAACAGAACAGAAACTTCAATGAATTTTTACGATATTTACTGGGTATTTTCTTATTTTATGGACATGCATTCAGTATATAGAGAAACCTTTTGTTTATATACTCATTAAACTATAGGCAAATATAATGAAAACTAATGGAATATAGAGTATCTCATAGCAATAATTTATTATCAGTGAAATATGTTCTAACCAAGCGATGAGGAGGACAGTAACAATGTTGGCTCCATGAACGTGGTTTATGGGGCTGAAAGTGATAATGCATAGACTTTCATACAGTGTGCAATGGTCAGTTTTAAACATCAGTATTATAACTTCGATAAAAGACAACTTTATATTAGTCTCGTAATGTATGAAGGGCCACCCTAAAGAAAAAAAGATCTAAACGACTTTATTAACTCGATTTAATACACTACCAATATGTACGGTAATTCACTAACAGCTGACCATAGAAGTGATAACTGCAATCCTGACTACATTGAATTCTTATAAGTAAACAACAAAAAATATCTTCAACTTCCGGAAAAGGTCATAAGATTTCCAAAAACAGCTCAACAAATGATACTACTAAAACTCTAGCTAACCTGAGTTCCAGTCCGATTAGGTTTTCCTTCTTATATTCGGACGTTACTTGGTAAAAAATGACGGCCTGAGGACATTCGAGGGGGTCTACGTGATTACGAATTTTTCAGACAATCTTAGTGTAGGTAACTGTTCTTCGCGTGTCGTCAATGTGTTGATAACGAGGAGTAACAGCCATGTCGAGGCTGCATCAAGCCTTTTCTTCTCAAAGGAAATAAAATTTACGCCAACGTGACCTTTAACGACATTACAACATCCGTTTGAAAACCTTTAATCTTCCAACATCCGAACAGTTAGCCGTTATCGTAAAATAGTCCCTCATTGTGACGGGATGAAATGAATAAAACATTTTAAATTTGTCCTTTCCATAAAAGTTTGGGTAAACGGTCTTTAGCTTAGAAATACAGAATAAATTAACCTATGTATCATAATTGATTAGAGCACAAATTTGAGCCATGAAAAATATGCTATGAAACGGAGCAACTGGTTTTAAAATTGTCAGGCATTCGTCCCTCTCCGTACATGCACTATTTTTTTCATATTGCAGAAAACTGATAATTTCCTTTCCTTCCTATATTTCTGAAATTAATTTGTAGTAGATCTAGATCTTGTCTTTTAAAAATGTCTCAAAATAGGATATTATATTAATAGGTTAAGTATGAGTGAATGTCCGTCGCACGAAGGTTAATTTTACACAGGCAAGTAAAGTTTTATCTTTCAACTAACCGGATATCCATGCAATAACACCCATGCGATATTTTTTTTTTTTTTTTTTTTTGATATACCACAGATATTTATAGATTTTTGATATACCACGGATATTTATAGAACAGTAAGTTCCACTGACTCCGCCCCCATCACCATTTATGAATGAAATGCATTCCAAAAATAGTAACGATTACTACAGAAAGCCCGCGAAAAAAGAACGATGTCATAGCACGCGCGCTACTTTCCGATGATCTGCCTACGTAACTCCTGCCCGTGACGTCATTTGAATGCTCGTTTACCGCGTCTTCTCAAATAGAATAATCCCAAGCGATCTCAATCGCAATTTTCGGACGTTTAATTACTACGATAAAGTACTATGTATGTGGGTACTGCAATTTTAAAACGGGAGTTTCGACATAATTAAACTTTTAAAACTTTTAAAATGTATTTGTCAGCAACATTTTTCACATCTTTTCACAATGAGTACAAATCATAGGTTAAAAGATAAACAGAATACGTACATAGTGTTGTCGTAGATCAAAAATATCTAACTCGGTTGTGAGAATTGATAATTGTCTCGCCAAGGCTCGACAATTATCAATTCTCCCAACCTCGTTAGATATTTTTGATCTACGACAACACTATGTACGTATTCTCTATATATTGATAGTTGATATTCAAGTATTATATCTAACCATGTTCACTTTTAAAAATGAAATGGGTCTCTCTATTCAATGTGGATATAATCACCAGGTTCATGTTGCGTGACAAAAGTGAAGAAACCAAATCAAAAGGGAAAAAATATGCCGACTTTTGAAAAAAGTATATTGGAAAGAGGCTATGAACTGACGGTTGACTTCATAGCCCCTAAGAAGGACCGAAGGGATGTTCTATGTCTATAACATCGTTGTAATTTATCACCCTGTTAACCCCTAGAGCGCTGACTGAATAAGTGGGCGTTTTCCATTTCGGGAAAAAAGCTTAATTATTGTAATTCCACAGCTGTTTTGGTCGGACTATTTTAAGATAACATTGTAGATCCAAGTTAAGACTATATATTCTGTGCAGTCTGATCTTAGTCTTCATTGTCTGCAAAAGCGACAGCAGTTATACGTAGCGATTGAAGAGTTCATTGACATTCACACTTGTGTTTTATTAATTCCGCATAATCGGAATTAATGTAGTACTTGTCGGCAAACGAGAAAGGAAAATGATTGCCTACCCGTCTATTATTTGAGATGTATACCCCGTAATCTTTGTTCAACAACAGTATATCATGTACTAAAACTTTACAGAGTTACACAAACACGGGTTATAGACCCTGGGTCTGTGTCCTTAGAAAGCATGAACACGTGCCATGCATTCCAAATAACTAGGACAGGGTGATTCTCTGCGTCAAGAAAATTTGATTCTCGTGTCATTCAGTTTAGGGAAAAAAAAAAGTGTAGTTGAAGGAAATCGTTTAATTTATTGATGTATGAAGAAGGTTAAAAGTCGTAGGTATTCCTCGAATGTATAAAAGGAAAAAATGACCGGGCTGGAACCCAGACTACTAAAATTCTGACTAGCTTCGCTTGTACATCTTATAAAGCTTATAGATAGGGTATATTGAAATGAAAATGCACAATGTTTGTCTATTCTGTATCACTAAGATCATAAAAAATGATGTTGTATACTATGGATACATTCTGAGTACCTGCCATTTTAGGTTCACAAACATGACCATGTACAGTACCTTCAGTACTTTGATTCAGAGAGAATTGTTTCTGTTTCTGTGAAACATTAGTTGTGACAATAGATATAAGTGCATTAACCCACCTGAAAATGTTTCTGACGTATTAAATGTCGAAAATGAAATGAAAATGTAACCTGAATGGCGATTCATTAATATTTTGTATGCAAAAGTGTACTTGATGACCTTTGACCTCTACAACTCTCAAAATCCCCGCCGGCCAGGTGGCAGACTTTGACAGAATGTACTGGAGACATTGGGTTTCAGAAAATAATAGTGCCGAAAATTCCCCTTGGGAAGAAGGGGCGCTATTGATGGCCCAAGGTCTATATGCAGGAAGCTTAAAATGTTGTGTGTGTTTTTTTTAATACTTATGTGAACAGTGTAAATATACGTAGATAAGCTGGCATAATCACACTCTATCTACTCACTCTATCTCCTATTGATGGTGTTTAATCTTGCATTTATTTTTCTTCTATTCACATCGAACATATTCCTGGTGCTGGATATGTATCATGCAGCTCTGTTTATGTGTGATGGGCCGGAGGCCTAAGTCACCAATAAAATATGTATTTGCATTGTTATCGAACTAAATTCCTTAACGTTAAAAATTTCGGCTAGTGGATGTGTAAATGCAAATGTGACTTCATAAGTTTTAACTCTTTACCAAACGACAAATTTTTTGACTGGACCAAATTCAAAGCATTTGCAGATGACAAATTAAATGTTGCCAAAATGATAATTTTGTCTCTGATAGGATAGAAAACATTGTGGGAAAAGGAGAAAATGCTGGTTACCAGCATTTTCTCCTTTTCCCACAATGTTTTCAAAGGCCTTCTCTGTTAGGGTCGTTAAAAGTCGGGATTGTGTGGTAAAGAATTAACTGGATGATAACATACAACTGTGCTTTAAGCCTCTCTTACATCCCGTCTTGCGTGGTACTACGAGTGGTTTGCGTGCCAAAAATGGGCCAAGTAGTGAGATGCACGCAAGTGGAAAGTACTTTTTTTGGTGGTCGCAAACACGACGCATAGCACGCAGCCTGAAAACTGGCCGGCCAGTTTTTCGCTGCGACCTGGCAGCGACAATTAGCACGCCTGGAGCACGCTCGGAGTATGCAAGACAAAAGTACTGAGTAAGTTCGATAGGCGTGCGTGTAATGCAGGCAAATCATGCAGCAATTCCGGGGTATTCTCCCACGAAGGCGTACTTACCACGCAAGATGCTCCTACTTTCCACTTGCTTTCAATGTACGTGTTAACAAAAGGGGGGTGAGCGCACTTCCTCCGTGCGTATTACCTACTTCTAAAGTGCGTGGTGAGTACTACTACCGTACTTGTAAAGTACGTCACACTCAGACGACGCACGTGACCATCACGATAAAAGTGCGTCAGAAGTACGTGTTGAGACATGCTCAGGTGCATCGTGCGCCTATATAAAAGCTGATACGGACAGCGTGCTTTCAGTTCCGCGTCGACATTTTCTGCAGTGAGTCAGGCATTATTTCAACTTCCACATTTTGTGCACAATGCCTCCCAAGGGAAAAGCAGGTAGCAGGAAGGGGAAGAAGAGCAGGGAAGAGGAATCAGAAGAAAGGAGGAGAAGGAAAGAGATGGAAAGACAAGTAGCTGGAGAGGAGAGAGAAGGGGAAAGGCCTGAAGGAGAAGAAGGAGGCTCAGGTGTGGAGTCCGATGCAGAGAGCACCACAAGTGCCACAGGCAAGCAGAACTTGTCTCGCTATGACTTCAACAGCGAGGAGGAGGCCAGACTGGTGGAGTTTTTTGAGCAGCATGACGAGTTCTACAACAAGGGCAACTCCAAGTACAGCAACACCCAGTACAAGAGGAAGGTTCTGGACCAAATGGCTGCCCAACTGAACTGTCATGGTGAGTAACATTTTGGCTGTAGAAGACGATGGCGCATCCTTCTTGGTAGTGCCATATTGGCTGCTGAACCAGTGAATGATGAATAGACTCAGTGCACCCTTGTATATTATTGTGATTATCGGTGCGTTTTTCCAATTTGACGCACGATTGTCTTGCTTAACACTTCCGTGCTCCTTACGTTTCTCTTACGTTTCTCTTACTTCGTAAGTACGATTTCTTAAAACGTACGCTTCACTTGCAATTCACGTACAATTATCCCACTCATTGTGTGCGACAGAAGTACAGATCTTACGTGCTTCTTACTTCTTCCTACTTCCACAAAGGTGTACAGACCACTTGCGGGCCTCACGTTTAGAGCAAGACACACCCACTCATTAAGTACTTACTACGTACTTCCCCTCCGATTTAATTTTCATCCTGCGACAACGCCACGCCTGACAGAAACTCCAAGTCCGCACGATCTCTAACCACGCACGACGGGATGTAAGAGAGCCTTTACACGTCGTTTAAGAAAATGTTTTCAAAAGCTAATTTGCCCAGGGTCGTTCAACCTGTGTAGCTTGTTTATTATGTCTCTATTACAAAAGCTGAGTGCCCGTACACTATGCAGAAATAAAGTCGATTTTGCAGACAAAGTTGATCATGACTGGACTCTTTTGTGGAGAATGTAGATCGATATCAGACTCCAAAGAACGTTCAGTCGGATCATGGATATACAGTGTCCGATATTTTTAAACAAAAACAAAAACCTGCCAAATAAACCAATAACATGCTACTCTTTGGGGTTTTTCCCCCGATATTTGCATATTCAAACTAATTAAGGTTTAACCCTTAGGCTACTAGGCGCAACTCAGGGACCTTTTGCGGACACTGTAGATCAAAAATTCAAAATCAGACTGCATAGAACGTACGGTCTGATCTTGGATCTACACTGTCTGAAAGGGAGATATTTTTCTCCCAAAAGTACCTATGGAAATAGTAAAAAATGGGTTTTTATAGTCGGCTTGAAAGTTTCGTTTCATTTATTTGGCAGCTCAAGGGTCGAGTAGAAAAAATACTACAAGTATTAACCCTTATCCTGTTAAGTAAGTAAAACGAAATTTTCAAGCCGATAGTAAAACATCAGAATAATGCTATTTCAAACTTATTGTTCAAAGAAAAATATCTCCTAATCGGACAGTGTAGATCCAAGATCAGACTGCACGTTCTGTGCAGTCTGATCTTGGATCTACACTGTTCGCAAAAGGTCAGTTAGTAGCGCTTAAGAGCTTAAGTATTAACTATTACTGGCCATTGTCACTGCAAATGGTAAATGCAGACCAATCCACAATTCTTTATCGAAACATTTTAAGTAAACAAAAATGCATTGAGGAAAAGGATCGCAGTTTTGTTTCAAAATATGCCGGGATGTTAAAAAGTTAATCGTGTGCTAACAAGACTGTTGATTAGCAAAATTTAATGAATCCGTTCTTATTGCTTCGTTGGTCTATTTTCTGGGTCGTCTTTTGTTTTTCCTTTCGTATTTTTTACACTGTTAGTGTTTAAGGTCATCATTCGTCTCACCTGTTTTTCATGCGATTCCTCAACATTCTCTCAATCTGTGATGGCGGTCTTTGTCACCAAATTTAATGGAAAAATGACAAGTTGGTGAACTTAATTTTTGTTTGTTCTACTCTGTGAGTAAGGCCCAGTTATTACATAAAATCACAAACGCACATGTCTTGAATATTCAACATATTTGATAGTTCATTCATTTACTGAATGCTGTCTAATATCGGGGTTATGCATCAAAAACGTAAATCCCCTCCAATACTCGTACAATACAACAAAAGTTTTTCAGTATGCAGAATGAGCTAATGTGCAGGTATACATTAATTTTAAAAGATCGGGACCTCACACACACACACACACACAGAGAGATATGGGTACATTGTATTACTCGTGAATAGGGGTTTATAATAAACTGTACATCAAACAAAGCCAACATGGAAATCATGGTGCCTTGAAAGTCGAAATAGTAGATCCTTTGTATTTTGGTTTAGTTGAAATTCCGATTGTATCCATTACTTTAACAGGGAAGCTAATTCCCCAGTATGAGCTCTCAAAAAGATAATCTTGCAGTCAAGACATAACTTATATCTACAATTCACATAATACCTGTCAATTTACATAATATTTGAGCCATGCCCTGTGAAAAAGGGGCTTGATGCATCTGCGCATTTCGCGCAGGCTGACCTTGGATGAACTTGACTTTTTGCTTTTGGTCATTTTTTTAGCATGGCACAGGACCAGTCTACCTCATAATTCAGTTGGTTGTTTAAAAAAAAAATGTATTTTATGGATCCACAATTATACGGTGATTTGCTTGGTATCATGGATCACGGAGATGCATTAAGCCCCCTTTTGCTAGAACATGGCTCATATGTTTTTAGTATTTTTAATTCTAGCAAATAAATTGAAATTTGAATCATGCCATGAATCTCTGTTCAATATTTTTTCAGGAACCAACATGTTTTAGGTGTGAAATATGCAAAACTGCCATCGAACCCTGTTGATTGTAAAATTGCTCTATGGTGCTTGCACAACTTTATTGTACTGAAAATAAAAGAATCATCTGACCAAAGTAATGGTGCCATGCTGACGCAGAACTTCATCTGAATTCTGTATAATTAGAAACTTACAATTGATCTTGCTCAGTTTTAGTTCGAAAAAAAAAAAAAAAAAAGAGCACTGCATGCGGGTGCCAAAGCTCGACTGAAGTTGCTTTTGACAAAAATCTGTAATCTCTAAATGCTTTCAAAATGGACAAGTGTAAAATTGGGTCATCTAGTACTGAGCTAACCCTTAAGCTGCTAAATGAAACGGAAATTTCCACTCCGTAGTAAAAAATAAATTCTAACATGAAACGTGAATTCGCTTCTATAACTACCGTGCAAGGGAAACGTAGTAAAAACGACGTCATTCTTTATTCTATGCAAAGTAAGAATTAATCCTCATCCCGTTTGTATACTCAGTATGAACTTGTTTTCCTTTTATAAAGAGTTGGTCATGTTTGAATCGAAATAATCTTCTTTCTATCGTGGTTTATCGTTTACTAAACCACGGTTGTGAATTATGAGACGCAAAGAATAAATTACTCGGGCTATCGCCCTTGTGGACTATTTATTGTGCCTCGTAACTCACAACCGTGGTTTATTGAACGATAATCCACGATAGAAAGAAGATTATTTCTTAATATTGTGATTTCAAAGTTAATTTCACCGGAGAAAAAATAAAAACTGTATCGGACAGTGTAGATCCAAGATCAGACTGCACGTTTTGTGCAGTCTGATCTTGATCTGCACTGTACGCAAAAGCACCCCAAGTCGCGATTAGCAATCTAAGGGTTAATCTATCAAACTACATGTATGTATTGGGATGTGTGCTGTAGAACTATCTAAAATAATTGCACATTATGCTGTTTGATGCAACCCTACCATTACACAGATTGCTGAATATGATAAGCTTAAACAGGGTTTTAACTCTTAGTGCACTGATTAAATGAGATTGGGCCTCTCTTGTGTCCTAAAATGCCTAAGTATTACTGCTTCAAGGCTGTACTGGCCAAAATATCCCGAACAAAAGGTGTCAGAATAGATCTAAACCAAGACTTCATGACTGAATCATGAGGTAGACTGGCCCTTTGACATCTAGAGAATGGAACAGTAGCAAAACATTTTGACCGAGGTCAGCCTACGTGGACTGCGCAGGCCGGACTGGAACGATAGTGTTTGCAGATGTACTAAACCCCTTTTCATAGAGCATGGCTCAAATTATTTGTTGTGTGTTCGTCTGTCAAACTCCGCTTTCAAAATAATTTCAGTTATATCCAGCCAGTGCACCTATCCATGTTTTCTTTTACCTGTGGTTCTCACATTATTCTTCCCAAACTACTGACGGCTTTCTCACATAACCCATCGCCAAAACAATGATCGGTTAGAGAACAAATTGAATTGGCCCATAAAAGATTAAAAAAAAAAACAGTAATAAATACTGGAATTTCAGGTCTACGTTTGGTAAGGATACCTCCACATAGCGGCAATGTGAATCGAAGATCAGGGTCCGTACTCACCAACCATTCTCAAGAACTTGAGTTATCTGTCTTATTGTCCAAATTTTCTGAATTCGAAAGTAACACAATTTCTGATTGGCTAAACCATTTGGTGTAGCCAATTAGAAGTTGTGTTAATTTCAGATTCAGAAAACTTGGGAGAATAAGACTAGCAACTGGCAACGTTTTTAAGAATGGTTGGTAAATACTGACCCAGAATGCATCATCTGCGCAGCTAAATTTTAATCTACATTTTCCACAAAAGCAACTGAAATTATGTCAGACCATCTAAAACCCGGTAATGTACAGAATTAGAATTTGGCGATCAACAATGGATTCATATGTTTATCTATGACGGAAAATATTCACAGAATACAGGTCTGCGCAAATATCAGAGAGAGAGAGAGAGAGTATCAAAAGGACAGACACTCCACCCAACAGTAGTAGTATCATCAAATGTTTACCCTGTTGGCGTGTTCGTCTATTTTAGAGAAATTAACATCCTTGCTGTATGAATGCAGTCTTTCCATATTTCACTTTATACTTTCGAATTCACTACTTGGAATGATCGTTACAGACAAACCTTTAGTTAGATTATAGAAGGTAGTATTATCGAATTATCCAATAGTTTACCCCTTTCACCAAACAACCCCTTGTTTTAACGACATTGATGATGAAAAGCATTTTGAAAACATTGTGGGAAAAGGAGAAAATGCTGGTAACCAGCATTTTCTCCTTTTACCCACAACGTTTTCTTCTCTCTCAAAGACAAATCCAATCCTTTTTAGCCACGATAAAGTTGTCGTCTGCAAACGCTTTCACTTATGACACGTCTAAAATTTTGTCGTTGGGTAAAGAGTTAGCCAATATTATCACGCAAACTATTTTCAGACAGGCCACTGAATCGTGACTCACCCAAAGGACAACTTTTTGAAGGAATGAAAGGGGGCTATGTCTGTATGATATTAAAAGAAAAGTACATTGAGGGGAAAAGAGCCTGTGCTTGCCTTAAACTTCGGCAGGGGCGTAGCTAGCCCAAAATAAAGCATACGCAAAAGTAATGCCGAAGATATTACCCGAAGCACGAAGTGCCTATAGGGTTTCACAGGAGAGCCGCCCCCGCTCCCCCCCATTTTTTTTTTCAATAGCAGAGGCTATTAGGTGACGTTTTATGGCAAATTTGTTTTCCGTTTTCCTGCAAAGTGAACGCAACTGCGTTTTTGCGTATAGGTAGCCGTATCCCTGTTCTGAGTGTTCTGAGTATTTGTACAATTCTAATATCTGTGTGTCCAGATGAGGATGTCTAGTAATGACTGATTGATTGTTTGTATTGTATTTAACGCCGTTTTTCAACAATACCCTTTATGTTTCAGTCATACAGCGGCCAGTGCACTTTTCCATGCATTCTTGGAGATACTTCTACCAGTACTTCTTTCTAAGCCACTGGCTGCTCTCCCACATCGTGGAAAAAATGATCGCCGGTGAGGGAGAAGAATGAATGTTGCAATGGCTTATTAAT
The DNA here is from genome assembly GCA_945859785.2 of Tridacna gigas. Lineage (NCBI taxonomy): Eukaryota > Metazoa > Mollusca > Bivalvia > Cardiida > Cardiidae > Tridacna > Tridacna gigas. The sequence continues at coordinate 11,391,660 of OX244030.2, read as the reverse complement.
CTTCGAAAAGAAATTTGCAGAGCTGGGGATTCGAACCAACGATCCTCTCTTCTCAAGTCCTGTACGCTACCGACTGCGCGACCGTGGTTTGGCATGTCAATATTTACCAATTGTCTGGTAATGAATTAGGTCTGTGAAATTACTGTGGCAATAAAAATGCACAGACTATGATCAGACTGAACGGACATGTAAACTGGTCCTAGTCTTGATGTCACTCTTCAGAAAGAAAATCGGAGGTTGGAAATCCACAGGATATGTTGTAAAGTCCGTCTATTTAGCATTTCGCCCATCTTACCTTTTGTGGTAGTTTGCTCAAAGCATTGTGACCAAAACATTGCGGTAAGAGGAGAAATTGCCTGACGTGCCAAATCCTGTTTTGCAAAGTCGCGGTAGCTCAGTCGGTATCGCCCTGTAATTATGAGATCATGAGCTCGAATCCAGCCTTGGATAAAAATTTCTTCGGTCCGAGGTTTGATGATAGTGATTGCAGCTGGATAAAGCCTTACCATGATGAATTCCAATTGTTCACAAGGGTGTCTGCAAAAAGTATCAACCCAGCTAATCCTGCGCAGTCCGTGCTGGCTGGCCTGAACCGAAACTTTTTGCTATTGGTAAATTTTCTGCATGTTCAAGGACGATTATACCTCAGGATCCAGCCGGTTGTTAGTGAAAATGGATTTTATGGATCCATAATTATGTGATGACTTGCTTGGTATTATGCATCACGGATATGCATTAAGCCCCCTTTTCACAGAGCACGGCTGAATCCAGGCATGCTTGTGCGAAAGGTATCGACCCAGGTCACAGTTCGCGCAGGCTGATCCGTATCGAAACTTTTTACTATTGCTCATTTTTTTTTCCATGTCCATGGAACATTATTTTCCTTATGCTCATGATTCAGTCTATGATTATCCAAAATGGATTTCATGGATCCACGATACTGTGATGACTTGCTTGGGATCATGCATCACGGAGATGCATTAAGCCCCCCTTTGCCAGAGCTATTACATTATAGTTTGACTTTAAATTGGGTTTACACGACCAAGTTGGTTGAAAAAATATGGAAGCGTGTAGAGCAAGAGCAAATTGTACGTATATGCAAGCAGGTACTGACAACATTTACCTCTAAAGGCAGGTTCGTGTTTAACCCTTATCCTACTATATAACTAAAAAAAACCCTTTCAAGTCGATAGTAGAAACTCAAATAATGCTATTTCAAAATCATTTTTTGGGAAAAATATCTCCTTATCGGGCAGTGTAGATCCAAGATCAGACTGCACGTTCTGTGCAGTCTGATCTTGATCTAACTGTCCGCAAAAGGCCAGTGAGTCGCCCTTAGCAGACTGTTGGTTAACACACTCACTTTTGGAATTAAATCTAGCTTTGTGGAAATTGAAAAGATGGCTGCTTAAAACCTGTACAAAATCACCCCTTGAAAACCTGGAGGGAAATGAGTAAAATGCTGGTTACCAGCATTTTCTCTTTTCCCCCGAATATTTTCTACCATTACAAAGACAAATCCAATCATTTAAGCTACATTTGAGCCGTGCTCTGGCAAAGGGGGCTTAATGCATCACCGTAATGCAATGTACCTATCAAGACATCACATGATTAGGGATCCATTAAATTTATTTTGTCTAACAAGGGAATGAAGCATGAAATAGACTGTTCCTTTGACATACAGAAAATTGACCAATAGCAAAGAGTTTCGGAAAATTGACCAATATTGAAAAGTTTCGGCTCAGGTCAGCCTGCGCTGACTGCGCAGGCTGGCCTGAGTCGATACTTTTTTGCAGATACATTAAGTCCCCTTTTTACAGATCATGGCTCTTTTGTTTTGTCGCCTGCATATAGTTCCAATAAAGACGAGTCCAAAACTTTGTCGACTAGTAGTGAGTCTATATAGGAATATCAATTTATTTGTCGAACAAGAGGGCCATGATGGCCCTGAATCGCTCACCTGAACCTATGTATCTTTGATAAAGTACAGTCAATATTTTTTTCTGACTTGACCTAGTGATCAAATTGTTTTACCGGGCTGGCAAAACTTCAAACTTGTTTAAGATATCGTTAAGCATTCTGACCCAGTTTGACGAACGTCAGGGTGAAAATGTGGCCTTTACAGTTCACAAGGTTTATTAAGATTCGTGCCAGTGACCTACTTTTTGACAAGATATGATATAATTTTCAAATTTCTCAACGATAAAACATTTCGACCAGTTTTCAAGAGTATACTGATTTTCAAACTCATTAGAGATAATATTAAGAATAACATTGTGATCTGCCTTCATGACGAATGGTCCGAAAATGTGGCCTCTAAAGTGTTCACAAGGTCATTACAAGATTTGTCTCAATAACCTGTTTTTTAATCAGACACAACCTACTTTCAGACAGATCTGAGATATCATAAGGACAAACACTTTGAACAACAATCATGAGTACTGAACTGAGAAATTGGCCTAGAATGTAAATGTTTTTCTAAAATTTGTGCAAGTGACCTACTTTTTGATCTGACATGACACATGCTTAACTTGTCCCAGAAATCATCAAGACAAAGATATTGAGCAGCTTCTATGATCATTTGACTGAAAATATAATCTCTAGGGAGAAGACAAGGTTTTTGACAGATCTGTCGGAGTGACCTACTTTTATACCTGATGTTACCAATTTTGCAACTTGTCTGAGATAGAAATCAAAGCAAAAATTCTCATCAACATTCATGGGTATTGGACTGAAACTGTGGTGTATACAATGATTTTTCTCAATGACCTACATCCTGACCTTATGTGACCGGGTTTCGAAACAGTCAGAGATATCACAAGACCTCGGTTTTACGTAATCGCTGTTTGAAAATGAAAGAAGAGTCTTATAATGAACTGAATTGCTCTTGCTGTTGTTATATATCTGAAACCATACTTTAGAAAATGCCATATAGGCTCGTTCTTTACCGACCAACACAAATGTGAAAGTAAAAAAACAGAGTTCATGTTACCAGACTGTTCGGCTTGACATTCTTTACCAGCACGTAGCCATCTTTCCATTTCCTCTCGAAGCTCCGACTGAAAAGCAAAATTTAAATGCTGTGAAAAATAAGAAGAGTCTACTGTTCTAACAAGTCTAGGGCCTGTATCCACCAACCTTTCTTAAACACCTTCTCAGTCTAACTCTCAAAAATTGCCTAATGTAGAACTTAACGTGATTTCTGATTGGATAAACCAAATAAGCCATGATCAGTAACAGGGAGGGTTAAACACATAATTATGCAAAAAGTATCGACTCAGCTCAGCCTTCACAGTCCGCTCAAGCTGACTTGAGTCGAAACGTTTTGCTATTGGCCAATTTTCTGCATGTCAAGGGACCAGCATGCCCCATGATTCAGTCAGTTTTTAGACAAAATGGATTTTATGAATACATGTACATAATTATATGATAGCAGCAGAAGTGCTTGGTGTCACAGTTTCAAATAGGACTGCTTGTGATACTACGACCGGGAAGCAAATCTGGAATGGCATACTACATTAAGCCCACTGTTTGTATACACATACCTTTTAAGGTTCTGGACGTCAATCTTTTGTTTATGCCACTGTCTTCGGCTTTGATACTTGATCAAAAGCTTGTCCTATAATGAAATTTAGTAAAACTGTATTTATCCGAACACAGAAGGAACCGAGAAAATTTCTCCGAATTATCGATGAATGCAAATTATCGAAAGGGACACAATCAAAGGACTGATAGTCCTGAGAGTCGCCTGGAGGGTAATGGGTTAGAAGTTTTCACCCTTTTTTGTTCAAATCTATTAAAAGCATTCAAGATACAAAATAACTTAACCATAAGACAGTATTATATGCAAGCATATTTCTAAGTTGTCACCCTTTTTTGTTCAAATCTATTAAAAGCATTCAAGATACAAAATAACTTAACCATAAGACAGTATTATATGCAAGCATATTTCTAAGTTGTCATCCTAAAATTACAAATATTAATATTAAAATTTACATGAAAAAAAAAAAAAAAAAAAAAAATGTGCTGAGAATTAAAATTTAGGCACTAGGAACAGGTTTAAAAAGTTCAAAGTCTCTTATCCCGGGTGACTTCATTTTAAAAAATGGTTTTCAAAAGGTACAACCATTTAACAAGTCATTTCATTGAAATGATATACACCGCCGAAAAAAAAAAAATATTTTTTGATAGAAACATAATTATAAAAGGTATTTTGTTTACATGTAAATGGCCTTTTCTGTTATTGGTGAAATATACATAAAGCCCTCTTTTTCTATTACACGGCATTTCATTGAATAAAAACAAATACTGATTGTCTGTGGCTTGTGACAAACAATATAAATATGACGTTTCATAAAATTTTGTCCAGTAGTTAAAGAGATATTGGTCCAGAATGGAAATGTACATCAAACCCCCTTTTTCCATGACACAACATTTGAAAAAAAAATAAATAAATAAAACAACACAAGCAGACCGAACGACATCAAGCCTCCTTTTTCCATGACAAGGCATTACATTAAAAAAAAGTATATCGGTGGAGTATCATGAGGACCACATGTATGAATTTTCATTAACCTTCGTCAACGATTTTAGAATATATCTGTCTGGATGGACGGAAGATCGGAGGGACGAACGGACAGACGGACAGACAACATGAAAACTATATCTCCCCCCACCCCGAAATTCGGCGGGGCCTAATAACTGTCGAAGTTCCATCAATATTTACAGTTCCTCCCTAGCTTAATAATGCCTGTAAAGAATGTGGGAAAAAATTAGGCTTCTAGGTTGATAAAGATGTTTTTCTAGAGCAGAATCTGGGCGACTTAATTTACATGCATATCTTAATTCTTACACATATTGCTAAAACAAACATTCTAAATAATTTCAGTAGAATAGGGCATACATTTTCTCTCCGGATTTAGAGCACGTTGTTTTTGTATGACACAAATTTTCTAAAATTGGACCACGTGGTTATACATACATGTATATCGTTTAATTTGAATAATTGTCCTTTCCAAATACACGATGCTAGATATGAAATTTGGGTATAATTGCTTATACAGTTCCAGAAGCGATGATTTTGAAATGTTACTTCATTACATGGATAAGATACAAGATACTTGCTTTTATGTTTAGGCTCATCTTTACTCATCCCAATGCAACCTTTTTCATTCTCGAGTTCTTTGTGGGTTTTGTAAATCTCATCTAGCTACGAGTTCGCCAATCTATAAGAAAGTACGGAAAGGAAAACAAGAAAATATTTAAATGTCAAATAACCAAATTCATATGTTCTTCATTTTTTCCAATTTAAGATCAACAAACATAATTTTTTCATGCCATTTCGTATTGTGACGAGTAAATGGTTATGAAAAACCGGTACAGTCACTTGAGTGAAACGGATCCATCTTAATAACCGGTAGGCACCCCAGAAACACATCAGACTTAGTAACGAATTTGACTGAAACAGACTTAATAACACCAAAGCCGTTTATTCCACATTCGCTAGCTTGTCAGTACTTTCAGTACTTTCATTTTTGTATCATCAGCAATTCGAATTTAGCAAGGTAAGGGTTAATCCAACCGCAATTACCATCATCGAACGTCGGGCTATTCGGGATTCGAGCTCTCAACCTCATGATTAAAGTCAATGGGCGATGTCGACAGGGCTACCGTGACATGGCAATAGAGGCTTTGTGCAACTAATTTGGCACTGAAAACCACGGACCAAGATCAGACTGAACAGACATATAACCTAATATTAGTCTCCGACTTGGGGCGACATGATTCTCCACAGCCGTGAATCAGTTTACTTGTGCCATTTTAACGGCCTTAGTTATGTCGGAAATGCCTCGGGATACAAGCCAGCTTTTATGTATACCCGACGACAAAATTATTGATAGACCAATATTCGATGCTGTTGCAGTCGGCATGTCAGATGTGGTTAAAATTATGGAACGGTAGAAAACATTGTGTGGAAAAGGAGAAAAAGCTGGTACCAGGATTATACTGGTTTTCCGCTGTATTTTCAAAAGAAATTTCCTCATTATCGTAAAGTGGTAAGGGGTTACAAGTTACAGTGTTCAAATATGGTGGTATATAACTCAAGCGTAATATTGGTCAATCCATTATCTTATTATTATAGCTAAAAGGAAGAAACTGGTGCCTAAGATGAAGGATGCAATTAGAAATGGCAACAAAGCATGGCTGGTATACGACACCCTATATGTGAACGGAAAACCAGTGAAGGATGATTAGGGATACGAGGAGAATGTGTTGAAAGTACATGTACTGGTATGGAATTGTAATGGACTTACCAATGATAAATATAATGACGCACAGTTCAAAGAGATACTCTTACAAAATGATATAGTAATATTGTCGGAATCATGGGCAGATGAGTACTTTGATTATGAGTTACCGAACTTTGTTTCGTTCAATTTTCATAGAAAGTTTAAGAGTAAGAGGGCTAGGAGAAATAGCGGAGGAATTGTTGTTTATGTGAGAGATTGTGTTAGTAGAGGGTTAAAATTATTGGTAATCGCTTTGATACTCTAATATGGCTAAAACTAGAAAAATCGTTTTTTAATACTGATGATGACATTTATCTTTGTGGCGCATACCTATGGCCAGATGAGTCGCCAGCAGCAAAATACTATAATGTTAACTTATTCGACGTATTACAAGAAGACATTTTTTCCTATGATCAGATCGGCACTGTAATTATTGCAGGCGACTTTAATGCAAGGACGGGATCGAAGCCAGATTTTATTGTTAGCGACAGTATTATTTCAGAGCCCGACGAATATGATTATGTTTCTAATACAGCCTGTAGCAGGGCCTCACAGGATAAAACCTGTAATGCACGTGGCTCTTAATTATTAGATATATGTAAATCAACAGATTTTTAATAGCCAATGGGAGATTGGGTAACGATTACACGACAGGGGCTTTTTCGTATTTTAAAAAACAATCGTGTACTACAATTGACTATTTGTTATTGAAAGCAGACGCTTTTTGTATGATTAACCAATTCTCCAAAGGGAATTTTACTATATTTAGTGACCATGCTCCACTATGTTTTGACTTGAAAATGTCAAGCTTACCGAGGGAAAAAGACAGCCAAAACTACTTTTGTACATATAGTAAATGGAATTCTGAACATAGAGACACGTTCAGGCGAAATATTATAGGCAGTCTACCTTCTTTTAATGAAATAGTGCAGCAGGCTTGCAACGATGAAATGGGTATTAATACTATGGTAGAACGTTTTTCAAATACAATTTGCGTTGCAGCCGACCCGCTTTTTCAAAGGAAGTATAGTAAGTTAGAACCTAAACAAATTAATAGTTGTAAATGGTTCGATTTAGAATGTAAATTAGCAAAAAATGAATATAAAAGCACGTTAAATAACTTCAATAAAAATAAAACACCCGAAAATAGACATATTCTATGTACATTTAAAAAGAAGTACAAAAAGCTTATTAAAAGTAAAAAGATAAAATATAAAAGGGAGCAAGCAGCGGCCTTTGAAGACCTTAAAAATAAAAATCCGCGCCAGTTTTTGGAGTTTTTCAGACGGAAGAAGAAACGCGTTGCGTCGGATCTGTCTGTTAACGATTTTGAAAAGTATTTTTCAAGCCTTTTAAAAGAAGTTAAAACGGTTACTCTAGATAACATAGAGTCAATTATTGCGAGTGATACTTTCAATATAAATGATGAAACATATGAGAAACTTAATGTGCCAATTACATATGCAGAAGTGCAGACAGCAATAAAACGACTTAATCGAAACAAAGCTGCATGCCCGGTAGATAATTTATTAAATGAATACTTGATAGAATCATGTGATATATTATGCAGTCATTTAAAGACTTTATTTAATAAAGTATTTAATTCCGGCAATTTTCCTGAGTGTTGGGCAAAAGGCTACCTTATTCCTATACACAAGAAAGATAACCCCAATGAAGCGGCAGATTATCGAGGTATTACACTGCTCAGCAATTTAGGTAAATTATTTGCAAGCGTACTAGACGTCAGAATAGAGCAATGGTATAATGAATATAATATACTATCTGACGCCCAGTTTGGATTTCGGAAGAAAAGGAGCACAGTAGATGCTTTGTTTGTTTTAAAAAACCTAATCGAACATGTCTTGTATTCCAAGGGTCGTTTGTATTGTGCCTTTATTGATCTAAAGAAGGCCTTTGACTCTGTTTACAGAAACGCGCTCTGGTTCAAGCTTTTTAATATGGGTTTCGACGGGAAAATACTCAATATTTTTAAATCTATGTATTCTTGTGTTAAACCATGTGTAAAATATAACAATACTGAATCAGACTTTTTTGATATAGGTGTTGGGTTGTTTCAGGGACAAAATAACTCCCCAGCCTTATTTGCATTATTTCTAGAAGATCTAGAGCTATTTTTACAGGAAACAGATACCTGTGGTTTGAAAGTGTCCGATATTTGTATTATATTACTTCTTTTTGCTGGTGACATGGTCGTTTTGGGCAACTCCCCGACCGATTTACAACAAAGTCTAAATAGACTCAATCAGTACTGTACAAAATGGGGTCTAGAGGTGAATACGTCTAAAAGTAAAGTAGTTGTCTTTAGGTTCCGCGGAAACTTACGTAATAACGAAAAGTGGATTTATGGTAATGACTACCTAGAAGTTGTGGATAATTTTAACTATTTAGGGGTGTGTTTTAATTATACTGGATCTTTTAATTTAAATGTTCAGAATATAAAGGGGAAATCTTTGAAAGCTATGCATTTATTATATAACAATGTCAAAATACACCACACTAAACCCGATATATCGATGCGATTGTTTGACACATTTGTTGGATCAATCATAAATTATGCTTGTCCAATTTGGGGCTTCACCAAGTCAAAAGACCTAGAACAAATTCATCTTAAGTACTGCAAGTGTATTTTAGGGGTAAAAAGTAGAACATGCAATGCGGCAGTTTATGGAGAATTAGGTCGATATCCAATATACATTTCGCGATACGTTCAAATTATAAAATATTGGTTGAAATTATTGGATACTGACAATATTATTTTACAAAGAGTTTATGAAGACGCTAAACAAAGATTACATCGTGGTTTTAAAGGATGGTTACACAATGTTCAACATTTATTATACAATAATAAATTGTATTATTATTGTAATAAAGTCATTCATTCATTCATTCATTCATTCATTCATTCTCATCCACAGAGGATATTTGTGTTTTTTCGGGGAAAGATCGAAATTTATTTCATCGAGTGAACATCATCGTTAATATTTTTCGAGTGGCGCAGCCACGAGTGAAAATATTACCGTATGGTGTCCACGAGATGAAATAAATTTGTACCTTTCACCAAAACAAACCAAATATTCTATTTATTTTATGCATCAAACCCCTTTTTGTTGGGACTTGCGAAGTACAGGGGAGCTCTCGGTATTTCCCTACCAGTGAGTTTATCGATCGGTAGATTCACTGGTCGAAACGGCGAAATTATCAAACCATTATTTCCCGATGAACTACTGCAAAACATGGAATAAAATTGGTTAATCCAATACTAAACATATTTATCTTTTAACCGCTCGACAGTAGAGAGTTTGAAATTGTTATGCAAACAGGCCTACTTAAAAGTTCAAGGAAAGCAGTTTCTCCTATTCCATCATAGTACAAGGTAAGCAAATCATTTTTTAAAAAAAAATATTATGCTAACAAAGCCCCTTTCATTGCCTCTAAATTTGATCTTCTAACCCTTTATCACACAATACCGAATTTTAACGATCCTGAGGAAGAGGTCTTTTGAAAACATTGTGGGAAAAGGAGAAAATGCTGGTAACCAGCATTTTTCTCCTTTTCCCACAATGTTTTCTACGCTTCCAAAAAACATTTTCAGTCTATGAGTCACAATTAATCTGTCGTCTGCAAATGTCTTCAAAACTGTCGTTTGGTCAGAGTTAAGCGAGTGACATCTACTATTCAGTGGCAAGTCTGAAATAGTTTGCATAATAATATTGGATTACTCTTTACCCATCGACAAAATTTTAGCCATATCCTGGTGGAAAACATTTGCAGACGACAAATTTAATGTGGCTTAAATGATTGGATTTGTCTTTGAAAGGGTAGAACACACTGTGGGTAAAGGGAGAAAATGCTGGTTACCAACGACAATGTTTTCAAAAGCCTTTCGTCCTCAGTGACGTTAAAACGAGGGATTGTTTGGTAAAAGGGTTGAATTATTGGCTATACGATAACCCCCCCCCCCTTTAACTCTTTACCAAACGACAAAATTTTAGACTTGTCCAAATTGAAGGCATTTGCAGACGACAATATAAATGTGACTCAAAAACTGAAATTTGTTTTTTGGAAGGGTAGAAAACAATGTGGGAAAAGGAGAAAATGCTGGTAACCAACATTTTCTCCTTTTCTCACAATGTTTTCAAAAGGCTTCTTCATCAAGGTCGTTAGAATTCGGGATTGCGTGATAAAGGGTTAATTAACTGAACATTTGTGTGTACTGATCAATCTAGGTTGTGAATTCGAAACTTCAAACTGAAACATGGACAGACTGCATTCGTATAGCAAGGACGTTAATTTCTCTAAAATTGACCAGCACGCCAATAGGGTAAACGTTTCATGATAACGCTTTTGTTGGATATCTGTCTTTTTGATTCTCTGATTCTCTCTCTCTCTCTCAGACACACGTATATATTTGCGCGCATCTGTATAATTATTTTGAATGTCGTTTCGTCATAGATAAGCATGTTCATCGTTATTTGCTTTATTCTAAACCTCTACGTTAATGGCTCGATGATAGCCCATCACAAGTTCGTTTGCTTTTGAGGAAAATGGAGATCACAATCAGGCTACACAGAACATGCATTCTGATCTTCGATCCACACTGCACGTTATTTTTAGGTATCCTTACCAAACTTAAAATTAATCCTTATCCTGCTAAATAAGTAAAATGAAATTTCCAAACTGAAAGTAAAAAAAACGAATGATTAATGCTATTTAAAACTTATTCTAAGAAGAAAGTATCTCCTATCGGACAGTGTAGATCCAAGATCAGACTGCACGTTCTGTACAGTCTAATCTTGATCTATAACTGTCCGCAGAGGGTTTGTGTGTCGCGCTTAGCAGCCTAAGGGTTATTTATTACTTTTTTCCCTATCTTTTATAGGTAAATTCAGGTCGTATTTTAGCTGATCAATGTTTCGACCATGGTTATGTGGGAAAGCAGCCAGTGATTTGGGAAGAAATGTTGTGAAATACGCTGGTAACAGAAACTTTTGCTTCTTGAAAGCATGGATAGTTGCACTGGCCGCCGCGATATAACTGAAATAATATTAAAAAGAGACATTTGATAGGTATGAAAAAAAAAATAATAATAATAATTGAACCATGCTCTGTGAACAGGGGGCTTAATGCATCTGCAAAAAGCATCGACTCATGTCAGCCTGCGCAGTTCGCGCAGGCTGACATGGGCCGAAACTTTTTGCTACCTTTGAATTTTCTCCTTGTTCAAGGGACGATCCATGACCTTATGATTCAGCCGGTTGTCAGACAAATGGGTATTATTGGTCCATAAGCATGTGACGACATGCTCGGTATTATGCATCACGGAGGTGCATAAAGCCCTCTCTTGGCAGAGCATGGATCAATAAGTATTTTGCTGCGTAGCTGTCACAGCTGGCCTTTGACATACCCCATGGTATTAGTCTCGGATGAATAACTGGTGATTCGCGATTGGTTAAAAATGTACACATTTTTATTCCGAGGACCAATTTGCAGACCCATTTATGGCACCAATATACATATATTGCTTCTTTTAATCGACACCCCGCGACGCTTAATCACACCTTAACAAAGGTATATGATAAGGGATAATCCATTTTTTGTACTAACTGATAATTTAATATTTTAACTGGGAAAGCAGAAGTGGCTTAGAAAGATTACTGTGCAAAGTCCTGGTAAATGAGACTCCGGGGAAGCATGGATAGCTGCACTGGCCGCCGCGATTTAATTGAAATATCTTGAAAACGGCCTTAAACACCATACAATCAATCAAGATAGCTGCACTGGCCGCCGCAATTTAACTGAAATATGTTGAAAACGGCCTTAAATATCATACAATGAATCAAGTTAGTATTTCATGGGCTACCTTATAACCCATCACTGCGCATTCTAAACATATTTTCAGATACACCAATTTTAGCAACAACTACTCCTTTTCAAGCAATAAACTGGATTAATATCTTATCGTTCACTTTTCAATAATATTTAAAGCAATGAAAATAATAATAATAATAATGAGGCAAATTGCAGGCGTGGTTACCAGAATCCATAATTTCTCGTCAAATTGAACCAAAAAAGAGTTTCAACATTCGTATTCTTGTACCGCTCAGGCTATTTTTTGTTTGACCCTTTACCACAAGACAAAATTTTTGACCCGTCCAAATTGAAAGCATTTGCAGACGACAATTTCAATGTGGCTCAAATGATGTGGGTTTTCCTTGATAGGGTAGAAAATATTGTGGGAAAAGGAGAAAAGGCTGGTTCCTTAGGTCGTTAAAAGTCGTCATTGTGTGGTAAAGGGTTAAAGATCTTTGTTTATACTGTAGTCAACCTAAAGCACAGTGATGTGATTTTTCTTTCATAGAGTAGAAAATATTGTGGAAAAAGGAGAAAATGCTGGTTACCAGCATTTTCTTCTTTTCCCACAATGTTTTCAAAATGCCTTCTCCCCCAGGGTCGTTAAAAGTCGTCATTGCGTGGTAAAGGATTAAAATTCTCCCTTGTTTGTATTCGTATTGAACCTAGAGCGCAGTTGTAGATAATTATCGATTACAAAACTTACATTATGACTTGAAAAGAGGCTATTATATTTATTTTCGGTGAAAGATAGAAATTTACTTCATCGAGTGATCATCATCGGTAATAACGAGTGGCGCAGTCGCGAGTGAAAATATTACCGTATGATGTTCACGAGAGGAAATAAATTTCGATCTTTCACCGAGAAAAAACATTCTATTTATTTTATGTTTCTAACCCCTTTTTTATTGGGACCTGTGTAGTACAAGGGAGCTTTCGGCATTTCCTTACCAGTGAGTTTATCAATCGATTAATTCACTTGTCGAAATGGTGAAATGATCAAACCTTAACCCACCGTTATTTCCCGATAAACTACCGAAAAACATGAAATAAAGTTTAGCAAGTTACCTTTACACCTCGACTGGCTTAAGTGTTTAACGTCATGGAAGTTAGCTCGATTCCTCCATAGGTAATTTAACAGATAGTTGTTCGACCGATTTACTCCGACAGGCATGTTCAGTCCGTGCGGTATGTGTGTACTCGTGTCCAGCGTTGTTGGACCGAACTATGGGGTTGACCGAACTATGGGGTTAAACCCCTACGAACTTTGGGGTTGAAAATTTTCAACCCCATAGTTCGGTCGGATACCCCAGGTTATGCACCATCGGAACGAATTTTGGGGTTGAACACCATAGTTCGTACGACCTTTGGGGTTGAAAATTTTCAACGTCATAGTTTGGCTTGAAACATCATCCCGCTGTTTCATCATCATCATCATCATCATCGTCATCGTCGTCGTCGTCGTCGTTATCATCATCATCATCATCATTATCATCATCAGCAGCAGCACCAGTATCATCATCAGTAGCATCATCATCATCATCAGCATGACCATCCGCATCATCAGCAGCAGCATCATCAGCAGCAGTAGCAACAGCATCATCCCCATCACCATCACTATCATCACCATCATCATCAGCAGCATCAGTATATCATCATCATCATCATCATCACCATCAGCAGCATCATCATCACCATCATCATCTTCATCATCATCATCATCATCATCATCATCATCATCATCACCAGCAGCAGCATCATCATCACCATCAGCAGCATCATGATCAGCATCATCATCATCAGCAGCAGCATTATCAGCATCACCAGCAACATCTGCAGCATCATGATCAGCATCATCATCATCTTCAGCAGCAGCATCAGCAGCAGCATCATCAGCAGCAGCATCATCATCAGCATCATCTTTTCTATTACTAAAGCCCACAGAAGCGACAAGAAAATAAAATCTCGTTGATTTGCTTAGTGTTAATATGCTTACCTTTGTGCCTTATTATATACTGAACCAAAAAAGAAACTTCCCCTGTGTTTAAGTGCAGTTGCAGTGTTATTAAAAAAACTCAAAATGTCAAATGACCTACATATATTCGGGCGAACGATTACATTATGTATGTGTCTGATAAAACAAATTTTAACTCGAATGAAAGCATTTTGCAGAAGAAACCCGCTGAAAGCGATTTCCACGTCCATGCACGGACCAGTAGAATTCGTGTATATTTTTTGAAACCTTTCAGTCTGATTTTATGGACTTTTATGTCAATAAGAAAAAGACGTTGAAAAAATTTACTTTTTTTTTTTTTCAGTTTTCTTTATTTTTGATATTCCTAGAATTCCGCAAAATTTACGCGAACGTGCAATTGGCATGCTTAATGCTGGTATGACGATGAATGCTGTTGCTATGAATATTGGATGTTCTACTCGTGCTTATTCGACACCTTAGGCAACGTTTTCAAGCAACAGGGCGTACGGAAGATCGACCACGTAGTGGACGTCCGCGCGACACGACGCGTGGCCAAGACCGCTAAATTCGGAACACCCACTTGCGCAATCGCTTCCAAACTGCCACAGCTACTGCTGCTAACACCCCTGGTACACATAACAACCGTATATCTGCCCAAACTGTGCGCAATCGCTTGCGCGAGGGTGGACTAAGTGCACGTCGTCCATATGTTGGTTGTGTTTTGGCGCGACGTCACCGCGTAAATCGTGTTAATTGGGCACGTACACACCAACGCTGGCTTAGACAACAATGGAATAGCGTTCTATTCTCTGACGAGTGGAGGTTTTCCATTCATCGAGGTGATGGTAGGGTTCGAGTATACCGTAGGAGAAATGAACGTTATGCCGACTGTTGCGCACTTGAACGAGATCGTTTTGGGGGTGGGGGTTCTCTCTTGGTCAGGGCGGGCACATGGCTTTCGCACTAATCTCGTAGTTATCGAAGGGAATTTGAATGCCCAACGCTACCGAGATGAAATTCTTGCGAGGCACGTCATCCCACTGTTTCAAAATAATGCCAATATCACTCTTTTTCAGTATGATAATGCCACAAGCCATACAGCTAGGGACACTGTGAATTTCCTCAGGGCGAATAACATTGCATTTATTAATGACTGGCCTGCCAAAAGTCCTGATCTGAATCCCATTGAACACCTTTGCGATAATTTGGATCAGCGTGTTAGACGTCACCCTATTCCACCGTCAAACGCCATTCAGCTAAGACAAGCCTTAATTTAGGAATGGAACAACATTCCACAAGCCAAAACCAATACACTTATCCGTTCTATGCGCCAACGATGCCAGACAGTCCTTCAAGCTGAAGGTGGTCATACCCGGTATTAAATCGTGATTTTGGTGAGCGACCCCTTCCGCATTTTAACTACCATTTCACTACTTCTGGATAAACGCTCACCAACATTTTTTTTTCACACAAAGTCGCAATAAAATACTCTTTCAAGACATATAAATCTAGTTTAATCCTGATTTTCACATTTGTGTATATCTGCATCTGATGATGATGATAATATGCTGCTGCTGCTGCTGCTGATGATGATGATGATGTGTCTAATCCAGTTATGGTGCAAAAAATATTCAACACACAAGTTCGCACGAACAATGATGTTCAACACCAAGGATCATTCAACACCATTGTTCGATTCAACAGCGACCGAACTTTGGAGTTGATTTCTCCGCTGCCGAAAGTCCAAGGATATTCAGTTCTAATCATCAGAACATACATGTAAAGTTGGCCTTTTATCATAGTGTCACAATGTAAATAAAGCATCTTTGATATTTATTATTATCATTATCATTATTATTATTAATCGGGATAATCGGGATTATGAGTCTAACTGAATTATGGTGCCGAAAATATTCAACACAAAAGTTCTTACAAACTTTTATGTTCAACACCAAAGTTGGGTCAACACCAATATGCGGTCCGATTGCGAACGAACTTTGGTGTTTAATTTTCCCGACGCTGAAACTGTTAAGTATTCAGTATATATAATAAGGCACAAAGGTAAGCCTATTAACACATTGGGACTAAGCAAATCAACTGGATTTTATTTTCTTGTCGCTTCTGTGGGCTTTAGTAACAACAAAGAAGATGCTGCTGCTGCTGCTGATGATGATGATGATGATGATTCTGGTGCTGCTGCTGCTGCTGATGCTGATGCTGCTGCTGCTGCTGCTGCTGATGATGATGATGGTGATGACGACGACGATATTGATGATGATGCTGATGATGATGATGATGGCGATGATGATGCTGATAATAATAGTAATAATAATAATAATATGATGATGATGCTTATGTTGATGCTGCTGCTGATGATGATGATATGCTGATGCTGCTGCTGATAATGATGATGATGATAATGATGCGCGTGCTGCTGGTGCTGCTTATAATGATGATGCTGATGCTGACGATGCTGCTGATGATGATGGTGATGATGATGCTGATGATAATAATAATAACAAGCAGTTTCGTTGAAATGATATCCCCCGCCGAAAAAGACCTTTTTTTGATACAAACATATTAGAGGTAATGTGTTTTGCATGTACATATGGCCTTTTTGTTATTGGTCCATGATGAAATTATACATTAAGCTCCCTTTTTCCATGGCACAGCATTTCATTACATAAAAAAATACATAAGAGGTCCATAACAGGATTATACATTAAGTATCCTTTTGCCAGAAATTGGCATTTCATGAAATGAAAACAAATAAAGAAAATATACTTTAAGCCCCCTTTTTCCATGAGACATCGTTATATATATAAAGAAAAAAATTGTATCAACGGACTATCCAGTGGAAGACATGCATGAAGTTTCATCAATTTTTGTGAAGGACTCTAACAATATACGCCGCAACATTTCTGCCATTTCAAGCAGCTAGCTAGAGACTAAAGTGTTGGAATTTCTAGCACCTGCCTGGCTAGCTCAATGGATATATTGTGTTACTTGTGATCTAAAAGGGTTACGAATAGACTGATGGATGGACAGATGAATGGACAGACGGATGCACGATGGACTCATTGGTCATTGGCTTTGATCAACCAATAAAAATATGAAGTTTCATGGAACTATGTGCATAAGTTGGAGATACATTGATAAAAAAAATCAACTTTGACATGAAGCCCCCTTTTTCCATGATACGGCGATAAATTGCAAAACCCTGACAACATGCGCTAGGTCACATGATCTTTGAAAACCCCTCAAAATCTGTTGAGATATGTCCAGTAATTAAAGAGATATTGGTGAAAAATGAAATATAACATGAAGCCCCCTTATTCCATGATGCAATAACAAATCGCAAAACCTTGACAATATGCGATAGGTCACATGACGAGAAACATTCTGTGAAAATTCTATTCAAATCCGTCAAAGAAAAGTGGGAGGAGTTGTGATCACAAGAAATGGAATGAACAAAAAAATGAAGCCCCCTTTTTCCATGACGCAGCTACAAATCGCAAAACATTGCCAAAATACAATAGGTCACATGACGAGGAACATTCTGTGAAAATCTTATTCAAATCCACCAAGAAATGTGGGAGGAATTGTGTTCATAAGAAATGGAATGAAATATAACATGAAGCCCCCTTTTTCCATGACACAGCTAGTAATCGCAAAGACATTGACAGAGTTGCAACGTCAATCTGGGTTAAACATTTTTTCCTTCATTTCCTGATGGTGGTAGATTGGTGTGACAAGTTGAATGTAAAAACTCTGTATAGTTTTCAAGATAAGACTAAAAACATCAAAAGTGTACTGAACCGCGTAACTTAAAATCGCTCCCAGTCGGCCATTTTGCATCGAATCAAAAAAACAAAAAAAGTGTCTCGGCAGAATGGGTTATTGTACACATGTATAAACTTTCACGAAATTCCGTCCAATGGAATTGGAGATATTTGCCGGGACGGACAAACGGACGGACGGACGGACAGACAGACAGACGGACGGACGGACAGACAGACGGAAGGACGGACGGACGGACAACGCTAAAACTATATCCCTTCACCTTCTGCGGGGGATAATAATAATAATAATAATAATATGATGATGATGATGCTTATGATGCTGCTGCTGCTGCTGCTGCTGATGATGATATGCAGCTGCTGCTGCTGATGATGGTGATAATGATGGTGATCATGATTATTATAATAATGATGATGATGCTAATGCTGCTGCTGTTGATGATGATGATAATATGCTGGTGCTGCTGCTGATGATGATGATGAATGTTTCAAGCCAAACTAGGATGTTGAAAATGTTCAACCCCAAAGTTCGTACGAACTATGGTGTTCAACCGCAAAGTTCGGTCCGATAGTGCATAAGCTGGGGTATCCGACCGAACTATTGGGTTGAAAATTTTCAACCCCAAAGTTCGTACGAACTATGGTGTTCAACCCCAATGTTCGGTCCGATGGTGCATAATCTGGGGTATCCGACCGAACTATTGGGTTGAAAATTTTCAACCCCAAAGTTCGTACGAACTGTGGGGTTCAACCCCATAGTTCGTTCAACCCCATAGTTCGGTCCAACACAGGGTCTATTCTAAGCAACCATTTTCTTCCGCTAGGTGGCATTTTTTTCAAATACATAGCCTATCTGATATGGGCATTCCGGGTACAGTACGGGACTACTTTTCAAGGCGGCAATCAATGCAACGAATTTCAAAACAAAATATAGGTTAACACACTAAACCCTACGTTGTACGATTCATCCAGCCACGATTAGCTAGTATATAACCTAAGCACCAGCCATTTATAAACATAGCCCTTACAAGCTTGTGAAAAGCCCTGGTATAAGCCCAGCAAGGTGGGAAAGTTAATTTTGTTGTCAGTCTGTTGCACAAACCCCTGTTTTCCCCATGTTTGTATTTAGAAACTGTCGACAGAAATTTGCAGTGAACAATTGGTATTTAAAAATATATATATTTTCCCCGTTTGAAATCATTTTGTTTTTTGAGAAATTCGTAGTGAAAACTTGGCCTGATATTTCCACAGACGTATTTTTTATTGCCATTTTCCGCCTTCACTTTTCAAGCGGCAAGATACGCACCGCGTACAGGACTGTGGTGCGTCATAACAGATACATGTAGATCAAATCTTCGAAGAATATTGACATGTGCAGATAACGCTAAGCAACAGCTTTGCTAACTTTTCGAACCTATGTGAACGGATAGTAACAAAAGTTGGCTTCTTTGAAAAAGAAGCCAGGAGAGGTCAGCATCAATGCTTTCAAATAGTTTATCGGTTTTTAATTTCAATATATTATATTGGTACATGTACACAAACAAATAATGCATCATAATTATGATTGCTGCAGCGTAGAAACCTCTTATGCATTATATGATAGGCACGTGTCTTTTTCCGGAGTTTTCAAGTCGCGTGATCTTTTCCCGCGGTGTCCTCTTTTTTAACGAAATTATTTTTTTTTTCCTGCTTAGCTTTATTTGTTAAATGAAAAGAAATGGAGAGATCATTTGCAATCAAGTCAATATAACAAATCTTTTTGAAATCGTCATGTTAAAACAAACCACTCCTATTTCCTATTTCAGTTTTTTTGATTTCGGTTTGTTTTATAAAACCATTACGGAACAGACAGTGTATCAGAACAATTTCGTAAAAACATGGATTTAGATGGCAATTTATGAGGCAGTCTGCCTTTCGAACTCACCACTATTGGAGAGTCTGATGACCGCATCGCATGCCGTCTCTAATTTCCTTGCAGGAATCTGAGTAGTGTTTGCTTTGATTCTTTATAGGCATGCGTGAAAAATTATTTCAATGTTCAGGACGAAAATAGTTATACCTTTTGCAACAGGATAGAAAAAGTAAAGTGAATTCTTACAAAAACGATTGGTTCTTGGTGCTGTTGGTCCCACCTCTCTCACAGATTCGTCTCATAATTCCTTCTATCAAACAGAAATAAATTGTTCTCTTGATATCGAAGTTTCGTTTGAGCCATGCTCTGTGAAACGGGTGCAAAATGCATCTGCAAAAAGCATCTACCCAGGTCAGCCTGCGCAGTCCGCGCAGGCTGATCTGGGCCGAAATTTTTCGCTATCGGTCAATTTCCTGGATATCAAAAGACCAGTCTACCTCATTATTTAGTCACTTGTTAGACAAAGTGGATTTTATGTGTCCCTTATTATGTGATTCTTGTTTGGTACAATACATTACGGAGTACATAAAGCCCCCTTTTGCCAGAGCATGGCTCATTTTCATTTTACGTTCTTGCTATGTGTTTGTATGCTCCTTTACTACCTTCGAGGCATATTTTTTGTTTTGTAGGCCACATATAATGATGCCAAGACGTTTGATGATCTTGTGAGGTATCTTCAACAAATCATACAAGATAGTAAGCACGCGCAGTTACTGTTAGCTCGAGGTCTGTTGGCGTGGATTGGACAGGCACAAACCAAGGTGGTCAGAAATGCTCCCTATGATAGCCCGATGAACCTCGTATTTCAAATGGTCAGCAGGCGGGTTGCACACGCTCATGTCTTCAAAACGTTTTGCGGGTAAGGTTATTTTCCAGATATCGCATTGAGTTGAAGGTTTGTCACATAGATTCTTTTCTGTGTCGCTTTTCAGTTATGAGCATATTTCCCGCCCTTATGAAGACAACTTAATGACCAAACATTATGATAAGGGTATCAGACCCAGTGCAATCTGACTTAATGACTACTTATTCAAAAAAACATGCATGTATTCCTACCTAATTTTGTGTAAAGATTAATACAAACATTTGCGTTTCTAGCAGATTAAATTTCGCTAAGGAATGATATTTATTCAATGATGGTAAATAAGCAGTAACATCCTAGTTGTCATGTAGAAGACCAATTTTAGAACGTAAAAATTTAAGCCAAGTTCTGGCAAAAAAGGGTTAAATGTATCTCCTTGATGGCTTATATCAAACAAGTCATCACATGATTATAGATAAAATAAAATTCATTTTGTCTAACAATCCACTGGATCTGGAGGTAGAATGGTCCTTTGACATACAGAAAATTTACTAATAGCAAAAAGTTTCGACCCATGTCAGCCTGCGCGGACTCGATACTTTTTGCAGATGCACTCAGCCCCTTTTTCATAGAGCATAGCCCATTTACATATGCCCTGTATGTCAAAAGTGAAAATGCTTTTGCTATGTTTCGAAAACAGCTGACTTTGCATCGCTGTTGATATAAATCGGGTTAAGAAATGCATCTAAAATTTGCATTTAACACTCCAAACAATTACATGTCATTGGGTATCTAAGACAAGAGATCCAGAACAGACTGCTTATTTCTCAAAGGATACCAAAGTTCCGCACTCACCAATCTTTCCAATATGAATTCGGGCAATACTCGAGAACTGCTGGTGAATTTCACCATGGATGTAGCTGTTCCTATGGTTTTGCTCGATAGAACATATAATAAATTCTTAAGGTTCTTCTAACAGGCGTATTTGTCACTTGTGGCCAAATCATAGCCACATTCTTTGTCACTGATACTCTGTGCTGGCCAGAAAAGACGGCGTACGGAAACCTAAATGAGCCATGCTCTGGCAAAAGGGAGCTTGATGCATCTTCGTGATCCATGATGCCACGCAAGTTATCACATAATTAAGGTTCCATAATAGTCACAATTTCTGAAAAAGGACTTAAACATGAAGTAGACTGGTCCTTGGACGTACAGAAAATTGACCAGTAGCGAAAAGTTTCGGCCCAGGTCAGTCTGCGAGGACTGCTAAGGCTGACCTGGGTCGATACTTTTCGCAGATACATTAAGCCCCCTTTTCACAGAGCATGGCTCAAATGTATATTCCGATTTTAGGTATGCCAACATCGATTGCAAAATTGTAACAGGGCGAGCAAAAGCTATCCGTTATAGGGCCGGGGATAAAGACTCCAGTTACATACAAGGTCACACTTGGAACATATTTACTGCTGATGGGCGACAGCACTTGCTTCATCCAATATGGGCCGTGCAAGTAATTACTGGTTTCTCACATGGGGATGAGATGGTGGTGGAGGTCGACGGAACATCAAAACTGGAGATGCCAACCCAGAATGATGGCCAATCCCAATACGTATTCAACGAATTTTGGTTTTGCACCCATCCAAAGATATTCGTCGCTCGTTGCCTTCCAGACCAGCCAGAATACCAATTGCTCTTGGATGTGGACATGGTGAACAGTGTTGACGAATTTCTTACCTTACCTGACCTTCATCGAAGCTTTTACACTTGTGGACTGTCTCTCATGACGGAAAAATCTTGCCGTCTAAAAGCTAAAAAGGGAAAATGTCAAATTAATCTTTTTGTAAGCGGCACAAAACCAAACAGCTTGAAGTTTTCTTACGAGTTGTCCCTGATAAGCCCCACCAAGGTAACATTAAATGCAGAAGAACTTCCTCTGCTAGTGCTTCTCAACAGAATTCAAGACGTTTTTGAAATCGAAATTCGATTCCCTATTATAGGGGAATACAGGTTCAAACTAAAAGTACACAATGAAGACCAAGATAAAGTAAATGCCTGCTGTGAATTTAGAATCGAATGCAATGACGTTGACAAAAATTGTAAAAGGCTACCAACAGACAGCGGAATAGAAGGGTATGGCTTTGGGCCGTCTGCAGAGGAAGCTGGCTTAAAGAACCCATCAGAGTCATCTGGAAAAATATACGTTGATCCTTCCAACTTGAAAAAGTCCAAAGACCCGAAGAAAAAGGTCATTAGATACACTCTTGACGATGAAACCGGCGAAGAAAATGAATTTATTTCGAACGTTTACAGTGTCGACAAAAAAGGCAAAACCGTTACGCACCCGGGTAAGAAAACACGATACATAAACGCACCATTAGTGGTCGGTCGTTATATATTTCAGTCACAAAATTCCAAAAGGATAGGGGGAATGTTGAGAAAAGAACTTGTGACCTCCCATTTTTAAGATCCATTTTAAAGTTCTAGACAAAATTTAGCTGTTTTTTTTTTCAATGGAATATCAAAACAATTCAATGTGACGTTACACTTCTCAGTTGTTCTCTGCATCCTAACAGAGGTTACATACATGCGAGCAATGCTCTGGCAAAAGGGGGTTTAATGCATCTTAATTACAGATCCATAAAATCCATTTTGCCTTAAAACCGGCTGAATCTTTAAGCACAGTGACCCTTGGACATGCAGAAAATTGACCAATAGCAAAAAGGTTCGACCCAGAGCAGCCTGGCCAGCCAGGCAGACCTCGGTCGATACTTTTTGCAGATGCATTTAACCCTTTTCACAGGGCATGGCTCATGCATGATGAAACTGCAATTTCTTTTCACTCTGATCTGGCTAGCCTGCCGTCAACAGCAACTTGTGTTTTCAGCTAACTTGGGGTTAAGTATGAAGTAACAATATAAAATATCATTCCAAGGTACAAGCAAAACGGTTGTGGATCATGCTACCTGTCACATGAGTGTAGAAATATCTGTACCAGAGCCAGGCGAGTATGCCCTTATCATAGAGAAAAAGGACACAGGTAAGGGAAAAAAATCCGAAGCAAAGCCTGTTGCCAAATACCTCGTGACCACAGATAAGAGTGTCGGTGAGTTCTTTTTAATTCCTATTTTCTCTCCAATTTCGTTGTCTGCGCATGTCATATTCTTCGACGGTTTGACCTGTCTGCTATGACGCATCACTGGACAAATAAAGGACAAATATTAATACGCGGTGAGTAAATTGTCGCTTAAAAAGTGCAGGCGGAAAATGGCAATAAACAACACATATGTGAAAAAATCAAGCCTGTTTTTCGGTACAAATTTCTTGAAAAACAAAATGATTTGCAAACGGGGAAAAAATATATATATTTTCTAAAATACCAACTGTTTAAAGCATATCTCTGTAGACAGTTTCTAAATACAGACATGGGAAAAAAACGGGATTTGTGCAACAGACTGACAACAAAAATAACGTCCCCACCTCGCTGGGCTTATACCGAGGCTTTTTCTCATTCTTATATGGGCTTTGTTTATAAATGGCTGGTGCATAGGTAACATGCTAGCTAACCATGGCTGATAAATCGCACAAGGTAGGTTTTAGAGAGTACGAAGAGTGTTCAAATATGAATGCATCTAAGCACCCAAAAATTTGATTTTTGATAGGTTTCACTGAATTTTTTATTTTGTTCCCTCAAAGTATTCACCTCCAACAGATATACATAGTGTCAGTCTCCGGATCCAATCTTTGAATGCATTTTCATAATCTTTTTTAGGTGTACTATGAAGACACTGGAACATTGCAGAACCGAGGTGTTTGCGGTACAAATTTTCGGTATCTTTTTTAGTTTTGGAAACAAAAAGAAGTCACAAGAGGCAAGGTCACGTGAATACGGAGGGTGGTGGAGCATAGTATACCTAAAAAGGACTATGAAAATGCCTTCAAAAATTGGATCCGGAGACTGAAACTTTGTATATCTGTTGGAGGTGAATACTTTGAGGGAACAAAATAACAATTTCAGTCAAACCTATGAAGAATCACATTTTAGGTGCTTAGATGCATTCATATTTGAACATTCCTCCTAAACGTATATTTTATTTCGAAATTCGTTGCATTGATTCCCGCCTTGAGAAATAGTCCGGTTCTGTACCCAGAATGCCCATATTAGATAGGTTATGTATTTGAAAAATGCCACCTAGGGAAGATAATGATCCAATTTATGATGCTGCATCCATTAATAAGGTCCATATTAAACAACGTACTTGGAGCCATAATAAAGTCTAAATTCTACGAAAGTGTGAACAATGTCCCGAAAAGTCTGAATCATTTAATAGTTGTAAGCATGGACAATGGATCAATGGCAGTGATGATATTTGGAGCCATAATATAATAAAGTCTAAATTCTACGAAAGTGTGAACAATGTCCCGAAAAGTCTGAATCATTTAATAGTTGTAAGCATGGACAATGGATCAATGGCAGTGATGATATTTGCTTCGATTAAGTTTGGCTTGCAGGAAACTTTAACTCTTTACCAAACGGCAAATTTTTTATACTGATCCAAATCCATATCATTTGCAGACGATAAGTTAAATATAGCTGAAATAAAGGAAATTTTCTTTGAAAAGGTAGAAGACATTGTTGGAAAGGGAAAATACTGGTTACCAGCATTTATTGACTTGGTTGGTGCTACGCATCAAGGAGATGCATTAAACCCACTTTTCCCAAAGCTTGGCTCAACTAATGATATGGATTAGGTCTTGAGAGACAGATTATTATAACCAGTTAACAGCCCACGGGTAACGATTTGTATAGTGCAGTTCATGACAGGTGATAAATTAGAGGCTCAGTAGCGGCCAAAAGTAAATATTGCCAGAGTTAAGGTTTTAAATCATACCTTTAAAAAGTTTGACAATTATTGTGTGGATGACATTCTGTTATTGTACGATCGGTCCAAGTGTTAGTTGTTGCCAGAAAAATGAATATTAAAACCAGGTAAAAAGTATACAAACGATAGTGCAGCCTGGCAACTTTTGACCTTTTTAAAATTCATTTTTTTTTTCTGCCAGCGACTAACACTTTGAACGACCGTACGATAACAGAGTGTCACTCAATAATTTGCATACCTTTAAAATGTATAATTTAAAGTTGTCATTATTTTAGTCCTCTATTGGACCTTTAATTCATATGATTATGTCATCACTGAGGCTGGTCGAGATCTGTTAATTATAAAGAACCATTTAAAATTCTAGAGGGTGTAAGTCTGGTTGATAGATCATTAACTTGAGGTGGGCTATTTTAGGCAGGTAAATATCGACCTATATAGATGTACAATGACAAACATTTAAATACGTTATTTATTTTCCGGTCAGGTGGCAGAGCACATGGAAACTTGTTCACGGCTGTGGCAAATCATGTCGCCCCGAGGCGAAGGCGAGGGGCGACATGATTCGCCACAGCCGTGAACAAGTTTCTAAGTGCCCTGCCACCTGACAGGACAACGAATTTATTATACTGCAAAGTTTTACTATTCCAAAGTGTATTACTGTGAAACCTCCCTGTTTTATAGTCTCACAAATCGAGTAGGCTTACGAAATCGAATTTCCCTTCTGAGTGCCCGAAACACACTGAAAACTGAAGTCATTGAAAACTGAGGTCACCGAAACCTAGGTAAAACATGTAGTTTTGTGCATGAAGTTACTGCGATTGATATTCGACATATTTTATTTAAACATGGATTTAAACAACGCCTTGAATTTAATGATTTGTTGGCAAAAGTAAACGACCATTAATTCTTTCAAAAGACCGTGTTAGTTTATCATCATTTCATTAACGTTACAGTGCATGATCTTTAATATTTCACGGTTAGTGTTCATGACGATTCGACGATACCATCTTTGAGTTTGCTGTGCTGTACAATGGGAGCTGTCAATGTACAGCAATATATATTAGGAGCATAAATATCAAATCAGATCGCAAGAAATTTCTTTGCAGTATAATAATTAGATCTATTGCTATCATACTTTCCTTGAGTACTATCTCTTCTGTTCAAATAAAGCTAAGCATGAAATCATCTTCTGCTCAGATGACGCTAAACATGAAATCAAGCTAATGAAACGAAAGAAGAAGAAAGAGCTAAAATTGAGTAAAAAAGAGCAGGAGAAGAAAACGTTGAAGGAGGATTACGACTCTCTCCAGACAGAAGTGGATAGCTTTAGCTTACTGGGTAAGATGTGCATGACAATCCAATAACAAATAGTCTACACATGATAAGGCTTCGAAGTTCACTGGATCAGATTTGCTATAAAAGCGGATAACCTTTCGTTGATCTGGGACGTCATATTAGTCAGCAAAAAGACTTCAAATTGAACTTTTTACAAACAATGGATTTCCTTATTCGGCTTTCTGTGGCCTATTCCTAACAAATAGGACTACATGCCAACAGAGAAAATGTTACGCCGTAAAACAGGCGATACACAGTTAAAATATATGTATGATGTTTTGTAGGACATGTAGAACGTAATCATTTGTTTACGGTGTAATTTTATACCCCGACATATTATGGTGACGGGCATAATACTGTGTTTGTGTGGGAGTTTTCGGTAGAAGGTGGTGCACGTGTCCGGCCAATAACTTCCGGGTCCCATATTACATAATACACGGAAACGAAACGAAACGAAACGGAACGAAATAGAACAGATACCATCAGAATTCACCGGCATATCTTCCTTTTGATTGCAATTAATGCAAAAAAGTAAAAATTCAAATTCGATAGAGGCTGTTGGCAGGACGAATGTGCTATTACTCTGAATCTGGATTATTATTTACTTCGTTATCAAAATAAACCCTCATTAAACTGTTCTTCAGCTATACGGTAGCTATCAGTGCTGCTAACACGTCGATGGCCAATTGATATGCGAATAAGATTGTTTGTTCGCACGACAGTGATAGGGTTATTATTTGCCATTTATAAATGCACCTAGAATAACCCTTATCCTGCTAAATAAGTTTTATAAAAACTTTTAAGGCGATAGTAGAAACCCGAATATTGTTAATCCAAACTTATTGTTTTGGAGAACAGTATCTCCTTATCGGACAGTGTTGATACAAGATCAGACTGCACGTTGTGTAGTCTTATCTTGTTCTACACTACCCGCAAAAGGTCAGTGAGTCACGCTTAGGAGCCTAAGGGTTAATTGATTTTGGAACATATTTATGTCAGATTTTTTTCCCGTGTTCTTGCACTAAGTCTAAATACATTTGACCTCTTTTTTTTTTTCATGTGAAAAAGTTATATACTTAAAGAAAAAAGTTCGCTAAGTTTGAATGTAAATACTTTTTTAACGCATCAGTAGATTTGGTAAAAATCTTTTTTTTTTTTAGAAAATGTCTTGTTAATCTTTTGATATCGGCATTTTGGTCAGAAAGTATCAGGTTGATTGTCCTATTTAAATTAGAAGGGAGGTGTCGATTTCAGAAGTCAGCAATCAGTAATGTGAGTGAAAACAGCGTGCAATACTGATTGCTTGAAAGCTACGTCGCAATGACAGCACAAGCTTTTTTATGTGAGCCTGTGGGATGTTATTCCATTCTTCATGCAATGCTGCCCTTAGGTGACGTTGATTGGTGGATTTGGAAGTCGACGAACGCGCCGATCAAGATTTATCCAATAGATGTTCTACTACTGGGCACAAAACCGAACTTTTTGATGGCCAATTGTCAATAAAATCAACGTTATGATTTTGTAAAAACTGTATATTAACACGAGCAACGTAGTGTCTTTCACTGTTGTAACGTCGCAATGGCATCATGGGTTTGAAGCAGAGGGACCATACGAGGGCCTAGAATATTTTTCCTGTATTTTTGGCCTTTAAACTTCCTGCAATAAGGTGGTGTAATAGCCGGAAACAAAACCGCTCCACACCATAACTCATCCCCGCCCCCCAGAACGATCGCGTTGCAATACGTAACAGTCGGCACAACGTTAATTCTTGCATGAGAACAATCGAACACGGGCGTTAGCTGAGATAATGAAAAACTCGACTCATCACAAAAATAATTGTCCACCAACGCTGTCTTGTCCAGTTTATTTTTCCTGAGGCCAATTGCTGTCTAGAATTGCAATGGAGCTGACGTACGGGCGACGTACATGCAAACCGTTATCAGCTGAACGATTCCGCATTGTCTGGGAGGAAATTCGGTCGTTGCGAACACCTGGTGTAACAGCAGCTGTAGCTGTTGCTGTTCTTAAGCGGTCTCGTAGGTGCTGATTCACAATATAGTGGTCATAGGCTCGAGTCTTAATAAGTTTTTTGTACTCCCGGTTTGTGCAAATCGCCGCCGAAGGCTCATGACTGCTTGCACGGATGCACCAACAGGAGCTGCAGTAGGAAGCCAAGCCTCCAGCATACGTAGGGCCCTCTATAGTAAAATTTCCTGACACTGATATTTCTGATTAAAACGTGGACCTGATATGTCAATCCCTTACATGCCCCGAAACTCGAATTTTGCATTAAATAAAACCTAAATAAAACCGACCGGTCTTTTCACCAGGCATTATCTGACCAATTTTGCAAACTATAGCGCTGTTAAGGTTATATTACGTGTATATGAGCGTACATCTCAAAGGTAACCTTGTTTATTCTTAGCTATACGAGCAGCCCTGCCCAGTCTCTGTTTTCGGACCCGAAGTCGTCTCTCTGTCTCACAGCTTCTGTTGAGACATTAATTACAGTTTTATAAACGTAGAGGAAAGATATACAAATAAATAAATAAATAAATAAATAAATAACTGTGGGGACTCTATACTGGCAAGGGTCAACAGAATGCATGTTGAAGGGCATCGACACAAGACCTCAAGGGTATTGAAGGTACATGTATCACAAAGTAGTCATGCGAAATATGCCGGCACCCTGCAAAAGAAATATAATACCACAATGAAAGAAGAATAGAATAAAAAAAAAAAAAAAAAGAGATTCCTTTTCAAATAAATCTTAAAATCGCATCAAATATGTTGGAGACGGTGAAACTTCCCAAGCCACAGGTCCTGGTTAAGACTTGCCGTTTAGATTAACAAATTCTGTTTCTGACTAGATTTTTAAGCCTTAAGAACCACGTATGAAATAATCGCAAAATTTCACCAATGGTCTCTTTGTGTTCTCCATATAAAACATGGGATAATACAATAAAAAAAAAAAAATGGTACAACAGAAAAATAATAAATACATGTATAGACAAAAACAGTTATAAAAAAGTGCTAGATTTCGTTCTATTTCGTTTTGTTTCATAGTGTTTCCTATCGTTTCGTTACGTTTCGTTTCTGTTTTTTACTTTCTAGGGACCCATAACTTCAAGGTACAAGGTACGATTTTAAAATAATTTGACACAAATGATCACCATGGATAGATAATGTGTTGCGTGCAACAACCGTATCGCCAGCTTAAAGGTCAAGGTCACAGTGCTGGGTTGAACTTCGTGAATATTTGGTACAATTGTGTGACATGGATGGTTGGATTTCTGAATCATATATTACAAATGATCACCATGGATTGACGATGTTTCGGGTGCAAAAATCGTTGTCACCAGGTTGAAAGTCATGCTCACAGGTCGCAGATGTTGCGTGTAGTCTGCCACAGTTGTTAAATTTTGTGCTGGCCATTACCCTTTAACCCTTTGATATGTATTCATGATACTTCATCAAGCTGTAAAGTTTTTTAAGAAGGCATGTCGAATACAAGAAACACAACTCTAAGTGTATATTTGAGTTATCTCCCAATGGTTGTTAAAGTTTCCTAAGGTCAAAACTCCTCTACCTATTGAGATATTTTAGAGATAATGAATTGGAATGCTTAGGACATCAAGAAGGAGAGGTGGATTCAAGAATTGTAACTGTGGCTTACTCCTTCTATTTTAGGTGATCTCCCATGGTGGTAAAATCATGTGGAGTCACTTTAATGGTAGTTAGTAGAGCTGATAAGAACATGAAGGGGTGCCAGGATATGTAAGGATAACCCTGAACTGAGAGTTGGAGTTTACTCCCTTATACTTCGAATGCACAATATCAGTAGTGCATGTCTTTTCTCATGATTTTTGGATCCTTTGTTGAAAATCATTTACCAGTAAACACCAAACTGAGTTTCTCAGACTTATGCTTCAGCAGTTATTATCTTTCTAAGCAACTGCCCTTATTATGCCCCTCGGCATAAAATGGCAGACGGGCATGTTGTATTACCCCTGTGCTAATGGAAAAGGTAGTGTTCATGTCCGGCCCTTAACTTTGATGTGCATTGTTGGATTTCAAAATAATTTGGCACAAATAATTGCCATGAACAGACAACATGTCGCGAGCAAATCCGTTTTGCTAGCTCAAAGGTCAAGATCACGGTGCTTGGCGAAAATTTTCGAGTATACATGTTTGTTTGTATTGAAGTTTGACGTCATTTCCATAGCTTAAGTCATATCACAGCGGTAATAACGCTATTCTAACAGCTTATGTCATATTACGGCGGTCTGTGCACCTACGCTCGTGTTTCCTGGCTTTCTTAAACCAGTATTGACACATCTTTCTTTCCAAGCCACTGACAACTTTTCTTCCATTCATCAGAGGTGAGAGGCGAAAAATCCGCAGTGTATATTTATATATGAAATATTTTTGTCAATAAGAAAGGCTTTAGGTCCTCGTTTGAGTTTGGAACTATACCATGACTGTGACATTTGTCATTTTGTGGGGCATCCATGGCAATGAAACATTTCTTGGTTGCTTTTTGCAAGCAAGTACGGTGCTTTATTAATCACTTCGGTGTTAAGGTAACTTCCCGAGCATGTGTCCATTTATCAGATCTACTTTTCTCCTCCAAGCTACTGCCTTAGACGTCATCTCTTCATTAAGGGAAATGCAAAGGAGACACTATATGCACCAACTTTTCTCTTTTCAGAGTCCAGTGGAAGATCAAACTGAAGAAAAGTGGCGGAGAGAATCAGCGAAAGAGCAATTTCAAAAAAAGAAACTGTCAGTGACTTTCTCAGCAATTTAGACTTCAATACAAGCCAGTAACTTTTTTGTAGAGTTTTTAAGTACAAATGATACTACATGGCAACATGATATTGATTGTTCCTAAAGAAAACTGTTAATCTGGCAATCAGAATTTAACATTACAAAAAGCGTGTTACTGAAAATACAGTCAAAGTTTTGGTAAGTAATTTGGGTATGGCCAAAAATTCCGTTTTAACTATTATTGCATTAGGATTATCGGTGTTTGATTTCAATATCTTCTTCGAGAAGATTCCGTCATAAAAATATTACACGTTGATTGACGACCCTTAAAATAAACCAGGAAGCAACTGGTTGTCGATATTTATTGCGTCATGTGAAAAATTTGTGAAGATTGCTCTATTGTAGGCATAAAGCAGTTACAAGTGATATACGAAAGTTTTGTCCAAGGGATAATAGCGGGATTCTGGCTATTAGGCACCAAGCCTTCCCACCTTTCGGTGTAGCTGTCTACGCTAGATTTTGACCCACTTCTTGCTATAGATATACTGAAATGAATAAACAATAATTTGCAATAGGTTAACGACATGGACATGTTTATTCTGCGGATCCCTGCAGGCCTATTTGTAGGCAAATTTGTGACACAGTATACAAGCGTTGCTACCGCTGTTTTCATGCGTTCCCCTTTTAAGGGAGATATTCAGATTTTTAAAACCTCACCAAACTTCCAAAATGATTTATCTCTGAATTTAAGTAAGGCGATAGCTTGCAAATCATCAGAAAAGAAGAAATACATAAGGAAGGAAAACAAAATATTGAATGGGATTTCCTTTATTGGCTATGTATAGCCGCTAAGGGTATTTCTGGATTTCGAGCCAGCGTTTCGTCTCGCAAACACTTGTGGGAATGTCACGTGATCAATAAGCCACTTTAATGTCGAGGATTCGTATTCCAATGAGTACAATGACGTCATATCTGAAGTTATAAAAATAGACGGAGTTTCCGATAGCAGTGCGACCATTATGTTATGTATGCACCAAAATTAAACTTTTTTTTTATTGCTTATTATTACCGTCCAGTTTATTTACACTAGTAAAGGAGAATAAATTTAGTAGTTTTTTTTTTTCTGTGTTTAACGCAAAATTTCGATTCACGTCCAAAAACTTTAAGTATGCCTCTAACCGATTACTGTATTTCTACATGTATTTTCAGACTTGTCAATTTTCGCAGCAACTGCAACTTCTCCTTTTGAGCGATTATTAGAATTATCGCCAAATCTTCAAAAATATATGAGCCATGCTCTGGCAAAAGGGGAGCTTAATGAATTTACGTGGTCCATGGAACCAAGCAAGTCATCACTTGATTATGGATCCATAAAAATCCATTTTATCTGAAAACCAACTGAATCATGGGGTGGAATGGTTCTTTGAATATACAGAAAATTAACCAATAGCAAAATGTTTCGGCCCAGGTCAGCCTGCGCGGACTGCGCAGGCTGACCTGTGTCGATACGTTTTGAAGATGCATTAAGCGCTTTTTTCATAGAACATATTGCTCATGTCTTACGGAAAATTTTATCTTGCAAAACAATACGGAAAAAGAGGTAATTGCTGATTTGGTTGCTTTGTCATTATTTATGTCCGTTTTGAACCACAAAAGAGTTCAAATATTCATATCCCACCACCTCATACGCACTCTATCTTTTTTTGAACAATAGTTCTTGTTTCCGAGTGACTGAAGAAGTTATTTCATGTGATGGGCCCAATTAAGTTTATGGAACGTTAGATTAGAAATGGGCGTCTTTTTTTTTTTAAACATATTGAACGTTATTTCTTTTCTACGCCATAATTCTAACTTACCTAAATACCTTTTGCCTTTACTCCAGTTATGATCGAAAAGAGCACTGTGACAAGCGGGATTAATGCATCTACAAAAAGTATCGACCCAGGTCAACCTGCGCAGTCAGCGCAAGCTGACTATGGACGAAACTTTCTGATATCGGTCAATTTTCTGCACGTCACGGACCATTCTCCCTTCTGATTCAGTCGTTTTTTTGGACAAAATGGATTTTATGGATCCATAATTATGTGATGACTTGCTTAGTATCATGCATCACTGAGATGGAACAAACCCTCTTTTGCCAGGGCATGGCTCCTAAAAAAATGGATTATGCGGAATAGGCTGTAATAAAATACTGTCATCTTCTTTGTTTGTTTTAGAAGCAGTTTCAATAATCCAATCGACGCGAAAGTTATCAATAAAGCCATTTCAAGTCAAATAACCCTACCCTACCCAGGAAGGTTCATACACATGTAATTGCCTAGCCTGGGTTCCAGTCCGTTCATTTTTTTATATATAGCTACCAAAGAGTAATATAGTAGACCAGGATTAGGAGAGCGTGATACGGTGTAATTAAGAAATCATTACCGCCTCGACCCAGGCTGATAATTGCCAAACTCGGCGATTTTTTCTCCGAGGATTGATGATATTCATTGTGATAGGATTCATTTGTATGGTGCCGCTGAAAATAACTCCTAAAGTGCTATTTAAAAAAACATTTTTTTTTCCAAACTTACAACGGATTTTTTTGACAGACTCGTTACATAAAAAGAAACGAAAGTTTTCGAAAAAAAAAAGTCTTTCAAAAATAAAAATAACTCCCTCTCTCCCTCTCTCGTTCTGTCTGTCTGTCTGTAACCCTTAACTCTTTACCAAACGATAGAATTTAAGACGACTCCAAATTGAAAGCAGTTGCAGACGACAAAATAAATGTGACTCTAAAATTGAAATTTGTTTTGGAAAATTTAGTAAACATTGTGGGAAAAGAAGAAAATGCTAGTTACCAGCATTTTCTCCCTTTCCCACAATGTTTTCACAAGGCCTCTTTCCTAGGGTCGTTAAAAGTCGGAATTGTGTGGTAAAGAGTTAATATGTCGCAGACAAAATTTTAATATTCAAGTCCGTCATCGGACAGCGTAAATAAAGTGCAGACGTCGCAAAAGGCTGTCTTTTTTTTCTTCTACACTTAGGTATATATTTCTTGCAAGATATTCTGACCAAATTCGAACTAAAAAAAATCTACAACAACAAACATTGGTTTATTTCTGTAGAATGAAATGTCCATATCCGTTTTTCTAGCACTTAAAAGATTTCAGTAGATCTCTAAATTTTATGAGCCGAGTCTCTTCTGTATTTGACCCTTTAAAACAGGCAAATGTTCCTCTTCATATCTATGAGGTTGGTAGGTGTCTATATACGGGCACTTTCTGTAAGAAAAACAAACATACATGCAATAAAAACATACCAACAATTAACATTTTTATTATATCGCCAAACTTAAAAAGAATGATTTATCTCTGAAATCGGCACGCCGATCATCAGTAATGAAGAAAGACAAAAGTACGGAAAAAGTATTTTTCATTGGTATTTCCTTCATGGGCTACGTAGCCTCTTTTAGATTTTGCGCCAGAGTTTCGTACTGTCTGTCTTCTCGAATCATTTATTATATGATACACGTTTTCTATAGAGTAGATTCGATAACGCAAATCTTGAAACTACATTACTTTAGATTTCTCCTTAAAGACATTGCAGAGTGGACTCCCTATACTAATAAACAAACATTATCGAAC
The DNA here is from genome assembly GCA_945859785.2 of Tridacna gigas. Classification (NCBI taxonomy): domain Eukaryota; kingdom Metazoa; phylum Mollusca; class Bivalvia; order Cardiida; family Cardiidae; genus Tridacna; species Tridacna gigas. Next base: position 11,356,399 of record OX244030.2, on the reverse strand, counting down.
TATCATGAAACGGGTCCTTTAAACATTTCTTTTACCTTCTAAGCCGACGTATTGCAGGCAATGAATACTTAAATGTAAGTAGATCATTTAAAAATAAAACGTATTTCATGACGGAAGAGTTAAGATGAAACAATCCAATTTGCAAATTTCTATTTTTAACTTGAAAATTGAGCCTCTACAGAAGATTCTATAGAATTGATTATCGCCCACCGACGGCACTTTGATCTTTTCTGATCTGCAATACTTTATTTTTTTTATAACAGAACAAAAAAATTGAGATAGAAAAACCACTTTATGGCCATGTGAATGCAAGTCAAATAGTTAGGCAGTATATTCTTTTATTATATATATAGAATTTGCCTCGGTGGTTCAGTAGTCTGTCTGTAAAAAGAATTCACTTAGTATACTCAAAGGATAAGAAATGCAGGGTAATATTACTTGCAATACCTTGCAACACGTTGTTAAAAATCAATGAATCCTAACCATAACCCTGCAGGGTTCGGCCGTTGCGATGCTTATGCAAGGTCAAAGGCAAATACAGGTTGCCATACATTTTTTGTCAATGCTTGCGCTGAAGAACGTCTTGTAAGACTTCTAAGGCAAACTGTGCGGGTCTAGGTATTGGCGACCGTGCGTGACATCAAAAGGGCAGGACAGAATTATTCGTCTCGTGTTTTTTGGCAATCGTCACCTAACTGCCACTGAACCTACCACTAATACAGTAGGTATTCATAACCGTCCTATAAGTGCTAAAAGGAATCGGTTGCGAAAAGTTGGTTTGCGGGCCCGTCACCCATACATTGGTCCGTGCCTTACCGTTGCTTGTCGCCATCGTCTTATGGCTTGGGTTGCTGCACATGCACCCAGAGTATACCCGTTGAGGCAGAGGAGACAAGTCATGTTTATTACTGAGTCGCGGGTTCTCCCTGTTTCGAGCAGACAGTCTACGTCGTGTATACCGACGTGCTAAGAAATGTTTTACTGACTGTTGCGTTGTAGAGAGGGATAAGTTTTAGGATGGATTAGTTATGGTGTGACGGGGTATCTCACATGGGGTTAAATCACCCTTTCACTGTTCGTTCAGTGTAGACCAATCTTCATTCTTACCTAAAAATGGAACATTCTACCTGACATCTTACCCTACCTAGAATCATCTGAAAAGTTATCCTGCGTTTCTTTATCCCTACAGTACAATTCTTATTGCTCAAATGATATTCTAGATCAATGAAAGGTTGTTCGCATTTATGGCTGATCTAATCCAGTGGACTAAGAACCCATGTCATGTGTATACCACTTGTTAAATGGATTCTAAGCTTTAAAGCACATCTTACCCAGTAACCCATAGTCGTCGACTTCTGTCTGGAGAGCGTTGTAATCTTCCTGTAACGTTTCCTTCTCCTGCTCTTTTTCACTCAATTTTATCTCTTTCTTTTTCTCTCGTTTTATCAGCTTGATTTGATGCTTAGCGTCATCTAAACAGAAGAGACAACACACTGGCTGTTAATCATATAGGTCTGATGTATCCAAACTAAAAGTTTGTCAATTTCTAACTGTATGGGCCGATTTTGACCTCCTTAAATTATTTCACTGGAGGTTAATTGTCTATGAACCAGGCTTACACTCTCGAGACTTTTTATTAAGTAGCTCTAGGTATTTACCAGGTCTCGACCAGCCTCAGTGATGACACAATCACCTGAATTAATCATCTGAATTAAGTTATGACTTCTTATGACCTACATCATACCCATCGTTACCAATGCATGACAAGCCTTGATGCGACCTAGGTTTGGCACCACACAAAGTTCCAAGGTTATCAAGTAGTTGTAAAATCTGTCTACTATACAAGACTTTGACCATATGATTACTTAATTAAGCCGTGTTCTGGGAAAAGGAGGTTTGTTTCATCTCCGTGATGCATGGTACCAAGTCATCATGTAATAATTTATCCAAAAAAAAAATCTATTTTGTCCTATAACCGACTGAATCCTGGGGTGCACTGGTCCTTTGATGTGCAGAAAATTGACCAATAGCAAAACATTACGACCCAGGTTATCCTGCAAAGGCTGAGCTGGGTCGATAATTTTCGCTAATTCATTAAACACCCTCTTTTCAGAGTGTGGCTGTTAAACTTTTACCTTACTCTCAGGTATTCAGCTTTATTAAACGGACTGTAGCATCTAACAAAATCCATGAACACATATTAGCCATTAAATATCTAATGAAAAGGTGAACAAGACAGGAATAAATTGTATGCAATCCCTTTTCTAGATGACCATCGTTGTAATTGTATGACAACTTTTTACTTGTCAAATACGCATCCGCTTGACCGTATTTAACCCTTATCCTGCTGAATAAAAGAAGTGAAACTTTCAGGCCGATAGTATAAGCCAAAAACTTTCCTGTTTCAAAGGGATTTTGGAGGGAAGATATCTCCTTATCAGACAGTGTAGATCAAAGATCAGACTGCACGTTCTGTGCAGTCTGATCTTGATCTACGCTGCCCGCAAAAGGTCAGTGAGTCGAGATAAGCAGCCTAAGGTTTAAATCTTTAATCTTATTTAATATATAAGGAATATTATGCTGTGGTAGGTTTCCTGGTGCTTGTATTTAATTCGTGCTGCGTAAGAAAATTTGGTATTGCGTGAGACCAAAGATCGAGCGGGATGTCAAAATTTTCTTGCGCTGCTAGAAGTAAATACAAGCATTAGGAAAGTTAACTACTACATAATATTCCTTTTATTATATACCTACAACTTTCAATGACAAAATTTTGCAGTTATTGACATTTTATTCGTAAACTGGTACACAAAATAAAATAGACAATGGTGTAGTGGCTATTAAAATTACGAATGGCGGATAAATATGATAGCGTAAATTTTGACCAATCAAATCGCAATTCGTATTTTTTCCGCGCGTGAGTTACGTCCTTATACGTCATCACATCATAACTGGAACCGTATTTCACAGTGTGTAAATACGGAGTTTTTTTTTTTGTCGTGTCTGTAATTTTATCCGTGTGCGACGCATGTATTTGAGCCGGAAAATTTTCAGGTATATGATAACATACAATACTGGACACATATGGTTTTCAATATCTGGTAATGTCTTCCGAGTCTTTGTGGTAGGACTAAAGGTTCTCACGAAATCCATGTACAATTATCCATTAAATGTCTAATGAAAAGGGTTTTGATTGATTGATTGTATGGTGTTTAAGGTCATTTTCAACATTATTAGCTTGACTGTTTTCGAAGAAAACTTTGAAATATTTTCATAGCCCTGTCGTCGTCTGCGTCGTTGTCGTGCAAAAACTTTGACATCTATGATATCTATGTTATAACTGAAGATATTTACTTCAGATTCGCACTGGTTGTTAACTTTAAAAATGGGAACCCATACGGCAGGGGCAGGTAACCATCAAAATATTTTTGACACATATGCCCCCTCTTTGACTCAAATTTGATTAAAAATCAATCTTATTTCTTAATTTTAAAGTAACTGCAGTCGAGCGTTGGGACCCTCATTTGGTGCTCTTTTTTCAGTTATATCGCGGCGACCAGTGCACCTAGAGTTTCTGTTACAGGGACTTCACGATGTTCTTCCCAGGTCACTGGCTGCTTTCCCACACAACCATTTTCGAAGCAATGATCAACGGTAAGAGAGGAATGAAATCTGTCGCAATGACTATCGTCAGACATCGGAAAGTAATTGGCCGAGCTTGGGTGATGAAAAGGTAAATAAGGGCAGCTGTAAGTAACCCGTCTTGCAGATTAACGTGGATGTAATGTACCGGTATATATTAATTTGGAGTTTGATTGGTCAGAATTTTACATTATAACATTCATCGTGTTTATTTGTTTCATTTTGCTAACCGTTTTTGAATAAAACGTCAACAATTTGCAATATATTGTTGCTGAAAGGTGTAGGTATATAATAAAAGGAATATTATTCTGTAGATACTTTCCTGCTGCTTGTATTTACTTCTCGCCGCTCAAGAAATTTTTTACATCTCGCTCGAACTTCGGTCTCGCGCGATATCAAATTTTCTCACGCTGCTCGAATCAAATACAAGTACCAGGAAAGTTACACCAGCATAATATTCCGTATATATTGGACACAAGTGGTTTTCAGTTCTGGTATCCGACACTGTTTCACCCGTAACCAAATGACAAAATTTTAGGCTGGTCCAAATTGAAAGCATTTGCAGACGACAAAATAAATGTGACTGAAAATTTAAATTTTGGTTTTGGAAAGGGTAGGAAACATCGTGGGAAAGGGAGAAAATGCTGGTTACCAGCATTTTCTCCTTTTCCCACATTGTTTTCAAAAGGCTTTTTCCTCAGGGTTGTTAGAAGTCGGGCTTGTTTAGTATAGGGTTAACGCTTTACCAAACAATCACAACTTTCAACGGCCCTGAGGAAGACTTTTGAAAACACTGTCTTCCAACAAAATGTTCTACCCTATTTTAGACAGATTTCATGTTTTGAGTTATATCTAATTTGTCGTCTGCAAATGCTTTCAATTTCGACAAGTCTAAAATATTGTCGCCTGGTTAAGTATTAAAAGACAGGCTTATTACTGAGATACGAGCGAGAGAGAATGGTACAACGACAGTGCTGTGACTGACCAATCTTGCAGGAATACAGCCAGGCCTTGTAGATTTATTGTCACTTACTTGATACCGATATATGAAAACTCTTTCCCCTAAACGCATCTAATGAATAAATAAATGTTTCGTGTTAACTTGCTTATCAACTCTTCATCAAATGACATTACTTTTGGGAACGTGAAGGACGGCTTTTACAAACATTGTGAGAAAGGAGGAAATCCTAGATTCGTATTGACCAACCTTCCTTAAGAACATTCTTAGTCTTATTCTCAAAAATTTTCTAAATTTGAATGTAACTCAACTTCCCACTGGCGAAAATAAGTTGTCCCTTTACCTCAAATTCCCGAGTTTTAACAATCTTGAGGGCGACAACTTTTGAAAACATTGTAAGGAAAGATAGCCAGCATTTTCTCCTTTTTCAACGATGTTTATTACCATATCTAAGATTTGTTTCCGTCTATCTTTCTTCTGTGCATGCTTTGGATTTGAACAAGTCCAAAATTTCTTCGTTTGAAAGATAGTAAAACTTTTCAACAAACCGAACTTAATCGAAGCCATCATTACTACCTCCATCGATTCTTCGTCAAAGTTTACAACCAACAAATGACTCTAACTGTTCGATAAATTGTTCAAAATCACGTAAATTTCAGACTTTGTTCATGGTTCCAGTACATTGTTTATGGGTGCAGCACCAATAATTGCAGACAAAATCAATATTAGAATTTGAAAGAACTCACCGACACTCTTGTCTGTGGTCACAAGGTATTTGGCAACAGACTCTGTCTGGCCTTTCTGTCCCTTGCCTTTCTCTTTCTTCCCTATTACAAGGGCATACTCGCCAGGCTCTGTCACTGATATTTCAACTGTCATGCGACACGTTACAGGGTCCACAACTGTGTTGCTTGCACCTTAGACCAATAGTTCATATTAACCGTCAGTATGCTTCAATTCTTTACCAAACGACAAAAGTTTAGACGCATCCAAATTGAAAGCATTTGCAGACGACAAACCAAATGCTGCTCCAATAACTCGATTTGGCGCTGAAAGGATAGAAAGCATTGTGGGATAAGGAGAAAATGCTGGTCACCAACATTTTCTCCTTTGCCCACAATACTTTCAAAGGACTTCTTCCTTAGGGTCGTAAACTCTTCAGAGCCCCAGCATAGTACTGGTGAAACCCAGGAAATACATGAATATGTGAGCTGTCGCAGTGATATGACTGATATAAAGTTGAAAGCTGCGTAAAACACAATTCAATCTATTAATCAGGGTCTTAAAAAGTCGAGATTGTGTAGGTTCTTCCGAAGACAATCTCGGTCAAGGTCAGAGTAGACAGAACGTGCAGTATTATCATACTTGAGCCTTCTCAGGATTAACTAAGAAATACGAGCGTACAGCTGAGAAGAGTTGAGTATTGTAATAATGTGTTTATCTGTGGGTTTTTTTGTACCATCATCATAAACTTTTAACTCTCGTTGTTTTCTACAGTGAATCAACGTGGGTGATATTGGTATTCAATTGAATTAAAGCCATGCTCTGTGAAAAGGGGGCTTAATGCATTTGCGGAAAGTTTCGACCCAGGACCTGGGCCGAAACTTTTCGCCATTGGTCAATTTCCTGTATGCCAAAGGACCATTCTACCTTATAATACAGTCGGTTGTTAGACATAATGGATTCTATGGCTCCATAACTATGTGATGTCTTGCTTGGTATGATGCATCGTTGAGATGCATTAAGTCCCCTTTGCCAGAATATGGCACGTTTACAATGTAATTTCAATGTTAATTAATGTTTCCTGATAACTTTATATGGGATAGGTAGCATGAAGTTCTCGAGTCAGAGTTGTTCATTAACAGTTGCATTATGTGATTTAATTATTTCTCGGCCATCTATGAACGGTCTCATGTTTTCTTACCTGGGTGTGTAACGGTCTTGCCTTTTCCGTCGACACTGTAAATGTTCGAAAAAAACTCACTGTGTTCGCCAATACCCTCATCAAGTTTGTAGTTCAAGGTTTTAGTCTTTGCTTCTTTGGACATATTCGAATCGGAAGGATCAACGTATATTTTCCCAGATGACTCTGACGGATTCTTCAAACCAGCTTCCTCTGCAGACGGCCCAAAACCATACCCTTCTATCCCGCTGTCTGTTGGTAGCCTTTTACAATTCCTGTCAACTTCGTTACACTCGATTCTGAATTCACAGCAGATATATACTCTATCTGTGTCCTCATTGTGTACCTTTAGTTTGAACCTGTAAAGCCCTTCAATTGGGAATCTAATTTCGATTTCAAAAACGTCCGGACTTCTGGTGAGAAGCACAAGCAGAGGAAGGTCGTCCTTTTTCAATATTGCGTTGGTTGGACTGATCAGAGATAACTCGTTTGAAAACTTCAAACTATTTGGTTTGGTACCGCTTACCAAAAGGTGGATTTGACATTTTCCTTTATTAGCTTTCAGACGACAAGATTTCTCCGTCATGAGAGACAGTCCACAAGTGTGAAAGCTCTGACGAAGGTCAGGTAAGGTAAGAAATTTGTCAACACTATTCACCATTTCGACATCCGAGAGCAATTGGTTTTCTGGCTGGTCTGGAAGGCAACGAGCGACGAATATCTTTGGATGGGTGCAAAACCAAAATTCGTTGAATACGTATTGGGATTGGCCATCATTTTTGGTTTGCATTTCCAGTTTTGATGTCCCATCGGCCTCGACCACCATCTCATCACCATGTGAGAAGCCAATAATTGCTTGCACGGCCCAGTTTGGATGAACAAGGTGCTGTCGACCGTCAGCAGTAAATATGTTCCAAGAGTGACCTCGAATATAATTGGAGTCTTCATCCCCGGCCCTATAACGGATAGCTTTTGCTCGTCCTGTTACAATTTTGCAATCGATGTTGGCATACCTAAAATCGGAAATTTATACCTTCATGTTTTATTGAAAGTAGAACCACGTGTGACTGTCATTGGAAGCCAGCTCTTGAAGCCGGCTTCCAGTAGGAATGCTTTTTTTTATGGGGAATTTTGGGATACATCATTGCACAACTTTTCCGACATATTCACTCAAATATTCTTAATAGTAATTTGCTATTTAGCTCAAAATTATGCATTTTTTTTTTTTTTTTTTGTATGTACTGTTGAGATGAATTTCGAGCATGAAAAGTAAAGATTTCGTATTTATAGATATTTATTTAATAACTGATTAATGATTGACCCCACAGGCAGCGTAACTCTTCTTAAACTAGTATAGACTGGTTACCTCCCCTGATACTAATATACGTGTAAGTAGATTAGCGCAATATTACGCATTTTTTTTTTCCCTTGTGCTGTTCACATAAATTGCGAGCATGAAAACTACAGATTCTGTATTTGAACTCTTAGTTCTAAAAACACTCAATAAGATTTGGCTGCATACATACTATGTTTTTTTGTAATAACTTTCTTGGGGCTTGTGTATGCTTTGAGCTGTGGGGAAAATGTACATCTCACAAAACCAAAGGTAAAGTGAGATCTCATGACTTTGCCATGAAGCAAGAAGCAGATACAAGCACCAGGAAAGTTGATACAACATAGTACATGTATTCCCTTTATAGTATAACTACATATTTAAACAACAAAATGAAACATGCTCTGTGAAAAGGGGGGCTTAATGCATCTGCGAAAAGTATTGATCCAGGTCAGCCTGCGCAGTCTGCACAGGCTGACCTGGGCCGAAACTTTTTGCTATTGGTCAATTTTCTGTATGTCCAAGGACCTGTGTGCCTCCTGAATCAGTCGGTTGTTGCACAAAATGGATTTTATGGATCTGTAAGTATGTAATGACATGCTTGGTATCATGTATCACGGAGATGCATCAAGCCTCCTTTTGCCAGAACATGGCTCAAATATTGCAATTAGTGACAATTTTAATTAAAAAAGATACCAAATTGTATTAGTCTGATATGTCATAACATTCTTTTTATTAATGGCTAATATAGTGGATAAATATTATGATATAGATTTTCAATGACATAACATATCAAGACATCGGCATACCATGTTTGGGACCATATTTGACGTTGCAGATACAGAAGAGCCATGCTCTGGCAAAAAGGGGGTTTAATGCATCTCTGTGATGTATTATACCAAGCAAGTCATCACTTTAGTATGGACCCATAAAATCTGTTTAGTCCTAACAATCGACTGGATCTAGAGGTAGAGGGAGTGATTTTGATTTCAAAATTAAAAATATTAATAAATCTCCACTAAACCCCATGTTATGGGTACTCATTAGAATTGTCTCATCGAGACGATTCTAATGAGTACCCACAACATAGGGTTTGGAAGGGAAATGATGGATTTAGAATACTATCACTCCCTCTTACCTGGAGGTGTGACTACGGTATATAGGATCATATTCATGTAAGAATGATAACAGTATTTTGATCTTGTCAAAATAGAGAAAATACCTAATTCAAAATGACCATGCTTTTATCGGAAAAGCAAAATTGCACCATTCCTGTTTACTGAATGTAACTGTCCTCCTTCCGAATGCATGCAGGAAAAAAAGTGAAGTTTATATTAGTGTTTAACTCTTTACCACACAATCCCGTGTTTTAACGACCCTGAGAAAGAGGCATTATGAAAACATTGTGGGAAAAGGAGAAAATGCTGGTAACCAGCATTTTCTCCTTTTCCCACAATGTTTTCTATCCTTTCCAAAACAAATTTCAATTTTTGAGTCACATATATTTTGTCGTCTGCAAATGCTTTTAATTTGGACTAGTCTAAAAGTTTGTCGTTTGGTAAAGAGTTAAACAAAAAATAGGATTCACAGCAAATAAAAAAAAAATCTTAATTAGCCCCCAAATTGTTGCAGTCGGTAAAATTTTCTACTGGGTCTGTATTCACCAACCATTTTTAAGAACATTCTTAGTCTTATTCTCCAGAATTTTTAATTTAAAAGTAACACAACTTCTGATAAGCGAGTTATTCCTAAAGCACCTTCCTCATTGATGGTAACAAAAAAATTGCCGGCTTCTTAGATGCTATGCATCAAAAATTTGTCTTGTCTATTTCTTGTAAAAAGTATGGGTATTGATGGCGATACAGTTGCATAATGCCTCGGTCACAAAGGACTAGGTTTGGGGAATCACGAGAGCCGATTGTGTTTCAGTTGGAATTCACCAACTGTTCTGTGTATTTTTCGACTCTCAAATTACAATACTTAATCACCTTTTCATCCCGTATCAGCCGGCCAGACGGGCAGACTTGAAACTTAGAATGAAAAATTGAATTTAGAATGTTCAGTGAATTTGTACGATCTTATGTGTCCTTTGAGGAGAATATAGGCTGATCTTGTCCAATTCAAAGAGATGTCAATATAAAACTTTTTTCTAAATTGACCCATAAAAATTAAAATTTAAATGGATTGCTATAGGCCTAATTTGGCAGAATTACTGCAAAATTGTTAAAGAACTAACACACGCGCGCACATACACTTACACCAACAATACTGTAGTTACCGGAAATGTGAAGACTATCTTATGTCGAGGGCCAATCTTAATCTTAAGGACATGCTTGCAACAGTTTTTTCCTACAGACAGATTTTTTCATTTTCGCTCGGGTGATAATGTAATGTATGCGCAATAAAAAAAAAATGAAAAGAAAATGATATGTTTCGGAGCAATGCACAAAAATACGGCTCTCCAAAGGTGGTAACTCTTATCAAAATTACAAAAAAAAATAGGCTTTAATTTCAAGGTTGTGCCTAGTGGTGAAGTGTAGGACTCGTGACCTTGAGGCTTTGTGCACATTGTAAGGGGTGCTTCGAGTACGAGTGGTGTAACTAGGCCTTCCTTCTTTGAAGATAGTGACTAAAACCCTGAAACAATTGTAGGGAACCATATTTGCAGCCCTTCCCTTGGAGCAAATTTATGCCAGGACTTTGTGGTGAGTTTCTAGTACAAGGGGAAATGCAATTTTAGGTAATGGTACAATACAACACAACACACAGCCCATAGAGTATTGAAATGGTTGGAAGGCAAGTTTGAATCGAGATCTGGAAAACAGACCCCCCACTTGCCCAACGTAAGCCCTTTGGACTTTTTTTCTGTGAGCTTTTCTCAAGAACAATGTGTTTAAAGTCCAGTCTCAGACAACAACTGAACTTAAGGCAATTCCAGAGATGAGCCTGATCACAACCCGGATCGATGAAAGCAAATTCTATAAAGAGATTGGATGCCCTGTGACGTCGAAATGGACGTCATTTTAGCTATTTGATGTAAATCAGTGTATATTTTGAAAGACGCTAGCCGACTTGAATGTCCAGTTTTACCTCAAACACTGTGCATATCATAAAAATGTATTCTTAGAATCATTAAATGGCTTAAGTTTTATTGTGTTACTTCTAGAAATAATATACCATAGGCATATTTGAAAGTGTAACATATATGATGAAATACCCTGTATAATCGAACCACGCTCTGGTAAAAGAGGCTTAACGCATCTCCGTGGTGCGTTATACCAAGCAGATCATCACCTAAATAGGAATCCATAAAATCCATTTTATCTAACAACCGACTGAATCAACTGGAGGTAGACAGGGTCTTTGGATATACAGACAATTTACAAAAAGCAAAAAAGCTTGAACCATATCAGCCTGCGCGGACTGCGCAGGCTGAACAGATCGATTTCTGTACTTTTATGCAGATGCATTAAGCCCCCTTTCCACAGAGCAAGGCTCATATCTTAAAAATGTAAACGAATATGAGTCGTGCTCTATGAAAAGGGGGGCTAAATGCATCTGCGAAAAGTATCTACGCAGGCTGACCTGGGCCGAAACTTTTCGCTATTTTTTAATTCTATGTATGTCCAAGGACCAGTCTACTTTATGATTCAGTCGGTTGTTAAAAAAAGTGGCTATTATGGATCGATAATTATGTGATGGCTCACGAGAATGCAGTAAGTCTCCTTTTACCAGAGCATGGCTCACATCTGATAAACCTATCAATGGAAATGTCTTACCCACAAAACGTCTTGAAGACATGAGCATGTGCCACTCTCCTGCTGACCATTTGAAATACGAGGTTCATCGGGGTATTGTAGGGAGCATTTCTGACCACCTTGGTTTGTGCCTGGCCAATCCACGCCAACAGACCTCGAGCTAACAGTAACTGGGAATACTGACCGTCTTGTATGATTTGTTGAAGATACCTCACAAGATCATCAAATGTCTTGGCATCATTATAGGTAGCCTGATAAACGACAATATTTAGGCTTCAAAGATATAGGCATAAAATTATCATTGTCATCCTCTTCTTTATACAGATTGCGGTTGTTACGATAACAAAACATCAAGAACAATAAAGTAAATATATTGACAATAATGATAGAAATGATGATAATGATAATACTGACGAAAACATATTCGTCATCACCAGCATCATCTGAACAGTAATGAAAAAATAAAAAGTTATGGAGTCGTGACATAGTCTCAAACTTATCGTTCCTTTTCATTTTCCATGAGAGTAGACTACGGTAGCTGTCACGTCACGGGTGCAGTTTGGTCTTAGTCTACATGTTTCTGTACCAAACTAATAGTACCAAACTGGTTTAAGGTGACCCACAACCAGATATCGAAGAGTTAGAAAAGTCTTTGCATGAACTGAAAGTAAGCAATTATCAGCAGATAATCGCCAGTATGAGTGCGCTATTATAAAACCAAACGGAAATTAACGTAAAAAAATGTAGCATGTCCAGCATCTGTTGTAAAAATACTTTCTTTTAATGCTTTTCAGTAGTTTATAGAAATCTAACAGTAAATTATAGCGAGCAGCGCACAAGAGGCTTCGCGGAGCGACGCCTCGCGTAAGCGAGAGCTTATTGGTAGAGATGGTGTCAGAAATCTACATACTTGATGCCTTCGAAAAAGTGGTGGACCGGAAGTTGATTTTTACAAATTTAAATATGGCGGACGGAAGTGACGTTAAAGACTGGTTCTTCCCTATAATTTCTCACAACCTTATTAATCACGTGATTTGAAACAGCGTTCCAGTGTACAAACGAGGCCCTCTCGCGATATCTGGTCAAGTACGAAGGAATTCGGGTTTTTCCGTATCTGTCCGAGGTACGGATATTTCCGACTACATAATAAACATTACGAGAATTAATAAGGAGCAGAACCATTTCGGGTGTGCCAATCATTATTTTCTTTAAAGTTCTTTCGCGCTCTTGCCAATAAAAAAACTTCGTTCATATTTCATTATGACGTTTTTCCTAATTTTTAAAGTTTTGTTCAGTAAGGAAAGTGAAGCAACTCGGCCAGTATTTAACTCGTCCCCAAGTCAACTCGGCAAGGGCAAATTTACAAGTTTATCTTTGTACACAGTGGCGGAAAGTCGATTTTCGCCTTGATCTGGGATTTAGAGGGTTTTTTTTAACCTTTTTCTCTGTTAGCAGCAAAACGGTATAGGTCTAATTGGCCCACTTACAGCAGGGATTTTATTTCTTTTTAATCATTATTATTTTTTTAACAGAGGGAATTGTTTCCTTTCTCAATCTTGGTATGTTTCCTTTTTTCTGTTGTGAATTAGCTGCCAAATTATGTTCGTTGGAAATCCTATTAAACTCTGTCAGAATTTGCTTTTACGTTTTTGATATTGTAGACATAGATTTCAATTTGAAGGCATAGAACATGAATCTTTGTTCTGCCTGTTATTCTCTAAAATAGGGTCTACACTGTTGGACTGGTGGAAATTCTGAGGTGTTTTTGCTAAAACATTATTGAATTTAGGATAGCTGTCTTTTCTACAGACTGATTTTTTTTTTTTTTTCATTCCAATCTATTCTCCACTGTAGGGTTACAGCTCGGTAAATTGAATTTGAGCAAAGAATTTTGTTCAAGGTGTTTGCTACTTGGTAAGATACATCACCAGGAAATGACAGTGTACTCGCAGTGTGGCAAAGGTGAGAGAGAGAAAGAGAGAGAGAGAAAAAAAAAGGCACTACCAAAATTGTCAGCGCCAGGGCTCAAACTCATTACCTGTAAAATGATAACCTAAAGTGCCTCCATCATCTGAAATAATCGTAATCATCCAAACTATGCTATCTGTCAGCCATGCTAAAATGTATTTAGAACTACCCTGTTACACGATAAGTCAACACTTTTTTTTTAATGGGATATTCCTTTATGTATTTTCTCTTGAAGTAATATCTTGGTCTAAACTCTTTTTGCAGAATAATGTCATTTATCAGTTTTTGAAAAGATTTTAACTTGCCAAAACAAAATCTGCCTTTTTAACATTCCTGATTTACTCAGCTTTTAACAAATTTACCCTTATTACATCCAAGCAAAAACCATCAGCTGCATAAAGATAAAAAATTGCCAATATGATGAACTGATTGTTAAAAATAGATTTGTGGCAAAGTAACGACAAGGACTTGGAAGCCATTGAAATATCTTTTCTGCAGATTTGTTTTTGTAGGTGACTGTTTTGTACCCCTAGGGTCATCTGCATCTGCTCAAAGCAAAGGGTTTGTTATCAGGAAATCCTGTTTCAACACCTGATTCCACTGTCAGTCATGTGGGAGTATCTTTGAGCAAGGCACCATAGCTACAGGTTAGCACTTGTTGAAACTTTGCTAAGATGTAATTAATAACAATATAAGCTGAATAGCTGTGAAAAGTAACATAAAACTCCAGTCAAACAAAAATTTACAAACTTAAATCTCCGAAAATTCTCAGCCTTTACTTTTTCTCTTGATCCATGCAAGTAAACCTCTAGTACATGTATATACATGTATCATGTTTATAACTTTAATTAAGAAATGATATGCTGTCAAAATATGACTAAATAGTCATGATCTCAAATCAAATACCAATGTCAGATAACGATTTGAAAAATAGGACCATAATTTTTAACCAGCTTCTTTTGGCCGGATTGTCTTGAAAACTAGGACTTTTTTGCATTGATTGATTGGTGTTCTTCTCTCCTTTCAAGATCATTTCAGTCCCACTATCACACTGACAGCTCAGTTATTGATGTATTTTCTTTGGTTTTACAAGTAGTCCATGCTTTGGATGTACCTTGCATTACCTAAAGACACTCCCATAAAAGTAAAACATTATCTTGGGTGAGGATCAAACCCAGGATCTTATTACTAATTCAAACACCTAGCCACCCAAGACAACTCAAAACTCTTTGAAGGGTGCCACTTTGACCCAGAACCTATAAATGTTTAAACAACTTTTAAGTTAATTGTTCTCTGACTTTGTCTTATTTTGTAAATACCCGATAGTAAAAGATGAAAATATTTCAAACTGTTTGCTTTGATAATCAAAGGTTGCAACAAATAATAGCCTTAGATATCTACATGGCAAAACTGCTACATGTGCAGATAATTCCATTAGTCAGTTGGCCAGTCTGTTTGTTTGCCCATTAATTCTCTCAAACAGGTCCAATGATAAAGGGAAATATGATGACTGATGTGGAACTGGAATATGATACCTCTAGCTAACAGGGCATTGCTGTACAAACTTGAGGGCAACAAAGCTGATATAACAGCTCCGAGTTAACTTTTGTTATATTGCCTGGTTAAGAACACCTGCTAACTCACACAAATTGATCTTGTCAACATTATGCTGAGAATCTATGGGAAATGCTACCCCAGAAATGGACTTCAACACAATACCCCTGCCCTAGCTAAGTGTATGATGTACAAACTGAGCTATAATACTTTATGACAAAATGCTACCAAAAGACTTTCCATGTTACAGGGTTTTTTTTTTAATATGGTAGATCTACAACAAAATAGACTTTTCTTTGCGAGCATAACAACACTGAATGGATACATGTATGCAGTAAACTTGGGTATGCAAATAATGGTCTGGTTGCTTGGCAAAACATAACTCTATTTTTATGATATCAAATATGACATTATCATACTTATTTGAATACAGTCGCATATAATGGATCCATATTATTGATCATATGACCCACAAACTTCTCCAAAATCCCTAAATTCTGGCAAAAAATCTACAAATATTATAAGGGGCTATCGAGCCCATTATGGAAACTCCATTGAGTTTTTTTTTTTTTTTTTTCTTATTACATTTGTCTTTCTTCTTTACTGGCAGTTTGCAAGCAATTCCCTTCCATAATTCAGAGATTAATCATTTTTTGGAGTTTAGTGAGATTGTAAATATCTGAACTATATCTAGATCTAATCTACCCCCTACAATTTGAAGACATTAGACTTGGTAATCTACTTTCCCCAGCATTAATTTAAAGGTGCAAACAATTCAAGCGCTGCTCGCATTTAGGCTTTGCCTATGTTCATATTATCCATATAATTCATCGGCGAATATTATAATTCACCTGTGAATGTTATATCTTTAATTTTGACATTGGATATTTATAGAACACCAATGAATTATTAGCGCGTGAACGTTACGTTTCATGACGTAGTAAACATCACTCATGACGTCATTTTTACAGCTAGTACATATCCGACTAGACTGAATGGGTCTATTTCGCTTGAAAAGCACATATTTTTCACAAGGAGCAAACATTAGACGTGAAAAGAAATGTTAAACTGGAGAGCATAAAAGAAATGGGGTAATTGTTTTTTTCAGTGTATGATGGCTTCGCCACTCGTGAAAATATAGCCTTCACTTTTCACTCGATGAAAGAAATTTCGATCATACACCGAAACATATGGAACGCCATAACTGTCTTATGTTGTCCTAAAATATTTCTTTATGTGATATTTTAGATCGTCTAGTCGTTTTTTTATTCCATTATTTCATATATGCGTTACGAGGTGTGGTCTTTGCATTACGTTGTGTGGTCTTTATATTACGTGATGGTGTTTTTAGATTATGTTATGGTGTTAAATTGTTATGTCATGTAGTTTCCCCATTACCTTATGTAGTCTTCTTATTACGTTGTGGAGATATTATATGACGAGATGTGGTATTGAGATTACGTTATGGTGTTAAATTGTTATGTCGTGTAGTTTCCTCATTACCTTATGTAGTCTTCTTATTATGTTGTGGAGATATTATATGACGAGATGTGGTATTGAGATTACATTATGGTGTTTTCCTTTATCATGACGGTGTTTTTTTAATACATGATGTTGTTAAATTGTTATGTCATTTAGTTTCCTCATTACCTTATGTAGTTTTTAGCTCCACTGGCCAAAGGCCAGCGGGCTTATGTCATGGCCTGGTGTCTGTCGTGCGTCCGTCCATCCGTCCGTCCGTCCGTGCGTGCGTGAATCCGTCCGTCCGTGCGTTAACTTTTATTTCAAACATCTTCTTCTCTGAAACTACCCATCCAATTTTAATGAAACTTCACAGAAATGATCCTGCCATGGTCCTCTTCAGAATTTCTTGAAAGAATTTGATTCCTTCAAAAACTCTGGTTGCCATGGCAACAAAACTGAAAAATATTGGAAATCTTTAAAAATCTTCTTGTCTGAAACCATAAGGCACAGGGCTACCAAATTTGGCATGTAGCTTTATGTAGGAGACCTCTATCAAGTTTCTTCAAATTATAGCCCTGGAGTCAAAATTGGCTCTGCCCCAGGGGTCACAAGTTTTACATAGGCTTAAATAGAGAAAACTTTAAAAATCTTCCTGTATAGACTTGTATTATTTTGGCACTTGGCTTTATCTTGTGGACCTCTACCAGGGTTCAAGTAATTATAGCTCTGGGATCAAAAATGGCTTTGCCCTGCGGGTCTCAACTTTCACATGGGCTTTTACAGAGAAAACTTTGTAAGTCTTCATTTTGAAACCATTTGGCTCAGAATTGAAATGTTTAGTATTTATGGTTTATATTTATAAGCCAGTGGAGCGATACAGGGCCATCATGGCCCTCTTGTTTTCATTACGTTGTGGGGATATTATATGACGAGATGTGGTATTGAGATTACGTTATGGTCTTTTCCCTTATTATGATGATGTCTTTTTAATACATTACCTGGTTAAATTGTAATGTCATATAGTTTCCTCATAACATTATTCGGTCTCCTATTGTAGAGAGTCCTAGTGGGGATTTTTCACCTAATCTGATATAGAATCTGTTCGCTGTCTCGGTTCAAATGAATCAAAATTACGGGGGCGTCTCAAGACGGTTTCATAATATTTCACTACAAGCAAAAATAAGGTTCGGTTTCATGAGTCAATTTTATTATCACAAATTAATAGTCATCATCAGATGACCGAATTCCTAAATCATGCATTCAATGATTATAAAGTTTATGATTTTTACGAATGGTATCACAAAGCCTGCGATGCGGGCGAGGTGGTTCTCTTATTCCGTCGTGGTCGGATTCCCTGACAGGTGACTAAAAGTTCCTGCAGTGTGTCTCTTCTATCGGGTCTGTTTGCCTGCAGAGGCGGGGCGTGTGGCATCCTGGGGGTCCCGGAGTATCTGTTGTGGAGCCTGCGCAGCCTGATCTGCAGCTTGTCCATCCTGTTCATTCTGTCAGTAGGCTCCCAGCTGTCGAGGTTGCTGCACCATCCGTCTCTCGACCTCTCGTTTGAAACAAGCATTGTTAACTGTATAAATAACCTTGCGAAGCATACACGTTAAAAAAGGCTAACTGGTGTAGAATACTTTTGGAAAAAAAAAAAAAAAAAACCACACACACACACACACACACACTGTGGTAAAAGGAGTAAATGCTCGTAAATAGACTTTTCTAATTTTTCTATAACATTTTCTACCCTTCCTAATACAATCAGTTTAGCCATAGTTTATTTTTTGTCTGCAAATGCTTTCAATTTGGAAGGGATCAAAATTTTGTGATGCGGTAAAGAGTTAAATGAAATCAATACTTACACCACAGTGTAGGACCGGAAGTGTACAGTGTTTGGGATTGTATGTGACTTCGGATTCTGTGTGACTTCGGATTCTGTACGAAGTGGTTAAAAATTGTGTTCATACGGTAAGCCAAACTGGCGCTTTTTCATTTATTTTGATAGCTATAAAATTTTCATATCCAGTAATTTGTTTGTTTTGTATGAACCATATCAGGAACACGTAATGTGCGCTGTAAACGTTTCTTAGAGCAATGGGGGATGCCTTGATCAGTTGACCGTGCTAAAATAACAGATGATTTCGTCCTAAAGCAATGCCGTTTTATGTTCGATTTCTCAGCCTTAAAAACCTTTTTTCTCAACTGAAAAATGTATAAACATATTCGTTATTCACATTTTTTTTTTTTGAAAACATGTCAAGGTTTGGTAACAAAGTCGACTACAATCTTCCCTTATTCTTTGTTTAAAATGGCAAAAGTGAGAAAAGAAATTTGTGCAGTCATTTGTATGCGGTTAATATATCCCATAGATCCCAAGCGACTGTACAAACACCAAGACAAGAAATTTGTACAGTCAATTGTAAGCGGTTGTACAGTTGCCCGAGTGCACTTCTAATCTTCCTTATCCTTTGTTTAAAACAGCACGTTGAGAAAAGAAATTTGTACAGTGAATTGTACGCGTTTGTACAGCCGCTGACATCTATAACCGCTGACAAATGACTGAGCAAATTTGTGCAATCACTTTAGGCGGTTAATAGATCTCAGGCGACTGAACAACTGCCAAACAAGAAATTTGTACAGCCACTTGTAAGCGGTTGTATTGTGGCCTGACATCTATTAACCTCATTAACCGCTTACAATCTTCCTTATCCCTTGTTTTAAATGGCACGTTGAGAGAAGAAATTAGTGGTCACTTGTGAGCGGTTGTACAGTCGCCCGAGATCTATTAACCACTTACAAGTGACTGTACAATTTTCTTTTCTCAAGGTGCCATTTTAAACGGAGGATAAGGAAGACAGTAGTCGACTTTGTTACCAAATCTTGAAATGATTTCACAGGAATATGAATATAGAAACTTTTTTTTATACATTTTCAGTTAAGAAAACAGGTTTTAAATGCTGAGAAATGGAGTAAAAACGGCATTGTTTTGAGACAAAATCAACGTATTTATAGTGCGGTCAATTGATCAAGGCACCTCAATTACCGTGTGGAAGTTTTACTGCGCACATACGTGTTCCTGTTCTGGTCTATATATAACAAACAAATACAATGTAGCTTGATATGAGTAATTTATGATAATTTAAAAAATGAAAAAGCACCAGCTTGGTTTACTGTGTGAACACAATTTTTAACCACTAAGTGACAGAGCGTCACTGTACAGAATCCCAAACAATGTATACTTCCAATCCTACACTGTGATGTAGGCATTGATTTCATTCAACTCTTTACCAGATGACAAAATTCTGATCCCATCCAAACAACAAATAAACTATGGCTAATATGATAGGATTGTTTTATGAAGGCTAGGAAATATTATAGAAAAATGAGGTCTCTTAACGAGCATTTTTCTCCTTTTACCACAATGTTTCTCATAAGTATTCTACACGAGTCAGCCTTTTTAAACATGTGTGCTTCGCAAGGTTATACAATTAACAATGCTTGTTTCAAACGAGAGGTCGATAACATACGAGACATGGAGAGACGGATGGTGAAGCAACCTCGACAGCTGGGAGGATGGACAGGCCGCAGATCAGGCTGCGAAGGCTCCACAACAGGCATCCTGGGATCCCCAGGATATCCCACGCTTTGCTCTGCAGGCAAACCGACCCAATAGAAGAGACACACTGCATGAGCCTTTAGACACTCTGTCTGGACAGTGAATACGACCACGGCGGAATAAAAGAACCATCTCGCCGACGCCGCGGGCTTTGTGACATCATTCGTGAAAATTACGAACTTTACCATTATTTAATGAGAATGACACTACCGTGCATTAAGCATGATTTAGAAATTCGGTCATCTGATGATGAGTAGTAACCCTTAGAGCGGCAAATAAACCTATCAGATATTTTCATCCTAGAAATACAGCCTAAATAATTGCAATTTCATGGTTGCTTTCTTCAACAGTGTTTCTGCAAAGCAGACAGTGTAGATCACACCTCAGGCTGTACATTTCGTGCAGCCTGATCTTTATCTACACTGCCCGCAAAGGCAACTATAGTCATGAAAGGTGCTTTAAGGGTTGATTTGTGGTAATAAAATATTGGGCTCATGAAACCAAACTTCATTTTTGCCTTCATTTTGTAGTGAAATTATTAGAAAAACCGTCTTGAGACGCCCCCTTAATTTTTATTCATTTTAACCGGGATAGAGAATAGATTCTATATCAGGTTAGGTGAAAAATCCCCAGTTGGCACAAACTGTCATCGGATAGGCTCTGAGCCACCTAAATTGTATCTATTCGTTCTTTTTCGAAAAGAGGAACTGAAGTTCCATTGCCCAACTCCCGTAGGATTGCTTCCAGTGATTCCGCCATTTCTGAAGATGAAGGACGATTGAAGTGACGTAAGCGGTGTCACATTTCCGTACATAGCCGAACGATTAGTCCTCACCACGTCGTAATGAAGAAACGACATCACGTCATGTTATAACCACACAACGTAACAAGAAGAATACCATAAGGTAATATGAAAACAACTCAACAAAGCAATTAAACCAAACGAAATATTAAAAAGACATCACCATAATTAAAGAAAATAACATAACGTAAAGCCGGGGATTCTCAATAGGCCCAGGCGCGTAGCAGGAGCTTTTTTCAACTTACACAATTGTGGAAGGGGGATCTGGGGTCTGGAAGTCGTCCCCTATCGAGGATTAAGGATGCAGAGCCCCTTATCGGAAGACAGGGGGCCCCCCCTGCGAAAATAAACTGAATACGGGTCTTTCTGATCTTAAAGGTGGCCCTTCAAATTCTGGGACGAAAATTTTACAAAAAAAAAAAGAAATCATCCTTATACTCCCAAAGCTTTTTAATTTTCATTCATAAAACCCCAGGAGTCGAAAACCATCCGACAACAAGAGAAATTAGAGATTTACTACGGCCGAGGTCGACACTAACGGGAAACATGGTGTATTTTTACATGAGCAACTCGCTCATTTACATACCGGAAATAAACAGACGAAGCTTCAAACATAGCGTCCGAAAAAGACATTATGGAAAATAATTACATGTTTTTTATGTTACGGAATTTAAGCGTCATTAGTCACGTGCCAGTCACTTGACACTCTCACAATGCTTTTTTGATTTCTGGCGCGAAATCTTGAAATACCTTAAGAGGCTACGTAGCCTTTTAAGGGAACACCATCAAAAAAAAAAAAAATTTTTTTTTTTTTTTTTATGATTCTTTATTATTGATGATTTGTATTTTTTCATATAAATTTCAGTGATATATATATCTTTTAATTTGGTGAGATGTGAAAAATCTAAATACCCACCTTTAAAAGCCGATTTGTGGATCATGAAATATTTTCATTCTTTTTACAAGCATGAAATGTTATTTATTTAATTACTACTAGATCTAGTTATTATTTTTTTAATGGTGAATCAACGTTATATAAACAAGCCATGTCAAACTTCACGAAGCTCAAGTCATTGAATGATAACGGTGAGTTAAATGTCTATTCACCTCAAATAGTAACAGAAGAAATATACATTTAGACCCTGAAAATAAATGAAGAACGCGCCGTTGCCTCTTTCTGCAACTTATTTAAACCTGAACCAGTTCAAAATGTTTACGTTTATTAAATAAATGCTCACAAGATTCCAAACATCACAGAGCTTAAACCAACGTTGACTAGCCTCCTGACCTCATTTTGTCACATGATTCGTGTTCCAAACATCGTCAAAGAATCACTGATCAGATTAGCTAAAGCAGTTTGAACTGAACCTTTAACGAAACTTTTTTCTAACGGCATAGCTCTCTCTCGCTCTCTCTATCTCTCTCTTGTTTCGGCATGCAGGCAAACGACGAATACACCCAGAATGTACCCCACAGAGACACACCTATATGCCCCCAAAATTAATATGGTCGAATTTTTAATAACAATAAAGTATTTGAAATCAATCATTGAGTCTGAAATGAAACACAATGTGAAGTTTCCCCAAAGGCGGATCAAGGATTTTTTGCCGGGGGGCGGAGGGGTTTAATCCGGAAAATCCGAAATAAATTTATGAACTGAAACTAAACGCATTCAGCCTTGCCTGAAAGACCACCTCTATAAGGTAGAAACCTTCATTAAGCGACCAAGAGTCAATATCCCAGTAAGATATATAAAAAAAAAAAGAAGACAAGAGAAACCAGGGTATATCGCTCGATTTTTTTTTCAGCTAAGTCTATGTTGTCGGTACTTGGTAAATTTTCCTAGCAGACAATGGTTACTCTGAAAATTGTAGGAGGTGGGGAGGGGGGGGGGTCCGGACCCCTCTGACCCCACCATGTATCCGCCCATGTTTCCATTTCGATGTCAGTAAAACCATAATTCATGTTATCCATGATTAGTCGACGCAAACCTATCTGCGTAAGGTGGATCAAAAGTTTCTGTTGATGAAGCCATTTTCAACGTAATAATGTTAGTTAAGGTAGAGGTGCGTTATTTATTAAAACTCGTTCCTTAATTTTGACGACACAAGGAGCTTTTGTGGACAGTGTAGATCAAGATCAGACTGCACAGAACGTGCAGTCTGATCTCTGATCCACATATCCACATTTTCGTTCTAGATTATAAATGAACCGTTTCTTCGTCTTGCAATGGAAGTGTATTTTTAGCCAATGAACAAATACAATTTATTTATTCGGGAGTGAAAGAGTTAATATGGCGTTCTAAACGGGGTATAGATAATAACGGCTGCATGTGAAAATCATTTGGATTAGTTTCAACTTTTTGCCATTTTTTGTCGAACTTAATCAAACAGAATAATACACATAGAGTTCCTTCAGATAGCTATCGATTATATATCAAATGTCTTTATTCTTTGATATATTAACCCATTACCAAACGACAAAATTTCATACCTGTCCAAAATAAAATTTGCACACGAAAATTCAAAGCGATTGTGTACTGGGTAAAATAAGTATCTTATTTAGTAGAAAGCATTGTGGGAAAGAAGAAATTGCTTACAAAAGCACTTTCTCCTTTGCTCACAATGCTTTCATAAATAATGACCATAACATAATCTCAAAACAACACCACGTCATATAATAACCACACAACGTAATAAGAAGACTACAAAACGTAATGTGAAAACTGCATGATACAACAATTTTACCATACAATGTATTGTATAACCATAATGATTAAGGAAAAGGCCATAATGTAATTTCAAAACCACATCATGTAATATAATAACAACACAACGTAATACGAAGACTACCAAACGTAATGCGAAAACTACATGACATAACAATTTAATAACATGGTGTATTAAAAAGACATCATCATGATAAAGGAAAACACCATAACGTAATCTCAATGCCACATCACGTCATATAATATCCCCACAACGTAATAAGAAGACTACATAAGGTAATGAGGAAACTATATGACATAACAATTTAACCAGGTAATGTATTAAAAGGACATCATCATGATAAAGGAAAACACCATAACGTAATCTCAGTATCACATCACGTCATATCATATCCCCACAGCGTAATAAGAATACTACATAAGGTAATGAGGAAACTATATGACATAACAATTTAACACCATAACGTAATCTCAAAACCACATCACGTCATATAATATCCCCACAACGTAATAAGAAGACTACATAAGGTAATGGGGAAACTACATGACATAACAATTTAACACCGTAACGTAATCTAAAAACACCATCACGTAATATAAAGACCACATAACGTAATGCAAAGACCACACCTCGTAACGCATATATGAAATAATGGAATAAAAAAACGACTAGACGATCTAAAATATCACATAAAGAAATGTTTTAGGACAACATAAGACAGTTATGGCGTTCCATAGAAACAGACAATTATCCTCTACTTCTCTGTCAGACATTCAGTAGGCGTCATCAACAATGTGTGTGCAAACACCATAATAGGTGAACATTTTGTTTTGGGGTTCAAGGGTATGTTCTACTTTTTCTTGAATAGGACTTACTGGTCATGTATAAATAATAGTAATTTTCATCAAATATTACAACTCTTTACATTTGAGCCATGCTCTATGAGAAGGAGGGCTTACTGCATCTCCTTGTTGCATGATACCTAGCAAGTCATTACGTGATAAGGGATCCAAAAACCCATTTTGTCTAACAATCAACTGTATCGTAAGGTAGAATGGTCCTTTGCTATACAGAAAATTGACCGAAGGCGAAAAGTTTCGGCCCAGGTCAGCCTACGCGGACTGCGCAGGCTGACCTGGGTCGGTACTTTTCGCAGATGCATTAAGCCCCCTTTTCACACAGCATGACTCATTTGTTTTTCACTGCACATAAGGTCATTAGATCGTTTATAAACGAAGAGCTGGGGCAATATCCATAAACCATTCTAACTAGCATAAATCAATTTCAAAGTAACACAAGTTCTGACAGGCAGAAGCAAATGAGCCATGCTCTGGCATAAGGGAGCTTGCTGCATCTCCGAGATCCATGATACCAAGCAAGTCATTACATAATTATGGATAGATATAGTCCATTTTGTCTAAGAACCGACTGAATCATGAGGTAGAATGGTCCATTTACATACAAAAAATTTACCAAAAACAAAAAGGACGACTCCATGGCTACGACAAAACCTCGATGTTTTCTTCGAAAACAGATGAGCTTAAAATAAAATGGAAATTTTGTCATGATACACAAGCTTAAGGTTTGGAATTGGAAGTCTTTTCCGCCGAAATTACTCATTTCTCGATAGACATTCAACAGGCCAACTATGTTACGAACCAAAAAACCAACGACTGATATCAATCGCAATTTCATTTAAGATAGCGACTAAAAAAATTTATCAGCTTCAAAAAAGGGGGAAAAAGTATTTACTTTACACCTTCGTTATAACGAGAGAGAGAGAGACAGACAGACAGACAGACAGACAGAGAAAGAGAGAGAGAGAGCAGACCTATCAGAATAACATTAAACATTCGTTTGAAACATACCCTATTGGCGTGCTCGTCTATTTTAGAGAAATTAACGTCCTTACTATATGAATGCAATCTTTCCATGTCTCTATCTATCGTTTCGAATTCACAGCTCGGACTGATCGTGATATTTAAATCACCGATTTATAAATCGAAGAGATTATCGCAAACCAGTTACCATGCAGGTTATTTTTCGGCGTAAGTGTATGTGCTGGCTTTTGACCTACTGTTGGTACTGATAAAAAATGAATAAATAGACATTTGTGATTGGTCAAAAATGTAGACATGTTTATTCTAAGGGCCCCCTGCCTATTTACTAGCAAATTTACGCCGTCTATCCATTTTAAAGATATTTCTTTTTTTTGAAACTACAATTATTTTTATTTAATTTCTGGACTAAAACAATAATTGAGCCGTGCTCTGTGAGAAGGGGCCTTAATGTATCAGTGTGATGCATTGTACCAGTCAAGACATCACATGATTATGGATCCATAATAGCCACTTTTTTTAAACAACCAACAGAATTAGGCGCTTGACAGGTCCTTGGATATACAGAAAATTTACCATTAGCGAAAAGTATCGGCCCAGGTCAGCCTGCGCTGACTGCGCAGGCTTACCTGGGTCGATACTTTTCGCAGATGCGTTAATCCCCCTTTTCACAGAGCATAGTTCATATATGTTTGGTATATTTGGCACTTCAAAGATTAACTACTATTATATATGTCAGTTATATCGCGTTATGCGCCCTTAATACTTTCATCATTTACAAGACAGCCTCGCGTTTATGGTTTCTGCTATGGTTCCTGCCAAAGATGCCATGAACGCAAGGAGAGAAAAAGGAGAAAATAGTGGTTACTAGCATTCCGCCTTTTATCCTCAATGTTTTCTATCCTATAAAAGAGATAGAGCCACGATTCGCGAGCTCATGATACGAACAGTTCTAAAATGTTGTCATCTAAACAATATATATATATTCGGTCTCTTTCTAAAAGAGCAAAGAATCCTTAACCCTTTTAGAGCAACAAATTTGAGCCATACTCTGACAAAAGGGGGCTTAATGCATTCCCCTTATGCATGATACTAAGCACGTCATCAGGCTGAGCTGAGTCGATACTTTTTGCAGATGCATTAAGCCCCCTTTTCACAGAGCGTAGCTCATTTATTTAGCTCGACCTCTTTCGACTCCTGAAAATACAACCCAGTGAATAAGGGAAGATTTTTGTCTTACAGGCTCGACCAAGCAAGCGGACGGTATAGATCTAACATCAGACTGCACGTTCTGTGCAGTCTGATCTTGATCTGTGCCGTCCGCAAAAGCCCTTGTTTTCGCTTATGGCTCTGAAAGGGTTATAGATTTTTCTTTGGCCTAGCAAGGAGAAAGTCTGAAATACTTCATTGTATGGTAACTAAGAGTAAAACGCCACCCTTAAGCAAAACATCGCAAAGCTGGCAAAGTATATTCCGTATCAGAACGATTTTTCTATAAACATAGACTGCAACTGAATGTCTACAAATGCAAATACTTTTATAAAATAGATCTTCCAGGAATGAAGTGTACTGATCCTTGATTTTTTTTTTTTCTCGATGGCGTTTTGGCCCCACGTGCGAGGCAAAACGCGTTTTGCCTAAGGGCAAAACGTCTATGGGTAGGCGTTTTTCCTTGTCAAAGTAGGCGTTTTGCCCAGCTCCTAAAATTGTTATATTTGTTGATAGCTGGACACGAAGAGATTTACGATAGACGTTACGCACCGAGTAATATCTGTATTTTGGGATGTGTTTTGAAAATTCATTGATATGCAGAATTAAGTTAAAGATACATCCTTACTGAAAAAAAAAAAAAATGCAGTTAAAATTCTATAGACTTTAGAATGGTTTAGAATTTAGTCAACCGTGTAAACATAGATAAATTACCGATAAATATGGCATAAGGGATAAATATATACTATCGGTAATCTTTTACTTAAAACCGAAAATACAACAACAGTTATTTCTTTGATGGCCTCCAGAAAATGAAATGCATTTCATATCGGTCGTAATCTGTGCAACCTTGCATCGGTCAGGGGCAACATTTGGCATGAAAATACAAGAATGATTATAGTTTGATAAAATAAAGATGAAATGGGTATAAAACTGGCCGAAAACGAGTATAGATGTAGCTTTAAGTGCTAGAATACTAGTAATGTCGATATCTGATATGATCTCATCTTGATGACTTTTGCGTTATACAAACGGACTTCACAACATACCATGTGCCTCCAATTTTCTTTGCGAAGAGTAAGATGAAGACAAAGATCGTTTAACATGTCTTTTCAGTCTGATCTTGACCTACTCTTTTCAGAAAAGCAAACAAACAAGTTGGACCATATCTGTTTAAAGTCTGTAAGTGGATTCTAAATAATTATTTTAACCCTTTACCAAACGATCCATTGTTTTAGGAACCCCGAGGAGAGGCTTTCAAAACATCGCGGGAGAAGGAGAAAATCCTGGTAATCTGTAAATAATCATATTACTACAGAAAAGGGAGTAGCATGTTTTACCCTTTACAATACAATCACGACTTTTATCAACCCCAAGAAAGAGGCCTTTTGAAAATATTGTGGGAAAAGGAGAAAATGCTGGTATCAGCATTTTCTCCTTTTTCCGCTATATTTTCTACCCTTACAAAAACAAATTTGAGTTGCATTAATTATGTTGTTTGCAAATGCTCTCAATTTGGACAAGTCTATTTTTTTCTTTTGGTAAAGAGTTAAGTAGGCAGGGTGGTAATTATCCTCCCCAGAGCATACCAGTCACATCCAACAACTAGAGCTTGACTGGGGGAGGGGGGATGGGGGGAGGGGGGCAAATAGTTCTGTGTGATAAACGCTTAAGGAATATCACAAAGCAGGCACTTGAGAAATAGGTTAGATAATTTTTGAAATTCTAAGCAATTTCATTGACTGAAAATGAATGATTAAATAAAGTAAAAGAATAAATTTGCAACACTCGTAACTTTTACAAAGTGTATAATTCTTTTGAGATATTCCCGCTTAAGTCCGTAGTCCGCTGTCCGCTATCGTCTTAGGCGCTAGAAAACTTACATGAGAATGTCAATCATTTCTGAAACGTACAACATGTCACGTTCGCCCATTGGTGTGTGAATCATCATTGTCTGTCAAATGAAGTTGAAAGAGCAGACTTACGATTGTAAAACTGTTGTTTCCATCCAGAAAATAATAACGAATGTGCATTAATAGATCAGAGCACACAAAAAGAGCAGTACGATCTTTGGTTAATCTATACTGACAAATATTTTGTGGTGGTGTAGGCTCGCAACACGGGGGGAGGGGGGGGGGGGGGTCGGGGGGAGGATTTGAGACTTCACAGAAATCATAGCATAGCAGAAAATGACACACAATAGTTCAAATTGTGGGTGAGGATAGAAGAGCCTGGCCTCTGCTTTGAACAGGTATTCTGTCAAAAACATCTAGACAGGAGATTTCAAAGGTGTTCCGCTAAACAGCGAGTTTATCGGCAAGCGGGCCATGGGTATAGTCAGTACCTTACAGGCTATATTAGATTATGAACCGTGCACCGGCAAAAGGGGTTAAATGCATATCTGTGATGCATCGTGCCATGTAAGTTGTTATATTATCCATAAAATCCATTTTGTCTAGTAATCGACTGATTAACGAGGCCACATGAAACAAAATTACAAAAGCAAAAGGCAAAAAGTTTCGACCCATGTCAGCCTGCGCAGTCCAGATATGGTCGGTACCTTCTGCAGATACATCGATCCCCTTTTTCACAGAGCATAGCTCTTATATAAAGTGAAGTAAATTATCTAAAAAAATGCTAACTGTTGTATTTTATCATATGCGAAATATTACTGGAAAGCGAATGATTGCTTGTAACAAGCAACTATTCTTTTCCCACAATGTTTTCCAAAATTGTTGTACTGCAGGGGAGTAAGGAGCCGTCCTAGCCTTGAAACATGTTTTGAGACAGGTTTACCAAACAAGAGGGCCATAATGGCCCTGAATCGCTCACTCAGACTGTGTATCTGTGATGAAATATGGTCAATTGATTGTGTCAGATATGACCTAGTGACCAAATGGGACAAATTTTCAAACTCATTTAACTCTTTACCAAACGACGAAATTTCAAACATACCCGAAATCGAAAACATTTGCGGACGACAAAATGACTGTGACTCAAAAATTGAAATTTGATTTTGGAACGGTAGAAAATATTGTTGGAAAAGGAGAAAATGATGGTTACCAGCTTTCAAAAGCTTTTTTTAGGGTCGTTAAAGTCGGTATTTTATGGTAAAGGGTTATGATATCATTAAGCATTATTGACGCAGTTTGACGAGAATCAGAGTGAAATGTGACCTTCACATTACACAAAGGTTTTCTTTTTTTTTTAGATCAGACATGACGTAATTTTCAAACTTTTTAGATACATCTTGGAGTAAAATATTTTGGCAAGCTTTCTAGAGTATTGAACTAAAACTGTAGCTCCTAGAGTATACCAATTTTCAAAATCATCTGAAACAATATGGAGAATAACAGTCTGATTAGCTTTCTTGAGTATTGATACGAAAATGTGGCCTCTAGAGGGTACATAAAGTTAATACATGATTTGTCTTAGTAACTACTTTTTAATCAGACACAGACCATTTTCAAACAGATCTGAGATATCATAAAGACAAACACTTTAACCAACCATCATGAGTATTGAACTGAAAACTTGGCCTAGAATGTAAAGGTTCTTTTTTTCTAAAATTTTTTTAAAGTGACCTACGTTTTGATCTGACATGACACATGTTCTAACTTGTCCCATATATCATCAAGACAAAGATCTTGACAGATTTTATGATCATTTGACCGAAAGTGTGGTCTCTAGAGCGTAGACAAGGTTTTTGACAGATCTGTCAGAGTAACCTACTTTTCACCCGATGTTACCAATTTGGCAACTTGTCTAAGATATATTCAAAGCAAACATTTTTGTCAACATTCATGGGTACTGGACTGAAACTGTGGTGTCTAAAGTTAAAAACAGTGTTTTTCAAAGATTTTTCTCAGTAACCTACTTCTTGTCCTTATGTGTGACCCATTTTCGAAACAGAGATATCACAAGACCAACATTCGGACTACATATTGGAATGAGAATGTGGCCTCTACAGCGTACATAAAGTTTTTTCTAAGATTTGCCCAGTGACCTACTTTTTGACCCCACTTGACGTGTTTTTAAACTCGTCCGAGATATTCGCAAGACAAAGGTTCTGGCCAATTTCCATGAGTATAGGACAGAAAATGTATCCTCTAGAGCGTACACAAGCTAAAAGTTGACGACGGAAACAGCACGACCACTAAAGTTCGACTTAAAGACCTTGTGCTCAGGTGAGCAAAAAATATGAAATAATCTTAACATATTGATCAATGGATCATTGCGACGATATCGAAGTTTTGTCAAGTTTTATGATCTTTTATTATCATACTTCAACCAGGAAGTACCTTTATCAATCATGAACTAGTCAGATTGGAGTGGAAGGTACGGTGTTGAAAAATGAATAGATATAAACACTCGATTTGAACCTGTTTTGGTTTTATATCTTCATGTGAAACTTAAAATTGCAGCACCATATTAAACGAAATTTATTACTTTAAGACAAATAAAACATTGTCCATGTATTGCTCATAATTTATGGATTTCAAATAGGTACAATTAATGAAACTAAAGCAATTTGCTTTCAAAGAGTGCTGGATAAGATCAGACTGCACAGAAGCTAGGGCTGATCTTTCAAAAGGTATGAGTCATAATTGGGAAAAGGAGAACTAATGCATCTTTAAAAAAAGCATCTCCCTTATGTATGATACCAAGCGAGTCATCGCATAATTATGAATCCATAAAATCCATTTTATCTAAAAACCGACTTAATCATGAGGCACACTGGTCCTTGGACATGCAGAAAACTTACCAAAAGCAAAATGTTTCGGCCCAGGTCAGCCTGCGCTGACTGCGCAGGCTGACCTGGGTCGATACTCTTTGCAAATGCATTAAGACCCCTTTTCACAGAGCGTGGCTCATATTTTTTCCCTACGAATTCGAACTAACTGTAAATAGAATCGAATACGCAAAAAAAGCTTAGGGATTACGCAGAATGAGCTGAAAGAAATACTGTCCTATCTTAATGTTTGTTTTAGAAGCAGTTAAAATAATCCTATCGACGCGAAAGCTATCAATAAAGCACTTTAAAATCAAATAACCTTTACCTAGGAAGGCTCATGCACACATAATTGCCCGGGTCGGCCAATTTCTCTCCAAGGATTGATGACAGTCATTGCGACAGGATTCATTTGTATGGTGCCACTGAAAAGAGCTCCTAATGTGCCTTTTTACAAAGTTTTCTTTTTTCGAACTTACGAAGGGTTTTTGACAGACTCATCACATAAAAAGAAACGAAAGTTTTTGAAAAATAGTCTTTCAAAAATGAAAAACAACCTCTCTCTCTCTCTCTCTGTCAGTCTGTCTCTCTGTCGGTCGGTCTGTCTCTCTGTGTATCTCTCTGTCCGCCTCTCCCTCATTTTCTGTCTCTGTCTCTGTCTGTCTCTGTCTCTGTCTCTCTCTCTCTCTCTCTCTCTAAAAGGTACATCAAGATATTATGTTTAACATATGAAAAACGGAATTATCCTTAATATGTCGCATAATTATGTCGCAGACAAAATTTCAATTTGCTTCCGTCATCGGACAGTGTAGGTTAAGTTCAGACGTCACAAAAGGTTGTCTGGTTTTTTTTTTCCCTTGAACACTTAGGTATATATTTTTTTTGCAAGATATTCTGACCAAAATCGAACTAACAACAACAACGACAACAAAAATTGACTTATTGCTGCAGCATAAAATGTCCATATCCCTTTTTTTCTAGCACTTAAAAGATTTCAGTAAATCTCTTAATCTTATGAGCTGAGTCTGTTTTTTATTTGACACTTTAAAACCGGCATATGTTCCTCTTCATATCTGTGAGGTAGGTAGGTGCCTATACACGTGGACATTCTGCAAGAAAAACAAACATACATTCGATTTAAAAAAAAAAACAACTGGAGAGGGCTGCTCACATTTTTATTATCTCGTCAAACTTGAAAAACGATTTATCTCTGAATTAAACAAGCTGATAGCTGGCAAATCATCAGTAATGAAGAAAGAACAAAGTGAGGAAAAAGTATTTTTTTTGTACTGTATTTCCTTTATAGGCTCCGTAGCCTATTTAGTTATACTTAGATTTCGCAATAGAGTTTCGCAAAGACTCATGGGAATGACAAAATATTAATTATCAGTAACACGCGTCAATTACGTGGGTTCGGATTAAAATCACACTCGTCACCACCACTCGGCTGATTCCGAACCAACATCTAACCCTGTCTGTATCAAGGGGGTTTCCATTTTGAAATACTGCCAGTCACGTGATCTTAAACATGGTATAAATACATAAGTATTATATATATCTAGTTGTGTTTATCGATATTTTACAAGAAAATTTGATTTACGGCTTAAGACCTAAGTAGGCCCCTTTAAACAAACAGATTGTGAAATGAAACAACAAAATGATACAACAATGCTTATTTAGTATAGATTAATTCCTGAAAAATTGGGAAAATTCCTGACTTATGGTCTGACAAGAGAGTATAAGTGTTCTCTTATCTCTTTACCAGACGAGAAAAGTTTAGCCATGGCCAAATTGAAAGCAGTTGCAGACGGCAGATTAATTTTGGCTCAAATGATAGCATTTGTCTTTGACAGAAACGAAAACATTGTGAAGAAAAGGAGAAAATGCTGATAACCAGCATTTTCTCTTTTTTCCCACAATGTTTCCGAAAGCATTCCTTTTCAGGGTTGTTAAAACTCGAGACTGTGTAGTAAAGGGTCAAGAGGACATTCTTTGCTACCTGGAGCGGATAACTTTGTGGCGGTATGAAAAGTTGCACATTATTACGAGGGGTGATCAGAAAGAACGTGGACCATTGCCTGAATCGGAATGTTGTTATAAAAAACAAATTGGAACGTTTACTATTTTTGAAAGTAACTTCTTTTGAATTTATGCACTTATTCATTTTCTATTCCCACCTGCGAAACATGAGCGCGAGCGCGTCACGTGACATTACTCTGAAGGACCCATTGCGAGGGTTAGCTCCTCTCTGCTCTCTAGTGCGTTCCATTTAGAGAATCTTTCAGAATAGGGGCTAGTCAGAGACTAGTCACAAGGGGTCAGGACTGAATTATAGGGAGGGCTGGCTAGTCTTTCTATGATTGGGTTTTGCAAAATTTCCTGCACAAGTGTTGTTTTGTAAAGCTAGGGCGTTATCTTGGTGTACAGTGACGTCACTCCGCAGGACTTCTGGATGTTTTTTTCGTTTGGTGTTTGTGAAATTTATTTGAATAATATGAGTATAAAACCCAGCACTGACTGTAGTTTGTAGCGTGATTTAGAAGAAAAAAAAAGGGGGGGGGGGCGGGAATAGAAAAACATGATATACGTAACTTTACCAAGTGAATTAGAAAGTTTAGCTTTAATAGCGGAAGCCGATGTTGGATGTTCCCATACACTGCTTTGTTGTGTAGATTCAGTCTCGTTAGAGTGTGCCTATGTTTTATCGCATGTTACAATACGACTAGTAAAGTTTTACCCCTCTATTTTAATGCGTTTTTTTTTATAAAGATTTCGACCCTAACCCCCAATTGCTCGGGCATCAATAGTCGAGATACCCACATTGTGCAAACACGCGACATTCCAAAATTGTCGGTCAAAATCTCCTGGGCACTTCTTATATGAAATGTTAAATGTGTCACCTATTTTTCTGGCAGTATCTCGGCGATCTTGTTTTACATACTACTCTACATCCGTTATGATTTTGTCTTTGAGTCATTTTGATAAACGGCCAGATTCAGGGTCATCTTTGACGGTATCGCGCCCTTGTCTTATCCCATCCGATCCATTAACGAATTTCTTGAGTGCAGAGTCCCCTTACATGTTTTTCTAAAGCAGCTTTGATTTCCGATGAATACTTTCCGAGTTCGACGAAAAACTTAATGATTACTCTCGGCTCAAATAAAACGTCGTCCGACATTTTGGATCACTAATGCAGTATATGACGTCATTAAAATGACGTTACACTTTACCTTATTGAATATGACGTCATTTGAAAGCTTGAGTCAGTTACCAATTAATTAATGGTCATCTATGCAATTTTTATGACCCTATGTGAAGTAGTTTTCAAAATGACGAGGTGGTCCACGTTCTTGATCACCCTTCAAATATACATGAAAAATTTCCGGTTTAAATACATGCGTCGCTCGCGGAAAAAATAACACACACGACAGAAAAAAAATCGTGTCTATACACTGTGAAATACAGTTCCAAATATGGTATGATGACGTATGATGACGTACCTCACGCGCGAAATACGCAAGTATTGATTCGTGATTTGATTGGTCAAAATGTTACTCCATAATACCCATCCACCATCCCCCCCCCCTCAAAAAAAAAACAAAAAAACGAAGTTACTTGCCATTTTAACGTTATTTTTTTTTTTTAAATTCCGTTTACCGGTATCGAATAAAACGTCAATAATTACATTTTTTGTCTTTGATGTTGTTGGTTGTATTGGGGTTTAACGCTACTTTAACAGCTAAGGTCTTATCATGGCGGTCGGTGACGCACATGTGTTTCCTGGCTTTCTCACACCAGTACTAACACAACTTTCTTTCCAAAGCCACCGACTACTTTTCTCACATGCTTCAGCAGAGGTGAGAGGCGAAAATACGCCGGAAAGAAAGTTCGCCTCAACCGGGTATCGAACTCACAACCACCAGGTCATGAGTCCGACAAGCTCACCACTGAGCCACCCAGGCGGGCTTTGTCTTTGAAAGTGGTAGGTATAGAATAAAAGGAATATAATGTTAAAGTAACTTTCCTGGTGCTTGTATTTAACTTTTCGCTGCATAAGAAAATGTTGAAATCTCGCCAGATATCAAATTTTCTCACGCAGCTTGAATTAAATAAAAGCAACAGGAAACTTACTACAACAAAATATTCCTTATTTATCCATAATTATGAAAAAAAAAAAGAAAAACTCAAACTAGCAGTGTAGGGACTCGTGTGTTTTGTCTTGATTGATAAATATCTATTTGTTTCATGCATTTCGGTAGGATCCATCAGGAAATAATGATGGATTATAGTCTGAAAATTTCAGCGTGTCGACCAGTAAATTTTTCGATAAATAAACTCACTGCTGCGGAAACACCGAGAGCCCACCTCTGCTTTGAAAGTCCCAACAAAAAAGGGTTTGAAATATGAAATAAATAGTTTTTTTTTTTTCGGTGAAAGATCGCAATTTATTTCATCTCGAGAACATTATACGTTAATATTTTCACAAATGGCCCAGTCACCCGTGAAAATATTACAGATGATGTTCACTCGAAGAAAAAAAAAATCGATCTCTCACCAAAAAAAAAAATATCCTCCATTGGTTTCATTTAGAGCTCTAAAACTAAATCCCTTTGGTGCCAACGGCAAAAATATCGGCTTTTGCTGGCGGCATAGATCGTGATCAGACTTTACAGAACGACCAGTCTTATCTTTGATCTACAGATACGAGCCACGCTTCGTGAAAAGAGGGTTTAATACATCTGCAAAAAGTATCGCCCGTGCAATCCGTGTATTGAATTCCAGAGAAATATACATTCTTTGACTACACGTACCTTTTACCCCGTTCACCAAGGTAAGCAGAGCTGTTACTCCTCCGCGACGTTGGTACTCATACGTAAATTGGAACCGGCACGCATCTTCGTCTTGGAAAGTACACAGAGTGATCTCCCCTTAAAATAATGGATGCACAGAGAAGACTAAATGAGTCATGATTTTTTTGTTTACTTTTCAGAAACAGATGTAAATTATGGTTTGGTCGTATATAATCTGTTTTCTCATATCACCGTGTATTATGACAAACAAGACTAACAACTTTACAATCCGTGTATTTCGTCAAAGAGTCAAAAGGGATGCCAATCGTTCACAAACATAAAAGTATTGACACTACTGAAAGTAAAAAACATCCAAATAGACATTGTGTTATTGTAGTATACATGTATTTCGTACGCTAATAACATATGAACCATGCTCTTGCAAACAGGGTTTAATGCATCTCCGTGATGCATTATAACAAGTAAAACATCACATAAGTATGGATCCATAAAATCCATTTTGTCTGACAACCGACTAAACCATGAGGTGGGATGGTCCTTGGACATGCAGAAAATTGACCCATAGCAAAATGTTTCGACTCAGATCAGCCTGCGCGTACTGCGCAAGCTGACATGGGTCGATACTTTTTCCAGACGTCTTTTCATAGAGCAAGGCTCATGAATTCTTAGTGTAGGTAACCTGAAAATAATCTTTCTTCGTGTCAATACATTATGTTGACGTAGACCCGTCCTGTGATATGTACTTCCGGTTGTATAAGGCCTGGCTTAGTGACAAAATCTAATGATAGCGGTATTTATACAATATCTTAACCCTTTACTACACAATCCCGAGTTTTAACGAACCTTAAAGAGAAAGGTTTTGAAAACTTCGGTGAAAAGGAGAAAAAGCTGGTAACCAGCATTTTGTTTTTGTTTTTTTTTTTTCTCCCCCCCCCCCCCCCCCCAACAACGTTTTCTGCCTTACCAAAGACCGATTCATTTAAATAGTCGTCTGCCAATGCTTTCAATTTAGCCTAGTCCACAGTTTTGTCGTTTGGTAAAGAGTTCACCATCAAGATCAAATGCTACTTTAATAACAAAAGGAAATGCATACAATATACAAACTGAACGCGATAAATTTGCCATCCACCTGAATCAAACAATCAATCTTGAATTACTTCATTGACAGTTCTGCGACTGCCACCGTAACAGATACACTGCTGGCAATGTAAAATAACAACTATTCACAACTTATGGCCTCTGTTTATGTTTTCAACGAGCCAATATTGGTAAACAAATACCACAATTATCACGTTTGCATTATACCTGTACTGAGGTCCGGTAACTCGTCCACCAAGTAGATATTGTCGAAGTCACATCGTTCTCTGCACTCTTCCGGACTGAGGATCCCGGATGAAAACGCCACGCATTCCACGCAAGGTTTCAGACGTCCACATTTTCCCGGGCAAGTCTGTTGAGAGAGAATGTTATTTCAGGTTAAATACCGAATTTGCCATATAATATTGCGAACAGTGCAGATCAAGAAAAGACTGCACAGAACGTAAGGTCAAGATAAAATTTATCTCTGTAAAGCCTTGTTGTGGTAATGACGACCGTTCGACCCGTGACTACTGCTTGTTATATATATATGAATCATGCTCTGTCAAAAGGGGCTTTAATACCTTAGCGAAAAATGTCGATCCTGTTGAGCCTGCGCAGGTCTCACAGGCTGATCAGGGTCGAAACTTTGTTGCTTTTTGTAAATTTTCTACATCTCCTAGGACCATACTACCTTAGGTTTCAATCGGTTGTTAGACAAAATGAATTTTTATGGATTTTTATTTATTTCATGACTTTATTATGGATCCATAAAATCCTCTATGTCAGGTGACGGAATCGTGTGGTAAAATGGTACCAGGGCATGCAGAAAAATTACCAGTAGCAAATAGGAAGTGTCTCCGGGTACCATACCCTGAGCTTTTGAGCCATTCAACAAATACTTTATGAAAATTCAGGAAGAAGAGTTTGCATAACTTTCGGGAGGAGTAGCTTCTCCTACTCAATATTACAACTAAAAATATCTTGGGCATTTGATTTGCTCGAAATCAGAAAAACACGAGTAATTATATATTGGAATACTATTACCTATTTTACTAAATGCCGTACCTGGGGCCATTCCTCATGGGGTTGTCTTTGGGTACGGTGACGTATCCCAAGCCTGAGAGTCTCCGGGTACGGTTCCGTACCCGGAGACACTTACTAGCAAAAAAGTTTCGACTCAGGTCAGCCTGGGCGGACAGCGCATGCTGACCTGTGCTGATACTTTTTGCAGATACATTTAACGCCCTTTTTCAAACAGCATGGCCCATACGGTCATGTACAAGGGAGTTGAGTTTATGACAACATTGTGGAATGGCAAGTTATTACCGCCAACAAGCCATTTTTATTTTTTTTATCTAAAGCAAAAGAAAAATGAGACAAGAAAAAAACCCCGAACTTATGAAGCAATTCTTGTATTTAACCCTTTTCCCGTTAGATAAAATAAATGAAACTTTCAAGCCAATAGTAAAAACTCTGATTTTGCTATTTCAAAGGTATTCTTTCGGAAAAAGATATTTCCTTATCGGACAGTGTAGATCTAAGATCAGACTGATCTAAGATCTGTGCAGTCTGATCTTGATCTACGCTGTCTGCAAAAGTGCTGACTCGCACTTAGCAGCCTAAGTGTTAAGACGTATGCAATGTCGCATTGACAGTATACGCATTAACCCTTAAGCTGCTAAGCGCAACTCACTGACCTTTTCAGTGTAGATCAAGATCAGACTGCACAGAACGTGCAGCCTGATCTTGGATGTACACTGTCCGATAAGGAGATATTTTTCTCCCAAACATAAATTTCAAATAACATTATACAGGCGTTTACTATCGGCTTGAACATTTTTTTTTAACTTAGGCCTATTTAGCGAGATATAGGTTAATAAATACCAAAGTGGGAAACAGTAGAGTACGGGTAGAGCGTCAACCTTTCACGCCAAAGGTTCTGGGTTCGAATTCCGTGATAAGCGGGTGCTTACCTTTGAAACTACTTACAACACGACGTGAACTCGTATTGGTTGAAGGTTTCCAGGCGGCAATCACCGAGAATAATCAATATAAGTTGTAAGGACTTGTTTCACAATCGACGTAAAATAAATGAGCCTCGCTCTGGCAAAAGGGGGCTTAATGCATCTCCGTGATGGATGATACCAAGCAAGTTGTCATGTCATCGTGAATCCATAAAATCCATTTTTCCGAACAACTGTCTATGCCATGAGGTACACTGGTCCTTTGACATACAGAAAATTGACAAATAGCAAAAAGTTTCGGCCCAGGTCAGCCTGCGCGGACTGCGCAGGCTGACCTGAGTCGACACTTTTTGCAAATGCATAAAGTCCCCTTTTACGCAGAGCATGGCTCAAATAGGTTTTTAACTAAATACCAATACAATACAGATGAAAGGTTTTAAAACGTTGTGAAAAGAGGGCTAACTGCTTGTAAGAACCAAACTTACGGGACAATCCTCGCATGTAGGGCCTCTGAAAGAAGTGTTCTTGTTGCAACGACAATATCCGCACTCACAACTACCTAGCCCATTGCAAATCATCTGCAAAAGAAAGTCACTGCTACACTGTTCTTGTGTCACCTTCCCGACGACTGAACTTGGCCCGGCTGGATAGCTCAGTGGTTAGCATATCTGTTCGTGACCTGGTGGTTGCGGGTTCGAATGCCCGATCGAGGCAAACTTTCTTTCTGGCGATCTTTCGCCTTTCACCTTTGAGGCATGTGAGGCATGTGAAAAAAGCAGTCAGTGACTTGGAAAGGAAGTTGTGTCAGGAATGGGATGCGAAAGGCAGGAAACACATGCGTAGGTACACTGACCGCCGTGGTACCACCTGAGCTGTTAAAACGGCGTTAAAAACTCCTATACAATACAAACGACTGAACTCGTTTGTTAGTATGCTATAAACTCAAGTGACATTTAACTCTTATGTACAGCGCCGAATATATATATATGAGCCATGCTCTGTGAAAAGGGGACTTAATGCATCTGCGAAAAGT
Organism: Tridacna gigas; assembly: GCA_945859785.2. Classification (NCBI taxonomy): domain Eukaryota; kingdom Metazoa; phylum Mollusca; class Bivalvia; order Cardiida; family Cardiidae; genus Tridacna; species Tridacna gigas. Next base: position 11,316,008 of record OX244030.2, on the reverse strand, counting down.
ATCGACCCAGGTCAGCCTGCGCAGTCCGCGCAGGCTGACCTGGGTCGAAACTTTTCGCTGTTGGTCAATTTTCTGTATGTCCGAGGACCAGTCTACCTCATGATTAAGTCGGTTGTTAAAAATGTTGCTATTATAGATCCATAATTATGTGATGGCTTGACTGGTACAATGCATCACGGAGATGCATTTAGCCCCCTTTTGCCAGAGCGTGGCTCAAGTTTTAGTTAATCTACTGAAACTCAGAAAGATTTCATCTTACAGGCTTGATTGACCGATCGGACGGTAGAGATCAAAGATCAGACTGTACGTTCTGTGCAGTCTGATCTTGATTTATGCTGTCCACAAAAACCCCTGTTTTTATCTATGGCACTGAAAGGGTTAAACGTGGCAAAGGTTCACCTTCCCTTTGTAAGATCTCATGTTACGTCGTTTCCGGGATGATTACAAAGGCCATTTTGTGTTTATAAGAAAGCATTGAAAATGTTCAAGAAAGCACTGATAGATGCATTGTTTGCTTTACACAATAAACAAAAACGCTAAGGACGGAAAAGTCTGAGCCACGTTATAGCAAAAGGGTGTTCAATGCATTCCGTGATGCTTTTAATATACCAAGCAAATATTTATATGGTTGCGGACCCATAGAGAGAGTAAGGGAGAGAGTGCAAACGCATTTTATAGAGTTTGGGGTATAGGTTAATGTAGGAATTGTTAAAATAACCCTATTATCCAATTTTTTTCTCTCGCACCCATTTCATCGCACTTGCACCCACCACTCACTTGCACTTCCCCCACACACTCCACCACACCCAACCATTAACTGACGGAATGGCTTGCCGTTGACTGATTATCCCAAATATCAAATTCCTCCGGATTTTCTCACTTTCTCGGTTTTCTCAGTTTTCTCGGTTTTCTCGGTTTTCTCGGTTTATCCAGTTTTAGCCACGAAGTGGCCAATCAGCCGGTTTATCCAGTTTTTCCTGTTTAGCTGGAGCAAAGCATAGCAGCGAGTGAAACAGAGCAATTCCCGGCAATCCTCGAATTATTGGATATCTGACACCGTCGGTTTTGTTGGTTGGCCGTTGACTGGATTAAAGCAGCGGAGCGGAGTGCAACGCAGCAAATCACAGCGGAGCGGAGTGCAACGCAGCAAATCACAGCGGAGCGGAGTGCAACACAGCGGATCACAGCGGAGCGGAGTGCAACGCAGCAAATCACAGCGGATCACAGCGAATCGTGGAGAACCGGGAGCAAAAGAAAAAAAAAAGAAAAAAGAAGGAAAAAGGAGAAAAAGAAGAAGAAAACAAACCAACAAAAGAAAAAAAACGCGGTGTTATTTTAACAATTCCTACATTAACCTATACCCCAAACTCTATAAAATGCGTTTGCACTCTCTCCCTTACTCTCTACTCGCTAGGTGCAACTGCAAAAACATCCGCAACTGATTACATGCAACAAATACTAAAAACTTTTTAAAATTGAATTTTTTTTTTCTTGCAATATTAAAAAGAGAGAGATTAAAAAATGGAAGGAATTAATGAAATCAACGATGAAGAATATATAGATTTGAGGGGAGAAATTGAGGATGTAGAAGAATACCAAAAAAAGATGCAAACAGAAGAAGCTAAAGAATGGGGACGAAAACAACATTTAAAATATATTGAAAGAAAAGAAAAATTAGAAGAACAAAAAAAGAGAAAAAACAAAGAAAAATATATTGTAAAAAAAGTTATGAAATTTATACATGTGGATTTTATGAATGGAAAACACAACCCAGACCCTTGCATAATATACAACAAAGAAGAAGAAGAAAAATTTAAAGATATTATTAAGGATGGGCTTAATTATCATATGGATTTAGTTTTAATACATATAGACAAACAAAACAAAAAGGTATTAATAACTTTTAATGATTATGTTGAAGGTGAAAGAAAAAATCATAGATTTTATAACAATATAGAAGAAGCAAGAATACGTGCAGTTGAACAAATACTAAATGAAGATGAAGATGAAGATGAAGAAGAAGAAGATATAGAATATGGAATTTTAGTTTTTAAAAAGACTTTTAAAACTTTTACATTCAGTGAATTAAAATATTATTAAAATGTATATATATATTATCATATATATACATTATGATTTTAATATCAAAGGCTCCCCTCTTGTAATATATTTTTCTCGAAAATCTGCTATTAAATCATCTAAACAACGAAGAAAAAACGAGTTTAATTTCCAAGGCTCCATATTTTTAAAATCTTCTGTTTTTATCTGTTCTTCTAAAATTTTTTTATACTGTTCTTTTAGTACACTTTCTACTCTCGATTTAAAAAGATTAAAAACCATTTCATTAATTCTTTCCCGTTGTTCTTCATAATTTAAAAATTTATCTAATCCATTCATACTTCGCATACAGAGTAAAAATTTTTCTTTTTGTCTCTCTAATTCCAACTCTCTTTTTTTTTTCTGTTCTTCCGCCTCCTTCTCTCTTTTTTCATGTTCTTTTTCCGCTTCTGTCTTTTCTTTTTTAACTTCTGTTTTAACTTCTTTCTTAACTTCTGTCTTTTTTCTTCCCATTTTTAAATACTATTTTTGCGCTTAATTAATTTAAAACTACTGGCATTCCTTCCTTTAAATTACTTCTATAGTTTGAGATACTGTGAATTGCACAAGTATTAAACAAAGCTCTGACTTCATCCTCTGGCATTTCATAAATATTTTTTCTTTTAGGATTTAGTAAATATTTGGTACTTCCGTAAAATACTAAATCTAAAATATCTTTTTCAAACTTTTCATATACTTTCTTTTTCAATGCTTTCATTGCTTGATCGATTACTAGTTTTTGTAAAAACTCCTCCTTTGTCTCAAATATTGACTCTAGGAATTCATCACTCATAATATCAACTTTAACTTTTGGCGTTTCACTCGTCATATTTTTTAAAAAATATTTTTTCTTAAAATATTTTTTTTTAATTTTCTTCTTCTTCCTCATCTGAGAAGTAACCAATGGGAACCGTATTAATTCCATCTTCTAAAACATGCCTCACATCTTGTAATGGATTCAATGCTATCTTCTCAAACTTTTCCGTATACACTTGATGACTTGAACTTTTAAATCCTAAAAATTTTACATGCTTCTCCTTTTGTTCAAATATACATTTTAGGTAATCCTCAAACTCTATATCTTTGTTAATACAACAATCAACGACACCTTTAATTTTTAAGTTTTCTTTTAGCTCCCCCTTGTCTTCGACTCTGTAAGCATACGACTTAGCACAGGTACCAGCATAATCTTTTATTGGTTTTCCCTTTGTTTCATCTTTAAAAAATCCCAGTTTGTTCTTGCTATCCATTGAATGAAGCGGGTGATCTTTCGGATATTTCCATGTATCAAAACACACATTAACGTCGTCTTTCATTTCTTCATAAATATCTTCACTCTGTATATCCAATATGAAGCTGTCAGTGTCAGTATATAGCAGTTTTACACGATCTCCAAATTTAGGTTTAAGATAGTCATAAAACAACTGATACATTTTTAATTTCGCTAGCTCTAAAACACAAAACCCAATATATATAGGTTTGTTAGCTCTAACCACGGTTTTCTTTTTTGTGACACTTACCAAATCTTCACTAAATATTTTAAATCCTGTATACTCTGGACTTTTTAAAAGTTTCTCGGCTCTTTGTTCTGTGTTGACTATTACAACATTTGAACGTTTTTCTGGGTTCTCTATTGTCTTTCCATATATAGCATTAATTGAAAGTTTAAAAAAATTCTGTTTAGATGTCTCTTTTGTCTCTCCTCGTTTCTTTGCGTTGTTTGTAATATATGGTTCAAGCCATTTAGAGACTTTTAAAACATATCCCCGGTGTATCTTTGTAATCTTTACTCCAAGCTTTACATAATACTTTAACAGTTCCCCATACACTAAATATTCTTTTTTGTTTCTTAAATTTGTTACAAGTTTTTGAACTCCGTTAATTGTCAAATGTTCCGGGCAAGGTGGATAATCTTTAAAATATTCTTTTTTGTCTCTCGGTATCTCTAAATCACACACTAAAGCACACGGGAATTTTTGCCATTTGTTTAATTCATCTTTTCTAAGTTTCCTCTCTACCTCATACGGCAACTCTTCTCTCATGGCATCCCCGTAAAGGCTGTTCATATCAATGTAAAATATGAAGTTGCTCGGTTTGTTTGGGTCATAATCACTTAAATACTTGTTATTGGCTGAAGCATGCCTACAGATACACGCAGAAACACCTCCTCTAATTCCATTTTTAAAGTCATCATAAGTATCACGGTCAGTAATGAGTGAAATTTTCTGTTCTGTGAATTTTAACATATTCATCCAAGACGCCCCAGGTAAAGTATAGCCGTAAACTATAGGATCTAATCCGTAGGCTTCAAAGTTAAGTTTTCTGAAGTTCTCCACTACATCAACCAATAAAAAAACATCTAACTCACAATATTTAAGTTGGTAATCATTCATTGTTTGACAATTAAAAACATTCCAAGCTTTTAAAGCGTGTTGGTAGTCTTCCTCTGTTATCCCTTCTTTTTTAAGTGAAGAGTAAAAATTTTGTATAGGGGGTAGTCTGGTATATTTTGTTTTTTCAATTCCATCCATCCATTCATACGGATAGACACCCTTACTTGTTAACACATCCAACGACACACCAGGAAAAGCTGAAGTTGTATATTTAAAGTTCTCTTTGTCTTTTGGTGTATCATTTACAAGCTGAGACAAAGCGGAAGACAAAAATTTAAAACTATCTAAAAATCGTACTTCGTGTTGTTTGTTGCTAATGAAGCAATACTTACTAAAAGATATATATTTTTCTTCATTTGATGGCAACACGGAGAGATGACCGGGAAACGCTGCAAGTTTTAAAATGCAAAGGTGGGCATCATATCCGCTTAAATTGTGACAAAGAACAGGGGTTAATTTTGAAGCTTGCCCCATGTTTAAAAATGTTTCGTTGGCGTTTGTTATCACCTCCATTAATTTTTTAACAAAGATCCCCGCTATATCCTCCCCTTTCCTTTGTATGACATATGAAACCTTGTGACTTTTATAAATTTTTTCATCACTTGAGACAACAACAAAACAAAAGCCGCTGGGTTCGTGTTTTTGTGTTTTGTTTCCTTCTTCATCTTTAAACGGAATTAAAAAACTTTCAAAGTCAAAGTATACCGTAATGTTTGGTGGGTTGTCTGGTTTTTCTTTGAATTGTATGAATCTCTCCTCGGAGTCTTCTTCAGGTAGTTGTATGAGTGTAGCATCTGAACAATTTTTTAAATGATTGTTTAATACATCTTCATCTTTAAAACATCTTTGACATTGATAACAAAAGTGTAAACGTCCATGATGACGGGAAAGTTGAGAAGAAAGAAGACGGGATATATCACCTACAAGATAGAAATGTTCTTCATGTAGCAGTAAATATATTTTTTCTTTTCCCCATTTTTTCCTTCCACTTCCTCCGTCAAATATCACGGGTGTCCGTTTGTTGGCGCTGTCTACACCATATACGATTAAATGAATATTTGGATTTTGGTTTTGGAACAGTTCAAGATCATTAGCTGAAGTTGGAAAGTTGACATCTGAAAAGTCGGCGTATTTGTTTGGTTCTTCTTTTTGTATCTTTCTTAATTCCTTGGTAACTCTTCCTTTGTCATTTTTTATTGGGTTGAAGTGTCGAAGTATACACCAATAAAAACATTTATCATCTCCTGAAATTATACAAATCAATGCATGCTTTGATGCTAACCAATGAGGGAGTTTATTGTTTCCACATCCCCCTCTGAATGGGTTGTATTTTCCATAGTTGATACTTACACCATCAAAATTTAAAAAAGTCCAACCGCTACCCTCAAAGTCTTGTTTGTAAAAACTGTTTAATACTTCTTGTATCATAGTATTAATTAATTGTTGTTTATTGTTTAGTAGAGTGACAACATGAGGTGAAGAGTTAAAAAAGAATTTTTTAGTTTGTTCGTTGTTTGTCATCTTGGCACATACCGAAAGTATAGCCTTGTATCCCACATTTTTACTTAAAGACAAACTGGCAGAAGGTTTAAACTTTGAAATGTAAGTTTCAAGATTTACACTTGTTGAAAATTGGGGAACCTCTAAAAATGTCTGTTTGAAATATCCATTTAATGATGTATTACCTACCGTTGTTTTTGCTTTCATGATATTGTTTAAACTTCTTGATGTACCAATTGAAGGAGTAGGATCCGATGTTTTAACCATTTTCACCACTCCGTTTTTAATCACATATTTAAAATTCTGCGCCATAATTTTAATTAAGTAATTTTTATTTAATTAAAAAACAAAGAATGCCAAAAAATCAAAACGTTGATACAAAAAAGAAGAATTCAGAGATTAACACTCCCCCAACTCCTGCTCCTTCTCCTTCTCCTACTCCTTCTATAGTTTACACTCTCGGCCCAGAGAATGCTATTAAGGGTGAGAAGAAGACAGAAAAAATATTTTTCAGTGATATCCGACACAATGGAAAGACTGGGATATATACAAATATTGTAAGTAAGACTCCAGAAGGCAAACCAACACTTCTAACTTTTGGACAAAACAAGTATATTAATATTGAGCTATCTGATATGTTTGATCAGTTTTTAACTGGAATGTATCAAAGGTTTGACCCTGAATATATTGATTTAATCAATGACTCCTACCAACTAGAAGGAGTTTTTCAATCATACGTAACAAATGGTTTTGTAAAATGTAAGATAGACCTTGAAAAGTTTAATAGTTCTTTCTTCTCAACTGTTGTACATGAGGGAGGAATTAAAAGTATTCGACCTCTTCAAAATATCGATTTCTTGTATGACCGGATTACTTCGGGTGTCTATACTTTGAAGGTTACCGGTTTATGGAGAAAGGAAAGCCTCGTTAATGGTAGGCTTCAAACAACACATAGTGGCTTGAGTATCAAGGTTATTAAAGTTCTAGTTAATGGATATTCAAACAGTGAAACAGAAGATCAAGAATACGAAAGTTTACAACTTTCACAACTTCAAGAAGATAGTATAGCTTTAGCAGAGTGAGATGTTTTAAAATGTATGTAGCTCTCGTCATCCATGGTATATTTTCCCGTTGTGTGCTTTGTCTGTTTGTATTTTATAAATTTTTAAATATTTTTGAAAATATTTAAAAAAATCTATACTATTAAAAAAGGGAGGGATTAAACCGTTTTTTGGTTTAATATCTTTCGGATGGGTTGGGATTTTAACACTGCTTGAGTTCATTTCTTTCCATTTGACGATTTCTATATTTTTATAGATATATTTTATCAGAACACCGATAAAATATATATTTCATTTTTTCATTGTTTAATAGTTCTGAAAATTTTGTTCTGGTTCATATATCGGAACGTAAAACCTCCCGAATCCATGCCTATATTTTCCTTGGTCTCTAGGACTTGACCTATCAATTACAGCAAAACTAAACGGTTCAGCCCAACATGTATACAAGAAATTTTTAAATTCTTCCAGTGTCATATCTCTGCTTGCATAGTCTGTATATATATTCATAATATCCCTATCTGGTAAATCAAACAAAATTATAAAATTTGAGTTTCCACGTATTGTATGACGAGGTAAACTAAAAAAAGATTGAGTCAAGTAAAAACAGTCTGTATTACTATGTCTTCCTCTTGTATAGTATTTTTCAGGTACGTCTTGTTTTTCCTTTAACAAGTCATCAAAAATCATTAAATTTTTGTTTGTATTACTCAAATCACGAGGATCTGGAACCTGGTCATCCTCTTCATTAAAACAAGGGGTAACCACGGTTCCCTTCTTTTTCTTTTTTTGTTGTTCTTTGGCTTCATCTATTACATCCTTACGTGAAATTTCACGGTTTTCTATTTCCTGCATATTCTCAAATATCCCGTCAACTGTTTCTTTAAAAAGTCCATTTTCTAATGCCTCCCTTAAAAGTATATATTCCGGTTGTTGTTTCATTGATTTTCCAAATATATATAGATGGTCATAATCTAACCAACCGGGACGAAGAAGAAGGTTTAAAAGTGTTGTAGTCTTACCACACCCACTCTCTCCTATAATCAAACCTCTGATACTCCGAGGTAACATTTGGTTGTTCTTTCTTTTTGTCTTGTTCAAGTTACAGCTGTAATTTTTAATTTCCATAATTATTAATTTCTTAATTTAGAAAATTTAAAACTAAATTAAAAAATTTTTTTTTAAAATCTTATGCTTCAGCTTCTGCTTCTGCTTCTTTTTCTACTTCAAGCTTTCCCTTGGTATCTATTAGATGATCAAGGCACATTATAGCATCTCCCATTTCACACTTCAATTCATGCCAATCTTGACTAAATACTGGGTAATATTCAGCTCTTGTTAATGTTTTAATATATGATACATATACCTTCATTTTTCTTAATATTTCTTCACAATCATTTACAGCTTCTTGTATGATTACTACATCTTCTTCTTCATCATTCATCATATCAAACAAATCATGAACATCAAGTGAGGTACTCTCAAGTAATTGCTCATAATGTTTAAAATCATCCTCTACTTCTTCTTTAAATGCGTTAATATTTCTATTTTTCTTATCCATTTTTTAATATTTTTTTTTACTTAAAACATTTAATTTTTTTTTAAAACAAGACATTATGACTATGATTTATTGTGTAAAGTGTCGAAAAAAGACAGATACAACGAATGAAACACAGACAACAATGAAAAATGGACGGCCTGCTCTCAGGGGTAAGTGTTCAATATGTGGAACACAAAAGACCCAGTTTTTACCAGGGTCAGGTGGTGGAAGTAAAAAAAAAAAGGGCCGGGGTATCGTTAACAAAATTATAGAATCGGTTCCCGTTGAAATGCATCTCCCAGGTTACAACTTCTGCGGTCCAGGTACCAAACTTAACAAACGATTAAATCCAGATTTAACACCTAAGAAAAACAGTAAACCTATAAACCGAGTTGATGAGGCATGTATGAGACATGATATTTTTTATAGAAAAAATCCAGATACGAAGTCACGAAATATAGGAGACGGTCACCTTTTAAATGAGATTAAAGGAATACACAACCCCACTTTATCAGAAAGATTTGCGAGAAATGTGATAACTCCAGCTATATCATTAAAAAAACGTTTTGGTATGGGGCTAAACGATGAAGCAAGTAGCGGAGCAAGTAAAAAAAAAAGTTGCTCCTAGAAGAGGATGCTTCACTGTCTAAAGAATTACATAGGCCAGTTTTACGCCAATATCCAACACTTAGGGTAACCGTTAAAAATATTGATGATACATGGGCGACTGATTTAATGTTCATGCCAAAAAAGATTAAAGCAGGTGAAGCTAAAGGACAGGAGGAAATAGACGCCCGACTATCTGAAAAATTCGGTGGACCAAGAAAAACAGACAGTGAAAAACAGAAAGGAAATTTAAACATCTTTTTAGTTGCTCTCGATGTTTTTAGTAGGTATGGATGGATACGTCAAATACCCAATAAACAAGCTTCTACTATAGCCAGGGCATTCGAGGATATTTTTAAAGAAACAGACAGAAAGCCTAAAAAATTATGGAGTGATAGAGGGGGTGAGTTTACCGGTTTGTTAGAAAAAGAAGACTGCCCCGATGATTTAAGTTGTCCCATTTGTGGAAAATGTACTAAAAGTAAAAATGGTTTGATGCAACATTTAAAACATCATGAGAAAAATCCACATATGGCTCCAAAAACAGGATTAAAAGGTGATGTTGAAATCTATCATACTGAAGGAAAGGACAAAGTGTCATTAATAGAACGATGGATTAAGACTATTAAAGATAGATTAGGGAGATGGATGACAGACAACGAAACAACAGATTATTTACCCCATTTACAGGATATAGTGGAAGATTACAACAATACACCACATAGAAATTTTAAAGATCAGTATACACCAGCACAAGCGAGCAAAAAAGAGAATGAGGAGAAGATTTATAAAAAATTTTATGAAAATGCTAAACCGCGGAAGTTTAGAAAAAATGACAATATCACCCAGAAAATCATATTAGACAAGGGTGACCTGGTCAGAGTAGCAAAAGTTAGACCTAAACAAGATAGTTATGCAAAAGGTTCGGTTCCTAAATGGTCGAATGAATTGTTTAAAATTCGTGAAATTAAAAATACAAATCCTATAACTTACCATTTAAAAGATGCTAATGATTATGATATTATAGGAACGTTTTATAGGCAAGAATTACAAAAATCACGTTTTAATATGGAAGAATGGATGGGATTTGATAAACCCAGAAGAAAAATAGATGTAAGGTTGGGGATGGAAGCGGTGAAAGAAGAAAAAGTAAGACAAAGGGAGAAGAAACAAAGACAACGAGAAAGAGAGAGACAAGAGAAACAAGCACAACAACCACAAGAAGAAGAACCGAAACCAAAACCAAAACCTCTACCTAAACCTCAACCATCACCCAAACCAACACCTAAACCTTCAACTAGTAAACAAGAAGAACAAAAACATATATGTGAACACTGCGGGAAGTCTTTCTCATCAAAGAAACACGTAACCAGACACCAAAAAAAAAGCTGCCCCGTTTTAAAAAAACAACAATCAGCCGGTAGTTTAGAGTTTAGCAATACTGTTAAATCACTCCCTATTAAATCATTAACTAACTTCGAGTTAGAAGACATATGCAAACGTCTCAAAGGTTGGCGTGGTGTGTATTCGCGTGATGATTTACCAAACCACCCCCAAATGTATGAATGTGGAATTTTAAATCTTGATGATACGGAAGGCCCAGGAACACATTGGACGGCTTGGCATCGAAACAAAAAACATAAATTCTATTTTGACAGTTATGGTTTGCCTCCTCCCCTTGAGTTTCAGGAATATATGAAAAGTCCGATTTTGTATTCATCTGATCAAATACAAGATCCAAAGACTGTAATATGTGGTCATCTTTGCATTCACGTCTTACAAAAATTAAACAAGGGTTACCATATACAACCAGTAGTAAATCATTTAATGACTTTAAAAGAAAAAGGATTACTATAAAATGTCTTATAGTAGAGTTTCAAAATTTGGAGATCCAAGAAAAAAAGACAGTAGTGAAGAAGGAGGGGTTGCCCTTCCTTTCATTGTTAAAAACTTTTTAAAACTTGATGGAGGTGAATTATCCGGTAATCTTGACTTAGGAGGAAATTTTATAAAAAATCTTCCTGATCCTGTTGATGGACAAGATGCGGTAACAAAAAATTACGTAGATAGTAGCCAGGGTCATTCGTTTTTTAGAAGAATACCTGGACAGGGTTACGCCGCTGTTAAAGATTTAGACATGAATGAAAACAGACTGCTAAACGTTGGGATGCCCGTTGACAATCGTGAAGTATCCAATAAGCTATATACTGACATTACGGCTAACGATGTAAAACAAAGTTTAGAAGCTCACAATCCGTTCTATCTCAACACTGATAAACACAAAGCAAGGGGGAATATTGACATGTTAAATTTTAAAGTCGAAGGCTTGCCGTTTCCTGTAGAAGACAAGGACGCCGTTAATAAAATATATGTTGACAGGTTAACGGAGGATAGAAGGAGAAGATTAGAGGCTGACAATCCCTTCAGTTTTGATAATGGAGAATTTCAAGCAAAAAACAAGATTGATATGAAAGGGTTTAAAATAGAAAATGTAGGATTCCCTGATTTACCGGAAGACGTGGCAACCGTGGGATATGTGGATGAAGCTAATGTTTGGGAACGAAAAAATGGGGGATTCGTTGCTAAAGATCATATATATCTGGGGAAGAAGAAGTTGGGAGGGTTGAAAAATCCAACGGGAGATGGGGAAGCAACGAACAAAAAGTACGTGGATGAAGAGTTGAAGAAAGTAGCGGATGAAGCGTTAAAGGCTATCGATGAAAAAACGGCTAATCTTCAACCTGCAGCAGCTGGAGTTGATCCCGCTGAGTTAGACAGAATTAAAACAGAACTTGAGAAAAACCAACCGTTTAATACAAGAAATCAAAAAACTTTTAATGCTAGGGGAAATATCAACATGAAACAGAAGACATTACGAAATATCCCCGATCCTGTAGAACTTACCGATGCGGTGCCTCTTGGTTTTGTAAATGAGATGAAGGAGTTTTTTGAAGATCGAATTAAAGAAGTAGAAGATGAAGCAAAGGAAGCAAAAGCAGCAGCTGATAGAGCGGCAAGATTACAACCCGGAGGAGGAGCTGGAAATGGAAACGGGGCTGATTTTGGAGATATGAAAGGTAAGAAACTGGTAAATGTTGGAGATCCAGAAAATCCAGGAGATGGAGCTAATCGGAAGTATGTAGACCAAAAAACACCGTTTACTAAAACTAACGGATACTATACATCAACACATGGGATTAATATGGACTCAAAGAAAATTACAAATTTAGGAGAGCCAACAGCAGCGGGGGATGCTAGCAATAAAAAATATGTAGATGATAGTATTAATAATATAGATACTGGGTTGTTAAGAAGGAACGGGGGATTTTTAGCAATTGATGCTATAGATATGAATAGTAATAGAATTAAAAATTTAGGAGCTCCTGTAGCTTATGATGACGTGGTAAGTAAGAAATATGTGGATGAAAAAGTTAAACAGGGGGAAAATCAAGCAAAAATATTTAATGAAGAGATTGAAAAGCTTAAAGTGGAGGATGGTAAAAGGAAAAGTGAAACGGACAGGGTGAGGGTTTCGGTTAATGATAAAATTAAAGATGTAAAAGATATAGAAAAAGGATTAAAAAAATACACTGATGATAATGTTGGTTTTTTTCGAAAGGATGGAGATTATGTGGCAAAAGGAGAAATTAATATGAAACAACAAGTAATAAAAAATTTACCAGAACCAACTAATGAAAATGATGCAGCGAATAAAAAATTTGTAAAAGAAGAAGTTAAAAAATTAGAAAATTTAACTTTAAATTCTAATGGTTTTTTCCTTTCTCCCGAAGGTAATTATTGGGCAAAAGGAGAGATAGATATGGTAAACAATCCTATTAGAAATATTGGGTTTTTAAATCAAGAAAATGATGCAACTCCAAAAAATTATGTGGATAGACAAATACGCAATGTGGAAGAATATGTAAATGAAAAAACAAAAAGAATTTTACCAAAAGAGAGAATTTATAAATTTTTGGGAACTAGTATATTTTTAATAAGAACTGAAACAAAAGGACCTATAGTAGGAACTGAAGAAATTTTAAATTCAAACAGAAGACAACCTTCAAGAGATACACCTGTGGGATTTGTTGCCTATGATGAAAAAGGAAATCTTATACAACCTACTATTTTGTATTTTGGTAAATTTGAGGGAGGAGAAAAAAATATATTTCCAAAGTTTTTAATTCCTGCTTCCTTCAGTATTAATAAATATGCTATATATTTTGATGCTGTATATTTTGATGGTCCAATAAAAGAAGAAAAATTTAAAATTAAATTTCAAGCGGATCTTAAAGGAGGAAATACAAAATACGCTACAATCACCAATGAATCTAAAATTTATAAAAAAATTATGTACTGTGGGGAAACAAAACAAACTACAAGAAGTGTTTTTCAAGATTGTAACACAATCTTTGCAACTTTTGAAAGTTCTCACCCAGATGTAACAATATTTAATATGACTTTAGTTTGCCTTTTACATATACATGATTTTGATGAAGAATGGCTACCTAATAACTTTTCCATCTAAACAAACACATACAATAATATCTAACCTTTCTATAGGTTACATATTATACAATATTTTAATCTTCCTTCGTCTCCTCTATAACACTATAAAAATTATACCTCTTTAACATTTCATCTTGTAACATCCTCACCGCATCATCTATTAAATGCCTTCTTGGTTCCCTCTTCTCATCCCCATCTTCTACAATAAAATACACTTCAACATCTGGAAAATAGAAATGATCCAAAATTTTAAAAAGTTTTTCTGTCTTTTCTAATAGTTGTGTTTCACTCTCATCAAACAAGAATACGTCATCATACCGGTGTATATATTGATTTTGTACAACCAAACATTTAACAACCATATTAAACGTTTCTTTTTCTTCCTTCCTCTTGCTCCATTCATACATAAAAAACGACTTAATCCTTTCTTGGTATTGCTCGGCACACTCATACGTGACAGAGGGGCAAGTCCTGAATTTATACTTTAATTGTGTGTATTGGTCACCGTATTCATTTTCTTCTTTCTTTGAATGTATAAATTTGTTTTCCATAATACTTAAAAGTTCAGTTTTCATATTTTATTAAAAAATTTTTCTTTTAACACTATTTTTTGTTCTACATTTTGGACATTTAGAGTTTTCAATCATCTCATCACATTCATCACATATACACAGATGACCACAAATACAAAAAAGAATATTTGGTTTGTTTTTTAAACATATTACACACTCTTCATCTTTAAATACTGAATTTCCGTTTTCATCCAAAGGTTGAGTGTTTAACTTTTTTTTTTAATTTTTTAATTTCTGTTTCTAAAATTAAATTTCCGTTTTGTAATTTTTCATTTTCTATTTTTAATTTATCATTTTCTCTTTGTAAATTATTATTGCGATTTGCAACTCTTTCATGTGATTCAATTAATGCATCTACTTTTTTATTTGCTCCAAAATATCGTTCTTGTAGTTCAAGATAATCATTAATTAATTTTAAATATTTTTTTGGAATTTCACTAAATGCTTCACACATCTCTGAATCCGATAAATCACCACCATATTCTAATTCTTCTAACACATATATATTTTCATTTCTTTCCGTTTGTGTTAACGTTTCCATTTTTATTAATGCAATATTTTTTTTAAAATACAATCAAATTTTTTTAATATTTTAGTTAATTTTTTTGTTTTAATAAATATGACATCTATACAGATAATATTGAGTGACAAGAAAACAGAGTTTACAACACATTTTAACCCTACAATAAGACTTAAAAAACCATGTGAAATTGCACTCGTTAATCTTGAGACATACTACAGTATCCCAAACATTAAACCCGGTTTTAATTCTTTCAGGTTGATAAATGTAAACAACAAACAGATACATACGATAACATTGGATATTGGGTCGTATGGCTTGGATGATATCAACAAAGCAATACAACAAAAATTAAATTTTTTGGGTTTGATTGATGCTAATGATCAATATCCAGTTGATATTTCAGCAAACTATAACACATTAAAAGCATTAATGGAAATACAGCCAGGGTATGAAGTGGATTTTAGTGAAAATTCATTAAATCGTGTTTTAGGCTTTAGTCCTATAAAATACATAGGAGAAGAAAAAAAAATACATGTTAGTGAAAATGTAGTAAATATTTTAAATGTGAATAGTATACTTGTAAACCTTAATATATGCTCTGGTTCATATGTAAAAGGACAAATGGGAACAACGGTTCACACATTTTTTCCAAATGTAAACCCTGGATACAAGATTATAGAACGTCCACCTTTCCCAGTTTACACACCTGTAATAATGAATGATATACACAGTATTAAAGCAACTCTCACCGATCAAGACGGGGAATTAATCAATCTGAGGGGTGAAAATTTAACTATGCGTTTTCATATTAGAGACATAAAAAAAGTTATTAATTAAACGTTTAAAACATATTAAAAAACTATGACTAAAACGACATATATTAAAGCAAATATTGATCTTTCTGAAAGTCAGAAACAAAAAATATCTTCTGCTCACAAGAACAAAACAAAGACAACAATAAACTTAAATCCTGAAGATGTTGATGGAAGTGATACATTCTATTTTACAAAAAGCCAAGTTAACAGAATGAACAAGGCTTTTAACAAAGGACACGGTGTAAATATTAATCTTTCAAAAGTACAGATTAGATACAACGCCAAACACGGGGGATTGCTTCCACTTTTAGCTGGTTTGGCTGGGGCTTCCGCTCTTCCTGCTATCTTTGGAAGGGGGCAAGAAGGCGGATTTTTGGGTGGATTTGCAAAAACGGCACTTAAACTTGCGAAACCTCTAGCTAAACCTCTTTTAAAAAATGTAGTAAAACCATTAGCAAAGGGAGCTTTAGGTTCAGCCGGCGCACACATTGCAGACTCTATCCTTGGTAATGGGTTGTATTTGGTTAAACGAGGACATGGGTTAAAGTTGGAAACTGACGGGAGTGGTTTGTATTTGCTCCCTACTGCTGGTATAGTCCAAGCATTAAGAAAAATGAATCTTAAAGGAAATGGTCTATATCTTGTACAAGATGGCCAAGTACAACATGGGGGATTTTTACCGGGTATTCTACCGGGTGCCATTAAAGGAATCGTTGATTTAATAGCATAAAATATATATTAAAAATGACACAACCTAAAACAATTTATTGGAAACCTGAAGAAGGTTTAAAATATCCTTCATTGAAAAAGTCGGGGACTTGTTGGTTGATATACACACAGCAAACTTTAAAACTCGAGGCATTGGAGAAAAAAACAATCGGGTTAAACTTTGGATATATGTTTTCTGATGGCTTGATTTTGACGTTCGCCACTGATGCTATAAAACAAAGTCTAGAATTTAAAACTCCTTTTCACTATGAGAAGAAGACAGACAACATTAAAACGGTGTTGTATAACTTTTCTAAAAATCCCGTGGTGATCCCTGAATGTACGCCGTTTTGTTTTGTGAAATATATTAAAGTTTAAACAATAAAAAACCATTAAAAAAATGACAGAGCTTAAAGATGATAACAGACAAAGCGGGATTTATCCTAGTATTGTCGGACCTGATCCAACTGCCCCCGTTGCGATCATTGAAATGCAAGACTCGGGGCAAAGTTTCAGACTAACCAAAATTTCAGATGTTCAGAAGTTCCTAGAGGAGGAGATCAGAGACAGGGGAAGACTTGAAAAGAAATTTTTAAAATATTCTAATGTAGGAGATGGAATAGAGGCTGGACTCGGTGTTGCTACTTTAGGATTGGGAGCTGGTGGCGTTGCGCTACTCTCAACAATTGTAGCAATTCCGGTAACAATAGCATTAGAGGCCTGTGCTTTAGTCTCAGGTCTGGCTGCCGTATCACTTAAATTTTTTACAAGAAGAACCAGAACGAAGGCAGAGAAACACGGAGAAATTAAACATCTGGCAACTTCAAAGTTGAATACGGTAAACTCACATATATCACATGCTATAAATGACAATAAAATTTCACATGAGGAGTTCAGTTTGATAATGGAGGAATTGGAGAAGTACAAGGAGCTAAAGAATGAAGTAAGAACCAAGACAAACAAAAAGAAGAAGGAACAAGAAAAAAACGATTTGATAGAAAGAGGGAAGAGGGAAGCAAGGGAAGAATTCCGCCGATTGGTGGAAAGAAACCAGCCAGCACCTCACACTTTCTAAATTTAAAAGTTCCTAAATTTTCTTTCAGTTGTTCTTGTGTATGTAGTAATATGGAGGAGGAAAGGAGGCCATCGTTTGATATGATATAGAATAAAATGTATTAAGTAATTACTTAATATATTTTAAGTATCAATAACCTTTTAAAAAAAATGACGTTCTATACAATACAAAGTCCTGGAAACAGGAACGAAGAAGTTAAAAAGTATCTTGAGTTGAAAAGATATTTAAGAGCCAAAGACAGCGCAGAAAAAACAGGGGACTATACAAGGCTTGAAGAATTAAGTAAATATTTTAAGCCTGTTACTCAACCTTTACAAGATATTAAAAAAGATGTTAAAACTCTTCCTTCAGAACTTGCAAAAGCTTTACCTACTCAATCTAACCTCAAACCATTAACAACAAAACCACAACGAATAATAGAGGGGTATGATGTATCAAAAATTAGAACTATTGAAACACAAGATACGAAGGATGGATTTGAAGTTAGAATAGAAGGGGTTCCCTTAAACATCTATGAAAAAGACATTGAATACAAGGGGGTAACATACAAGAAAACCCCAGAATTATTAAAACTGCTTTTTTCAAATGATCCACCAACTGATTTAAAAGTTAGATCTCCGGAGTCATGGAATGATTACAAGGAAATTATGAAGGCAAGTAATAGTTTGATAGTTCCCGGAGCAAAACCTGGAACCTATAAATACAACAACAAACTTAATCATCGGGGAGCAAGATGGAGGTATATAGTAAAACCTATAGCAGATGAAATTAAAAAAGATTTACAAAAAGGAACCGGTCTTAAATCAGCCTCTCCTTCTGCCGTTTTTCTTTCATCAAATCCGGTAACCCTCGCCGATCGTTTGGAGTTGCTCTGTGCAGCTGCTAAAGCTGGAAATACAGGAGTGAGGAATGAGATGGTGGAGATATGTAAAGAATTAGTAAGAATGGGAGCCATGAATAGACAGCAAAAAACTCAGATATTAAAGAATTACAATTCTTCTTAAAAACATCATGTATATCAGAAGAATGGCTATAGTTCCAAGGTATGTAAAAGGTGGTTCTAACATCTTTACAGATGCCTATAAAAAGATTAGGAGGCTATTTAAAAGACATGGACCAAAGGCTTTAAAATTCGCCAAACAAGAAGGTTTAAAATTTGCAAAGAAGCACGGACCGGCTCTAATGCAAAAAGGAGGAGACAAACTTTTAAAAATGGCCATGGGTAAGATTTCAAACTTAGCGGGAGGGAATATTATCCCCGTTATGAAGCCGAGTATTAAATCAGGTAGAGGTATTAAATATGTTTAAGGTTTAAACAAAAAAAAACATATTTAAAAATGACAAGTTCAAACATTTTAGATTGGAGCGAAGAGGTGCCACTAGATGAGGGAATCGAGGAGTATGAATATAGAAGATATCCACCAAATGCTGGGGGTGTCGCTATGTTAAACCAACCCGGACAAATTCGTTTTAGTATTGAAAGCGGGGATATTTTTGTACACCCTCACCGTTCATATATTCAATTTGAAGGAAGAGTAACAAAAGATGATGGTTCAACATATGATAATTCTGATATGGTAACAATAGCAAACAATGGCTTAATGTATCTTTTTAATCAGGTACGTTATGAAATGGGAGGTCGTGAAATTGAAACCCTACTTTTTCCAGGACAAGCTACGACAATGCTGGGGTTGTTGGAGTATACCGAAGATTTCAGCAGATCGAGAGGGTTGGCTCAAGGATGGGCAAAGGATGAAAAGGACTATAATGAAGTAGGAAATATTCTTGCAATGGCGACAGCGAGTAACGTGGGTTTTAAAAGAAGACAGCAGTATTTATTGTCATCATATCAGACAGAAGTAGAAAAGGGATATTTTACAATAAATATTCCATTGTCTCATATTTTCGGATTTTGTAAAGATTACGACAAGATCATATACGGCATAAAGCACGAGTTGTTTTTAACAAGAAAAGATGACGACCAACCAATATACAGAGCAGGAGGAGCTAATCCGGGAAAATTAACACTGAATAATATGTATTGGTTTGTTCCAATAATCAAACCTTCAATATCAAATTTAAACAGTTTAATGACTGATATGTCAAAAAACATTAACATAAAAATAGACTTTGATAGAAGGCAAGTTTTCAGTGTTGACCTTCCACTTAATAATACGAGCTATACCTGGAATTTAACAACTAAGGCAGCAAATGAAAAGCCGCGGTTTGTCATTGTTGCTTTTCAGGAGGGAAGAAGAGAAGAACAAACGAGCAACCCGAGTACTTTTAATCATAGTAACATCCGAGAGCTTCACATATTTCTAAACAATGTTAAAAGATATCCAGCCCTTGATTTTACAATGGATTTTAACAAGAACAACTACACGGATGCATACAACGCAGCGATGGAGTACAGGTGTCTAGTTTCAGGCCTTCCTTCTTGTGTTTCTAATTTCTCAATTAGTCCTATAGATTTTAAACATCTTTATCCATTGTTTGTTTTTGATATATCGAAGCAGTCAGCAACTCTTAAAACAGCTATAACAAATATTACGGTGGAAATGGCTTTTCATACAGGTGTGCCAGTAAATACAACGGCCTACGCTGTCGTATTGTCAGATAATACACTTTTGTTTAAGTCTGATGGAAAGGAGATAAGACCGGAGTATTAGAAAGTATAAAATATTAAAAATCTTAATATGTTTAAGTAACATATTAAGATTGAATTGTTACATAATCTATTTCAACTTGTCTGTCTTGTTTCTTTTTTAATGGATGTCTTACACTTTGAAGCAATAACAATTTTAAAGGAGTTACAACCTTTGTTAATTCTTTGATTTTTTCATCTAGTTTATCCTGTAGATAGTAACCAGTAACAGGATATCTTCCTTCTTCTGTTTTAATGTATAGTATTCTTTTTTTAACACCTCTAAATTCATATTCACTAAAAGCGTCTACCAGATATTCACCAGCTTCAACTTCAGTTAAATCTTTTGGTTTTACTTCATCTCTTTTAGGTTTGGGTAGATTTGTTAAAGTTTCAGGAGTTCTTCTCATTTCCTCTTCTATTTCTTTAAATCTTTGAACGGCATTCTTAACTTTTTTCCAGTCATTTTTAAATTTTGTTTTAAAGACTTCTACTTTTTGTATATCTCCAAAAACAAGTTCATCTTTACCATTAATTTTTTTTGTAATCCCCATTATTAAACTATGTAAAGGCATACAGTAATAGTTTCCATCTTTCTTTTTAGTTTCAACTTCTCTAAAAAATAGTTTAACCATTTCATCATTATCATACTTCAACCATTTTTTTAAAATTGAAGTAGGAAAACAAACACCTTTTTCATCTGTATCACCATATGTAAAAAGTATTCTATGAGCTCTTTCTTTACTTGTTGTATTGTATTTACATATTTTAAAAGCATATAATTTTATAAATCTGTGTTCTCTGATTTTTCTTAATACTTCTTCCTGATTTGAAAATGTTTTAAAATCATTTTCTAATGTGCTTTTTCTTTCATCAGCTCTTTCTTGTTTCTCAATTAAAACTTCAAGATTTTCCTTTTCTTTTTGAAGTAGTCGTTTTCTTTCCTTTTCTTCTTTTTCTATTCGTTCCCTTTCTTCTTTGTTTTTCTTAGACCATTCATAAGAAAGATATTCGTTTTCTTTAATGATGGTGTATTCCTTTCTTTTAGCTCTACTATACAATGAAATGATGAAAGAATGTTCTTGTAATTTATTAGGTTTGTTTAAAATTGGACGTGTTCCTCTTGTATGGGTATTAGGTCTCATTCTAAACTCAAACTGTATATTTTTCGAATGTGGGCAAACATCTTTAATATCTGGTAAATCTTCTCTTTCCCCATAATTTTTTGTGGGATAATTTGTAGGAGTTAAAAATGTTGGTCCTCTTCTTACATAACTTTTAGGTTCTAAAAATCGGAAACGTTTTTTATCATGTTCATATTCAATAACATTAATTACTAAATTGTGAAAACCAAAATCACTCATTGCTTCCTTCTTTGTCTTCTCATAACGTTTTAAATATTGTTCTTCAGTTTCTTCTTTTCTTTTTTCTTTCATATCATAATTTACACATGCTATCCTATGTGTTAGAGTTGAACCATACCACACCATACATATTTTTTTTTCTGTTTTATCACAAATTAAACAGGTTTTAGTAATTGTATCTCTCAACTTTTCAAATTGTCTTGCTGTTGGTTGACTGTGAAAAATTTTTAAACCATGTATCTTTTTTAACTCTCTATTAATTAAACTTGCCCCGTTTACCTTTTCTTTTAAGGAAGGACAAAATGAAAGTTCAAAACGGGTTGCTCCATGTTCTTTAACATCGGGATGATTAAAGAGTTTTTTTAAATATGGACTTTGATGATTGTATGCATATTCTGCAAGGTGAACACCCATTTTTTCTTGAGTATTACCAGCTTCGAAGTTTGAAACTATCTTGTTGTAGTACTTGCAACGTATTGCTTGATCTTTGTAAAACGTGATATATTTTAAAATATTACGCCCCGATTTTTTTTCTTCTTGTTTTAAATTTATTAAAATGTCTTTTTCATAATTTTCTCCATATAGTGCTTCTTCTCTATATGCTTTAATAACTTCTTCATCTTCATCATATTCTTCTTCATCATCTTCTCCTTCTCTTTCCATATTTCTTTTAATATCATTTTGTTCTCTTGTGTTTCCATTGTTTAAAAATGCATCATACAAAGCATTACGATCTAGGGTTCCCGCTTGATCGTATGTAATATCACATTGAGCAACTACATAACCTACCATTTTTAAAATTTCATTTAATCTTTCAATATTGTCATTAACAATTTTAAAAGGAATATTAGAAACATCAAACTTAAATCCTACAATACCTATTGGATCTTCTCCTTCTTTTCTATTCCAAATTTTAGATCTTCTTAAAATTTCTTTATCCTCATCTATCTTACTCATAGTTTGTATTAAATAGCTGTTAGTGTTTGTTTTGAATTGTGCAGATGTAAAAATTTTTCCAGTATTACTAGAACTAGTGCAATTAAAAGCTTGCAACACCAAAGCTTTAACACTGTCTAAATATGTTGTTGATGCTCCTTTAGTAACAGTCCCATCATCATTTTCTATATCTCCTTTAAGTGTGATACCTCCTCGATTACTTGCTTTAACATCTTCTTCATATACGTAAGAATAAATGTATATATCATCATAGATAAACGGGATATTAAGCATTCCTTTAAGTTTCATTAATCCGTTTGAACCTTCGATATATGAAACATTTCTAATATCACTGATTAAATTACTATCAAATGTATTTTCAACAGCAAGATAATACATAAAATTAGAAAAACTCCTAAGTCCTAAATCTTTTAAATGTATATATTCAGAAATAGGTTTTTCTTCTTTGTTGATTTTAACACTGCATTCATTTCTGCTTTCCATTTTTAAATCTCTCTTTTTAATATATATAAAAAATTACTTAAATCAAATATTTTTTTTTGCGTTTTTAATTCAAATTTTAAAAGTTTCTTCTTTTTCTCCTTTTCTCCTTTTTCTTTTTTTTTCTTTTGCTCCCGCTTCCCCACGATTCGCTGTGATCCGCTGTGTTGCACTCCGCTCCGCTGTGATTTGCTGCGTTGCACTCCGCTCCGCTGCTTTAATCCAGTCAACGGCCAACCAACAAAACCGACGGTGTCAGATATCCAATAATTCGAGGATTGCCGGGAATTGCTCTGTTTCACTCGCTGCTATGCTTTGCTCCAGCTAAACAGGAAAAACTGGATAAACCGGCTGATTGGCCACTTCGTGGCTAAAACTGGATAAACCGAGAAAACCGAGAAAACCGAGAAAACCGAGAAAACTGAGAAAACCGAGAAAGTGAGAAAATCCGGAGGAATTTGATATTTGGGATAATCAGTCAACGGCAAGCCATTCCGTCAGTTAATGGTTGGGTGTGGTGGAGTGTGTGGGGGAAGTGCAAGTGAGTGGTGGGTGCAAGTGCGATGAAATGGGTGCGAGAGAAAAAAATTGGATAATAGGGTTATTTTAACAATTCCTACATTAACCTATACCCCAAACTCTATAAAATGCGTTTGCACTCTCTCCCTTACTCTCTCCATAGGACCCATAAAATCCACTTTGTCTTACAACAGACTGAATTAAGAGGTAGAATGGTCCCCGGACGTGCAGAAAATTTACCGAAAAGCAAAAAGTTTCAACACAGTTCAGCCTCAGCGAACTGCACAGGCTGACCTGAGTCGGTTCTTTTTAATGATGTATTAAACCCCCTTTTCATAGAGTATGGCTCATATCCCTTTTTGACCAGTATGGGAAACGTTGTGGAAAAGTAAGCAATTGCTCGTTACAAGAAATAGTCCCCCTTTTTATTTTTACCGAAACCGTAAGTTGTAGTGGGGTAAACAGTTTTATTTGTACGATAGTGTGTGAAATAAATAGGCCATGCTCTGTGAAAAAGCGGGGTTTAATGCATCTGCGAAAATTATCGACCCTGGTCAACCTGCGCAGTCCCGGAAGGCTGACCTGGGTCGAAACTATTTGCTTTCGGTCAATGTTTTGCATGTCAAAGTACCAGTCTACCTCATGATTAAGTCTGTTGTAGGACAAAATGGACTTTATTGATTCATAATTATATGACTGACTTGCTTGGTATAGTACATCACGGAGAACGCATTTAAACCCCCTTTTGCCAAAGCATGGTTAAAAAAGATAAAAAAGATACCCCATTAGATGCGAGGCAAGTATCGACAGCTGTTGAACATCCACAATTTTCTCCTATAAAGCCTTCGTTACATCTACATACACCACATTCACACTGACCATTACCTGACATGTAAATTGATGGATTGACTGAATGATGTAAAACACCGTTTTCAGCATTATTTCGGCGACAGCTCGCTTGTTCATGTGCACGTATGTCCTTGGTTTCACCGGTACTAGGCTACAGCTCTTAGGTGACTTGCGCAAGGACACTCCCATGAAATCCCCAGTGCAACCAGTGAGGCTCGAACTCGGGGCCTCCAGGTTTCGACCCCTACACTTTACTATTGAGCCGCGCAGTACCCCTTTGACATTGAATGGGGTTGTTGATGAAATAGTCATGATAAAACGTCTCTTTCATGAAATTTACTTCTATAGGATCCATTCGATCTATTCAACACTATTCCCATTATATCATAGCGGCAGGTGCTCCTACCATGGATTTTCCTTACTGGTACTAAGCCGTTCGAAGCATCTTGTACCATTAAATGAACAGATTGATGATCCGTTTATCAGCCGACTGGAGCAGTAGCATGTTTTCCAGCAATATTTTTTATATAATTCAAAAGGAATATATTCCTTTCCTTTGAGTATTTCTCCTTTGTGAAGTGCAATGATAATAAATGTGCAACTGATAGAGATGCGCATGTGTGATACATGTATATGATATTTCTTGATAATAAGCCGCCCAGACCCGGGACTGTACAGCAGTAAAACTCTCGTTAAAGCCATTGACAGCGTTCTCGGTGACCATCTTTTACACAATAGGATGGGTATGAATTTTCTTACATGGAGTTTCATTAACTTGTAAACTCCTGCAACATGCTACAGCAGTCGACATTGAAAATATCTTCGTATATCAAAGACAATCAACATAAATTTAAAACATGAAAACGATGTGAGATTTCTTCTTCAGCCACAATGATTTCAAACGTATTCTGGTGAAAGACGAGACATAGTCCGCATGTGGTTAAGGGTTAGTAAGTAGAGCCTTCGAAATATTCTTATTTCCACTTGTGAAACTCTTCACGTTAAAGGCGTGTTTAGATCTAGTACCGGACCCATGCGTAAACAAAAGTCAATGGCGTCATATATGAAGTACAATCAAAAGTGGCCATCTATACCAACGGAGAAATAATTCATTGAGATGCAGTATCTGGAAAATGTGAGCCATGCTCTGTGAAGAGGGGGCTTAATACACCTACAAAAAGTATTGACCCATGTCAGCCTGCGCGGACTGCGCAGGCTGACAAGAGTCGATACTTTTTGCTATTTCCAAATTTTCTGCATGTCTAAGGACCATACCACCTCCAAATCCAGTCGGTTGTTGGACTAAATTGATTTTATGGATCCATGATTATGTGATAACTTGCTTGGTATAATTGGTATAATGCATCACGGAGATGCATTAGTTCCCCTTTTGCAAGAGCATGGTTCAAGTATATATTTGCTTTCATTTCTCATTTGTTATTCATATTTATTTCATCTCGTGAGCACCACAGATAATATTTTCACTATATATAGTGATATAAAAGGCAAGAAATAATTTGTTATTATTCTATTTTTGCAAGACAAGCATCTGACTGACTTTGTTTGACAGAAGGTAAAAAAGAACCATACCACTGCACATAAGATTGCGAAAGAACGGACAGGAGTAATCGTTACATTGACAAAACTGGCCTGTATACTTTCTGAAACTGTTGGCTCGTATAGGGTTACAGTCGCACATGCCAACAATGCAGATACCGCGTCCACTGCACACAACATCCGACCCACTGAAATAATAAAAATCATTTGAGTCATGCTCTGTGAAAAAGAAGTTTAACACATCTGCAAAAAGTATCGATTCGGGTCAGCCTGCGCAGTCTGCATAGGCTGACCGGGGGTCGGTATTTTTGCTGTTGGTCAATTTTCTTCATGTTAAGTCTTTACCACACAATTCCGACTTTTAATGACCCTGAGAAAGAAGCCTTTTGAAAGCATTGTGGGAAAAGGAGAAAATGCTGGTAACCAGCATTAATTTTCCTCCTTTTCCCACAATGTTTTCCATTCTTCCCAAAACAAATTTAAACTTTTCAGTCAAATTTATTTTGGCGTCTGCAAATGCTTTGAATTTGGACCGGTCTAAAATTTTTGTCGTTTGGTAAAGAGTTACAGGACCAGTCTACCTCGGGATTTAGTCGGTTGTTTGACAAGATAGTGTTTCTGGATCTATAAGTATCTGATGACTTGCTTGGTATAATGCATAACGGAATTACATTAAACCCGCTTTTACCAGAGCATAGCTGAAATTGTACCTTGAACGATGTCTTATGTCGTTTAAATCAGTACCTTAGTGATATAAAGGTGTGACCTCACTTATTCGTGTCTTTCTTAACTCTTTACCAAACGACAAAATTTCAGACTGGTTTGAAAGCAATTGCAAACGACAAATTAAATGTGACTCAAAAATTGAAATTTGTTTGGGAAAAGGTAGAAAACATTGTGGGAAAAGGAGAAAATGCTGGTTACCAGCATTTTCTCCTTTTCCCAAAATGTTTTCAAAAGGGCTCTTTCTCAGGGTCGTTAAGAGTCAGGATTGTATGGTAAAGAGTTAATTTAACCAGTTATGTGTAGAGCAATGTAAAGGACATGCTTGTCCGAGAGTTCTTTTGGAGTCGGTATCATTATAATGCAGAGAAAATAGGTATACAACTTTCCAAACTGCTATATAGACTCCTCTCTGAATTGGATGGGTAGGGCGTTTGACCTGTAAATAGGGAATTGTGGTTTGATCCGTACTGGCGGTAAGGATCACGTGGAAGTTTCCTTGTGCATGAAACTCGGAATAAGTTGATGCCGTTTATACATATGACCAATGTACCACAGGCCTTTGAAATCCCATTGCTCTATCACGGAACACTAAAATTGTCGATCATCGAATAGCACATTCGCACATCGCCTGTATATCACGGAATAATGAAATTTTCATTAACACCGTTACTAAAAATAGCACAAGGGCGACTGCCTCTATATCGATATAGAGGCAGTTGCCAATCGTTGTCTGCGCATGTCCAT
This sequence comes from Tridacna gigas, assembly GCA_945859785.2. Classification (NCBI taxonomy): domain Eukaryota; kingdom Metazoa; phylum Mollusca; class Bivalvia; order Cardiida; family Cardiidae; genus Tridacna; species Tridacna gigas. Next base: position 11,288,769 of record OX244030.2, on the reverse strand, counting down.
ATTCTTTGAAGATTTGATCTGTCTGCTATGACGCATAACTATCCTGTGCAGGATAAATATTAATACGCGGGGCGTAAATTGCCGTTTAAAAAGTAAAGGAGGAAAATGGCAATAAATAATACGTCTGTGGAGAAAACAAGCCAGTTTTTCGCTACAAATTTCCGAAAAAAATAGAAATGATTTCAAACAGGGAAAATATTTTTTTTAAAATATCAATTGTGTACTGCAAATTTCTGTAGAGAGTTTCTAATTATAGACATGGGGAAAACCGGGATTAGCACAACGGACTAACAACAAAAATAACGTCCCCACCTAGCTGGGCTTGTACCGGGGCTTTTTCCCAAGCTTATATGAGCTATGTTTATAAATGGCTGGTGCATACGTCTTATGATAGCTAACCATGGCTGGATGAATCGTACAAGGTAGGTTTTAGTGAGTAAATGTGTATTTTATTTTGGAATTCGTTGCATTGATTGCCACCATGAAAAGTAGACCGATTCTGTACCCAGAATGCCTATGTCAGATAGCTTATGTATTTGAAAAATGCCACGTAGCGGAAGATAAATAGTGGCCAATGTGCTAAACGGTGTCCGATGATCGACCATAGAATATCTTGGTATCCTCGTGATAGACCAATAGAGTTTCAGGAGCCTATGGATAAACAAAGGTTGTAACACTCCATTCAAAGAGATAGATCGGTCTCTGGAGGCGTTCCTGATACTGTAACGTTTTGAGAATTCTTTTGCCACGTGTCTTGTCAAGTTGCTTTTTAAGTACAAGATAATCGGTGCGAAAGGAGCAAGTTGGAAATAAGTTGTTAATAATAATGATTTGTGACTGATGTTTAGTAGTAAAAATAACACTTAATCCATACTTTGGATTAATGCACTGGTGTGCAAGTTCTAGGTCAGCATCGCTGTGGAATTGACAGTTGTTGCCATGGTAGCCCGTGTCACATTTACAAGTACCGCACTCCCAGGTTCCGTGTCCAGCACATCTCATACTGTTCTCTTCTTTGTGCTAAAAGTAGAGGTTTCTTTAACCATAGGCCCCTGAAACTCCAGTAGTATATCACGGAATACCAAACTTTTCATTGCTCGATCACAGGAAATGTTACTTAAAATAGCACATCGGCGCATCGCCATATATCGTATACCATATATTATATACGATATAGAGATGATACGCCAATGTGCTATTTCTAGTAACAGTGTTCGATGATCGACCGATGAAAATTTCAGTAACCCGTGATAGACCTAAGGCCCTTCAAAGGCCTGTGCCTTAACCCTTTACCACACAATCCAAAGTTCTCACGACCCTGCAGTCTGCAACTGCTTTTATTTTGAAGAGTCTAAAATTTTGTCTTTCTGGTAAAGAGGTAAACAATTAACCGTTACCGTGCCAAATTAAAATTGTTGATAATAACAAAATTAGATTTTGTTAAGTCTATTGGCGTTGAACAGAGCTTATATGACCGAAACTGCTGAGTATAGATCAAGATAAAACTGCACGTATGTGCAGGCTGATCTTGCTTTTCTCTCTCCGAAAAATACATCTATTGTTGCGAAACGCAGGAGGAGTTCAAAGGTGTGAAACGAAAGCCTACCATACAATCCTCACATGTTGGTCCAGCATACATGTTGTAGGGATCACATCTACACTTGCCGCATATACAGGGTCCGTTGTTGTTACAGATCTCCTGGAAATAGGCGAACATATACGGAATTATCTTGCTTATCATATTAGCAGATAAGAGTTCAAAGATGCTTTTATTTATATTCCATTGATTACTCATAATTCAGCCATGCCCTGTGAAAAAGGGGCTCAATGCATCTGCCGAAAAAGTATCAACCCAGGTCAGCCTGCGCAGTCCGCGCAGGCTGACCTGGGTCGAAACTTTTCGCTACTGGTTAATTTTCTGTATGCCCAAGCACAAGTCTATCTCATGATTAAGTCGGTTGTTAAAAAGAGTGGCTATTATGGATACAGAGGATCTTACATGAGTGTTTAAGTATTATCATTTTTATCAAACGAGTTGACTAAAATTATATGGCGAGCGTCATATATATTTTAGTCAACGAGTTTGCTAAAAATGATAATACATAAACACGAATGTGAGATTCTATTTATCACATAAAACGAATGACAGACAAATAAGTATCCTGCATCATCACCTTCAGCCTTTACTCAGTATACCGTTCACGGGTCCATGTTTACAGTTGTAGTTCGGTTTCAGGCGTGTACATACACAGGTAGATAGGTCTTTGACATTTACCCCGAAAGTAGAATGAAACAGTTTCTACAGGGGATAATTTTACCTATTTCCGCAATTTTGTTGATTTTAAAAAACTTCAGCTGCATCTTTTGGTTTTTATTACACATGAAAATAAAAAAAACTTCCCACGCGTATACGCCCTAGCAACAATGACGTCATTTTTCCGCGAAACGGCGTAGTAGCATAAATTCAGGCACGTGCTGTGGCTGGTTTCCCCGGCTTCACGCGCTCATGACTAAAAATTGATCAGAACCGGGGTCCAAAAAACGATAATACACTAGGGTATTATCGAAAATAAGTCATGGGTTTAATACACTGCTGGAGGAGGTTTTATGTGATAAACATAATTATGTAATGGTTTGATTGGTATCATGGATCACAGAGATGCATCAAGCCCCTTTTGCCAGGGATGGTTCATTTATATTCCATTGATTACTTATAATCGAGCCATGCTCTGTGAAAAGGGGGCTCACTCAATCTGCAAAAAGTATCAACTAAGATCAACCTGCGCAGTCGGCACCAGCCTAACCAAGGGCCGGAACTTTCTTGCGATTGGTCAATTTTCTTCATCGCAAAGGACCAGTTTACGTTATGATTCAGTCGGTTGTTATATAAAATGGATTTTTATGGATCCATAATACTGTGATGACTTGCTTGGTATCATGCATCGTGGAGATGCATTAGGTCCCCTTTGCCAGAGCATGGCTCTATTGTCTAGCGGGATAACGGTTCTAAACAATGATTTTATATTTAGATGAAAAGACAGAATTTACCCCATTCGAAGCTAGACAATCCTTTGTTGAGGTAGAGCAGCTGCAGCTGTCGCCCATAAAACCGGGGTTACAGACACACTGCCCACAAACACACTGCCCGTTACCTGTAAAAGTATGAAAACGAGCGTCTTTGACCGTGTAAATTTCCGGCCGTTGATTGCTATCGAGAGCATACCAAACAGTAATCTGAATAGTCAGATAACTGTTTGGTAAATTCTCGATAATGAGCCGGGTCCGTATTCACCGACCATTCTTAAGAATATTCTTAGTCTTGTGCTGAATTTTTTTGTAAAGTTGAAGGAACCACAACTTCTAATTGGCTAAATCAATTGGCCTAGCCAATCAGAAGTTGTGCTACTTTCAGATCTAGGATAAGACTAAGAATGCTCTTAAGAACGGTTGGTGAATACGGACACTGAATACATTTTCCATATTACCCATACGATCCGTGAAGGTATCCGGCATGAAACCTGTGTAGAACATCATCGTGTTCACGGACTACTTTTATGTATCAATTTTCGACTCTTTCCATCAGATCCCGAGTATGTGCGGCAATGACTTTAGAAGTGCACCGAAAAGCAATTTTTTGTCTATTTATAGATATATCATCTGTATTTGTCATCTGGGTCCGTATTCACCAACCATTCTTAAGAATGTTCTTTGTCTTGTTCTTCAGAATTTTCAACATTTGAAAGTAACACAACTTCTGATAGGCTAAACCATTTGGTTTAGCCAATCAGAAGTTGTGTTACTTTCAAATGTAGAAAATCTTGCAGAATAAGACTAAGAATATTCTTAAGATTGGATGGTGAATACGGACCCTGCTTTTTGTGGCATTTGTCGAAGACAATGCCACTATGAGTTCAATATGGCATTTTGAAAATCATGTATCGTAGTTTGTGCAAAACCGAAGGAAGTAAACCCAATTAAAATCAATTTTTCTGAGACATATAGGTGTTTCAATTGCACTCAGATATGAAATTGAAAATGGTGTATTACAACAAATTGGATTAGACCATCGGTCGTGGAAACACTCTCTTTTTATCGAAAATAGCTTGATCCGCTATGGCCTTCTATAGTGGCGTAATGATACACACATAACGTGCTTGTTCGTCCAAAAACCCAGTCCGTTCCTGGGTTTATTCGTCCCAGGGCTTATTCGCCCGGACTTGTTCGTCCCACAAGATTGCACCCTTCCCTATTGGATTTTGCATGACTATATAGTAGGTTGATTTTCAAGTGAATATTTTGAAACTATTTCTGTTGTTTATCTTAAAATTATTAGTTCAATACAATGGCCTCCTTAACAAATGCCAGTGTTTTCAACGCTTTGACGTCTTTCGTAAACCGTTTGGATTTAAGGTTTATAATAAAAGGAATATCACAACAGTCTGCACTTCTCTGTAGGAAGGTATCATCCGATAAGTACCCTTTTACATACGCAGCTCGACCTTATCCGTCCACACAGAAATGCAGACTATTGTTTAATTCCATTTATATCTCGATACTCCAAAAGCTCAAAAACAGTGGATTAAATTTAGCAAAGGACTAGTTACATTTTGGAAGAATATCTATTGCTTATAATCTAAATGTATTCTTATGGCTTCATTGTTTTTCTCCCATTCCCTTACCTATGTTTTAATTTTTAGATTTCCCATTTTCTGTCTGAAACAGGTTATACGTTATTGCGCTTGGAAATTCAAATCCATTTCAAGAGTATTTTTTTTTAACCCCTAAGCTGCTAAGCGCGACTCACTGACCTTTTGCGGACAGTGTAGATCAAGATCAGACTGCACACAACGTGCAGTCTGATCTTGGATCTACACTGTCCGATACGGATATATCTTTCCCCTAAAAATACCTTTGAAATTGCAAAATTTGGGTATTTACTCTCGGCTTGAAATTTTCATTTCACTTATTTAGCAGGATAAGGGTTAAATAGCGGTTTTTTGTCAACTTCGGCATTTTGTGCGACTTCAAAGCAGCTACCTAAAATTTATGTTTGGGTATTCCATCCCTCGAAATCTTATGCTACTTAGAGATATCGCACAACAAATGGCGACTTAAATAGCGGTTGTGGACGGCATAAATCAAGACTAGATTGCGCAGAGCATGCACGCTGATTAGGATCTAAGCCAGCTGCAGCCTGATGCTAAACTTTGAAAAATGTATTATTTGAACAGAAAGGTATTAAATAGTAGGCTTTATTTGATTTTGTACAGAGTGTTGATAGTGGCAAGTCAGTAGCGTTCAGCACTTGAAACCAGGTTGCTGCTGATTTGAATCCCCATCTCGTTTTCTCTCCAAGGATTGATGATAGTCATTTCGACAGGATATAATCCTCTCTCACCGCTGACCATTGTTTCGACGATGGTTATGTGAGTTATCAGGGAAACCAGCCAGTGGCTTCGGAATAATGTGGGAAGTACTAGACAAAGAAAACTCCAAGAACGCATGGATCGGTGCACTGGCTACCGCGATAGATAACTGAAATAATGTTAAACACCATACAAACGAAAACAACAAACAACGATCGTGACACCAGTCTAAATTTTTGAAACGGATAAGAAGGTCTAATGAATACCACAAATATTGAGTTGTCGCATATGTATCTACTGTATATATCCTAAATAAACTTCAGATACGATGGCTCGCCTGTTCAAACAAAGAGGAATGTTTTGTGGATGAGGCTAGTTGAAATCATTTGAGCCATGCTCTGTGAAAAGGGGCTTTAATTCTTCTTTCAAAAGAATCGACTCAGGTCTGCCTGATATCTGCTGAAACTTTTGGCTTTTGGTAAAATTTTTGCATGACCAAGGACCAAAAGCCACTCTACGAGTAATTCAGAATTCAGTCGGTTGTTTGGCAAATTAGATTTTATAAATCTACAATCATTTTTCCAAGAACGTGGCTCATTTTCAAAATACAAGAGACTAATAACTTACCTCCACAGATTTTATTGTCATGGTACGGACATGCCGAATCGTCACACTCACAGTACTGTCCTGTGTATCTGCGTCCTGGGTCATTTCTGATTTCATAACAGACACAGGCGCCATTTTGACACTGGCCACGCCCACTGCACTCGTTCTGGGATCCCCTGTATATGTACATAATTTGTTTAACTTTTTATCAAACGATGTCAAGTTTTAATGACCCTGAAGAAGAATGCTTTTTAAAACATTTTCATAACAGACACAGGCGCCATTTAGACACTGGCCACGCCCACTGCCCACGTCCTGGGATCCCAATTATATGTACATAATTTACATAATTTGTTTAAAGCTTTATCAAACCGTTCCATTTTTTTACGACCTTGAAGAGGAAGACTTTCGAAAACATTGTGGGAAAACGAGAAAATGATAGCAGCCAGCATTTCCTCCTTTTCTCACATTTTTGTCTACCATTTCGAAGAAAAAAAAAAAACTCACGGTGCTGTACACGTTTTGACATGTTTACCACTAATCTACCGGGGCTTGGCATCTATCAAAATACTCACGGTGCTGTACACGTTTGGACATGTTTACCACAAAGCTACCGAGGCTTGGCATCTATTACAATACTCACGGTGCTGTACATGTTTGGACATGTTTATCACTAAGCTACCGGGGCTAGGCATCTATTACAATACTCACGGTGCTGCACATGTTTGGACATGTTTACCACTAAGCTACCGAGGCTTGGCATCTATTACAATACTCACGGTGCTGTACATGTTTGGACATGTTTACCACTAAGCTACCGGGGCTAGGCATCTATTACAATACTCACGGTGCTGTACACGTTTGGACATGTTTACCACTAAGCTACCGGGGCTAGGCATCTATTACAATACTCACGGTGCTGTACACGTTTGGACATGTTTACCACTAAGCTACCGGGGCTAGGCATCTATTACAATACTCACGGTGCTGTACATGTTTGGACATGTTTACCACTAAGCTACCGGGGCTTGGCATCTATTGAAATACTCACTGTGCTGTACACGTTTGGACACCTTGGCTGTCTTGTTCACACCCTTGGCCCATAAAACCTTTGTCACATACGCACTTGCCGCATTCATAACGTCCGTGTCGAGAACATCTGTCACTGTTCTCCTCAATGTCCTACATTGTGTACAAAAAATATGCATTGAACTCTCAATGAAACGCTCCCCCAGCCTATTTTAGAGCGTAAGGTAGTTCGTAAGGCTTGTGAGACATTGTGGGGATAGGCAACCAGCATTTTCTCTTTTTTTTCCTACACAATGTTTTCCTACACTTTACAAGACAAAATCGTTTATTTGAGTCACAATTTGAATTTTTTGTTTGCAAATGATTTGAATTTGGCCGAGTTTAAAATTCTATCGTTTGATAAACTGGGCACGTCCGAATCCTATCTTGAAACAACAGAGTACACCGGGGAAAAAGGCATTGCTTTAAGCATAAGGGCTTTGGTAACTTTAAACACAGCCAGAAGAAGCAAGTTATTTTCACACTTACATAAGATAGTGAGCAGGGGTATCTATTAAATGCCGTCACACTGTGACAATGTTTACAATGTTCTTACTGCATTCCCAAAACTTGACAAACGCAGGGAGAGCGGGGTGAAATACAGTAAAAAGTACAGTTTTCAAGTTGGTGCTACGTTTTTACTAACCCCGTGCAAGCATGTCATTGGGCCTTACATGCCCCAGCTAAGTTTTGTTGCCCTCTTCATCAAGCAAGCACCAGGTCCTTTGCGTTTTTATTACGTTCTTCTTTGACCTTTCAGATCGCACCACACAATTACAGTTTATGACATTCTCACGGTGGCTATCGTGGTCCTATAAATTCAAGTCCACGATCTGTGCGTTCTCATACGTTTTTCAAGAACAGTGCAATCCTCCCTGTCCATACCAAGTTTATATTTCGTCCATGAAGACCGTGTACTTTTAGTAGTATACCTACGTCAATGCCGGTGTTCCCATGTCCTTATTGAGTCTTTACTGTGTCCCGATTCGATCACGTCCTCCCTATGGTTTTGGTTCTTGTTTTAACATGTTCAAAGTTCACTCACGTCAGCCAAGACCATAAAGATCGCATTACGTTCTTATCGGTTTCAGCTGCGTTCCTTCGACGCCGTACAAGCTCATACTGCTTGGGCCAGTTTTACACTGACGTAATGGGAACTTGGTCTGAAGTGACTGGAGTTTTGTATTCAGGGAGTAGCTGAGTAAACTGGTTCCCGTGGTATCTCCTGTACCGTCCGACAGACTAAAGGCAATCAGAACAGCCCAAAAGATAAGGACTAATTTCGTGCATAATGATATCGCAATTTGAATTTCTAAGTCACGTGTTATCTCATGAAGTCCTGAACCGCCAGATTTTGCCTTGTACCATCTACCCTGTGTTTGTCAACGACTTACCTGGCATTTGCATGGACATGTCCTTTTCGGTAATGATATCTTGACTTTCGCCTTGAGAGGCTTCTTTCCCTTTTCCATCAGTCGGACAATAATTCTAGAACAAAGAAAAGCGAGGTACAAAAGTGGACTGCATTAAAATCACTTATCAATCAATCAATCAATCAATCAATCAATCACACTTTATTGATTATTATAGGCCTCTGGCCCATACAACAGTATTAAACATTAATACCTTTGCCTGCGAATGTCCATATTATGCGTTTAAAGTCATAAGGGATATAATCGGACATAAATTTTGTAACATAATCATCATCATCATCATTATCATCATCATCAACAACATCATTATTTTTCTAAACTTGCGACTACACGAAGTAATGACTGGAATAGACTTGTCAGTGCAAAAACTTAAACAATAAAGTATATATATCGAGGAGAGTAAATTAAGATCTGTGCAGGCTGACCTTAATCTACTACCGACTCGAAAGACATTCAAGGTCATTATACATAACGGATATAGGTTAGGACCAGTATTCAAACTCTTTACCAAACGACAAAATTTCGACTCAACCAAATTGAAAGCATTTGCAGACGATAAATTCAAAGTTGCTCAAATAATGGGCTCTGTCTTCAAAATGATAGAAAACATTGTGGGGAAAGGAGAAAATGCTGGTTACCAGCATTTTTCCTTTCCCCACAATGTTTTCAAAGGCCAGCTTCTTCAGGATCGTTCAAATTTGGGATCGTTTGATAAAGGGTTAAAGCAGGGTGACAAAAGGAAGAGAGTACTCGCTTTAGATGAAATAGGAATAAGGAACGTTATATTTACTTTGTCTTGCGTTTTATGGTTTCGCATAACAACGACTCAACCGTAACAATTGCTTTTATCTGAAAAACAACAACAATAACAACATCAACTAAGAAAGTACTTCAATCTGTGTACAGCCTGATGAAGAAATGACGCAATAATAATACCGACTAGAAGAAGGAGAACAACGAGATGGAGGGCGAAGAAGAAGAACGAGTTATTATAATATATTATTATAATTACTATAGCTCAGATGCAAACACATCCGTGTAGAATAAGTTATTTTAAGGTTGTCAGTTCAAAAACCCTCTCGGCTAGATAAAACTCATTTCGACCGATTTTCTTCCCGTCACACTGCTGAATAATGTTCTATTGTTCTTAGGGAGAAACTTGGAGCAAGCGGCATAAACAATGCTATGTATATCCACAGGCCTTTGAAACTTCATGTATCTATCACGAAACATCGAGATTTTCATTACTCGATCATCGGACACAGTTACTAAAAATAGCATATATGCGCATCGCCTCTATATCATAATAATAGATACGGTATACGATACAGAGGTGATGCGCCAATGTTGCTATTTTTTGTAGCGATGTCCGATGATCGAGCAATGAAAATTTCGGTGTCTCTCGATAGACCAATGAAACTTCAGTGGCCTATAGTATATGTCCTAGAACACAATACAAAATAAGTACGTACTCTAACCCTACGTACAAACGCAAATTTAAAGAATAAAATAAGAGTGTTATAATGAATTGAAAAGTGCTATTGCTTGTAACATAAGTGAAGCCATACTTAGAAAATATCATAGACCACAAAATAGAATAAGCTTGTTCTTTATGTACATACAATACAAATGTGAGAGATAAAAGCAGAGTTCACATTACCACACTGCTCGGTTTGACATTCTTCGCCAACACGTAGCCATCTTTCCCTTTCCTCTCGAAGCTCCGACTGAAATCAAAAATGCTGTGAAAAATAAGAAGATTCTACTTTTCTAAGAAGTCTAGGGCCTCTATCCACCAACCATTCTTAAAAACCTTTTCAGTCTAATTCTCAAAAATTGCCTAATTTAGAACTTTAACGTGATTTCTGATTGGATAAACCAAATAAGCCACGCTAAGTAACAGATGGGTTTTAACACATGTGCAAAAGGTATCGACACAGCTCAGCCTGCACAGTCCGCTCAGGCTGACCTGAGTCGAAACGTTTTGCTATTGGTCAATTTTCTGCATGTCAAGGGACCAGTATGCCTCATGATTCAGTCAGTTCTTAGACAAAATGGATTTTATGAATACATAATTATATGATGGCAGCAGAAGTGCTCGGTGTCAAAGTTTAAATAGGACTGCTTGTGATACTACGACCGGGAAGCAATCTGGAATGGCATATCACAATAGGCCCACTGTTTGTATACACATACCTTTTAAGGTTCTGGACGTCAATCTTTTGTTTATGCCACAGTCTTCGGCTTTGATACTTGATCAAAAGCTTGTTCTATAATGAAATTTAGTAAAACCGTATTTATCCGAACAAAGAAGGAACCGAGAAAATTTCTCCGAATTATCGATGAATGGGAAAATATCGAACTTGTCACAAAAATGCTCACAGATCAAATACATGTCCATATAGTTAAATTATGTCTTCACTCCAGTTACACATGTTATTGATGTTTTTAGCCAAAAAAAGATGATCTGAATGTCGTCAAAACCAGGCGATTAAGTTTGCGAGTGTAAAAAATATGACAAGCAAGTCGCACAGTACGATTTTTTCAACGTAATACTATTTTTAAAAAAGAGTATAGTGTGCCAAGTTTACAATGGCAAAATGGCGACAAAATGATATGATTATGTATGTATTATATATAAGAGCCATGCTCTGGCAAAAGGGGGTATAATCCATCTCGGTGATGCATCATACCAAGCAAGTCATCATATAATTATGGATCAATAGAATCCATTTTGTCTCACAACCGACTTAATCATGAGGTAGACTGGTCCTTGGACATACAGAAAACTGACCAATAGCAAAAGGTTTCGACCCATGTCAGCCTGCGCGGACTGCTCAGGCTGACCTTGGAAGATACTTTTGGTAGGGTCCCCTTCTTGTAGGTGCATTAAACCCCCTTTTCACATAGCTTTGCTCAGTTGTATTTTCTCTCAAATCGATCCTTATTTTTGACTGGCGAATCTAGTCTATAGGCATCAAGATTGACCTACATTCAAAGTAAACAAAAAAACCCACAGTTGCCAAATACTGCCTCACAGAAAATACTTCTTTCTGTTAGAAATCTTATTTCTGTTATATTTGACAATTCTGACAAAAACCACTAAATCTCTACCACTCCAATTTGAACATGTCGTCTTACAAAGTAATAAACTGAGCCGGATGTCATTTATAAGGTACAAGATATTTGTTTATATGTAAATTAAGTGACCTATGCAAAGCAGAGAATTACTTATTCCTACACCACTGTAACATTATGAATGAATCTATTAATAGATACACCTTGGTATTAAGTAGTAGCAAATGCCGGCTATATTAACCCTCACTGGACAGGGAACCCTTATCATTCATTATTTAGATCATTGTTTACAGTTAAACTGTTAAGCTGAACTGTTATTCTACCTCTTACCAAACAATTCCAAGTTTTAACGACACTGGGGAAGAATCCCTTTGAAAATATTGCGGGAAAAGCAGAAAATGCTGATAACCATCATTTCTCCTTTTCTCACATTGTTTTCTGTCCTTTTGGAATCACGTTTCATCAGTTCAGCCACATTTAATTTATGGCATGCAACAGCTTGAATTTGGACGAGTGTAAAATTTTTGTTTTTGTAAAGAGCATTAAATAGTTAATTACATCTTGTGCTATTGGATATTGACTAATTGATTGTATGGTGTTTAACGCCGTTTTCAACATTATTTAAGTGATATTGCATTGGCCAGACCACCTATCCATGCTTTCCTGGAGTTTCTTTTACCAGCACTCAATGACCTTTTGCGGACAGTGTGGATTAAGATCAGACGTCACAGAGCGTGCTGTCTGATCTTGGATCTACACTGTCCGATAAGAGGACATTTTTTTTTCCAAAATGTAACTTTGAAATAGCAATATTCAGGTGTTTACCAGCAGGTTAAGGGTTAAACTTAAACTGGATTATAGTTAAACAATAGCACGCATAGCCCCGGCAGCTCAGTCGGTAGCGTACAGGACTTGGGAACAGGAGGCAGCTGGTTCGATCCCCCGACTTTGCAAATTTCTTTCTGAGGACTGATGATAGTCATTGTGACAGGATTCATTTCTCTCTCATATCTCAACAATGGTTATGTGGGAATGCAGCCAGTGGCTTGGAAAGAATATTGTGCAGAGTACTGGTAGAAGAAACTCAAGGAAAGCATGGATATGTGCACTGGCCACCGCTATATAACTAAAATAATGTTGAAAACAGGGTCAAACACCATACAAACAATCAATCAATCAAATCCGCTCATCTGTTAGTACTTACAGTACTTTGATTTATCCAAAGAACCGCGTGGAGCATACTAGAGCTCTTACTAATCGGAACCGAGTTTGGTTTTCGAGAGCCATTCTAAGCCTTCGTAAAACAAGACTTGTAAAACATTACAAAATCTCACCTTTGTGCCAAGTCGCTGCGGGGTTCGAATCTCAAGTTGAAAAGTTACCGGATCGCCTTCAAAATCAGAGTTAAGACAATCTTACGATTCATGGTACACATGTACATGTTTAACAATATTGAAATATATAGAAATATTATAAAATGTAGAATAGTCATTTGATTTCTTGTATGTTCTCCTGTTGCGATTTTTTCCCTTGTATTCACATGTTAACTCTTTACCAGACGGCAAAATTGAAGACGCAACCAAATTGAAAGCATTTGCAAATGACAACTTAAATATAGCTTATATGATAGAATTCGTCTTTCCAAAGGTTGAGAAGATTGTGGGAATGGAGAAAATGCTGGTTACCACCATTTTCTCCTTTTCCCACATTTTTTTCGAAAGCCTTCTTCCTCGGCTTAAAACTTGAGTTATTATCAATATTTCAGAATTGTGTACAAAATCGCCTCGACATATTTGATGAGTATAATTTATTCAGTCCAAAGGTCTTCATTACCATAATAAAGCATTTCATTTTTTTGGTAAAATAGTGCGTCTGTGATACTGTTCGTTCTTTTAACAGAAAATAAATTCAATCAACCATTGAACCCTTTACCAGACAACAAAATTAAAGCCTCGTCCGAATTTAAGGTATTTTTCAAACGACTATTAAATATGGATGGAACTGATGGGATTTGTCTTTGAAGGGTACGAAAACATAGTGGGAAAAGGAGAAAATGTTGGCTACCATCATTTTCTCTTTTTCCCACTATGTTTTCTTCCTCAAAGTTCTTAACCTCGGTATTGATTGGCAAAAGAAAAAAAAATATCTTTATCGGACAGAGTAGATTCAAGATCAGACTGCACGTTCTGTGCAGTCTGATCTTGATCTACGCTGCCAGCAAAAGATCATTTATTCGCGCTTAGCAGCCTAAGGGTTAAGATTTAATTGTAGTAAAAATGTAGAACAACAAAAAAGAATGCTTACCATATTCGACTTTCAGCATCATTTCTTGTGGAGAAACCAGAACGTCTGGGAGATTCTGGGATATTTGAATAGGTAAGTGTTTGATATTATGAATAAATATTTCGATAAATTGATGGTTAAATCATACGGGAAATTCCATTGGTCTATCACGGGATAACGAAATTTTCCATATCGGACACCGTTACTATAAATAGAACATTGACGACTACCTCTATTAATGTACAAGTTGGCTTCTTTAAAAAAGAAGCCAGGAGAGGTCGGCATCAATGTTTTCAAATAGTTTATTGGCTTTTGATTTCAATATGTTTTGGTAGATGTAAACAAACAAGTTAGGCATTAAATGAATGAGAAAAAGAACTTTTTTTTTTCAATCTTGATGGTGTAAAGGCACAAAACAGTACATGTTCCATATTGTTATAATATTCTAGGAATTGGAGGCCATATGCTATTAACATGCTCAGAAATGCATTTTTTTTTTTTTTTTTTTCAAAATTAAAGGACACAGAACCGAAGATGATTATCCAATTTAGCTCATTTTCAAAAGGAACAACCCTCTAATGAATGTTTGTAATGTGCGCTCAGATAAGCCAAACTCTTTTTTGGAAAGGAGAAATCGTTCAACTAAAATTTTATACAATGTGCTAATTCCACTGAAGAGGCAACAATCTTACCTGATAACAACAAATAAAGGTGGCCTATACATAATACTGGTACCAGACATGTTAAAAATAAATGTAACATTTTTTAATCTTTTAACAAACAACAATTTTTTGACTGTCCCAAACAGAAAAAGCACGCAGACGACAATTTAAACTTTGATAATTAATGTGGAAAATGGTGCTTTGATGTGATGGAAACCATTGTGACAAAAGGAGAAACTGCAGTGACTAACAGCTTCTCCTCTTTCCACAATATTTTGAAAAGTTGTCTGCTGCAGACATGTAAAATGAAGAGGTTGTTTGTCTAAACGTTAAAAATTAAAGAAAGTAGATAAATGAGCCATGCTCTGAGAAAAGGGTGCTTAATGCATCTGCAAAAAGTATCGACCCAGTCAGCCAGCGCAATCCGCCCAAAATCAAAGGACCACGGACTCTTTTGAGGTGTGCGGTACGTAGGGCGAAGAGGCACGACTTTCTTTCGCGCTCATAAGTTGATTTTCGCAGGATTCTCGCAATCCCGCATAATAGAAGCAGCTCTGTGTGTTATTTCATCAAATCTATATCATTATAAATCCATAGAATTTTTGAATAAAACAGAAAAAGGCTAGAATCTAGTCAGTTTTGAAAAATAGAACTTGAAAGCATACTGATCAACCTATTTCTATCTATTTGTGGGGTACGAGTTCTCCAGAGAACTCGTGCTCTCGAGATTAGGGTACGAGTTCTCCAGGGTACGAATTCTCCAGATAGTATCAAGTCACGTGATCTTTTCCCGCGGTGTTCTTTCTCATTTTTTTTTTAACGAATTTTTTTTTCTCTCTGCTTAGATTTATTTGTTTAATGAAAAATTGCAATTATTGGAGAGATCATTTACTATCAATATAGTATAATAAATCTTTTTGGAAATCCGTCATATAAAAAAAAAAAAAACGTTTATTTCCTATTTCAGTTTTTTGATTTCGGTTTGTTTATAAAACCATAACGAAATAGACTGTGTATCAGAACAATTTCGCAAAAACAAATGGATTTAGACAGCGATTTCTGTGGCAGTCTGCCTTTTAAACTCACCACTGTTGGAGAGGTCTGATGACCTCTCCAATAATAACTTATTATACATAATATATAGGAAGTCGCCAATGTGCTATTTATAGTAACGGTGTAAATGAAAAACTGAGTATTCCTTAATATACAGGCGATGCACAAATGTGCAAAAGTGTTCGATGATCGACCAAGGAAAATTTTAGTGTTCCGTGATAGACCAATTGCACTTCAAATGCCTGTGGTTAGATAGATAAAAGGGCGTATGTTAGACTCGGACATGTGGATGGATGGTTGTTTTGAATTAGTCACGAGCGGGAAGAGGGAGGAGCTTTCTGTTTATGATTGAATAAAAAAAATTTTATTTTGGTTAAATTTTTCGGCGGAATTTTCCATCTTCTTTGTAAATTGGAAACTAGAAAAAAACCCGAGATTCCCTCTTCCTCCCCTTCCTGCCTGTCTGTCTGTCTGTCTCTCTCTCTCTCTCTCTCTCTCTCTCTATCTCTCTCTCTATCTCTCTCTATCTCTCTCTCTCTCTCTCTGTAACCCCCACACATAAGAGCCATGCTCTTGCAAAAAGGAGCCTAACGCATCGCCGTGATGCATTGTACCAATCAAGCCATCAAATACATGTGGATCCATGATAGCCATTTTTTTTTTTAACAACCGACTTAATCATGAGGTAAAATCGTCCTCAAACATACAGAAAATTGACCAATAGCGAAAACTTTCGACCCAGGTTAGCCTGCGCGAACTGCGCAGGCTGACCTGGGTCGATACTTTTCGCAAATGTATTAAGCCACCTTTTCACAGGGCATGGCTCATATACATGTCCTCGCGCTGATCGTTGTTTCGACGATGGTAATGTGGGAAAGCAGCCAGTGGCTTGGAGAGAATATTGTGCGGAGCACCGGTAAAAGAAACTCCGGATAGGTTCATTGGCCCTCGCGACACAAGTGAAAAATGTTGAAAACGGCGTTAAACACCATACACTCAATCAATCAACAAGTCCTCGCACATACTACCTTTGTCACTCTGAGTATTGAGAGAGCCGACGATGTATGATCTGTGCATCCTGCCGCATTCACCTTTGTTTTCTCCATACATCTTGGTTGGGCGCCAAGTTCCTGAAGGATAAATGAGAAACTTCTATAGGCTGTTTACAGTTGTCAGTAAACAAAACATGCTTACAGGTAATAGCTTGTCCTTACCGAGTTGTTCTCTGGCAAAAGGGGGTTTAATCCTTAACCTGCTAAATAAGTTAAAAATAAAACTTTCAAGCCGATAGTAAAAAACCCAAACAATGTTACTTCAAACTTATTTTTTTGGAGGAAAATATCTCCATATGGGACAGTGTAGATCCAAGATCAGAATGCACGTTCTGTGCTGTCTGATCTTGATCTACACTGTCCGCGAAAAGGTCAGTGAGTCGCGTTTAGCAGCTTAACAGTTAATGCATCCACAAATTCCAAATTTTTGCCAAACAACCGACTGAATCCTGAGGTAGAACAGTCCTTTGACATGTAGAATATTAATTAACCCTTTCCCAAACGACAAATTTTGGATTGGTCCAAATTGAAAGAGTTTGCAGACGACAATTTTTAATTTGATGAAAATGGCAGAAAGTTATCAAAAAGGGTAGAAAACGCTGTGGGAAAAGGAGAAATTGCTCGTTACGAGCAATTTCTCCTTTTCCCACAGTGTTTTCAAAAGACTTGTACTGCAGACACGTGAAAACCAGGGCTTGTTTGGGAAATGGTTAAAAAGAAATAAAAAGGAGTTTCAAACCAGGTCATCCTCCGACCATTGCGCAGGCTGCCCTGGATCGATACTTTTAGTAGATCCATTACACCCCCTTTCTAGAGCATGGCTCAAGTCTATAAATATAACTCCACGACAAACTATCGAGAGAAAAAAAATCCCAGTAAGGATGGATGCAAGTGCGGTAAGATTAGATTTATCAAATAAAACAAAGAAATGAGCCCTTTACCGGAAATGCCTTTACTTTTCTGGGTCAGTTAACTCGTGAAACTAACATTTAGCTTCTTGTTAATTTCAAATTATTCTACATGGGTTTCTAGTAACCTCTGAACTTTCATTGTTAATAAAAAAACAAATACGGGTTATTTCAAAACGTGAAATGATTCGAATATAATTAGAAATTGTTAAAAGCGGCGTAAAATATCGAAACACGCACAGGCAAACAACATTTAAAAATCTCATGTAGACGTGCCATGCTCTATGAAAAGTGGTTTTAAATTAAGGCATCTGCAAAATGCCGACTCACGTCAGGCTGAGAAATCCGCGCAGGCTGACCTGGTCGAACCTTTTTGCTATTTGTAAATTTTCTGCATGTCCAAAGATCTCATGAGTCAGAGACAATATAGATTTCATGAATCCATGAATTTGTGATAAATTGCTTGATACAACGCATCACGGAGACGCATTAAACCCCCTTTTGCCAGAGCTCCACTCATACCAATTTTGAATAAAGACAAAGAAATATCACTTACCTCGTCCTTGCACCATGCACAGCCATTTCGTATACACTGTTCGCAAACTGCATACGAAGGACAAGAGAGGCTATCCGCCGATATAGCCAGAAATGTGAGGGAACTCGCTAATAAAAACGAAGCCTTCAGCCACATAGTAACTCCGTATTGTTCTAGTAAGCAAGCCTGTGTCGAGATAGTTTCATATGATAACCTTCAGTGATCTAGAAAGCACTGGTATAAACAAACATGCACCTGTGATAATAATGAAGTGAGCAGGTTATTTGCAAGGAGGTTTTTTTTTTCGCTGAAAACATCATATGTCAAGAAGAAGGGTGTTCTTGTGACGTCGGATATATTTGAGTCATGCTCTGTGAAAATGTGGCTAAAATGCATCTACGAAAAGTATCGACCCAGGTCAGCCTGCGCAGTCCGCGCAGGCTGGCCTGGGCCGAAACTGTTCGGAATCGGTCAATTTTCTGTATGCCCAAGGACAATTCTAATAATTAAGTCGATTGTTTAAAAAAAAAAAAAAAAAAATGTGGTTAGTAAGAATCTCTAATAATGAGATGGCCTGGTAGGTATCCTGCATCACGGAGATACATTTAACCCCCCTTTGCCAAAGCATGGCTCGTCTCATTATGCAACATGGTCGAGGTCCGCTTTCAATGATTTAAAATTCAATTCTATAGATAATATTTTAAAACTCGGACTCTGAAAGGTTGACACATAACGTCATCCTAACTTTGAACATTTCAAAATCCTCGTCCTGATTGGTTAAAGTAGATTGATTGATTGAATGGTGTTTAACGCCGTTTTCAACATTTTTTCAGTTGTATCGCGGCAGCCAGTCCATCTATCCATGCTTTTCTTGAATTTATTTCATCAGTACTCGACATAATATTCTTTCCAAGCCACTGGCTACTTTCCCACATAACCACCATCGAAACAATGGTCAGCAGTGAGAGAGGAATGAATCCTGTCGCAATGACTAGATATCATCAATCCTCGGAAAGAAATTGGCCGAGCCGGGAATCGAACCAACGAAGTAAAACTTATCGGCTAGTCAGGATACAAATTTATGAATTAACCCTTTACCAAACCATAAAATTTTAGACAAGTCCGAATTAACCGAACTGAAAGCATTTGCAGAAGACAAAATGAATGGGACTCAAAAATTGAAATTTGTTTCCGGAAGGATAGAAAACACTGTGGGCAAAGGAGAAAATGCTGGTTACCAGCATTTTCTCCTTTTCCCACAATGTTTTCTAAAGCTTTTTTTCTCAGGGTCGTTAAAAGTCGGGACTGTGTGGTAAAGGGTTAACAAGTGAAGCAATAATTTTAAGGAAAAGTAAATTCCGGGGCCACGTTTCAATAAATCCACGCAATCATTTAGGGCACATTCACACATACATGTACGACCCTTGCTTTACCCAAAGGTATGAGCTGACGTAAGCTATGCAACTATTTACTCAAATCGTAAAGTTATACAGTTTAGTGAAACTTTTTTTCAGACATTATGCTTGCTTACCTTAACTGCGTACGCAAATTTCGTGTGTACGCAGTTTAGAGAAAGGAATCAAGGAGCTCAAATTACCAGACCTCGATTCTACAACCTCGAAATGCAAATCTACCAGATTTAACCCCTAGGCTGCTAAGCGCGACTCATGGACCTTTGGCGGACAGTGTAGATCAAGATCAGACTGCACAAAGCGTGCAGTCTGATCTTGGATCTACGCTGTCCAATGAGAAGATATTATTTTCTCCAACCCTCATATCTGTGGAATATCAACATTGTGGTTTTTACCATCGACTTGAAAGTTTTATTTATTTAGCAGGATAAGAAATTACCCTTAAACTGCTAAATAAATGAAATGAAAATTTTCACTCAATAGTAAAAACCAACATATTGGGATTTCAAAGTTGATTTCAGAGGAAAGAAAATACCGCATCGGACAGCATAGATCAAAGATCAGACTGCACATTTTGTGCAGTCTGATCTTGATCTACACTGTCCGCACAGGGTCAGGGAGTCGCGCTTAGCAGCCTAGGGTTAACTCATCACCACATTGTCACCTGTTTTAACCCTTATCCTGCATTAAATAAGTTAAATATAAATTTCAAGTCGATAGTAAAGACTTGAATAATGGTATTTCAAATTCGTCTTTTGGAGAACAACGTTCTGTGCAGTCTGATCTTGATCTACACTATTCACTAAAGGTCAGTGAGTCGCGCTTAGCAGCTTCGGGGTTGAATACCCCGAAGAAAACAGTTTTTACAAACATTGCGGAAAAAGGAGAAAATGCTGGTGACCGCCATTTCATGTCTCCTTTTCACCCAGTGCTTTATATTAAATTAGAGAACTTGAACAGCTGTTTTGTATCAACCTCTAAATTGTCGTCTGCAGTTGCCTTCAATTTCGAAGGGTCTGAAATTTGTCGTTCGGGAGAAGGTTAACACATTGGAACCGCCAGTCGAAAACATCGGCCATTTCAGCAATGAATTAATTGTCAAAGTCGGTAAAAATGAGGCTTAGATGTCATTTAAGGCAGAGGCGTTCGTTTTGTGACGAACTTTGCCATCTACGTTATATAGATGGCAAAGTTCGTCACAAAACGAACGCCTGTGTCTTATATATTACATTATATAAATGGCAAAGTTCGTCGGAAAACGAACGCCTGTGTCTTATATATTACATTATATGGATGGCAAAACGAACGCCTGTGATTCGTTTCGCCTGTGATTCAAGGTGGTATTCCTGACATTCACTGATTATCCACATACGACAGGGGTCGAAACTTTTTTGCCATCGGTCAATTTTCTGCATTTCCAAGGACAATTCTACCCCATGATTCAGCCGATTGTAAGACTAAATTTATCTTATAGATTCATAGCTATGTGATGACTTGCTTGGCATACATACCTAATGTATCACGGATATGCATTAACTCTTTACCAAACGACAAAATTTAGACTGGTCCAAATTGAAAGCATTTGCAGACGACAACTGAAAAGTGGCCCAAATGACAAAATTTGTCCATGATAAGGTAGAAAACATTGTGGGAATAAGAGAAAATGATGGTTACCATTATTTTCTCCTTTTGCCACAATGTTTGCAAAAGCCTTCTTTCCCAGGGTCGTGAAAACCAGCGATTGTGTGATAAAGAGTTAAAGCCCCTTTTGCTAGAGCACTGCTCAGATGTATCATTCTTATTACGCAAGAGGGGTCTTAATGCATGCCCGTGATGCATGATACCAAGCAAGTCATCACATAATTATGGATCCATAAAACCCATTTTGTCAAGCAGGCAATTAACAGAGTCTGGAGGACGTGTGGTCCTCTGACATGATTGATTGATTGATTGATTGTATGGTGTTTAACGCCATTTTCAACATTATTTCAGTTATATCGCGGCGCCTAGTGCACGTATCCATGCTTTAGGTCCTAGAGTTCCTCTTACCAGTATTCTTTCCAAGCCACTGGCTGCTTTCCCACATAACCATCGTCGAAACAATGGTCAGCGGTGAGGGAGGAATGAATCCTGTCGCAATGACTATCATCATTCCTTTGAAAGAAATTGGCCAAGCCGGGGATCGAACCAGCGACCTCCTGTTCTCAAGTCTTGTACGCTACCGACTGAGTTACGGGGTTTGGCTCCTCTGACATGCAGAAAATTTATGGATAGGAAAAAGTTTCTACCCATGTCAGCCTGCGCGGACGGTGCAGGTTGACCTGAGTCGAAACTTTGGCAGATACATCAAGCCCTCTTTTCACAGAGTGTGGCTCAAATGTTTGTGACTCATAGGATAAAGCACTTAGCTGTCTGATCTTGATCTACACTAGACTGAACCTTCTGTGTATTCTGATTTTGAGAGTCTACACTGTCCGAAAATACATTTAAGCCCGGTTCCAGCGCTTTAAGTCTTTACCAAACGACAAAATTTTGAACTTGACCAAATCGATGCTCAGATGTAGCCATGATTGGATCTAAGTATAAAATTATTGAAGTTTATAAGTTTTGAAAAGATCGATCGATATGTCGATCTACTAAGATCTCTAAAAATTGATACAATTTATTTAGTCTTAGCATGAAAAATGAATTATCAAAAATGTCTCTCAATAACATTGAAGGAAAAAGGGCAACAGGCCGGACTAGAAGTCTATGATATTATGACACTATAACAGGACCGCATTAAATTAACACTCCTCCCTGTTTTCGCGGCCCGTTTTTAATCGGCTCTTTCCGTTAAATCCGATTATTTACGGAATGGACCGATACCAACACGAAGCGCCATCTTGTTTATGAAATTATCTCCCTTGACTGAAAAATTGGTTGTTTCTGTTTTTCTCGAGGACGTCACAATTTTGTTCTAAGGTAGTTTCGATTGCAAAGAATCAGATGTGATTTGGAAAACATGAGTATTTGCATATTTGCCAAGAATAGACATGTACATGAGAGAAAGCAACTACCGCAAATTAGTGCGGCTTTCTTTGATAATGAAAACTGCTTCGTTACCTTGCCCCACCCACATCATATTCATAAATTTATTGTAACTAAATAGAAAACTTCACGCTTAACCACACAATCCCGAATTTTAATACCCCTTTTGGAAGAAAGCCTTTGAATATCTTGTAGGGAAATGGGTATTCTTTTCCCATATTGTTTTCTACATTTTTTACAGACAAAAGTCATTATGTGATTCATTACGTTTTATGTGTCCTCTGATTTTGTAGAACAAAAGAGAAAAGTTCCATAGCCTTCTAGGCCTATCACAGTCTGATCTAGTCCAAATATTTAGACGTATATACATGCTTATTTACCTTTCAACATTTATCATCGGACGTTTCACATTTGATTTTTCTTATTGCATGTAACTTCTAAATGGGTCCCATTCAGTTCTATGTAGCAAATCCGATCTTCTTTAAAACCAGAATTATAACAAAAGAGAACTTCATTTACCTGTAGATAGAACTTTTTTTTTAAATATTCAGCCGCTGTCTTGATAAATAATGGGCAGATTCATTCAGAATTCAATAAGATCACTCGCAAGTTGGATTGCCGAAAGAGTCGCTGCCATGTTTTTCAGTCATGCAGACGGTTGCATAACAAATAAGAATTGACTTTAAGTTTATGAACTAAATCTGTTACAATAATCAAACAAGACCGAAGCGAACAAAATTTCGTTTTGAAAAAAGACATAATACCATTCTGTAAGTTGCATTGACCTGCACATGACGGTTCATTTGGAAGAATCATATCTCTTCCACGGCAATTCATAACAAAAGAGAGTGGTGTTGAATCAGAATGGATTTAGTTCATAAATAGGCAAGTTTTGGACAAAAATCCTTTTTCAATCGAGAAATTATTCATTTATCTTACTTCTGATGTATATTTTATTGAACAAGTTCACTTGAAAGTATCCAAATTTGCTGTTCAAACAGCGACAAAATTCGATGTCGGAGTTTGCTAAAGGAAACTATGAAAGAGCCGATAAGACCCTATGTACACGATGAATGTCAGAATGAAAAATAACGTACGTAGGGGCTTATAAATAGGACTAAGTCTGATCCAAATGATGTTCATTCACAAAATCATTACTTACCTTATTTTGTAATTATACTTATGAAAATGAATGTTTGATGTACAAACTTATATTATTCCTTACTGAATAACTCTACCAAGGCAAAGGACAAAATTTTAGACATGTCCAGTTTGAAAGCATTTGCAGATGACAAATGAAATGTGGCCTAATGGGATTTGACTCCAAAATGTAAGAAAACATTGTGGGAAAAGGAGAAAATGCTGGTTATCATCATTTTCCCAGAATGTTTTCTAAAGGCCTCTGTCCTAGGGTTGTTAACTCTTTACCACACAATCACAGGTTTTAATGACCCTGAAGAAGAAGGCTTTTGAAAACATTGTGGGAAAAGGAGAAAATGCTGGTAACCAGCATTTTCTCCTTTTCCCACAATGTTTTCTAACCTTCCCAAAACAAATCTCAATTTTATGAGTCACATTTATTTTGTCATTTGCAAATGCTTTCAATCTGGACAAGTCTGAAATTTTGTCGTTTGGTAAAGGGTTAAAGCATGGTATTGTGTGGTAAAGCGTTAAGTTCATATACTAAGTCTAGCCATGCATTCTTTTTTCAAACATGTTCAAGATCTGTTTTCTTCTGTAAGGTAACAAACATAAGAAAGAGAGCCTTGAAAAGAATGAGGGAAAAGGAGGATGCTGGTACCCAACATTAAATTTGCTCCTTTTTCCAGCAATGTTTTCTACACTGTATGGAACAAAACCCATAATTTTTCATCAGCAAGTGCCTTCAATATGGACATGTATAAAATTTTGTTGTCCTGTAAAGACTGAACCCACTATCATGATACAGGCTACTCTCTTTACCATACAATCAATTTTCTAGAAAGGTTCAAATTGAAAGCATTTGCAGATGACAAATTCAGTGTGGAAAAAATGATGGGATTTGTAACAGAAAGGGTGGAAACATTGCGGAAAAAGGAGAAAATGCTGATTACCAGCATTTTCTTCTTTACCCAAATGTTTACAAAGCCTTTTTCTTCAGAAGAGATTCTCTTTATCAAACAACAAAATCTTAGACTGGACCAAATTAAAAACATTTGCAGACAGTTCAGTGTTGCTAAAATGATGAATTCTGTCTTTTATACCATAACAAAAAATTGTAGGAACAGGAGAAATTGCTGGTTACCAGTATTTTGTTGGTTGTTTTTCCAGTATTTTTTCAAAAGCATTCTCAATCGGAGTCCTTGAAAGCTGGGATTGTGTGGTAAAGGGTTAAACAATAGATTGTATGGTAATGCTGGTAACCAGCATTTTCTTCTTTTGCCACAATTTTTTCTATGCTATAAAACACAGAAATCATCCTTTGAGATACATTCAGTTTGTCATCTGCAAATACATGTACTTTCAATTTGGAATCTTCTAAAATTTTGTCATTTGGGAAAGAATTAAGCCGTATAACAAGTAATTGCTTTTTTTCCCACAAAGTTTTCATAAGCAGTAATCAAAGAACACCCTTTTTTTACAAATACCTTTTTTTCATTTTCTTTACTCGCACTGTTAAATGGCGTGCAACACACAAAAAGGGGCCTTCGGACATATGTGTAAAAGTGTGTCGTCCTAGATAGCCTGTGCAGTCTGTGATTAAACCGAGACGACACTTCCCGTTTTTGTGTGATTTTCTGTTTCATGAAAGTCTACTGTATGAAAAAATCTTATGTAGATGTAAAGGGCCATCTCGGATTAGCCTGTGAGGACTTTACACTTTACATTTGCACTTTACGCAAATGTCCGAAGGTCTCATTTCGCATGTTTCAGGCCAAATGATAAATGGTACAGTAACAGGATAAGTCCATATTTACAAACTATCAGTTTATAACTTTCATTTCAGAATTTTATCATAGTTGAAGAATTTGCAGTAAAATTCCAAACTTCAGGACTTAAGTGTTGAAAAAGATGCAAACTCGAAAAAGAAACATTGATTCAGTCTTAAACTTGGTGAATCCAAAGAGAATAAAACTACAGAAGACTGATTCAAAGATAGGGACCAGTACTTACAAAAAGGGAAACAATACAGATGAAGGAGACAAATGTGCACCAAAATCACAAAAAAAGAAGCAAGTTACCATAAGTGAGAAAAATGACGATAAAGTCTGCAAGCCGAAGTCTACCACAAAGAATGAGGAAGTCTTGAAGAGTGATAGAGATGACAAAATAAATGACAAGTCTGATGGGAGTCACAGTGCAGATAAACCTTTCAAAAAGAGACCAGTTCCTGACATCAAGGTATCTAGAGCTAGTCCAACTTCAAAAGAGATAAAATTATTTCACAGAGGAAAAATAAAAACTTTAAATGAAAAAACAACTTGTGAGAATAAAGTGCAAACTGAAGGAAAAAAAAAAATAGATACAGAGGACAATGATGAGGAATTTGAAGACAAAAATCTGAATCAGGAGCCATGTAATAATGCTGTTGTTAATGCCGAAGAAAAAGACAATGAAGATTTGAAAAAAGCTGACTTAAAGGAAAGCAAGCTGGGCAATGATTCACATCCAAAGCCAGTAATGATTCAAGTTGAAGTCAAAAAAGAACCAGAAGTAAAGAAACAATTGCAAAAAGTGGAAGATGCCTCTGAGTCTGACTTTGATGATGAATTTGTTGATTCTGGTGCCATGGATGATGATAGGGATGAGGACTACATGGTTCCTAAAGTAGAGTTGGATGAGGATAATGGAGACTCTGTTGTGGAAAATGAAACCAAAGCTACTCAAGTGGACTGTTCAGATAGGAGAGACAGAGAAAAAGATGGATCTGAAAAAAATGCTGTCAAAAGAACCAACCGATTTGTTTGCAAGATATGTGGCAAGACGTTTCCTACCAGATGCCGTCTAAAAAAACACACTGTTATGCACACAGGTACTGTGTCCATTAAGCATACAGAAATTTATATTATCACATAAAACCTCCTCCGACACTGTATTAAACCCATGACTTTTTTGGGGTCCCGGTTCGAATCGATTTTTAGTCATGAGCGTGTGAAGCCGGAGAAACCAGCCACAGCATGTGCTGGAATTTGTACTAGCTATTATACCATTTCGCGGAAAAATGATGTCTTTGTTGGTAAGAGGTATAAGCGTGGAAAGTTTTTGATTTTCGAGTTTAATAAAACCAAAAAAATGCAAACAAGTTTTTTAAATCAACAAAATTGCAGAAATAGGTGGACTTATCCCCTCTAGAAACTGTTTCATTCTACTTTCGGCGTAAATATTAAAGAGCTATCTACTTGTGCCTGTACACATTTGAAACCAAACTATAATTGTAAACATGGACCCGTGAATCGTGTAGAGGCTAAATATGATATAGGATATTTTTGGTCTGTCATTTGTGTTATGTGATAAATAAAATCTCACATTCATGTTTATGTACTATCATTTCTATCAAACTGTTTGACTAAAATGTATTTGACGCTCGCCAAGGCTCGCATCATACATTTTTAGTCAACTTGTTTGATAAAAATGATAATACAGAAACACTCATGTAAGATTCTCCATTTCCTAACGTCAAATTTGTACCTCTCTGAAATCTAGTGGTGTTATCATTCCATTAAATTTTGGCGAAGTCGCCATTAACTTTCATGTCAAAAATGTCGTTGGCGTACATCTGTCTACAATTTCTTTAGACATCTCGTCCTAAACCAGTTAACCTTTTACACACAATCCCGAGTTTTAACAACCCTAAAGAAAAAGTCTTTCGAAAACATTGTGGGAAAAGGAGAAAATGCTGGTAACCAGTATTTTCTCCTTTTCCTACAATGTTTTCTACCCTATCAGAGAAAAATTACACCATTTGAGCCACATTGAAATTGTCATCTGCAAATGCTTTCAATTTGGACAAGGCTAAAATTTTGTCATTTGGTAAAGAGTTAAGCATACGGAAATCTATATTCTATTATGACTAAGATTGTTCTTGGAACTTAGCTCTTAGCTACTTACTGATACAAGAGGCTTAACCCTTTCCCAAACAAGCCCTGGTTTTCACGTGTCTGCAGTACAAGTCTTTTGAAAACACTGTGGGAAAGGGAGAAATTGCTCGTAACGAGCAATTTCTCCTTTTCCCACAGTGTTTTCTAACCTTTGTGAGACCTTTCTGCCATTTTCATCAAATTAAAAATTGTCGTCCGCAAACTCTTTCAATTTGGACCAGTCCAAAGTTTGTCGTTTGGGAAAGGGTTAAAGGCTCAATAGCAGCAAAAAGTAAACAATGCACATGTTGAAATGCATGTAGATATAAATCCTGCCATTTAAAAGTATGGAAATTATCTTGAAGATGACAATCTGTTATTGTACGGTTGGTTAAGTGCTTGTCACTGGCAGGAAAATGAATTTTAGAACCAGGTGAAAAGTAAACAAAAGATAGAATGACTTGGCAACCTTTTGCCCAGTTTTAGTGGCTACTGGCCTGAGTACTTGGCCTTTACAGGAGAAGTAATTTTGGAATGATTTGGGAAACATTTTGAAGAGAAATGAAAATTGCTTGTAACATACTATTAATCCAAGGCTCTTTTCTCCAAAATGTTCTCAAAATGAGCCTGCTTCATGGGCATAGAAAAATATGAGCCATGCTCTGTGAAAAGGGCACTAAATGCATTTGCAAAAAGTATCGACCCAGGTCAGCCAGTGCATTCTGCGCAGGCTGACCCGAGCCGAAACTGTTTGCTTTTCGTAATTTTTCTGCATGTCAAAGGATCAGTGTACCTCATAAATTAGTAGGCTGTTATACAAAATGGATTTTAGGGATGTATAATACTGTGATGACTTGATTGGTACCATGCGTCACGAAGATGCATTAAGTCCCCTTTTGCCAGAGCATGACTCAAATTTTTCTATAGAAATAGGTTGAATGATATTTAGAAGGCTGAAAAGATTAACCCTTAACCACACAATCCTGAGTTTTTACAACCCTCAAGGCAGGGTTTTCATTTAAAGCCGATTGCAGATCAAAAACATCGGTTGAAATTGGCCTTTAATCGGTTGTTTTTGCTGGATCTTTGAAAAATCGATCACGTTGTTTATATCGAAAATATTTCACGCGTTGGTCACCGGTTCAATTTTACCGCGAAACCAGAAACAATTGGTTTATGAATGTTACGCGGTCATTCATTGGATACTTGCATCCAATTATCCAATCGTAGGCAACGATACGTTTCTCCGATCTCCATTTGGTAATCATGGACGCCAAAGCCTAGGCGGCCCCCTTGACCCTCGGCCTGTTGTTTTTGTCAATCAATCGGTTGCTTCATTTCAAAATGAAAACCCTGCCCTCAAGGAGGCTTTTGACAACATTTTGGGATAAGGAGAAAATGCCAGTAACCACCATCTTCTCCTTTTGCAACAATATTTTCTAAGCTATCAAATACAAATTCACCATTTGAGTCACAATCAATTTGTGGTCTGCAAATGCTTTTGATTCCAACAAGTCCAACATTTGACTGTTATCATATTGATACATTACCTACTTGTGTATTGTTTGCTTTAGGTTTGATGCGTTTAATCTCTTTATTATTTTTCTTTCAGGAGAGAAACCATATGAGTGTGAAATTTGTCACATGAAGTTTGGCTTGCAGACTTACCTTACACGGCATATGGAGGTCCACCTAGACAGCTCCCAGAAGCCCTTCACCTGTGACCAGTGCCCCAAGACATTCGCACGTCAAAGTACACTAGATAAACATAAGGTGTCACATCAAGGTACTTAGTTTTTAGGCTTCGCATATTTGACCCATGCTGTGTTAAAAGGGGGTTTATTGCATCTGCTAAAAGTATCAACCCACGTCAGCTGCGCAGTCTGCACAGCCCGACATGGGTAAAAACCTTTTGCTGTTGGTCGTTTTTGTGCATGTTGAAGGACGAGTCTACCTCATGATTCAGTCTGTTGTTAAACAAAATGGATTTTATTGATCTATAATTATGTGATGACTTGCTTGGTACAATGCATCACAGGGATGCATTAAACCCCCTTTTGCCAGAGTATGGCTCATTTGTAATACAGAATTTCTTGGTTCAGTCATTGCTTGTGTCACAGGGTTGTCATAGACATGCTCTTGGGCAAGGTACTGTAGAGCCCAAGCCATATAATTGTGAAACTCAGGAAACACATGAGTAAGTTTGCAGTTGCTGTGATTAAATTGAAATTCATGCACTGGTGAAAAAGGTGTAATCCACTTTTCAATCAAGTCAATACTGAATGGTGCACCAAACAGGCTCAGAAAAAGAGATTGGAGAGTCTGTGGAGTTTAATCCTTCTCCACACAATTCCCTGGTTTAACAACAGTTACTGTGATGAAGAAGGCGTTTTTAAACAATTTAGGAAGAGGAGAAGATGCTTGTTATTAGCATTATCTCCCTTTCCTGTAATGTATTCTACCCTCAGTTCTTCTCTTAAGCTTTTGTGAGGGTAACTCGTTAAAATTATCTTGCTTGTAACAGCTTGAAAGCATCCAACCAAGATTTTCGCTTTTTCCCACAATGTTTTCCACCTTTTCAAAGAGAAAGTCCATCTTTTTTAGCTATGTTAAATTTTTTGTCTCCAAATGCGTTCAATTTTGAAAATTCTAAAATTTTGTTAAAAGGTGAAACACAGTTCAAGTACATTAAATGAAAAAATGATTCATTTTCATATCTTTTTTGTCTTAATGATAATCTTTGAGTTTGTTTATGAGCATGTTATATCTGTTAAATGCTAAAAAAAGAATTTTAGATGAGCCATGCTCTGGGGAAAGGGGGCTAAATGCATTTCTGTAATGCATAATACCAAGAAAGTCATCGCATAATTAGGGATCCATAAAATTCATTATGTCTAATAACCAACTGTATCATAAGGTAGACTGGTCCCTTGACATACAGAAAAGTCACCAGTAGCGAAAAGTTTTGGCCCAGGTCAGCCTGCGCGAACTGCCCAGGCTGATCTGGGTCAATACTTTTTGCTGATGCATTAAGCCCCCTTTGCACAGGGCATAGCTAAATTTAATAAATTTGGCTCATTAGAGGGTAATAAAATTTCATACCAACTTAAAATCCAAATACTAGCAGTATGAATGGGTGAAACAGAACATCTTGGGCCAATTTAGATGGAATAGTCTTTCAGTTTGAAATTAGAAACAAGCCATGCCCTGGCAAAAGGGGGGTCAAATGCACCTCTGTGATGCATGATGCCAGGAAGTCGTCACATAATTATGGATTCATAAAATTTATTTTGTCTTACAATAGACTGAATCTTGAGTTAGACTGGTCCTTTGACATGCAGTAAATTGACCAGTAGCAGAAAAGTTTCAACATAGGTCAGACTGTATAGGCAGACCTGGGTCGATACTTTCTGCAGATGGATTAAACCTCTTTATCACAGAGCATGGGTCAGATGAATGATATGACTTTTTTTCTTTTTAGATGACAGGCCATTTTCATGTTCTGTTTGTTTTAAGAAGTTTAAAAGGAAACTGACTTTGACAAACCACTTCAAAGCACACAAAAATGGACATATTTATATGTGTCAGTACTGTGGGAAATGCTTTGCTTATAGAAGTAGCTTAGATGCTCATACAAAGAAACATTCAGGTATGTGTGTGGGCTTCTATTTTTCTATAGCTGATTGATATCTGTAGGAATTTCAGTGTTTCCTGGATGGGATCCTGCAAGGTTGAGTGCTTAGGACTCGTAACTTTGAGGCCCTGGGTTCAAGCCTCACTGGAAGAACTGAGTTTTTAATGGGAGTGTCCTTGGGCAAGACAATTCACAGCTGTGGCCAAGTACTGTGTAAACCCAGGAGATACATTAATATGTGAACTGTCACCGTGATATGACTCAGACTGAAATAATGTTAAAGGCAGCCTAAACACTGCATTTGCAAAAAGTTTTGACACATGTCAGCCTGCAAAGTTTGTCATGTTTAAACTTTTTTTTTTATCTGTAGAATTTCAGGATGGCTAAAGACTATTCTATCTCAGGATTCAGTCAGTTATAAGACTAAATGGATTTCATAAAGCCATAACTATATGATGACTAGCTTGGTGTAATGAATCACAGAGATGTGTTAAGCCCCCTTTTGCCAGAGCATGGCTTATTTAGGTTTGATGGTGAAAACAGCTCTTTTTTCCATT
Source organism: Tridacna gigas (assembly GCA_945859785.2). NCBI lineage: Eukaryota > Metazoa > Mollusca > Bivalvia > Cardiida > Cardiidae > Tridacna > Tridacna gigas. The sequence goes on along the minus strand of OX244030.2, from coordinate 11,257,035 downwards.
TTGTTATTTTTCTATGATCTTAGGTTTGATCAAGCTACAAAAAGTATGTGGATTTAGTTAAAAATCTCTTTTTTTTTTCCACTGTTGTTCGGTCAAAATAGAAGTTTACACATAGATTAACTTAGCCCAGTGTCACCTTATACATGTCACACTCGACATACACTGTATTGTTGGCACTTCTTTTAGAAGAAAGGATTAACCCTTTATCACACAATCCCAAGTTTAAGTGATCATGAGGAGGGAGCCTTTTGAAAACATTGTGGGAAATGGAGAAAATGCTGGTAACCAGCATTTTCTTCATTTCCCTCAATGTTTTCTACCCATTCAATGGCAAATTTATATTTTTGAGTAACATTTATTTTTATACCCCCCACAACAAAGTGGAGGGGGGTATACTGGAATCGCCATGGCTGTCCGTCCGTCCGTCTGTCCGTCCGTCCGTCTATCTGTAGACACAATTTTGTCCGGAGCATTTTTCCTACAGTTTTTCAAGTACTGCACTGAAATTTACACATAATGTTTGGGTACATATGAAATTGTGCATGTGCAATTTTCACGACCTTACTGCCATTGGTTGCCGAATTATCTTCCCTTAAGCTTGTTTTTTCAACTCTTATTTTTTTACGAAACCATTCTGCATTCTGTGACAAAGAGCTGTTTTGTGACAAGGAGCTGGTGGGGGGTGTGATCACTTTCAGTGATAGCTCTAGTTTCACCTGCAAAAGCTTTCAATTTGCAAAAGTCTAAAATATTGTGGTTTGGTAAAGGGTTAACCCTTTACCAGACGACAAAATTTTAGCCTTGTCCAAATTGAAAGCATTTGCAGACGACAATTTCATTGTGGCTCAAATGGTGCAATTTTTCTTTGATAGGGTAGAAAACATTGTGGGAAAAGGAGAAAATGCTGGTTACCAGCATTTTCTCCTTTTCCCACAATGTTTTCAAAAGGCTTCTTTCCCAGGGGCATCAAAAGGCGTCATTGTGCGGTAAAGGGTTAAGGGAGTCAGCAGTAACAGATTTCATTTGATTTGAAGGCATGTATGGCGAAGATAAACAAGTACGGAGATGAAGATAGGTTCAAAAGTATTGCAGAAATTGTAAAACTTGTTCTTTATTGTCATTGTGTCAAAATGTTTACTGAAATGTGTGCCTGAAAAGGGCAATAACTTGACTCTATACCCCACAGCGTAATCTTACACCTGTCCAAATTGAAATTATTTGCAGACAATAAGTCAAATGTAAGCACAAGTAATATAACTGTTTTTGAAAGGATAGAAAACACTGTGGGACAAGGAGAAAATCCTGGTTACCAGCATTTTCTCCATTTCCTACAATGTGTTCGAAAGCCTTTTCTCCAAGGGCTGTTAAAACTCTGAATTGAGTGGTAAAGACTTAAAATGTATACCTAGGAATTTAGAAAAGAAACTGGGTTATTTAGAAATTAATTTGAAATGTCTCTATGCCATAAATATTACTTAAAGAACAGACTGATGGAGTTACTACAATGGATTTTAAAAGCTCATATTCAGAATGATTTGTTGAGCTCACATTCATTATGCTGCCTTCCCTTACATCAATCTTTCATTCTGGAGATTACTCATATTCGTGATCATTCTAAATGGCTTTCGAAATGTAAGTTCAAAGACAAACCATCTGATAGAAGAAGATAGAAAGTCTCAGTCTATCGTAGGGATAGTCTCAAAATTTAGGATCAGGGTCCATATTCACAAGCCATTCTTAAGAACGTTCTTTGTCTTGTTCTCCAGAATTTTCTACAATTGAAAGTAACACAAGTCCTGATTGGCTAAACCATTTGGTTTAGCCAATCAGGAGTTATGTTACTTTCAAATGTAGAAAATCTTGGAGAAAAAGAATATTCTTAAGAATGGTTGGAGAATACGGACCCAGAACAGTATTTATATTCAAGGCATGTTTTGTGAAAAGGGGGTTTAATGCATTTCCGAATGTATTGACACAGGTCAGCATACATTGTCCATGAATGCTGACCTGTGTTGAAACTTTGCTTTTGGTAAATTTTCTGTATATCAAAGGACCATTCTACCTCAGGATTCAGCTGGTTGTTAGACAAAATGGATTTTGTGCGTCCAAAATTATATGATGACTTGTTTAAAAAGATTGATCTGAACAGCATTCTGGCAAAAGGAGGCTTAACCCTTTACCACACAATGACGCCTTTTGACGCCCCAGGGAAAGAAGCCTTTTGAAAACATTGTGGGAAAAGGAGAAAATACTGGTAACCAGCATTTTCTCCTTTTCCCACAATGTTTTCTACCCTATCAAAGAAAAGTTGCACCAGTTGAGCCACACTGAAATTGTCGTCTGCAAATGCTTTTAATTTGGACAAGGCTAAAATTTTGTCGTCTGGTAAAGAGTTAATCCATCTTCTTGATCCATTATACCAACAAGTCATCACATTATTATGGACCCTAAAAATCCATTTTGTCTAACAACAGACTGAATCTGGAGGTAGAATGGTCCATTGACATGTAGAAAATTTAACAATAGAAAAAAGTTTTACCAAGGTCAGCCTAACCTGGCTGTGTAAGCTGACCTGGGTTGATACTTTTTGCAGATGCATTAAACCCTCTTTTCACAGAGCATGGCTCATAAGTTTTTTTTTTTTTTTTTTTTTTTTTTTTCTTCTTAGAAAAGAAGCCATTCAACTGCACAGAATGTGGCAAAGGATTCTATTCCAAGCAGTCTTTCAATGACCATAAGCTACGACACCAGAAGATAAAGGAGGTAGAATGTCCAGTTTGTAAGAGAAAGTAAGTGTTTGAACTGTTTGAACTTTTACTGTTCCTCTCCAGATCAGTCCTGCGTTTTTATAGCCATGAGGAAGAAGGCTTTGAAAAATATTGGTGGACAAGGAGAATGTGCTTATAACAAGCAGTTTGCTTTGTTCCCACAGTATTTTGAAAGATTATCAGTCATATACTGTACCACTGAGTGAGACGGGACCCCAGACAACTTTAAAAGCATCTTCCCCAAGTATGAATAATTACTGTCATTTATGCTTGCATCTTAGAGAGCTCCAGATAGAGGGAGTGATTATGATTTCAAAATTGAAGATATTAATCACTCTACACTAAACCCTATGTTATGGGTATTCACTAGAATTGTCTCATCGAGACGATTCTAATGAGTACCCACAACATAGGGATTGGAAGAGAAATAATGGATTTAGAATACTATCACTCCCTCTTATCTGGAGGTCTGCATCTGTGAATACATTTGAGAAATATTGTAATAGAAAAAGAAATTGGTTATTATGTTCATTTTGCCACAATGTTGTTTCATGTACAATATGATAAAAGAAAGTCATACGGTAAACTACTTTACCAGATAATAAAATTTTAGCTGGTCCAAATTGAAAGCATTTGCAGGCAACAAATCAAATGTTACTCAAAATGTAAAATTTGTCTTTCAAAGGGTAGAAAACAGTGTGGGAAAAGAAGAAAATGCTGGTTACCAGCATTTTCTTCATTTCCCACTATGTTTTCAGAAGCTGTCTTCCTCTGGGTCGTTAAAAGTTGAGATTGTGTGGTGAATTAATAAGCTTGATTTTCCAACATATATTTCAGATACTACAACAAGAAAGAACTAAGAAAGCACATGACATTCCACTCGAAAGTGACAGAATTTCACTGTGAACCATGTCTCATGTACTTTAATGATCCACAGTGTCTGAGAATTCATACAATCAAAATACACGGCCAGAGGTATTCATGTGAATTTTGTGATGCAAAGTTTTCCAATCTCAGGGCCATGAATTCACATATATTTAAGGAACATCGTGAATTACGCAACGCAAGAAGGCCCAAATTGCCAATGCATGAAAAAGCAAATTTCAGACATGTTCTCTGTGATTTTTGTGGGAAAGAGTTATCCAATAAATACAGACTGAAAAAACACTTGATTTCTAAACACAGTGGGAAAAAAGTTAAAGTAGTTAGAGATCCTAATGCATTGAAAGCACCTACCAAATTGTACCCGAGTGAGATGAAAGTTCTGTGTATGATATGTAATAAGGTGATGTTCAATAAGTATAAACTGTTGAAGCATATGGAAAAAGTGCATGATATTCCTTTGGAAGAAATTAAAAATATAAAGATTGTCAAAATTGAAGGTATATCTGAGAAAGAAACAGTTAAGAAAGGTAAACACGAACAAGAAGTTGATGTACAGACGATTGTGATAAAACCAGTGAGTTTGAACTCGTATGATTCTGAAGGTGTTGCAAGTGAGAAGGAGAAATATAAAAAGAGCACTGTACATTACCTAGATGCTCATGGTAATATTATTTATACAGATACAGAAAGAGTTGATAAAAGTCAGTACATCAATTTAGGACATGGCAATGAAGCGTTTCAAGAAATAACAAGTAAAGGGGCAGAAATGAAAGAGATAGGTTTAAACACGAATGTAAGTTTCTTGTCAGATACTTCCGTAACAAAAGTTAAAAGTGGTGAAAGTGTTTCTTATCCTAATAACATTGTAGATTTTGCAGCCCAGGCTGCAAATATAATTGACGGAAACAAAAAACCTCTGACTAATGAACCAGAGAAAGTTGGCGATAGTCAGCTGTCAGATCAAAAGACATATGATTATACACGTGGTACAAACAGTGTACAAGACATTACATATATTATGCAGCAGGCTGCTGGGACAATTGTTGCACTTGAGAAAGCTGAAAGTTCAGAGCCTGCAAACAACCAAACATACAGCACAAGTCAGCATGATGTAAAGATTCTTGTTAATGATGCAGAAAACATTGAAAGAGTTGCAAGTTTTGATTTGAATGAAGAAGGTGTAAAGTATATTATAGAAGAGACTGTACAGGATGTATTAGGAGCAAGTAACACAGGCTTGGTAGTTGATGAAGGTCACAGTGAAATCACAACTGGACAAATACTGACAGAAAGTTCTGATTCTCAACAAGAACAGAAAATTATAATCATAGATGAGGAAGGTGTAGAACAAATCATAACTACTGGTCCAAGTGAGCAGATCAAAATAATCTATGACCCAGAGACTGGACTGTATACATATATAGCAGAGGAAGTAGATGTTAAACAAGAGGAAACATATACCCGTTTACAACAAACAGCTGATAATTGGGTCATACTGAATGAAGATCTGTGTAGCCAAAATCCTGCCCCTGTACAAGAACTAGCTAGTGGGAATACTGAAACTGCTTTTGAGGTCAGTGTTGATAACAAAGTCATGCATGATATCAAAGTGGTGGATCTACAAAATACACAGATTTCAGAGCAAGTTAATGAGACAGATAATTCTAGGGAAACTACTTCAAGGCAAATACAAGTAATACCAAACACAGTAAACACATCTGGCCCTGATGCTTCCAAAATGCTAACCCTTCATAATCATAACAGGAACACTTTCTCACAGGCTAAACCTGGATTAGAAGTACAGCATGTTAATACCCAGGTGAGTGGCATTTTTGCCTCGACAAAACATTTAAGTGAAGTTGGGAGAGATCTAAACCCTGCAGCGACCCCTCTAAAACAAGTACCTCCTCTGACCTATACAACAATATTAAATGCTAGCGAAATTACCAAACCAGAAGCCAATTTAGCATTAATGGGTCAAATACAGGCCTCACAGGTAAGTGTAAATGATTCTTCAACAATAAAAACAATGCATTCAGCTGTATTGCCTATGGAAATTAATACTTCCTGTATTCCAAGTTCAAATCAGCAGTCACAAATGTCTATGTGTGTTGTGGAATCTTCACCATCAACTTTTCCTGTTTCATCATCTTCAACTGCATATTCAAATTCTCTATTTGGGCATTCTTGTGGGAATAGTGAATATCTTGATCACAATAGTCAGTCACAGATTCAGTTAACACATAACCATCAAGAAAAAGTGTCCATGGAGCAAGCACCAGTCAATGACTCCTCTAGTCAGATGTTGGACGATATTAGCCAAGCTGTTCTGACTTTAGAACATTCATCTGCACATGTGGAGAGTTCTGACTTTCCTAACATAGTCTACAGTAGAAATACTATGGACAGTCGAGAAACAGTAACTGATAGGCACATGCATTCTGAAAACATGATACTTTCCGAAGGTATAGAAACTCATCCTGTTGCTAATGGAAGCTATGGTGATGGGTATGGACAAGATTTAAAAGATAAAACTGAAATCGGCTCTGACGATATCTGTGACAAAAAGGATTTTGTGCATCTGGAGAATATTTTGAAAACAGGTATCAGAGATGTCAGCAATACAGAGGAATACACAAATTTTCTTGATAGAATGATCAATCATTTACAGTCTGCCAAAGATACTGTAACTGGACAACATATCCAGAGAAATGATTTGCATGAAAATCAATAGCAATCGGTTTCTTTACAAAACACTTAACAGTCTTGTAGCCTCGAGGAATATGTGTTTTGAAAACATTGTGGGAAAAGAAGAAAATGCTGGTAACCAGCATTTTGTCCTTGTCTCACAGTGTTTTCTATACTTTCAAAAACAAACTCTTTAAATCAAGTCCAGATTTGTCTCCTACAATTCCTGCCGTTTAATAGGACAGTTAAAACATTTTGCTGTCTGTGAAAAATAAAGTTCTCCATGTAAGATGTTAAACATGATTTTAGACTTGTCCATATTGAAAGCGTTTGCAGATGATAAAATAATTGTTACTCAAATCATAAAATTTGTCTTTCAAAGAGTAGAAAAGATTTTGGGAAATAGAGAAAATGCTGGTTACCAGCAACTTCTCCATTTTCCAAAATGTTTTCACCAGTAGTCTTCTTAAGGGTTGTTAAAACTCAGGATTGTATTGTAAAGAGTTAAGAAGAAGTGAGTCATATCTTTTAGAATTCGCATTTAACTTGGTGCAAGACAACAAAATTTTAGGCTCAGCTAGTTGCAAAGCATTTATATTTGTTTTAGATGTTGCTCAAATGTTAAAGTCAGTCTTTGAAAGGGTGGAAAAAATTGTGGGAAAAGAAGAAAATGCTGATTGCCAGCATTACCAGCCTTCTTCAGGCTTGTTAACCTTTAACAAACAACAAAACTTTCAGACTTGTAGCCAATAAAGACAGCTTTGCAGACAACAAAATTTAATTAAATGTTGCTCAAATGATCATATTTGTTTCTGCAAGGTCAGAAAATATTATAGGAAAAGGAGAAAATGCTGGTTACCAGCATTTTCTCCTTTTCCCACAATGTTTTCAAAAGCTTTCCTGCCCAGGGTCGTTAAAAGTTGGGACAGCATTTTCAGACAAAAAATTTCAGTCCATACATGTTTTTTGTTAACTGTTTAAAATTGTGTCTCTGTTCATGGAATGAATTGAGTTGTAGCAAAGTTAACCTTTGCGAAATTAAATTATTATGTGGAAAACTGATTAGCTTTAGTTGTAATTAGTTGGACTGGAAAAAACACTCAGTCTTTTAACAGTACAGAGGAAGAAGGCTCTTGAAAACATTGTGGGAAAAGGAGTAAATGCTTTTAACCAGCATTTCCTCCTTTTCCCACAATGTTTTCTATCCATTCAAAGATATGCCCCGTTACTGGAGATGCATCCAATTTGTCACCTGCAAAAACTTTTTATTTGGACAAGTCAAAAAATTTCTTTGTGTGGTAAAAGGGTTGAGTGTACCAGACAGATTGCTTTTCTTTAGATCTATAATTCCCGAAGCAATTGTGCAACAGACGACTTTAAAGATACATGTACGTCTTTACCCGTTTTCCGCCAGTTTTTAACCCATTTCATCATTATTTTATCAAAATATAATCATTCTTGTATCTTCACACCAAATGTTGCCTCTGACAGTTGCAAGGTTGCATCGATTACGATGGATAGAAAATACATTTCATTTTCTGGAGGCCTTCAAAGAAATCACTGTTGTGACGTTGTCGGTTTTATATCGAAGATTTCCGATATACATTTATCCCTTATGCTATATACGTATCGGTAATTTTTCTGTCTCTCCACAGCTGAATTATTTTGAACCATTTTACATTCTATCAAAGGTTGACATCGTTTTTTCTCTTTAAAAACATCCCGGTAAAACGGTGATAGCCTACTTGCATTAACCCTTAGGCTGCTAAGACCGCCCCAAGAATCTTTTGCGAACAGTGTAGATTAAGAACAAACTGCACAGAACGTGCAGGCTGATCTTCGATCTACTCTGTCTGGTACGGAGATATTTTCTCCAAAAATATACCTTTGAAATAAGAACAGTTGAGTTTTTACTATCGACTTTAAAATTTGATTTCATTTATTTAGCAGTTTAACGGTTAAGGTTTAACTCTTAACAACAAAATGTTAGACATCTGGCAGACAACAAATTAAATGCGACTTCAATGGTTAAGATTTGTCTCTGTAAGTGTTGAAATCATTGTGGGAAAAGGAGAAAATGCTGGGTTAACAGCATTTCTCCTTTTCCCACAATGTTTTCAAAAGCCTTCTTCCCTGGGGCTGTTTAAATCACAGGATTGTTTGGTAAAGGGTTAAGAATATCGAAAACGTTTAAATCAAACGGCGATCTAGACTCGAGGACGAAAACTGTGACAAATGTAGATTTAAATCTACCTCTATTAATGGGTTTTCTGAATTTTAAAATTTGTTAAAAGAACTTCATTAGCATGGAAAGAGTATTTTGTATTTGAGATTACAGCACAGTCTGCTTTCAGATAAAATCAGACACAGGTAACCATGGTTTTTCCTAAATGGTCGCCATGAAGTAATCAACATACATACGGAGATGCTTAACCAAGTTACAAAGAATCCAAATTTTTAACGACCCCGGGAAAAAAAGGCTTTTGAAAACATTGTGGGAAAAGGAGAAAATGCTGGTTACCAGCATTTTCTCCTGTTCCCACATTGTTTTCTACCCTTTCGAAAACAAATTTCAATTTTTTAGTCACATTTACTTTGTGCCCTGCAATGCTTTGAATTTGGTTAAATTTTGTCGTTTGGTAAAGAGTTAACCATGTTCCAAAGAATCCCAACTCGTAACGACCCTTGAAAAATTGCTTTTGAAAACATTGTGGGAAAAGGAGGAAATGCTTGTTACCAGCATTTTCTCCTTTTCCCACAAAGTTTTCTGTCTTTCAAAAGACAGATCTCATCATGTGAGCAATATTTAATTTGTCGTCTGCAAACGCTTTCAATATGGACGTTTCTACACTGTTGTCGTCTGGTAAAGAGATAAACAGCCGGTGATCATTTTGGTTATACTTTGTCGTGAGATGCATTTTCTTGATGGTGTATGTCGGGATGTTGCAATGAACCGGGGATTGTGAGGTGATATATAAGATCCATGACTGAACCTAGATTTCAGACCGAATTTTTTAGCTCGGCTGTTTTCGAAGAAAACACCGAGGTATTGTCGTGGACCTGGCGTCCTCGTCGTGCGAAAACTTTGCCACTTTATGATGTCTCTGTAATTACTCAAGATATTTGCTTCAAAGTTGGACAAGTGTTTAATTTTCAACAGAGGAACCTATACAACAAGGGCAGGTAACCATCAAAGTATTCCGGACACAGTTATGCCCCTTTTTCGATTTGGATTGATTGATTGAATGGTTTTTACGCCGCGTTCACCATTATTTCAGTCAAATCACGGCGACAGATCACATAGTCATGTATTTCCTGGGTTCTCCTAGTACTAGGCTAGGGCTCTGAAGTGTCTTGCCCAAGGACACTCCCACTAAAAGCCCAGTGGATCTAGTTAGGCTTAAACCCGGGGCCTCCGGGCCACAAGTCCTACACTTTACCTCTGAGCCACGCAGGACCCCTTTTCGACTTGGAACTTTCAATGAAAACCAAACATCCGCAGCCGAGCGTTGGCATCCGCATGCGGTGCTCTTGTTTTCCTAATAACCTCTACACATTGTAAATTACTTTACTCCGATTGTCACACTTTTCGTTCAAACCAAAGTTTGCACGACTACAAAAAAAAAATCACTGAGGGTTTTTCATCAGATAGCTTCCTCCATTTACGAAAACGCTGCTTTAAAAAAAAAAAAACTTTTGTACACAATCCTAAGTTTTAACGACCCCCAATGAAAAACACTTGAAAACACTGAGGGAAGAGGAGAAAATACTAGTTACCAGCATTTTCTCCATTTCCCACATTGCTTTCTACCCTGTAAAAGAAGAGTTTTTTGCATCCTTTCATTTGTCGTCTGCTAATGCTCTCAATTTGGACCAGTCTAAAATTTTGTCGTCTGGTAAAGAGTTCAGTCCATCCTACGCATGAGTATAGAAAGATGATGTATTCTTTATGATGATGTGCTTCTTCTACGCAAAATTTCCATTTTCTCTTCAATAATTCAAAACATCATGGACTGGCATATCGAAATTTAGAACATAATTAGGTTTTGTAATAGATGAATGCTATGAACGCTCTACATTGTCGTCAATACTTCGACGAGATACATTAGTTTTAACGCCTATGTTTGGTCCTTTCACCAAAGGAGATGCTTTTCTGTTCTTTAGCCATACTTGTAATGTTGAGCCATATCTCTTCTGATATTCTAAACAAGCATTTATTTATTTATTTATTTACTTATTTATTTATTTTTTAAATCTTTAAAATGAGCCATGCTCTGTAAACAGGGGTTCTTAATACATTTGCGAAAAGTATCGATCCAGGTCAGCCTGCGCAGTCCGCGCAGGCTGACCTGGACCGAAACTTTTCGCTTAGGGTCCATTGTCTGTATGTCCGGGGCCCAGTCTATCTCATGATTAGGTCGATTATTCAGACTTATCCTGCTAAATAAGTAAGATAAAACGTTCAAGCCGATAGTAATATAACCAGAATAATGTTATTTCAAAGTTAAATTTTGCGGAGAAAAATATCTCCTTATCGGACAGTGTAGATGCGAGATCAGACTGCACGTTCAGCGCAGTTTGATCTTAATCTCCACTATCTGAAAAAAGGTCAGTGAGTCGTGCTTTGAAGCTTAAGGGTTAAAAAATGGCTTTATGGATCCAGAATTATCTGACGGCTTGACTGGTATAATGCATTACGAAGTTGCATTAAGCCCCCTTTTGCTAGAGCATGTCTCATTATTATGTTAAACATGCATTTGAATTGTTTGTTCTTAAAAGTTTTAAATCAATTGATTAAGAACGTAAACGCTGACAGTTTGCTGTTCTTGCAGGTCAGAGCCGGTATTCGCCTACCATTCTTATTGATTGATTGAATTGTGTTTAACGTCGTTTTCAACATTATTTCAGTTATATCGTGGCGGCCATTGGACCTATCCATGCTTTCCTGGAGTTTCCTTTGTGGTGCTCCACACAATATTCTTTCCAAGCCACTGGCTGCTTTCCCACATAACCGTCGTCGAAACAATGGTCAGCGGTGAGAGAGGAATGAATCCTGTCGCAATGATTATCATCAGTCCTCGGAAAGAAATTGGCCAAGCCGAGGATCGAACCAGCGACCTCCTGTTCTCAGTTCATGTACGCTACCGACTGAGCTACGGGGGCTTGGCGCTACCATTCTTAACTCTTTACCACAGAGTCCCGAGTTTTAACGACCCTGAGGAAATAGCCTTTTGAAAACCTTGTTGGAAAAGGAGCAAATGCTGGTAGCCAGCATTTTCTCCTTTTCCCACAATGTTTTCTACCCTTCCCAAAACAAGTTTCAATTTTTCAATCACACTTATTTTGTCGTCTGCAAATGCTTTCAATTTGGACCAGTCTAAAATTTTGTCGTTTGGTAAAGAATTAACCCCTACGCTCTAAAATGAATAAAATGAAACTCGCAAGCAAGATAGTATAAACCCAAATTTTGCTATTTCAAATGTATATTTTTGGGAAAAAATATCTTCTTATCGGACAGTGTAGATCCAAGATCAGACTTCACGTTCTCTGCAGTCTGATCTCTGGATCTACACTGTCCGCAAAAGGTCATTAAGTTGCACTTACAAGCCTAAGGATTAGAAAATTTCATAGTCTTGTGTCAAGAATCTTGTTTCAAGAATCGTCTCAATTTGAAAGCAACACAATCTGATCGGCTTAACAAATAGCAGCCAAAAAAATCAATGCAGATTTTAATATGCATTTAGATTTAAAACATACCATGTAAAAGTGTGGAAAATATTGTGAAGACGACAGTTTGTTATTGTGCGGCCTGTCAAAGTGCTGTGGTTGGTCCAAGTGTTAGTCGCTAGCAGAAAAATGAATTTCAAAATCAGGCAAAAAGTTAACAAAAGATAGGGTGACCTGGCAACTTTTAACCTATATATAGTTTTTGAAATTAGTTTCCCTGCCAGCAACTAACACTTGGACCAAACGTCAGATTGTCATCTTCACAATAATTTCCATACTTTTAAATGGTATGATTTAAATTTAAAACTCGCTTCGTTTACTTTTGGCAGCTATTGTAACTTTAAACCTTGTCCTGCTAAATAAGTTAGATAAGACTTTCAAAAAAAAGAAACTGAATAATGTTATTTCCTACTTTTTTTTTTTTTTTTTTTGGAAAAAACTATCTCCTTATCGGACAGTGTAGATCCAAGATCAGACTGCAGAAGTCTGATCTTTTTATACATTGTTCGCAAAAGGTCAGTGAGTCGCGCTTGGCAACCTAACGGGTAACCCTTTTTCAAACACAAAATAGACGCAACCAAGTTCTAACTTTCTGTAGATAACAAATCAAAAATCAATACAAATGATCTTAAAGTCTACGATAGGTAGAAAACATCGCGGGAAAGGAAGAAACACTGCTGGTTACCATCATTTTCTCCTTTTCCAACAATGTTTTCAAAAGCTTTCTCCCTCGGGGTCGTTAAAAGTTGGGATTGTGGGATAAAAGGTTAATTGATCATTTCTTAAATTAACTTCTTTCTTTCTTTAGTGAGTGGTTTATATATGGGTAAAGGCGGTTGATTTAATGATTCAGAAGTGTTTTAGGCCGCTTTCAACTTTATTTCAAATATATCATGACACCAGCTCAGATATTCGTGTATGTCTTGGGTTTAACCAGTACTGTGGTAGTGCTCTGAAGGTTCTTGTCCAAGGACACAATCATGAAAAACCGATGCTTCGAGTAGAGATAGATCCCGATGCAACCAGGTAACGATTCATAGACTCTACCACTGAGATACATAGGACACAATACCGCCTTGCATGTCTACAAGGGGTGAATAAACGAACGTGCAAGTAGTGCTCTGGCAAAAGGGGGGGTTAACCCTTTACCAAACGACAAGAATGTAGACTGGTCCAAATTGGAAGCAGTTGCAGACGAAAATTGAAATGTGAATGAAATGATGTGAATTGTCTTTGATATGGTGGAAAACATTGTGGGAAAAGAAGAAAATGCTGGTTACCAGCATTTTCTCCTTTTCCCACAATGTTTTCAAAAGGCTTATTTCTCAGGGTCGTCAAAAGTCGGGATTGTGTGGTAAATGGTTAATGGATCTCCGTGATACGTTACATCGAGCTAGTCATCGTATAATTATGGATCCATGAAATTCATTTTGTATACAACCGACTGAATCATGAGGTAGAAAATTTACACACAGCAAAAAGTTTCGACCCAGGTCAGCCTGGGCTGATTGGAATTGGGATTTGTATTTGATAGGGCTGAAAACATTTTGGGAGAAGGAGCAAATGCTGGTCACCAGCATTTTCTCCTTTTCCCACAATGTTTTCAAAGGTCTTCTTCCAAAGAGTCCCTGAAACTTTGAATCGTTTGTGAAAGGGTGAATTATGTTGATCAGTCATGTTTTCCAAGGATTCTCTCGGCATTATCTTCTGCAAATTATATCAGAAGTTAGTGGTCGTTTCAGAGATCCGAAAACAGCACAGGAAAAAAAAGCACGAGGAATGAACGCTTTATTACAAAACAATAACAAGAAAAAATACATTTTCATTTCAACTGACTTTTTAGATCACTGAAAAAGCAATAATCCCACGGAGACAATGAAATGATGATGTCACTGCTTCCTGTCGTGGATGTCATCAGTTTTCGTGCGATTCTGTGCCAAAGATGAGTTTCAGATCTATTTGCTGATGTAGCAGACTAAGGTCAGACTGCAACGTGCAGGTTGGTATTGATCTATATAGTACGGCATTTGTGATGGACTTCTTACTCATAACGGCAAAGATGAAAGAAGTTAGTTTATTTGGTAAATTCCGTTGAAAGTAAGAGAAGCGTTTTATAACAGGCAAAAGCCGTTCCTGCCATCATTTTACCGACGTTAATAGGAGCAAAACCTATCGCTTCTTTCCTGCAATGTTTTCAACAGATATCTACTTCGTAAAAAATTGTATTTGTTCGATAGTTACACGCGTATTAACCTTTTTCCAAACAATCCGAAGTTTATATAACCATGCGGAAAAAAGATTTTGAAAACATTGTCGGAAAATGAGAACATACTTATCGGCCTTTTCTCCTTTCCCCACAATGTCTTCTATTCTTTTAAAGACAAATTTCACGTTTTTATTGAACTTTTAATTTGGTACCTGCACGGGCTCACAATTTAAACTTTTTTTTTTTGCATCTGGTAAAGAGTGAAATGGCGCGATTTCTACACTGTCCATCGTTTTAAATTTGAAAACAGTTACAATGAGTACCGACTGTTCACTTTGCCATTTGGAATTCAAAGAAGGACCCTAGTCTGGTACCCAGCCGTACTTCAAGAGTACGCCAGGCAAAGCGCAATAATTGCGGCTCCCGTTGGTAATATGCAGAGGAGACGGGATATTGTTATTTCACATAATCAAATTGGATCATAGGCTGAATTCAAAACAGATCGATTGTAATAAAGTCAAGGCAATAAGTTTTTCTACATGTCATTCTTATTTAGCGAGAAAAACTACGAGGGTCCTCCAATAATGAGTGAGACTGTTGTCATATCTCAAATATTGTCTGACAGATTTTAATGAAATTTTGCACATATATTTCCTAACATATTAGCAACACAAAAATTACGTCAAATGACGTTACGTTATGACGTCACAATTATGACGTCACTTCCTACATATCAGAAATGCTTTAAGTATCCGAAATGTCAATGGACCTATATAACGTCCGAAAACAGGGCTACTTTTAAATTGATTCATAGTCGAATTTATATTTAAACCATACCCCAAAAGCACCTTTTAGATTCAGTAATGTATTTTTTGTACACAATTGATCTCATTTTATCAACTGATCAATCTGGATCACATGAAATTGGGGAAAACTGGGAAGCATGTAGGGGTACGCTTGAGGACACTTAGGAGGCCGTCATTATTTCGCTTTGCCTGACCCGATAACGTAGTGGTAGGGGCAGGTAATCCAGACTAAGAAGAACAGTAGTATGCTTAATGCTCACCCACTAGAAATACGGCACGTTTTGTCTTTGTAAAACTTCATTATGGCACGTTTCTCTCCATTTAAGGACGGGTGCGTGTTATCCTTTGAACTTTTTACTAAGCGCTAAAATTTTGAATCCGTCCAAATCCAAAGCAAATGCAGACGCCAAATTAAATATAGCTCAGATGGCGAGATTTGTCTTTGACAGGGTGTTTTAGGACAATTCATACTGGACAGTTCGTACCCAGGACAAACGTACAACCAAAAAATAAAACCATCAAATGTCCTCCTACAAATCGTTCCAGGTACGAGATGTCCTATGTCCTAGGTACGAATTGTCCGACACCAACTGTCCTGGTACGAATTTCCCGGGGTCGAATTGTCCTGTTACCATTCTAAGTCTCAGGATACAGACAAACCAATGATCGAACTGAAAAGAAATCAGGGACAAGAAAAGTCACGCAGGTTTCCGGTGGTTTCTCAGTCTTATAAACGTAATTTTAAAAAAGAAAATGTATAAGAAGACTAACTTGTTCACACATATTAACTCTTATCCTGCTAAATAACTGAAATTAAACTTTCAAGCGACAATATAAACCCAAACTGCTTTTTCAAAGATTTTTTTTTTTTTTTTTGTGGGGGGGGGGGGGGTGAAGAGATCTCCTTAGCGGACAGTGTAGATCCAAGATCAGACTACACATTCTCTGCACTCTGATCTTGATCTATACTGTCCGCAAAAGGTTCTTGAGTCGCGCTTAGCAGCTTAAGGGTTAAACAGTTTCCATCCTGCCACAATTTCCATATTGTCACATCTAAACCAAAGAGCCATTTACACCATTTTCTCTTCGTTTCTTCGGGGTATGTATGAGTTTATCTACTTATCTGGTTGTTGTTGCTTTTGTTCTTATTTTAAGTTCCAAATCGGCCAAACAGATGACTTGTCTCTGAATTTAGAACTGGGCTGAATTTAGAGTGACTGGTGAAAATAGCCCTCGATGAACAGATGGCGCTTGGGGATTCACCATGCTTTCACCACTGTCTGCTCAAGCGTAAGTGGTAGGGGTAAACCTCAACCTTTTACCAGACAATCCCGTGCTTTTAACAAGTATTTTTCTCTTTTCACACAACGTTTTCTGTCCTTTCAAAGAAAAATCCCATCACGTTAGGCAAATTTAAGTTGTCGTCTGCAAATGCTTTCAATTTGACAAACAGTTGAATTTGGTACAGGTGTTTAATTTTGTCCTCCATGCACAGATGGTACTTGGGAACTTGTGCGGCTTACACTGCATGTTTAAGCGTAAATGGTTGAAATGGGCCTTTACCATTTAACAAACAATCCTATGTTCTAATGACCCTGACGAACAAAAAAAGCTTCTGAAAACATTGTGGGAAAAGGAGAAAATGCTGGTAACCAGCATTTTCTTCTGTTCCCACAGAGTTTTCTATCCATTCTTAGAAAAATCTCGTTGTTTGAGGCACATTGAAATTGACGTCCGACAATGCTTTCAATTTGGACAAATTAAAATTTTCTTGTCTAGTAAAGAGTCATTAAGTAAGTGGGGTGCCACTTATTTGAGCCATGCTCTGTGAAAAGGGGGCTTAATGCATCTGCAAGAGGTATCGACCCAGGTTAGCCTGCACAGACCTGGCAGGCTAACCTAGGTCGACACTTTTTGCTACTGGTCAATTTTCCGCAAGTCAATGGACCAGTGTACCTCAGGATTCAGTCGGTTGTTAGACAAACTGGGTTTTATAGGTCCATAATTATATGATGACTTGCACGGTGTCGTGCATCACGAAGAGACCCCCTTTTGCCAGAGCATGGGTCATTTGCTAATCACTCCTTACCGCGGTCGTCTTATCACGGTCGATGTAGGTCTTTGGCAATGTCATATTTGACAAACAAACGTCAGAAAATATAAATGAGCCATGCTTTGGCGTAAGGGGGTTTAGTGCATCTCCGTGGTGCATTATACCAAGCAAGACATCATATAATTATGGATCCATGTTGGAACCCTTTTCGTCTAACAACCGACTGAATCACGAGATAGACCAGTCCTTTAACATGCAGCAAGTTCACCAATAGCAAGAGGTTTCGACGTATGTCAGCTGCGCAGACCACGCAGGCTGACCTGGGTCAATACTCTTTGCAGATGAATTAAACCCCCTTTTCACAGAGCATGATTCAAATGGCAAAAAAAAGATATTCGGCCTGGAACCCAGGCTGGGGTTGTTTACGAAATAAAATTAATTTGTGTAGCTAATGTATGGGTTTCTGATGAACGTCGCATGAAATACACGATAAATACATCCAATCACAGACACTAATTTTCTCACGTGATGCTAACACCGGTATGTCAGTTGCAGTAACAATAGTTATCAAAGCATGTAAAGTTTCCATGGCATTCTATCTGATAAAAATCGCACATCCTGTCACTTGTGCAGTATACTGAAATATACAAAATTGTACATTTTACAAATAAATTTACATAATTTCTTTTGGGAGTCAAAAGTTCGTGAACAATGGTCAATAGTAAAATCCGTTAGAACAGTGCCGCGTTTTTGAAAATAGGGTAAGAAACGGGAATCGGTAATCTATTTTTACTTAAAATGAGATCATGAACTTGTACGCGACAGATAGATAGACAGACATACAGACAGACAGACAGACGGGCAGGCAGACAGACAGACACACCGGGAAATGAAGATATTGAGGACTTGATTGATCAACACCTATATGTAGACTATAATTGGCCCGCAACATGCGAAATGAGACCTTCGGACATTTGCGTAAAGTGTCGTCCCGGATTAGCCCGCGCAGGTTAATCTGAGACGGCACTTTACGACTACATAAGATTTTTTTCATACATTAGCCTTTCGTAAAACAAATATCGCGCAAAAACGGGAAGTGTCGTCTCGGATAAGCCACAGACTGCACAGGCTGATCTGGGACGACACACTTTTACGCATATGTCCAAAGGCCCCTTTTCGAGTGTTGCACGCCAATTATGCAGATTACACGGATAAAGAGAAGTACTGAATGTCAATCGACAGGTACATTTGAGCCATGCTTCAGCAAAAGGGGGCTTAATGCATCTCCATGATGGATGGTGCCAAGCAACATATCGCAGTACTATGAATCCATAAAATCCATCTTGTGTAACAACCGACCGAGTTATAAGGTTCACTTGTGCTTTCAGCTGCAGAAAATCGACCAATGGCAAAAAGTTTCATCTCATGTCAGCCTGTGAGGACGGCGCAGGCTGACATAAGTCGATACTTTTTGCAGATGCATTAAGCCCCCTTTGCACAGAGCACGGCACATATACATATACATTGTGAGAAAGGCATAAAAAGATCTACCTCATGACTGCGGCAATGATTTCCTAATTTTGGTAGGAGGGATTATATGTTGTTCACCATTTAGAGAGACAAGAAACGAAGAATATAGAGTAGAAATCTACATACCGGGGACACACTCGCAAACTCCGAGGGAGTTACAATATGGGAAAGTGCAGTCTGTTTTGGTCGTACAAGAGTGATTGCAGGCGATCTGATCACCACACTCTACCCAGGCCATGGTCTGACGTAGTTCACATTTCGGTTCATCTTTAACTTTATCGTCGGGCAGAATGTCGGGTACCTTCGGTTTTGCCTCGAGTGCAGTCTGCATCAGTGTGTCCTCCAGATCTGTCGCTTTGGCTACAAAAGACAGTTGAAAGAACTGTTTGTGAACTCTATACCACACCCTGAGGGAGAAGGCTTTTGAAAGCATTGTGGTAACCAGCATTTTCTTCTTTTCCCACAATGTGTTCTACTCTATGAAAGACAAATTCCATGTTTTGTGTTACATTTATTTTGTCGTCTACAAATTCTTTCAATTTAGAAAGGTTTAAAATTTGGTCGTTTGGGAAAGAGTTAACCCCTTGAGTGCCGAATAAACATTCCTGTCTGAATAAAGACCCAAATAGGTCAAAAGCAGACAGTGTACATTATAAGATCAGACTGAACGTTTTAGTGCAGTCTGATCTTGTCCTACATTGGTCGCAAAGACAACTAAGGTTGTGAAAGGTGCGGAGGAATCGACAGCAATATTAACATGTTTGCACATGTAAATGATCACCATGGTTACACTCATTTTCAAATCTTGATACAAACTTGTGAGAAACGACTTTGAAATTATCACTATAAAAGGGGGGAAATCAGCATCAAGGATTCATGTAAAAACATTGCGGAAAGAGAAGAAATTGTTCGTTTCTCCCTTTAACCCTTTTCAAAACAACACATAATCAGACTCTTCCTGATTGAAAGTACAGTGTACACGTAACTTATAAATTACCTATGACGAATTCAAAATTGATTCAGATAATGAGCTGTACATAGTTCTCCACTAGGACAGAAAACATTGTGGGAAAAGAAGAAAAATGCTGGTTACCCGAATTTTCTCTTTTTCCATCATGTTTTCAAAAGCCTTTTTTTCGGGGTCGTTAACTTGATATTGTGTGGTCAAAGGTTAAAAAACCACCCGTTGTCTGCTGGAAGCCTCTGCCAGTAGCAATGTCCTTAGAATATTTCTTTTGAAAAATTATCCCATCATTATGCATAGAGACAAACACATAACCTATTCAATTTTATAGAGTTTCGCAGTCATCTGGGAATGCCACATAATCAATAACGCTCGTCGGTTACAAGGATTCGTATTCAAATCAGTACTGTGACGTCATATCTGATGTAATAAAAACTGATAGGGTTACCGATTACAAAGCTCAGAATTGCACCATTTTACTGAATGTAACCGTACATTTAATACGATTGCTGCATTCAGAGAAAAACATATATTGCGATATTTATCGGTTTTTTTTTTACAAGAATATTTGAAAAAAAAAATACCACACATTTTTGAAAGATTCCCGTTTAAAATTATCCAGGTAGATCTAGAATTATTAACGTCTTTTGGATTTCGACTTTTCATAACACAGTCACAACTCACAAGGGCTAGCTGAAGTTAGGTAACATAATAGAAAACTGATTAACTGTTATTGACACTTCTTCCCTGTGCTGAAACTGTCCTGAGAGTACAACTAGGTACTGCCAGAAAGTATTGCAGGTTACGCTTTTAATTTGTTTTCCTTTCACATGGGCCTACACAGGAAAACAAAACAGAGTGTTCTCATTCAGGATTGTACTCATAGCATAGAAAGGGGCATTTTACGGTGCTTTGTGGGCAGTGAAGTACATAAAAAGACTGCTCAGAATGCATTATATGAACCATGCTCTGTAAAAAGGGGGCTAACGCATCTCTTTGATGCATAATACCATGCAAATCATTAAAGTATTATAGGTTCCTAAAATCCGTTTTCTATAACCACCTGCTGAATCATGACGTACAGTGTTCCTTTGAAATTCAGAAAATTTAAAAACAGCTAAAAAAGTTAAGACCCAAGTCAGCCTGCGCGGACTGCGCAGACTGACATGGGTCGATACTTTTTGCAAATGCAGTAAGACCCCTATTTACAAAGCATGTCTCATATGTAGCCTATTTCTCACATAACCTTCCTTGTTTTCAATTTAATATGGCCATTACGAGTGTTCTTATCTTGCTTGTATAGGATGAGATAGGCCAATAATACCGTCATTGGTCAAAGCTGTGTAAGTATACATCTTATCTCTAAAACATTACTTACCTAGATTTGCCTGTTAATTCAAATGTTGAAATTGGTGATAAGAAAAAGGCTACGAGGTTTAATATATTTAGATTTAAAATCAAGACTGTACATTTAAGTCGTAGTGAAAAAAAAAATGTTAAGTTGGCTAAAGGCTCGCTTTATAACACTTTTTTTTTTTCTAAACTCGTTTGATGAAATTGTATCTCAATTGCCAACTTATGTCAGATCCTATGCATCACGCCTTCATAATTTATTTTCCACTTCTCGCAAGCATGGATGGCATTCAAGCTAGCTACAGCTCTGTAAGTTTTTGCTTTTCAGGTGCTCTAAGGGCCGGTTGATTCGAAATCAGATTGCACATGAGCATAGTGTGATTTAGGATCCACAACGTCCTATATCGTACGAGTTTTCCCCGTATTTAACAGCAAAAAATGCCAATTTTATATGACCACACCAAATACCAATATTTCATTAGGTTCCAACAATAGATGTACTAGGCTTGGTCTCTGTACACTGTCTTGCCTCAGAACCCCAGTGGGGATAGATCCCCGATTTTCGGATTACAAAGCATATATGTATTTTGTTTGGTAAAAAGTAAACCCTTCCGTGTTTTAACGACCTTGGGGGAATATCCTTTCGAAACCAAAGTTAAAAAAGGATAGAATGTTTGTAACAGCATTTTCTCCCTTCCAAACATTGTTTTCTACCCAAATGAAAGACAAATCTCAAAATTTGAGTCAAATTTATGTTGTGGTTTGCTACCCTCTTTACCTTTTCATAGACAGATCTCATTATTTGAGTAACAGATCTATATAATTTCCGTTTGCAAATGCTTTTGATTTGTACAAATCTATAATTTTGCAGTTTTAGTAAAGGGTTAAACGGAGATTTCCGTCATCAATTATATCGATAATAACAATAATAATAACAATAATAATACACATACATGTAATTATATTAATAATAATCAATCATAATATTGTGGTTGGAGTAATTCATGCTTAAAAAAATGTTCTAGAGGAAACATTGTTTCGAACTCTTGAAAAGGGCAATAGCCGAAATATCGAACAATAGAGTGTTGTTTTTCATAGCATTTCCTTAAAGTATGCAGCAACGTCTTTACATGTTCTCACGTAATAAGCCACAAGGATACCATAAAGTTTGCGATGATATTTTTCAAACTTGTCTGCTAAAAATTTGTCTCGGAGGGTAATTTGTGTGTTTGTATGGTGTTTAACGCCATTTTTAGTACGATTTCAGTTGTTTCGTGGCGGCCAGTGTCCTATTCATGCTTTCCCGGGCTTTCTTTTTCCACTACTTAGCACAGCTTTTCTTTCCAAGCCACTGGCTGCTTTCCCACATTACCATCGTCGAAACCATCGGCGGTGACGGGGAAGTGAGTCTTGTAGCAATGACTATCATCTATCACCGGAAAGAAATTCGCCGAGCCAGCGATCCCCTTGACTTCTGTCTTGTGCTCTACCGTCTGCTCTACCGAGCTCGGTCCAGAAAGTAATTAGTAAATCTACGAATGTCGGAATACAATCAATGATATATAGATTGGAAGCTAATAAAATAATATATTGCTGGATCAAGCAGACATCCCTTGGGGGTCACGGGGCAACAATGTCGGTAAATTCGACAAATTAGTTCGACATTGTACGTTCCATTTTGTCGGTTCTGCATTTCTATCGGTCATCATGTTTCAGTCCATATTTTTGTATTCAATCTTTCGTTTTATGTAAATTTATAATGAAATTAGATTATTCTTTACAAAGACAGAAATGGCTGAAACAATGAAAGACAACAATGGTATTAAAAAAAAAAAAAAAAAGTCTTCAATCGAAACGCCAAAATATAAAATTTTGACGCTCTTTCCCTTAGTGTGTGTGGGTGTGTGTGTGTGTGTGTGGGGGGGGGGGGAGGGGGTTCTCTATGTATTTGTGTTTGTGTCTATTATTAGTCAAAGTCGAATGATAAGTGGACTACCTCTTTACCAAACAACAAATTTTAGACTCTTCTAAATGGAGGACATCTCTAGACGACAAATTCGATGCTGGTACAAATGAACCGAAATTCTTTGACAGGATGACAAACATTGTGGCAAAGGAGAAACTACTGGTTTTCAGACTTAATTTAAAAAAAAAAAAAAAAAGTGACGTCAGGAAACGAACAACGTAAAAATTCATTTCGCCGTAAAAATTAATCTGAACCTGTGAGATGTCAAAAACTTGCTCTTAAAATCGCTGAAAAAAAATACTTTAAATGGAGAAAGATTTATTCCATACACATTATACTTTTTCTGTGAAATTTTGAAGTTTTAATTTGTTTGCATCAGTGACAGAATATGGATTTCTTTTGATAGACTTTATATTGCAAGTAAGTGACAGGGTTTTCAGCTACAGACTAACAAAAAATTATATCAATTATGATAAGCTTGAACTTTTGTTTCTTTGTTAAATATGTACAGGTCTTGAAGAAAAACGGCTTTTAAAGAAATGGCGCCACAAGACACGTAAATGACGTCACGATAATCAATTGACACTATTACTAAAACATACAGCTGTGTGTCCATTGATATTTCAACAAAATCATTATAATGCCATAATTCTAAATGGAAAGTGTGTTGGGTGTCGATAAATACAGCCTACGTGTAATACAACAAAGGAGAGATGAACATGAAAATGAAAAGGAAATTACAAATTGTGGATCATTTCAAAAATGCATAACATAGCAATGCGAAGAGACAATAAGAACTGAACAAGCAAAATTCTCTGTTGAAAAAGCTTGACGCCACAGACAGTGACCAAATAAAGGGACTTTAGCATACACAAATATGGCGGAAAGGCCATGTGTTATGTCTATTTATATATAAAGAGCGCGCCATATAAGATTAAGTCGGTTGAAAGGGCCCTAAAAATGAAAAAAAATATGCGAAAAAAACAATGAAACTGAAAAAAAAAAAAAATGTTATACAGTGTATTAATATCTTCGGTGTGTAATACCGACGGGTATTAACAAATTGACTGCTACCTGAATGCATGAATAGTAGTTATGAAATGCTAACACCTAACGACTGTAAACAATGTAATAAATCTTCGACTCTGTCTCCAATTGTCATGAATTTCGAAAATGTTAACGAATTAACAAGGAAAACAGACGAATTGCTTAATTGGCTGCAGAGTAAAGACCTATTGGGTAATATCGGTGGAATCTGCTGTCACTGTCATTTAGGAACTGTAAAAGTAGTTACTGACGAGACTTAGAACAAAGAGGGACTTTGCTGGAGATGTAGCCACCGTGACTGTAGAAAGAAATCAAAGTACTGAAAGTACTGACAGACTAGCGAATTTGATTGTTTGATTGATTGATTGATTGTATGGTGTTTATTAACCCTGTTTTCAACATTATTTCAGTTATGTAGCGGTGGCCAGTGCACATATCCATGCTTTCCTGGAGTTTCTTTTACCAGTACTCCGCACATTATTCTTTCCAAGCCACTGGCTCCTTTCCCACATAACCATCGTCGAAACGTGAGGGAGAAATGAGTCCTGTTGCAATGACTATCATCAATCCTCGGAAAGAAATTTTTTGAGGATCAGACCAGCGACCTCCTGTTCTCAGGTTCTGTATGCTACCGACTGAACTGCGGGGGCTATATGTGCTATTGGTTAACTACAGTCCAGTTTAACTCTTAACCTGCTAAAAAATGTAAAATGAAACTTTCAAGCTGATGGTAAACACCTGAATATTGCTACTGCTATTTCAGTTACACTTGGGAGAAAATCTATCCTCTTATTGGACAATGTAGATCCAAGATCAGACTGCACACACTGTCTGCAAAAGGTTATTGAGTCGAGGTAGTGCTGGTAAAAGAAACTCGAGGAAAGCATGGACAGGTGCTCTGGCCGCCGCAATATCACTGAAATAATGTTGAAAACGGCGTTAAACACCACGCAGTCAATTAGTCAATATCTAATAGCACAAGATGTCGGTAACTATTTAACTCTCCTTACAAAAAGAAAAAATTTACATCCGTCCAAATTCAAAGCTGTTGCAGACCATGAATTAAATGTGGCTGAACGGATAAACCATGATTCCAGAAGGGCAGAAAACAATGTGGGAAAAGGAGAAAATGATGGTCACCAGCATTTTCTCCTTTTCCCACAATGTTTGCAAGGGAACCCTTCCCCAGTATCGTTAAAACTTGGGATTGTTTGGTAAAAGGTTAATAGAATAACAGTTTAACATTAATAGTTCAACTGTACACAATGATCTAAATAATGAATGACTGAAGGAATGACAAGGATTCCCTATCCAGTGGGGTTTGATATAGCTGCAATTTGCTACAAGTTAACCTAGGTGTATCTATTAATAGATTCATTCATAATGTTACAGTTGTGTAGGAATAAGTGATTCTCTGCTCTGCATAGGTCACTCAATTTACATATAAGCAAAGATCTTATACCTTTTAAATGACATCTTGTTCAGTTTATTACTTTGTAAGACGACATGTTCAAATCGTAGAGGTAGAAATTTAGTGGTTTGTGTCTAAATTGTCATGTATAACAGAATTAATTTGGTAACTGTGAGGTTTTGAATCTAGGTCAATCTTGATGCCTATAGACTAGCTTCGCTAGTCAAAATATCAGTACGACAAGGCTCCTTGTTTTCACAATCCCATATGTCACTTAAACAGATTTTAAAACTAACATATTTTTGGGGTGTACAAATACACTGCAGAGCTAGTCAATCATGAGTTAAGCTTGAGCAGTGAACATACTGCCATAGATTGGTTCAACTTTTCCAGGGAACTTTGTGTTGAAATTTTGGAAAAGGACGATTGTAAACTAGACGGGCCTGGAAAAACTGTTGAAATTGATGAATCAAAATTCGGAAAGAGGGAATTCAACAGAGGGAAAAGAGTTGAAGGTGTTTGGGTTTTTTTTTTTTTTTTTGGGGGGGGGGGGGGGTATTAAACGGGAGAATGAACAATCATCTCTTAAAGTAGTGGAAGACACGTCGGTAGAAACGCTTGTGCCTATCATAAAAGAGTTTGTTCTCCCTGGCGCAACAATCATAAGTGATTGTTGGAAGGCATATTCTTCGCTACGCTGCTGTGTATACATCCATAAAACTATTTATCACAGTATAGAGTTTGTTGACAAGGAATCGGGTGCATGCACCAATGCAATAAAGAGCACTTTGCATGCTGTGAAGGAAAATTCACCCCGTACCGGCACAGTCAAAGTTTATAAATACGAATCGTATTTTTGTGAATACTGTATTCGCAAAAAATACCTAGAAAGTACCGCCGATAAATTTTTGACCTTCCTAAAGCTTATAAAGCGAGTGTAAGCGGCCTAGCAAACAACTGTCTTATTCAAACCGTGTAAAAAGTCCTAACTACTCCCAAAACACATGAAGACAGTTTCGGTGATTTTATTTTGAATTAGGTAAGTCCATCCTTTCATTCTCCTTTGTTTCATTGTGGGGGCTGACGCCCGCCCCCCACCCCCAGCTTTAATTTACGAATCGGCGGAGAAAAAAACATGGCGGCCGCACACAAATAAATTCCTGGCCTTGATAAAGCACCTTACTGAACATGCGCGGTCATTATTTATGAAATTGCCAAAATGTGTCCGCTACAGTGCATTCTACCCAAAATACATATTGTACAATCAGTTGTAGGTGTAAAGTTCGTTTTTAACAATGACCTTTACGAACATTTCAAAAACGCACTGGAAAGATGATTTTTCTTTGTTGGAAAATTCAAATTAGGAATTCCAGTCATTGATAATAAGGATAATGTTACATAAAGTATTTACAAGACAGATGGCACTGATATACATACTGTAAACATGTTTCAAACTCGGAGCTCAAATTTAGTAAATGGTAAATATAAAGCTTTATTTATGCAAGCCCACTTGTTATCAGTTTTACAATCTATGAACAAAGTTTACGAATATGTCAAACACATTAGTGGAGGAAGTAAAAAATAAAATTAAAGCTATTTTACTACAGTGTCGTAAAACAAACCACAGTAACGGCACAGATTAGGATGAACTGAATCTGCTACCCAAAAGCAAACCATTTGCCGACCAAGTATCCCAGCAGATTCGCAGAGGGCTACAAATATAAACAAAGATTCGGATGATACCCAAACAAGAGCCCTCTCGAATATCCCAGCGTCAAAAACTAGGAATGAGCCAAATGTCAGTTTCACCATACTTGACCGAAATGATGTAAATGTATACCAAATTCCCTTGATGTTCTGTCTAAAACAAACACTGGCTTGCCATACTCCAGGAAATACACTCGTGTGCATTCTAAGTCCGAGTCGTTTGGTGGAATTAGATTTGAAATAACATCCATTAAGAATTAGTGTGATTATGCAAAAATTGAAGATAATCTGGTTTGAACAGTTACAATAAAATAAGAACTATCAGCTGCAACATCTGCAATACAAATTGTCAATTCCAAACCGGTTAGTGCAAGAACAAAAGAAGAAAGATTACCAAAAGAGCAGTAACACAAGAATGGCACCGCCAATTGAAGTATACATGTATATAAAATAGGAGATTGAACCTTCGCGTGAAAATACGACATTAAAGATCAAATATCCAGATAAAGCTGTGTCAAACGAGTCATCTGGCCAACAATGTTCTAAACCCACCAAAGAGAAAGTTCCCTTTATTGGCAGTTCTATTCTACAGCGGGGTAAATATGAGGGCTTTAGCCCGAAATATCGTCGTCATGACGAATCGCGAGCACGAACGCTATAACAACCATCATGAGAAGGTTAGAATTTGTGGACAATTCACCCTACTGCGCCATCATAATTCAGACAGGTAGACGTGATTCAACTTAGGTAGGAAATGAAGAGGTTTTTAAAATGATTTCGTAAATGTTGTAAATACTTTAAAACTCAACATACCGATACTAATTTATACATATCGGACAGTGCCCCGAGAAAAGATACTGAGATAACCGATGTGAACAAATACATTAATACCCTGTGCAAGGAAAATGAAGCTGTCTGTATTAGGGCCAGTAAAAGATTTAAATTGAAAACATTTTTATACTGGAAAGATCAGGTTCATTTTTCTGACGAAGGAACAGCTGCTTTGCTAAGGACATACATGATTATATAACAATACTTAACACAACTTTCTGGACAGAAAAGATATAATCTAAAGTTTTGTTGTTTTCGTTGTTGTCGAGAGAGCATAGAATAGAAGATTATAGACAAACAGGGAATAACATGATGCATAGAACGGACAGAAAAAAATAATCATGAAGTTTCCTTTCGCCGCCGTATGAAATGTGGCATGAACAGCATTTACACCTGATGTAGACAAATTAATTTGCACTAGGAATTCACGGACAAATACACGGACGATACGGAACAGAAATATACTATTTTGTGGAACTTGATACGATGCGGAACAGCATTCAGAGTAGCAATTAATTTACGACACAATGAAGGAATCATAAACAAAAATATTTTTTAACACTGTGCTTTCCTTGCATTGTTACGCTTTACTGTTTGTATGACGACTCCCATGAAAGAATACATTCCTATTGAAAAAAAAAAAAAAACCGTATTTTACTTGATAACGTAAGATGGCAAATCAACGTATTTTTAAAGAAAAACTTTATCTGCCTTTGGGGGAAGATTTCAACCACCGTTGATCCACTACATCGGTGATCATACTCTCAGTGTTCCTAGAGCACATGGGAGTACTATCTAAGACAAAGGGAAGCTCTTTGTTGCTACTAAGAAAAGTGGACCTATTTGACGAATATTGCGGCATAACAACAAATGCTTTCGAAAGTTTCACTAAATTACTTAAAGATCCTCTGCAATGGAAAGTACCTACTGACACAATCTTATTATCCATTTCGGATACTTCAAAAATATTCTACCTGGGAAACTGAATGCGGAAGGACTGGATTTGGAAATTATACATTGCGACACAAAATTTATTCAGCAATATTAGAAATCGGCAACTTCAAATTTTAAAGATATTATAACATTATGGAAACAAATTTGTAAATATTTGCCAAAACAAACATGACATTCTGTACAAATATTTTCCATCAAGAATATAAATATATATGAGCCATGCTCTATGAAAAGGGGCATCAATGCATCTGCGAAATGTATCCATCCATGTGAGCCTGCGCAGTCCGCACAGGCTGACATGGGTCGAAACCTTTTGCTATTTACATATTTTATGCATGTTTAAGGACTTATACCTCCAGGATCAGTTTATAGGTAAACCAAATGGATTTAATGGATCCAAAATTATGTGACGACTTGATTGGTAAAGTGCATCACGAAGTTGCATTAAACCCCCTTTTGCCAGGGCATGGCTCATATATATGTGTGTGTGTGTGTGTGTGTGTGTGTGTGTGTGTGTGTGATTTTTCATAATCTTTGTTGCGTCAGTATGCATACTGCTACTGGTGATGTGCTTAGCACGATGTATTTCTCGTTTACGTTTTTTTTTTTTTAATTGAGACAATCATTGAGAAGAACTGCAAATGACAGAATTGCGTGACATCGGATGACCTTTATTATTAAGCCTTTCTCAGCCACGTGACAGGGATACGTGTATTCCATGGCTCTGTGGTTTAGGTGTTGGATATGTAGGAAATAATCAAAGCCAGATCTTTGCTGGGGCGCTGATCAAGCCACGGCATGATACTGATGAACAGCCATAGAAGACATGGTTACTTGTACGAGCAATGCACCTTTGAAACCGGCATAAAAGCCCACTCAAACAAACTTGTATGGCTATTGGTGACATGGGTGGCTTTTCTGGGCATCGTACATGAACGAGGTACAGTCGAAAAGTTCCAGGAATGCGTTTGTTACGTCGGCATGTCCCGAAGTAGAACACTTTAATATATTACTTTAATAGGAAAAATCATTTTTCTACACATCAGTACATAACTAAAGTATGTTTGTACAGTTATAACAGATACTTAGCGTCTCAAGAATTACCATCATATACTGCACGGAGCACTTTGACGTCAGAAATTGTCCTACTTGAGCACGGCGTCAAAACGGACGTAACTTTTACAGGTTCTTGCTGTCACTGTTTTTCAAAGTATGATCTCTTTCATTCAACACACTTTTGATGGCGGTCTTTCCAGTCGTGGAAAACACTTTCTATTTCTGTGGCACTATTTTTCATCCACTGATTTCAGCCGGTCTGATAAAACGATGCTCTCTACCGGTACTCTCTTGACTCCACCGGCATCTTTTGGTCTCCCACTCCTTGCATTATCCTTGATATACAAGCGCCGTTCTTTTAAACGTCGATGCCCCTCAATCACAGTACTTGTGGAGACTTTCCGTGCAGCCTTCTTCTGATTCATAAATTTCCATGTGTCCGTCGGCGTCATTCCGGCTCTGACGCAGAACTTAATGACGGCATGCTGCTCCGTGTGATCATTTGACGTTTGCTTTTGGCCGTCCAGAATTTTTTTTCCCATTGCTATCAAAAGCGCTCGTCAAAATAAAGATTATCAACCGATCAAACCGATTCTTCAGAATTGTTTTGAAGTAACGTTGGTGTGACGACATGCAAGATTTCATGATGTTATAGTGCCATTTAGTCAAACTTATAAAGTATGCTTTTGATAAAAAAAAGTTTTACATGCTAAGATTTTTATTAAAGTGCCCCGTAACTAAGTAGGCTACATACCCCTTGTTTAACATCTTCTATAGATGAAATATCACATAAACCTTTTTTAAAACATATGCGAACATTGAGGACGTAATGACATATGTGTAGCAATTTTTAGCATAATCGGGACGCTGGCATGCTTATAAATGGACTAGACCGGGAACTTTCCGACTGCACCTCGTATAAGACAAGACTGCACGAACCATGTACAAGCTCTACTGCACATCTTGTTTATAGACCTATGAAACAGAGATACCACACCAAATCAAACGAAATGCAAACTATTGAAAAACAACAACAACAACAAAAAAAAGAAACATCGTTTTTCAACTAGATGGAAATATTGTAAGAAAAAGAGAAATTACTTGTCTTTAGCAACCTTTCGCTATTGGACAATTTTCTACGGATCTCTGGGACGAGTACGTCTGTACTACTCTGCGCATATTAGACACGGCCAGTCTTCCCCAGCACCGATGTGAACTAGCCCTTTTTATATGCTTTTCACACTCTTTTCTTTTACTGGGTACTGGGTCGTTTTTTTTTTTTTCCTTTGACGTTTCTTTCACTTTTCTCTTGTAATGCTTTCTTGTGCGGCGATGCAAATTTGCAAAAGATTCTACTTTTCTGTTTCCCTCTTTTTCTTGATTGTCGTTTTGACAAAGAGGAGATGTCACGAATAATGCTAGATATATGACATCGTTTTCCAGCACAATGGGAATGAGTATGTTTTGAATGAATCGATGTGATGTTGCTCAAAGTTTGTAGCTTTGACAAGACAGTCATATTAACCTACATCTTCACCAGCACTTTCAGACTCAACAAACAGTCGCTCATCACCGTACAACTAGTTGACACCATAAGAGGAAATAACAAATTTATCTGTGATCATAAAGTAAATGGGCCGACTAAGAACCTTAGATTTAGGCATCGCCGTTTGAAAATATACATAGGTGAAATAAAGCCTCCTGTTGCGTTGCAAGCACAGACTATTATTCAAGCCAGAGGAGCGGGCACTGATGGTTCCTTGAGGATTCCGCAGTCTCATGATGCGAGGCACCATAAATCCCTGCAGCCAGTTTTCCCCTGCCTTTTCTTATTTCTATTGAAAGGCTTAGGGCGCCGGGGCTATTAAAGGCTCACTTTTTCGGCGAGGCAATATGTCAGCCGCCTGATGTCAGTTACTGTTAGACCAAACATCTTGCTCTCCATCTCTGTAAAGTGAGATTTAACTTTCTGTACATCAGGCAATGCATTTTTAAAAAGACCCATTTTCAAAGTCCCTGGTTGCTGAACGTTGCGATCTCTATGTCGGTGCAAAAGTCCGAGGTGGGGTTCCGTACTCTTTTTTAGCGAGAAATAAGGAGTTCACTTCATCGAGAGACCGTCTTGCAGCTCTTCGTTTTTCTTCACCACACACACACAATGACTGGATGTCAAAAATGCTGTTGCTGCGAACCATGATAACTGAAATTTAGGCAGAGCCAGTAGACTTATTTGTGTGTTTTTTTTTTTAATAAAATTGTCAAGTCATTAAATATTGTGTCCACTTCCCAGACAATAGTCCTAGATTCTTCATTCCAAGGCTTTAAGATAATTTTGCTGATTATTTTTTCATATCATTTCATTTGTCGTTTACACGTAGATCTACGCTTTAAATATGAAATGTAAGTTATAAAAGACAAGATTAGAAAAGAACATATAGGTCAAAATCTTTGTTTCAAATAAAAATGCTGATAAAAGAAGAGTTACCGTCTAACCTGTTTTGAGGAAGTAGATCTACCTCAGGCACAGTCCGATAGCCCTGAACATGAGTCTGTGCTTGCTGAGGACAGTTGCTTGCGTAGTACAGATGCATTTCTAGAAAGTGGATATGGCAAAACGGCCGCACTTTTAGGCAAATTTCCCTAGGCCCACCCTAGGCATTTTGCCCCAGCAGTGCGACGGGCCTTTTGCCCGACATAGATATTGGTACGATGATCTATAAATAGATTTGGGGCGGTAGAATTAACGATAGATTACGATATCAAAAGGACACAGCAGCTTCAGGACATGGGTCCTAATAGAATATGAGAAAACATAACTGTAAATTTAATGTTCAATGCAAATTTACATCGAAATGCCAAAATCATTATTTTCGTTTGAAACTTACCAAGCTGCGAACGCCGCAATCATTGAACAGTGTTTATTAGACGAGCTTTGTGACGTCATAGATGAAACGATACGTCACTATTTAAGGCTCGTGACTATTGGTGTCAGGCCTGCGAGCGTTTTTCCTCACCTTTTTGTTTACCCGCCTTTGGTTTTCAAGAATTTCACGATAACGGATCGTTTCTAATCTTATTATACCCTCCCCTCATTCGGCATACCTCGGGTGATCCGGTGATCAGATCCCTCGGCTGTATCACGTAGCTTGATATGCACCTACACGGTACATTTCGCACATCTCCGGAAGCACACCGCTTTACCGTTATTGAAATTGTAAGGCTCCTCTTTAGGAAGAACGCATGAGTAAATTTTCTATCGTTATCTTTCTAAGAGTATTTCAGTCGGCAAACATTTTGTACATTTAATTTTTAGCATGGTTTGTCAATTCCGTTAGGAGCTTTCATCGACAGATCGAAAGAAATGAATAACTTCACAGTGGTTGTTCATGTCGTTGCTAAGCGATCTACAGGGGCGCCGCCATGTTAAAGATAATGTGATTGGTAGTTCAAAATGGAAGCCTCCCTTAAACAGACGAGGTTAGATGTAGGTACGGAATCGGCCGAGTTGTGACGAGTGACCCTCCCCTCTGCAGACCACCTCTCCTGCAGGAAACAACATTTGAAAACATTGCACATGCCAATTCATCAGGATTTAATAATTCACGGTAGATCTAGATCTATAGAGCTACCATGAAGGTAGGTCACTTATTCAAGTGTTTCCTGGGTTTTACTTGTTTTGGTTCTTATTTGTCTGCTAGCTTTAAAACTGTTCAGACATTGTTTTGCAATACCAAACACTCCTTTTGTCACAACGTTTTAGAAATCATCTAGAATTTCTATCTTATCTACATGATTCATGCTCTGTGAAAAGGGGGCTTAATGCATCTGCGAAAAGTATCGACCCAGGGCCGAAACTTTTTGCTATTGGTCAATTTTCTGTATGTCCAAGGAACAGTCGACCTCATGATTCAGTCGGTTGTTTAAAAAATTGGCTATTACGGATCCATAATTATGTGATGGCTTGCTCGATATAATGCATCACGGAGATGCAGTAAGCCCCCTTTTGCCAGGGCATGGCTCACATGTATGTGTGTGTGTCAGTCTCTTAAGACGTAAAGAAACACTTTTAATCTACTATTCAACGGTTTCTTGTAATTATCTTTTAACCCTTTCCCAAACGACAAATTTTGGACTGGTCCAAATTGAAAGAGTTTGCAGACGACAATTTTAAATTTGATGAAAATGGCAGAAAGGTCTCAAGAAGGGTAGAAAATGCTGTGGGAAAAGGAGAAATTGCTCGTTACGAGCAATTTCTCCTTTTCCCACAGTGTTTTCAAAAGACTTGTACTGCAGACACGTGAAAACCAGGGCTTGTTTTGGAAAGGGTTAAAGCTCTGTAAATATCGGATGTAATCACGAAAGTCACGTAACGAAGCAATAATTGTACTTGTCAATAATTCACGATCGACCCATTTGAGAGGCTGGTCCGAACCTTACTCTCACTGTTCCCTCCGATTTGAACATTCTTCTTCCCTTTTGCGAACTCACCTAGCATGTCATATGCACAACCGAAATGACCTCAAATTTACTCAACAATGCTGATATTACACATGTTGTTTGTTTTTCTAATTGTTTTGCGTTTGTTAGTCCATTCGTTCGCTTAGAGTTTAATGTCATTTTTTTCAAAAATCTTTAAGAAGAGTATATGGCAATGACTGGTAGACTTATTCCTGTATTCCTGTCCCGGAGTTCTTTTTACCAGCTTTTCGCACTTTCTATCCAAGCCAGACAGCTAGCCCATAAATAATAGCGTTGGAAAATTGTTCAGAGGTAAAACAGGAATGAATCCTGTTGGCCCAGCTGTAAAATGAACTAACGAAGCCTGGGTTTCAAGTTCTGTACATTACCCACAGATCTGTCGAGCTCGACTATGTATGTTTATGATGATCTTTATCCATCAAATCAGAGAAAAAGGTTTTCCCACCTATCCCATTTCAAAATTAATAACTAACGACCATGGTAGATTAGACGTTTGAAAACATGATGGGAAAAGGAGAAAATACTGGAAACCAGCATTTTCTCCTTTTCTCACAGTGTTTTGTACCCATTCAAAAAGAGAAATCATCATTTGGGCAGCATTTAATTTGCCGTCTGAAACTGCTTTCAATTCGGTCTAGTCTAAAATTTTATTGTTGGATAAAGAGTTAAAACCGACGAGTCTATAGGAGTATGTCACTATAAATTACCAGATTTCCTGTACAGCCAATAAGGGCAAAAACCTTGAGACAATGATCAGATACCGCTTTTACGGCGCCTGATCTGGTCCTTACGGTGTTTGCCGTCGGCCACTTTTATGGACATGATATATTAATGGGTCGAAACTGTTTACTGTTTGAAAATGTTTTGCATTTCAAAGGACCATGCTACCTCACGATTTAGTCGGTTGTTAGACAAAAATGGATTTCATTGATCCGTAATTAAATGGTGCGATAGGTAATTCCTTATATTAGTCTTGATTTTGCTCTCGGCATTCAGCTCTTCGCCATGCGAACAATTTGTGACAAGGCCTACAACTGAAAAGAACAAGTGACAGAAATCACTATCAGTGCAAGGCCTTTTCATGATATGAAAAATGATAATGAGAATTCATTGTAGCAAACAATTGGTGCTTTTTCCAATAATGTTGCTTCGACGGAAGTGACGTATAAAGTTGGTATTTGAATGGTACTGAGTCAAAGGATAAATACGTTGAATATTTATGACAGTTTGTCTGTTACAGACAATTATAAATGAGCTATACTCTGTGAAAAGGGGGTTAAATGCATCGGCAAAAAGTATCAATCTGTGTCAACCTGCGCAGTCCGCGCACACTGACATAGATCGTACATTTTGCTTTTTGTAAATTTTTTGCATGTCCAAGCACCATTTTACCTCATTCAGTTGTCAGACATAGATTTTATGAATCCGTAATCATTATGATGACTTGATTGGTATATGAGATGCATTAAACCCCCATCTTCACAGAGCATCGTTCAAATAACTTGAATGTGATGTCCATTCCACGACTTTTTGTGGAAAAGAAGGAAAGAAACCAATTACTGTTGTAAAATGTCGCAATACGGAATTCTCTTGTTGTGTAGTCCATGTAGAGATATTAGACAGTTGAGTTATGTTGGATCGAGGTTCATTCAACACAATAGTTCGTTCCAATATAACTGCTTACCGAAGATAAGTACATAAATGAATTAGAATACATCTCAGAAAAAAAGGCTAGAATTATAGCTTGCAATCTTAATTCTAGTTTTAAAATTCATTTTTCTACGAGTGATTTGAACTGTGACAGAACGTTCTGTAACAAATTGCCAAGCTATATATCTACTTTAAAAAGGTATGAACTAAATCTGGACGCATTTTGAGAACTGCTCGCCTATGGCCGCTAATGGACTAGTCTTGCCTTGGTACCATTGACAACCGATGGCAATAAACACAGCTTAGGGCAACACTAATTTACGTACACTCAAGATAATCCGAGTTGAATTATTTGTTCATTTACAGCTGAAACCTGGAACTTGCCACGGTCTTAATCACAGCGACGCGGCTATTTCAAATAATCGAAAACTTTATTGCTTCACAGAGAACTTATAAGCAATGAACATTCCACGTTTTCGAGACTTTTTCCTATAATTCTGTTGGTCATTTTCGGTTTATCATACAGTTAATTTTCTGATAAAGAGCCTTTTGATGACTGCTTGAAAGCCCTGGGTCTTTATTCACCAACCATTCTTAAAAACATTCAAAATGTTCTTAAGAATGCTTGGTGAATACAGCCCCTTGTCAATTTCATACGACGGATGTGGATGGACAAAGGACTGCAGCAATGAACTTTGAAGTTACGTTCATGGCTTTTAACTGTTTAACCCTTTACCACACGACAAAATTTTAGACTGGTCCAAATTAAAACCATTTGCAGACGACAAAATAAATGTAAATGAAAAATTGAAATTTGTTTTGGGAAGGGTAGAAAACATTGTGGGAAAAGGAGAAAATGCTGGTTACCAGCCTTTTCTTCTTTCCCCACAAGGTTTTCAAAAGGCTTCTTTCATAGAGTCGTTAAAAGTCGGGATTGTGTGGTAAAGAGTTAACTCTTTACCAAACAACAAAGTTGTAGAACTTACCCAAATTGAAAGCATTTGCAGACGACAACAAATCAAAGGTGGATCAAGTAATGAGATTTGCTTTCAATAGAGTAGAAAACGTTGTGAGGAAAGGAGAAAATGCTGGTTCCAGCAAGTTAAATTTGCCGCATGCAAATGCTTTCAATTTGGTTCAGTCTAAAACTTTGCCGTTTGGTAAAGAGATTAAGACCAGCGAAATAGCGCACGATTAGAAAAGCTTTTGCCAAATGACGAAAACAAGTTGCAAAGAACAAAAGGACTAACTTGATTATTTGGTCACAAAACGACATCTTGTGTAATCAAGGATAACTTATGTATGAGTCATGCTCTGTAAAAAGGGGGTTTAATGCATCTCAGCGATCATCAAATTAGTATGGATCCATAAAATTCATTTTGTCGAACAACCGAGTGAAGCATGATTTAGAATGGACCAAGGCTTGGATATACAGAAAATTTACCAAAAGCAAAATAGTTCCGACCCATGTCAGCCTGTGTGTATTTATGCGCTGGCTGACACGGTTAGATACTTTTTGCAGTTGCATTCAACCCTTTACCACACAATCCCGAGTTTTAACAACCCCGAGAAAGAGGCCTTTTGAAAATATTGTGGGAAAAGGAGAAAATGCTGGTAACCAGCATTTTCTCCTTTTCCCACATGTTTTCTCTCCTTCCCAAAACAAATTTCAATTTTTGAGTAAGATTTATTTTGTCGTCTGCAAATGCTTTGAATTTGGACTAGTCAAAAAAATGTTCTCGTATGGTAAAGAGTTAAACCTTTCTTCACAAAGAATGCCTCGTTTATTACAGAAACGCACCAATTTCGGTTTAACTCAGTGTTTTGATATGTTAACTCACTACAAGTTGACAAAGTTTCAGATTCAACCATTTTCAGAGTAAATGCCGGTATATTTGCAGACGACAAATAAATATGGCTCAGGTGATAGATTATGTCATTGATAGAGTAGAAAAAAATGTTTGAAAATGAGAAAATGCTGATACGTCCATCAGCATTTTCTCATTTCCCCATAGCGTTTTCAAAACTCATCTTTTTGGGGTCGTAAGAAAAAGGGGTCGTGTGGTAAAATTTAAACTTTAGATCTTTGAACAAATGAAATGCACTTTTTCATGCAGCGAAAAAGAACCAAATATGCGATATCAGACTTTAATATAAGTCTGCTATCCGATGTTTGGTTTCTCCATCATAAGCCTTGCTTTTTGAAAAGGTAGTCCGCGCAGGCTGACCTGAGTAGAAATCTTTTGCCTTCGGTAAATTTTCTGCATGTCAAAGGACCATTTTACGTAATGATGTAGGCGGTTTTTAGACGAAATACATCCGTATTATGCAATGATTTGAATTACATAATGCTTGACGAAGATGCATTAAATTCCCTTTTCCCAGAGTCCTGTTCATGTAATATGTTTCTCAAAAGAAATGAACCATGTTCTTTGAAAAAGGGGGCTTATGTAGGCCTATCTGCAAAAAGTATCAACCCATGTCAGCCTGCGCAGTCTGCGCAGGCTGACATTGGTCGAAACTTTTTGCTATATGTAAATTTTCCACATGCTCAAGGACCATTCTACCTCTGATTTCAGTCGGTTTTCAGACAAAGTGGATTTTATAGATCCATAATTATGTGATGGCTGGATTGTTATAATGCATCAAGGAGATGCATTAAGCCCCTTTCTGCCAGAGCATGGCTCAAATAGATCAGACTGCGCGCTCTGAATAGTAATTTTCTTTGCTCTTTACTATGTTTAAATGCAAAGAAGTCGCGCATCATGTTCTAAAGGTTTAATGGCACTAACAAGGTAAACATATTCGTGATTTTGACAGGGAAACATATAAATGGGGTATATTTTGACAACATTCGTAGAAAATTGGAGAATATTTTCTTTTATTATGTCCGTCTGGGGTTTCTCGTGTGTAGGGTAAGTTACGAAATATCTCAGATACAAAAGTACCGAATTTTGCAGGCTTTCTCTTTCCCCCCCCCCCCCCCCCCCCCCATCAATATTATTCCATTTTCACTCCTTTTGAGCCTAAAATTTTGGGGATTTTTTTTTCTTTGCAGCGACAGTTGATATTATAGATGAGCCGTGCTCTGGCACAATGGGGCCTAATGTGCATCTCCGCGATGCATTATACCAAGCAAGCGATCAAATAATTACAAATCCACAGTAGGCACTTCTTTTAACAACCAACTGAATTATGGGGTAGAATGGTCTTTTAATGGGTGGAAATCTGACCACTAGCGAAAAGTTTCGGCTCATGTCAGCCTGCGCGGACTGCGCAGGCTGACCTGGACCGATACTTTTCGCAGATGCATTAAGCCCCTTTTCAAAGGGCATGGTTCACATGTTTTAATTTTTCCAGTGACATTATTCCGACACTGATAGACCGCCATCATGCTGTCTACTTAACCCTAAGCTTTATGGTGAAAAAGGATAAAAATGCCGTCATTGCAACTGTTTAACAATGCACATGTCCCTGGCCTATGGTGCAAGATATGATATGGATATGAATCATGCAATAGGCCGTACACCGCTGATGATTGAATTTGCATTTATTTATCGCCGCCACCAGTTGCCCATATGGGCGACGCCTTCCCCCCCCCCCTCCCCGGAGGCAGTTAGTTATGTTACTGGGGATGGTGCAAGATACAGGACAAAATAAATCCTAAGTTACGCCTGGTTCTTTAACGTGTTTAGTGTATAGCACCGTGACAAGGGACCTCGGTTTAACGTCTCATCAGAAAGACTATTAGTTACTTTAGATGGCCAGCCGTGGGAATCGAAAGCACGGCCTCAATTGACCCGAAACATGACGTTTACGAGTCCTACGCTCTACCACGTGTGCGACATGGGCTGGTCCAAAGCCCGTACACTTTTCTCAATAGCACTTCTTTCATACTACGGTGTCCTACAGATCTGGCATTCATGGTTATTCATCAATCAGCTATGTATGTCATTTCACACTCTTAGTAAGTAAATAGCTGCCTTCCCATGAAAAGAAAGGGGACTTAATGCCCAGCGATATCAACGAACAGGGATTTGAACTAATGGTTACCATGTGCGTGACAAACTAAGTTAAGGAGTTCGGCATCAGTTCTAGCGATTGTTTAAGAAGATATTGCGTACAAAATACTTGAGCCATGATCTGGCAAAAGGGAGTTTAATGCATCTCTGTGATGCATTATACCAAGCAAGTCATCACATGATCATGGATCCATAAAATCTATTCGGTCTAACAACCAACTGAATCATGATGTAGACCAGTCCTTTGACATGCAGAAAATTGACCAATAGCAAAAGGTTTCTACCAAAGTCAGCCTGCGTGGATTGCGCAGACTGACCTTGGTCGATACTGATTTGAAGATGCAGGAAACCCCCTTTTCACGGAGCATGGCAGATTTATTCCCGGAAGTTGTTTGCAGTAGACGAGGGGCAAGCAGACATTGCAATTCTGTTGGTATCAACCACGTGGTCTCAAGGGTAACGCCAAAATATCATAAACTGGAATTAAAGAGAGAAGATAAACTGTTCGTTTAATTTTGCCTGTCTGTGAACCATCCCTGTGACCTCGATATCACACAATACTCCATTCCCTGTTGACAAAATGAACTGAACCATAATTTCACTTGCCCTTTCAGGGCTGAAGGCGAAAACAGGAGCTTTTGCGGACGGCATAGATCATGATCAGACAGCACAGAACGTGCAGTCTGATCTTGGATCTATACCGCTCGCTTATTTAGTCATACCTATAAGATAAAAAAAATCTTTCTTTGTGTAAGTGGATTGTGTTTTCAGCCGTGTAGGAAGTTCGGGTTCGTCATGGTATTTAGCACTGACAGAATTAACCTTCCCACACAATCCAGAGTTTTCAACGATCTTTAGAGAAAAAAAGCTTTAGAAAACATTGTGGGAAAAGGAGAAAATGCTGGTTACCAGCATTTTCTCCTTTTCCCATAATGTTTTCTACCGTATTAAAAAGCACTTTCACCATTTTAGCCACGTTTATCTTTCGTCTGCAAATGCTTTGAATCTGAAAATACTAAAAAAGCACTTTCACCATTAGAGCCACGTTTAATTTGTCGTCTACAAATGCTTTGAATTTTTAAAGGTCCAACATTTTGTCGTTTGGTAATGAGTTAAAAATTGATCTGTTTGCTGTAAACGACTCAGAAAATTGTAAGGTTATAAAATATGTATAATCCACATGCATTAATGTTTATTAAACGGACACAAGTGAATGCATTATTTGAAAAGAGGAATTGTGTGTGTGTGTGGGTTAAGTGGATGGGTCGGTTGGGTGGGTGTATTTGTTGTTGTTGTTGTTGTTTTTAACACTGTTTTAAAAAGTGGTCTTCTGCGAAACTGAAAAAAAAAAGTTGCCTGTAATTGGTTATGTTTCATGGAACTTTCAGCACAGTGATCTGGACTTCATTGTTGCCTAAAATCCAGATTTTAAATTATGAAGAAAATTACGAGAAAGTTGATTAGCATATCTATCTGTCGGTCTGTCCGTCCGTCCGTTCATCCATCCACCCATATATCTCAGAGAAAATGATCAGTTTCTACAGTATTTGCCATGCAGTTCAGTAGTAAGGTAGCTGTCGATACGCATAATATTATACGCAACTGCGCTTGAAAATTTCCCGGAATACATGTTTTCATCCATGAGGGGGGGGGGGGGGCTTTGACCCACTTAACCCCTTGGGGAGGACCCCGAGATTTCCCCATTCTTTTGTGCAAAAAGGGCTAGCTACTCCCCTGAGGTTTGAATTATTTAGTTTAAGAAAGACATTCTATTAACCGGCCATACTTTTAGCAATTATATATATATGCACTTTTATCAAATTAAAACATTAATAATCCCCAAAGGAGAAGTACAGACTTGCAAACTTGCGGGCTAACCCACTTTATCCTCACAAAACATTGGAACGTTGACACGCTAAAGTAATAATAGTTGAAGAAAATACACACGAGTCATGCTCTGTGAAAACAAAGTTGAATGCATTTGCAAAAAATATCGTTCCAGGTCAGCCTGCGCGGACTGCCCAGGCTGACCTGGGCCGAAACTTTATGCTGTTAGTCAATTTTCTGCATGTCAAAGGACCAGTCTACCTCATAATTCAGTCGCTTGTTAGACAAAATGGATTTTATGGATCCATAATTATATGATGATTTGCTTAGTACGATGCATCACGGAGACGCATTAAAGCCCGTTTTGCCAGGGCACGGATAATATACTTCTCGTATAGTACGAAACGTTTACAGCGTCTTTCATCTCGTGCAATATTGATGTGGCACGTAAGGCTGTTTAGAAATATAAATGCGTCAGAAGCGGTGCTATATAACAGCTTCTGTCACTGCTGTGAGAACAAATGTCACCATCTATTATAGCAAAAGGAAGAAACCAGTCAATATCCGGGATATGGAAAGATAAATCTTTATTTTACCGTCTCTCGTTTTGCTTTTAATATGTCCCTGAAAGAAAGTGCATCGAATTATCTCTCTGTATTTGACTTTCTTAGTCTTACACCCATAAACCCAACAATCGTCAATGTCAGTTTTTCGATAAAAGGTGCATTTTTTTTTTATCGATGCTGATCTGAATCAGAACTGATTCACGCTTGTTGCTCATCTCACCAAACTTCAAAGATGACTTATCTCTGAATTAAGTAAGGTGATAGCGGGCAAACCAACAGTAAAAAAAGAAAGATAAAAACCAAAAAATATTTTTCGATGGCATTTCCTTAATGGGCTACGTAGCCTCTTCAAGTATTTGTATATTTCGCGACAGATACTTTTGGAAATGCCACATAATCAATTAGATGCTTCGATGATGTGGATTCGTATTCAAATTAGTGTGATGACGTCATGTCTAATCTCAATGAAAAAGATGGAGTTACCATCCCGTTATTTGAGCACCCGGAATGGTCCCTTTTTGCTAAATGTAATAATTAATAATG
Source organism: Tridacna gigas (assembly GCA_945859785.2). Taxonomy (NCBI): domain Eukaryota; kingdom Metazoa; phylum Mollusca; class Bivalvia; order Cardiida; family Cardiidae; genus Tridacna; species Tridacna gigas. The sequence goes on along the minus strand of OX244030.2, from coordinate 11,213,996 downwards.
TAATTAATAATTTTCTTTGTGGTTGGAAAGACATATATATGAGCCATGCTCTGTGAAAAGGGGGCTTAATGCATCTGCGAAAAGTATCGACTCAGGTCAGCCTGCGCAGTCCGCGCAGGTTGACCTGGGTCGAAACATTTCGGTAATGGTCAATTTTCAGTATGTGCAGGGGCAAGTCATCCGCATGATTAAGTCGGTTGTTAAGAAAAAAAAATGGCTATTATGGGTCCATAATTATGTGATGGCTTGCTTGGTTCAATGCATCATGGAGATGCAGTAAGTCCCCTTTTGCCAGAACATGACTCATATCTAGTCGTTATTATTGGTAATTTACAAGAAATGCTGGTTTACGGCCAAAAACCTAAATAGACCCCTTAAATTACCGAATAATTTGACATACAACTGATTTATATTACAAGTGCGTGACCTCCACTCCCATTTCATAAGTTTTGCACACTTCTCTTTGGATATACGTCAGTGACCATCACGTTACAAGGATAAAGCCCAGATTGGCATAATAATTTAGATTATTCTGATTACCACCTGTCGTTTTGCTGATGAAAGATACTTGACATAATTAACATGATCAAGATATACGTGTGTGTCATGTCAACTGCTTTTTCGGTTTTTTTTTCCCTCTTTTTTTTTTATTTCAAAGAAAAGCAGGGAGCCAGAAAGTAAGAGTCTTTACAATATGTAAGTCCAAATGAAACATCCATCTTCGCTAGTTACATACGTTCACAAAAATAATTGAGCCATGCTCCGGGAAAAGGGGGTTAATGTATCTCCTTGGTCAATGCATTATACCAAGCAAGACATTACATAATCATGGATCCATAACATCAATTTAGTCTAACGATTGTCGGATCATGTGGTAGAAGAATCCTTGGACATGTAAAAAAAAAAAAAATACAAATAGCAAAAAGTTGCGACCAATGTCAGCCTGCGCGGACAGCGCAGGCTGACATAGGTCGAAACTGTTTGCAGATGCATTAAACCCCCTTTTCATAGAGTATGACTCTTATGTTTACCGTTCAACGTCAACGGCTCTGGTTTTCCTGCAATGGATCAAAGTACTGAAAGGTATTTCTATACCTCGATTGTGGAACTATTTCTACAAAACTCGAATCAATCACCGTCGATGTTTGCTTCTTGCAGACCTAACCACTAGATGCGCCGTGGTGGTGTCGGTTCAAAACGTGTGTAATTGCTCTGCGAAAAGGGGGATTAATGAATCTGTAAAAAAGTATATCGATCAAGTCCGCGCAAGCTGACTTGGGCCGAAACTTTTCGCTCTTGGTCATTTTTTTTTTTTTTTGTACATCAAAGGACCAGTCTATGTCGTGATTAAGTCAGATGTTAAAAAAAGTGGTTATTATGGATCCATAATTATGTGATGGCTTGATTGGTATAATACATCACGAAGATGCATTAAGTCCCCTTTTGTCAGAGCACGGCTCATTTGTTGAGCCGTTGAATTTTAAAAAAAAAGTATACCGAGACATAAAGTGTGCCAGAACGTGTTATTCGACTAAAGAAGAACCTAAATGATGTCTGTGACAAGCTTGATTATACTGTTTACCGTCTTTCGAAAGGTCACGGAGATAAAAAAAATTGTGTAATTACCAACATAACCAGTACCAGAATTCTCTACGAAAGAATAAAATGAGTAAGCTTTCCGTTGTTAAATACATCTACGAAAGATGTCGATTCATATCAGCCTGCGCTATTGGTGTCGAATCTTTTTGCCACGGTTAATTTTAGACATGATTCCAGATCGCCGATCTCGTATAATAGCATTTTCAGCCAGACCAAGGCCTGTGATTGTTGCAATATTCCGGAACTGGAAGTGCAGGATCTTATTACTGTCACAAAATTATATTGCCACGATGAAAAGTAAATTCCATCGCAATTATAGTATAACTCATTTACCCAAGTCTTCCTCTGGTTATCTCTGAGCTACGTGAACATTGTGGAGAAAAAGAACAACCTCCACGTTCGTAAAGGCGGATATTTGTCTGCACTCTTCAGTACATAATTTATGGTCCAATTTTGAGCAAGTAAAACGCGGACCCTAACAATGGTTTTTTAGATCAGTTTAATTCGGCAATGTGTAGTTTAGTTCAAATTTGTAACCAGATTAAAAAAAAAGAATTTTCTAAATATTCACTGATCTATTCTCCTGATATAGCTCTAACTCTGTTTTGCTACATAAGAAAATCAAAGCGTTGAAAGAACTGGTGTGGCATTTGTCAAGGTGGCCATTATGTGGAATTAATAATTTGAAAAATAAACAAACAATACTGTGGGACGAACAAGCCCGGACTAACAAGCCAAAGGACGAACAAGCCCAGGGACAAAAAAGCCCAGGGACGAATTGGTTTTGAGACGAACACGGTCAGGACACAAAGGTTGTGTATATCATTGCGCCAATAGATGGCCATAGCGGGTATAGATATTTTCAATAAAAAAAGAAGTAGTCCCATGATCGATGCCCAAATCCAGTTTATTTTAATACTCCGTCGTTAATTAAATATTTGAGTGTTATTGAAACACCTATTTGTCTTAGAAAAATTGAGTTTAATTGGGTTTACTGCCTTCGGTTTTGCACAAACTACGATACATGATTTTGAAAATACCGTATTGAACTCATAGTGGCATTGCCACAAAAACGTTATAGTACTTCTTTTGTTCGACAAAGAATTGTTGTGGAACATTTTTTCATGGAAAGAGCCAATTTTACAATTACATATTTTTACGTGTTTAATTTCTGAGTTGCATGATTTTATGGTTTCTAAATTCAGTTTAATGTGTTCAAGAAAAGTTCTAGCGGATTATTTTTCCGGGTTTCTCGTTTAACCCTTTACCACACAATTGCGAGTTTTTACGACCTTAAGAAATGTGTTTTTTTAAAACATAGTGGAAAAAGGAGAAAATGCTGGTCACCAGCATTTTCTCCTTTTTCCCAACAATGTTTTCTACCCTTTTACAGGCAAAGTTCAATATTTGTGCCACACTTACTTTGTTGTCTGCAAATGCTTTCAATTTAAGCATATCTTAAAGTTTGTCGTTTAGTATAGAGTTGGTGTTGTTTTCTGCTCCTTCTTAAATTCTTACATTATGTAGAAGAACGCTTACTGTTATATCTACTAAACTCTTTTACCAAACGACAAAAATTTGGATTTGTCAACATTAAACGAATTTGCAGACGACAATTTCAATATGGCTGAAATTATGAGATTTTGCAGTGGAAGAGTAGAAAGCATTGTAGGAAAAAGAGGAAATCGGATTACCAGTATTTTCTCCTTTTTGGAAACTTTTTTTAAAAAAAACTTTCTTTCCTAGGGTCGTTAAAATTCGGGATTGTGTGGTAAAAGGTTAAAATAAAACAGACAACAACAAAATAGTAAGAATACTTGGGGAAAAAAGCAAAGATACCAAAAGGCGCATGCGTTAGACAAACGGCCAACGCTTAACTCTTTAACAAACGACAAAATTCTGGACTGATCAAATTGAAAGCATTGGCAGACGGCAATAATATGTAGCTCAAATGATAATTTCTGTCTTTAATAGGGAGAAAACATTAGAAAAACATTGTGAGAAAAAGGAGAAAATGCTGGTTACCAGCATTTTCTCCTTTTCCAACAATGTTTTCAAAAGCTTTCTCTTTCAGGGTCGTTAAAATTTGGGATTGTGGGGTAAAGGGTCAACATTAGCATGTTTGATAATGACAATAAAACCCTCCTACACTAGAGGCAAAATGTATTCAAACCAATGTGAGATTATTGTCGATGAAAAAAACATCTAGGGACACAAAAAGCTTTCAATCAAATGAAAAAGCAACAAAATGGAAGGTGAGAGTTAGTATACAGAATGAAATACTCAAGAGAAAAATTAATAGATCGCCAAAGGCTAACTGTTAAATAATCTATTTTATTCCCGTAATGCATCAAATCTTTCTGAAGTTGCGTGGGTTTGCCCTAATTTGGTCAGAAAGCATTGTATTTACTCGATATGACATCATTATTTCCCACTTCCCACTCCCCAGCTACTGGGCCAGTTTCTAAGTCGCACAAAACTTCTGGCTCCCTTTTTGTTTCCATCACTAAGTTCACATATTCACTTTCACACATATACAAAATTCATCCTTGCTTCTTTTGACGGATTTACCCACATAAGTGTAAATTCTTCTGAGATGAATTTGGATAAGAAAAATTGAATTCGCATCACATCTGGAAGTTATGCAAAAAGAAATATTTGTATAAATAAATAAGCACATAAAGTGAACACACCACAGTTTTACACACGTTAGCAAATTGATGTTTTTACAAGTTGTACATTCCTGCGTTGACCCTCCAGTCATTTAGGTTATCCTTATTTTTACAGGAACGTTTTTCAAAGTTTTTTCAACGTCATACAGGTCTATGGAGACAGTGGAATGATACAAGGAACTCCTTTGGAGTGCATGTAATTGATTAGCCCAATTGACTGTTCAATGCATGACAGTGACCTAGTTAATCAGTGAAGAAAGACTCCAATACGGCAACTTTGAAACACTTATGTTCAATGTTTGTCACAGTTTATCAGCCAGTGTAAATACAACATTAGATACAACATCAGATTAGCATGCTTAATGTCGTCCGCAAAAGTAACATGGGTTGCCTCGCCATAGCTTAGTCGGTAGCGTATAGGACTTGAGGACAGAAGGTCGCCAGTTAGATCCCCGGCTCGACCAATTTCTTTCCGAGGATTGATGATAGATGCAGCAGGTTTCATTCCTCTCCCACCGCTGACAATTGTTTCTACCATGGTTATGCGGTAAAGCAGCCAGTGGCTTGGAAAGAATATCGTGCGCAGTACTGGTAAAAGAAACTCCAGGAAAGCATGAATAGGTGCATTGGCCACTGTGATATAACTGAAATAATGTTGAAAACGGAGTTAAACACCATATAATCAATCAATCAATCAATTAATCAATCAGCATGTTAAGGAATAAAAAGATTCAGTGTCTGCCAGAATCTTTAACCCTCATCCTGCTAAATAACTGAAATAAAACTTTCAGGCCCAGAGTAAAAACCCGAAAAATGTTATTTCAAACTTATTATTATTTTGAGAAAAGTATCTCCATATCAGACAGTGTAGATCAAAGATCAGACTGCACGTTCTGTGCAGTCTGATCATTATCTACACTGTCCGCAAAAGGTCAGCGAGTCGCGCTCAGCAGCTTAAGGGTAAAAATCATTCGTTTTTACAAACCACATAAATTGTCGTAATCATTTGTTGAACATAATATTATACTTTTTAACCCGTTACAAAATAGGCTAAGCCTGTGTCCTAACGACCTTATGGAAAAGAACTGTTGAAACAATGTTGGAAAATGAGAAAATGCTTTTAATCAGCATTTCCACCTTTTCCAACAATGTTTCCTACGGTACCCCTTCATAGACAAATACCATTTTTGAAGCTTGTCTACTGGTAATATGTCGCCGTGCAATAGTTTCAAAATGGACAATTCCGAATTTTTGCAGTCTGAATAACCCTAAGGCTGCTAAGCTCGACTCAAGAACCTTTAGCGGACAGTGTAGAACGTGCAGTCTGATCTTGGATGTGCACTGTCCGATAAGGAGATATATTTCACAAAATACCTTTGAAATAGCAAAATTTGGGTTTTTAGACTAGCGAAGCTAGTCTATAGGCATCATGGTTGACCCAGAGTCAAAGTAAACAAAAAAACCCACAGTTGCCAAATACTGCCTCACAGTAAAATACTTCTTTCTATTAGAAATCCTAATTCTGTTATATATGACAATTTTGACAAAAACCAATAAATCTTTACCACTCCAATTTGGATAGGTCTTATTACAAAGTAACAGACTGAACAAGATGTCATTTATAAGGTGCAAGATCTTGTAAATTAAGTGACCTATGCAAAGCAGGCTATTATAAGTTATTCCTATACCACTGTAACATTATGAATGAATCTAAAAATAGATACACCTAGGTAAGTTGTAGCAAATCCCAGCTGCATTAACTCTCTCTGGACAGGGAACCCTTATCATTCCTTCAGTCCACATTAAATTTGTGTTCTGTAACAGCTTTGAATTTCGTTTCGTAAAGAGTTAAATACTTCACTACATCTTCCACTATTGAATATTGACTTATTGATTGCATGGTGTTTAACGCCGTTTTCAACATTATTTCGGTGATATAATGAAGGCCAGTGCACCTATCCATGCTTTCCTGGAGTTTCTTTTACCAGCACCACCGCGACTCCGTGACCTTTTGTGGACAGTGTGTATTAAGATCAGACTGTACAGCAGTCTTTTCTTGGATCTACACTGTCCGATAAGAGGATATATTTTCTCCAAAATGTAACTTCGAAATAGCAATATTCAGGTGTTTACCATTGGCTTGAAAGTTTCATTTAATTTTTCTAGCAAGTTAAGCAGTCAACCAATAGCATGCATAGCCCCGGTAGCTCAGTCGGTAGCATATAGGACATGAGAACAGGACGTCGCTGGTTCGATCCCAGGCTCGGCCAATTTCTTTCTGAAGATTGATGATAGTCATTGCGGCAGGATTTATTCCTCTCTCAAGTTTTGATGGTGGTTATGTGGGAAAGCAGCCAGCGGCTTGGAAAGAACATTGTGTGGAATACTGGTAAAAGATACTCCAGGAAAGCATGGATATGTGCACTGGCCGCCGCTATATAACTAAAATAATGTTGAAAATAGGGTTAAACACCATACAATCAGTCAATCAATCAAATTCGCCAGTCTGTCAGTACTTTCAGTACTTTGATTACTATCGGCTTGAAAGTTTCATTTCACTTATTTAGCAAGATAAAGGTTTAGAGTGAAAGGCGTAGCTACAGGAGACTGCTTCCAAATAACTGAGAGGAAGGGCACAGATGCTTGTAGCGAGCACTTGCCCTCTTTAAGGATCATGGTTTTCAAATATTTTTCCGATATGTCAATCAATTTACAATGCCCTTCGGTTGATAAGTTACTCAAAAGTTGCTACATGCCAAGTATTTCATATATATAGAATCTGAAATGAGTTTCAGAAAAAATTGTTTTAGAGGAGTCTGGGAAAAAATGTTATGAAGCCAGCCTTTGGCGTTCTTAATAACATTTTTTTCTTGACGAGTTTAATAAAATTTTATCTCACAAGCCAACGAATGTCAGATTCTTTTTATCACATAACGAACGAACGAACGAAAATGAATGAATGAATGAATGAGCTTTGGTCATTTAGAGCCTCATATCTGTATGGTCAATATCTGCCTACTTAAAAGTTAAAACGAAAAGATATGATTGTGTATAGTATATTTAAGGAAATGATAGCTGAAAAGTGAGAAAGTATGGAGCCTCCACTGGGATCAAAACACTCCCATTTAAGAGGTCCTAATGAGATAAGATGTCTGTATAGTCTGTATAGTGTTTAAAGCCATTTTCAACATCATTTCAGTTATATCACGGCGGCCAGTGCACCTATCCATGCTTTCCTGGAGTTTCTTTTACCAGTACTCCGCACAATATTCTTTCCAAGCCACTGGCTGTTTTCCCACATAACCATCGTTGAAACAATGGTCAGCGGTGAGAGAGGAATGGGTCCTGTCGCGATGACTATCATCAAAGATAAGATGTGGAAAGCCTTTTGTCTGTAGCAAAAGGTAAATCCTAGTTAGAGTAATATAACTAACAGGGGATAAGGGGTTAAGCTGGGGGATTTTCATGGGTAAAGGAAAGATGCTAAATATAGGGTCAAGACATATTTCACAAATAATAGATAAGAGGATGCAAAACCATCTAGATGCATGCGCGGTAATATCCATAATATAAACAACCCATTCACTTCCATGAAATACGTACAAAATGACGTCAAAAATGATGTCATAGAATTGTGATATCAAACGTGTATACAATAAGATACGGAAATTCGTAATGGGTATATTACACTGAAAACGAAGGATAAAACATTGTTAAAAGGACATAAATCGGAAGCAGATATAATGTTTAAAACAAATGGGATGGTTGAGAAAGAGGCCATCTATTGTGATGTAACTAATGCCCGTGGCTTGCACCGTGCCGTGCTCACCAGAGTGTGGGTCAGACTTCAATAGTATAGTCTATATAGCACATTTGTATGGGTGCAAGTTGGTGGGTGATAATTGACATATACCGCTGGATTGTGCTTTAATCATTCAGACTCACAGAAGCTGTTCAGCGACAGCAAGCAAACCTCGTGCTGACCTTCAGACTGCATCTGTAGTCAACATATCCTCGTAAATCATTCGCAACAAGGTTGCATGAAATCGGACCAGTGCCGGCTACGGTAGGATAAGAGTGTCCCGAACCCTACTGGTTAGACACTAATGGAAAGTCTTCTTCACAGATGCTTGCTAGATTATACAGCCAGGCGAGCTAGGATATGAAGATAGCCAGAGGAAAGATTTAATCATTATCCTGCAAATGACTTAAATGAAACTTTCAAGTCGCTGGTAAATATGTTGGTATTTCATAGTTAATGGAGATTTGGGAAATAACTCCTTATCGGACTGTGTAGATTCAAGATCAGACTGCACATTCTCTGCAGTCTGATCTTGATCTACACTGTCCGCAAAAGGTCTGTCAGTCGCGCTTACAACATTGCTGCACACGAACATCATGGATATGATACCATCTTCATCTGGGGCGGAATCAGCCGCAGCGGGTGTATAGAACTCGTTGTCTTTGGCCAGTGCACATTGACTGCCCAGCGGTATTGAGATGAGTTGCCATAGATGGGTACCCATGCTGCCAATGTGGCGCAAAAGTGCCTGTAAATAGAGGATATCACATGTCTGGATTGCCCAGTGCATTGCCCAAAAGTAAGTCTAGATGTGTGGCATAGTTTGCAGGTTCCGATTTGCGCCGGTCAGGTGTGGCGAAAAAATATGTAGGAGCCTAGTGCTATGCTTGAGAATGGAACAGCTTTCCACGGGAACCTGACAGCGGGGAGCAAGAGGACGATGTCATGCTGTCATTAACACGATCGGTTGATTGTATGGTGTTTAACGCTGTTTTCAACTTTATTTTAGTTATATCGCGGCGGCCAGCGCACTTATCCATGCTTTCCTGGAGTTTCTTTTACCAGTACTCCGCACAACATTCTTTCCAAGCCACTGGCTGCTTTCCCACATAACCATCGTTGAAACAATGGTCAGCGGTGAGAGAGGAATGAATCCTGTCGCAATGACTATCATCAATCCTCGGAAAGAAATTGGCTAAGCTGGGGATCGAACCAGCGACCTCCTGTTCTCAAGTCCTGTACGCTACCGACTGAGCTACTGGGCTTGGCTCATTAACATGAACGGGTCACATGCTTGATACCAAATATATACCATCTTGCATCATTTGCTCTTTTGGCAAAAATCTTGAAAATGATATATATTAAACAAATATTTAATTTTTTTTAATGGTCTTTATTGTCAAAAACTAAAGATATTGTAAAATCATAACGCAAAAAGATTCTGTATTAAAGAGGCACTAATTGAGCTGTAGTGAAAATCACAATATTGCAACGTCAACATATAAACTATGTACTTTACCCTTTACAACACAATCCTAAGTTCTAACGACCCTAAAGAAGGCCTTTGAAAACATTGCTGCTAAACAGCATTTTCTCCTTTTGCCACAATGTTTTCTACCCCATCAAAGCCAGAAATCATCACTTGAGCTAAACTCAATTCGTCGTCTTCACACGCTTTCAATTTGGAACAGTCTAAAATTTTGTCTTTTGGTAAAGAGTAAATATTCTTGGTGCTTCTAAATTTTTTAATAGCACGCGTGTACCAGTGGGTCAACTGCTGCCATTGAGTTTCGGTAAAATACGATAATGAAAATCTGGAGGCAGCCTCAAATCAGTAAAAGAGTCCTCTGGGAGTTTACAGTATGCGATTTATAACCAACGCTGCGATACTCATCTCCTATCTATGCAGTTTAAACCTTCAGAACAATAAATAAATATGGAGAGACTTTCGAGGGAGTTGAAAACAAAGATAGCAGACATTGTATATTTTGGGGTTGCAAAATATCAGACAGTGTACATCCAAGAGCAGACTGCAAGGAACGTGCAGTCTGATCTTGATCTACAATGTCCGCAAATGCAATCTCAAGTTTTTCCCTACCTCTAAAAGGGTTACAGAGGTTTAATATCGTCTAAGAGGGATTCAGCAGTTTATCTAGAAGTAGACGAGATCAATGTGAACTTTGTTTGGACTGGGGGTTGATGTTGCAGGAGGGTGTAATGATTAACATGTCCCGGGTTATAGAAAACATACTGATGCTTGTATTTGTGGAAGAAAATACAATAAATATACTGATAATCCAAGCTCATCAATTTTTAAGTAAGATCTATTTCTGTCCATGTGAATGACTGTTACATATTTATGTTCAGTCCAAAAAGAAACTAAATAAAACCACTTACACGTTAGTGACGTATAATTAGATTTTCGAAGCTATCGGCTGTTTTTCAACGTAAAAGGAATGGTTCCTACCGCAATGACTATCTTCAATCGACGGAAAGAATTTGCCCGAGCTGGAAATCGAACTAGCTTCCCCTGGGTTCCTACCCATGCATGTTTACATTTGAGCTTCTAGACTTGGCCCATTTACATGTAATCCTTAGGCTGCTAAACGCGACTCAAGGATTTTTCTGCGGACTGTGTAGATCAAGATCAGACTGCACAGAATGTGCAGTCTGATCTTTGATCTGCACTGTCCGTTACGGTGATATTTTTCCTCCTTGAAATAACTGCGTGATAACCACATTTGGATTATTACCATCGGCTGAAAAGTTTCTTTTAATTTATTTAACAGTTTAAGGGTTAAAATTAACCCTTTACCAGACGACAAAATTTTAACCGTGTCCAAACTGAAAGCATTTGCAGACGACAATTTCAACGTGGCCCTAATGGTGCAATTTTTCTTTTATAGGGTAGAAAAATATTGTGGGAAAAGGAGAAAATGCTGGTTACCAGCATTTTCTCCTTTTCCCATAACGTTTTCAAAAGGCTTCTTTCTCAGGTTCGTTAAAAAGCGTCATTGTGCGGTAAAGGATTTAGTAATTAGAACCAAAACAATGGATTTTTCTGTCGACTCTTTAGATTCTGCCGGGTTAAAGGGGGCTATCAAGATTTTTGCAATTAAACAAATTTCCGAAATGTTTTATTAATGAAGTAATTATTCAGCATTATTAAGTAATTATTCAGTATTTGTTGGCCAAGGCTTGTGGGAATGTCAGATAATGGATAGCACGCGTCGATTATGTGTAATCGTATTTAAATAAGCATGATGACGTCATATCCGGGTCTACTCAGTTGATACGCCTCACAGAGAAACTTTTAAACCTTTCTAAAATCTTTTTCCCTAGTCTTATTAAATGAAAAGCTCTTAAATGTCATTGTTTTACGTGAAGAAGCACCAATGAAATTGAAACTTTGAGCACAAAAATCAACTTTTATAGGAACACGGGTCCTGGGTTCGTATTCACCAACCATTCTTAAGAATATTTTCAGTCTTATGCTTCAAGATTTTCTAAATTTGAAAGTAACACATCCTCTGATTGGCTGAACTGAATGGTTTAGCCAATCAGAAGTTGCGTTACTTTGAACTTAGAAAATTCTGGAGAATGTGACGAAGAACGTTTTTAAGAATGGTTGGAGAATACGGACCCCTATCTTATAAAAATAAACGGAGTCTGCGATTGCATCAGGACTATCCTGATAATTAAACACGAAAATTGCCCTGAATGTAACTTTCTAGTTTTTCTAAGGCTTGCAGAGAAATATATCTTGTAGTATCTATCATAGGCACTTGGTTTCCGAAACTTTCAGTGTCACAACTTGCATTTTTTTTTTTCTGTAAACTACAGATACGAGATTTTTCGCAGCGGCCATGTTTTTTCACTGAGACTGGGCCTTGGACATACAGAAAATTGACCAACAGCGGAAAGTTTCGGCCGGGTCAGCCTGTGCGGACTGCGCTGGCTGACCTGGGTCGATACTCTTCACGGAAGCCCCCTTTCCTCAGAGCAAGACTCAAATGTAGGTTGTGAAACTGACAGTTTGGGAAACCGAGTATCTATGCTATTCATTGCTGTTTTCTAAAAGAATTCTGGTCTACAACAAAGAAATCTAAATAGGTCACTTTTCCATTTGCTTTTCATCAAAAGCACCTTGCTACATTAAACTGAAACACGCGAGGCAGTCATAAGGATTTGAGAGAATAATGTATAGCCAGTATACAGTGGTAATCAATTGTTGGTGTGTGTGGGGGGGGGGGGTATTTTCTTGATGCAGCTACTGATGTTAACCCATATTCTGGTAAATAAGTTAAATGAAAATTTCAAGCTGATGGTAATAACCTGAATGTTGCTATTTCAATTTTTAAGGGAAACATATCTCCTTATTGGACAGTGTAGATCCAAGATCAGACTGCACGTTCTGTGCAGTCTGATCTTGATCTACACTGTCCGCAAAAAAATCAGTGAGTCGCGTTCAGCAGCCTAAGGGTTAATTTGTTTGGTGTTAAATGCTGTTTTACATTGAACTTCGATTATTCGCACCTACTTACGCGTTCCTGGGGTTCTTTTCATTATTCCAATTATATAGATCGGCGGACAGTTCACCTATCCATGCTTTCCTGAAGTTTTGTTACCAGTACTTCGCACAATATTCTTACAAAGCCACTGGCTGCTTTCCAACATAACCATCGATCATAATAATGATCAGCGGTGAGAAAGGAATGAACCCTATCGTAATGACGACCATAAATTAAAAGAAACCGGCCGAGCTAGGGTTTCGAACCAGCGCCTGCTTTCCTGAGCCAGTAGAAACTGAGTTCAGCGGCAAGAAAGGAATAATCCGGTTGTAAAGCCTGGCATATGTATCTAGAGGCACTTTAAGGCCCACGGCCTGAGCCGGGATTCAAACTAACAAGCCACCCGCGTTACCACTGAGCTTCCGTTACTCGGCTTGACTTCTCAAGGTTTTAATTTTTTAGAAGAAGTCAAAATGTTAGACTTGTCCAAATTGAAAGCAATTTATATGTAACAGCGACAAATTATATGTAACTCAAATGCTGCCATTTGTGTTTGAAAGTATAGAAAACATTTTGGGAAAAAGACAAAATTCTGTTTACCAGTATTTATCATTTTTCCCACTATGTTTTCAAACAAACCTTTCCTCAGAGTAGTTACGACACAGAATTGTGTGATATCAGGTTGAAGTAATTCCTTGTCTGTAAGTTTGTGTTTTTTTGCTTTTCATTTCTAAAGCAACAAGAAATCTGTTTCGCCATTTCACTGGCCCAATGAAGAGTTTTGTTCATAGCGGATATATAGGATCTGGCATGAGTTGCTTTTTGAGATCAAATTTTATCAAACAAGTCTGCAAAAAATATTAAGCGAGCCTTCGGAGAGCTTAATAACATTTTTGTGGACGAGTTTAATAAATTTTCACGTCAAAAGCCAACGAATGTCGGATTCTTTTTATCACATAACTGTATAACAAGAATTATAGTCATTGATGTGTTAAAACATAGGCATACATGTCATGAAACTTACATGAAACCTTTTCGCTTCTTTGACAGGTACATTACGAAAGAAAAATAGTTCAAAGAAATTTGCATATATTGATTTTGTTTTGAATCTAAAAGTGAAAATACATCCCTGTCGCCTGTGGCATGTGAAACGGATTGCAACCGTTGGCCATTTTTTTCATCGTCGAAAACCACGTTGTATTGCTATGAAAAATCCTTAATTTGGTGAAAAAACGGTAGACTAATTCGAACATTTCCGTTTTTTTTTTCTAAGTATTGGCTTGAACAGGAATGCTCTGGGAAAAACTGAGAGCTCCAGGTCTGACTTCCCGCATTCCTTTTTCAGATACTATTTGCAGGATGTGTCTGATAGTTTTGGGTCATGCTCTGTGAAAAGAGGGATTAATGTATCTGCAAAAATAATGTCTTGATCAGTCCGGACAGGCTAAACTGTGTCGAAACTTATTGCTTATGGTAAATTTTCTGCAAGTCCAAGGACCAATGTACCAATGTACCTCATGATTCAGTCGGTTGTTATACAAAATGGATTGAATAGATCCATCATTATGCGATGACTTGCTTAGTATCATGCATCACGGAGATGCATTAAAACCCTTTTTGCCAGACCATGGCTCATATGTTTATATCTTGAACTTTTAACCCTTTACAACATAAATCCGAGTTTTAATGACCCTGAGAAAGTAAGATTTTAAAAAATCAGTGGGGAAAATTCTGTCACTATCATTTTCTTCCATATTGTTCTCTAACCTTTCAAAGACCCACCCAATTATTTGAGTCACACTCCATTTGCTCTTTGCAACTGCTTTCAAATCGGACAAGTCTATTTTTGTTCTTGTCTGTTAAGAGTTAAGTATAGAAAAAGAAATCGAGATATTTTTTCCAATAATTCTTCGTTAATTCTACCTACACATGAGCCATTCTCTGTGAAAATGGGGCTTAATGCACCTGCGAAAAGTATCGACCAGGTCAGCCTGCGCAGTCCGCGCAGACTGACCTGGGCCGAAACTTTTCGCTATTGGTCAGTTTAGTTTTCTACGTGTCGATCATTCTACCTCATGATTCAGTCGGTTGTTAAAAAGAAACGGCTATCATTGATTCGGTATCATGCAGCACAGAGATGCATTAAGCCCCCATTTGCCAGAGCACGGTTTACATATTTTGTTGGTGATACTCGTGCTTGAGTTACTGAGAATATTTATCGTTCTAAGCCTGGTCAGGATTCAAACAATAAAGTATAATTTTCTGAGAAAGTAGGACAGCCTATAAATCTGATTATATGGAGTGAACAATGAGCGTGACACTCACCAGTGGGAGAATACAGAATATCTAAATGGCATCAATAATTTACACTGTTATAAATTCTATCATGCACAGACAATGTAAATATAAAAATGTCAATACAGAGAAACATCAAGGGAATTCCTCAGAACAAATGTAAATATGTCGGGACCAGTCACTGTTTCCTAATAATTGTGCAGTCGTTCCATTCTGTTTCACATTTCTGTCTCGTATGATTAATGATTTCTCCCGATTCATTTATCTTTGATACGGTACTACGAACTTATGAACCATACGATTGTGTTGGTTTTGCACTGCGAGAGAAAAATGCCCTATAAAATAGAGGTTTAATGCATCTGCAAAAAGTATCGATCCATGTCAGCCTGTGCAGTCCGCACATTTCTGTCTCGTATGATTAATGATTTCTCCCGATTCATTTATCTTTGATGCAGTTCTAAGAATTTATGAACCATACGATTGTGTTAGTTTTACACTGCGACAGAACGAGAATAGATTTTTTTTTTAAATATCTCTACCCACCTTTGGACTTCATAAAGTAAACCGATTAAGAAACAGACTGGAAAATCAGGGAAAATTAACTTAAGCCGAAATATACAAAAACTCAACCTTTTTCGACAGCAAAATATAATTATAATACATCGAAACTCGGACAGACTATTATCTAATACGCTTGAAAAACAAACAGACAGTTTAGATCAAAGATCAGACGACACGTTTTGTGCGGTCTAATCTTGATCTATGCCGCACACAAAAACCACGAATTTCCCCTGTGGCACTTAAAAGGTTAGAAGGAAACAAAAAATGCTCTAAAACGGTCTGAATATTTGCCGATCATGCAGAACTACTTTATGGGAGCGTATGATAATACGAAGGTGTTCTTTGGTTTCACTGTTTTCTCTCAAGAGTTGATGCAGTTATACGAAAACACAGGCCGCTTAACCCTTTACCATTCAATTCCGACTTTTAACGACCCTGAGAAGCCTTTTGAAAACATTGTGAGAAAAGGAGTAAATGCTGGTAAAATCCTGGTAACGAGCATTTTCTCCTTTTCCCACAATGTTTTCTACCCTTTCCAAAATAAATTTCAAATTTTCAGTCACATTTATTTTGTTGTCTGCAGCTGCTTTCAATTTGGACCAGTCTAAAATTTTGTCGTTTGGTAAAGGTTTAAAAATGATGATAATTCTATTCAACTCTAAGAACCGGGGCATCTTTCACCAACCATCATAAACAAATTTCTTATTCTTAATCACAAGACAATGCATCTGATTAGCTATTTCAAAATATCTCAGCCAATTAGATGGTTACCCTTTGAATTTGGAAAACAGAACAATATTTAGCATGTTTGGTAAATATGAAAACAAGATGTGAGTAAAAACATACAGAGCACGTTTAAAGGCACAGAACACCCGTAAACTGTATGAATAATTGGACTCAATAGATAACTACATGTATCTTATGGTGCCGTATCTTTACAGTGTTCATTCGAATTGTTCTCTCAATATTTCGACGAAAGCATGAAGCTCAAGTAACTTAAAATAATTGCATGAAGCAGGAGAACATCATTAGCAAATTTTTGGCCAATGAACACTATAAAATCGCATGACTATCTGTGGTTTAAGGAAACTATAAATAGCATAAATATCTGTGGTTGATAGAGACTTATAAACCGCACGAATATCTGTGGCTGATAAAGACCTATAAACCGCATGAATATCTGTGGTTGATAGAGGACTATAAACCGCACGAATATCTGTGGTTGATAGAGGACTATAAACCGCACGAATATCTGTGGTTGATAGAGACCTAAAAATCCCATGAATATCTGTGGTTGATAGAGAACTATAAACCGCACGAATATTTGTGGTTGATAGAGACCTGTAAATCGCATGAATATCTGTGGTTGAAGAAAACTATAAGCCGCACAAATATCTGTGGTTGATAGAGACCTGTACATTGCATGAATATCTGTGGTTGAAGATAACTATAAATGGCATGAATATCTGTGGTTGATAGAGACCTATTTTATGGTGCCGTATGATTATTTTGTACAACCATTCTTTGGTATAAGCATGTCAGTGCGGCATACAATTGAGACATCGCAAATTTGATTATATGAAACGATAATTCGCTTGACTGATACTCAAACGAGACAGAGTCTAAAATCTATAGTATCCATTGCTAGGAACCCGCCATGAGATACCTTAAGTGCGATTACACCTATTAAATATTAATATACTCCAGATATGCTGACCTGTCATTGATGATCATTTGAGCCAGGCTCCGTGAAAAGGGGGCTAAAAATATCTGCGAAAAGTTTCGACCCAGGTCATCCTGCGTAGTCCGCGCAGGCTGACCTGGGGTGAAACTTTTCGCTATCGGTCAATTTTTTTGTATGTCAAAGGACCAGTCTACCCCATGATTAAATCGGTTGTTATTTAAACAGTGGCTATTATGGATCCATAATCATGTGAAGGTTTGCTTGGTATTATGCATCGTGGAGATGTATTAAACCCCCTTTTGTCAAAGCATGGCTCATTTGTAGTTGATAGCTTTGGAATAACCATGCAGAAAACCAGCAACTGTTTGTGACAAACGTTTGCTCCTTTTCCCAAAGTGCTTTCTATACTGCCCCAAAACAACATTTTACTTTCCTTTAATTTTTCGGCGTAACCGTAAAAACTAGCTTTTGCCCTTCTTTTTGCTATTAGTCTAGAATGAATGAATGGCAAAATGCTATTGCTGGAAAACGTGCACTTGTTCATTCTGCGGGCCTCTACTGACCTTTTTGAGGGCTTGTTTGTGGGGTACATTTATGACACCAATATCTAAGGGTTGCTACCTTTAATTGATACCTAGCGGACCTAATTCACAACTTAGCAGGTGGTTATAGCGTAGGGATAACTGTTTTCTTATCCTGATTGGATAATATTATATTTCTATACGTTAGCCAATAATGCAGTACCGTACAGTATACAGGGTGTCCCAAAATATATGTCCCAGTTTCTAAGTTCAATTTTACAATTACTGTTTAAAAAAAATTTTAGATGTTTTTGATAATATCATAAAGAGCAATCTAGTTATGTGGAATACCTAGTAGCAAAACTGAACGTTGAAACTGGGACATATATTTTGGGACACCCTGTACATGTATTTTCAAACATTTTTAGGAGCAACCGCTGTATTTTCAACGATTAGTCTATTTAAAATCTATACATAAAAATATATATCAAATCAGCCATGCTCTGGAAAAAGGGGGCTTAATGCATCTGAGAAAAGTATCGACTCAGGTCAGCCTGCGCAGTCCGCGCAGGCACACCTGGGCCGAAACTTTTCGCCACTGGTCAATTTTTCTGTATGTCAGAGGACTAGTCTACCTTATGATACAGTCGGTTGTTAAACAAAATGGAATTTATTGATCCCTGACTATGTAATGCCTTGCTTGGTATGATGCATCACGGAGATGCATTAAGCCCTCTTTTGCCAGAGCATGGTTCAAATGTTTTATTTTCAAACGATACAGTATGCAAAATCATTATAGAAAAGATGATACTGCTGGCGCGATTACGTTTCATTATTTCCCTAAAAGACATATGCCACAGTTTTTTTTTTTTTTTTTTTTTTTTTTTCTATAGACAGATTTTTTTTTTTTTTTTCATTTTCATTTTCGCTCAGATGATAATATAATGTATGCGAAGTAAAAAGAAAATGAAAAGAAAATCATATGTTGCTGAGCGAAATACAAAGACACAGTTCTTCTAAGGGGATTACTCTTGTCAAAATTACAGAAAATATGCTTTAATTTCAAACCTAAAAAAATGGTTCTTAAAGTAACAAATACTGCTCAAACAAACGATTATTCCTAGAAATGTGATATTTGCCAATAGTAAAAAGGATTAATGTAAAGAATTAAGGCACTACACAGATCACAGGCGTAATTAGAAATGTTCTTACGTGCCAACATAGGCTTATTTTCTGATCAATTTTCTGCAATAAAAAAATCAGTAGGTAGATTTCTTTTTTAAATTTTGCACCGAAATAGTGCTCTTTAATATCTTGTAAAATAATTTAAGAAAAGTATATCAAACGGGGCATTTTTTAGAGATATGGTGCAGTTCTAAAAATTATTGACATAATAAATTACCTCCCTTTATAATAGATGTCTATTTTGACGTGATTTGGCACCCCGATTGTTTGTAAATCTCCCATTTTTCTACCGTGTCTGTGATTTCCAGATATTTAACCCTTTACCACACAATCCCGACTTATAACGACCCTGAAAGAACAGGCTTTTGAAAACATTGTAGGAAAAGGAGAAAATGCTGGTAACCAGCATTTTCTCCTTTTCCTACAATGTTTTCTAACCTATCAAAAAGATAAATCATCAGTTTAGCAACACTTAATTTGTCTTCTGCAAATGCTTTCAATTTGGACCAGTCTAAAATTTTGTTGTTTGGTAAAGAGTTAAAAGGCAACCGACATATTACTGTTAAAAATATGCTATCTTTCTGTCATACTAACCTAGTGGAATATACAGTAATACATTTTATATAACAGAAACATTTGCAAGACAGTGAGCAGGAGAAACTGTGGCATTTGTCCTTAACAAAGAACCACAAAAGAGTTTCGTTGTTCATAATGATAGTACCTCTAACGCCATTTATCGTTTTTTAAACAAAGATCGTTTTTATCAGCTCGGCTGCTATCGAAGTCGTCGTGCAAAAACTTTCACATTTTATAATATCTCTGCTATTACTGAAGGTATTTACTTCAAGCTTGGACTAGTTGTTAATAATCAATAGGGAAGGCTATACAACAAGGTATCTTGACACAGTTATGTCCCTTTTTCGACTTGGATTTTTCACTGAAAATCAAGCAACCGCAGCCGAGCGTTGGCACCCGCAGACGGTGCTCTTGTTTGTATTTACTGATAGCTCATGTCATTTTCAATACCAGTATAGAAAAACCACTTTAACTTGTCATTTAATGAATATTCTGTCTTCTTACGTGAACTATTTATAGATCTCCGACAAATTTTCGATTTTATAGGACGTTTACCTCGGGATCATGTGTCCAGGTATTTTACATTTTACCTCTACACCATGTACACGGAGACAAGATCATTTCATTATACAAACATATAAACTCTCATCCTGCTAAATGAGTTGATTGGAAATTTGATGCCGATAGTAAAGAAAATCAGAATGATACCATTTAAAACTTATGTTTTGGAGAAAAATATCTCCTTATCTGATAGTTTAGATCCAAGATCGGACAGTACGTTCTTTGCAGTCTGATCTTGATCTACACTGTCCCCAAAAGGTCAGTGAGTTGCACTTAGCAGCCTACGGGTTAAACATTTGAACTCCGTTCAGAAGGGGCCTCGGCAAATATCGGAGAAAAACCGAAGACGGTCACGGAGAAAAAGTAGTGATAAGTCAAAGCGGTTTCGCAATATTTAGTAAAGATATAGAGGATATTTGTTTTTTTCGGTGAAAGATCGAAATTTATTTCATCGAGTGAACATCATCGGTAATATTTTCACGAGTGGCGCAGCAGCCACTCGTGAAAATATCACCGATGATGTTCACTCGATGAAATAAATTTAGATCTTTCACTTAAAAAAAACAAATATTTTATTTATTTCATGCTTCTAACGCCATTTTTTGTCAAGACTTCCATAAAAATCAATACAAACTCTCTGTGGTCGGTATTCTCACTGGTCGTACCCGTGTAATATCGAAAAATATTTTCACCGCTATTTCTCGATATCCTACTGGAAAGCATGAAATAAATTTTGGTCATTATCAATATTTGTATTTTTTTTTTAATTCAAATTTGTCAAGGGTAAATTAGATGCAGGAGGTGATGAGTTATTTATCCTTTGCAGTCCGCGCAGGCTGACCTGGCTGAAACTTTTTGTTTTTTGTCAATTTTCTGCATGTCAAAGTACCAGTCTATCTCAGGGTTCATTAGGTTGTTACATGAAAACGAATTTTAGGGATGTATAATACTGTGATGACTTGCTTGGTATCATTTATCACAGAGATGCATTAAGCCCCCATTTCTCACAGCATGACCCATTTTTACTGTTTAGATTAAAAAAAATCACATAAAACTTTCTCGAATCACTTTTTTGTAATGAGCGGTTGAAGCCGGAGAAACCAGCCACGGCACGCGCCGGAACTTGTGCAACTACGCCGTTTTGCGAAAAAAAAAATGACGTCATTGTTGCTAAGAAGTATACGCGTGGAAAGTTTTTTATTTTCATGTATAATAAAACCCAAGAAATTCAGCGAACGTTTTTTTTATTAAATCAACAATGTTGCGGAAATAGGTGGAATTATCCCCTCTAGAAACTGTTTCATTCTACTTTCGGTGTAAATGTCAAAGAGCTATCTACTTCTGTATGTACTCATTTGAAACCGAACTAAAACTGTAAACATGGCCCCGTGTATGGTATATACGTAGGCTAATGCAGGATGCAGGATATTTTTTGTCTGTCATTCGTTTAATGTGATAAATAGAATCTCACAATCGTGTTTATGTATTATCATTTTTATCAAACTCATTGACTAAAGTGTATTTGACGCTCGCCAAGGCTCGCCTCATACATTTTTAGTCAACTCGTTTGATACAAATGATAATACATAAACACTTATGTAAGATCCTCTATGTTTACAATAGACGACATTGATTCTGTCAGTGCCAAATAAGTAAACTCGACCAATTTCGACTGCTATAAATTCAATCTACCGAAACTCATAAAGGTTCTTATCGTATAGGCTTGACGAAAAAGGATGGCGGCATAGATCAAATATCAGACTGCACGTTCTGTGCAGTCTGATCTTGATCTATACCGTCCGGATAAGTCCCTGTTTTTGACTATGGAAAAAAAAAAGAGATAATCCGTTCTCAGCATTCCGCGCCCTTTGACGTTCTTTGCAAAGAGAGTAGGCCAGTGGCTGTACTCACCAACAATTGCAAATTCCATTCTAAGTCTATTTCTGAAGAAGGACTTTTTTTTTTTTCAAATGTAATCGATAAAACTCTTTCCTACCAAGTGAGACAATTTGATAAAAAAAAAAAACAAGAAGGCTTTGGAAAACATAGTGAAAAATGTGTGTTTTTTTTTTTATTTGAAAAGACCTCAATTTTTGATTGGCTAAACCAGATGATTACGCCAATCAAAATTTGTGTTCCCTATAGATAATTCAAAGATAGACTAAGAATGTCGTTTGGAACGGTCGGTGACTAAAGACTGAAATCAACGTTCACGTCTCTGATTTTCGTCTGCTTCCCTGATCCTGACAAACTAACTCTTTACCAGACGACAAATATTTAGACTCTTCTTATTTGAAAGCACTTGCAGACGACAAATTAAATGCGAATTAAATGATAGGCTATTGATTCCGCATGGTAGAAAACTTCGTGGGAAAAGGAGAAAATGATGGTTACCAGCATTTTCTCCTTTTCCCACGATGTTTTCAAGAGCTTTCTTCTTCAGTATCGTTAAAACTCGAGATTATGTGGTAAAGGGTTCATGGTTGCAGCTCTGTTTTACACATACAGAATCAAAAAGTTTTCTTTTTTTTAATCATCATCATCATCATTATCATCGTAAGCTCAAAATTATAATCATAAAATGAAAAGAATAAACATGTGCTTACCACATATCGATACTCCAGTCAGAAATAAACCAACTATCCAGAACCGCATTTTCAAACAGAAAATATATATATTTTTTTTTTTTTTTCCTTTAAATCGAATTGTAAAAATAAACAAATCTTATTCGATCAAGCGCAATTCAGTCAGAAAATTCTTCAAAAGCCCCAATCACAAATATAAAATTCTATTTGAAAATTCCGAACCGCCTCCTCTTCAGTGAACATAACTAATCGGGGGAAAAACTACCCCTTGGAACACCAACTGACGTTTGAAGCGGCAGTTCCGATGAATAAGTGTTAATTAGTTTTTCGTTCTGCTTTTCAAATGGCGGATATTCCTCTTACACACATTTGGATGCCTTGGTTTTTGCCCGTATGACAAACGTCATTCGGATACATCGCATACCTCTGTTGACAATATGTTCTCCGAAATGTTAGCACAGGAAAGAATTGTCAATATTTTCTGATGCGCGATTAATCCCTAAAGCGGTAAGTAAAATATCATTTGGTTTTTGGGGGCATAGTAGATCAAGATCAGACTTCTTTTTGCCGACAGTGTAGATCAAAGATCAGACTGCACAGAGTGTGCAGTCTGATCTTTGATCTACACTATCCGCTATTTTGTGAAATATTTTGGCATAAAGAAATCCTTGGAAATGCAATGCTTTGACCTGCTTTCCTGATTTAGACAGTCCACTTAATGTAGATAGTGCTTTAAGGGTTAAATCAGGTATTGGACAATAGCAATATGTCCACCAGAGCACAATGCAATGTAGTTGCAAGCAAGAAAACCGGAATTCAAAGCCTCGCTGGTGGCATTTATCAAATGACATTGTCCTTTGGCAAAACACTAAAAAGTCTCTGTGTCGTGTATTTTAAAGTCAAAAAAACATGCATGGATGAGGTGTTGTAATATGATTAAAAACTGTTTAAAGTGGCCTAATTATTATTTTTTTTTTTAGTCCTAAAACGAACAAAGAATCAAAATATACCCCCCTTGGAATCGATCTTTTGTAGACTGTTTTAATTATGGTATTTAAAGCTGAGCCACACTCTGTAAAACGGAGGCTTAATGCATCTGTAAAAAGTATCGACCCATGTCAGCCTTCGCAGACTCAAAACTTTTTCCTATTGACCAATTCTCTACACATCAAAGGACCAGTGTACCTAATGGTTAAGCTGGTTGTCCTACAAAGTGGATTTAGTGGATCCCAAAACATGTACTGACTTAGGCCTACTTGGTATAATGTATCGTGGAGATGCATTAAGCCCCCTTTTCCCAGAGCATGGCTCGTATTACCTCGAAAAGAACTGGAACTTTCAACATGATTTTAAACTCCAACCTCATTCAGCAAACTATCCATGTTTTAAAGACCTTTAGGAAGAAGGGTTTTAAGGATGTCACTGAAAAATGAGAAAATGCTGGTTACTGAAAAGAAAAAGAATAAAATGCTGGTAGCCAGCATGTTTTTTTTTTATTCCCCAAATTCTTTCTACCTTTTCAATGACGCAATGACGAATTGCATCAGTCAAGCTGCATTTGAATTGTCCTATGCAATTTTTCTAAACGTAAACGAGTCTTAAATTTTGCCATTTTGTTTAACCCAATTAGTACCAAAGGCCAAAATCAGGAGCTTTCGCAAACGGCATAGATTCAGACCAGTCTGATCGTGGATCTGTACCATACAATTTATCGTCATGCCTTTACGATAAAAATATTTTGTATGAGTTTCGGTGGACTTTATTTTCAGCCTTCGAAAAGGTTCGCGTTTCTGACCAGCGAAGCTAGTCTATAGGCATCATGATTGACCTAGAGTCAAAATAAACAAAAAAACCCACGGTTGCCAAATACTGCCTCACAGAAAATACTTCTTTCTGTTAAAAATCTGAATTCTGTTATATATGACAATTTTGACAAAAACCTCTAAATCTCTACCACTCCAATTTGAACATGTTTTCTTACAAAGTAATAGACTGAACAAGATGTCATTTCGTATATGTAAATTAAGTGACCCATGCAAAGCAGGCTATTATCACATATTCCTACACCACTGTAACATTATGAATGAATCTAAAAATAGATACACCTAGGTAACTTGTACCAAATCCCAGCTGCATTAACCCTCACTGGACAGGGAACCCTTATCATTCCTTCATTCATTTATTATTTAGACCATTGTGTACAGTTTAACTGTTACGTTAAACTGTTATTTCACATTTTGTTATGTTTGGCAGCGAGAGAGTTTGGCTAATAAGTGGATGTACCCAAGTGGTCTTTTATTTTTGCATGCTTTTCGGTAGTTTATCGGGGAATAATGGTATATTATGGTTTGATAATTTCTTTTTCGACCAGTGACTTTACCGACTGATAAACTCACTGGTACGTAAATACCGAGAGCTCCCCTGTACTTCGCAAGTTCTGACAAAAAAGGGGTAAGAAGCATGAAACGAATAGAATATTTGTGTTTTTTCTTTTTTCGGTGAAAGATTCATTTTTGTTTCACCTCGTGAAGATCATACGGTAATATTTTCACCCGTGGCTTCGCCACTCGTGAAAATATTACCGATGATGTTCACTCGATGAAATAAATCTGGATCTTTCAACGAAAATAACAAATATTCTGTATGTTTTCAGGACTCCCACATAAGGGGATTTAATTCATCTTCGTTATACAGTACACTGAACATGTTGTCATATAATATTGATCTATTCTGTATAAAAAACGACTGAAAACCGGCTGAATCATGAGTTTAAAGGGGTCCTTTGACTCGCAGAAAATTTAACACTAGCAAAAAGTTTCGACTCAGGTCAGCCTGCGCAGACTGCGAAGGCTGACCTGGGTCGATACTTTTTGCAAATGCATTAAACCCCGATTTTTACAGAGCATGGTTCAATTATAGATCAGGATGTCTCCAAACCACGAAACATTGTTTCGACACTGTTTAGGTGGGAAAGCAGCCATTGGGTTTTGATAGAGTGTTGACCGAGTATCGATAAAGAAATTCTAAGAACGAATGTATTGGCCTATGTACACATATTTGAAATATTGCTGAAAACAGCGTACAACACAAAACAAACAAGTAGAACAGCATAAACTGACATATTTTAACAGTTGCATTCAAATCCATTTTCACAGAGCAAGACTCAATAGGATTAGGCTTTAGTTTTTCACCAGAAAACAGTGCAGCAGAAGTCCTTGTTGCTCACATGAGCAATCAGAACTGCTGCTTCAACACTTTTTCTTCATGAGATACCTGCTTCATAAAATACTTCGAATTAACAGGGATGTCCGAATCGTTGCGTGTTTGAAGAATCGATATTTCACTGTGGTTCAATGTCCCTGAGCGCCACGTGGTTTCACACTTGGGAGAGGCAGGGTGATAATGAGATTCTGACCTGGGCATTTGCCCTATAAAGATACATCCTTACAGTCAGAGAGAAAAAAATGATAGACTGTAGAATGGTTAAGAATTTGGTCAGTTGTGTAAATGTAGATAAATTGCAGACATATATGGTGTAAGGTATAAATACATATATAGGAAATCTTCGATTTAAAACCTGAAACGTCACAAAAGTGATTTCTTTGATGGCCTCTAGGAAATGAAATGCATTTTCTATCGGTCGTAATTTTGTAAAATTACAACCGCCAGGGGCAACATTTGGCATGAAGATGCAAGAATGATTATAGAATTTTAAAAAAAAAATTTAAAAAATCGCTGAAAACGAGTATAGAGGTATCTTTAAGGCGCCGTTTACAACTATAGTTGCCTTTGCAGTCAGTATAAATCAAGATCAGACCGCACAAAAAGTGATTTCAGATGTTCGATCTACACTGCCCGCTTTGCTGAAACACAGTAGTGCAAAGCAGCAAGGAAACTGAAATCAATTGGGTTTTGTTTCTAGACTGAAAACGTCGACTAGGTTTATCCGACTCAGACGAAATGTCGTAAAATACCAGTGGAATACATATATTACAAAAGTCTCCATTTCTGTTTGGTCGAATCAGGCCCAGTTATGTGTCTAAAGTCTTAACTCTTTACCAAACGACAAAATTTTGTACACTACTAATTGAGAGCATTTGCAGACGACAAATTGAATGTAGCTCAAATGATAATTAATGGCTTTGATAGGGTAGAAAACACTGTGGAAAAGGGAGAAAATGCTGGTAACTAGCATTTTCTCCCTTTACCACGATGTTTTCAAAACCATTCTTCTTCAGGGTTGTTAAAACTCGAGATTGTGTGGTAAAGGTTTAATAGGTTCGTATCGGATGGGAATGAAGGCCCGCGCAGGCTGACATGGGTCAAAACTTTTTGCTGGGGTAAAATTTCTGAATGTCAAAAGACTATGGTTCAGCTGGATTTTTGTTCAAAATCGATCAGTGCTATGCGAAGACTTACATAATGCATAATAAAGGTGCAGTAAACCTCTTTATAATTGAACCATAATTCTTTTAGTCAAAATAATGAATGAGCCTGGCATTCTTCACTGCTAAAAATGTAATTATATTTTTAGCCAAAATATACCCAAAAATACTGCGATTTGAATTCGTTGTCTCTGTTGTGTTGTTGTTGACGTCGTCGTTTTTGTTGTGCTGTTGTTGTCGTCGTCATTGTTGTTGTTGCTGTTGTTGTTGTTTGCGTCGTTTTGTTGTGTCCTTGTTGTCGTCGTCGTTTTTGTTGTGTCGTTGTTGTCGTTATCGTTTTTGTTGTGTCGTTGTTGTCGTTATCGTTTTTGTTTTGTTGTTGTTGTCGTCATCGTTTTTGTTTTGTTGTTGTTGTCGTCATCGTTTTTTTTTTTTTTTTTTTTGTTGTTGTTGTTGTTGTTGTCGTCATCGTTTTTGTTTTGTTGTTGTTGTCGTCATCGTTTTGCTATGTTGTTTTTGTTGTGGTCGTCGTTTTTTGCTGTGTTGTTTTTGTTGTCGTCTTCGTTTTTGCCGTGTTGTTGTTGTGGTCGTCGTTTTGTTGTGTTGTTGTTGTCGTCGTCGTCGTCGTTTTTGTTGTTGTTGTCGTCGTTTTTGTTTTCGTCATGGTTTGATGTTGTTGTTAGTTTTTTCGCATCTTGACTAGGGTCGGTATTCACTAACCATTTTTGAGAACATTCTTAGTCTTATTCCCCAGATTTTTTCTAAATTTGAAAGTAACACAACTTCTGCTTTAGCCAATCAGAAGGTGCGTTACTTTCAAATTTAGAAAATCTTGAATGGTAAGATAAAGAATATTCATAAGAATGGTTGGCGAATACGGACCGATGCTGCCTTTGCTTCCAAGCGATTTCTTCTACAATGCAGCTTCCCTCTATGAATGGTAAGGCTAAATGTTTGGACAAGCCTGTATAAAATGTTGTAGCAAAAATTCTAATTGTCTGTGCCAAGCATTGGGGTACTTTTTTTTTCTATACCGAAATTATTCCATGATAATTTGTATGAGGTGTTTCAGTAAATGGATTTGAAGTTCTGATTTATTATAAAAGATCTACAACGATGATTTTTTTTTCCTTCGAAAGTTGTTGATAACGGTATTACATCCTACTAAACCAAAAAAAGGAGAAAAAAGAAAACTCAATAATCAAAGCGTGTTGTACACAGCAGCCTCGAAAATGTTCATCCAAAATATCAAAAAACAAACGGTCACACAGGCTATAAATAAGAGGTTGCTCTATCAATGACGTCATTCGCTCTCGCCCAAAGCATGTTCTTATTACATTGGGGTCAAGCATTCTCAAGTGGACTGGAGATTTGTCTCATTTAGAAAATGGCAGAGACTGGGTATTCGAGAAAAATACAATGACTATGGATTTACATACATGAAAAAGACATTTTCTCACAGAGTTTATTCTGGAAAAAGGTCAGCATGTCCACACATTCTTTTTGTCCACAGTATATTACAAAACCACTTGTCTGCAATTGACAAGATTTTCCGCAGCTAGGACAAATGTGGCAACAAGTGTAGGCGTAGTAACAACAGACAGCATTTTACCAGACGTATACTTAAGAAATAATCTTCTTTCTATCGTAGTTCATCGTTCATTATTGCATAGAATGTAAGTTCCGGGCCGTTAAAAGCATGTATTCACGAGGAAAAAACGGGCGTTAACAGGAGGAAGCGTGTATTAATCAGTAAAATCACGCGCCGTTAACGCCCGGCTTTGTACTTTCAATATCCTCGATCAGAGCCTACCTTGTAAACAATGTACGCGGAACCTTTGTTCTTGTCATACATTCCAGACTCCGACCAACTAAGCTGTAGGAACTTGTACCATATTAGAACCGTATTATGGCTTGTCTTTGATGATTTTAGTACACCACAAATGAAATCTTACACGGTATCTCAGTATTATCAAGATCTGAGCAAAAAATCAACCGTGATGCACTCTACATCCCACCCACTTTCTTAACGTGGTCGGCAATTCCTTCGCTTGATCAACTATCCCTTTGACGTCTTTCAGTTACAGAAATTTCATATCCACTCATTTATCCTAGTTGTAATAGATCCAGAAATGTGCAAGTTATCCCACCAAAGTCCGCTACGTATTAAATATTGTTAGAAGTAAATTACAGCTGGAGATCAAAACAGTGGCACAGGACTATGGCCCTTCACTGCGCGTAAGAAAATTTCATCGTCGAATTCCGGTTTTGACCGGTACAAGTCCGGTACATTTCAAGTCCGTTTCTTTGCATTTCTATGGAAATATTTTTTGCTTTCGTTGCAAATTATTGCTGAAATACATTTATTTTATGCAATAATAGCGTTAATTCACGCTGTTTTCGGTCGTTTACATTCGCAGAAGCCCTCAAAATGGTTAAACACCCTCGTGCTTCGCACTCGAGCGTTAAACCATTTTTCGGTCCTCTGCGAATGTTAGCGACCTAAAAAACGCGAATTAACCCTATAACAAACCACGGTTGTGAGTTATGAGGCACAATAAATAATCCATGAGGGCGATACCCCAATTGGTTTATTCATTGCGCCTCATAACTCACAACCGTGGTTTATTGAACGATAAACCACGATATAAAGAAGATTATTCCGGTTTAAACATGACCAACTCTTGATAAAAAGAAAACAATTTTATACACAAAAGTGGATGCAGATTAATTCTTACTTTACACAGAATATAGAATGACGTCGATTTTACCACGCTTCCGTTGCACTGTGTTTATAGAACGGAATTCACGTGTCATGTTAGACTATACAATTTTTTGCTAACTCTAAACAAAATTTTGGACTTGACCAAATTGAGAGCAATTGCAGACGACAAAATAAGAGACTCGAAAATTGAAATTGAAATTTGAAAGGTTAGGAAATATTGTGGGAAAAGGAGAAAATGCTGGTTACCAGCATTTCCTCCTTTTCCCACATTTTTTTTCATATGCATTTTTCCTAAAGGTCGTTAAAATTCGGGATTGTGTGGTGAAGGGTTAAATACCAGCAATTAGTGTACACTAAACACGTCGTGAACGAAAATTCTTGAGATACAGTCATGTGATAAAAAGAATATGGCATTCGTTGGCTCGCAGAAGGCTTAGTTCACAACGCGTTTCTTCTAGATTCGTTTAACAAAATTCTATCTCAAACACCAACTCATGTAAGATCCTATATAATTATACAGCATATTAAAGATACATCCTTGCAGCCAGAGAGAGAGAGACACACACACACAGAAAAAAGAAAGGCTGTTAAAACTTGCAAGTGTGTATAACGGCTCAGAATTTGGTCAACTGTGTAAACATAGATAAATTAACAATCTAGATGGTGTAAGGGACTTGTCCTTATTTTAAACCGGAAACGACAACAGTGATTTTTTTTAAAGCTGCCAAAAAATGAAATACAGTTTCTGTCATGGGCAACATTTGGCGTGAAGACACAAGAATGATTATAGTTTCATGAAATATAAATGAAATGGATTAAAAAAATTGACTGAAAGCGACTATTAAACGAGTAAAGACGTATCTTTAAATCACACCCTTCCGAGTCGTTTACGATAAAAATATGTCTTCGATTTAATTAGAGAAAATATGAATGAAACCAGAATTCGATTTATGGAGAGAGTAGTCAGACTACAATGTCTGTGCGAGCCGATCATGGCCTACTCCACCGTTTGGCCGTATGGTAGTGAATAGGATTAAATGGAATTAAAGAATCCAAAATTACTCAACAGGGTGTGATTGAAGTCCAAAACGAGGCTGTGACCTTAATGTGGAGTAAGCCCATTACCACACAATCCCGAATTTTAACAACTCTGGAAAACTGGACTTTTGAAAATATTGTGGGCAAAGGAGATAATGCTGGTAACCAGCATTTTCTCCTTTTCCCACAATGTTTTCTTACCTTTCAGAAACAAATCCAATCATTTGAGCCACATTTGATCTGTCGTCTGCAAATGCTTTCAGTTTGGACCAGTCTAAAATAGTGTCGTTTGGTAAAAGGGGAAATAGATGCCATATTCGATCGTTAACCAGAGGCATCTACCAATCATGGAAATGTAATCCAATTAACCGTAGATCTCTTTTGAGTGCAATGGCTGTTCCTAGAACGTGTGAGAATTTTTAGATAACTAGAATTTTCCTGCGTCACTTTGTCACCTTTTTTAAATTCTAACCTAGAAAGAATCCCTCTTTTCCGGGATGTTTTCATGAAATCACCAACTCTCTCCCTTAATTCGTTCAGACGACAAAGTTTTGGCCTTGTCCAAATTGAAAAAATTTGCAGATGACAAATCGAACAAAGCTCAAAGCATGAAATGTGTCTTTCAAAGGGAAAAAAATTGTGGAAAAGGAGAAAATGCTAATTTCTACTTTTCCCACAATGTTTCAAATGTCATCTTCATCAGGGTCTTAAAAGTCGGGATTGTTTGGTAAAAACGGTTAATTCTTGGTCCAAACGACCCTGAAGATGAAGTGTTTTGAAATCATCGTCGGAAAAGGAGAAAATGCTGGTAACCAGCATTTTTTCCCCTTCCCACAATGTATTCTTCCTTTCAAAGTCAGACTTTAGTATTTGAGACACGTTCACTTTGTCGTCTGCAAATACTTTCAACTTGGACAAACCTGAAGTTTTGTTTTTTGGTAACAACAAATTATTCTTTTTGGAAATATATCGACAATTGTAACCAACATGTTGGTGCACAGCTGAAATATGATTCAAACTGATGAAACATTCACCTCAATACGAACCATATTCGTCCAATATGGTAAATCGACGAATGTGGTTGGTCAAAACTAGTTTAGCATCACATTTTTATTTAAAAGCTAATGTTTAAATTTCATTGTCCAGTCAGATTCCTACAATACATTCACTGTGGTATTAAAATTTCCATCTCACGGTAGGAAGAAAAACAAATACTTGTCTACTTCCGACTTTATTACCTTTATTACTCCCTCAATATAAATCCACTTGTTTCTATATAACAGGCTGAAAATGAGTTATAGTTAAACACGATGGAATTAATGACTTTTTCCATTTGAGTTTAGAAGTGTGTGACTCTGGATGGTGTTTTGCTGGAAATAAAGTTGGACACCTTGTCTTATACATTGTATCCTATGAGGTTATTTAACATGGTTGGATACAATACTGGTTTTGCAGTGTACGAATCCAACTGAATTCAGTATTGTACCCAACCATGTTAAATGATCTCTTTATTTCACACTTAAGTTTTGAATGTAAAACAACAAATATAGGCCTACATATAAGCTTTCTTTTAATTCACGTTTTAAAACAATTTATAACAACGAGTATTCATATTTCTCAAAACTCCTTTGGGGAGGGGAAGGGCTGAATGGACAGAATGAATCTGGGATCATTGATATCTTCCTAAATTAGTGATTGTAATTAATTGAAAAGTTAAACGTACAATTGGAGAAAGTGGAATTCGGCATAAGAGATTTTGCATGATCTGTCGGTAGTTTGTCTATTGAGGCCGATTTTGGACTTTCATATTGTTCAATGTGTGCAATTACGTCATCAAGCCCATTATTAGGGTCAAATTCGAAGTTGTATGTCTCTACTCTAGCCTCTTGTTCCGTACGTTGAATTGTTAAAGGAATCGATGTGCGGGGTTGGGGCTTACAGTTTCCATTAGGTGCAGATTCTACCAAAGTTTTTGACATTTCCCTTTGCTTTCTCAATGATACATCTGAATATGAGTTAACCCGACTGCACATTTTTGTGTCCAGTTAACTGAATAATATCGGAGATTTCAATCCCTGCCTCCCTCAGCCTTTTAAAAGTTGTCTTTCGGCCTGAATGATTTTTTAGCTTTCCAGACAAACCATCTCTCTCACACATTCTTTTCATTAGATCACCAAGAGAGTGGACACCAAGTGGTGAGTTTTTATACCAAGTGTCGGGTTTGATTTGCAAATCAGGCAAGGGTGCAAGATAGAATGGGGCACCTGGATTAAACATAGTCATAGGCCTTTTGTGTGAATAAAGCAGTAGCATTTGTATAGGACAACGCCCTGGCCTGTCAGGTATAGCAAACAGTTTTAAGAAAAATTCTCTTTCATTTCTTTGATCTTTGCGTGTTTTAGTATCTCTTTCATGATACTCAGTGTACTGAAGTCCACTTGTGTCTGTTTGAATGATCAGATCTCCCCAGTGCATGTCTCTATGCTCTTGTCGGCCCCTAAAACCAAAGAAATTATTCCGCCACCAAATTGTATTTTGAAGGCTGACTGCGTTATGAGCACCAAGCTGACCAGTGCTCCAGAGTACTTTTTACTTACTTCCAGAGATTTTACTTACTTCTTCCTCCTTAAAACTGTGCTCTGTTTGGCTTTCTTCCGAGACCGTCGTGCTTGAGATTTTTTACGCTTTCCATAATCGGCTTCCTTCGAAGACATGATCTCTCAACAGGCTAGCGTAACCTTTCTCACAAAGATAACGATCAAAGCTGTTTTGCATAGCTTTAATACTGTCAGGTTCGTATGGACGATCATCGTGAGTACAAACTCTTATGAAGAATGTCATCAACAAGTCATTAAGCTCTGCCGGCGGAATTTCTTTCATTTTACGCGTCTCGTTCGTTAATTCCTCCTGCATCCAGGCATCGAATCTTTTTACGTCGCTCTATGTCTTCTAAATGGTGTTTTTTGGCGTGTTTTTGCGTAGGAAATCCGAAATTTCTTGATCGGACAACATTTTGAATAAAATTGCAGACAATAACTTCCTTACAAGGGAGACTACTCTACTGTCCAAATATCGATATTCGGGACTCTGGCCTCTTTCTGGAAAATCCATATTGGACTCTACAGGGTCCAATATGGAATCAGATATTTTGTACTCACGCTGTAGCATTAAAGCGATTTCATTGGACGTTATATTGTAGGTGTGAAATAGTTGTTTTTATTATATACCAGTCAATTTTCCGGTTCTAATAGCGGTATCTACACAGTGACAAATAAGATTCCACATATGGTATGATGACGTATCTCGTGGACGCAATACGCATGCATTGTTTTGCGATTTATTTAATCAGAATGTTATGCCCTAATGCTACGTTTACACCATTTTCCTGGCGACCACGGCAGGCCGTTTGTCCGAAACGTAGTGTGCCGTGAGATTTTGTAGTTTCTTTCTCCGTTTACCAAATTCAGTTAGGTCTAGCTGGGTTTCTTTACGGTAACTTACGGTATCCGTTACAAGCCATGGAGGGAAGTGTTGCTCAGTTCCACGGTGACGAAAGATCTACCACGGATGCGGGTTCGTTTTATCCCGGCCCGTCAAGTTCTGATCAGCGCCCTCACATTTCTAACGTTCCTGTCAAGGTCTTTTACGTTCTTCACGTTCTGTTAAGGTGTAAAAGGGAAGGAACGTGCTGGACGGGCAGTTTGGAGCATGCCCGTGTCCTCGGTATAAGAAGCCTCCCAATCAGTAATTATCTTTGTAGTTTATACTTCAACATGTCAACAAGACACGCAAAGATGAAGAAGATTTTGTTTTTGTATATTTGCTTGAGGCATACATACAATCTTTGTCTAAGAATTAGAGAGAATACAGTAGGGACGGACTGCCACATTGCCGTAGGCAAGAGGAAAGAGAGTAAGGAGGCGATAATATTTGTCATATGAGTGTCATTTGACTCCCTTCCAGTCAATTTAAGAAGGCAAATATCTAAATTTTGGGGGACATTCAGCAAATTTGGGGGTCCAAATTCAAAGGAACAGGGGTTCAGGGAAAACTCTCCAAATCCATGTTGCTGCGCGAATGGATATAGAAAACAGGAAGCAACACATCTGCCACTCCTCAACAATTCTCACCAGAGAGTTTTACAATGATGATATAAACACATTCCAGAACTATCTAAGGATGCCTCCAGTGTTCCTTTGACGAAATCCTGGAACGGGTAACACCAATCATTGAGAGAGAGCTTTGCATTACAGCCTTGTCGAAAATTACTCCTGACTCTGAGACATGTGTGCTATAGAAGACAATTACTCATAACTTTCCTATACATTTTAGTGTAGCAAGGCAGCCAGGTCTGCTATATGGTGTGAGAAGTGTGCAATGCCATTGTAGACGCGTAAACTGATAAAGTGTTTGCTGTTTCTGTAGCGCCTGATGACTGGAGAGTCCTGGCACAGGAGTTTGAGAGACATTAGGCCCTCGAGGATCATCAGCTTGAACCTGGTCCTCCACTTGTAGCATTATTGGTAGGGCAGTTAAACATATTTTTTACATCAATCGAGAAACAAGTTCTTACAATTTATACTAATCTCTCTAGATTCTGCATCCTGGGAACTACACCAGTACTCGCGCCGAATGTGAAGACCAATAAACAATCCCAAAGTTGATATCCACTCCCGAGTTTCGATCTCCGGACTTAATGGTTACGAGGCCGACGTTCTACCTCACAACCATGCGCACCACAGATTGGGGCACTTAAGATGGACCTTGAGCATTTTTGTTTTTGGCACACACAGTGCGAATATTGACTTCTTGAACTCATATTCTTATCGCAGCTTTATATGCTCCGAGACCGTACACGTCCGGTCAGGCCGTAGGGGAGCGCAATGCGCCATAACACGCCGGATCCATAACCGGCACAAACCGGGATGTGCCATAATAGAACGCAACGAAACTGCTGGGACATAGTTGAGCTTACCGGGAGAATCGCAAAGCAACACAACAAAACCCAACAAAACTTGAAAGAACCGTGAGATACCGGTGAGAACCGTGTTTCCACGTCCGAACACGGATCGTCACTGAGTCTTATTACGGCTTATTACGTGCTGGTAAGTTCTGTTGCGATGGACCCGTTCCGATACGACCTGTTAGGTTTCTCATCTGCACCGGGACTGTCGTGGCAAATTTTTTGACGGTTTAAAATTTGGACACGGCAATCGGGCAGAACAATGCAATCACGGTCTGTCAAGTTTGATTATCGTGTACCTCTGCGTTGCCTTACGTCACTCCCGTTTCTTCCACGGTTGTCTGAAACGTGGATCCCGGGAACATGGTGTAAACGTAGTGTAACATTGATCCGTGATTCATGAAAACGAAGTTACTACCTCTTACACCATTAATGCCTTTCCTGAAGGTTAGAAACCAGGGGTTAAATCCAGCAGTTAGCCAACATTCAGTCCGTTCTCTGAATGTCGGATACAGATCTTTCTATTGGCTCAGATACACTATCTCGGCCAACCAGAAGGTAAGTTCGGTCTTATTCTCAAGTACATATAATTTTCGAAATTTGGAAGTAACACACTTTCTGATAAACTATTGGTTTTAGCCGATCAGATGTAGTGTTACCTTCAAATTTAGAAAATCTTGGAGAATAAAAGTAAGAATGTTCTTTAGAATGGTTGCTGAATACGTATCCTGATCTTCTAATCTGAAGGTTAGTTTGAATGTTTTTTGACCAATATCTCGAATGATGTCGACTTAAACACTCGAAAATAAATAAGATTGATTGACTGAATGATGTTTTGTGCCGCTTTCAATATTATTTCAGTGATATCACGGCGAAAGCTCACATATTCATGTATTTTCCTGGGTTTCACCAGTACTAGCTTAAGGCTTTGAAGTGTCTTTTCTATGGATACTCCCACAAAAGACCCAATATATTCATTGAGGCTCAAACCCAGGGCCTCCCGTTCACGATGTCCTACACTTTACTAGCCTTCTGAGCCACGCAGGACCCCAGAAAATAAATGAGAACCTGTCGGAAGACATCGAAAAACTAGAAAGCACCACCATGATCATTTTCTTTAATTTCATTATTCAAGTATAGTGACACTCGATGGTCGATATTTGCGGAATTAAACCTTAACAACGAGTTTTAACGACCCTGAAAGCTTTTGAAAACATTGTGGGAAAAGGAGAAAATGCTGGTTACCAGCATTTTCTCCCTTTTCCCACAATGTTTTTTTATCCTATCAAAGACAGAAATCATCATTTGAGCTACATTTAATTTGTCGTCTGCAAACGGTTTCAATTTGGTGCGTTCCAAAATTTTGTCGTTTGGTAAAGCGATAATTACGGGATTCAAGTGCCACAAATAGGAAAATCTGCCCCGACAACAACAATAGAATGTAAGTTCAGTTCAGGTAATGGTAATGGTACATGATAATGGTATCAGTAATTAAAAGCAAAACTGATGAAGTGGGAATGAACGGCAATGTTTTGATGTAATATCCGTATTGTTGACATAAAAATCGACAGATAAAAATATACTATGATAACCTACAATAACTAAATAAACAGATAGAATGTGTAACATGTAAACAAGGATACAGACACAGGGAGAGAGATTCAAACTTATGTCCCTTGTACTGTAAACCTGATGCTTTAAAAATATCAGCTAAGTCTCCGAAACTCAATAGAGAGAGGAGAGTTAGAAGAGAGAGAGAGAGAGAGAGCGAAGGATCGAAATCGAGCGAGCAGTTCAAAATCCATCTCACTTAAGGAACTATGCAGCCCTTTACTACACGACAATGCCGACTTTTGAACTATCCTGAGGAAGAAAGCTTTTGAAACATTGTGGACGAAAAGGAGAAAATGCTGGTCACCAGCATTTTCTCCTTTTACCAAAATGTTTTCAAAACCTGTCTCTATCAGGAAGGTTAAGATTTGGGATTGTGTGGTTTAGAATTAAGTCTTAATCAGACGACAAAATTTTAGATTTGCCCAGTTTGAAAGCATTTGCAGACAACAACTTGAATGTGGCTCACATATGATGGAATAATGGAATTAGTCTTTAGAAGGGTAGAAAACATCGTGGCTACCAGCATTTTCTTCTTTTCACATAACGTTTTCAAAAGCTTTCTCCGTCAGTGTTGTTGAAACTCGGGACTGTGTGGTAACGGGTTAGTCGACCACTTTAGTCAGTAAACACAGGCGCTTGGTTTTTGACAAGTTTCACCCTCTATATAACCTAGTACACTCGTCACAACTCAGCATCGTTAACCCAGGTGTGAAGTATTACCATTCATCACCCCTGAGACATTCATTTGCGAAACCGTCGTTTCTATAAATATTCATAAGATTGCGAATTACACC
This sequence comes from Tridacna gigas, assembly GCA_945859785.2. NCBI lineage: Eukaryota > Metazoa > Mollusca > Bivalvia > Cardiida > Cardiidae > Tridacna > Tridacna gigas. The sequence continues at coordinate 11,175,925 of OX244030.2, read as the reverse complement.
CAATAGCCAATCGAATTGTCGATAATATAACGATACTCTGGTAGTTGAGGATAATCACATTTCTTCCGTTGCTATGAATAAACCGGGTAAAACCCACATCATTATCAACGAATATGGCGGCCGCCGGTTGGCCTTCCTTCTGTGGCATTTGCCTTACAACAATCCGGGGCAGACATTACAAATCCTTGTATACAAAGACAAGTATTCAGAAATACAGCGTGCTGTTGTGAACTTTTTTCAATGATGTTCACGGCCACAGCCATATTTAAAGTATCGCCACGCTTGATTTGAAACAAGCGATTTGATTAGTTGTAAACGAGGTAAAAATAGAAATGATGGAATATGGTTGATAAAAATGGATTAAATTTTCTCACAGAAAAACTGAGATTACCAATCAAAATGCCTCATGAATAATTCATGAGAACGAGAAAACATCGCGAGGCAACCCAGGGCAACCCAGGGGCGATGAATGTAGTTTACGGAATACATCGCAAGTGGGTCAACGAGGATGGTCACAACTCGGCCGATTTCGTAACATATAACCTCGTCCATTGTAAAGTAATGTCAGTCACAAGATCTTAAACATGGCGGCGCCCGTGTAAATCGCTTAGCAACGACATCTACAACCACGGTGAAGTTATTCACATCTATCAAACTGTCGGTGAAATCTGCCAACGGAAGTGATAGACCACGTTAAAAATCGAATGTACAAATGTATCAACGGAATGTATTGAGATAGCTTTCGACAGAAAATTATGACTCATGTTTTCTCTTATTTAGTGGGGCTTTATAGTTTGAGGAACAGTAAAACGGTGTATTATCGGCGAGGACATGTACCGTGTAGGTGCAAAGCACCCATCGTAATACAGCCGAGGTATTTGATCAACAGCTCACCGAGGTTTGCCGAATATAACCTATTACCCAACGATTTTTAGATGCTCTTGGTAGATCTGGCTTGAAATGACAGACAGTCGTATCAAAATAAACGTGCCTTATATAGCCGTATAGTTATTTCCACGCTGTTGCCTTCCACACTTCCTTAAGCCATGTTTTAAAGGCCTCGAGGAATTCAGGAATTTGTAAACAGTGTAGGAAAAAGGGAAAATGCCATTAATAGCATTTTCTCCTTTTCCCATGATGTTTCCTTGCCTTTCAAACACATACCCCATCATTTTAACCACATTAATTTGTCTTTTCAATTTGGACAAGTCTAAAATTTTGTCATTTGATAAAGATTAATATGTTGACCTTTTTAATGCCTGGGAATGTCAGTATTCTTTTTTTAGCATCAACAGGTTAACCCTTATCCATGTTCCAAATTCATATCATCTGTACCGGTAGACAACAAATTTAAAATCGGTACAAATGAGCTGAAGTTCTCTGACAAGGTAGAAAACATTGTGGGGAAAGGAGGAAATGCTGATTACCAGCATTTTCTCCTTTCTCCACAATGTTTTCAAAAGGCTTCTTCCTTAGAGTCGTTAAAACACGGGATCGTGTGACAAAATGTGAATTAGATATGTAACAGTGCCCCATGCAGTCAAGGTGAAAAGTTCGAATTCTTGGATGTCGGTGACCATGGTTCAACTTGACTTTAGTGCTCTTTGTTTGACAGGATTCCACTAAGTACGCCAATAGTTATCTATTTTTAGCTCCACTGGCCAAAGGCCAGCGGGCTTATGTCATGGCCCGGTGTCCGTCGTGCGTCCGTGCGTCCGTCCGTCCGTGCGTTAACTTTTATTTCAAACATCTTCTCTGAAACTACCCATCCAATTTTCATGAAACTTCACAGAAATGACCCTGCCATGGTCCTCTTTTCAGAATTTCTTGAAAGAATTTGATTCCTTCAAAAACTCTGGTTGCCATGGCAACAAAACTGAAAAAAATTAGAAATCTTTAAAAATCTTCTTGTCTGAAACCATAAGGCATAGGGCTACCAAATTTGGCATGTAGCTTTATGTAGTAGACCTCTATCAAGTTTCTTCAAATTATAGCCCTGGGGTCAAAATTGGCTCTGCCCCAGGGGTCACAAGTTTTACATAGGCTTATATAGAGAAAACTTTAAAAATCTTCCTGTACCTAGCCATAAGGCCTAGAGCTACCAAATTTTGCATGTAGCTATATCTAGTGGGCCTCTACCAAGCGGGCCAAAATTTTATTCCTGGGGTCAAAATTGGCCCTGCCGCAGGGGTCACAAGTTTTACATGGGCTTGCATAGCGACAACTTAAGAAATCTTCCTGTTTTTTTTTTTTTTTTTTTTTTTTTTTTTGAAATTAGCCTTACATCAGGGGTCTTATGTTTTACAGAGGCTTCATATGGACAAAACTTGAAAATCACCTTATTTATAACCATACAGCATAGACTTGTATTATTTTGGCATGTGGCTTTATCTTGTGGACCTCTACCAGGGTTCAAGTAAGTATAGCTCTGGGATCAAAAATGGCTTTGCCCTGCGGGTCTCAACTTTCACATGGGCTTTTACAGAGAAAACTTTGTAAGTCTTCATTTTGAAACCATTTGGCTCAAAATTGAAATGTTTAGTATTTATGGTTTATATTTATAAGCCAGTGGAGCGATACAGGGCCATCATGGCCCTCTTGTTTTTTATCTACGGACCGGATCTACATAAAACGTGGAGTTCTATCATGAATCTAAGCTATCCTATCCTTTGTGTGATGTTAAAAAAAAAAACATTCAAATCATCTGCACAGACAACAAATTTAAAATCGGTACAAGTGAGCTGAAGTTCTCTGACAAGGTAGAAAACATTGTGGGAAAAGGAGAAAATGCTGGTTTTGTTTTTTCATTCAGTTTTCTGCAAATCCATTCTACCTCATGATTTAGCCGGTATTCAGACAAAATACATTTTATGGACCACTTATTATGTGACGAGCTTGTTTTGCCAATTGAATTAATTTTCCTATATGATTCATTGTCAAGTGTTTCCGTGCCGAAGGTGAAGACGTGGGCTTATGCGGACAGCATACACCAAGATCAGACTGCACAGAATGTGCAGTCTGAACTTGGATCTATGTCGTCCGCCTGTTTGGTCAAACATTTAAAATGAAAATATTAATGAGCCATGCTCTGGCAAAAGGAGGCTTAATGCATCTCCTTGATCCATGATACCAAGCAAGTCATCACATAATTATGGATCCATAATAACCAGTTTTTCAACAACCGACTTAATCAGGAGGGTAGACTGGTCCTGGGACAAACGGAGAAAATGACCAAAAGCGAAAAGTTTCGGCCCAGGTCAGCCTGCGCGGACTGCGCAGGCTGACCTGGGTCGATACTTTTCGCAGATGCATTAATTCCCCATTTCACAGAGCATGGCTCATTTCTGTGTTTAAGTGGACTGTTTTTTCAGTCGTCGAAAGACATCGACAGTATGTGGGCCATGCTCTGACAAAAGGGGGCTTAATGCGTCTCCTTGATGCATTATACCAATCAAGTCGTCACATGATTATGGATCCATAAAATCCAACTTGTCCAACAACCGGCTGAATCCTGAGGCAGACTGGTCCCTGGACATGCAGAAAATTGTCCGAGAGCAAAAGTTTCGACCCAGTTCAGCCTGCGCGGACTGCGTAGGCTGTCCTGGGTCGCTGTATTTTGCAGATGCATTAAACCCCCTTTTCACAGAGCATGACTCATGTGTTTGGTACTGAAATGGGCTAAAGAAGGGGTCTTCAGTTTGATCAATGGTTTTATGCATTGCATTGGTAAATTTATGGAAACCCTGGTTTTATCTCCGTTATTGGCGCTAGCCGCATGATGTCCTTGGACAAGGCACTATAGATCATAGTCTCACCGGACGTTTTAGATGCTTCTTGTCATATTTGGACGTTTATTGTGCAACCGTCAAAAACTAGACTTGCATTCGAGGATATTTATCTGTACTATAAAGAACCCAGAACCCAGGAAAGAAATAGATAGGTGAGCTGTCGCCGTTTTTTAACTCAAATTCCGTTTAAAGTGGCGTGAAAAAACAATTGAGCCGAACGAGGTACGCTTGTAGAAGACCTTTACTGCATCGTATGCGGCTACAACAAAAGAGTACTTCTAGAGTTTCAGTGCAGCTTCAAGTTTCTGGATGCCTTGTTTTAAATTATGCATGGTAGCATGTTTAAATGAGCTATACTCTGTGAGAAAGGGGTTTAATGCATCTGCAAAAAGTATCGGCCCAGGTCAGCCTGCGCAGTCCGCGCAGGCTGACCTGGGTCGAAACTCTTTGCTGTTGGTCAAATTTCTGCATGTCAAAGGACTATTTTATCTCATGATTCAGCCATTTATGGCTTTTATGGACCCATAATTATGTGATGACTTGCCAGGAATAATGCATCTCGGAGATGCCACAGCATGGCTCGGGTATTCTTGAAAACAATGTCTTATTCTATTAATTGTCTAGCTCGCGTATTTAGTTTAATCAAATCTGTGAAGTGTAAGCCGTCTGCTGTTTGTTAGTGCCATCTGTTATTGAATTAGTACTCCAGGACTTTTTGAGAACATTGTGCGAAAAGAAAAAAAAAATGCTCGTGACGAAGGACACCTTCTTTGTCACAGATCTTCCACACGAAATCAGGTACTTTGAAACTGTAATTAACCTCCGATAACGCTTATTATCTAAGGATTTTTATACGGAAATTTCAATCTTCTGTGATTCAAATTAATTGGAATGGGAAGGGGGTATGAATAGACATTTAAATAAAACATCAACATAGCCTAAAATTTCAGCTATGAATGTCCATCCTTTAATTCCAAAACATGTTCAGGGACGAGTTAAATTTGTCGTTCAGAGGTTTAAGGTCGCCAAAAGTTATTCCATCTAAAGTCTGAATTCAAGACAAAAAAAGTTCGAAAAGGTTCTTCATACATGTTTCGCCTTTGAAACACAAAAACTGATCGCCTAAAGACCTAGTAGCGGCCACAAGCAAACAATGCGTGTGTGAAAATGCGTGTGTAAATGGTACCTGTCAACAGTATGGAAATTACTCATAAAGATCAAATTTTCCTTTTCTCCAGAATATCTTCACGTTCCAAGATATATTAAAAGTCCTCTGCCTCAGATTTATTGCAAGAACGTAAGTGAATTTTGAGTTAATTATGGTCGCTTGGGAAAGAAGCCAACCCTTTTCGAAATACAGCCTACCAAATGAGACGGAAACCTTACAGAAGCCAAAAGACTGACCCTTTATCAGACGACAAAATTTTAGATTTTTCCATTCTGAAAGTAACTGCAAACGACAATTTAAAGGAGATGCAACTGATCAGGATTCGTTTTGATACCGGCAGAAAAAATTGTGGGGAAAGGAGAAAATGCTGGTTACCAGCATTTTCTCCTTTCCCCACATTGTTTTCTAAAGCCTTATTCCCAGGATCTTTAAAATTCGAGACTGCTCGGTAAAGGACCTATAAATAAGAGAACCCGTTTTAGTTAAATGTCATCCACTGATATTTTGAGCTTTAGAAATACACGTACATTACTGAGTCATGCTCTGTGAAATGGGGAGGTAAATGTATTTGCAAAAAGCATCAGATCATGCCAGCCTGCGCAGTCCGCGCAGGCGACATGGGTCGGAAAATTTTGCTATTGATCAATTTTCTGCTTGTCAAAGGATCAGTCCACCTCATGATTCAGTCGGTTGTTAGACAAAATGGATTTTATGGGTTCATAATCATGTGCTGACTTGCCCGGTATAATGGACCACGGAGATGCACTGAACTCCCTTTTGCCAGAGCATGGTTCATACGTATTGTTTGCTTAGTCGTTTACTTTTTTATTTGTTAAGTCGGTTCACTGTTTGGTTTGATTTCAGTATATAAGAATCTCAACTTTTCATGCGTCATAACAAGCAAGTTTTCCTTTCCCCTCGTTGTTGTCAGGCATTATCATATTGTTACGGGAGATCACTCCTTCCTTATAGCATAGCTTCTTCCCCTTTAAAATCAATACCTGACAACTGCGCTAGGAAGAATTCTCTTTAGCTCAGGGGTTAGTGTATTGGTATTTTTAAACCTCGATAAACGAGGATATTTGCCCCACGGGTTCGAATCCCAGTCTGGGCGGTTTGTATTTGAGCTATGCATTCGTTGCGAACTTTCATGTTCGCAAGATGGGGGCTCGTACTGGAATGGCCATTGAGCCATTTCTTGTCCATAAAGTTGCCTGCTATTGGCCATTGAGCCATTTGTTGTTTAATTAATAGACTTCCTGCCTAATAAGGCTTTCCGTCATCAAAGTGATGACTTCCCATAAGGGAGGGAGGGGGGGGGGTGTTACGGGAGATCGCTCCTTCCTTATGGCATAGCTTTCCTGTATAAAATCAATACCTGACAACTGCGTTAGGGAGAATTCTCTTTAGCTCAGGGGTTAGTGTATTGGTCTTTTAAACCTCGAATCCCACGGGTTCGAATCCCAGTCGGGGCAGTTTGTATTTGAGCTATGCAGTTGTTGTTTACTTTCATGTTCGTAAGAATATATTGACCCTTTAAAACACGATCCCAAGTTTTAACATTGCTGACAAAGAAGGGTTTTAAAAACAATATTGGAAACGGAGAAAATGCTGGTTAACATTGTTTTCTCCTTTTCCCACAATGTTTTCTACTATTTCAAAGAGAAATCCCACAATTTAAAATTTGGACAGGTACAGCATTTTATCGATTGGGATAAGAGTTTTAAATCTTAACTATTTACCAAACGATAGACCTCCAGATAAGAGGGAGTTATGGTATTCATTATTTCTCTTCCAAACCCTATGTTGTGGGTACTCATTAGAATCGTCTCGATGAGACGATTCTAATGAGTACCTATTACATAGGGTTTAGTTGAGAATAATTAATGTTCTCAATTCTATCATCAAAATCACTCCCTCTATCCGGAGCTCTGAAACGTTAAATTAAATTTAGCTCAAATGATGATTTCTCTCTTTGATAGAGTAGAAAACATTGTGAGAAAAAAGGAAAGAATGCTAGATTGCAGTTTTTTCTCCTTTTCACACCATGTTTTCATAAGCCTTTTACCTCAGGGTCATTAAGACTCAGGATTGAGTGGAAAAGGGTTAATTCTTGCAGATTATCCCGATATCAATGTCGTCTGCAGCAATGGTAATAAGTAACAAAGAAATTGAAGTCGAATTCTCTTGGGATATAAAACCCCACGAGTATCTGGCATGTTTTTTAGTTGTAGTTTAGTTGTAGTTGTTTGTGTGAACAGTGTGGATCAAGACGAGGCTGTGCATAAAACGTGCAGACATTGTCCATTATGTTAATATTACAAGCCATGCTATGTTAAAAGGGGCTCTAATGCATCTCCGTGATTCGTTATACTAAGGAAGTCATTACATCCATGAAATCCTTTATGTCTCACAATCGACTGAATCACGAGGCAGAATTTTCCTTGTACACGCAGAAAACTAACATATAGCAAAAGGTTTCGACCCATGTCAGCCTGCGCGGACTGCGCAGGCTGACATGGGTCGATACTTTTTGCAGATGCATTAAATCCCTTTTTCACAGCGTATGGCTCTTATATTTTCAACGTTTAATTGGCTTTAATTTCAACGTTTGAGTCCGCTTTTTCTAAGGAATATCTATTTTGTTTATGCAGTACTCTACTGGATACAGGAGGTAATCTGGCAGCCTGACGACATATGTAATCCAATTATAAAATCCGTCTGACGAGATAGAAATACTATAACTAGGAGCTTGTCAGTCTTTCAGTATTCTAGACGAGAGATACAAGAACAGTGGTCGTTTCTTTAACTCTTTACCAAACGACAAAAATTTTGAACACAAACAAATTGAAAGCATTTGCAGACGAGAAAATAACTGTAGCTCAAATGAGAATTTCTGTCTTTGATAAGGTAGAAAAAATACTAGCATTTTCTCCTTTTCCCACAATGTTTTCAAAAGCCTTCTTCCTCGTCGTTAGAACTCGGGATTGTGTGGCAAAGGGTTAAGGACATTTTCCTTTAAAATATCATTTGCCAAGCTACAGTTATATAAGATTTCTTGTCTAATTTTATTTCTAATTATAAGAAGCGAGATAACTCAACTGCAAAGATAGCTAGAGTTATCGTTCTTGGAACCTACTTTTTCAGCGGATTTGTAAAGCAAATCTGCTTATTGTGATCGAACTGGCCGGAACCAAATACGTCATGCGTAACGACGCGTGCGCGCTCACTTTTAAATTTGAATAGCTAGTATCGGTTTGACCTGAACTAAATACTGTCATACATGCTTGCGCTCTCCCCATTCTACTCTCAGTTTTAGACAGTACATCCCCACCTCGTTTTTGTCATTACCGTAAAATACAGTGCTACACGTGTACATACAGTCCCGAATTTTATACCAGCAGAAAACCGCGTCAGATTGATGGATCAAATTGCTACTCCTTGATAAGTTCATGTGATAAAATAACAGTTACTGTGCGTCCCGTTTGGCAGAACAACTTCGACTTTCCTTGCCCATGCTAAACCCACTAAATAGTTACACATACATGTACATGCACTACATGTAATGGAAATTTAATTTTTCATTACACAATATCATAGCTTAATACTGTTCCACAAATTCGCTTTTCAGGACTTTGAGTCCTTTGATTGTACAATTGGCCGCTAAAAACCTGTGAAATACAGCAACGGTTTTTGCACGCTGTGTTCCTTGCTATTGGTCCCCATGCACCTATGATATAGCATTCGACCATCTACAAGAATGTAATATCTAACGTCTAGACAGGATTTTTTTCTCTTAAAAAGGAAAAAAATAACTGGGAAATCCAAAATAGATTAGGCTATTGCGATCTATACCGTTTTATTTTTCCCCGGTCAGTGTTAAACTTTATTTGAATGACAACTACAGAACAGAAGATATGTGGAATAACGACCCGAAGGTCACGGTAAAATTTACAATAAAATGGCAGGCAAACTCGACGAGGGAAATAGGAAGAGTTATATTTCTTGCTTTCAGGTCGCTTTCCAATTGCGAATTTTCATTTTACTAGCCACTAAGGGTTAAAGAAAAAGAGTTCGACGTGAAATGTTGTTGAACGGACACACAGACGGACAGATAATTGAATATGAGCCATGTTCTGTGAAAAGGGGGCACTATGCATTTGCAAAAAGTATCGACTCATGTCAGCCTGCGCAATCCTCGCAGGCTGACCTGGGCCGAAAGTTTTTGCTTTTGGTCAATTTTCTGCATGTCAAAGGACCAATATACCTAATCATCCAGGTCGGTTGTTGTACTAAACGAATTTTAGGGGTGTATAAACCTGTGATGACTTGCTTGGTATCATACATCACGAAGATCCAGTTTAACTGTTATATAATCTTAACCAAAGTAAAGATTCTTTTTGTTTTCTTATTGTCATTATCCGTTTCACTAGGCTACTAAATGTGACTTACTAAGCTTTGCGGACCGTGTAGATTAAGATCAGACTGCACAGAACGTACAGTCTGATCTAGGATCTACACTGCCCGACACAGTGATACTTTTCCGGAGAAAAAAATCTCTGAAATAGCAATATTTAGGTATCTTATTTTGGACTATAAGTTTCGGTTTCATTTATTTAGGTGTTTTTCCTTCACTACACAATTCCGACTTCTAAAGACCTTGATAAAAAGGCTTTCAAAATCATTGTGGGGGAAAAAGAGGAACTGCCTTTAACCAGCATTAGCTCCTTTATCCACAATGTTTTCTACACTCTTAGAGACAAATCCTATCATTTTTAACACATTTGATTTTTCATCTACAAGTGCTTTCAATTTGGACAAGCCAGTTTTTAGACCAGGGAAGCTGGTCTATAGGCATCAAGATTGACCTAGAGTCAAAGTAAACAAAAAAACCCACAGTTGCCAAATACTGCCTCACAGAAAAATACTTCTTTCTGTGATAAATCTTAATTCTGTTGTATATAACAATTTTGACAAAAACCACTAAATCTCGACCACTCCAATTTGAACATGTCGTCTTACAAAATAATAAACTGAACAAGATGTCATTTACAAGGTACAAGATCTTTGCTTATATGTAAATTAAGTGACCTATGCAAAGCAGAGAATCACTTTTTCCTACACCACTGTAACATTATGAATGAATCTATTAATAGACACACCTAGGTAACTTGTAGCAAATCCCAGTTACATTAACCCTCACTGGACAGGGAAACCTTGTCATTCCTTCAGTCATTCATTATTTAGATCATTGTGTACAGTTATACTATTATGTTAAACTGTTATTCTATTCTTGAATATTAACCCTTTACCAAATAATCCCAAGTTTTAACGATACTTTAAAAACATTGCGGAAAAAGGAGAAATGCTGGTAACCATCATTTTCTCCTTTTCCCACCTTGTTTTCTACCCTTTTGGAATCAGGTTTCATCAGTTCAGCCACTTTTAATTTATGGTCTGCAACAACTTTGAATTTGGACTGGCGGAGAATTTTTCGTTTTGTAAAGAGAGTTAAATAGTTAACTACATCTTGTGCTATTGGATATTGATTAATTGAATGCACGGTGTTTAACGGCGTTGTCAACATTATTTCAGTGATATTGCGGCGGCCAGAGCACCTATCCATACTTTCCTAGAGTTTCTTTTACCAGCACTACCGCGACTCAATGACGTTTTGCAGACAGTGTGGATTAAGATCAGACTGTCCAGAGCATGCAGTCTGATCTTGGATCTACACTGTCCGATAAGAGGATATATTATTTTCTCCAAAATATAACTTTGAAATAGCAACATTCAGGTGTTTACCATCGGCTTGAAAGTTTCGTTTACAATTTTTAGCAGGTTAAGGGTTAAACTTAAACTCGATTACAGTTAACCAATAGCACGCATAGTGCCAGCGGCTCAGTCGGTAGTGTACAGGACTTGGGAACAGGAGGTCGCTGGTTCGATCCCCGACTCGGCAAATTTCTTTCTGAGGATTGATGATAGTCATTGTGACAGGATTCATTTCTCTTTCACGTTTCGACGATGGTTATAATATAAATGTGGTAAAGCAGCCAGCGGCTTGGAAATAATATTGTGCAGAATACTGTTAAATGAAACTCAGGAAAGCATGGATATGTGCACTGTGACTGCTACATAACTGAAATAATGTTGAAAACAGGGTTAAACACCATACAAACAATCAGTCAATCAAATTCGCTAGTCTGTCAGTACTTTCAGTACTTTGATTTTTTTCTCGTCTGGTAAAGAGTTAAAGAGTTACAGCATAGCTAAGTTTAGATTTGAAAACTACTCACAGATAATCATGGCCGCAGTGTATGAGCGAAGCCTAGGCAAAAGGGGGTTTAATGCATCTCCATGCTACATTATACCAAGCAAGTCATTATATAATTAAGGATCCATAAAATCTATTTTTTCTAAAAACCGACTAAACATTGAGTTAGAATGGTCCATTGAAATGAAACCAAAAGCAAAAAGTTTCGACACAGATCAGCCTGCACGGACTGCACAAACTGACATGGATCGAAACTTTTGCTTTGTCTGCATTTAACCCCCTTTTCACAAAGCATGGCTCATATGGTTTGATATTTTACCAAACATCCCGAGTTTTGACAACCTTGAGAATGATGGTGTTTGAAAATATTTTTAGAAGTGGAAAAAATGCTTTTTACCTCAATGTTTTCTACTCTATCAGAGAACTAATGGATATTTGTATCTATAAAGAATTTGTCGTCTGTAGAGGTTTTGTATTTGGAAGAGTCTACAATTTTTTATGTGAAAAAGGGATAGGTATAAGTTAAGTAAGTTCCGGTATGACGTCAATGTGCAGACGGCTGTTTCACCATGCACCAGACCACTTAACTCTTTACCACACAACAAAATCTTAGGCCTGTCCAAATTGAAAGCATATGCAGACGACAATTCCAAAGTGCCTCAAATGATTGAAATTCTTCCTGAAAGATTAGAAAACATTGTGGGAAAAGGAGAAAATGCTGGTTACCAGCATTTTCTCCTTTCCCTACAATGTTTTCAAGAGACTGCTTCCCGAGAGTCGTTAAAACTCGGAATTGTGTGGTAAAATGTTAAAACCCTTTACACAAACGACCCATTCAAATTGAAAGCATTTTTCAGACTAAATGTTAAACATTGCTTAATTGATCGAACTTACCTTTGAAAGATTAGAAAACACTGTGGGAAAATTTTAAAAAAGTGCGGTTCACCACAAATTTTCCCTTTTCCCGCACGTATTTTCAAAGGCCTTGCTCCTCAACATCACTGAAACATGGAATTATTCGGAAAAGGGTTAACCCTTTACCACACGACAAAATTTTACACTTGCTCCAAACCGAAAAGATTTTCAGACGTCAAATCAGATATGGTTCATATGGTGAGATTTGTCTGTTAAAGGACAGAAAACATTGTGGGAAAAGGAGAAAATGCTGGTTACCAGCATTTTCTCCTTTTTCCACAATGTTTTTCAAAAGGCCTTTTTTTTTCGGGGTCGCTAAATCTAGGGATTGTGTTGCAAAGGGTTAAAACAAAGGGCCAAGAAGAGAAATAACTCGTTACGACCAACTTTCCTTTCGTCAAAATGTGTTCACATCATGAATGCATTAACCCTTTACCGCACAATGACGCCTTTTGACGACCCTGAGAAAGAAGCCTTTTGAAAACATTGTGGGAAAAGGAGAAAATGCTGGTAACCAGCATTTCTCCTTTTACCACAGTGTTTCCTGCCCTATCAAAGAAAAATTACACCATTTGAGCCACACTAAAATTGTCGTCTGCAAATGCTTTCAGTTTGGACAAGGCTAAAACTTTGTCGTTTGGTAAAGGGTTAAACCATAAATATTTGACAGATGAACCATTTTCTGGCAAAAGGGGGCTTAATTGCATTTCCTTGCTGCTTGATACCAAGCAAGTCATTACATTACGGATCCATAAAACCCATTTTTGTCCAACAACCAAGTGAGTCATGCGGTACCTTCTTCCTCTGACATCGCAGACAACTGGTGCATCTGCAAAAAGTATCGATTCAGGTCAGCCTGCGCGGACTGCGCAGGCTGATCTGAATCGATACTTTTTGCAGATGCATTAAGCCCCCCTTTTCACAGAGTATGTCTCAAATGTATTTTCAACATCGTCTGCTGCAGATCTGGATTTAGGAGGTGAGGAGTTTATAATAAACGGTATGCACTGCAATTGATATTTTGGGTTGTGAAAAGGCTATAATTTCCACTGTATGTCATAACGCGTGAGAACAATGTTTTGGCTCACACGTTTTACTGTTCTAGTATCTGTGGTAATGTCGTTGGAAAAGACAGGTTCGGATTTCAACCAGGCTTCTCTGAAAGGTTGAATTTTTACATTATCTTATAATCTTATACATATCTATCTTTAATTTTGATTGGTTGATTGATTAATTGATTGATTGGTTGGTTGGTTGGTTGGTTGGTTGGTTGGTTGGTTGGTTGACTGACTGACTGACTGACTGACTGACTGACTGACTGGTTGATTGATTGATTGATTGATTGATTTTCCTGCTTAAAGGCGCATTAGCGTGTTAAAATGCATTTGAATTTAAATCATACCATTCAAAAGTAGGGAAAATATTGTGAAGGTGACAATCTGTTAATGTGTGGTTGGCACTAGTGTTTGTCGCTGGCAGACAAATGAATTTTAAAATCAGGCAAAAAGGAAACACAAGATAGAGTGAACTGGCAACTTTCAAGCAAGTTTCGACATCAGTTTCTCAGCCAGCGATGAACACTTGGACCGACTTTACAATAACAGATTGTCATCTTCACAATATTTTCTATTCTTCGAAATGGCCTGATTTAACCTTAAATTCATTTTAAAACCCGCTTTACTCACTATTGTCAGCTATTGTTACTTTAAGTCGGTTATGACCAATTAAATACACCTGATAAAATGATAATGTATTAGATAAGTTTATCAACATCTGATAATCCCAAGTCATAATCAGGTGCTGATTAATTGATAAAGCGCCTCCCTGACTTATACTGACCTTTGCAATGAAAACAAGAATGAAATGAGCTGTGCTCTTGCAAAAAGGGGTTTAATGCATCTCCGTGATGCAATACACAAAGCAAGTGTTCACATTTTATGGATCTATAAAAATCCATTTTGTTTAATGACAAACTGAATCTTGAGGTAGAAGGGTCTTTTGACATGCAGGAAATTGACTGATAGCAAAAACTTTCGATACATGTCAGCCTGCGCGTACTGCGCAGGCTGACATGGATTGATACTTTTTGCAGATGCATTAAGCCCCCTTTTCACAAAGCATCAGTGCAACTGACGAGTTTTCCAGTCTGAAGTTTTTATTGTATGATCTGATAAGATTTTACAACATCTTTTTTTCATCATCCACCAGTTGTTGCAAAAGAGTTTCGAAAGGTCAGTGTGATATACTACTCAAAATTTGCTAGGGATCACCATTTTTAATCCAGCCGATATATTTTTGTGTGGCATGTATCAAGTGTGTTTTCAATATGTTACATTGCCACGCTGATTAAAAAAACTACCTGTGGAAATGAGTGCTTTTAAATAAAAAATTTATTGTTATAGCATAATTAAATTGTATTGAAATAACTGACTGATCCCTACCAAAGAGTGGGTAGCATAGCTAAATGTGCACTGCTGTGGGAAAATATGCTTAAGTCCGTAAAACAATTTGCCCTTTCGGCAGATATTAAAACAATTCAAAATAAAATTCTACACGCAGGTCTATTTCTAATCCAAGAGAAAAAAAAACTATCCACTTGTAACCACAAGTCAACTTTATTCTTTGAAAGAACCAATATCTCCAGTACTTAGATCTGGGTCCGCATTCAACAAGTATTCTTAGTATCATTAATATCATTACACTTTTAAGAATTTTCTGAATTTCAATGTAACGCAATTTCTGATCGGCTAAATCATTTGGTTTAGTCAAACAGAAATTGTGTTACTTTCCAAATCTAGAATAAGACCAAAAATGTAATTTAGAGTGGGTGGTGAATATGGAACTTGTTATATTTTCAAGCAAGAACTATTGTTACAGAGTTTGAGCAGAGAATCAACCGACTGCGGCGATCCGTTGCTGACGAAAGAAATGAACTTGTCAATAAAGACGATACCCCTGTACATGGAAGATACAAACCGGTCAAGAATGATGGCAAGTTGTGCCTTAACCCATTAACATACAATTACACCTCTTTACGTCCTTACAGGAAATACATACAGTCAATTGTTTGAAAATACTGAAAAGCAATGAGCATTTGTTGTAACCACCCCGACTTTGTGTGTTTCATCTTTGTACCTTTTGTACATCAGTCGTTGAAATGTGTTGAATGATATCATGCGAACATATTTGACAGTCAGATATTGCTAACACAGAGTATTTTATTTTAGTTCATGCTGTTCAGTAGTTTATCGAGAAAAAATGGTGGATTATAGTTTTAAATTCCATGGTTACGACAAGTGAAAAACACCAAGTTTCATAGTTTCTAGCTCTTCAGTTGAAGGCAGAAACAGTAGTTCCCGCGCACTAGTTACCAAGGTGAACAGCGTGTGTCATTCAAATAGAGAGAAATATGACTTAATTTACGTGCATTTACCCTATATTTCTCAGGCTTTACGTAATATTGTAATGCGTTCTGTGAGCGGGGTACACCACGAGGAATTACCGAAAACAACTGTACTGGATTTTGATGAAAGTCCTTCCAAAAAAAAGGATATTTGTTTGTTTTTTTTTTTAAGGTGAAAGATCAAAATTTATTTCATCTCGTTTCATCGGTAATATCATCATAAGTGGCGCAGCTACGTGTGAAAATATTACAGATGATGTTCACAAGATGAAATACATTTCGATCATTCATCCAAAGGATTATCCAGATCTATGCCTGGTAAGGTTATTGTGTCAATCCTTTGCTGAATAATTTTGAAATTTTAACAAACATGAGAAAGACGGGTTTTAAAACCATTGCTAGAAAAGGAAATAAAAGCTGGTAACCAGCATTTTCTCTTGTTACCATAATAATGTTTTACATTTATACACCCTTGAAAGACATCCACGTATGTAATATTTTGAGTTACATACAATTTGTCGTCTGCAAATGCTTCTAATACAGACAAGTCTAAAATTCTATCTCCTGGTAAAGAGTTAAAACGAAAGTAAAAGGTGCTTGACCGACAACAAAATGTCAAAAAAAAATATACTGAAAGGTACACCTGTATCTCTATTTGTTGAATATCAGAGAGGAATTTAATCCAATCTTGGAGACGCCTGATTTTGAAGTTATCAGCGTCCCTCTGCTATCAACCTGCTGATTGATAGGGTGACGTATGTATGCTTCCGGTCTCACTGTCTTTTGTACTGCTTTCAGTTTGAAAGACGTACTATAACTCTGCACTGAAAATTTGTGCAGTTGCTTGTGATCATGTCAATGGAAGCGCATTTAGGAAAATACTGAAGGCTTCAAAATCGTGAAACATTCAGAAATCGTTTCTCACCATGTTAATCTGAACGGTAGTCAGGAAGGAAACACAAAGTGGCTTTTTGGACCATTGGTCTTGTAGGTAAGACTCCGCTCGAGATCTGTGAATGATAAGAAAGACGTCTGAAGTCTTTTTACATGTCGTACTTTGATCTTACTCATTTCCTCTGAACAAAGAAAAATTAGACACTGACACATCTTTGTTAAATCGGGATTAATGTGAATGAGTTTTGATACAAAAATTTTGCTGGAACTATTGTGGCAAATAGAGTTACAAATCAGTTTACTTTTTTCCCCCCGCATTGTTTCTCAAGTGGACCACTCTAGTTAATGATTGTCTTTTGCTTCTGTTCAAATGTGCCTCTTTTTCTCTGTGTGATTATTATTACTAGTACTGTCACTACCAACTAAAACCTTTTTGAATACTGTTAAATTAAATGAGCATTTCCGGTAAGCATAAAAGACAACTGCAGTGTGGTTGGAGTAGCCTACTACATGTTTAAATATGTTCTAATAGGATAAACTTTTTGAAAAAGGAAATGGCCAAAATTTTGAACAATAGCGTTATTTTATTCATAGTGTTTTATTCGTTCACTAAGGAATTCACACTGTCAAAAAACAACATTCTTATCATTCACAGATCTCGAGCAGAGTCTTACCAATGAGAGAAGTTACTGATGAATGGACCAATGGTCCAAAGAGCCGCCTTGTGTTCCCTCCCTTACTACCATTCATATTAAGGTGATGAGAAACGATTTCCGAATGAACATGTTTCAGAATAAGATTATCCTGAATATCTAACAAACTATGCGTCAATTTAGATCATAGTTCAAACTACACTTTCTGTTCAGTCTTGATCTTATCTGTCCGCGAATGCAACTTATATATGGACCAAGCTGCGGCAAAAGGGAATTTAGTTCATCTCCGAAATGCATTATACCAAGGAAGTCATCACATAACTACGAATCCATAAGATCACTTTTGGCAATATCTGATGGTAGAATAGTAGAATGGTCCTCAGACACGTAGAAAACTCACCAACAGCAAAAAGTTTCGACCCGTGTCAGCCTGCGCAGGCTGACATTGGTTGATACTTTTCGCAGATACATTAAGCCCCCTTTTCACAAAACAATATTCATATACCTTGCTCTATCCTGTAAAAGGATGTTACTTCATTTTCAGATAAGCGCCACAACGATCATGATTGCTGTAAAGTTGGCTCGACCATGGCCTCCCTCGGGTTAGACTGTACCAGAAATAAGTTACACCACATGAACCGGAGACAGAAGTTACAAGCCATTCGTGTCATTTTTAGTGACCTTGACATTGAAATAAACAACAACACGCGGAAGGATTTGTACACACCTTTCCGACGATGTGTTTTGAAAAAGGCCGGTCAGTTGTCGAAATGTTGTATCGTCGCTTCCATTCAAAATAAAAGAAGTGTACAGTCCAACAGAGACGTGAAATCCAAAGTACGGTACTCTGGATTCGACAGAAGATCGAGGAACAGTCACAGACTCGACAACAATGAAAGCAGATACAACAATCGGAGACTCTGTAAATATGGCCGCTGTCGTCATAGTCGGTATGAGTCCCGCGACAGAAGATTTTCTAGGCGATTTTATTCATGAGCCCTTCGGCTTGAGTAATAAAAAGAGTGTATTGACGTAATGTTTTTGTAAAATAATTTACTTCATACATTAATCTTAAAAAAACAACTCAGTTATCATTAAATTTGAGCTATGCTCTGGCAAAGGGGGTTTAATGCATCTCCGTGATGCATGATACTATGCAAGTCATTACAGTATTATGGATTCATAGAATCCATGTTTGTATAACAACCGACTGGATCATGAGGTACACGGGTCCTTTGACAAGCAGAATATTTACCAAAAGTAAAATGTTTCGACCAAGGTCGGCCTGCACGGACCGCGCAGGCTGACCTGAATCGTTACATTTTGCAGATGCATTAAGCCCCCTCTTCACGGTGCATGGCTCATTTGTAATTTGGTAAGCTTCTGAAAGAGTAGGCCTGAATAGAATTAATTTCATTTTCAACTCAAAGAATACAATTGATATCATTTTTAACGCAAGCCCACATACTGATAGGCCCACTTAACTTTACATCTATTATTATTAAAACAAGCCGTTTAACCAAATGGCCAGGCCATCTTGTTTCAGTCGCCACTTCAATTAACGACAACAAACAACTGATGAAAATCCAACCAAATATGGCTTCCCAGTATTGCATTATCCCATATTAAGTAGCTCTCATGTTTGTCTAATTATTGGTTTATTCGATTTTTTATCAAATTTTACTCTTTACCAAACGACAAAAATGTAGAATCGTCCAAATTGAAAGCATTTGCAGATGAAAATTTAGATGTGGTTGAAATTTTGTTCTTTGATTCAGAAATAATAGAAAACATTGTGAGAAAAGGAGAAAATGCTGGATACCAACATTTTCTCCTTTTCCCACAATGTTTTCAAAAGCTTTCTTTCCCAGGGTCGTTAAAAGTCGGGACTGTGTGGTGAAGAGTTAATCAAATAGCCGAAGAAAATCGAATTATTGCGCAATGCCACTGCCTTATCCTTAGCTGCAATGTGTCGTTTGCAAAGTCCATATATTCAGGAAATCTAGAGAACATTTGAGCCATGCTCTGTGAAAAGGGGGCTTAATGCATCTTCGAAAAGCATCGCCCCAGGTCAGCCTGCGCAGTCGGCGCAGGCTGACCCGGGCCGAAACTTTTCGCTATGGGTCAATTTTTTGTATGTCAAAGGACCAGTCTACCTTACGATACAGTCGGTTGTTAGACATAATGAATTGTATGGATCCCTAATTTTGTGATGTCTTGCATGGTATGATTCGTCACGGAGATGCATAAAGCCCCCTTTTGTCAGAGCATGGCACATTTCTACAAACCAGGAAGGACCGTGCTTGCACGGTACTGATTCCCCAAATAAGCTGCTCTCGAGAAGTTAATTTCTTAGAAATTTTGAAATTTTTAACCCTGTCGGTGCCATGGGCGAAAAAAGAGGCTTTTGCGGACGGTATAGATCAAGATCAGACTGCACAGAACGTGCAATCTGATCTTGGATCTATACCGTCCGCTTGTTTATCCAAGTTTATAAGGTGAAAATCCTCTGAGTTTCAGTGGATTGAGTTTCAGCGGCTTATGTTTTCAACCGCTGAAAGAGCTCGAACTTATAATTGAGCCATGCTCTGGCAAAAGGGGGCTTAATACATCTCCGTGATACATGATACCAAGCAAGTCATCACATAATCATGGATCCATAAAGTCCAGTTTGTCTCACAACCGACGGAATCGTGAGGTAGACTGGTCCTTGGACATGCATAAAATTGACCAATAGTAAAAAGTTTCGACCCAGGTCAGCCTGCGCGGACTACGCAGGCTGACCTGGTTCGATACTTTTTTGCAGATGCATTAAAATCCGTTTTCACAAAGCATGGTTCATATATTTGGCGCAAAAAGAGTTAAAACTACGGAGTGCACAAGGATTTATTTTTGTACAAATCAGCCCCGAATCGTGGCAGGACTGCTATACTACTGTCCTTGGAAATGCCGGATTCGATCACGTCCCCGTAACCAATGAGCATACGTCGGCGATAAACTTTCCTGTGAGCATACTGTGACCAAAATGTACTCCACCTCGGTAGTGCCATACTACAGTTTGATATTCGTCTTCTGAACTGTTTCAGAAAAATTAAAGCGCATTTTATCTCTGTTGTAGCTGGAGGGAGTTTTGTCAGGTAAATATGAATATATTAGCTTTGGCAAAAGGGGGTTTAATGCATTTCCGTGATCCATTACATCAAGCAAGTCACCACATAATTGTTGATCCATAAAATCCATTTTGTCTAACACCCAAGTGAATTATGAGATACACTGGTCCTTTAACACGCAGATAATTGACCAACAGCAAAACGTATCGAGCCAGGTCAGGTTGCGCCAACTGCGCAGTTGATTTAAGCCCCATTTTCACTTGGCTTGGCACATATACATGCATTCGCCTGTCTTTAACCTATAAGCTGCTAAGCGGGACTCACGGAACTTTTGCGGATAGTGTAGATCAAGATCAGACTGCACATAACGTGCAGATCTACACTGTCCGCTACGGTTTCCTTTTTTCCGTTAAAATCACCTTTAAAATAGCAATATTTGGAGTTTTACTATTGAGTGGAAATTTTCGTTTCATTTATTTAGCAGCATAAGGGTTAAAAGGATACTAGCCGTGCTCTGACAAAAGGGGGCTTAATGCATCTCCGTGATGCATTATATCAGTCAAGCTATCGCAT
This sequence comes from Tridacna gigas, assembly GCA_945859785.2. Classification (NCBI taxonomy): domain Eukaryota; kingdom Metazoa; phylum Mollusca; class Bivalvia; order Cardiida; family Cardiidae; genus Tridacna; species Tridacna gigas. The sequence goes on along the minus strand of OX244030.2, from coordinate 11,155,144 downwards.
AATTATGGATCCATAAATCCATAAATACCACTTTTTTAACAATCGAATTAATCATGAAGAAGACTGGTCCCTGGCTGACCTCGATCGATACTTTTTTGCAGATACATTAAGCCCCCTTTTCACAGAGCATGGCTCATATTTGTTTGCGAGTTGTCTACTTCAGTAGGCATTTTTTTATAATGAGCATATACAACTCGCATGTATACAGCATTTTTTTTTTTGTCCAACGGTAGATAACTCTCGTATTGAAAACGCTTGGTTTTGACACCGGTTGTATTCCTTTAAAAGACTAACGACACCCGCCCAAACTAACGGACCAGTTTCCATATGGCCCGCAACATGCGAAATGAGACCTTCAAACATTTTCGTAAAGTGTCGTCCCGGATTAGCCTGCGCAGTCCGCGAAGGCTAATCCGAGACGGCACTTTAAGACTACATAAGATTTTTTTCATACAGTTGACTTTCGTGAAACAGAAACTCGCACAAAAACGGGAAGTGTCGTATCGGATTAGTCACAGACTGCGCAGGCTGATCTGGGACGACACACTTTTTACGCTATGTCCGAAGGGCCCTTTTCGTGTGTTGCACGCCAATTATAATTATAACCTTGTAATTGCTAAATCTATTAAATGAATGTTTTTAGCTGACATTTAATGGCCAAACTTTATAACTTTAAAACATTTTTTGCCTTGGAAATGTAGACCAAAGATCAGCTTGCACGTTCTGTACGGTCAGATCTTTAAGAAGCCTAAGATAAATATATATGAGACATGCTCTGTGAAAAGAGGGCTTTAATGCATTTGCAAAAATTATCGACCCAGGTCAGCCTGCGCAGTCGGCACAGGCTGACCTGGGCCAAACTTTTTGTTTTGTGTCGATTTTATGTATGTCAAAGGACCAGTGAACCTCATGATTCAGTAGGTTGTTATACAAAACAGATTTTAGGGATGTATAATACGGTGATGACTTGCTTCGTGTAATGCATCACGGAGATGCATTAAGCCCCCTTTTGTCAGAGCATGGCTCATATACTGCGTATTTAGACATCTACTGTCTATTGCAGAGAGAGTATACCAAGATCAGCTTTCCTGTCAATGCAGTGTGATCTGTGCCTACACCTTTCGATACCCTTTTTGTTGATAAAGCTCTACCGAATAGCTTATGATATCTTCTCAGACTCAGTGATGCAGGGATTTTGAACTCGAGAACTCCTGATTGATCCTCACTTGAGGCATGTGTCATGTGAGGAAATCCTCGGTTAAGGCCGGTAGAGTCAGTGCATTGAGCCTAGACAGGAATAAACGAGTTGTCGCCTTAATATGACTGCAATACTGTTGAAAGTCGGGTATAATACCGTTCAAACATACTTCCCTTTTAAGGATCTTCGTCTTTTTCTTATCATCATCATCTTCTTCTTCTTCTTCTCCTTCTTCCTCCTCCTCCTCCTTCTTCCTCCTCCTCCTCCTCCTCCTCCTCCTCCTCATCCTCCTCCTTTTCTTCATTTTGATCTTCACTGCCGTTATATTTCAACAGTCTTTGAATTTCAAAACCAAAGTATTAGTAAGCGGCAAAAAAATGGCCAACACTCTACGGGATATTTTGACTGTATATGAGATAAAAACCAAAACCATACCCGGTAACGTACAGGACTGAAAATCTCAGAGTCGTGAGTTCGAATCTCAGCTTGGACAATTTCTTTTTAGAGAGTGATGTCAGTCACTGCGAAAGAATTCATGCCTTATCTCACCGTTGAACACTGTTTGACAGTCTTTTTGCGGAAAGGAAGCCGGTGGTATCAAATGAATGTTGTGCTAAGAAATGGAAACTCCAGGGAAGCATGGAAATGTGCAATGACCAACGCGAAAGGACCGAATTAGGTTGAAAACAGCGTTAAACATGAAATAGACAAATGTGAGATGAGGCGTTTAGATGTATAAGTGTCGGGCGCCAGTAGCACAGTCAGTAGCGGACAGGACTTGAGAACAGGAGGTCACAGGTTCGAATCCCCGGCTCGGCCAATTTCTCACCGAGAATTGATGATAGTAATTGCGACAGGATTCATTCCTCTCTCACCGCTGATCAATGTTTCGACACCAGCCAGTAGCTAAGGAAGAATATGGTGCGAAGTACAGAAACCCCAGGAAAGCATGGATAACTGTACTGGTAGCCGCGATATAACTGACATAATGTTGAAAACGGCGTTGAACGCCATTCATTCAATCAATCAATAAATCAACATACATGGTATTTCGAGCTTTTTATTGATGCCCTAATAAAAAGATAAAAAAAAGAAACATGGGGCATGTCAGAAGTGAAAAACAAAAGCAAGCACACGTATTTGTAACGTCAATAAAGTACTTTTATCATCTTAAACACTTAACCAGACGACAAAACTTTAGAATCATCCAAATTGAAAGCATTAGCAGATGACAAATAAAATCTTACTCAAATGGCAAAAATTAACTGTCAGAGGTTAGAAAACATTGTGAGAAAAGGAGAAAATGCTGGTTTCCAGCATTTTCTCCTTTTCCCATAATGTTTTCGAAGCCATTTTCCTCAAGGTTGTTGAAAAAGGAGATAGTTTGGTGAAGGGACCAATCTTGCGTAACAAATATTAAACCTTTCCCACACAATCACGACTTTTTAACAACCCCTGACGAAGACGGCATTTGAAAATATTGCGGGAAAAAGAGAAAATGCTCGTAACCAGCATTTTCTCCTTTGCCCACAATGTTTTCTACCCTATGACAGATAGATTTCATGTTTTGAGCTACATTTAAATTTTCGTCTGCAAATGCTTTCAATTTGGACAAGTCTAAAATTTTGTCCTCTGGTTAAGGATCAAAACAACGGGCAGGATCGTAATGTTAAGTATCCCACGGCGAGCTATTACCTATGAACTACATAACCCTGCAGGCATCCAGGAATGTTCCTCGGATTATGTAAATAATCCAAAACAAGAATTCGTTTTGATTAGTTCTACTTGGGGAAAAAAAATCAAAGCACTGAAGGGACTGTACACGTTTTAACCTGTTATAGAACAAAACGGAATATTGTTTATTTGATAAAAAACTTTTTAGAGTTAAAAGTCATACACACTGTATCTATAGCATATGTTCTACAGTACGCAAAAATCACGCGATTTGTTATGGTATTCTATTAGCAATTTCAATGTCAATTATTCAATCAAATATTAAATAAGTGAATAAGTGAAAAGGATATTTTCAGGAGTAAAAGTATAGATATATGATTATACCACAGTGCACATCTATATATAGGCCTATAACTCATTGGTACATGTGTACACAAGACCAAACATTAAAAATAGATAGCAATTGTTGGGGACAAAATATGGTTCCTTTTTCCACAATATTTTCAACAGCCCTTTGCTTCAGGGTCGCAAAAACCCCTATCTGAACAACTTCGGGTACATTGACTAGAATAGTTTTTTTTTTTTTTTTTTTTATGAGAAAGGAGCTATTTGCTTGTAACGGATAGGCGCTCTTTTCTCCGTACTTTTTTTAATTTGTCGGTTGTAAGGGCCTGAAAACGGCTGTGTATACAGTCAAGGGGTGGTTTAAACAATATAAGTGAAGCATCATATATCAACTTTTTATTGTATTTTTGTGGCTCTTAATTTATCTAAAACAAATAAAGATGTGGATATACACAGTCCTTTTAACAACCATTGTTGAACGACAAATCTGTGTTGAAATATGATAAGGATCCATGCTCGTACACTGTATTTTCTGGCTTATGCTGGGAAAATGACACATCTGCTGTAATCAGAACTACTGCTACAATATTTTCACCGAAACTAGCTAATTCGTCGAATTAACTCTTTACCAAACGACAAAATTTTAGACTTGTACAAATTGAAAGCATTTGCAGACAACAATGTAAATGTGACTCAAAAATTGAAATTTGTTTTGGGAAGGATAGAAAACATCGTGGGAAAAGGAGAAAATGCTGGTTAAGCAGCATTTTCTACTTTTCCCACAATGTTTTCAAAAGGCTTCTTTCTCGGGGTCGTGAAAACCCGGGATTGTTTGGTAAAGAGCTGAAAGGTATATTCGAATTATGGCATTTTCGAACATTCGGAATATCTCTGTGTTAAAAATTACTGATAGTAATGATCATTTTCATGAACATTTACAATGATAATGATATTATCATTATCATGTTTTATTTACAAAATGTTAAATTGTTTCAGTATTATGTAAACTTTGTCGCATAAACAATAAATAAAGCGCTATTTACACAATGATAGATGATATAAACAAGTCACGTTACAAAAGTAACCGTATTCTATGAAATTGGTATGTATACATGTATTTGCACTTTGGGCACACTAAATACGTAAGATCCTGGTCTGTCAGAATTTTGACAGTGACTCGACTCTATTTGCTTTGGTTACGTGGGGTATATTAAAACATGCAAAATCTGGCATTTGAAGATAAAAAGTTTGGCATATCCCATATGAGTCATGCTCTGTGGAAATGGGGTTTAATGCATCTGCAAGAAGTATCAACCCAGGTCAGCCTTCCCAGTCCGCTTAGGCTGACCTGGGTCGAAGCTGTTTGCTATTTGTAAATTTTCTGCATGTCTAAGGACCTTTCTTCCTCAGGATTCAGTCGGTATCAAGACAAAATGGATTTTATGGATCAATAATTACGTGATGAATTGCTTTGTAAAATGCATAACGGGAATTCGTTAAGCCCCCTTTAGCAACAGCGCCGCTCAGACATAATTGTCATATCAGACTTCTCTCGGCATATCACGTACATAATATACAGTATAAATGATGATGTACGGAATGTGGCGAGAGAATCGACGGGCATTTTATTTGAAAAGTAACCGGACCTTGTCGATATAGTTTTACCATTTAAAACTCTGGCAGTCCAACACTTAACGTCAACTGCGCTTGTTATGAAAAGGAGAATACTTTCTGGGCACAGAGGTTCTTAGTAACTCCTCCTTTTTAGTCTATCTCTTACTGTTTGTAGCCACAATCTTGTTTAAGGCACTGTTTCATTATCTGTATTTTCTATCTGAAATAACGTTTTTTGATTTCACCCTTACAAACAGTCCTTTCCCTTCTGGTGAGCATCATTCGACATCTTCGTCTGTCATTCAGGTATGTTGCCTTCAGGGAACAGCCTCTTTCGTAATATTTTGCGTATTTCCGGGAGCACCGACTGATTCGGGACGCGAGCGATTTGAGCTCGCCAATACTCCTACTGAGAACAGCTTTCGAGAAGTGGACTCTGTTCATCATACTCTCGTAAAAATGGACGTCTGGAACACACGATAGGCTCTTTTTAGCTGCCCTTTCTCCGAGTTTCTTACACTTCCGAGCGGTTGGGGCAAAACTGTCCCGGTGTTCCTCTACATCGAGTTCTTTCCGTGACAGAATTTTAGCCCGGGGTATGTAATACGGATCAACGGCTTCGGTCACTGAAATCAAAGAATTAAAATTTTGCTCAAAGACTGCTTAATAAATAAGATTCCTATGTTCTTAACTATTTAGCACACGACAGTATTTTAGACTGGTCCAAATAAGAAGTACTTGCAGAAAACAAATTAAATGTGACTTAAATGATTGGATTTGTTTTTCAAAGGTAAGAAAACTTTGTGGGAAAAGGATAAAATGCTGGTTACCAGCATTTTCTTCTTTTCCAACGATGTTTTCAAATGTCCAACTTTACAGAGTCGTCAAAACTCAGGATTTAACGGTAAAGGGTAAATCAGTACGTAAGATCCAAACAAAATTAAACCTAGATAATACGATTATGATAGGGACCAAGACGTTAGTTTGAGCTACCGCTGTCTTCAGATTATCACGGTGAATGTCCTTGGACAAGACACTTCGGAGCCCTAGCCTGGTGCCGGTGAAACCAAGGACATACATGAATATGTAAGCTGTCGCAGTGATACTACTGAAGTAATTTTGAAAGTTGCGTAAAACCCCGGTCAATCAATCAATCAATCACTCAATCAATCAAATTATCGAACGAAAAAGCATGAGCAGCGCTCTATGAAAATGGGGATTGATGTATCTAAGTAATGCAGAAAAACCAAGAAAGTCGTAACTTTACATGAGTCTATTTTGTCTAAAAATGGGCCGAAACGGTCCTTTGACATGCAAAATATTTACCAATAGCAAAAGGTTCCGACGCATGTCAGCCTGCGCCGACACGTTTTGCAGATTTATTATACTACCTCTTCACAAAGCATGGCTCAAAATTAAATGAGTAAATACAGTGGTAGCTACTGTCATTCAAAACCTCTGCTATAATATTGAAACGAGAGCCCAAATCCGAGTGATAAATCCGAGTGTTCCAACCTCTGTACTACAGCTCAGAAAATTTGCGTAACCAACTGAGGTGAAGCCATTTCACTTGCAGTACAAAGTCCCTGTGCTGTACTGCTGAAATCAAGGACAAAAACATGAATGTGTGAACTATAGCCGTGATATTACTGAAATGCTATTGAGAGCGGAATAAGGTATTATTTAAACACCCTATATTTCCTTCTTTACTTTCTTTATCGGATTACAGTATAGAGATACACAAAAAAAATTGGCGATTATTATGCGACAAGGTTGGACGTGCCCTTGGTGCATATTTGGGTATCTCCGTACATTATTATTATTATAGCCGATAACCATTACGAAAGTAAATGAAGGGCAAGTTGAATTTTGTGTACTAATACATAAAAAATATCGACTAATGTAATGGTATTTGCCAATCTGGTTGCTAGTCTTTGAGTTTAAAGTGAGAACTTAAGTTCAGAGAGTTTGAATACGGACATAGGTACTCGTTAGACTTAAATTTAGTCCATTAAGGTCAGTTACCTGGCTTGGTAATGACCGCTTGACCGTGGTTTGTCCGTCACCTGGCTGATCTGATCATACGTGTAAGTACCAACAATATATGAACCATTCTCTGGCTAAAGGGGGTTTAATGCATACGGAGATGCATTATATTAAGCAAGTCATTATATAATTATGGATCCATAAAATCCATTTTCGTCTTAAAACAGACTGAATCATGAGGTAGACTGGTTCTTTGACTTGCAGAAAATTAACCCTTATCCTGCTAAATAACTTAAATAAAACTTTCAAGACGATAGTAAAAACCCGAATAATGTTATTTCAAACTTACTTTTTTGGAGAACAATATCTCCTAAACGGACAGTGTAGATCAAGATCAGACTGCACGTTCTGTGCAGTCTGATCTTGATCTACACTGTCCGCAAAAGGTCAGTGAGTCGCGCTTAGAAGCCTAAGGGTTAACAAATACTAAAAAGTTTCGATCCATGTCAGCCTACCCGGACGACGCAGGCTGACCCGAGTCGATACTTTTTGCAGATGCATTTAACACTATTTTCACAAAGGCTAATGTACCTTACGTTATGTCAATTTTTCTACCCGATATCCTTTCTAGATCCGATTGCCAGATGGTGCATTTAAAGTTATATTAGTTCAGTTGACAAATTTTGAAAATACAACGAGAAAAAAAAAAGGGGGCATTTGTTGCTTCTTTTTCCGCGATGTCTTCTGTTCCATTTAAAAAAATATATTATTCATTCTTTCTTTCTTTCTTTCTTTCTTTCATTCTTTCATTCTTTCTTTCATTCTTTCTTTCTTCTTCATTTCACTTTTTCTAGTTTTTTTTAATAGAATAAGTCCGCACAGACGCCCAACGTACTCCAAGAATAGTGTAGTGTTAGGGGCAGGCAATCCAGACTAACTGTTTGTGCGTTTGGCATTTTATTTGCGACAGAAATTCAATCCAAAACATCTGCTAACGAAAAATGAAATGTGGCTCAAATGATGGGATTTGTTTCTGAGAGAATAGAAAAAACATTGTGGGAAAAGGTAAAAATGCTGGTTACCAGCATTTTCTCTCCCCCCCCCCCCCCCCTTTAAAAAAAAAAAAACCGCTGCCTATGACATTGCCAATAGGAACATTTCACATCAGGGGCCCAATATTTTAACCCTTCGGCTGCTAAGCATGACTCAAGGACTTTTTGCGGACATTGTGTGGATCAAGATCAGACTGCACATAACGTGCAGTCTGAACTTGGATCCACACTGTCCGATAAGAAGATCTATTTTCCCCAAAAATACCTTTGAAATAGCACATTTTAGGTGTTTACTATCGGTTTGAAAATTTCATTTCACTTTTTTAGCAGGATAAGGGTTAAATAATGACCGTGTCATTCGACAATACTGATACTCTCAACTTACCAGAAACAGAAGTCACAAAGAAGATCTTTAAGGAAATGGCTATATCTTGTCTAGATATAAAATGTATTTGATGTGAATAAAAGAAATAATCTCATATAAATCGAGTGGAAAAAAAAACCCGCTGCACCTTCTTCCCTGAAACACAAGGACATCAGGGTTGTTTAAGGTTTTGGTTTAACATTTATCCCGCTAAATAAGTTATATGAAACTTTCACGCCTATGGTAAAAACCCGAATAATATTATTTCAAACTCATTTTATAGAGAAGAATTATCTTCTTATCGGACAGTGTAGATCCAAGATCAGACTGCACGTTCTGTGCAGTCTGATCTTGATCTACACTGTCCGGAAAAATGTCAGTGAGTCGCGCTTAGCAGCTTTAGGGTTAAAATAATAGGTTGGCCTTGGCCACTGGACATGACCTGCTTTGGAGAATCGCCAGTGAACTTAAATAGCATGTCGATATGTAATCACGGGTTAAATTTCAATATGATCAGTTCAAAATTAGCGGTTGAGCTGAGTGTCGGCGAAGTGAATTTAACAAAGAATACATGGCAAGGACACTGACTGCTGCAATATATTTGAAAAGGAAACTAGAAGTCGGCTTGAAATATATATAGCCCGCACGGGTAGCTCAGTGGTTGGCGTAATTGACTCGTAACCTGGTTTTTGCGAGTTCGATACCCGGTTGAGGCAAACTTTCTTTCCGGCGATTTTCCGCCTCTCACCTCTGATGCATGTGAGAAAAGTAGTCAGTGGCTTCGGAAAGAAGGTTGTGTCAGTACTTGTGTGAGAAAGCCAGGAAACGCATGGGTGCGTCACTGACCGCCATGATATGACCTGAGCTGTTAAAATGGCGTTAAACTCCAATACAAACCAAACTGGCTTATAATAAATAAATTTCACCATTTGTCGAATAGGTTCCTTATTTCGTTCGTTCATAGCCTTTCAGGCCTATTTGAATTGCGACGAATGTTGGGGGAGGGCGGGGCAAGTTAAACAAAAATTAAACATCGTAAAAAGAAGTAATCTCTTGATCATCTCTCTAGACAGTCGACTTCATAAAAGTCATTAGCTTCGGGTACATTTCCCCGAACGCCGCCAGATTTTTCTACGACTTTTTCGGGCATCGTATGGGCAATGGCGTATGTGTTAACATTGCATACGACCATCATGCGATTTCTTGTACGGGCATGTGGTGAAAAACCGAGGCAAAGCACAAAGACATCGTACAAAAATCGAGCAGTCTCCAGATCCTCCGCATGGACATGAACAAAATACAAAATATTGGACAGTTTAGATTCTTTATCAGCGTGCAACCTGGTCTGCGTCTCAATAAACTACATAGATTTACGCAAATTATTTTAGGATTGAAAATATTCACAATACGTTCCCTGCTTTACCCAAAGGTATGACCTAGCTTAACCCTTTCCCAAACAAGCCCTGGTTTTCACGTGTCTGCAGTACAAGTCTTTAGAAAACACTGTGGGAAAAGGAGAAATTGCTCGTTACGAGCAATTTCTCCTTTTCCCACAGTGTTTTCTACAGCCCTTTTGAGAACTTTCTACCATTTTCATAAAATTTAAAATTGTCGTCTGCAAACTCTTTCAATTTGGACCACTCCAAAATTTATCGTTTGGGAAAGGGTTAAAGTTATGCCAATACGTTTTTCTATAGTCGTTATGTTTGCCGAGGTCCGGTAGCTCAGTCGGTAGCTTACAGGACTGGAGAACAGGTGGTCGTTGGTTCGATCCCCGGCTCGGCAAATTTCTTTCCGCTGATCGATGATAGTCATTGCGACAGGATTCCTTCATCACTCATCGCTGACCATTTTTTCGACAATGGTTATATGGGAAAGCAGTCAGTGGCTTGGAAAGAATATTGTGCGTAGTACTGGTAAAAGAAACTCCAGGAAAGCATGGATAGGTGCACTGGCCGCCGCATCTTCGCAAGCCAAGGATACTAAGATAGTACGTAACGAACAAAGTAGAGTTAGTTTCCTTGGCTTGCGAAGCTGTGGCCGCCGCGATATAACTGAAATAACGTTGAAAACGGCGTTAAACATCATACAATCCATCAAAGTTTTCAGATTTGATGCTTGCTTACCTAGACTGCGAATTTCGTGCATACGTAGTTTAGTGATAGGTAGCCCTGTATTGGTATTGATCTATTGCATAATACCTAAATATTCTTATCTAGTATACTACTTAACCAATCATTCTTAGCTTCATTTTTATAAGCTGCACTAGCAAACACTCATGGTCAGGTTGTAAGTTTTTATTGTCTCTATATATGGTTTCTTCTAAGGTGACATCTCCACCAGTAGATCCCACACTCCACACCCATCTGTTCCCCTTTATTTTTCTCTATCTCTTTTTTTTTTTTATGCACCTTCTTACACTTCTTCTGTATATTGTACTTTATACATGCAATAACCGGAAATTGGAGAGGAACTTTATAAGCTCTGCTTTCGTTCCAATCCATTTCCGCAGAATCATATTTGTTAAACGATTGTCTTGTATTGTATTGTATTGTATTGTATTGTATTGTACTGCACTGCACCGCATTGCGTTGCGTTGCGTTGCGTTGCATTGCACTGCACTGCACTGCTCTGCACTGTACTGTACTGTACTGTACTGCATTGCACTGCACTGCACTGCACTGCGTTGCGTTGCATTGCATTGCATTGCATTGTATTGTATTGTATTGTATTGTATTGTATTGTTTATGTATATTGTACTTCTGTGGAATAAAATATGTTTAAATTAAATTAAAGGTAGCCGTGGTGTTGTATCTACCCGCTTAACTGTCTAAAGTTGTTTTCGGCAACATGTGGGTTAACGTGCCCCATCAACCTAATAATAACTGTCGAAAAATGCTAAGAACGTCGTAAATTAGGAACGACCCGCTGTGCGTTCAGAAATTCCGAATATTTCCTGTAATGAGCTAACATCGCTCTCTTTGTAAGAGAAAAGGTTTCTGTGATCAGTTCATTATATTTTTTTTTTTTGTCCGTTAGATCTCTACTTTAATGCTCTGTGAAAAGGGGGTTTAATACATCTGCAAAAAGTATCGACCCAGGTCAGCCTGCGCAGTCCGCGCAAGTCATCACATAATTATGGATCAATAAAATCCATTTTGCATAACAACCGACTGATTCATAGGATGCAACGGTTCCTTTGACATGCAGAAAATTGAACAATAGCGAAAAGTTTAGGCCCAGATCAGCCTGCACGGATTGCACAGGCTTACCTGGGTCGATACTTTTCGCAGATGCATTAAGCCCCCTTTTCACAGAGCACGGCTCAATTATATTAATGCGAAGACTTGCTTAGTATAATGTATTACGAAAGACCCACTTTTTATAGAGCATTGCTTGTATCTTAAACGTACTTATACACTTTTACTTCGACCGATGTCTTAAAATTGCGCAGTGGGTATACAAAGAATAGCGGATATACCTACCTATTCTGATCTCACTCTTCTAGATTTGCTTATTATTTTAAATTTTGCCTAACCGTCACCATTTTGCTTTAAAGCTATCATTTAGATCCTGATGGTGTGTCGATTACTTTATACTTTGGAGTGCTTACATAACAGACGGATTGAGGGGAGGAGTGGGAGGAGGGATTAATTCACTTTGATATAGCATAGATGCCAGTTTGTCTAAGTAGGAACCTTAATTTTCCCCTCAAAGTTGCTAATACCTTTTTACCCTTAATCTGCAAAATAAGTTAAATTAAACCTTCAAGCCAATAGTAAAACCCCACATGTTGCATCTTTCCCCCATCCCCGCCTATTGTACTAACAGGGTTAAAAGTTAACTTAGATGGAATCAAAGTAGAAGTTCTGATTCGTTACAAGAACTAAATTGTTCAATGGTTCGGATCGTGCAATCTGATCTTGGATCTGTGGGGTCCTGCGTGGCTCACTGGTAAATTGTATGACTTGTGACCTGGAAGCCTCGGTTTCGAGCCTCACTGGATCCACTGTGTTCTTCGTGGGAGTGTCCTTAGGCAAGACTCTTCAGAGCCCTAGTCTAGTACTGGTGAAACCCAGGAAATACATGAATATGTGAGCTGTCACCGTGATATAACTGAAATAATGTTGAACTCGGAGTCAAACACCATTGGATCTTACGAAAGGAAATATCAAGCGGAAATTAAGATTTAACCCTTTCCCAAACAAGCCCTGGTTTTCCCGTGTCTGCAGTACAAGTCTTTTGAAAACACCGTGGGAAAAGGAGAAATTGCTCGTAACGAGCAATTTCTCCTTTTCCCCCAGTGTTTTCTACCCTTTTTGAGACCTTTCTGCCATTTTCATCAAATTTAAAATTGTCGTCTGCAAACTCTTTCAATTTGGACCAGTCCAAAATTTGTCGTTTGGGAAAGGGTTAACCGTTCTCAAAATAACCCAACCTGCATTTTTTTTTTTGACCTCCAAATCGGACGGGGTGTTTCCTTAAGTTAAACATTTTCCCAACAATTCCAACTTTCGACGACTTTAAGAAAACACTGTGGGAAAAGAAGTAAAAATGCTGGTGACTAACATTTTCTCCTTTTCCCACAATGTTTTCTATCCTTTCGATATAAATGTCATTATTCTTTTCAAATTAATTTGTCGTCTGCAAATGCTTTGAATTTGGACCAGTCTAAAATTTTGTCGTTCGGTAAAGAGCTAACCCTTAAGCTGCTAAATAAATGAAACGAAAATCTCCACTCGGTAGTAAAAGCCAAAATATCGTGATCTCAACGTTTATTTCACCGGTAAAACATACCATATCGGACAGTGTAGATTCAAGATCAGACTGCACGTTCTGTGCAGTCTGATCTTGATCTACACTGTCCGCAAAAGGTCCTTCATTCGTGCTTAGCAGCTTAAGGGTTAACAGTTTTCGTGGCATATCAAATGTCAGGTCTCCTGGCCAGTGTTGGATGCCCTCCACCTTTTGTGTCCTTATTCAAAGCCTTGACATTATTATTTGCCCCCCCCCCCCCCCCCCAACAGATACAGGTGTGATCCGAATAGTGATTAACCCATGACCATACAAACTATTTCACTCATGTAAAATGATTTTTAAAACCAGGTAAAATAGTAAACTAAAGATAGAGCATCTTGGCAACTTTTTACCTAGTTTTGAAATTCATTTTTCTCCCCGCCACTAACGCTTAGACCGACCGTACTGTATCAAATTGTCTACTTCAAGATAATCTTCATGTTTTTAAATAGTGTGATTTAAATCTAGATGCATTTTAAAATCCGCGTTGTTTATTTTGGGCCGTGATGGGGCTTTAACCTTTTCCCAAACAAGCCCTGGTTTTCACGTGTCTGCAGTACAAGTCTTTCGAAAAAACTGGGGGAAAAGGAGAAATTGCTCGTAACGAGCAATTTCTCCTTTTCCCACAGTGTTTTCTACCCTTTTTGAGACCTTTCTGCCATTTTCATCAAATGTAAAATTGTCGTCTGCAAACTCTTTCAATTTGGACCAGTCCAAAATTTGTCGCTTGGGAAAAGGTTAAACAAAGTTTTCATATTACTTATTTGGCACTACAACCTGTTAGTCCTTTACCACACAATCCCAAGTTTTAAAGACCCTGAGACAGTAGGCTTTTGCAAACATTGTGGGAAAAAGGAGAAAATAAGTGTAGATCCAAGATCAGACTGCACGTTTTGTGCAGTCTGATCTTAAATCTATACTGTCCGCAAAAGCGCCCCGAGTCGCGCTTAGCAGCCTATGGGTTGGACAGAAAACATGCATTAAAGGGTTAGTACCGCAGCTCTGTCTGACGGGTTTATTATTTTTTATAGACACATAACCCTTCAAAAACTGAATTAATGAAACGGACACTTTAAACTAAGAATGATAGGTAAACCGCACTTATGTATTGCTATTTCAAGTTTGTTTTGGCCAAAATATGTAACGGATTAGCGGACAGTGTAGATCCAAGATCAGACTGCACGTTCTGTGCAACCTGATCTTTATTTGTACTGTCCGCAAAGGCAAATTAAGCCGTTTTCAGCGCTTTTGAAATTTAAACTTGGCCAGAATATGTAACAAATTAGCGTACAGTGTAGATCTAAGATCAGACTGCACGTTCTGTGCAGTTTGATCTCGGTCCACACTGTCAGCAAAGGCAATTTAAGCGTTACTAATATTAACTCATGGCCAGAATGTGTAACAAAGTAGCGAACAGTGTAGATCTAAGATCAGACTGCACGTTCTGCGCTGTCTGATCTTGATCTACACTGCCAGTAAAGGCAACTTAAGCCAGATTCAGCGCTTTTAAGATAAACACCTGGCCAGAATATGTAACAAAGTAGCGGGCAATGAACATCCAAGACCAGACTGCACATTCTGTGCAGTCTGATCTTGATCTACACTGTCAGCAAAGGCAATTTAAGTCTGATTCAGCACTTTCAAGATAAACATATGGCCAGAATATGTAACAAAGTAGCGGGCAATGAAGATCCAAGATCAGACTGCACGTTCTGTGCAGTCTGATCTTGATATACAATGTCCGCAAAGGCAAATTAAGCCGGGTTAAGGGTTTTAAAGGTTAACATAATTATTTACTTGTTTTCCATGTTGACATTTAGATGCTCATGAATACAAAATTTTAGCGAATCATCCAATAAATAGGCGGTGTAATAAATACACTATGACTAAGAAGAATTCAACTTAATAATATCACACCCTCTGAACTACGTTACAGCGAGAGGTGCGTCTGCTCGACAACATGATACGGCCTCTGAGGTAAAACGGTTACAGCGTCTGCCAATTTAATGAAGTCCGTGTGCGATGTCCAGGAAATAAAACGATTATCTAAGGTAATATAGGAATTTGGGGTCGATGTTTATCCTGTGTTTGTCAATGAAATGATATGCACCCTGTCTTCAATAAGTTTCTATGCAATCAATAAGTTTATGATAGATAATAAATTGGTAAATGACACAAATTTCGTAATAATTTCAAAATTTAAGGCATTTATATCTTCAATATCGCATCAAACATCAAAAACTTACACAGCCGTATCCAAGAATAAATACAGAAGAAATCTGGTAATTTACATATTTGCATTAATATGTTTTTCAAGTTAAATCAGTCGAAAATCGAAAGATAGTTTTGTTACGGCGTGTGACAGAGGGCGTTACAGCTTAGTAACTACGACGCAGAAAGAGGTTACAGTGTCTTAACGAAATCTTTACTCTTACAGGCAATGGATACTTGGTGCACATACTGCAAACAGACATTTGAAGACTGCACTGACACTTTAAAACACTGTATCAAGAACCATCCTGATGATCAAGTGTCATTTCTCATCGAAAAAACGAATGGGCAGCATGGGTACAAGAAAAGGACATTTCATATTTTCGGCAAAGATATACTTTCTCAAGTAGACGATATATACTATAATCATTCGACCGGGAAAATCGAGATACCTAGACCAATCGATTCGCCTATAAAGAGCCCTGCACACAAAAAAATCAAATTAAGAGAGATCGTATCTGATTCTAGACGATTATTTGCCGAGGTTGCAATATGTAATACAGACGAACCAGTAGAAATAAATAAAGTGTGTTTTATCGATATAGACGAACAGATAAATGAAGTAGAGGATGAATTTCATGAATTAGATATAAGTGAGAAAGAGAGGAAGATAGATTGCAACATAGATGAAGTCGATGGACAGAATCTTTTTGTTGAAGATGCTGGTGTAAAACAAGCTGTGGAGCATTTGCAAACGCTTCTTCCCAAAGTAACCTCGCATCTCTCAGAGCATGACCGCCTCCAAGACTGGGTTGCTTTTTTCAATCTTGTTGAACGCGGAGAATTCAAGGTATCTCACATAGCTTCACAACTGTTTTTTGACGTTGTTAAATTTTCAAGCATTGATGATGTTCATGGGATGAGATATACATGAGATATACCAGTAGTACTGTATGTACAAGTTGAGCATTTATGTACATGTACCCGAGGTTTTTTTTCATTGGCAATGGGTGTTGATGTGGGCGGTTCCTTCTCAAACTCGTCAGTTGACAAATTGTTGTTGTTATCTACGACAACTTCCATGCTGACGTCGAGAAAGCTGCTTTCATCATACGAGATTTCCATGGCAGAAGCTGTAACGATGTAGAGAAGATACTGTAACATGCTTTCACTTGTTCGAGTAGAATCCGTAACATCAAGGCAGACGTGTTCTGATACTGATTTATTGCAAAATCAAGGTTATATCACAGAAAATATAGTACGGTTAGACAGAATATCCTTATTCAAAATTGATATCGCTATAAATCGTGTAATACTTATTCTTACCACAACAAAAACACCGAAAAACCTGGGAATGTCACTAATTTGCGATGTTTTGTGCCTTAAAATCCGTTTTCTCATGACCTCAAGATAATAACGCTTAACCAGCATAAGTTTATAGCAAGACAAAACGTAAGGAACGAAAATAACAACATACCTCGTAACTGGTTTGATTATAAACCTGAAAATATTGTTCGTGTTCTCCTACTAAGGACAGACGCTGTAACCGTTTTACCTCAGAGGCCGTATCATGTTGTCGAGCAGACGCACCTCTCGCTGTAACGTAGTTCAGAGGGTGTGAATATACGGTTCCGATTTAAATGTCACTGACTTTAATCAAGAGTATGTTATGTCACGGTGGCCAGTGCATCTATCCATACACCCCTTGTGTTTCACTGCCATGGTGCCATGGACTTTTCTATGAACCGAAAACTTTTACTAGTATACTCGGTCCATACGCCTTTCGGTTCACGAAACGCATTGTCTAAGCTCATAACCTCTAGACTTTGGGAAATATTGTGACAAAATGAGAAATTGCTCGTAACGAGTATTAATTTTGTCCCAGGTGTCACTATTTTCTGCCAATGTTATGTTTTAACTCAACCTTTCTTACCATACAATACATACTTTTAACGACCATGGAGGGGGAAAACAATTGAAAACATTGTGGGGAAAGCAAAAAATGCTGGTAACCTGCATTTTCTGCTTTTCCCACAATGTTTTCTATACTTAAAAGACAAATCCCATCAATTGAGCAACATTTAACTTGTCTCTTGTTAATGCTTTGGGTTTGAACATGAAAATTTTGTCGTCTGGTCTTGTGCCAAGTTAATTACCCCTATATTAACTCTTTACCACCCAATCCCGTGTTTTAACCCTTTCCCAAACGACAAATTTTGGACTGGTCCAAATTGAAAGAGTTTGCAGACGACAATTTTAGATTTAATGAAAATGGCAGAAAGGTCTCAAAACGGGTAGAAAACGCTGTGGGAAAAGGAGAAATTGCTCGTTACGAGCAATTTCTCCTTTTCCCACAGTGTTTTCAAAAGACTTGTACTGCAGACACGTGAAAACCAGGGCTTGTTTGGGAAAGGGTTAATGACCAAGAAATAAAAGCCGTTTGATTTCTCTCGATATTTTCTACCCCATCAAAGATAGGTATCATCATTTGGGCTACATTTAATTTGTCGTCTGCAAATGCTTCAATTTGGTTGTGTCTAAAAGATTTTGTTGTGTGGTAGAAAATCGACTCTTAACCAAACGAAAAAAATGGACTAGACGAAATTGAAAGCATTTGCAGACGATAAAATAGATGTAGGTCAAATGATGATAGATCTATCTGTCTTTGATACAATGGTAAACATGGTGGGGAAAAAAAATGCTGGTTACCAACATTTTCTCCTTTTCCCGCCATGTTTTCAAAAGCCTTCTTCTTCGGGGTCGTTAAAACTCGGGATCGTGCGGTAAAGGGGTGAAAGGGTGCTTTTAAAGTCGTCTGCGGCAAAAATTTGTCCGACAGGTCCCATGATCTGCTATGAAAGCTGATAACATCCCATCATCTCTTCGTGTGTCACCTAGTTCTAGTGACACTTATATGTCAAAGGTGGGATTCGGCAAACAAATTGTCCCATAGAGGCGCAAAGTAAACGGAATTGAAATTTTAACTCAAGAAATGGAATATCTGCCGTTTTGATTCATTGATTGAATGGTGTTTTTCATTTTTACGCTTTCGACATTATTTCAGTCATATCACGGCGACAGCTCACATATTTATGTATGTATTGAGTTTTACCAGTGCTAGGCCAGGCCTCTGAAGTGTCTTGTCAACGGAAACTCCCACTAAAGGCCCAGTGCTTCCAGCGAGACTCGAACCCGGGGCTTCCAGGTTACGAGTCCTACACTTTATCACTGAACCTCGCAGGACCCCCGGTTTTATTTACGCCAAGACTTCTAACATAATGGACAAAGTTGATCCAACATCAGTCTGCAAGTTTGGTGTCGTCTGATCTGCATCTACGTTGGCCGCAAAACCAAACATAGTTGTGCAAATCGCTTGAAGAGTTGAAGCTCAGATATTTAACCTTTCAAAATGCATTATATATACATTTTTTTTTAATAGAAGAATGGGATCAGGCTGCAAAGAAATAACCCACGGACAAAAAAAATCGACTTTGATTTTTTTTCCATGAAAAGTTAATTTTCTTTGGAAAAAGGTAGAATTAAAAATTAAATCTTTAGTAATAAATATTTCGTACACTAAATAATATTTTAGAAAACAAAACAAAACTTTACCTTCAAGTAAACTCAGCAAGGTTGCTATCACGATGCCACAACCTGCAAACAAGATTTTAATATCCATGTTTATTTCTTTTCTTTACAACGTATAAACCGCAAATAAAAATGTCACTATATACTACGATCAGCTGTTTAAGTTCGTTTCGACTTGAGTACGTCTTAACGTTCACGAAGCCCAGTTTAAGAATACCTCCGGTGGAATCTATTTATATACGTAAGGCTTAAATGTTTACACTCCTTCTACCCTTTGGCTGCCGCCGGTGAAGGAAACACCTTTTACTGACGGTATAGATCATAGATCAGACTGCACAGAACGTGCAGTCTGATCTATGATCTATAGCGTCAGCGAATTTGTTCCATATTACGACCAAATGGTCAGTTATCTGTTGTGAAAATGTTCATTAGGACCTTGGGAAAAGTTTGATATTTTTATTTGGCCGCTATAGAGTTAACATTTTACCGCACAATCTCTAGTTTTAACGACTCGGGGAAATCTGGCTTTGAAAAACATGGTGGGGAAAGAAGAAAATGCTGGTAATCAGCAATTTCTCCTTTCCTCACAATGTTTTCTACCGGTTTACACACAAAACACCACTATCAAAGACATTTTTGATTTGGCGTCTGCAATTACTTTCATTTTGGTGGAATCTAAAAGTTTACAGTCTGGCAAAGAGTTTATCGTTTAGTTCATACACGAGGTTGCACGAATGGGGTTGGCGCAAAAACCTACAACATAAATAACATCAACATAGAGAAAGTAGACAAGAAATATTGTAACAATTGAAGATTTTGCTCATGTTTGAGCAATGGCTATATTTGTCACGGTGTTTTTTAACCTTATTACGATCCAGTATATTAAAAAAAATGTAGTCTTGAGCGTGAGAAATGAAAGGGTTAACACTTTATCAAACGCCAATTATTTAGACTTGTCCGATTTGATTGATTGAATGGTATTTTACGCCGCTTTCAACATTTCAGTCATATCACGGCGACAGCTCACATATTCATGTATTTCATGGGCTTAATACTAGGCTAGGGCTCTGAAGTGTCTTGCCCAAGGACACTCCCACGAAAAACACAGTGGATCCAGTGAGGCTCGAACACGGGGCCTCCAGGTTACGAGTCCTACACTTTACCAGTGCACCACGCAGAACCCCTATGTCCGATTTGAAAGCATTTGCAGAAGATTTACTAAATGTGGTTCAAATATCGGAATGTGTCATAGAAAGCATAGAAAACATTGTGAGAAAAGGATAAAATGCTGGTAACCAGCATTTTCTCCTTTTTCCACAATGTTTTCAAGAGCCTTCTTCTTCATGGTCTTTAACTCTTTACCACACAATCCCTAGTTTTAACGACCCTAAGGAAAAGGGCTTTTGAAAACATTGTGGGAAAAGGAGAAAATGCTGGTAACCAGCATTTTCTCCTTTTCCTACAATGTTTTCTATCCTATGAAAGACATATTTAATTTTTTGAGCAAGATTTAATAAGTCGTCTCGAAATGCTTTCAGTTTGGACCAGTCTAAAATCTTGTCGTTTGGTAAAGTGTTAAAGCACGGGTTTGGTCTGATAAAGGGTTATATCACTCTAATAACAGTAATCTGGGTTTTGTAAAATGATGCGATTTTTCGCAGGCTATTTATATCGCGTGACGCATCGTACGATGTTTAACACCTAAGCGCGGTAATTTCACCTCATCCAAAATAATCGTCTGCTTGAAATTATGAATTATTTAAACATTTTTTTTTTCGCCTTAACTTTTTACCAAACGACAAAATTTGAGACTGGTCCAAATTGAAAGCATTTGCAGAAGACAAAATAAATGAGACAGAAAAAGTGAAACTTGTTTTGGGAAGGGTAGAAAGCATTGTGGGAAATGGAGAAAATGCTGGTTACCAGCATTTTCTCCTTTTCCCACAATGTTTTCAAAAGGCTTCTTTCACAGGGTCGTTAAAAGTCACCGAAAAGAATATATATTTTTGTTTCAGGGCTGCTAGCTGCTAGCCGGAGATCCTTACTTTCCCATTTCGTGCATTTCTTTTACTATGTTGCTTCTATTGTTGACTGCTTTTTTCTGTTTGACAAATATTAAACATTATTTTCAACAGTTAATTTCTGTATGAGTTCGCATGGACATAACAGTTAACCATTTACAACACAATCCAGTGTTTTAACTACCCTGACGAAGAAGGTAACCAGCATTTTCACATTTTCTCACAATGTTTTCTTTCCTATCAGAGCGATAAATCATCATAGCAACATTCATATTGTCGTCTGCAAATGCTTTCAATTTGGACGACTCTATTTCTGGCGTTCGGTTCGGTAAAGACTTTTTAAAAACAAATACCGGACAACTTTCTACGGCGCTGTAATGGACAACTTTCGAAATATTTTTGAACTTGCAATTCGCAATATCCCCTTTCCCGTTAAAAGGGGCTAACAAGTTCCAATGCCGTAAATCAAAATTTACTGTAAAATACCGCTATATACATCTAGATATGCTTTTTATCAATCGAATAAACTCTTCGGTTATATTCAATAAAAAGATGAAATTTTGGACGTTCATGGCAGGATGGCTATCGATGCAATTGGTAACTTGGTCTATTTTTACTACGTGAGATATGACGTCTTTATACGAGGGTTGTTCGGGAAGTTCGTAGAATTTTGCTCTAAAATCCATATTATTTGTAATTTATAGGTAAATATCAAGGTATAAGTACTTAAACATACCGTGACTACATTTCCAAAAGATTATTCGAAAATATCAACAATAACCGAAAATAGCGGTAACCCTAGCAACACAATATCGGGATACCGGAGCAGTCCATTTCTTAACAATGTATAACATAGTATAACAGATTTTACATTGTATCTTTTATACTTTCTATTGGCATTAAAATGGCGCGAAAACGTCAATCGTTAACACAACGTCATGACGTCATTTCCTGCAAATTTCATAACGTTTTCGGTTCTTTCAAACGAGCTACACGATTTTGAAGGAGATATCAAAAAGTCGCTGACCGGAAGAGATGACGTCTACCGGCGACGTCGAATTGCGAAGTGTTGTGAAATTTTGTGTCGCGCTGGAAAAATCACCAACAGAAACGCTGAACATGATCAAATCTACAGGAAAATATAAAAAATGCAGCCCAGCTACTGTATATAAGTGGCATGCGCGTTTTAGAAGCGGACGTGATTCTATTGAGGACGATCCTAGATCTGGTCGGCCGGCCGTCGTAGTGTGTTCAGTTAGGGATCGAGTGAAAGACATGGTAAATTGTGATAGGAGAATTACTGTCAGGTCGATTGCAGATGAACTCGATGTTTCGGTATCCACGGTGCATGGGATATTAACAGATGAACTGGGCATGTCTAAAGTTAGTGCGCGTTGGGTGCCCCGATTGCTCAAGGAAAGTGAAAAAGAATGCCGGGTGCGATGTTCACAGGAGTTTCTTACCCGCTACGAAACAGAGGGAGACGCATATTTAGACAGGATTATCACCACGGATGAGACCTGGCTGCACCACTTTGACCCGGAAACTAAGCGCATGTCATCGGTGTGGAAAACCCCGCGTACCCCTCCACCAAAAAAGGCTCGGGTCCAAAAAAGCGCAGGAAAACGGATGTTCGTTTACTTCATGGACCGGCACGGGATGCTATTACAGCACCGAATTCCAGAGGGCCAAACAGTCACAGCGGCATACTATTCTAAGGTAAATGATAAATAAATAAATAAATAAATAAATCTAAATAAATAAATCAAATAAATAACAAAAAATGAGATATTGATTTACGCAAACCTAATGAACCGTGCATTTCTTTCTTTAGGTTCTGAGGCGGGATCTCGTTAACGCGATACGGAAGAAACGGCCCCACTTGAACCATGACCAAGTAATACTACACCAGGATAATGCACCGGGACACCGAGCGGAATCTACACAGCTAGAGATCACTCTGCTGGGTTTTGAGGTCTTGAAGCACCCACCATACAGTCCTGACCTCGCCCCCATGGATTTTCGCGTGTTCCCGGAGCTCAAGGCACAGTTACGCGGAATACGGTTTGATTCAGCTGACGACCTTACTAAACAAGCCCAAGCAGTTGTGTCGTCATTTTCTGAAGAGTGGTATGTAGAAACGTACACTAAGTGGATAAGCAGGCATCGGAAATGCGTGGATCTTGCGGGTGACTATGTGGAGAAAGTGCGACGTTCGTTGGACTTAAATGACGCTTGACGTTACTTATGACGTCGGCGTGCTCCGGGTATGACTTACATGCTGTTTTATTTCTGTTAGGAAAATTTTGCTATTTAAGATACTAGAAAAATACACAGGGAATGGATAGAATAAAATCTGAAATTTGTGCCCGTATATTCTATTTTATTAAACTGCGATTATAACTTGTCCTATAAAAAAATTCTACGAACTTCCAGAACAATACTCGTATGAACTGGTCCCCGTTGTAGTTATACATATTACAACTGGCACAGGCTATTGTGTCGTTGCTTTTCATTGGGCTACATGTATATCACAGAATAGCCAATCAGAGCAGCGTAAACATTTGCAGTTTGACTGCAGGGGTAACATTGCGATTTTTTGCACAATTTGAAATTGGTAATCAAAACTAAAAGAATATTAGTAGAAATAAACATAAAAGGTGATACCAAAAATACAATTCACTTTTTCGTGAGGTCAAAAATATCGGAAAATCTGCTGTTCTGGAAGTGAGAGTGACCTCCCCTGAATCTCTAGTCTAGCGTCATGGCTGTTCTAAAAATAGACGGGCAGAATTCCGCCCGTTTTTAGTAGCCTGTACCGATCCCTATACACTGTATCAGGGGAGGTAACCAATCTAGTCTTCATACTGAGTTCAATACATTATCTTCCGCTAGATGGCATTGTTCAAATACAAACCTATCTGATATGGGCATTCAGGGGTATAGAACCGGACTACTTTAACTGGGGGCAATCGATTTTCACAATAAAATATACGTTTACTCACTAAAACGCGACCTGGAACGATTCATCCAGGCATGGTTAGCTCGCATATAACCTGTGCACCCGTCATTTATAAATACAGCCCCTATAAGCTTGGGAAATAGCTGTGGTATAAGCCCAGTGTGGAGGGAACATTATTTCCGTTGTCAGTCCTCCGCACAAATCCCGGTTTTCCCCGTGTCTAAATTTAGAAACTGTATACAGAGATGGTACATGCATTACATAAAAAATCATTTTTCAAGCTTGAAATTATTATATTTTCAAGAAATTTTTAGCTGCTTAAGACTGGCTTAATTTTTCCACAGACGTATAATTTGTATAGCCATTTTCTTCTTGCTATTTTTGCGGCAAGTAAGGCACGTGGTTTTGATATTTATCCTGTACAGGATAGTCATGTGTCATAGCAGACAGGTTTATCTTCGAAGAATTTGGCATGCGCATACAACGGGGTCTAGTATAATTCCTCGTAATCTAGGCGTGTTATTGATCATTTGACATTCCTCGGAGTCATTGCGAAATTCTGGCGCGAAATCTAAAAGTATCTAAGGAGGCTACGAAGCCAATTAAGGAAAGACCATAGAAAAAAATGTTACCCTTGTCTTTCTTCTTCACTGATGATTTTCCAGCCATCGGCTTGCTTAAGTATACATCAGTGTTAAATCATTTTTTTAATTTTGGTAAGATGATAAAAATCTTAACAGCTCCCTTTAAGTTTTGAAAGATTCTCATGTCCTTTAAATGTTTCTCTTTTATTTGGGCCATGTTCTGTGAAATAGATCGTGGGAGTGTCCTTGGGCAAGACACTTCAGAGCCTTAGCCTAGTACTGGTGAAACCCAGAAAATAGATGAATATGTGAGCTGATATGACTGAAATAATGTTGTAAGCTACGTAAAACACCATTCTGTCAATCAATCAATCAATCTGTGAAATAGGGGATTGATGGATCTCCATAATGCATTACACCAAGCAAGTCATCACATAACTATGGATCCATAAAATCCACTTTGTCTAACAACCGACTGAATCATGAATTAGACTGGTTCTTTGACATGCAGAAAATTGACCAATAGCAAAATGTTTCGAACAATATCAACATGTGTGGACTGCGCAGGCTGACCTGGGTCCATGTTTTTTGCAGATGCATTAAAAACAGCCTTTTCACCGCGCATGGTCCATAAGTTTTTGCTAGTGGATAGAATAAGATAATGCTTAGGCGGACCAGTCACTGACAGACTTGAAGATTAGCCCATGCATAAAAGTGCAATCATGTCATGACATCAACCCAGACGGTGGAACTCGTTCTACTGTCTTTCGATAGGGGCGTTACGGAATTCTTTATGTAGAAATTGAAAAGAATTTTGAAGTACATGTCGAGATTTTTTTTTAACTCATCACCATACTGAAAGAGTTTTTTTAACACTTAACCCTTATCCTGTTGAATAACTTCAATGAAATTTTCAAGCCGATGGTAAAAACCAGTATGTTGGTATTTCAAAATTATGGAGGTTGGGTAAATATCTCTGTATCGGACAGTGTAGGTCTAAGATCAGACTGCACAGAACGTGCAGTCTGATCTTGATCTACACTGTCCGCAAAAGGTCCGTGGGACGCGACGAGCAGCTCAAGGATTAAAGTACCATACACAATTATAGTCGCCTTTACGGCCAATGTAGATCAAGATCAGACTGCACAAAATGTGCACTCTGATCTTTGATCTACACTATCCGCGTAGCTGAAACACTGTAGACAAAAGCAACCAAGGAAATGCAATTATAAGGGTCGTTTTTTGTAGACTTAAAATGTTTGGTGAGTTTATTAGGTTCTCTAAGGGTTAACACTTTACTAGACGAGAAAACTTTAGACTTGTCCAAATTGAAATCACTTGCAGACGACAATTTAAACATGATTTGAATGATGATATTTTTCTCTAAAAGTGTAGAAAGCATTGTAGTAAAAGGAGAACATGCTAGAAACCAGCATTTTCTCCTTTTTCCACAATGTGTTCAAAAAGCTCTTTTAATCGTGATCATTAAAACTCGGGAGAATGTGGGAAAGGGTCAATTTTGAGCCATGCAGTAGACAGTTTTCGAAAGTACTTATTTGCATAAAACCCAAAAAAGGTCATTTCCTATACACGTAATGTAAATGATATGAATCATCCTATTCTTCATGGGTTTTTTTTTGTCTGTCTAAAAATAGCCCGAACATAAAACAGTTAACCCTTTACCCTATATCAAACAACAGAATACCGGTATCTGCATTGGACAAAATTGAAAAGCCCTCGCAAACGACATATAAGATATAAAGATGTAAAAGGGAAAACAATTTCTGGTACTAGGTAGAAAGCGTGGGAAAGTGGGAAAGGGAGAAAATGCTGGTTACCAGCATTTTCTCCTTTTCTCACAATGTTTTCAAAGGCCTTGTCTTCAAGGGTCGTTAAAACGCGGGATTGTGTGGTAAAGAGTTAAAGCACGTTTCACAACTAATTGTCACTTTTGCGGCCGATGTAGATCCAGATCAGACTGCACAAAATGTGCAGTCTGATCTTTGATTTACATTGTCCGTTTGTCTGAAACACTGAAGACAAAAGCGACTATAAAATTTTAGTTTTTAGGGTCTTTTTTCCACACTGAAAATCTCTGTTGGGCTTATCCGGTACTCTAAGGGTTAAAAAATTGTTCGTTAGCTTCCTGATAGAAAGGCGGGGCTGTGGTAGAATTTCGTGCTTTTGTATGGTGTTCAACGCTGTCTTTAATGTTATTTCATTGTATCGCGGCGGCCAGTGCATCTATCCATGCCTTTCTTTAGTTTCTTTATCCAATACTTTGTACAATATTCTTTCCAAGCCACCGGCTGCTTTCCCACCTGACCACCGTCGAAACAATAATCAGCGGGGAGAGAGGAATGAATCCTGTCGCAATGACAATAAAATCCAGTGTCTTCATAGTATACCTAAAAAAGACTGAAAATGCCTTCAAAGATTGGATCCGAAGACTGAAATTTTGTATATCTGTTGGAGGTGCATACTTTGACGGAACAGAATAAAAATTTCAGTAAAACCTACGAAGAATCGAATTTAACCCTTTCCCAAACAAGCCCTGGTTTTCGCGTGTCTTCAGTACAAGTCTTTTGAAAACACTGTGGGAAAAGGAGAAATTGCTCGTAACGAGCAATTTCTCCTTTTCCCACAGTGTTTTCTACCCTTTGGAGAACTTTCTGTCATTTTCATCAAATTTAAAATCGTCGTCTGCAAACTCTTTCAATTTGGATCAGTCTAAATTTTATCGTTTGGGAAAGGGTTAAGGTGCTTAGATGCATTCATATTTGAACACTCCTCGTATTTGAAATGGATTGATAAAAGGGTGACCCTTAAGGGCCCTTGGACAAACAAACACTCCCTTCTTCAGTATAACGAGGCACGGTCCCGTAGACTTTTGTTATGTAGGAGCGGGTTTTTATCTAAAACATTGCCACTTTAAGGGCATGGACAAGAAGTTCAAGGTATAACAAGCGTAAGTGTTTATCGAACAAAGATGATAAACAAATCGTTGATTATCATGTTTCTGAACTCTTAACCAAACGACAATTTTTTCGACTTGTCCAAATCCAAAGCATTTGCAGACGACAAATTAGATGTCGCTCAAGTGGTTGCATTTGCCTTTGGAAGGGTAGAAAACATTGTGGGGAAAGGAGAAAATGCTGTTTACTAGCATTTTCTCCTTTTCACCCAATGTTTTCATAGGTCCTCTACCTCCTCTTTAGTCCTAATTCCTCAGGCCCATGGCTATGTATAGTCGTTTTGGGGGTGTGTTGAGGGGAGGCGGGAGAGCTGCAGACACGGCGACCTTTCTCCATCTCTTTCTGTCAGCGGCTGCCGGCAGCAGTTCTTGTATGTGAAGTCCGGCTCATTCTTTAATATTCTCAAGCCAGTTCTTCCTCTCTCTCTCTGTCTTCATCTTCTTCTTCCGCTTTGGTCTGTACCTTGCATGATTGTTTTGGACAGGCTAGTGTGTCGAGTGTTGTGCCCAAACCATAACAGCTTGCGTCTCTTCACGGTTGAAAGGAGAGATTCCTGAGGACCAGCAAAGTTCTCAATTCCGCTTCAAACGTACTCAATGGTCTGTTGTTCGGTCCAGGAAATCTGCAGAAGCTTCCTCAGGCACTTGTTCTCAAAAGCTTGGATCTTTCTGTCAATTTCGGCCGTCAGTGTCCATGTATCGCAACCATACAGTACCATTCAGGTACGTTGAAAATCGTTATTGTGTGTTAAAGGGTTAAGTTACTTTTGAAGCCGATGTAGATTCAATATTAGACTTTTTAGAACTTGCGTCTTTTTTCCACAATGTTTTCAAAAGCCTCCTTCTTTAGGGTCGTTAAAACAGGATTGTCTTTCTATTTCTAAAGGGTTTTAATTCATTACCACACTATCCCGAGTTTTAGCGAGCCTGAGGGAGAAACCTTTTGAAAACATTGTGGGAAAAGAGAAAATGCTGGTAAGCAGCATTTTCTCCTTTTCCCACAATGTTTTCTACCTTTCCCAAAACAAATTTCATTTTTTTCAATCCCATTTATTTTGTCGTCTGCAAATGCTTTCAGTTTGGACCACTCTAAAATTTTGTCGTTTGGTAAAGAGTTAAGATAGGAGGGTTATCTGCAATGATTAGATTACTTTCCTTCCCAAATAATAACGTAAGAGGATTATCCGCGTTATCAACCCATCCTGTTGTTGATGACACCGTTCGTACGACCTTCACCTTCCGGTAGTATAGATCAAGATCGCACTGCCGAGCCCATGTGTGGCTCACTAATTACGCATATGGGTAATAATCCATGACCTTTTTCCAAGTTTGAATCCCGACTGTCTCAAATCTCTTTCCGGGAAAAAGACAAAAGTCACGTAAGTCACAGAGACAAGACTTACTGATTTTTCACCAGTTTGTTATACCCCCACCTACGAAATAGAGGGGGATATTCTGGTTTCACCATGTCTGTCTGCCTGTCCGTCCATCTGTCCGTTCGTCCGTCCCTCCGTAAATCCTTACATCTTTTCGTTTCTATGCTCTAACTCAAAAGCCGTTTGACCTAGGAGCCTGAAACTTTATACAAGTATTGCTCATGACCCAAGGAGGTGCCCTATTGTTTTTGGTTCGTATGAGTCAAAGGTCAAGGTCACAGGTGAACTTTGTTTTGAAAATCATATCCGTTCTCTGATTGTGCCGATTCAGTGACAAGGTGCTGGTGGGGGAGGGGGTATTTGTCCGCTTTGCGACAGTTCTGGGTTGGTATTCACCAACCATTCTTAAGAACGTTCTTAATCTTGTTCTCCAAGATTTTCTACGTTTGAAAGTAACACATCTTCTGATTGGCTAAACCAAATGGTCTTGCCAGTCAGAAGTCGTATTACTTTCAAATTTAGAAAATTCTGGAGAATAAGCCTAAGAACGTTCTTAAACCTTTCCCAAACAAGCCCTGGTTTTCACGTGTCTGTAGTACAAGTCTTTTGAAAACACGGTGGGAAAAGGAGAAATTGCTCGTAACGAGCAATTTCTCCTTTTCCCACAGTGTTTTCTACCCTTTTTGAGACCTTTTTGCCATTTTCATCAAATTCAAAATTGTCGTCTGCAAACTCTTTCAATTTGGACTAGTCCAAAATTTGTCGTTTGGGAAAGGGTTAAGAATGGCTGGTCCCTTGTGATGTTTGGTTTCTGCATCATGCGATAAAGCCAGTATTTGAAATAATAGCGTATATTGAATGGAGCTCGGGATCCGTATTCACCAACTATTCTTAAGAACATTCTTAGTCTTATTCTCAAAAAATTTTCTTAATTTGAAAGTCGCAAAACTTCTGAATTGGCCAAACCATTTGAGCCATGCTCTGTGAAAAGGGGGCTTAATGCATCTACGCGAGGCATTATACGAAGCGAGACATTTCATGATCATTGATCCATAATTGCAACTTTTTTAACAACCGACTTATTCATTAGGTAGAATGGTCCTTGAAAGTACAGAAAATTGACCAATAGTGGAAAGTTTCGGCTCAGGTCAGCCTGCGCGAACCGCGCAGGCTGACCCGTATCGATACTTTTCGCGGATGCATTAAGCCCTCTTTTCACAGAGCATGGCTCATTAGTTTAGCCAATCAGAAGTTGTCCTACTTTCGAATTTAGAGAATAAGGCTTAAAATGTTCTCATGGACTGGTTAGTGACTACCGTGAAATAAACTTAACTGTTTCCAAGACGACAACATTATAGACTTGTTGAAAGCATTTGCAGACGACAAATCAAAAATGGATCACATCGTAGAATTCGCCTTTGAAAGGTTAGAAAACAATGTAGGAAAAGGAGAAACTACTGATTACCAGCATTTTCTCCGTTTCCCACAGTGTAAGACTTTCTTATTTATGGTCGTTAAACATAGGATTTTTCGGTAAGAACTCAAAACAAAATTTGAATAATCAAAGTACTGAAAGTACTAACAGACTAGCGAATTTGATTGATTGATCGTTTGTATGGTGTTTATTAACCCTGTTTTCAACATTTGTTCAGTTATGTAGCGGTGGCCAGTGCACATATCCACGCTTTTCTGGAGTTTCTTTTACCAGTACTTTGCACAATATTCTTTCCAAGCCACTGGCTCCTTTCCTACATAACCATTGTAGCAACGTGAGAGAGAAATGAGTCCTGTCGCAAAGACTATCATCAATCCTCGGAAAGAAATTTGTCGGGGATCAAACCAACGACCTCCTGTTCCCAAGTCCTGTACGCTACCGACTTAACTGCCGGGGCTATGTGTGCTATTGGTTAACAATAATCCAGTTTAAGTTTAACCCTTAACCTACTAAAATCAAAGCGCCAAAGGCACTGAAGGCCTGGGCATCTGAAGAAGAAGAAAGAAGAGGTCCAGAAGTTCAAAATTTCCATCACATCTGTACAGGCTTGAAACTTTTAGATCACATTTGTACAGACTAATAAAAATATCTCTACATTGTCTCACACTGACAGTCTGTAGAGTTGACAACAGAATGGAAAAACATAAATTTGTAAAGGTTCATGCAACCAATCAAAATGAGCAGCATGCAAAAAGGAATAGGCCTACTGCTGATAAATGTGGCCTATATGGTGCACACAACGTTTTTCTGATTCATAAAAGTGACCTACTTTTTGATACTACACAACCTAATATCAAACTTGTACGAGATGTCATTAAGACAAAAATTCCAACCAATTTTCATGAGTATCTGACTGAAAATTTTATCTCTGAGTGCAAACAAGGTTTTCCTAGATTTTCCCAAGTGACCTACTTTTTGACCCGATATGATTCATTTTAAACTTGTCTGAAATATTTATCAAGGAAAATATTCTGATTGATTGATTGATTTACAGTGTTTAACACCCTCTTCAACATTATTTTAGTTATTTCATGGCAGCCTGTGCACCTATCCATGCTTTCCTGGAGTTTCTTTTACCAGTACTACGCACAATATTCTTTCCAAGCCGCTTGCTGCTTTCCCACATAGCCATCATCAAAAAAATGATCAGGGGTGAGAGAGGAATGAATCCAGTCGCATTGACTATCATCAATCCTTGGAAAGAAATTGGCCCAGCCGGGGATCGAACAAGCGACCCCCTGCTCTCAAGTCCTGTACGCTACTAACTGAGCTACAGGGGCTGGACACAAATATTCTGCCAAATTTCAATGTTAGATTTCACAGTGTTTTAGAAAAACGTTGGTTTAAAATTACAAATATTCTGCTCAATTTCAATGTAAAGCCAAAGCTACCCTAAAACACAGTGAAACCTAACATTTTGACCAAGTTTCATTGACATTGGGTGGGAAGGTAACCTGGTTGATATCCTTTTCGGATTTTCCATGTTTATACTGCTTTTGAAATGTATACAAATGGACCTATCGGTATTGTACAGTCAAAAAGATTATCTAGACAAAATTTTGGCCCAACAATTTTCAGTAAATTTGGACCAAAACTTGCTTCTATGGTTTAACACTATTTTCAACATTATTTCAATTGTGTTGCAAAGGCCAGTGCACCTATACATGCCTTCCTAGAATTGGTTTAACTTGTACTTTCCAAGCCACTGGCTACTTTACTACATAAACATAGTTGAAAAAATATACAGCAGTGAGAGGGGTTGAATCCTCTTCCCATGACTATCATCAATTGTCTGAAGGAAATAGGCAGAGCTCAGCAACCCTGGCTTTCAAGCCTTGTATTTAATAGACTGAACCACCTGTCTTGGCTTGGCTTTAAACACTAATGGAAATTTGCATGGCATACTATTAAGACAGATGGAAAGATCAGGATCTCTATTTACTTACCATTCCTAAGAACTTTCTCAGTCTTATTCTCCTGAATTTTCTAGATTTGAAAGTAACACTTCTAATTGGTTAAACCATCTGGTTTAGCCAATCAGAAGTAGTGTTTTACTTTCAAATTTTGAAAATCTTGGAGAATAAGACAAAGAATGTTCTTAAGAACAGTTGGTGAATATGAACTCAGTTCATATAATCAAAATATGGTCTCAAAAGTATAAACAAGTTGTCAGTGTTGTGACCAGGGGAGCAACCATTCAAAATCATCTCAGATAATTCTAATTTATTGCCAAAAAAAAAAAACCAACAAGAGTGATTGTAATCTGTCTTGTGTGACCTATTTATTTTTACCAAGATTGACCAAAATTTAAACTTTTGACCGTTGTAATTAGGAAACAAACTTGCTAACCCAATTTTCATATTTGCATAGTGGCAATTGTCAAAATTATCTTAACTCCTTATCAAACAACAAAATTTTAGACTTGTCCAAATTGAAATCTACTGCAGACGACAAATAGAATGTGATGCTAATGCTGACATTGGAAAGTGTAGCAAAACAATGTGGAAAAAGGAGAAAATACTGGTCACGAACAATTTCTCCTGAGCCCCCTCCTCCAGTATTTTCTAAACCCTCCTTCATCACAGGTGTTAAAACTCAGAATTGTGTGGTAAAGGATTAAATATTATAAAGACAAGTACTAGGACTGAATGTGGTGAAGATTTGGCCAGAGATGTAGTCTTCAGATTATTGGTGTTTGCTACAGATTTACTTTTAACTTTATCCAAGACATGGTGCATAAAAATGATTTGTTGATGGTCAATATTTTGGGGGCAAAACATGGCCCTTTTTGGGGTAAAAAGAAAATGGCTCTCTTTTTTGTAAACAAGCAATCTGCTCTCTATCCTTTTTGATTCTTTAAAATTTAAGAACAATGGACCTGTTCCTAACCTGTTCAATTCATTTTCTGCATTTTCGAAGTGATTCAAGATACTGCTGCTTTTATGTATACTAGCATTTTCCCCTTTTCCCACAATGCTTTCTACCCTATCTGGGACAAATTCCATCATTTGCAAAGGCTTTCAATTTGGTTAAGTCTAAAATTTTATCATTTGGTAATAAGTTAAAACCAATTACTGCAGTCGAGCCCCATTAGCACAGTCGTTAGCGTACCAGACTTGAGAACACTGGTTTGAATCCTTAGCTCAGCCAATTTCTTTTTGATGATTGATGGTAGTCACTATAACACAATTCAATCCTCTCTCACTCAATCACTGAGCTTTTATATTACCTTAATTATGATTTTTGACGATTGGTAATCTTGGTATTTAGAAGTAGCAAATGATGGCAACAAATTTGAGTTTGTTCCCTCATTGCTGATGGTGAAAATTCTAAGAAAACCAGTGATTCACAGACGTTAATTAAAGAAAAAAAAAATCTTCCTAACTGTAGATATATGATGTTACTTGATTTTTTTTAATTCATGTTTCACTTTAAATTCATTTTAATAAAGTAGGGTGCAATAATGCGGAACAAACAACCCTGGATGAAAAACCCTAGGGATGAACATGCCCACAGCCACGCTAGTTTTTGGACAAACTAGCCTCAAACCAAATGCATGATTGGACGATAAAATATTGTTCTTACATTATTCTTAGTAACATTGTGGATTTACACAGATGAGTACTAATATTGACGGTCTTGCATTGCCCTGCACTCCTGTTTGGTAAAGGGTTAAATTGTTCAATACAATAGATGAAGTTTTCAAGTCACTTATATTTGCTGTAACATGGCGATTGCAAAGTTGTTGTTGGTAGAAAATAACTCATCGTGTCAGACAATGTAGATCCAAGATCAGACTGCACGTTCTGTGCAGTCTGATCTTTATCTACACTAACCGTAAAAGAGCATCGAGTTGCGCTGAGAAGCCTAAAGCTTAAATATCCGGTATTGACAGCTTAGATCAAGATCAGATTGCACCGAGTAATAAAGCTGATCTTCGATATAAAACGCCTACCACCTGATGCTAATCTCAGGTCAAGCAATTTATCATCGATAAATAGCGGAGGAGATCAAAAATCAAGATCAGATGGCACTTAATGGGAAGTCTGATCTTTGATATAACACGCTCGCCATTTAGGTCTTCTTAACTGGTTGTCCATGGCTCATATTACAAAGCTTTATACCCTGTGTAACATTACATATTCGATTTTGTGTGCCGAGTTTGTAAT
Source organism: Tridacna gigas (assembly GCA_945859785.2). Lineage (NCBI taxonomy): Eukaryota > Metazoa > Mollusca > Bivalvia > Cardiida > Cardiidae > Tridacna > Tridacna gigas. The sequence continues at coordinate 11,120,734 of OX244030.2, read as the reverse complement.
GCCCAAAATGGGTCGAAATTGTCATGGTCCGAGATGTCATAGGATATCGGGACAACTCTGACAAGAAGAAATAAGGCATCGTACATACTTGGCCAATCAGAACATATTTATACCTTCAGATACGAGAAGCACAGTAATTTTGCGAAAATAAATCTTACCGAGTTTTTGAAATGTTCAGCTGTTTTGGGGAAAGAGCACATTGTCTGCGTTTTGTCATGCATACTGTGTCTAAAAATAGGAAAGATGAAAGATTCCGAGTATTGTCGGCAACATCACTCGTCACTACTCGGCCGATTCCGTGACTACATCTAAGGATTTGCCAATGTTTCTTCAGTGTTACAGCGCGCTAATTTCCACTTGTAAATAAGATCATTAGGGCTTGAAGTTCTAAGTCAAATACTTTCGTTACATTAACATCGCGCATCTCTCACAGTTCTTTGTGAACTTAAACCTAACTTTGATGTTCAAACCCCAATATTTTTATCATTTTGGGGGGTCGTTTCTTTCAGCGTAGTGAGATGCATTGCAAGCGGTACTTTTCACTTTTACTCGGGTTTTCCGAAACTGCTCGGATCATGTGGATGGGGTTGAAATTTTGGTATACGATTACTATAGCCTTGTCCTTGGCAAGCCAAGCCCAGGCTAAAAATGTTAAATGAAACTTTCAAGCTGATGGTGACCACCTGAATATTGCTATTTCACAGTTACATCTTGGAGAAAATATATCCTCTTATCGGACAGTGTAGATCCAAGATCAGACTGCGGTCTCTGCGGTCTGATCTTAATCCACACTGTCTGCAAAAGATAATTGAGTCGCGGTAGTACTGGTAAAAGAAGCTCGAGGAAAGCATGGATAGGTGCTCTGGCCGCCGCAATATCACTGAAATAATGTTGAAAACGGCGTTAAACACCATGCAGTCAATTAGTCAATATCCAATAGCACAAGATGTAGTTAACTATTAAACTCTCTTTACAAAACGAACAATTTTGCACTCGTCCAAATTCAAAGCTGTTGCAGACCATAAATTAAATGTGGCTGAACGGATGAAACATGATTCCAGAAGGGCAGAAAACAATGTTGGGAAAGGAGAAAATGATGGTTACCAGCCTTTTCTCCTTTTCCTGCAATGTTTTTAAAGGGATTCTTCCCCAACGTCGTTAAAACTTTGGATTGTTTGGTAATGGGTTAATAGAATAACAGTTTAACATAACAGTTTAACTGTACAGAATGATCTAAGTAATGAATGACTGAAGGAATGGCAAGGGTTGCCTGTCGAGTGAGGGTTAATATAGCTGGGATTTGCTACAAGTTACCTAGGTGTATCTATTAATAGATTCATTCATAATGTTACAGTGGTGTAGGAAACTGGGAATAAGTGATTCTCTGCTTTGCATAAGTCACTCAATTCACATATAAGTAAAGATAAGTACCTTATAAATGACATCTTGTTCAGTTTATTACTTTGTAAGACGACATGTTCAAATCGGAGAGGTAGAGAGTGGTTATACCAAATTGTCATATATAACAGAATTAAGATTTCTAACAAAAAGAAGTATTTTCTGTGAGGCAGGATTTGTCAACTGTGGGTTTTTTTGTTTACTTTGAATCTAGGTCACTCTTGACGCCTATAGACTAGCTTCGCTAATCAAAAAGGCATACAACAACGATCCACAAAGATTTCCCTCCGTTCGTAAGTGAGTGAGTGAGCGAGCGAGCGAGCGAGTAGGTGGGTGGGTGAGTGAGTGAGCGAGTGCACCAACAAAAATCTTTATAAATAGAGCGTTTAGACAATATATGACAATTTAGGAACAAGACAAATTTTTGATGCATAGCATCAAAGAAGCCGGCATTTTTTTTTGTTACCATCAATGAGGAAGGTACTTTAGGAATAACTCGCTTATCAGAAGCTGTGTTACTTTTAAATTAAAAATTCTGGAGAATAAAACTAAGAATGTTCTTAAGAATGGTTGGTGAATACAGAACCCAGTAGAAAAATTTACCGACAGCAACAATTTGGGGGCTAATTAAGATTTTTTTTTTTGCTGTGAATCCTATTTTTTGTTTAACTCTTTACCAAACGACAAACTTTTAGACTAGTCCAAATTAGAAGCATTTGCAGACGACAAAATAGATGTGACTCAAAAATTGAAATTTGTTTTGGAAAGGATAGAAAACATGGTGGGAAAAGGTGAAAATGCTGGTTACCAGCATATACTCCTTTTCCCGCAATGTTTTCAAAATGCCTCTTTCTCAGGGTCGTTAAAACACGGGATTGTGTGGTAAAGAGTTAAACACCAATATAAATGTCACTTTTTTTCCTGCATGCATTCGGAAAGAGGACAGTTACCTCCAGTAAACAGGAATGGTGCAATTTTGCTCTTCAGATAAAAGCATGGTCATTTTGGATTAGGTATTTTCTCTATTTTGACAAGATCAGAATACTGTTATCATTCTTACATGAATATGATCCTATATACTGTAGTCAGACCTCCAGGTAAGAGGGAGTGATAGTATTCTAAATCCATTATTTCCCTTCCAAACCCTATGTTGTGGGTACTCATTAGAATTGTCTCGATGAGACTATTCTAATGAGTACCCATAACATGGGGTTTAGTGGAGATAGATTAATATTTTCAATTTTGAAATCAAAATCACTCCCTCTATCTGGAGCTCTGCCGTAGCTGATGAATATTATTGCATGATCACTTGACATTCCAACAAGCCTTCACAAAATTTTAGCCAACAGCTAAAAAACCTTTACCAAACAATTACATGTTCTAATTAATGACCCTGAAGAAAAAGGCTTCTGAAACCATTGCGAGAAAAGTATAAAATGCTTGTCACAACCATTTTCTCCTTTTCCACAATGCTTTCTATCATTTCAGAGCCAAATCTCATCATTATAACCAAATCTAATTTGTCGTCTGCAACTGCTTTGAATTTGGACAATAGTGTCCAAAATTTTAGCCCTGTCCAAGTTGAAAGCATTTACAGACGACAATTTCAATGTGGCTAAAATGACTGCAATTGTTCTGAAAGGTTAGAAAACATAGTGGGAAAAGGAGAAAATGCTGGTTACCAGCATTTTCTCCTTTTCCAACAATGTTTTCAAAAGGCTTCTCTCTCTGGGTCGCTAAAAGTCGGGATTATGTGGTAAAGATTTAATCCTTCGCTAAACAATTATATGTTCTAGTGACCCTGAAGAAAAAAGCTTCTGCAAACATTGCAATAAAAGTATAAAATGCTTATCATAAGCATTTCTTCCTTTTCCTACAATGCTTTCTACCATTTTAGAGACAAATCTCATCATTATAACCAAATTGGATTTGTCGTCTGCAACTGCTTTGAATTTGGACAAGTTCTAAATTCTGTTGTAGGGTACAGAGTCAAGAGGCTAACTAGCCCACTGAAGAAGTACCATCAATTTGTTTTTCCTTTGCTTCTTGCTTTATTTCTTGATTCTTAGTCAGCTATTGCCTTACTAAATTGAGCAATAAAATATTTTCAAGTTTGGTTTGACCATGAAATATGAATAGCCCCCTTACAATGTAATAGTTGAACATGTAAATGAGCCATGCTATGGCAAAATGGGGTTTAATGCATCTCCGTGATCCATGATACCAAGCAAGCCATCACATAATTAAGGATCAACAATACATGTAGCCTCTTTTTTAATACAATCAACTTAATCATCAGGTAGACTGGTCCTTAAATATACAGAAAATTTACCAATAGCGAAAAGTTTCAGCCCAGGTCAGCCTGCACAGTCCAAGCGCGCTGACTTGGGTTGATACTTTTCCCAGATTCATTAAGACCCTTTTTCACAGAGCATGGCTCAAGTGCAATGATGTACAACATCAGTCAAAAGCTGTCGAGGGTCATTTAAAACTAGGTGCAAAACCCAAGTTTGGCTGGATCCCTATAGCCACAAAAATAAGTGCAATACCCTTAAACGCTACATCAAAAGTTCCATTACATTTCCTTTCCAGCCTTACTTTAGACCTTTGAAAGGGTAGAAAACATTGTATGAAAAGAAGAAAATGATGGTAACCAGCATTTTGTCCTCCTGCAACTATGTTTCAATAGTCTTCTTCCTCAGGGTTATTAAAACATATGAGACATGCTCTGGCAAAAGGGGACTTAATGTATGTCTGTCATCCATTATTCAAGCAAGTCATCACATATTTATGGATCCATAAAATCCATTTTGTCTAGCAACCAATTAAAACGTGGGGTACACTGGTTTTTGACATGCAGAAAAATTACCAAAGCAAAAAGTGTCGGTCCAAGTTAGCCTGCGCGGACTGCGCAGGCTAACCTGGGCCAATACTTTCTGCAAATGCATCAAGCTCCCTTTTCACAGAGCATGGCTCATAAATAAATGCCCAAGGATTTAGTGTGTCTCAATTGTGCTCTGAGTATGCAAGGCTTGTCACAACAAAGGTACATTCTTACAAAAAAGTTATTACAAAAAGTTTCCAATAGTAAACAGATTAATTACACACCTACAAACTTTCCTGCTAAAATACAATATATTGCACACAGATAAAAATAGACACAGTGGAACAAAAAATCTGAGACATGCTCTGTGAAAGGGGGGTTTAATGCATCTGCAAAAAGTATCAACTCATGTCAGCCTGTGCAGTCCCCACTGGCTGACGTGGGTCAATACTTTTAGCTATTTGTACATTTTCTGCATGGTACAGGACCATTTTACCTCCAGATCCAGTCGATTGTTAGACTAAACAGATATTAGGGTCCATACTAAAGTGATGACTTGCTTGGTATAATACATCACAGAGATGCATTAAATCCCCTTGTTGCCAGAGCATGGCTCTTCTGTATCTGCAACGCCAAATATGGTCCCAAACATGATATGCCGATTTACTGATATGTTATGTCATTGAAAATCTATACCATAATATTTATCCACCATATTAGCCATTAATAAAAAGAATGTTATGACATATCAGACTAATACAATTTGGTATCTTTTTTAATTAAAATTGTCACTAATTGCAATATTTGAGCCATGCTCTGGCAAAAGGAGGCTTAACGCATCTCCGTGATACATGATACCAAGCATGTCATTACATACTTAAAGATCCATAAAATCCATTTTGTGCAACAACCGACTGATTCAGGAGGCACACAGGTCCTTGGACATACAGAAAATTGACCAATAGCAAACAGTTTCGGCCCAGGTCAGCCTGTGCAGACTGCGCAGGCAGACCTTTATTAATACTTTTCGCAGATGCATTAAGCCCACTTTTCATAGAGCATGTCTCATTTTGTTGTTTACATATGTAGTTATACTATAAAGGGAATACATGTACTATGTTGTATCAACTTTCCTGGTGCTTGTATCTGCTTCTTGCTTCATGGCAAAGTCATGAGATCTCACTTTACTTTTGGTTTTGTGAGATGTACATTTTCCCCGCAGCTCAAAGCATACACAAGCCCCAAGAAAGTTATTACAAAAAACATAGTATGTATGCAGCCAAATCTTATTGAGCGTTTTTAGAAATAAGAGTTCAAATACAAAATCAGTAGTTTTCATGCTCGCAATTTATGCGAACAGCACAAGGAAAAAAAATGCGTAATATTGCGCTAATCTACTTACACGTATAGTAGTATAAGGCGAGGTAACCAGTCTATACTAGTTTAAGAAGAGTTACGCTGCCTGTGGGGGTCAATCATTAATCAGTTATTAAATAAATATCTATAAATATGAAATCTTTACTTTTCATGCTCGAAATTCATCTCAACAGTACATACAACAAAATGCATAATTTTCAGCTTAATAGCAACATACTATTAAAAGTATTTGAGTGAACATGTCGGAAAAGTTGTGCAATGATGTATCCCAAAATTCCCCATGTGCATCAAAAAAAAAAAGCATTCCTACTGGAAACCGGCTTCAAGAGCCGGCTTCCAATAACTTTATTCAAGTATAAATCCTATACAAAAAAAATTCAGGATGTCCAAAGTGATACATCTCTCTCTCTCTCTCTCTCTCTCTCTCTACCTTCCGCCCCTATTATCTTTTTATAGTATGAAGATACAAATTGTTATTAGTAATATTTACAGCAATAGAACAGCAACTGTTTAGGTAAGATTGCAAGTTATTTAACGATTATATGATACATTCTGCTTATTTACGTTTACAACTGAAGGAAAAAAAATTACAACAGGCATCTGGGTCGAGGGCCGCAGGGTATCGAACCAGCCCGGGGAGCATGAAACGCGCAGCTCGAATTGGGCCGATGCTTATCATCTTAGATGTAAAAACTGCAAAATACAGTGCTCATGGTTGAAAAGTTACGGAAATTCACAAAGGAAATACATTTAACATTTTGGGATGCAATGATGGGTTTGGGCGTAATGGGTTGATAAGGAATGGGGTGGGATGGGATGGGATAATGGAACGGTTGGGATGGAATGGAATGGGTGGGATGGAATGGGATTGTTTGTTACGGAATGGGTGGGATTCACTGGGTTGGGGTGGCATGGAGGTGGGATAATGGTATGGGGTAATTGAGTCCACGTGCTTAAAAACGTCAGTAGGTATATCTGTTGGGCTGATGGGCGAGCACTTGGATAAAAGTTTGTCATAGCTGCAAGTAGATGATATGTAACTACATTTCTGTAAACACGTGGCATCGATAGGTCCTAAATAAAAAAAAAAGAAAGCCGGTGACAGCGAAATAGGATACAGTTCATGTTGTACACAGCCCGAATCTGGGCATAACATTGGTCTCAATTTAATCAACCGTTCTAAATTGCACCCATCATCTAATTCTCAAGAATTTTATATTTTTCAAAGTAATACAATTTCTGATTGGCTAAAGCAAATGGTTTAGCCAATCAGAAAATGCGTTACTGTCTAGTTTTAGAATTAGACTACTATTGCAGTTTAGAATGGATTTGAGTCATAATCCCCAACCAGACAATCCCCAGTTCTTACGACCGAGAGGAGCATACTTTCTGAAAACATTACGGAGCAAGAGAAAACGAGGGTAACCACTTTCTGTCTATTTTTGCACGATGTTTTCTGCTACTTAAAAGCCGCAATACATCATTTGAACCACATTTGATCGGTCGTCTTCGAATAATAATGAGTCATGCTCTGTGAAAAGGGGGCTTGATGCATCTGCGAAAAGTGTCGACCCAGGTCAGCCTGCGCACGCACTCTGCGCAGGCTGACTTTGGCCGAAACTTTTCGCTATTGGTCAATTTTCTGTATGTCCAAAGACCGGTCTGCCTCATGATTCAGTCGGTTGTTGAAAAAATGGGCTTTAATCATGTGATGGCTTGATTGGTATCATGCATCACGCAGGTACATTAAGCTCCCTTTTGCCAGAGCATGGCTCAAATGCTTATATATACTTCTAGTATTGGCTAGTCATTTGATTTGTGGTCTGCCAATAGGAGCCATTCCTGTAAATCAAATTATCTCCCTTGCTAGATAAAGAGCAAAGGTAAGCAATTAGCAGATTGGTCCTTTTACCTGTATTCCTTTATCCTTGATTCCCTTGGGGATGTTGCGATAAATATAATTTGATATATGACATGTATTTAGGGACTCTATGTTTTTTAAAGCAAATTTTGTTTTCAATCATCAGAGAAAAATAAATAATCAATTTGTAAAACAATCTGACCAGATTTAGTTCAGATATTATCTAAAATCCGTATCTGTGTAGTGCAAGAAAATCAAGGATAAACCCCAAGTAACCCCTTAATCAGGACCAATATAGCACTGGAGAGGAACCAAGGGAAGTAACTGAAGAATGGCCCTCATTGAAGGGTTACAAGGTTAGATGCCGTACCCTTTTTCATAAGAAAGGACATTTGGAACCCGCACATGTTAGAGGCAGTCTTTGGGAAAATATTAAGCCTTAAGAGACCTCTAAGTGCGCCTGCAGACAATATAGATCAAGATCAGATTGCATCTGTTACAGTTTCATTTATTTATCGTCGACACGAGCTGCTCATATGGGCGACGTCCCGAAAAGACTGTTTTGTTACGGGGGACAGTGCAAGATACAGGACGAAACCCATTCTAAGTTGCACCTTGTTCTTTTTAACGCACTAACCGTCACTGGGGTCCTCGATTTAACGTCTCATCCGACAAAAGAAAATGCCATCATTCAATGTACGTTTACATTCAATTTAGTTTTTTTTTTTACATTGAGAAATGAGTTCTTGCAACTACACCAATACTCGCCCCTAGTATGTGGGCCATTGAACAGTCCCAGTGTTGACATCCGCTCCAAGGTATCGAACTTGGGACCTTATGGTTACGAGACCGACGAACTACCTCACAACTACGGACACCAGACATTCAACTTGCCGTTTGCAAATGCTTTTCACGCTTTGCCAAACAATCCCGAGTTTTAACGACCCTGAGACAGAAGGCCTTTAAGAACATTGAGGGAAAAGGAGAAAATGCTGGAAACCAGTTTGACAAAGAGTCAAATTAGACAAGTCTAAAATTCTGTAGATTGGTAAAGGTTGCAAATTAAGATCTTACAATTCTAGGGTCCCGCTTTGAATTCTCCAACAGCTTAGAATCTATGCCCATCTTCGTGTTGCACATCTCATACATGATGATGCCCAGGGAGTAAATGTCCGACTGAAATTACAATTAATATTAATCGTGGACTTATTTTTTTTTTTGTGGACAGCATAGATCAGCAGGGTCCGAATTCACCACCCATTCTTTAGAGCATTCTTTGTCTAATTCTAGATTTGGAAAGTAACACAACTTCTGATTGGCTAAACCAAATGGTTTAGCCAATCAGAAATCGTGTTACTTTCAAAAGTAGAAAATTCTGGAGGATAAGACAAAGAATGTTTTTTTAAAGAATAGTTGGTGAATACGGACCTAGATCTCTGATCTATACCATCCGCTTGTATAGTCTTTGCCGTGCCTCGGTATCGCTGTCGGTAGCGTACAGGACTTCAGAACATGGGGTCTCTGGTTCGAATCCCCAGCCCGGTCCATTTCTTTCCTAGGATTATTGATAGTCCTTGCGACAGGATTCATTTTTCTGTCGCCGCTGATCATTATTTCGAAGATGGTTATGTGGAAAAGCAGCCAGTGGCTTGAAAGGAATATCGTGCGGAGTACTGGTGACAGAATCTTCAGGAAAGTAATGAATAGGTGCACCGGCCGCCGCGATAAAACTGAAAAATATTACAAACGGCGTTAAACGCTATTAAATCAATCAATCAATTAATCAATCAATCAGTTGTTCAATCTTTCTCCATGTTGCATGTTTCATATATAGGGAAAAGATGCCTGTCTGAAATCACATGTAACATTGTATCCTGCATATTCAGTTTCACTATTATCAAATCAATCTAAAGTCTTTAACCCTTTACCGCACAATGAAGACTTTTTGACAACCCTGAGAAAGAAGACTTTTGAAAACATTGTGGGAAAATGAGAAAATGCTGGTAACCAGTATATTCTCCTTTTTTCACGATGTTTTCTACCCTATGACAGACAAATCTCATGTTTTGAGTAACATTTAATTTGTCGTCTGCAAATGCTTTCAATTTGGGCCAGGCTAAGATTTTGTCGTCTGGTAAAGATTTAAGTGCCATAGATGAAAACAGGAGAGGCTTTTACGGATGGCATAGATCAAGATCAGACTGCACTGAATGTGCAAAATGTGCAGTCTGATCTTGAATCTACACGGTCCGCTAGTTTAGTCAAGCCCCAAGATAGAAACTTGTCTTAGTATCAATGAATCTATCTTTACTTGTTTAAACAAGCCGATATGACAGACATTTGTCAGTTTCAATGGACTGTATTTTCAACGTGACAGAGACACCCCCCTTTCCCTCCGCCCCCGCAAGAAACGACCTCAAAAACGACTCAAACCATGGCATTGCACATTTCAAGGTTTCTTTTGACAGAAAAGAAATACAAACAAAAACACGGCCGGTGTAGACGCTCAGCGTCAAAAGAGTTAATTTCGTTCAATGTATTAGATACATGAAAATGTTGTGGCAAATGGAGCAATAGGTCATAACGAGATGTTTTTCATTTGTCACAATGTTTTTGACAGTAGTCTGATACAAAACCGAAAAAGTCACGAGGGAAGGTTTCTAATATGCGTGTGAAGAACAAAAACGGTAAAGGAAAAAAAAAAAAAACAGACATGGGGATTACCTTTTCATTGTATTCATTTCCAGCCAAAACTTCTGGGCTTATATACCTGGGGGTACCACACCATGTCTGCGCCATAGAGGTCGGTGAGTCCAATATTCTGTATTTTAATGAATGAAGAGGTTTTTTTCGTTTTGTTTCATGGAGGTATGTAAACAAAAAAACTAGATCTAGATCAAAGGTGTGATTAGGGGTTTTTTTTTTTTTGTTTGTTTTCATACCTCCATGAAAACAAAACAAAAAGGTTCTCCTCATTCCTTATAATTCAATATCACAGACAACAAATACACACAAATATAATACCAACTGCATTTTTATGTATAAATCTAGACCAAAGAGATCTATATAAATCAAATATTGCAGTGTCTAATGCCTATTTCACTGGCATTTCACAGCGCAGGAAAACTGCTCGTTCATGATGTCAAAATCTGTAACACATGACGTCATCATAGCACTGAAAATTGCAGATTTAGTAGATCTTATAATAACTAGAAGTTTAATACACTGAAAGCAAGCTGAAAATTAGATTGATCAAATTCGTACCTAGGAAACTGACAATGAGTTTTCAGTGCTCTTTTAGAGTTTTTGTTGCTCTTTTGAATTTTTTGTTGGATTTTTTCCCCGATTTATGATATTCAGAGAAAATACACTTGCCTAGATCAAGCATTTGAACTTGGTATAAAATTAGAAGGAAAAACAAGTACGCAATCTCTTAGATCTATACATGTTTGTTTACATTAGTTTGACAAAAAAAAAAGACTCTAGTTCCGGCACTGCTTGATTTTTTTTATGGAGCTATGAAAGAAATTCAGCCAATCAGAACTCACCAATATGCATAACATCAACTAATATTAATTATAAAGAAAAAAACAGGTTACCAGCCAAGTAACCCAGTGTGAAACATTTCGTTAATACCCTACGAAATATTTCCGTGTTTAAATGGCCTTGAGGAAGAAGAATTTTGAAAAACATTGTGGGAAAGGAAGCAAATGCCGGTAAAGAGCAAAGCTAAATCCAATAATTTAAAATACATTTGAGCTATGCTCTGGCAAAATGGTGCTTAATGCTTCTCCAAGCTAGTCATCACATGATCATGGATCGATAAAGTCCATTTTGTCTAACAACAGACTATATCATAAGGTAGCCTACCGACTGTATCCTTTGACACACAGGAAATTGACCTATAGATAGCGAAAAGATTCGGCTCAGGTCAGCCTGCGCTGACTGCGTAGGCTGACCTGGGTCGATACTTTTCGCAGATGCATTAAGCCCCCTTTTCACAGAGCATGGATCATTTATTTTGTCGGCTGAAAATGCCTTTATTATCGAAGCGTCTACAGATTTGTCGCCTGGTAAAGAGTGAAGATTTTAAATAAAGTGAAAATGAATAGCCTGGGTCCAGGCGGTAATAATTTCGTAATTATTTAGTATCACGCTCTCCTAATCCTGGTCTGCTACTAATCTTTTGTAGCTATTTGATTATCGCTTCCGTCATCATTACCGCCTGTGGACATGCGAGGGTCTCTCCATGATTATGAATTGTGCCGATAATCTAATTATAGAACTGTTCATCGCGTGACGTCACAATATTGATAACGATAGACGGGCGCTTTTTTAGACCAGTTCAAGTTCAACGGGGGTGATTTCATGGATGGGTGAATTTTGCGAACTGGTCAGTGCTATCAAAAGTACATCGCGATTTCAACAACGCTTGTTACTATTAAAATATCCTCCAAAATCATTGTGAACAAACCGTTTCAAATTTCGATGTCAATATTTTCAAAGATCGCGCGCAAACAGGGTGTGATAACTCCGAGGCACTTTGAATTTCGGTATCTATTTTTAGTCATTAATGTTCGAAAACGATTGCAGCGACATCTGTTTTACCCCATAGTGAGATGGGATAAAGTAGATGTCGTTAGGTGTCGTCCAGGCCGTAATTCTTGACAAAGTAGCGTCCGAATGATAGAAGGAAAAAAAATGACCGGACTGGAACCCAGACTAGATGATGAACTGTTATTTACAAATCAAACAGTTTATAACAGCCTCTTCCCTCTTCCTAGTTTTATTGTACAATAAATTTAAATTTCGTTGATACATTAAGGCCCCTTTTCACAGAACTGTGTTCATATACATTACGCGTTGTATAGAGCCAGTTTCTGCCATCGTGTGTTAACCCTTTACCGCACAATGCCTTCTTTTAACGCCCTTGGGACAGAAGCCGTTTGAAAACATTGTGGGAAAAAGGAGAAAATGCTGGTAAGTGGTAACCAGCATTTTCTCCCTTTTCCCACAATGTTTTCTACCCTATCAAACAAAAATTGCACCATTCGAGTCACACTGCTGGTAACCAGCATTTTCTCCTTTTCCCACAATGTTTTCTACCCTATCTAGAGAAAATTGCATCATTTGAGCCACACTGAAATTGTCGTCTGCATATGCTTTCAATTTGGACAAGGCTAAAATTTTGTCGTCTGGTAAAGGGTTTAAGGGAGTAACCAATACAACAACAAATTCACAATACCGTGTGAGGAATCTGATTCTGCTAATAAAATTAACGATGTGCCGAGGAGGAACCAAGGATATGGCTTGATTTGTTACCTGGAAATACCGAAATCTCCCAGTTTTGCGTTCCAGTCTTTGTCTAACAAGACATTGTTGCTCTTTAAATCTCGATGAATAATCTTTGGATTCATTCCATGAAGGTACTGAAAGACATCAAAAAGTGTGAAATCTACGTCTCACATTTTTATTTAAAGACATAATACATTATTCGTTGTGCGAGCCGGGGGCGACATGATTCGCCACAGCGACATGATTCGCCACAGCCATGAACAAGTTTCCAAGTCCCCTGCCACCTGATCGTACAACAAATTTATCATACTGCGAAGTTTTACCATTCTAACGTATATTCAGCGAAATTTATGTGCTTTATGGTCTCACAAATCGAGTCCGTTTACGAAATCGAATTTCCCGTCTGAATGCCCAAAACACACTGAAAAATGACGTCACTGAAAACTGACCTCACCGAAACCTAGGTGAAACGTGCAGTTCGGTGCATGAAGTCACTGCGATAGACATTCGACGAATTTGTATTAGTTTAGTTTAAACATATTTTATTGCCATACACATGTACATGTTTACAAAAACAATACATAAACAAAATTTCCAGTACATGGAATGACACATGTACATTGGCAAAGGGGTCTGGCCCCAAGTTCTCACAACTTAGATTCGGCCATTCCCCTCCTCCAATTACATGTTACAGAAACAACAGTCTTAATGGCAGCTGAGAAAATTTCAAACATTTCAGTAATTAACGGATATCAAAGAAAAACAGATGATGAAACATTTGAACACTAAAGACTAAATTACTATTTAACATAAGAGTGATAAAGATAAAAGATAGATTGTCAGCCGGGATTCGAGATGGGATACGTCTGATCAAATGGCGACTCATTTAGGATGGGCTCAAGGCACGTATAATAAGCGGTCATTCAAACCTTCCTGACTTTTTAATAAATCCTTGAACAGAATTAACTATTTCAATATTATCATTAAGGCTTAAGTGATCAGATCCAAACAATAATAAATTTAAACTTAAAAGGTGGTACTTGCGAAGTTTGCGAAATAATATCAATCTCTGGTTGTTATATGACGGGCAGTGAAAAAAATAATGCTCCGCATCTTCAACATAATAGCCACAGTGGCACAAATTACTTTCCGAAATATGGTTTTTGTGTTGGTCAAATTTCAGGTCGCTACAATTATTTCTTAATCTTGCATAAAAGACTGACAATTTTCGATCTCCTACACCAAAGTATTTTGGAACTACGGACACTGGAAATTAACGCAGGATTGTTGACTTAAACATAGAAAGAGATTGTAGTGATTTTGTTTACAACGGCAAATTGTTCCATAGAGATATTGCCGACGGAATGAACGATTTCGCAAAGATTTCGGTACGGCGGGCCAATGTTTCAATATCTTGGGAATTTCGAAGGGAATATATTGTACTGTTTCTAACAGTTGATGGAAACAGTTGACATAAATAGTCTGGGACTAGGCCATTGATGATTTTAAACGTTAGAATAAGCTTCTGGTATTTGCGTCTGTCGGACAAGCTCAGCCAACCGATCTCAGTATACAAATTTTTAAGAGAAGTAGATCTTGTAAGTCCTGTGACAATTCTTGCAGCTTCGTGTTGAATTTTTTCAAGAGAGTCCCTTTCAGTGCAAGGACAGTTATCCCAGACAACTGAAGCATACTCAAGAACAGGACGCAAAAATGATATGTAAAGTTGGTTTAAAGAATTTCGGCTTATTTTAAATTTTACCGCCCTCATCATTCCAAGAATCCTAGAAGCCGACTCCGTCAATAGCCTTATAGGTTCGCGCCATTTTCCGTTCGCAGAAAGTGTTAAATCTAAGTGTTTATGGTGTTCAACAAAATTCATTTGGACATTGTCGAAGACCAAAGTAGGGCTGGGAACGGTTTTAGACGAGAAGATCATTGCTACAGTTTTTTGGGGATTGAATGTAACCAGCCATTGCTTTGCCCAGTAAGAAATCATAAGTAAATCATGATTAAGTATACCCTGAATATCTTGAACTGCTGCTGCTGCTGAGCAAGCTAATGATGTGTCATCAGCAAATAAACGTGAAATGCTAAGTAGGTTTTCAGAAATATCATTAACATAGACTAGAAATAGAAGAGGACCGAGAACTGAGCCTTGTGGAACGCCCGCCTTAACATTCATTGGTTCTGACTTCGCAGTACCAACAATTACTGCTTGTTGTCTGTTTGAAAGATAGCATCTAATCCAGTTTAGCAAACAACCGTTAATTCCATTTTGTTGCAATTTGAAAAGAAGACCCTTATGCCATACTCTATCAAAAGCTTTCGAAATATCACAGAAAACCATACAAGTATTCTGGTTAGAGTCCAAAGAAGAAACAACTTGATGATAGATATCAATCAGCTGATGAACAGTAGAATGACCCTTTAGAAAGCCAGACTGCTTTTGGTATATTATGTCATTTGAAACAAAGAAATTGTACATGTACTTATAGACACACCGTTCCATTAGTTTACCAACACAATTTAGTAAAGATATGGGACGGTAGTTGTTAACGCAAGATTTGTCTCCTTTTTTGAACAGGGGCATGACAATAGACTAAATTTGTATTAGAACATGGATTAAACAACTCTAAGGTAATAACAATTAATTTTACGATTTGTTGGCAAAAAACGACCATTTGTTGTTTCAAACGACCATAAATTTATCATTATGTTTAATAACGTTACAATGCATGGCCTTTAACACGGTATGTTTTAGTGATGATCCGACACTGCCATCTTTGATTTTGCTATGCTGTACCCTGGGAGCTGCCAATGTACAACACCATACATTCGAAGCATATTAGCCAATCAGATCGCGAGAAACTTCTTTGCAGTATAATAAGATGTACATAAAATAATCAAAGCGTTGAAAGCACTTATGTGGCATTTGTCAAGGGAGTCATCGTGTGAAATTAATAATTTGAAAAATAAACAAGAGAAATAGTTTCAAAATATTCACATAAAAGTCAGCCTACTATCTAGTCACACGTAAAACAGTAGAGTAGCGTGCAATCTTGTAGGACGACCAAGTCCGGGCGAACAAGCCCAGGGATAAATAAGCCCAGGAACGAACTGGTTTTGACACGAAAAAGCCCGGAATCGGGGGGTCAGGAAAGGTTGTGTGTATCACTACGCCACTAGAAGGCCATAGCAGATCAAGCTGTTTTCGATAAAAAAAAAAGAAGTATTTCCACGATCGATGGCCTAATCCAATTTATTTTAATAGGCCATTTTCAATTCTCTGTCTGAGTGCAATCGAAACACTTATTTGTCTTTGAAAATTTGAGCTTAATCGGGTTTACTTCCTTCGGTTTAGCACAAACTACGATGCATGATTTTCAAAATGCAGTACTGACCTCATAGTGGCATTGTCTTCGTCAAATGCCACAAAAATGAAAACGTCATTTCCAACTTGGTTTTAGCCTTCTGTTGTTATCACGAGGTACTTGAACCAGAAGTGGCGTGAACAAGATTATTTCCGCGATTTAAAGTAGTTCTCAAACGCAACTTAGTTCTACGAGTTCGCAACTACTTAACAAATCTTATCTTGACAACAAAAAAAAAATCTAAGTACTTCTTTTCTGTGAGTTTATCCAGATAATATTCTGAAAGACTGTCTCTGACTCAGCGAAATTTCAAGACACACTAGCAGAGGTACGCGGAGTAAATTTGGCTTTCTGAAAATTTCGGACACAGATAGAGATCTTTATTTTCATCTTTATCTTTATTAAAGTCTCATTCATATACAACGCAAAGTTAAAACACATTTAGAAACAATTCCAGTAAAAAGTATAATATGACCATTCTAGAAAGAATTGTAAGAGACTGGTATTCAAATGTTACATAACAGGACTAAAAAAGAGACACTATTTACGAACAAAGTTACTCATTAAAAAAAAAACAAGTTGTTTATAATGATGATGACAATAATAATAATAACAATAAAAAGAGAAGATCACTTGTACAGATAAAAAGTCCGTCTTAAAGTATCATGACAGGTTTTGGCACATGCCCGAACCAAAATAACATTGATGAAAAGGAAAACTAGCTTGTCTTTGGTTGACATATTTAAAAACTCGGCATTAGCTTTGGCAGCAGCCTCATATAATGTATGCCTGAAATCATCGTACATGTAACATTCTAGGAGTGCATGCCGCTCGTCTTCAATGGTACCACAAAAGGGGCATTTACGACTTTCATACAGATAGACAGACAGATGGACGGACGGACAGACGCACGCACGCACGCACGGGCGGGTGGTCAGATAGGAAGACAGACAATCAGATAACAAACAGACAGATAGACTACCTGCAAAGCGTCTGAAATTTGACGTATCCACATCAACACGTTCCACTCCATCATAAATTGTCCTTTATAAGTAGCCACCAATTTACCTAAATCTCCGTGCTCGCAAAACTCTGTCAGAATAAGGAGACAGTACCCTTGTACTGAAATGCTTACTGAAGAGCTTACAAACGTTAGTATGTGCGGATGTTGTAGTTTACTCAGGATTTCAACTTCTTTTAGGGAGTTATTGAAATTTTGACGGTTCAGGCTAACTTCTTTCAAAGCAAACTGAAACAAAAGGAAAATATATGATTTGATGTTATGAAGTGGATTTTGAAAATAAAAGTTATTCCATTAACCTCCGAAATTAATTTGTTTGCAGTATGAAGACTCATAAAAGATGTGTTTATAAATTTGTAATATTGTCGTGAGAATAAGATTACAGTTTAAACATATTTTATTGCCATCTTTATACAAATCGTACAATATATGTACATGACACATACACAAAAAAGATACAAGTTAGGCAAAAGGGTCTGGCCATAAGTTCTCGCAACTTAGATTCGGCCATTCCCTTTAGATAATCTACAAACTATGAAAGTCTTCTAAAATCATAACAAGTGTGTATTTCTAATCATTTCTTACATAAAAGAAGACAGTTATTTTCCAGCTATGAATTGAATTCTTTCAAGTGTCCATAACTGAGAATTTACATGTTTAATGGAGAGGTGTAGAATACCTGGTTGTCAGTCAGTGACATGGAGAAGAGTGATAGTAGACAGGATTAGTAAGGCTGTAAGAGGTTTATGTAAATCTCTCTGTAGCTTTAATTTAAGATTGCACGGCAAGAAAAATTGTGCTTGATTGTATGATGTGGTGTTTAACGCCGTTTTCAACATTATTTCAGTTTTATCGCGGCGGCCAGTGCACCTATCCATGCTTTCCTGGAGTTTCTTTTACCAGTACTCCGCATAATATTCTTGCCAAGCCACAGGCTGCTTTCCCACATAACCATCGAAACAATGGTCAGCAGTGAGAGAGGAATGAATCCTGTCGCAGTGACTATCATCGATCCTCGGAAAGAAATTGGCCAAGCCGGAGATCGAACCAGCGACCTCCTATTCTCAAGTCCTGTACGCTACCGACTGAGCTATGGGACTTGGCGAAAAAAATGTGCAATTATCTTCTAATCTGAGACTGTCGGATCCAAAAAGTAATAAATTTTCATTTAAAGGATAGAAACGGCGAAGTGTAATAAGATTAAAATGCCTGAATACACACGAAAACATTATAGCAAAAGGAGAAAAAGCTCTTAATGAGCAATCATAAATGAGCCATGCTCTGGCAAAAGGGGGCTTAATGCATCTCCGTGATGCATGACACCATGCAAGTCATCACATCATGTTGAATCCATTATATCCATTTTCTCTGACGAATGTCTGAATCCTGAGGTAGGATGGTCATTGGACGTGCTGAAATTTGACCGAGAGCAAAAGTTTTCAACCCAGGTCAGCCTGCGCCGGCCTTGGCGTTGGCCTTGGTCGATACTCTTTTGCAGATGCATTAAGCCCCCTTCTCACAAAGCATGTCTCAAATGTAACCGTCGGCAGAAGGTAATGAGTTGACCCTTTACCAAACAACCCCGTCTTTTCACGAACGTGGGGGCGAGGCCTTTCGAAAACCCTGTGAAAAAAAGGAGAAAATGCTGATAAACAAGCATTTTCTCCTTTTCCCACAATGTTTTCCACTATGTCAAAGAACTTCACTTAACCCTTTACCAAACAATCCCGGGTTTTCACGATCCTGAAAAAGAAGCCTTTTGAAAACTTTGTGGGAAAAGGAGAAAATGCTGGTAACCAGCATTTTCTCCTTTTCCCACAATGTTTTCTACCATTCCCAAAACAAATTTAAATTTTTAGGTATATTAATTTTGTCATCTGCAAATGCTTTCAATTTGGACAATTGTAAAATGTTGTCGTTTTGTAAGGAGTTAACCCTTTCCCAAACAAGCCCTGGTTTTCACGTGTCTGCAGTACAAGTCTTTAGAAAACACTGTGGGAAAAGGAGAAATTGCTCGTAACGAGCAATTTCTCCTTTTCCCACGGTGTTTTCTACCCTTTTGGAGAACTTTCTGCCATTTTCATTAAATTTAAAATTGTCGTCTGCCAACTCTTTCAATTTGGACCAGTCCAAAATTTGCCATTTGGGAAAGGGTTAAGTTATACCATTATAAGGTTAGCGGCCTGCAGGTGCTCTCAATTCGATAGATTATAAAAGTTGACGTTTGGGAAAGAGTTAGTCCTTCTCAAAACTAACCCATGTTTTTACGTTCCTGACAACGACGACTTTTGAAAACATTGTTGGAAAACGAGAAAATGCTGGTGAACAGTTCCTATATAGCTCTCCTTTTTCCAACAGTGTTTCCAACCTTACCGACGACAAATTTATTCACTTGAGCGAAAGTGAATGTGTCGTCAGCAGCTTAGGCACACTAGTCTTTTGACATGCAGAAAAAAATGAGTAATGGTTAAAAGTTTGGTAGTTTCTTTTCGCAGATGCATTAAGCTCCTTCCTCCCTCCCTCCTTTTCAAAGAATCTGGCTCAAAATATTTCATTTGGGTTTATTTTGGGTATATGTGAATGTCTTCGAAAATTTTGTTCATTTTTCTCGGGGGGGGGGGGGGGCGGGGGGGAGAGTATGGGGGTGAGCGGTGTTAGAGATTGCTTCCAATACGCTCTCATATCAACTCAATCAACTAAATCCTCTTATGAGTAATACAGATGGCTTCAAAATAATTCTAATCATTATTTGATTTTAATCCAAACAAGAAATATCTTTAGAATCAAACTATTGACAGTACTGAAAAAAAAAAAATCTGCGAGATGAAGATTAATTCTTTGGTGACTGGTTTCAAGCAGTAATTGATTCAGGAAAGAGTGTCTTGAAACTATCCATCGTGAAATTTCACACTTACCGTTCCTTTCTATTGCAGAGTTTATATAACATCATTAAAAATCACGAAATGCAAAACAATTCATTTCATTCTTCTTGTAAGAGTAGGCTATGTCAAAATTGAGCTCATTCGGCTACGCCTAAAAAAACGCTCATTCACCATATACATGTACCATCTTCGCTAACCAAGGTGACGATCACTACGTGGATCTTTCCCCTTGGCTGATCGAGTCGAAATTTGTTAGCTTCGCGATACGTGTAATCATTGGTTGCAGTCAGGACTGAAAGCACCAGTCAAATAGCGCGTTACATTTGCTATCCAACATCAGCAAAACGTAAATAAAAATGGCGACCACAGGAGAAAGTTGTCGGATATGCTGGAAATTATCACCTCAAAAATACAGACGAACAATATTTTCTTCAACATTCACTGTCACAAATCAATTAAATGAAGTGTTAGAATACATCCCAACACCAGATGATAGACTGTCAAAGAACGTGTGTGGCTTCTGTCTCGCGAAACCTAACAAGCTTTCGAAAATAGACTTTGTCTTAAATCGTCTGTCAAGTTTGTGATCTGAAAAGCAGTCAATTGTTGGCGAATTACGGAGAAAGCGTGCTTAACAAACTATCATTGATCAAAACCTTGGTGGCCAATTGTCAAGGACCCCCGCTAAAACAACGCCGAAGCGCTTTATAGATCATAGCCCAATACCTAGGAAGGTAAAAAAGCCTTCGGCCATATTTGACGTGATGCCGAAAGAGTTATGTTACGCGACGTTTGATTGGTTTTAGATCTAGGGGTGATAACAATCAAAATCCAGTAGGTGGCGCGTCGCCGTGCTAACAAATTTCGACTCGATCAGCCAAGAGGTAAGATCCGCGTAATGATCGTCACCTTGGCTTTCGAAGTTGTCATATACCGGCCCAAAAAACGAAAAATGTGTGCATTGTTTCAAAGGTCACATTTTGGTCACAAAACCTGTATAGTTCTACGCCTATTTCTATAGTCCAGGGTCCGTATTGAGACTGCAAGATTTTCTAAATTTGAAAGTAACACAACTTCTGATTGGCTGAACCAAATGGTTTAGCCAATCATAAATTGTGTTGCATTCAAATTTAGAAAATTCTGGAGAATAGGACTGAGAACGTTCTTAAGGTATGGCCATCCTAACTCGCTCTTCGCGATCTCGTTACTTTCCGTCCGATCTCGACATTTTCCGTAATAATTCGTGAGTATTTAGGCAGTATCGGAAGTATAACGGAAACGAGGATCTGGTTCCTCGCTTTATTCTTCAACGTATTGGTAAAATGCAGAACCAGTATTCCAGAATGGCGTCCCATGACATTTCCGACCTGTGTTGTGTCAGGAAAGGAAGAAGAAAAAAGAGGTTTTACCAAGAGCATACGAGCAGATCACAACTATGACGATATTTCTTGATACTGTATTGGATATGAGTTCATAAAAAACCGAGGAAATTATTATCACGCGCAGATTCCACAGACAGTAAGTCGTGACAGTTGGAAGGATGGGAGACGAATTATCAATGGAAAAAATCTAATGTAACACCAATCTTCAAACCAGGTGATAAACATAAACCAGAGAATTATAGACCTATAAGTATCAATCCTGTTTGCTCAAATCTATTACAGAGAATAGTTCATGAACATATTTCAGAACACATGAAGTCAAACAATCTTCTCTCAAACGAACAGTATGGATTTATGAAAGGGAAATCATGTCAGCTTCAACTTTTAGAATCTACAGATGACTGGTCAATTGCAATGGACAATCACTTGGAAACAGATGTTATCTTCTATGATTTTAGGAAAGCTTTTGATACTCTATCACATAATAAATTACTTCTAAAATTAAAATCTTATGGAATAAATGACAAGGTATACAAGTGGATAGAAGATTTTCTCAAAGATAGGTACCAAGTGGTTGTAATAAATAATAAATAATGACTATTCTGATAGTCAAAAAGTAATTAGTGGAGTTCCACAAGGTAGCGTGTTGGGCCCAACCCTTTTTTTAATTTTCATCAACGATCTCCCAGATGTAGCTGTAACAAATGTCAAATTATTTGCTGACGATACTAAAATCTACAGATCCATACAAGACCAAACAGATCATACAAGAATACAACTAACAACTGATGCTTTTTGCAAATGGTCAGAGACATGGGGTTTAGACTTCAACTCAGCAAAATGTAAAAGATTAAATATAGGAAAGAAGGTCATTAATGTTGATCATTATATGAGAATTGCCAATAACAGAGCTGCTATTACCAACGTAAAAGAGGAGAAAGATCTTGGAGTAGTCATAGATAGAGAATTACAATTTGATTCCCATATCAATTCCAAAATTTCCAAAGCAAATCAAAATTTAGGAATAATTCGCAGAAGTTTCAGATACATGGAAAAAACTATGTTCTTACAACTCTACAAATCTCTAGTAAGGCCACATCTTGAATACGCAAGTCCAGTGTGGTCGCCATATTTAAAGAAACACAAAATTGCTATTGAGAACGTGCAAAGAAGGGCAACCAAACTTGTCCCAAACATTAGAAAAAGTACATATACAGAGAGACTCATATATTTAGGACTACCATCACTGGAGTATCGCAGAGAGAGAGAGCTGACATGATCCAAGTGTTTAAAATTTTACTTAATTATGAAAAATCAAACAACAAGATGTTTACATTATCGGACAACAACAGAACAAGAGGCAACAACTTCAAACTTTTCAAACATAGGTCAAGAACAGAACAGAGGAGAAATTTTTTCACTAACCGTGTTATCAATAAATGGAACGCACTCGATAACCATGTAGTAACAGCACCCAGTGTTAACTCTTTTAATAGTAGATTAAACAACCAGTGGAAAAACCACCCCCTTAAATTTAGTCCAAGCTGCTATAGCACTCCAACAAACAGTTGTGTGTACCACAACCAGAAGGACCTTTAGAAGCCAGTGGCTTACCTGTGGTCCAGGAAACGTAAGTTAAACGTAAGTTAAACCTGGTGTTTTACTTCACAATTTGCGATCGTGTTCGTGTTGGATGGTGGCCTATCGCTGTATTCGACGTTGTCCAATGTTGTCGGGAATTACGAAAGGGACTTGGATGGAATCTGTACTTCAAATGTGAGAACACTGATTAAATAACTGAATTTGCATCAAAAAATAAACTCGCAATGATTGATTCTTTAGAGTAGACAGAAGACTACAGTGTAGGTCCTCATCAGACTTAATTAGGGCTCCACATTTCCCTACAGAAACAGTTAATCGTGTTGCTGCTTACAGGAAAACTCAGAGTTTGAGAAAGACTGAAATACTTTGCTGCCAACACTAATGTGGGGGTACGTATGTTTATACAGCTAGCCTCCTTGAGTCTTGACTAACCCTTTACCAAAAAAAAAACCTGTGTTGTAACGACTCTGTGTCAGAAGGTCTGTGCAAACATTGTAGGAATAGGAGAAAATGTTGGTAATCAGCATTTCTTCTTTTTCGACAATGTTTTCTACCATATCAAAGACAGAAATTATCATTTAAGCATATCAAAGGTGGAAATCATCATTTATTAAGCCACATCTAATTTGTCATCTGGAAATGCTTTGAATTTGAGTCCAAAATATTTTCGTTTATGCAGGATGGGGCCTTGGTAAAGGTTAAAAACTCTGATCTGAATGAATAACTGGAAAACATGTTTACTGTCACATAAATTACAAGCTATGTTACTGATGATTTCATTTACTTTTCATAATTTTTTATATTAAATGCCCCTTAGACAAAGATTAGACTGTCAAAACTTAAGATCATTGGCAGACGACAATTCTTCAGATGTAGAGAGAAAACATTGTGGGAGAATGAGAAATTTCTTGTTACAGGCAATTTCTCTTTTTCCAACAATGTTCTCAAGATTATAGATGATGCGGACACTTACAAACGTATTCTTTTTAAGGTATAGGGCAGAATAAATGAAACTTCTACTTATTAAATGTATTAATTTTTACAGGCTGTATCGTGAAAACCCTTGATTGTGAAACAAATAGGTTTGGGGTAAATTTTGCATATTTTTTTTTCTTAATTTTAGTGATGAGAGACAGCATTGGAGGTCTGGAAAGACAAATAATTCCCCTGAATGTCAAGCCCATTTTAAAAGAAAAAGAATGGAATCCAGAGAAGGACAGTTTGTGGCTCCAGCATATGTGGTTTTAGACCTTGAAACTTCTGATTTAAGTATGTAAATTTCATATAAACATACAGTTTGATATATTTACTACCTGTCATGCTAGATTTAACTTGTGGGATTGATTGATTGACTGAATGATGTTTTACAGCGCTTTCAACATTATTTCAGGTATATCACGGTGACAGCTCACAAATTAATGTATTTCCTGGATTTCACTAGTATTAGACTAGGGGTCTGAAGTGTCTTGCCCAAGGACACTCCCACGAAAAACCAAGCGGATCAGGTGGGGCTCGAACCCGGACCTACAGGTTACGAGTTCCACACTCTACCACTGAGCCACACAGGACCCCGGTAGCTTGTTTGAACACTGTAAATTATGTTAAACCTGTAAAATTAATATTGATGCTATTGTAAGCCGGTATGAGACAATGAATTTAGAAGTACTGCATAGTAAGGTAGAAAGGCCTTCAACATCGGCCAGATAGCAATGGGTTTCTACCCTTGCCAGGCTGCACTGACTGTAAACTGACCTTGGTCGATGCTTATCAAAGATCCCTGATGGTACCATTTAGAGTGGAGGGTCATACTTGTTTCTTACTCTGCTTTCTGACCCATTGCCTATTTTCATTATAAAGACAAATATACCCCTAGCAAAATGAATGTTTTCTATGATATACTCGATCAGCCTGTCTGTTCATGACTGTCTGTTTAATGTCTATGTACAAAAAACAAAAGAAGTATTCTTTTTGCTGTGAAATACAGTTTTGTTGCCATTGTATTGAACTTTGTAGATACATTTATTGCAAACTGAAGTTGTGCAAAACTTTTGTGAAATTGCCTGGAACCATGAATTCCACATCATGTACCGGTAATATTTTTATTCCTCCACTCAGTTATTCGAACTCTATTCCAGATGTCCAGATATACACAATTGCAAACCCAAGTTATACTGACCCTGAAAGAAAATTACCGCAAAAGGAGAGAATACTGGTAACTAGCATGTCTTCTTTTTCCTGGGTTTCTACCCTTCCTAAGGAAAATGTCATTGCTTAATCCTGATTAATCTTGTTGTCTGCAAATGCTCTAGATTTGGTAAAGTGTTTAACTTTGTCCCCTGCTAAAGAGTAATAAATTTATATCAATTTTTCAGTCAGAGGACATCAACTCACTTGTCACAACTCGGCCAATTCCGTACCTACATCTAACCTCATGCGTATAAAGGAGGCTTCGAATCTATTTTGAACTACCAATCACATGATCTTAAACATGGTGGCGCCCCTGTAGATTGCTTAGCAATGACATGAACAACGAAGGTGAAGTTATTCACATCTATTGATCAGTCGATGAAAGTTCCCAAGGGAAATGATGAACCACGCTGAAAAATGAATGCGGACGGAAATATTCTTGGAAAGATGTCGACAGAAAATTGTGACTCACAGTTTCTTTTTTAAGAGGAGCCTTACAATTTCAATAATGGTAAAACGATATACTTCCAGCGATGAAATATACTGACTAGGTGCAGATCGAGTTACGTGATACAGCCGAGGGATTTGATCACTGGATCACCCGGGATATGCTGAGTGGATATCAACTGCCACATATACATGTAACACAAACAGCAGGACAAGAGGTGTAATACTGAACATGGTGTAAAATGTTTAGGATCACTGAGTAACCATTGCGTTAAAATTTAGAAAAATGTTTGTGCATCAAAGCTTTCAACCTACAGAAGAAGAAAAAAAACTTGCCAAGTTTGAATATCCTATGACCATGAGAAAAAAGGGTTTTGAAAACATTGTGGAAAAGGGAGGAAATGCTGGTAACCAGCATTTTCTCCTTTTTTCCACGTTTTCTAGCCTTTCAAAGAGAAAATTCAATTTTTGAGTCACATTTATTTTGTCGTCTGCAAATGCTCTGAATTTGGACAAGTCTCAAATTTTGGCGTTTGTCATAATATTGTCAAGGTAAATTTTTATATCAGTTTTAGGAGTTGCATTTCTTGTTTAAACTCAGAACAGCAGCTCTTTCACACCCTCGTTTTTCGGACATTGGAAAAAATGAGCGTTTAACCCTGTTGGGTGCACATGTTAATTTGGCAATATCTTATACATATACTTGCAATGGCTATTTTCTTACATATATTTGTAAGGACAATCATATTGGTGATAATAAAAACATAAAAATAGACTACTTTTATCATTCTTTGTTGAGAAAAATAATATTGTACAATTTGGGTGGTAGCGGCCATATTGGAATTTCGAAAGGGTAGGGGTGGTGTAACAGAAATTCAATTTTCTTGAAAACGACATGGTGAAATTCTTTCATGTTTCACACTTTTATGTCTTATACAATACTTTAATACCCTATATTAATTAAAAACTTGTATTTAAATGTTGGTGTTAGGATGGTCATACCTTAATTAAGAATGGTTGGTGAATACGGACCAAGGTCATCATCGTTAAAATTCAGTTATGAAAATAATTCCGACTACTTTAAAGTAGTATGTTTTGCTTTCGATTTTGACTGTACATCAGCTGCAAACAAGCACATAATAAAATGTGGATGATAAAAATAATCAGTTTCATTATACTACACTACCTTTTCGCCTTTCTCGTTTACCACCAGAAAAACTTTTCCAAACGCTCCTCCGCCGATCAATTTTATTATATAAAGCTGGCTGTGGTTTCCACCTGTCGCCATTTTAAAACCTGGTTGTTGTTTCGTAACCGTTTCAAGTGAGACGAAACATGATATACTTCCTTGTTAACCCTTTTAGCGCCGTGTGCAAAAAGAAGAGCTTTTTTGCGGAGGTATAGCTCAAGATCAGACTGCACAGAATGTGCAGTCTAATCTTGGATCTATACCGCATGAAAATCTTTCTGCGTCTCACTTGTTTGTATTTTCAGCCACACGAAAGAAGTCGGGTTTATATGAGCCATGCTCTGTGAAAAGGGAGCTTTATGCATCTGCGAAAAGTATCGACCAGGTCAGCCTGCGCAGTACGCGCAGGCTGACCTGGGCCGAAACTTTTCGCTATTGGTCAATTTTCTGTATTTCCAAGTGTAGTAGGGTCGCTTTTTACATGTCAAGTCTATTTGGTCAGTCTGCATTTACCTGTGTTCTGCTTGATCGATCATTTCCCTCCAATCAGTCACATGACCTTTTGAATTTTTTCATTCCCGCTTCAGTCTTTCAGCTGTAAACTTTGAAACACAGTATTGTGTTCTAGACCAGAAATTATTGTGGAAAAAGGAAGGTATTGAATCACTAGAGGTCACTGAGGAAAACAGAGAGAGAGATAGAGAGAATACTTACCACCTTGTATAGTGTGAACTCACCTAGTTCCCCAAATTGGGTGAAGTCATTCACACTCTGAAGTATGGAAATTAAATGATGAACTAGAAAGAAACTTTCTTGTCATTTTCCTCAAACTCCAAAAATAGAAGAACCCCAACATAAACCTTAGAAAAGGAAGCAATACGAACCTGCAACATTTGGCGCCCAACGTGGTTTTGGAATATTGTGGATGTGACTTTGGATTAATGTAGAAGTTATTTTTTTGTACCATAGAAATGAAGTGAGGATTTACATTTTACCCCTTTGGACAGTAGTACTCACACGGTTGATGCTTGAGTGAACATTACTGTTAACATACCTGGAGGACAACCTTTACTCACCTTTTACTCACCTATTTTTTCTGAGGACAGACATTTTCCATCACCAGGAGGGAGAGAGACTCTGATTTCATTAGGAACAGATACATGGACCATTAACTCTAGAAATTGTGCTAGATTTAGTTCCATTTTAGTTTTAGTTCTGTTTCAGTGATAAGTGTCAATATAGTGATATTATAGGATTTAGGATTAGTCACTGTAAGTATATGTATTTTCTGTACAGGTAACAAAGTTTAAATTTTGCAGACGCATTTTCATTCTTGACTCAGTCTGATCTGTTTGGCTCTACAATTTTGATTTGTATATTTGCTACTGTGTGAATGCACTGTGTCTTAGCGATTCAGATCATCCATACAAAGTAGTTTCACTTCAAACCTTTATTAGTTTACATTTTCATGCTTTGTTATCTCCTAGTAATTATTTAAATCTGATCTTAGTCTGTACATCATCCTTTGTGAGAGAAAGACATTTTTTTGAGAGAAAGATTTTTTGAGAGAGAGATTCACGTTTGTTAGCACTATTTCTCGGTAACAAATATATTTCTTTCTTACTCTCTCAGGTTGCCTTACTGCTTTTCTCTTCACATTTTTCACCAAAGTGCCACTATATCTGCTTTGTTTCTTACTTTGAAAGTTAAAAGATAGTCATTGCTCATTGTTTGGCCAGTGCTAAAATCCATACGCTACAGTGTTCTTTTGACCTTTGACCTTTACTCTGATTGGTTCATTTGTACTTCTTGTTGACAACACTACCACCCCCTTTCTTACCTGAATTTCTGGTTGTGAACCCCACTTCCGCCATACTTCCCATCATTCAATTTTTCTGGTACCCTATTTGAAAAGCAATTGTTCTAGCCCCCATTTCAAGTTTTTTTAGCTGGTTCCCGGCTTCACTTCCTGTTTACCTGATTTGCATATTGTATTTTCATTGGTTCATTACTTTGAAAGCTTTATTTTGATTGATCCTTGTTTTTGTGTTATAGTTTCTCATTGGATTTGATGACTTGACAAATATAAGAACTGGACCTGACTGAATTAACCCATTAACATTGGTGACTAACAGGAAATTTCATTGATTGCTTGTCTTATTTTCAGCTTTAAAGCAATTAAATACTGATAGATTATTGTCTTTTTTTTTTTTTGATTAACATTTTACAGGAATTTAGACCCACAAACACATTTGAAATAATTATTTGTTGTCTAAATTGGAATATTTTTTTGCAGGTTTAAATTGCTTTCCAAATTATACAGTAGAAATTCTCTACTGTGTAATAATATACAATCACTTAGTGATTTTGTGCTATGAAATTAAAAATCTAATTTCATACCACTCTCAAAACTGATGCTAGCATAGATTATTTAAATAATTCAGATCTGATTTGTGTTTAACGGTACCTTGTATGATTTGACACCCCCAAATATTGTGAAGTAGATCTACTGTGGTTTATATTTTGAGGTATACCGACTTGAGTTTTGAAAGTGACGCGTTATTTGTGATCCGAATTTGACCATGAAGTGTTAATTTTGTGAACATAGTGCGGTGAGTCTACAAAAGACAAACACTGTGAAGTGTTACGACAAAGGGAGATACCCGTGATCTATTATAAGGTTAACCCTACTTTCATCAGCTTTGCTGACTCTGTATGTGTTTAGTACAGACAAACATCGTGAAGTGTGATCACAAAGGGAGATAACTGTGATTTAATCTTGGATAATTCTGCTTTCATCAGCTTTGGTTACTAAATGTGACAGTGACAGGTTGTGAGATAGCCTTTACAATCACTCATAGTGTAACTTATCGTGATTAAAAGTGATTTAAGTGCGATTGAGATCACTTAGTTTGATACATCACAAGCCAAGAATTCAATAATTAAAATTGATAAACAGTCTGGCAAAATAACATTGTGATAGAAGGAGACTTCAGTGCTACCTACTTACCTAAAAGTGCCAAGAATTCATTTTTTTAAATTGATAGACAGTCTGGCAATTCAACAATTTTGACACAAGGAGCTTACATTGTTATACCTGTGACAATCTTTTACTTAACCCGTTTAACACAGCACAAATATGGCCAAGAAGGATTTAGAGGAGAAAGAGGAGAGTAAACTTGGATTAGCTGCTGGAGGATTGACAGAACAGGATGAGAAATTGATAAAAGCTTTCCACGATCTCAATTTGTCTCCACATATAGAAACATCAGGAGATTTATTGGAATTTTTGACCAGATTTGGAAAGATTGTCTCGGATCATGATTCTGCAAGACCAACAACCTCTCATTCTTACCCCAAGTTATCGATATTTTACGGGGAAGACAACAAAGGCGAGACTACATGGGAAACATTTCATTATGAAATAGACGCGCTGTTGTCCGACAAAACATACACCAAAGAACAAATATTATTAGGCCTCAGAAGAGCTGTTAAAGGCACTGCAGCTGACATACTCAGGAGATTGGGTCCTGGAGTAACACTGGAAGCTATACTTCAGAAATTCCAAAGTGTTTACGGAACTATAGAGTCAAAAGAGAGCATTTTAAGTAAATTCTACTCATGTCAGCAGTTGCCAAAGGAAACCATTACGTTGTACTCTACTAGACTGGAGGAAATTTATTCGCAAGCGGTCACACTTGGTGCATTACCTCAAGATGACACGATTTTGCAGCGGGTACTGTACCATGGATTAACATCTGAAATCAAGCACATGGCTACATACAAGAATGATGTCATCCATGATTATGACATGTTCAAGATAGAACTTAGAAAAATAGAAGCAGACTTGACTTCTACTAGCCAGAGGCCATGCCATGCCCAAGTCAATACAGAAAAGAAACCGTCAGAACTTGGAGAAGTTAAAGAGCTGCTGCAAAAGTTGAACGATAGAATGGAAAAGATAGAAAAGCAGCAAGAAGACATGAAACAAAGTCAAGGGCAATTTAGGCAAAGAAAATTCAGGAGACAGAAACAAGGAGGAAATTACAGACAGGATAGGCACAGTCAGGGAGGAGATAGAAAACAGAGACCGTTAGGATCAACGACATTTACACCTACCTGTTTTGGCTGCAATGGAAAAGGCCATATGGTGAAAGATTGTCCTAATGCAGTGAGAAGACAATGCTATAATTGTCAACAATATGGACATATAGCAAAGGATTGTCCAAACTAATATGTGCCTCAGTTGGAGGGTCGAACTCTGGCACACGACAAAAAGACCCGAAGTTAGTTGGAACAACAAATGAAGTCAACATCAAGTTGGAAAGTAACAAAACCAAAGCTTTGGTAGATACAGGAAGCTGCATCAGCACCATTTCAGAATCATTTTATAAAGAAAACCTACCTGAAATCAAATTACAACCTTTGGACAACCTAATTAAAGTTGAATGTGCTGATGGACAAGAACTGCCCTACTCTGGTTACATTGAGGCAAATCTTTCAGTTACAGATGGCATACCTGGATCTAAAACAACTTCATGTTTATTTTTGATAACAGCAGACACAAGATACTCCAAAGATACTCCTGTTATACTTGGTACCAACATACTAGACATACTTTTACAGGAATGTAAAGAAAACTTTGGACATCAATTTTTACAATGTGCTGCACTACAAACGCCGTGGTATCTTGCCTTTAGATGTTTGGTCCTTAGAGACAGGGAATTAAGGAAGAATGGCAATCAAATTGCTCTTATAAGATCTGCAGAGCCACAAAAGATCATTTTAGGACCGAATGAAACACGGACAATAAAAGGAGTTACCGACAAAGAAATGGGCCATCCCAAAACAACAGCTCTCCTACACGAATCATCAGAGTCTTCTTTACCTGACTATGTCGACATTTCTCCTGAAATAATTAACTACGAACATGGAAAGACAAAAGCCGTAAACGTGACTATTTCAAATGTAACAACAAACAGCGTTGTCATTTCTCCAAAGAGTATATTATGTGAACTGCAACCAGTTAAAGTGGAAGACATGGAAGATCACCTAGAAAATATAGAGAAAAATGAGACGTTGAAGCAGGTCCATATAGATACCAACAAGAAACTGAATACAGACCAGCTTCATGAGATCAACAAGTTATTGAAGAAACATGTAGACATATTTTCTACAGGAGAATCAGACATTGGCTTTTGCGACAGAATTAAACACAGAATTGACCTGATCGATGAGACACCTTTTAAACAAAAGACCAGAAGGATACCTCCAGCCATGATAAATGAGGTTCGGCAACATATAGAGCAGCTACTCTCTACTGGCATTATTCGAAAGTCCAAGTCTCCCTGGTCATCAAACGTAGTCCTGGTCCGAAAGAGAAACGGAAAATTACGAATGTGTGTGGACTACCGAATGCTTAACAATAGAAGTGTTAAGGATGCATACGCCCTGCCAAAGATAGAAGAAATCTTTGATGTTCTACAGGGTAGCAAGTACTTCTCCACGATTGACATGAAGAGTGGCTATCATCAGGTAGAAGTGGAAGAAATACATAAAGAAAGGACAGCCTTTAGTGTGGCAAACTTAGGATTCTATGAGTACGTCAAAATGCCTTTTGGACTCTCAAACTCACCAGCCACCTACCAGAGACTAATGGAGGAATGTTTAGGAGATTATAATATGTCCATCTGCGTCATTTACTTGGATGACCTTATCATTTTCTCCGACACATTTGAAGAGCATCTAAGACGGATAGATCTTGTCTTCACCAGGCTTAAGGAATGCAATCTTAAGTTATCACCTGAAAAATGCTATTTCATCCAGGACCAAGTACCATTTTTAGGACACATTGTTAGTGAAAAGGGAATTGAAACAGATCCAGCTAAGATCGACAAAATAAAGAACTGGCCAACACCGTCTAACCAGGATGAGCTGCGATCATTTTTGGCATTCTGTGGTTATTACCGAAGATTTATAAAGGATTTCTCAAAAATTACAAGACCACTTGCAGATCTACTATCTCCTATAATTTCAAAAAAGAAGACCACGAAGAAGCCATGGACCTGGACAGAAAACGAACAGCATATCTTCGAAAGCCTGAAAGAAATTCTAACAA
Source organism: Tridacna gigas (assembly GCA_945859785.2). NCBI lineage: Eukaryota > Metazoa > Mollusca > Bivalvia > Cardiida > Cardiidae > Tridacna > Tridacna gigas. Next base: position 11,087,777 of record OX244030.2, on the reverse strand, counting down.
AACCTCCAATTCTGGCATATCCGGATTTCTCGAAGCCCTTTGAACTGCATACAGATGCATCAAAGCAAGGTCTTGGAGCTGTTCTGTACCAACATGACGGGAAATTGAAGAAAGTAATAGCTTATGCCAGCAGAGCCTTATCAAGGTCAGAGAAGAATTACAGTGCCTACAAACTAGAATTTCTGGCATTAAAGTGGGCCGTGACAGAAAAATTCTCCGATTACTTGGCTTTGAACCATTTTACTGTCCTGACAGACAACAATCCGCTGACCTACATATTAACCAGTGCAAAATTGGATGCAACAGGACAGAGATGGGCTTCTGCACTGGGAGAATTTAACTTTGACATCTACTATAGGGCTGGACTCAATAACACTGATGCAGATGCAATGTCCAGATACCCCCACGAGAAGTTAAGTGGTGAAGAAGAAAGAGTCAAAGTGAAAGATGATGTTGTGAAGGCAATATGTAGCTGTACAGATGTGGACCCTCTTATTGAGACCATCTGTTCCAATATCAACATCTTAGAAGCTACAGAAGAACAAGGACTCCCAATGGCACAAATAGAATTACGGGAGATCAGAAAACAGCAAAGACTTGATAGAGTCATAGAGAAGTGGCGAATTGCTGTCATTGACAAGAAAATGCCCTCCAGTATCATGTCAAAAGACGACCTCATTATGAAGAGACAATATAAACACTTTGTCATGAAAAGATGAGTCTTGTACAGAAATATAAAAGAGGATGGAGAGATCATTGAACAACTAGTTCTTCCACCCTGTTACAGGAACGAGGTCCTGAAAGGCCTCCATAATGAAGTAGGACATCCTGGACGTGACAGAACACTTGGACTCTTACGTGAACGGTTTTTCTGGCCTGGAATGACTAGGGATACTGAGAAATGGATAGAACATTGTGATAGATGTATTCGTCGAAAGAGTGGATCAGACATCAGAGCTCCTTTAGTCAATATAAACACCAGCTATCCCTTGGAATTGGTATGCATGGATTTCCTGACCCTGGAAACATCAAAAGGAGGATTTTCGAACATCTTGGTCATAACTGACCACTTCACCAAATTTGCTATGGCTATTCCGACCAAGAACCAAACAGCAAAGACCACAGCAGAAACATTTTACAACAACTTCATTCTCCACTACGGAATACCTAATAGAATACATTCTGATCAAGGGCCTAATTTTGAATCCAACATCATAAAAGAACTCTGCCATTTGACCAATATGGAGAAAACCAGAACATCAATCTATCATCCACAGGGAAACTCAGGTCCAGAACGATTTAACAGAACTTTGCTAGGAATGTTAGGAACTTTGGAAACCGAGCAGAAAACAGACTGGAAAAAATATGTCAATTCGCTAGTCTACGCTTACAACTGTACTCCACAGAGCTCGACAAAACACTCACCTTTTGAAATAATGTTTGGGAGAAAGCCAAAATTACCCATCGATTCCTTATTTGAGCAAGTCATGGATAATAACACCAAATCAACAAAACAGTATATAGATGACCTGAAACAAAGAATGGAAACTACCAAAAAAATTGTCGAGAAACATCTAGAAAGCTCAAAGGAGAGACAAAAGAATTATTACGACCAAAAAGCCAAAGCTGCCAAACTAGCAAAGGGAGATAGAGTCCTGGTAAAAGTTCTAGCATTTGAAGGAAAACACAAAATCCAGGATAGATTTGAAAAAGACGTCTACATTGTGACAGATCAGCCAAATGATCAGATTCCTGTGTATAAGGTTAAGTCTGAAACATCATCAACGACAAAGACCCTACATAGAAATCATCTTTTCCCATTAGGAGAAAGAGGACCGCTTCCAAGAAAGAGGTTATCTATAGAGAAGAAAACAGTGGTGGCCACCAAGAATAAGAAGAGAGAGAAGAGTGAAGGAGAAGAGAAGAGTTACGGTTACGTAACCAAAGATCAGACAGATTCTAGTGAAGAATCAGATTCTGAAGAGTACAGAAGAGAATCAGGGTTGAGATTTGTAGATAGCACAAACTTACATGGGGACGCCCATACTCCTGAAGAAGAAGAAGAAGAAGAAGAAAAAGAGGAAGAAGAAAGAAAGGAGGAGAGGAGTGAAAAGTGCTCTAGAAATGAGCAAAGTACTGATAGCTCTGAGAGAAATCAGGAAATTCAACAACAGAATGGAGAGGAGGAGAAAATAGATGAAAATCAGGCTGCTGTCACGACAACAGAACAAGAGGAGGAGACGACTGAAGAAGACAGTCTACCTCAGGATTTCGTCGGTTGTTTAAAAAAGAGTGTCTATCAGGGATGTTATGGCTTAATACTAAGGTATAATGCATCACGGAGATGGATTAAGCTCCCTATTGCCAGAGCATGGGTCATATTTGGCGCTGAGGAGATAATTTGTTAAACCATCATACCCCCTATACAGATCCGTGTTAAACAGTTTTGAAAACACCCTTGTCATCACAGACTTTAGTTTTGTGCCGAACTTCGCCATTCTATATAAGACAAGGTGGCCAACTCTATTCCATACCGAACAAAGGTGGCGGTTGCGTGATTTAAAAGAAAAAAGTGGAATATGTGTGTTTCTATAATTAGAAAGGAACGCAACTCTATACAACGATCTACATGGATTTGAACATTCAATGTACATGACAAAACTTAAAAAAAAAACATATAAAAATCCTTTAAATATGCGTTCTATCAGTGATACATATATTTTTCATTAATACCCGCATACATACATGAGCACAAACTTTACGCTGAGATGACTTAAAAAAATATTAAAACTTTATTAGGTCGTAGAGATCTGACCAGCATACATGTACACAGTTCACCAACAAATTACGTTGAAAATGCATCAAATCACATTAGTCAAGGAGCCCATGCTGAAAAGGGGGTTAAAATAATTTAAGTTTATTTAACCGGTGACCTGTATAAATGATTTCCATCTATAGACCCTCTAGCTTTGATTTAGGGCTGTTGACAAGATGGGACGTGGTGCAGATTTTTCTGACAGGGACAATAACTCATGTGCTGAAATTCACAGTTTTATCGCATGTATGCGTTCATACTAACAATAGCATCATATTTGCATGGACATTTTACATTTCCACAAGGAAGAGAACACTGATACGGGAAAAGTCGCTTTACAGTTTTTCCTGCTTTTAGGTAACGCGAAAAATATAAGTGAATATATACCCGTGAAAGTCAAATCTCAGTTCCCAATTCATGGAGCCATCTTGGATTTTAGTGTACTTCCGGCGGTGGTAACCGTATTAGGAGTGTACAAGTTAATCGTTCAAAGATCGAAAAGAGGTTGCCAGTATCGGTGTTTGCGTTAGAATAGATACGGTGTTTGCGTTAGAATAAATAAATTGCCAATAAAAACCTAGCGGGAAAACCATTAGTCTGGATTACCTGCCCCTACCACTACGTTATCGGGTCAGGCAAAGCTCAATAATGGCGGCCTCCACGGTGTCCTCAAGCGTAGCCCTTCATGCTTTCCTGTTTTACCCAATTTCATGTAATCCAGTTTGATCAGTGAATAAAATGAAATCAATTTTGTACAAAATATACATTACTGAATCTAAAACGTACTGTTTGGGTATGGTTTAAGTATAAATTTGACTGCGAATCATTTTAAAAGTAGCCCTGTTTTCGGAGGTTATACAGGCCCATTGACATTTCGGATACTTAAAGTATTTCTGATATGTAGTTTTTCTCGCTAAATAAGAACGACAGTTACAAAACTCACTGCCATTACTTTATTGTATGCGATCTGTTTTGAATTCAGCCTTGGATCCGATTTGATCAAGTGAAAAACGATATCCCGTTACCTCTGCATTTTACCAACGGGTACCGCCATTATTGCGCTCCTAAAGAACAGTGACGTGATCCTGACGTCATCGGTATAAAAATGACGTCAAATAAGCTTAAAGAATGACAACTCTTTCAAATATGGTGTTTGCAATGACAGGGTTTTTTTTTCCTGAAAAAAGGTTCGAGTACTACTCTGAAGTTTCACTTTGCTGTTTATCAAAATTTTTTGTAATGAAAACAGAAATGGTGGATTCTAATTGCAATCAGAAAATGAATGAATAAAACAATAAATAGTTAAATGGCTGCAGTAAAATTATTTTCTACAGTGTACAGAAGATCTATATTTGCCTAAGATCTTGTATTGATCTTCGGGCTTCGGAGGGCCAAAGTGCAGATCAAGATCACACTGCATAGAACATTTTGTGTGATCGTAGGACTACACTGCCAATATGATGATATTTTTCTGTAATAAAAATAAATATCGTTAAATTTGCAATATTTTGGTATGATAACTGTAAGAAATAAAAAAGTGCTTGACGATTAAGTGTTCACGCCCAACGAGTAGCTCTATCCGAATATAAGATATCTACTTTTATGCACAGAGACCGGTTGACCAAAAAGAAAATCACAAAAATTTGCCTAAGTTCGCTAAATGACTCATTTTTTCGACTTGAGTTTGTTGTTTGTGATGCATTCCACTAACATTAATAGACATTACTAGATCTAATGTTCTAAAATTCTGAGTTAACACCACTTTTCAGACTTAACTCAGTAAAATGATTAGACTTTAAAACTCAATTTTTGGGTCAGCTAAGGATTTTGTCTAACTTTACTAAAGTCTTGTAATGTGAGTGCAATGCCTCTCAAATAACGAACTAATCAGAAACTGAGTCTGTTAGCTGATTTTGCAGACTTAAGTTTTTTTCGTGAAACCGAGTCAAGACTATGTAGATCTAGATCTACTTAATTCTGGATAATCAAGGTCACTGCATCCTAGTTAGTACATAGATCTGCATGTCTTTTAATAGGTAAGGACTAGATCGACTGTAACATGTAATTATTTAGAAATGTCAGTTATAGTAAAGCTTAAATAGAATGAGTACTTTCTCTTTCAAAATTCTGTTTAAAGAATAAAGTGTTTGGCGAATGTCAAGTCCTTTCAACCATTAGATCTACATTTTTAGAAAATGCATTTGTCATAGGATTTAGATCTAGCTCTTTTTCTCATTTACGAACAAAAAGAAATGTGGGAAGAAAAATTATGACAACATAATGATTTGCCATTTCTGCCATGAAAATATATCTATCCATAACCTTTTCGAGATACATTCACTTATTCAATTCCTCTGTCTTATAGTAGATCGCAAATCGTATAATAATCAGAGCTCCAGACAGAGCGAGTGATTTTGATTTCAAAATTGAAAATATTGATTATTCTCTACCAAACCCTATATTATGGGTACTCATTAGAATCGTCTCATCGAGACAATTCTAATGAGTACCCACAACATAGGGTTTGGAAGAGAAATAATGGATTTAGAATACCATCACTCCCTCTAATCTGTAGCTCTGAAAATGATATCATCGGTCTAACCTGGGCTATGCCCAACAGGACAATTGTCAAGCTTTTTCAGTTTTCTGATGGCCAAAAGCTACCTTTTTCTCTGATGTAATACATATGGCACAAATCTAAATCTAGATGGCTCAGCAGTCTGCAATTAAAAAAAAAAGAAAGAATAAGTAGCAGGTAACTCTTTACTTGTTGGCTTCACCGTAGAGGACGTTATGTTACTTTCCCAGAGTTAACAGAAACAGCAGGTCTAGATCTAGCAATTGATTAAATAATGTTCTTTCTTTTTCCTAAGCCTTTTGAGGAAGCAACAAGAATCCCAGTTGGAATGCTGGAGAAATCGTCCAGTAAAAAGATCATCCCCAAACTGCATAGGGATGACTTCTCTAGAGAAATCGTCCACAGAGAGATATGTCCCCATAGACATCAACATAACTGAAATTATATATTTTTATTTAATACCCGGCAAGTAATATCGGAATTATCTTCTTATTTTCTTTGTTTTAGCAAGTAGTTTGTGATTGTTTAATGTATACATGGTATCTGGTCGCATTAAATTGAAATACATAAGACACAGAACTTTGTCAATTTAACAAGAGTCACCTAAACACGTTGTTGTTGACGCCTTTAACGAGGTAGTTTACATCTGTACAATTTGTTATTATCTGTGTTCGTTTGTGTTTTAGAAGAACTTAAAAATCCTACATGTTGCTTCAGAAGACGAGAGATATAAGTTCAAAGTCAAGTTTTTTTTTTTAATAATTTTGATTTCGCTGGTCTCTTTCTCCGGATCGTATACCGATCTACTATGCTTTCTCTCTAATCTATTCGTCTGTATTTTCTATGTTGGTGAATCATTCAATGGGTAAAAACTTTGGTTGGTTAAGAATCTTGTCATTCTTAGCACCAGAATACACAATTAAATTGTGGTTTGAATTCGGTGTTTGTATATGAAAATGTTTTCATTTGTTTTTATGGAGAGCTCTCTCTAGGAAAATTGTCTCCATTCAGTTTGAGAATGATATCTCCAGGGGACGATCTCTCCTGCAGCCCCCGAAGTTGTGCCAAGTTTTTATTCCAGGGTAAAAAGAAAATCGTTTACAACAGATGATTGACCTGTTGATGGGCTCTATGCTTTTCCCGTTCAAAGGTATCTCCTACAATTATATTCCTGTTTAATGGATAGAATGGATATGCCCGCTCATTTTTTTTACATTTTTTTAAGAACAGTCTTGATCTAATATGGCCGACAAAATTCAAGATAGCTGACGGTGACCAACATTTACTCTATAAGTCGTAGTATACAAAGATATAATTGTTTATTCCACGCTTTGCGGTAGTTTATTGAGAAATAATGGTGGATTATGGTTTGATATTTCATGGTTACGACCAGTGAAAGAACCGATTTTATATTTTCTAACTCTTCAATTGAGGCGGAAACAGTACTTCCCGCGCACAATTTACCTAGGTAATCAGCGCGTGCCTTTCAAATGGAGCTGTATTTCTCGCGCTTTACGTAATATTGTAATGCGTTGTCATGTGAGAAGGGTACTCCACGAGTAACATCATCGGTATTATTTTCATGAGTAGCTGCGCCAATGTACGCCATTTTTTTCTATTTATTACTTACAATATTGGCATCATGTTATGTACGCGGGGGAAGAAATCGCCACCTATTCAATGTGACCAGGGTAACTGCAGGGTTTTTGCTTGATAACAAAAATTTGGAGTGGGGGGGTTTCATTGTGACCCCCTAGTCATAAAAAATATGGGAACCATTCTGAAATTTGTACGGTTCACACTAAAATGTAATTAGTTAGGTAGTAAAACCTACTTATTCACCCCAAAATTTTTCATAACCTGTTTATGTATCATTACATAGTGATAGATACATTGTAACACCGGGGATTATCTATAAAGACGGACTTACAGTCTAGATGGCTTTTTTTTTCATACAGAGTATCGTGGTTTATTTAAGCCTGTACTTAAGCAGCCCAGTAACTCTAGCTGCAGACAAGCTAAGCGTCATAGCCTTACGTAATTCTAATCTTTGAAGGGCGCGGACTATGCAGGCTGACCTGAGTTGATACTTTTTGCAAAAGCAGTAGCCCCTTACACCGCCCCCCCCCCCCTTTTCACAGAGCATTAACGATATGTATGGTGGAAACAAATCCAAGAAGGTAGGTTTGTCACAATTTTGTTGGTCATCATGATTCAGGTATTTGTGAGGTTAAAACCTCTAATTAACTGAATTTTAGAGGAAAGATGATCCAAAGGTAACTTGTTTATTTGAGCCATGCTCTGGCAAAAGGGGGTTTAATGCATCTCCGTGATCCATTCTACCAAGCAAGCCATCATATAATTATGAATCCATAAAGAACATTTTGTCGAACAACCGACTGTGTTGTAAGGTAGATTGGTCCTTTAACATACAGAAAATTGACCCGTAGCGAAATGTTTCGACCCAGGTCAGCCTGCGCGGACTGCGCAGGCTGACCTGGGTCGATACTTTTCACAGATGCATTAAGCCCCCTTTTCAAGAGCATAGCTCATTTGTTTGTCCCTTACGGCACTAAAGAATTCACACAGATCCAGTTGGACAGAAAAATACCCTAGCTATTGAAATTCTAAACGCCTAGCCCGAAAGCGTGTCGGTAGCGTACAGGACTTAAAACCAGGGGGGGATCGCTGGTTCGAAACCCTATCTTGCCCTTTTTTATTTTCCCGAGGATTGATGATGGTCATTGCGGCAGGATTCATTCTTCTCTCACCCCGATCATTCTGTCGACGATAGTTATCTTGGAAAGCAGCCAGTGACCTGGGAGTGATATTGTGTGAGGTACTGGTTATAGAAACTCTGAGAAAGCATAGATAGGAACACTGGCGGCTTCGACATAACTGAATAAAAAAATATTGAAAAACTGAAATAAAAAAGAATATCGAAAACGGCATTACGCACATTTTAAAAAGAAAGCAAATCAAATTCTACACCTCTTATGAAAGAAAATCTCTCGAAACCTTTGTTATTAGTCAATTTTTCTGCATGTCAAAGGACCATTCTAACTCATGATTTAATTGGTTGTTACACAAAGTGGACATTATTGTGATGACTTGCATGGTGCAATGCACCTCGGAGATGCATTAAACCCCCTTTTTGCCGGAGCACCACTCCACTACATGTCCACAATTTTGAAAATACCTTTGAAGATTGAAAATGAGATATAACTGAAACGATGGGATTTGTCCTTAAAAAGGTAGGAAATATTGTAGGGGAAAAAGTAGAAATATTGTAGGGGAAAAAGTAGAAATATTGTAGGGGAAAAAGAAGAAGTACTGCACGGGAAAAAGTAGAAATATTGTAGGGGAAAAAGGAGAAATATTGTAGGGGAAAAAGTAGAAATATTGTAGAGGAAAAAGGAGAAATATTGTAGGGGGAAAAGTAGAAATATTGTAGGGGAAAAAGAAGAAATACTGTAGGGGAAAAAGTAGAAATATTGTAGGGGAAAAAGAAGAAATACTGTAGGGGAAAAAGTAGAAATATTGTAGGGGGAAAAAGTAGAAATATTGTAGGGTAAAAAGTAAAAATATTGTAAGGGGAAAAGTAGAAATATTGAAGGAGAAAAAATAAGAAATATTGTAGGGAAAAAAAGTAGAAATATTGTAGGGGAAAAAGTAGAAATATTGTACGGGAAAACGTAGAAATATTGTAGGGGAAAAAGTAGAAATATTGTAGGGGAAAAAGACGAAAAACTGTACGGGAAAAAGTAAAAATATTTTAGGAGAAAAAGGAGAAATATTGTAAGGGAAAAAGTAGAACTAATGTAGAGGAAAAAGGAGAAATATTGTAGGGGAAAAAGTAGAAACATTGTAGGGGAAAAAGTAGAAATATTGTAGGGGAAAAAGAAGAAATACTGTAGGGGAAAAAGTAGAAATATTGTAGGGGAAAAAGAAGAAATACTGTAGGTAAAAAAGTAGAAATATTGTAGGGGAAAAAGAAGAAATACTGTAGGGGAAAAAGTAGAAATATTGTAGGGGAAAAAGAAGAAATACTGTAGGGGAAAAAGTAGAAATATTGTAGGGGGAAAAAGTAGAAATATTGTAGGGTAAAAAGTAAAAATATTGTAAGGGGAAAAGTAGAAATATTGAAGGAGAAAAAATAAGAAATATTGTAGGGGAAAAAAAGTAGAAATATTGTAGGGGAAAAAGTAGAAATATTGTACGGGAAAACGTAGAAATATTGTAGGGGAAAAAGTAGAAATATTGTAGGGGAAAAAGACGAAAAACTGTACGGGAAAAAGTAGAAATGTTTTAGGAGAAAAAGGAGAAATATTGTAAGGGAAAAAGTAGAACAATTGTAGAGGAAAAAGGAGAAATATTGTAGGGGAAAAAGTAGAAACATTGTAGGGGAAAAAGTAGAAATATTGTAGGGGAAAAAGAAGAAATACTGTAGGGGAAAAAGTAGAAATATTGTAGGGGAAAAAGAAAAAATACTGTAGGGGAAAAAGTAGAAATATTGTAGGGGGAAAAAGTAGAAATATGTAGGGTAAAAAGTAAAAATATTGTAAGGGGAAAAGTAGAAATATTGAAGGAGAAAAAATAAGAAATATTGTAGGGAAAAAAAGTAGAACTATTGTAGGGAAAAAAGTAGAAACATTGTAGGGGAAAAAGTAGAAATATTGTAGAGGAAAAAAAAAAGAAAATGCTGGTTACAAGCATTTTCTCCTTTTCCACTAATGTTTTCAAAATCTAACTTCCTCATAGTCCTAAAAACACTGGACTGTCTAGCGAAGAGTTAACTCTTTTTCCACAGAATCCCGTGTTATAGCAACCTAGACGAGGCTTTTTCTCCTTTCCCGACAATGTTTTCCACCCTTCCTAAGTGAGATTTCAGCTTTCAGATACATTTGATTTGTCGTCTGCAAATGCTTTCAATTTGGACTAGGCATAAATTTTGTCGTTTGGTAAAGAGTTAAACATCAACAGTAACAAAATACCTCAACATCTGTATCATTAGACATGTCCGAAATTACTCTTCCGCTGCTAAGCGCGACGACCTGACCTTTTGCAGACAGTGTGGATCAAGATCAGACTGCAAAGAACGTGCAGTCTGATCTTGGATCTACACTGTCTGACAAGGAGATATTTTTTTCTCCAAAGAATAAGTTTGAAGAAGCATTATTCGGGCTTTTACTATCGGCTTGAAAGTTTTATTTAACTTATTAAGCAGGAGACGGATCGTGACCTTTTGTATGGACAACCTTGAAACACAAGTAAATAAACAGAGGAATTTTGTTTTTGTCGAAAACGGACAGAACGAAAGGTCAAGTTATCTCTTTCATCGAAAATGTCACCCATCCTCATAAATATTTGACCTGTGCTCTGGCAAAAGGGGGCTTAATGCACTTCCGTGATCCATGATACCAATCAGGACATCACATAATTATGGATCAATGATACCCGGTTTTTTTTTTTTTTTTTTTTAACTTCCGACTTAATCATCGGGTAGAATGATCCTTTGACACATAGAAAATTGACCATCAGCGAAAAGTTTCGGTCCAGGTCAGCCTGCGCGGACTGCGCAGGCTGACCTGGGTCGATGCTTTTCGCAGATGCATCAAGCCCCTTTTTCACAGAGCAAGGCTCATTTGTGTCATAGTAAGCTTAACTAAATCATTTACGAAGTTTGTGTACCGTCCAACCCTCTGTTTACTTTTTTTCTATTTTCTGACTATATTTGCGATATCTTGGTCTCTTTATTATATTTTATCGGCGCTCTGGTAAAAGGGGATTAAATGCATCTCCGCGATGCATTATACCAAGCAAGTCATCCCATAATTATGGATCCTTAAAGTCCGTATTTGCCAATTTAACGACTGAATCATGAGGTATGGTGGTCCTTGATGGTCCTTTGACATGCAGAAAAATGACCGATAGCAAAAGGTTTCGACTCAGGTCAGCCTACGCGAACTGCGCAGGCTCATAAATCTTTGTCGATATTTTTTTGCAGGTGCATTGAACGCCCTTTCCACAGAGCATGGCTTGTTTGTCATAATCATTACTAACTAAACTGAATTATTTACGAGATCTGTTAACCGTCCAACTGACCGATTTATCTTTAGATTTTCTGACCAAATTTGCATTATCTTGATCTCTAATTACATATGAGCCATGCTCTGTGAAAAGGGGATTTAATGCATCTGCGAAAAGTATCGATCCAGGTCAGCCTGCGCGGACTGCGCAGGCTGACCTGGGCCGAAACTTTTCGTTATTGGTCAATTTTCTGTATGTCCAAAGACCAGTCTATGTCACGACTCAGTCGGTTGTCATGAAAAGCGACTATTATATATCCATAATTACATGATGGTTTGATTGGTATCTTGAATCACGGAGATGCATTAAATCCCCCTTTGCGAGAGAGTGGCTCAATTATGTTATGTTCAAGGACAAGTCTACGTCACGACTCAGTCGGTTGTTATGTATCCATAATTATGTGATGGCTTTTATGGATCCATAATTATGTGATGGCTATTGTGGATCCATAATTATGTGATGGCTTGCTTCGTATAATGGCTTGCTTCGTATAATGCCCCCTTTTGCCACAGCCGTGATGACCCATACATTTAAACCCGATCTTTCGACGGCTAAAAACACAAAAAGAATGTTATGTCCAAGGCATGAGTAAACAAGAGGACGGTATCGATCCAAGATTAGGCTACGTTCTGTGCAGTCTGATCTTGATCTATGCCGTGTGCAAAAGCCCCTGTTATCGACTGTAGCGCTGAAAGGGTTAAACTATTTACCAAACGACAAAAACGCCAAAAATTTTAGATTTGTTCAAATCGAAAGCATTTACAGATGAAAAAATCAAATGTGACTCAGACATTGAAATTTGTTTTTGGAAGGGTAGAAAAGGAAAAAAAAATGCTGTTTACCAGCATTTTCTTCTTTTTCCCACAATGTTTTTCAAACGTTTTTTTTCGGGGACGTTAAAACTCTTGGTCGTATGTAAAAGTGTAAACGCTGTTCGGGTTGAATTTCAACTGTTAACAATATTTAAATCCAGGGTACTAACAGGTGTGAAGTGACCTTCAGTCAGACCACGTTACATCCGGTCGTACCATATTGACTCGACTGATGCAATACTTGTGCGCTATTAGCACCACTTTTGTAATATAAAGGCTTTTTGCAAAAAAATTTCAGTCTCACCGTATTCCTTAAATCTTCACTCAACCAGTTTAAAATGAATATAATGGTGTAATTTTAACCGAATTCTTTTAGGAAACATCATGAAAGGTGGAAAAAATGCGTTTGTAAATTCTGTTGCAAATGGCCGTTTTATTACAAAAGTTGTTGGATTCGGAGAACAGCAAATATAACAAAAATACGGGTTTTTGTGGCAAACTTTCAAATTACAGGAGTATGTTCATTTTAATTGATTGTATGGTGTTTAACGCCGTTTTCAACATTATTTCAGTTATATAACGGTGGCCATGCTTTCCTGGAGTTTCATTTACTAGTATTCCGCACAATATTCTTTCCAAGCCACTGGCTGCTTTCCCACATAACCATACTCGAAACAATGGTCAGCGGTGAGAGTGGAATGAATCCTGTCGCCATGACTATCGTCAGTCCTCGGAAAGAAATTGACCAAGCCGGGGATCGAACCAGCGACCTCCTGCTCTCAAGTCCTGCACGCTACCGACTGAGCTACGGGGGCTTGGCTATATTCATTTTAAACTGTTTTGATGAATATTAAAGAAAACCGATGAGATTGAAATTTTATTACAAAAAGCCGTTTTGTTACAAAAGAGGTTCAAACAGTGCGTCCTTGTAAGTATTTAATTTACACAAACGCGCTGCAGAGGAGTTCTGGAGTCGTTTTGCAGCGGGACACTTGAAAACATTGTGACAAGGAGATAAAGTAGCCCTTAAAATACTCAAAAGAATGATGAACTTTAACTGGTAGTTAAAATGAAATATAAATTATAGATTTTATGCTCTTTTTGATAGTAGGCCTATGGTACCAAACATCGGAAAGTATCGATTCACATTTTTGCCGCTCATTGTGTGCATTCTGATTGACTGATTGATTGATTGATTGATCGACCGACCGGCCGAATGATTGATGGATGGATCAGTCGGTCGGTCGATCGATCAATTGATCAACTGACTTGTACTTTACGCCGCTTTCAACTTTATTTCAGTCATATCACGGCGACAGCTCACATATTCGTGTATTTCCAGGGTTTCAGCAGAACTGGACTAGGGCTTTCAAGTGTCTTGCCTAAGGACACTCCCACGAAAGGCCAGTGCTTCCAGCAAGGCTCTTACCCGCGGCTTCCAGGAAACGAGTTCCACATTTCAATACTGAGACACGCAGGACCTCCGTGTATATTCTGATATTGATAAATAAACAATGTAGTTTATAAAGGGTTAATCACTGGTATGCTGAGTTAATAATATAGACCTTTTCAATAGGAAAAATAGCTGACATACTTCTATTTCAAGGTTGCACTGGCCAGAATATGTAGCAAAATAGCGGACACCGTAGATCCAAGATCAGACTGCACGTTCTGTGCAGTCTGATCTTGATCTACGTTGTCCGCAAAAGCGACCTAAGTTGAACCCAGCGCCTTTAAGTTACCCTTAGCATACTACGAGTTAGGGTTGTATTGGCCAGAATATGTAATAAAATAAGGGACAGCGTAGATCCAAGATCAGACTGCACGTTCTGTACAGTCTGATCTTGATCTAGGTTGTTCGCAAAAGCGACCTAAGTTGAACCTAGCGCCTTTAAGTCTAAGTTACCCTTAGCATATTACGAGTTAGCGATAAAAAAAAAAAATCCCACGAGATTAAATACAACTGCGTAAAACCCCAGATTTATTTGTTTACAAACTCTTATACCAGATTCCCCTTTCAGTGAAAAAAAAAATAACAAAACTTGACATTTTTACGGCCTGACGACACGTGACATTCCGATTTTTGTCTAGTAAGTTTGAAAAACGAAAGTGTTTGCTTTAGATCTATAATTTATTTATATTAAAGGCCCAATAGCGACCAAAAGTAAACATAAGGGTCGGAAAAATGCATTTTGATTTAAATCGCACCAACTAAAAGTATGTAAATGACTGCGAAGATGACAAATTGTTATTGTAAAGTCGGTCCAAATGTTCGTCAGTGGCAGGAAACTGAATTTTAAAACTAGGTCAAAAGTTGCCAGGTCGCTCTCTTTTGTTTACTTTTTAACCCGGTTTTAAAATTCATATTCCTACCAACGACTAACACTTAGACCGACCGTACCATAACAGAGTGTCCTTTTCAAAATAATTTCCATACTTTTTCATAGTATGGTCTAAAATTTAGATGCATTTTAACACCCCGTTGTTTACTTTTGGCCGCCACTGTGACTTTAACGCATGTGCATGTTTATCGATAAACTGAAAACAAAATAGGCCTAGAATATCTTCGACCCTCTGGTGTACAAGTTCGGTTATTATTGACCGAGTTACTCGGAACTCTATGGTATACGTAAAGAAAATAGAACGAAATACGGGCCATGCTCTTTGAAAAAGGGGGCAAAAAATATCGCAGTCCGCGCAGGCTGACCTAAGTCAAAACTTTTTGCTCTCTGTAAATTTTCTGCATGTCCAAACACCGTTCTACCCTCTGATTCATTCGGCTGTTACATATAATGGATTTCATGGATCCGTCATTATGTGATGACTTGCTCGGTATCATGCATCACGAGGATGTATCAGACCCCCTTTTGCCAGAGCATGACTCGTATATATTTGTCATATCTTCATATCTACTTCATGCGAAATAGTATAATTTTCTTAAATTTTTCTGTGCGGGATGATCTGGGTCGAAATGTTTTGCAGATGCTTTAAGCCCCCTTTTAACAGAGCACGGTTCAAATATTTTAGTAGTCCTGTGATATTAGAACCATTTTCTCTTTTCACCAGGGAAAATGATACGGTGTCAAAAGTCTCTACCTATTTAACTTAAACAGACGACAAAATTTAAAACTAGCCCAAAGTAAAAACCTTCGCAAACGACAAAAATTATGACCCAAAATTCGATTTGCAGAAAAGTGGAAAACATTGTGGGAAAGGGAGAAAATATTTGTTATGAGCATTTTGTATTTGTCTCGCAATGTTTTCCTTCTTAAGGTCGTTAAAAATCAGGATTATTTGGAGAAAAGGGTTTAACAAAAAATTTAAAATTAACTATAAGGTTACCTTTCTGCAACACACACACACAAAAAACACATACAGAGTTTTGTGCTCTTAGAAAAAAAGGTTTAATGAATTTTCGTACTGACATTAAACCAAGCAAATCGGTGTATGGATCCTTTCTGTTAAAAAACCGGTTGAATCATGAGGTCGAATGGTCCTCGGACATGCAGAGATATTAACCCTCTACCAGACGACAAAATTTTAGCTTTGCCCAAATTGAAAGCATTTGCAGACGACAAATTCAGTGTGACTTCAATGGTGCAATTTTTTTTTTTTTGATAGGGTAGAAAAAAAATGTGGGGAAAGGAGAAAATGCTGGTTACCAGCATTTTCTCCTTTTCCCACTATGTTTTCAAAAGGCTTCTTTCCCAGGGTCGTTAAAAGGCGGCATTGTGCGGCAAAGGGTTAACCAATAGCAAAACCTTTCTTGCCAGATAGATGTTTTAGTCTATCTTTCCGCATAGCATTAATATAAACGCGCCATGCCCTGGCAAGGCCTTAACCCTTTATCAGACGACACGATTTTAGCATTGTCCAAATTGAAAGCATTTG
Source organism: Tridacna gigas (assembly GCA_945859785.2). Lineage (NCBI taxonomy): Eukaryota > Metazoa > Mollusca > Bivalvia > Cardiida > Cardiidae > Tridacna > Tridacna gigas. Next base: position 11,071,591 of record OX244030.2, on the reverse strand, counting down.
CAGACGACAATTTCAATGAGGCCCAAATGGTGCAATTTTTCTGTGATAGGGTAGGAAATTATATGGGAAAAGAAAAAAATGCTGGTTACTAGCATTCTCTCCTTTTAGCACAATGTTTTTAAAAGACTTCTTTCCCAAGGTAGTTCAAAGGCAGCATTGTGTGGTAAAGGGTTAATGAATTTCTATGATCCACTGTACTAAGTCAGTCATCACACGATTATGGGTCCATATAATCCACTTTGTCTAACAACCAATTAAATCATGAGGTAGAATAGTCCTTTGCAATGCAGGAAATTGGCTAATAGCAAAAAGTTTTGACCCATGTCAGCCTGCGCGGATTGCGCAGGCTGGCATGGGTCGATGCTTTTTGCAGATGCATTAAGCACCCCTTTCCACAGAGCATAATTTAAATGCATTTTTTCCAGATTATACTTTTCAGATCCCGGTCGGTTTCTTTTATTTACATCATTGAATTACGGTACAAATTCATGTTTAACCATTTACCCTCGCGTTCACTATTCTGAGGAAGTCGCTGGTTCGATCCCCGGCTCGGCCAATTTCTTTATGAGCATTGATGATAGTCATAGCAGCCAGTGGCTTGGAAAGAATACTGTGCGAAGTACTGGTAAAAGAAACTCCAGGAAAGCATGGATAGGTGCACTGGCCGCCGTGATATAACTGAAATAATGTTGCAAACGGTGTTGAACACCATACAAACAATAACAATCTGAGGAAGTCGTCTTACCCCAGTAATCAATCCTCAAAAGAAATTGGTAAGAGCTGGGGATTGAACCCACGACCCCTGTATGTTATCGACTAACGAGCGCGGCTTTGATTTGTTTGTTTGTACGGTGTTTAACTCCTCACCTTACAATTCCGACATGGAAAGGCTTTTATTAACATTGTGGGAAAAGAAGAAAATGCTGGTAACCAGCATTTTCTCCTTTTCCCACAATGTTTTTACACTATCGAAGACAGAACTAATCACTTTAGTTGTATTTAATTCGTCTTCTGCAAGTGCTTTCATTTTCAGACATTGCAAAATTGTTTCGTTTTGTTAAGAATTAACGACGTTTTCAACATTATTTGAGATATGTATATTTCCTGGAGTCCCTTTTACTAACACTTAGCGCCGAGCCTCGAACCGTAGTCGGTAGCGCACAGGGCTTGAGGTCGCTGGTTCGATCCCCGGTTCGGCCAATTTCTTTCCGAGGATTGGTGATAGTCATTGCGACAGGATTCATTCCTCTCTCAACGCTGACCATTGTTTCGACAGTGGTTATGTGGGAAAGCAGCCAGTGGCTTGGAAAGAATATACGTTCAACGCCATTGGCTGCCTCCCTTCATATAACATCATAGAAACATTGTTCAACCCTTTACCACACAATCTCGACTTTTAACGACCCTGATGTATAAGCCTTTTGAAAACATTGTGGGAAAAGGAGAAAATGCTGGTAACAAGCATTTTCTCCTTTTCCCACAATGTTTTCTACCCTATCAAAGACAAACCACATCATCTGAGTCATATTAAAAACTGTTGTCTGCAAATGCTTTCAATTTAGATGGGTCTAAAATTTTGTCGTCTGGTAAAGCGATGAGGGAGGAAACAATTCTGCCAGTCGGAATGACTGTCATTAATCCTCGGAAAGAAATTGGCCGAAGTGGGGATTCGAACCAGCAATCCCCTGGTTTCAAGTCTTGTTCACTACCGACTGAGCGACCCGGCTCGGTTTTTATTTGTTTGGTTGCATTGTGTTGAACGCCGTTTTCAACATTTTTTCAGTTATAATGTAGATTTTCTGGAGATTCTTTTAGCAACATTTCGCACAATATTCTTTCCACGCAACCGGCTGCCTCCCCAACAAAAACATCATAATTATAAACAACGTTAAGCCATGACAGAGGAAAATAAAAATCCTGTCATCCGGAAAGATTATCGTTGATCCTCGGGATGAAATTGGCAGAGCTAGGGAATCGAACCAACGACCGCCTAGCTTTAAGCCCTGTATGTTGACCCTTATCCCGTTACCTAAAAGAAATAACACTTTCAATCCCATAGTACAGAACCCAAATTTTTATATTTCAAAGGTATTTTTGGAGGAAAGATATTTGCTTATCGGACAGTGTAGATCCAAGATCAGACTGCACGTTTAGTGCAGCCTGATCTTGGATATACACTGTCCGCAAAGGGTCAGAGAGTCGCGCTTAGCAGCCTAAGGATTAAAGACTGAAATACCGGGCCCAGCTTTGGCCCCTTACGTAAAAAAAGGCAAAAAAAAAAAACGGAACCAGGGTAACAACAAGGCCAATTTTATTAAAGACAAGTCCAATCTTCTTCAAAATTCAAAGCATCAACAGATGCCAATTTCCAAAGTGGTACAAATGAGCTTAAGTTGATAAGAGAAAATATTGTGGGAAAAGGAGATAATGCTGGTTACCATCGTTTTCTCCTTTTCCTACATTTTTTTCAAAAAATTTCTCCCAAAGGGTTGTTGAAACTCGGGATTGTTTGGAAATGGGTCACATTTTCAAAGAAAGTTACTCTACTAATAATCTCCAAACAAACTTGCAGCAGGCGACTTTGATTGACTGAGTGATTGTTCTTTTACTCCGTTTTCAACATTGTTTCAGTCATATCACAACTGCAGTTCAGATATTCATGTATGTCCTAGGTTTAGGCTAGGGCTCTGCAGTGTCATGCCCAAGGACACTCTTAAAAAAGCCCGGTGCTGCCAGTGAGGCTCGAAACCGGGGCCCCCAGGTTATAAGTCCTAAACTTTAACACTGAACCAAGCATAATTCACAGGCAGCTTTGAAAACATCCTCATAAAGGCGGGACTAATCTACTTGAATTAAACTCTTTAACAGACGACAAAATTTTAGACTTGTCCAAATTGGAAGCATTTGAAGACGACAGAGTAAACATCGTTTAAATTAATGAATTTGTCTCTAATAGGAAAGAAAACAGTGTGGGAAAAGGAGAAAACGCTTCGTTCATATCATGAAGTTTTTTTTTAACAGGGAAGAAAAACGTGTGTGAACAGGAGAAAATGCTGGTAGGCAGCATTTTCTCCTTTTCCCACAATCGTTTCTGCCCTTTCAAAACAACTTATATGAGCCATGCTCTGTGAAAAGGAGGCTTAAAGCATCTGCGAAAAGTTTCGACCCAGATCAGCCTGCACTGTCCGCGCAGGCTAACCTTGGCGGAAACTTTTCGCTCTTGGTCAATTTTCTGTATGCCCTAGGACCATTCTACCCCATGATTAAGTCGGTGACTATGGGTCCATAGTTATGTGATGGCTTGACAGGTATAATGCATCACGGGGATGCACTAAGCCCCCTTTTGCCAGAGAATAGCTCATATCATTTCAGCCTCACTTAATTTGTCATCTACATGCGCTTTCAATTTGGTCAAGTTTAAACATTGTCACCTGCTAAAGCGTAAAATTCAGCTGTCAAAGACGTCTCAAAAACAGAACGTATGAAAAGAAACTGTAACAGTGATGGAGGGTTGCTTCTTAAGCCTTAATCCTTTGCCGAACAATTCCTTATTTTAGCAGTGCGAAGCCGCGGTAGCTCAGTCGGTAGCGTACAGGACTTGAGAACAGGAGGTCGCTGCTTCGATCCCCGGCTTGGCCAATTTCTTTCCGAGGATTGATGATAGTCATTGCGACAGGATTCATTCCTCTCTGACCGCTGACCATTGTTTCGACTGTGGTTATGTGGGAAAGCAGCCATTGGCTTGGAAAGAATATTGTGCGGAGTACTGGTAAAAGAAACTCCAGGAAAGCACAGATAGGTGCACTGGCCGCCGCGATATAACTGAAATAATGTTGAAAACGGCGTTAAACCCCATACAATCAATCAATCTTATTTTAGCAACTTTGATAGGGGAGTGGCTTATGAAAACATTGTGGAAAATGAAGAAAATCCTAATGAACAGCATTTTCTCCATTTCCAACAATGTTTTTGACCCTCTGAAGGAAAATGAACATAATTTGAGCCATGTTTGATTTGTCATCTGCAAAAACTTTCAATCTGGATAAGTTTAACTTTTTTTTTGCAAGGTAAAGAGGTAATTTTACGTTCGAAAACCTCCCCATCTCCTTAACCCTTAACCCTTTAACCCCTTCCCGACTTTTAAAAACCCTGAGGAAGTAGCCTTTTGAAAACATTGTGGGAAAAGAAGAAAATGCTGGTAACCATCATTTTCTCCTTTTCCCCACAATGTTTTCTACCCTTCCCAAAATAAACTTCAATTTTTCAGTCACATTTATTTTGTCGTCTGCAAATGCTTTCGAACTGGACTAGTCTAAAATTGTGTCGTTTTGTGAAAGAGTTACAAAGCTTTCTGCAAACAAGGTACAAACAATGAACCATCGTTTCAGAATCCATAATTTAGAACGGTTCCATAGATCATATTGTCTGCTTCAGAATTAAAGTAAAATTAACAGTTAAATAAGGAATCTCCAGTAGCTTCATAACTGAGCTATGCTCTGTGAAAAAAGGGGTTTAACGTATCTACAGAAAGTATCGATCCAGGGCAGCCTGCGCAGTCCACGCAGGTTGACCTGGATCGAAACCTTTTGCTTTTGGTTTAGTTCCTGCATGTCCAACGGCCAGTTCACCTCATGAGAAAGACATGTTAGACAAAATGGCCATTATGGGTCCATAATTGACTGCTTGGTATAATGCATCAAAGAGAGGCATTAAACCTCCTTTTGCCAGGTCATGGCTCATATGAATAATATTGCACAAAATATCACAAAAGACAGTACTGAACATGCAACATTTCGTTTGGGTGTCGGGATTTGGTTTAAGAATTTTTTTGTACACGCCAGTATTCCAATTTGCTTTTTACATTTATCGTCTCCATTTTGAAACCTCAATACTCTCGTGACTTTGATTTCATCTGTGGAAACGAGGCTATAAATCCCAGCTGAACAAATGGTGTTTCACCAACATGTCTTTCACGCCTTCTTTCAGTGGTTTAGCTTTTATTTCCGTCTTTTTAGGCAACTCCCAGTCGACTGACAGGTTGTAGGAAAACTGACAAATAAGTCTGAAAATAGATGAATATGAGTTTACATATATAGATCTAGTAAATCTAGTTAATATTTCCCTCCTCTCTCTCTCTCTCTCTCTCTCTCTCCACATGTATTTCGGTGTTGACTATTGTTGATTTGAAAAACATAAGATGCTCCTACATAATGCATATTATTATACACAAGTGAAATAAAATATCTATCTATCTGTCATAAACACGTTCATAAGGTGATATTTGTTTCTTTTTCAACCCTTCCCGTGCCATATAACTAAAATGAAACTTTCAAGTCGACAGTAAAAACCCAAATACTGCTATTTTGGGGGAAAAAAATATCTCCTTATCGGACGGTGTAGATCCAAGATCAGACTGCACGTTTTGTGCAGTCTGATCTTGATCTACATTATCCGCAAAAGGTCCTTGAGTCGCGCTTGTCAGTCTAAAGGTTACCAAAGGGTGGTTTGTAATTCGACTTTACAAAGGCTGAAGTTTCGTTTGTTTTGACGAATTGGGAAACTGATTCATGATGGGACAAAAATTACGAAATAAAGGCAAATACAATATTCTATGTAACAAAAAACAACAACATAAAACACTATATATATTAGTCATGCTCTGTGAAAAAGGGGGCTTAATGCATCTGCAAAAAGTATCAACCCAGGTCAGCCTGCGCAGTCTGCGCAGGCTGACCTGGACTGAAACTTTTTGCAATTGGTCAATTTTCTGCATGTCTAAGGACCAGCGTATCTCAAGATTCATTCGGTTATTAGACAAAATGGAATGTATGGGTCCATGATCATGTGATGACTTGCTTGGTAACATGCATCACGGGGATGCATTAAGCCCCCTTTTGCCAGAGCATGGCTCATACTATTTAATCTCTTTATCAAACGACAAAAAAATTGTAATACACCAAATTAAACGTATTCGCAGACGTCAAACTAACTCTGACGCAAAATAATGGAATATTTCTTTGAAGGGATAGACAAAAAGTTCTGGGAAAATGGAGAAAATACTAGTTACCAGGATTTTTTCCTCTTTCCAACGATGTTTTCTAAAGCAGTCTTACTCAAAGTCGTTATTACACGAGATAGTTTAGTGAACAGTTAAACATGATGAGGCAAAGGAAGAAATTACTAGTAACCAGCATTCTTTTCGTTATCGTTTTGAAAGATAATCTGCGGGCGGTAATTAATAACATCGTGTAGAATGGATTTTTATATAAATTATATATAAACCATGCTCTGGGAAAAGGGGGTTTATTGTACTCGTGTTGCATTGTATCGTGCAAGTCATCGCATGATTATGCAGAGCGTAGTTGCCATGTGGAAAAAACGCAGTTGTGTACACTTTGGGGAAAAACGTCACCAGGGGCCACCAAATAGCTTCAACAATTCAAAAGTTCGAGGGAGTGGGAACGATACCCCCAGACCCTCCTGGGAAATCCCCCTTCCCTCTCTCGGCACATCGGGCCACGGGTAATACCTTCGGCATACACTTTTTTTGGGCTAGCCACGCCCTTGTTACAGACCCATAGAATCCGTCTTATCTAATAATTGACTTGATCTAGAATCCCTTTGACATGCAGAATATTCACAATTAGCAAAATGTTTCGGCGCATGTCAGCCTGCGCGGACTGCGCAGGCTGACATGCGCCGAAATATTTTGCATATGCAGTAAGCCCCCTTTTCACAGAGCATGGCTAAATTATCTCTTCGTCGATAACAACATTCGCTTGGAAACGAATATACTAATTTTGTAAAAATCGGATTGCCTCAAATCAACGAATCAGAATGCATATATCATACTGTAGCCCGATCTTGAGTCTTTATGTCCGCAAAACAACTTATTTTCCTTTAACATCCAAAAACGTTGGATTGAAATGAAATATTACACAAGGGCCATAAAACCCCATCATGCATCCACTTACCAATGAATCATGCATACAAATGATCCATGCTATGGCAAAAGGGGGCTTAATGCACGTCGTTGATGCATGATATCAAGCAAGTCCTTATACAACTATGGATCCATAAAAATCATTTTGTCCAACAACCGACTGTATCATAAGGTAGACGGTTCCTTTGACACACAGAAAATTGACCAATATAGCGAAACGTTTCGGCCCAGGTCAGCCTGCGCGGACTGCGCAGGCTGACCTGGGTCGGTACTTTTCGCAGATGCATTAAGCCCCCTTTTTTACAGAGCACGGCTCAAATAAATGAAAGATGATGTGATATATCCAGGTTCAACCCTTTACCAGACGATAAAATTTTACTCTGGCCCAAATTGAAAGCACTTGCAGACGACAAAAATAACCCTTTAACTGCTATATAAGTTAAATGAAACTTTGAAGCCGACAGTATATAACAAAAGTGTTGCTATTTCAAGTTATGGGAGGGGGGGGGAAGAAAGAGAGAAAGGGGAAATATTTTCTTAGTGGACAGCGTAGATGCAATATCTACCCTTTCCAAAATAAATTTCAATTTTTGAGTCACATTAATTTTGTCGTGTGCACATGCTTTCAATTTGAAGCCGACAGTATGAATCCTAGATGTTGCTAATTCGAAGTTATTTTGGGGGAGAAAATTATCTCCTTGTTGGACAGTGTAGATTCAAGATTCTGTGCAGTCTGATCTTGATCTACACTGTCTTCTAAAGGTGCCTCGATGCGCTCACTAGCCTAGGGGTCGACATGGTTTTGACAATGGAAATTTTCTGCAAAAGAGTAGAAAACTTTGTGGGAAATGGAGAAAATGCTGGTAACCAGCAACTTATTTCTGGGTTTATTGAGTGCAAGGCGCGGGCCCTGAAGCTTCTTGCCCAAGGGCGCTCCCACGAAAAACCGAGTGTTTCGAGTGTCAATCAAATCTGGGACCTCTTGGTTACAAAATCCATTCTCTACCATTGAGCTATGTAGGACCCACACCCCACCCCGTCTTTCGACAACTGAAAATACCTTCCCCTGAAACTTAAAAATGTCTTCATTTTAAAAGGATTGATCAAGCAAGTGGATCTTGTAATCAAAGATCGGACTGCATGTTCTGTGCAGTCTGATCTTGTTTTATGCAGTCAGAGAAAAATTAGTGTTTTCGCCCATGGTGCTTACAGGGTTACCATCGAGCTCCGGTAGCTCAGTCGGTAGCGTACAGGACTTGAGAACAGGAGGTCGCTGGTTCGATCCCCGGCTGGGTCAATTTCTTTCCGAGGATTGATGATAGTCATTGCGACAGGATCCATTCCTTTCTCACCGCTGACCATTGTTTTGACAATGTTTATGTGGGAAAGCAGCCAGTGGCTTGGAAAGAATAATGTGCGAAATACCGGTAAAAGAAAATCCAGAAAAGCATGGATAAGTGCATTGCCCGCCGCGATATAACTGAAATAATGTTGAAAATGGCGTTAGATATCATACAATCAACCAAATAAAGGGTTACCTTTAATTTTTACATTTGAACACACAAAAAAAAACCCAGACGGAAACTTGTGTCACTTATGACAAATGGAAATTCCCAAAAATTCACAAAGTTTCGATACAATGTTTTTTGTTATATGAATATGTATAAAATATTTCAAATACTTAAATTTTCTACCCAAAGTAAAACCTAGCAAGATATGTAATCACACTATGATAAATCACATACGTACGTACTTTTCTGTCTAAGAAGCCTTTTGAAAACATTGTGGGAAAAGGAGAAAATGCTGGTTATCAGCATTTTCTCCTTTTTCCACAATGTTTTCTACCCTTCCCAAAACAAATTTCAATTTTTGAGTCACATTTATTTTGTCGTCTGCACGTGCTTTCACTTTGGATGAGTCTAAATTTTTCCCCTTATGGTAAAGTGTGAAAGTGTTTTTTTTTTTACTGGTATGGTAGGCCGCCGCCTGAATATTTTGTCCTATTATACGAGTAACACAGAAAAAGTAAAAAAGAAAGCTTTCTCTTGCAATGCTTTTGCAAGATGTAAGGATCCGGTATCGTTTTAACCCTTTACAACTCAATCAAGACTTTTAAATACCCGGATGTACAAGAGCTTTGAAAACATTGTGGGAAAAGGAGAAAAAGCAGGTAACCAGAGAGAAAGGGAGAAGCCAAGTAGAAACGGTAATCCAAGATCAGTCTGCACACATGTGGAGGATGATCGTGGTCTACACTGTCAGCAAAATACGACCAAAATGAAACAAGCCATGCTCTGACAAAAGGGGTTTAATGCATCTCCGTGATGCATGATGCCCAACAAGTCATCACATAATTATTGATCCATAAAATCCATTCTGTCGAACAACAGACGCAATCATGAGGTAGACTGGTCCCTTGACATGCAGAAAATTCACCAAAAGCAAAAAGTTTCGGTCCAGGTCAGCCTGCGCGGACTGCGCAGGCTGACCTGGGTCGATATTTTTTGCAGATGGGTTAAGCCCCTTTTTCACAGTGCATGGCTCATAACAAAATACAAAGTGTAGATAGAGTAAAAAAAAAAGTAGCCCAGAACTAAAGGGAACAGGTGTTGTACTCTACTTTGGTTATGTTGTGTGAATTATGTGCGTTTTCTGGCAACGACTTCCACTGCTTTTTATTTTCTCGCAAAAAATCGTAAAATAAATATCACGGGAAGTCTACGACTATTTCCTATGTTTGTTTAGGTCGTAGTAACCTACATAATTATAACAGTACTTCTACATGAGCTCCATAAATGTCTTACTCCATTACCACACTGGCAATTTTCAGAATGATGCTAACTAGTAGGCTAAATGTTATCTACAAAGAATGAGAACTATTTGAAGAAAAGTGGAAAGAATTTTCAAATGATCTGAAAACACGCATTACAAAAAAAAAACCAGACAATTATTTTAACAGGTAAATTGTTCCTTTTCCAACATTTTTTTTTTAAAGTGGTCTTCTGCACGGAAGTCAAAATACATGTCTGTTTTGTAATAGGTTAATGCTTATAAATAAATGGCCAAGTCCCGGCAGCTCAATCAATACCGTATAGGACTTGAGAACAGGGGGTCGCTGGTTCGATCCCCGGCTCGGCCAATTTCTTTCCGAGGACTGATGATAGTCATTGCGATAGGAATCATTCCTCTCTCACCGCTGCCTGGCATTCTTTCGACGATTGCTATGGTAAAGCAGCCAGTAGCTTGGAAAGAATATTGTGCTTAGTACTGGTATGAGAAACTTTTGGAAGGCATGGATAGGTGCACTGGTCGCAGCGATATAACTGAAATAATTTTGAAAACGGCGTTAAACACCATACAATCAATCAGTCATTCAGTCAATTAAACAAATGTTTCCTTCATCCCACCAAAGTCGTAGACAAATCGGTTTTTACCCGTCCCAAGCTATAAAATCTTTTGAAAAGAACTGAAAATTTCTTAACATAAATTTCGTACGTGGACTTGCAAGGCAGATGCGACGACCGTGGCCAGAACACCGTGGCCAATGAATAAAAGAAGACACGCTAGAACTTATCTGTTGCAGATCCGCATAAAACATGACTCTATGGGTCGGAAAAGCAATATTCATGTTTATTACGTAATAGGCATGCTGACTTCCGGCTTTCTGGTATGCAAATGAACGTTTTCATTTTTTACAGACCAATCCTGTGTTTTTACGGCAAATAGGAATACGGCTTTTTGAAATCGTTGTCAGAAAGGGGGAAAATGCTGGCAGCTAACATTTTCTTTTTTTTTTTTACAAAACCTATTTATACACTTTAATGGAGATATCCCATCAATTTATCCACATTTAGGATATCGTCTGCACATGTTTACATGCTTTTGATATTTTGAGAAGCCTAAAATTTTGTACTTTTGGTAAAGAGTTCAGTTGTGGGCGACAGCTTTTAAAAACATTGTGGGAAAAGGAGAAAAGGCTGGACAACCAGAACTTTTCCTTTTCCCACGATGTCTTCTATCCTATCAGAGAACTGAAGCTCATCTGAGCGAAATTTTAATTTGTCATCAGCAGACGTTTTGAGGTTGGAGAGTCTAAAATTGCCGAGCCCTGGTAGCTCAGTCGGTAGCATACAGGACTTGAGAACAGGAGGTCGCTGGTTCGATCCCCGACAAGGCCAGTTTCTTTCCGAGGATTGATGATAGTCATTGCGACAGGATTCATTCCTCTCTCACCGCCGACCATTGTTTCGGCGATGGTTATGTGGTTCAGCAGCCAGTGGCTTAGAAAAAATATTGTGAGCAGTACTAGTAAAAGAAACTCCAGGAAAGCATGGGTAGGTGCTCTGGCTGCCCCGATATAAGTCTAATAATGTTGAAAACTGCCTTAAGCACCATACAATCAATCAATCTAAAATTAGTTGTGTGAGAAAGGATTCAGTATTTTTTGTTTACAAAGCAAAACCTCGGAAATACGTTGAGATTTCGATTATTAAAACAGACGCAATTAGCAAGTGTGTTGTAATACTGGTAGTCGAGTATATATATATATATATATATATAATATATATATATATATATATATATCTCAGATCAGATTGCATGTTTTAATTCAGTTTGAATTTAACCCTTAAGCTTTTAAAGCGCGGCTCACTGACATTTTGCGGACAATGTAGATCAAGATCAGACTGCACAAAAGGTGCAGTCTGATCTTTGATCTACTCTGTCCGATACGGTGTTTTCTTTACGGTGAAATCAACTTTGAAATTGTAATATTTGTTTTTATGCTATCGAGTGGAAATTTTTGTTTCATTTTTTAGCACAATAAGGGTTAAGCTACTTGAATCTGCAGAACAATTTAGTATGCTACGGTTTTGTGGTCTAAATGTTTACCCTTTCACCACACAAACCCGAGTTTTAACGACCCTGAGGAACAAGGCTTTTGAAAACATTATGGGAAAAGGAGAAAATGCTGGTAACCAGCATTTTCTCCTTTTCCCAGAATGTTTTCAACACTAGGAAAGACAATTTTCATGTTTTGAGTTCCATTTATTTTTTTCTTCTGCAAATGCTTTCAATTTGGACAAGTCTAAAATTTTGTCATTTGTTAAAGTGTTAACTCGTTACCGAATAATCCCGTATTCCAACAATTCAAAGCAAGAAGGTTTTAACCCTTAAGCTGCTAATCGCGACCCACTGACCTTTTGCGGACAGATGTAGATCAAGATCAGACTGCACAGAACGTGCAGTCTGATCTTTGATCTACACTGTCCGATACGGTATATTTTTTCCGGTGAAATCAACTTTGAAACCGCAATGTTTGGGCTTTTAGGACTGAGTAGAAATTTGCGTTTCATTTATTCAGCAGCTTAAGTGTTAAAAATCACAGTAAGACAATTTGAAATACTAGTGGCCACATTCCATTTGTTGTCTACAAAATGCTTTCAAATTGTGCAAGTCCAAATTAGTGTTGTATGGAAGAAGGTTTTTGAAATCACTGTGGCAAAATGATCCCCTTTCGCAATATTTTCTACGCCTTCACACACTAATCCACAAATTTGAGCCTCAATTGTGTTCTGCAAATGCTTTTAATTTGGACAGGTCTTAACCCTTAGGCTGCTGAGCGCGACTCACAGACCTTTTGCGGACAGTGTAGATCAAGATCAGACTGCACAGAACGTGCAGTCTAATCTTGGATCTACACTGTCCGATAAGGATACATTTTTTTCCCTAAAAATAAGTTTCAAATAGCATTATTCGGGTGTTTACTACCGGTTTCAAAATTTCAATTCACTTGCTTAGCATGATAAGGGGTTAAAAAGCATTTATTATAATATCTAAAATCGCCTCTACTGTTGGCAGCTTTAAAAAAACGTGGCTGTAAAAGTAGCAAAAGCTCCTTTCCCTACGGTGTTTTCAAGTTGAACTTTTCCTTCTTTCGCTTTTCCTTTGTGTAATTTGTAATCACTTTCGATTGGTCAGGAAGACAGCTGTACTGAAGCATTTGAGTCGTGCTCTGGCAAAAAGGGGCTTAATGCATCTCCGTGATTAATGATACCAAGCAAGTCATCACATAATTAGGCTATAGATTTATAAAATCCATTTTGCCGAACAACCGACTGAATCCCAAGGTAAAATAGTCCTTAGACATGCAAACAGTTTCGGCCCTGGTCAGCCTGTGCACCCTGTCAATATGCACACAGAATGCTACGTTATAGCGAATCATTGCAACCGTAAGCAAGAGTTTACGAGAGAAATACAAATATCCGCACAAATCTGACAGCATCAAAGTGACGCAATTTATTACATATCAGTCCTGCTCTGGTAAAAGGGGGCTTAATGCATCTCCGTTATCCATGACAACAATCAAGCCATAACATAATTATGGATCCATAATAGCCACTTTTTTTAACAACTGACTTAATCATGAGGTAGACTGGTCCCTGGACAAACAAAAATTTGACCAATAGCGAAAAGTTTCGGCCCAGGTCAGCCTGCGCGGACTGTGCAGGCTGACCGGAGTCGATACTTTTCGCAGATGTATTAAGCCCCCTTTTCACAGAGCATGACTCATATACAAGGAGGTAACCAGCGTTTTCTCGTGTTCCCACAAAGTTTTCTTGCCTTTTAAATATGGACAAATGAAATCATTTGAGCCACAATAAATTTGTCGTCTGCAAAGGTTTTCAATGTGACCAAGTCTAGAGTCACTGTGACAGCATCAAAGAGATGTTGTCATTTATCAAATAAATGAAGTTAAACCCCACAGCCATTTTATAACGAGGTAAATCCCGCAACCTTTCTCCTAGCTAACAAAAATTAACCCTCACATTCCTTCATTTTAAATTCAGACAACAGAAACATGAGCCTAATCCCTGAAATTTTATGACTATTTTGACCAAAACTTCTCATAAGTTATCAGACAGTATAAATCCAAGATCAGACTCCCAAGATCAAACTGCAAGTGTTGTGCATTCCGATCTTCACATTCCGGAAAATCGTCTTCAGTGTTTTTACCTGAGCATCGCTTGGGTTAATTGATTTACAACTACACGTAACAAGCGAATGAACATAAAAAACCCTCAGCTGTATTAAATCTTCCAGGAAATGACAAAGTAACCTACATTTCTAGTGGGGAAAAAAGTATGTTCGCATTTCGCTATTGACCTAGATATCCCAGCTGAAAAGATGGTGCGTAATTAACATTTCTCGAACACCATCGCGCAGCAGTTGTTGTTTCCGTTTATTCTGATTGGACACGTGCAGTTCACGTGACATCGACAGGTTGAATGGGCATGCGGACAACATCCTGAAAGTATGGGAATACAACAAACAACAATGTTACAATATCTATCATGCATGCAATAGTGTTTTTGTCCTATGGTATGATAATTGGTGTTATTCTTAATAGCTATTTCTTTCCCTTTACCACTCCAATTTTCCCCCAATAAATGATTCGAACCATTGTCTGTGAAAACAGGGCTCTTAATGCATCAGCAAAAAGTATCGATCCAGGTCAGCCTGCGCAGTCTGCGCAGGCTGACCTGGATCGAAACTTTTTGCTATCGGTTAATTTTCTGCATCTCAAGGGACATTACTACCTCATGCTTCAGTAGGTTGTTATACAAAGTGGGTTGTATGTATCTATGATTACTAGTGTATATGATGACTTGGTTTGTATGATGCGTCACGGAGATGTATTATACCCCCTTTTGCCATGGCGCTGCTCATTTATAACAAACACTCTTATCCAATTGTTGTGCATTACCTTAGATACATGTGTAAGTTTTAGTCTAAAAACACTCCATCGTAAAAGGTGTCTCAAGAGAGACATCGTGACCCTGTATCGCCCGACTTACTTATAAACAAATGTGTAATGCACATAATTGGTTGACAGAGACATTGAATCGTAAAAAGCCTGTATTGAAATAAAATTTTCGAGAAAAAATAAGCCTAGCCCATAAAAACTTGTACTTTTTTCACATGCCAAGATCATGTCAATGAATAAAGCTCACCCAGGGCACTTAATGATCATATCAGCTGATGACAAAACTGAAAGTGCAGGACGTTGCCTCTTACAGAAGTGTTTCTTCTCGAATTCTGAATTAAATGTTATGCATGGCAAAACCTAACAAACTTCTTGTAAGAATACACCAGTAGGCAGAATTTATTTCACCATATAATTTTGAACATGGTAGTGGTACCTGAAGTATACTTTGAGGGCACAAATTATGTGTCCAGGGTAAAGTGAATATGTACATCAAACTCTAATTTACGTTTTAACCCTTTACCACACAATCCTGAGTTTTAATGACCCTGAGGAAATAGCCTTTTGAACACCCCATGGGAAAAGGAGAAAATGCTGATTATCAGCATTTCCTCCTTTTCCCACAAGGTTTTCTACACTTCACTGACAATTACAATCATATCCTCTGTAAATACTTTTAATTTGGACCAGTCTAAGACTGTCTTTTTGTATAGGGTAAAATCAGTCAATTCTGGCTAAAGAGTCAACGAGCATTCTATTATCAGAGTGCTAACATTTAAAGACAACCAACTGTACCAGCCAAAAGTAACAAGTGACTTCTGCCTGGAACAAAATCAAGGACAATAACAAAATACACAAGCACAAGTAAAATGCAAAACAAGATATTTTATTGAAATAAATTTCTTTGTCAGAAAACAAAACAAAAGGTCAATAAAATGCTTATGTTCTAATGTAAAACAAAAAATAGACTTTTCACCACAATATAAATAAAATTCAAGAAAACATACAACAAAGCATGCAAAATCGGATTTCTTCTTGTTACAAATACTGAGATCGTCTCAATTTCTTCAAATAAGAATGGTATGCATCTTGTTGCCTTTTAAATTCATTTTGATGGGTTAAATAGAATTAGAAAAAGCCAACCCTCCCAAGAAAACATGAGGGCCATGATGGTCCCGTATAGCTCCATTGCCTAATGAATACAAACCATCTACACAAAACGTTACAAGTCTAGGCCAATTGGTTTCCACAGAGAGGATTTCTTAAAATAAATAATAAGTAAATGAGCTGTGCTCTGGTGAAAGGGGGCCTAATGCATCTCTGTGATCCATGATACCAAGCAACTCATCGCAAAAATTTTTAATAATTGACTTAATCATGAAGTAAACTGGTCCTTGGACATACAGAAAATTGGCCAATAGCGAAAAGTTTCAGCCCAGGTCAGCTAGAATGCGCAGGCTGACCTGGGTTGATACTTTTCGCAGATGCATTCAGTTCCCTTTTTAAAGAGCATGGCTCAAATAGAAGCAAATGTAAGACTTGTGACCACCAGGGTGGGCCAAATTTCACCCTAGGGCTATAATTTGAACAATCTTGGTAGAGGTCAACTAGATAAAACTATATGCAGAATTTGGTAGGCATGGGCCTAATGGTTGAATAGGACAGTTTTTTAAGTTTTCACTATATATCCAAAAGTAAAACTAGTGACCATGGGGGTAGAAGGCTGGGGAGAGCAGTCCTACATGCAAAATTTGGTTGGTAGCCTTTGACCTTATTGTTAGGAAGAGGGTTTTTAAAGTTTTGACGATATAACCCCTGGTAAAACTCGGCTGCAAAGTGAAAAAAGTTGTCTTCAGAAGGTGAAAAGTTAATACCTAAACATGAACAACTTGTTTATGATTGGAAAAAAAAAAAAAGTTGCCAGCCTATTTACACCACAGTACCATTGCAGCCAACAATGAATAGTGAGGTGAACTATTTGATCTATATTGCACTTCATTATCATTGATATAAATGCACAAAAACCACAGTTGTAATTGAGTGAAGTCAATACACTGATATGAGTAGACAACAACAACAAATGAAAATTCCTACATCTAGAAAGGGCATTAAACACAAAAAACGATTCAAAGGCATAAGATTAACCCTTTACCACACAATCTTTAGTTATAACGACCCTGATGAAAAAGACTTTTGAAAACATTGTGGGAAAAGCAGAAAATGCTGGTAACCAGGTTTTTCTCCATTTCTAACTGTACTATTTTTGTCAAAAATGTTGCTGATAAACAAGAGAACCAGACAGGCAGCCTGTTGAAATAGGTGCAATAATTAGAACAAGAGCACAGCATGCGGGTGCCAATGCTTGGCTGCACTTGCTTGATTTCAGTGAAAATTAAAGTCAAATATGGGACATAACTGTGATGGTTACCTGCCCTTGTTGTACAGGTTTTCTTTTTGATGGTTAATAATTAGTCCCAGTTTTGAAGTAAAAATCTTCAGATATTAATAAATGTCAAAATTTTGGCACAACGATGCAGATGACGTCTGGGCTACAATATCTCAACATTTTCTTAGAAAAAAGCCAAGCTAAAAATCAACAAAAACAATTCTTACAGCCCTAAAATAAAGGAAGACAACTTTTTCAATCAGCAAAACAAACCTAACATTGCAATTGCAAGGAAGGTTTAGCAAGAATAGTTCAAAAATTGGGGACTGTAGAACAAAGATCTGACTTCACATTCTGCGCTGTCTGATCTTGATCTACACTGTCTACAGAGCAAATAAACAATTACTTGGAATTAAAAAATTGTGTATGCCATAAGATGTGAACAGAGATGTCTTATACCAACAACGAACAAATTGTTTTAACCCTTTACCACACAATCCCAAGTTTTAACTCTTTCCCAAACGACAAAATTTTAGACTAGTCCAAACTGAAAGCATTTGTAGACGACAAAATTAATGTGACTCAAGAATTGAAATTTGTTTTGGAAAGGGTAGAAAACATTGTGGGAGAAGAAGAAAATGCTGGTTACTAGCATTTTCTCTTTTTCCCACAATGTTTTCAAAAGGCTTCATTCTCTGGGTCGTGAAAACCTGGGACTGTTTGGTAAAGGGTTAACAGCCCTAAGCAGGAAGACTTTTGAAAACATTGTGGTAAAAAGGAGAATTTCAGATCTTTTTGTATCACAATGAGTATTTTGTTTGATACACTGTGTTGTAAAAAAGGATTTCTGATGATTTTAACCCACAAAAAAAAAATCTTTTTGGCTCGCTTTTAAATAGGAGTCTTAACCCTCTACCACACAGTCCTGACTTTTAATGACTCTGTTGTAGACAGCTTTTGAAAACACAGTGGGAAAAGGAGAAAATGCTGGTAACCAGCATTTTCTCCTTTTCCCACAATGTTTTCTACCTTTTCAAAAACAAAGCCCATATTTTAAGCCACATTTAATTTGTCATCTGCAAATGCTTTCAATTTGGACAAATCTAAAATTTTCTCATTTGGTAACGAGTTTAAAACAAGAGGGCCATGATGGCCCTGGGTCGCTCATCTTAGTAGAGTGCCTTAAAGGTTTTTCTTTAATTTGACCATGTGACCTAGTTTTTGACCGCAGGTGACCCAATTTCAAACTCGTATTTCATGAAGACAAACATTCTGACCAATTTTCAAGTCAATTGAGCAAAAAATGTGGCCTCGAGTGCCCTAAAGATATTTCTTTAATTTGACCTAGTGACCTAGATTATGACCCCAGGTGACCCAAATTTGAACTGGTCTTTGTACTATATCAAAAGAAAAATTTTAACCAATTTTCAAATCAAATGAATAATAAATGTGGCCTCTAGAGTGCCCACTAGCTATTTCTTTAATTTGACCAAGTGAACTAGTTTATGACCCCAGTTGACCCAAATTCAGACTCATGTGAGATTTTACAAAGACAAATATTCTGACCAATTTTCAAGGCAATTAAGCAAATAATGTGGCCTCTAGAGTGCCCACAAGATATTTCTTTATTTTGACCTAGTGACCTAGTTTATGGTTCCAGGTGACCTAAATCCAAACTCATCTGGTATTTCATCAAGATAAACATTCTGGCCAGATTTCAGGTCATTTGAGCAATAAATGTGGCCTCCAGAGTGCAAACAAGGTATTTCTTTAATTTGACCCATTGAACTAGTTTATGACCCAAGCTGACCCAAATTAATCTTATGTGAGACTTTATAAAGATAAACTTTCTAACTAATTTTCAAGGCAATTGAGCAAATAATGTGGCCTCGAGAGTGCCAACAAGGTATTTCTTTGATTTGACCTAGTGACTTAGTTTATGACCCAAGATGACCCAATTTTGAACTCAATGAACTTGTTGCGCTTAGATGGGCAAACAAACTTAGAAGAGAATCACTACATACCAAATATCAAAGCTCTACGCCTTCCAGTTTTAAAGAAGAATTTTAAAGTTTTCCTTCTTTGTTCCTATGTTCGAACTTGTGACCCCCGGGGCTGGGCCAGTTTTGACCCAGGGGCATTATATGAACAAACTTGGTAGAGGTCCACTCTGTGATGCGACATACCAAATATCAAAGCTCCACACCTTTCGGTTTCAGAAAAGAAGAATTTTAAAGTTTTCCTTCTTTGTTCCTATGTTCGAACTTGTGACCCCAGGGGCTGGGCCAGTTTTGACCCAAGCAGCATCCTTGGAACAAACTTGGTAGAAGTCCACTAGGAGGTGCTACATACCAAATATCAAAGCTCTATGCCTTCCTATTTAAGAGAAGAAAAAAAATTAAAGTTTTCCTTCTTTGTTCCTATGTTTGAACTTGTGACCCCCGGGGCAGGGCCAATTTTGACCCCAAGGGCATCATATGAACAAACTTAGTAGAGGTCTACTAGGCGATGCTACAAACTAAATATCAAAGCTCTACACCTTCCAGTTTCAGAGAAGATGATTCTTAAATTTTTCCTTCTCTGTTCCTATGTTCGAACTTGTGACCCCCGGGGCAGGGCCAACTTTTGCCCCAAGGACATCATATGCACAAACTTGGTAGAGATCCACTAGAAGATGCTACATACCAAATATCAAAGCTCCATGCCTTCCTGTTTCAGAGAAGAAAATTATTAAAGTTTTCCTTCTTTGTTACTATGTTGGAAATTGTGACCCCCGGGGCGGGGCCAGTTTTGACCCCAGGGGAATCATATGAACAAACCTGGTAGAGGTCCACTAGGCGATGCTACATATCAAATATCAAAGCTCTACGCCTTCCAGTTTCAGAGAAGATGATTTTTAAAATTTCCCCTCTTTGTTCCTATGTTCGAACTTGTGACCCCAGGGCAGGGCCAGTTTTGATCCCAAGGGCATCATATGAACAAATTTCGTAGAGGTCCACTAGGAGATGCTTCGTGCCAAATATCAAAGCTCTATGCCTTCTAGTTTTAGAGAAGATGATTCTTAAAGTTTTCCTTCTTTGTTCCTATGTTGGAAATTGTGACCCCCCAGGGTCGGGCCAGTTTTGACCCCAGGGGCATCATATAAACACAATTGGTAGAGGTCCACTAGGAGATGCTACATGCCAAATATCAAAGCTCTACGCCTTCAAGTTTCAGAGAAGAAGATTTTTAAAGTTTTCCTTCTTTGTTACTATGCTCAAACTTGTGACCCCCGGGGCGGGGCCAGTTTTGACCCCAGGGGCATCATATGAACAAACCTGGTAGAGGTCCACTAGGCAATGCTACATACCAAATATCAAAGCTCTACGCCTTCCAGTTTCAGAGAAGATGATTTTTAAAGTTTCCCCTCTTTGTTCCTATGTTCGAACTTGTGACCCCTGGGGCAGGGCCAGTTTTGACCCCAAGGGCATCATATGAACTAACTTGGTAGAGGTCCACTAGAGATGTTTCATGCCAAATATCAAAGCTCTATGCCTTCTAGTTTTAGAGAAGAAGATTTTTAAAGTTTTCCTTCTTTGTTCCTATGTTGGAAATTGTGACCCCCCGGGGTCGGGCCAGTTTTGACCCCAGGGGCATCATATGAACAAACTTGGTAGAGGTCCACTAGGAGATGCTACATGCCAAATATCAAAGCTCTACGCCTTCAAGTTTCAGAGAAGAAGATTTTTAAAGTTTTCCTTCTTTGTTACTATGCTCAAACTTGTGACCCCCGGGGCGGGGCCAGTTTTGACCCCAGGGGCATCATATGAACAAACTTGGTAGAGGTCCACTAGGCAATGCTACATACCAAATATCAAAGCTCTACGCCTTCCAGTTTCAGAGAAGATGATTTTTAAATTTCCCCCCTTTGTTCCTATGTTGGAAATTGTGACCCCCGGGGCAGGGCCAGTTTTGACCCCAAGGACATCATATGAACAGACTTTGTAGAGATCCACTTGGAGATGTTTCATGCCAAATATCAAAGCTCTATGCCTTCTAGTTTTAGAGAAGAAGATTTTTAAATTTTTCCTTCTTTGTTCCTATGTTGGAAATTGTGACCCCCGGGGCGGGGTCAGTTTTGACCCCAGGGGCATCATATGAACAAACTTGGTAGAGGTCCACTAGGAGATGCTACAGGCCAAATATCAAAGCTCTACGCCTTCAAGTTTCAGAGAAGAAGATTTTTAAAATTTTCCTTCTTTATGACTATGCTCAAACTTGTGACCCCCGGGGTGGGGCCAGTTTTGACCCCAGGGGCATCAAATGAACAAACTTGGTAGAGGTCCACTAGGAGATGCTACATACCAAATATCAAAGCTCTGCGCCTTCTAGATTCAGAGAAGAAGATTTTCAAAGGTTTTGCTTTTTTTTCCTTTTTGTTGCCATGGCAACCAGAGTTGTGGGTGGAATTCAATTCTTTAAACAATTTTGGTAGAGCTTCACCCAAGGAACATCCCTGCCAAGTTTCATCAAGATTGGCCCAGTGGTTTAGGAGAAGAAGATGGTTAAAAAATTGTTGACGGACGACGGACGCTGGACATAGGGCGATCACAATAGCTCACCTTTAGCACGTTGTGCTTAGGTGAGCTAAAAAATAGTTCTGTAATATACAAGGGTGCAGATGGAAAATGTGATATACTAACAGAAGTGCTTTTAACAAATGACAAATAAATTGAATCACATTGTAAAGATGACAAGTAAACTGGATTGCATTGTAAAGATGTAAGCTAAATGGAAAACTGGCTTTACTGTTTAAATGCTATTTTGTACCTTTTAATAAACTGAAGGAACACCATGGTCTAACATTGGTTGCATGAGAATGATTTTATGAGAACAATTCGAATACAAAATGATCACAATAGCTATCAACTAAGTGCCCTTCTCTGGCCCAGGTCCATATTCATCAACCATTCTTAAGAACATTCCTAGTCTCATTCTAAAGAATTTTCTAAATTTGAAAGTAACATAACTTCCAATTCGCTAACATGGTTTAGCCAATCAGAAGTCGCGTTACTTTCAAATTTTGAAAATTGTTGAGACTAAGACTTAGAATGTTCTTAAGAATGGTTGGCAAATATGTTTCCAGGAAAGCTATATGGAAAAGGCATACATTTGTTAACCCTTTACCACACAATCCCGAATTTTAACAACCCTGAAGATGAACGGTTTTGAAAACATTATGAGAAAAGGCGAAAATGCTGGTAACCAGCATTTGTTTTCTTTTCCGACAATGTTTTCTACCATTTAAAAGGTAGAAATCATCATTTGAGTTACATTTATTTTGTCGTCTGCAAATGCTATGAATTTCGTCCAGTCTATCATTTTGTGTCTGGTAAAGACTTAAACTAAATAACGGCATAACATACCAAACTTATCTCTCTAATCTATCTAATAAGCAAATCACTCATTGCAAAGAGTAAACATGCATAGAGTCTACAGTAGTACACACAACCTGCCTTGATAAAGTCATATGAACTATTTTTAGACTATGCCACATGGTAAAAACAAGAATGTCCCACAAACTTGAAATGCTTGAGAGTAACAAATAAAGGTCTTGACATGCTCCCTTCAGAATGCTTGTAAGTTAGAAATCACAGACATAATGAAGTAAATGAGAAGATAAGGTGACACAGACAGAAAGACAGACTTGATCTGATCATGTCAATTACAACAATTATAAGAACAACAATTTGCAAATTTTAGTGTTGTTGAAACACTGTACCACTTTTCTCATAGACATAAAACATCAGAAAAGAAAAGCTAAGCTGATAATCTAGTTAATCCTTTACCAAACAATCCAAAGTTTTAACGACCCCGAGAATTAGACAAATCCACAATTTTGTGTGTTGTACAAAATGGTAAGATTTTGGATTGGATGAAATTGAAAGCATTTGCAGACGAAAAATCAAATTTGCTAGAATGATGATTTCTGTCTATGAAAGGGTAGAAAGCATTGTGGGAAAAGAAGCATTTCTCCTTTTCCCACAATATTTTCAAAGGGCTTTATCCTAAGAGTTGTAAGAACTTAGGATTGTGTGTTAGATGGTCAAAACAGTTACAAGGTACTAGTTAATGTCCCAGGAGAACAAATGGTGGGTAATTAAAATGTCCTTGACTGATTCAGATATACTCTTTACAGGATGAACGTTTTTGCTATGGATTTCATAATCTTTCTCCAGGTTGAAAGAAAACTGGGAGAGTAACCTGCAATGAGGAAACATAGGTGCACTACACAACATTCAAAATGCACGAAAAAAAATATGCTGACTGAAAAAAGTATAACACATGTTTCTGACCAACACAACAAAATTGGAAAGCTGCACTTGCTTGATTTTCAGTGAAATTCTAAGTCAAAAAAGGGGCATAACTGTGTCAAAAATACTTTGACAGTTACCTGCCTTTGTTATATTGATTCCCCTTTTAATAGCAGACCTCCAGATAAGGGGGAGTGATAGTATTCTAAATCCATTATTTCTCTTCCAAACCCTATGTTGTGGGTACTCATTTGAATTGTCTCGATGAGATGATTCTAATGAGTATCCATAACACAGGGTTTAGTGGTGAGTGATTCATATTTTTCCATTTCGAAATCAAAATCACTCTATCTGGAGCTCTGAATAGTTAACAACCAGTCCAAGTATGAAGTAAACATCTTGGGTAATAATAGATATACGAGGGACACTTTTTAAGTTCGTAGAGTAAGCCTATAACTTTTTAACGCGATTATGAAGTTGCACAATTTTTTACACAGAGCTTGCGTAATCATTCCTCTCTCGAATGGTGTTACGGTATGCGATCTACCCATTTCCAGAACGCCACCCGGTAGTCCTCTTTAGGTATATGTTGCAGACACTGGTAGACCGCACTGCCTATACCACAACGGGATTCAAAACGGTGCCCTGCCAGCATTTCCTTTAGTCTTGGGAACAACCAAAAGTCACAGGGGGACAGGTCAGGGCTGTATGGGGGATGATCTAAGACATCGAGCCCAGATTCTTTCTGATATTCCTGTACCGTAGCGGATTTATGGGCTGGTGCGTTATCATGGAGTAATTTGATGCTGCAGACACCGGTGCGCGGTCTGCGTTTCTGATAGAAATTAACAAGTTGAGTAAGAACACTTTCTCTGTAAAACTTTCCAGTGACAGAACTACCTTTCGGGACTGGAATGTGAAGGACTGGACCTTTCGAATCAAAGAATATCGCATACAACATGCGATTTGATGTTTTGCAACTGCCCGCAATGACAGGTCTGTCGCCCTCAGATGAAACCCAAACCTTATTTTTAGCCTTAAAATCGGGTTGAAAATGATAGATCCAGGTTTCATCACCTGTAACTATCTTTTTCAAACGACGTGGGTCACATTTATCACATTTTCTATAACTTGCGATGCAAATCTAACCCGACTTTGTTTCTGCTCGTCAGTGAGCAAATGGGGCACCCAAAGCGCACAGATCTTACGTAGCCCAAGTCGTTCACGTAAGATCTTCAAAACACTTGACGAATGAATGCCACTTAATTCTTCTATCTCTTGCACGGTATAACGTGCGTCTTCCTCAATTAACGTTTTCACAGTAGCAATGTTCTTTTCCGTCAAAACGGAAACCGGTCTACCCACCCGAGAGTCATTTTCAATTGACTCCCGACCATCATTAAAACGACGTACCCACTTGCAAACTGTAGCATATTTTAAAGCACCATTCCCATAAACTTTTTGCAAATCAGCATGAATTTCTGTTGGCGGAAACCCGAGCTGTGCTCGAATCTTACAATATGCCCTCTGTTCACAGATTTTTACATCCATATTGAACGCTATATTTTACTATAGTGTATAAAACCATGTGTTGAAAATACCCAGCGCAGCGCGCACGTGGACCTTGTACACCGCATACCGTGGCACCGTTCGAGAGAGGAATGATTACGCAAGTTCTGTGTAAAAAATCGTGCAATTTCATAATTGCGTTAAAAAGTTATAGGCTTACTCTACGAACTTAAAAAGTGTCCCTCGTATTATAAAATGTCCAGGTTTTTTACAACAATGACGACATAGACAACATTGCTATTACAATATCATGACATTTTCTTTGGAAAAAAAAAAAAGCCTAGCTAAAAACGAAGAAGGATGGAAAAATAAAGGAAAAAAAGCAATCACAGTACCATGCTGTTTAGCTTTAAAAATTCAAATATTAATGCTTTCTAACAGTCCCCCATTTAACTCTTTACCACACAATCCCAAGTTTTAAAGACCCTGAGAAAGAAACCTTTTGAAAACATCATGGGAGAAGGAGAAAATGCTGGTAACCAGCGTTTTCTCCTTTTCCCACAATGTTTTCCACCCTTCCCAAAACAAATTTCAATTTCTGAGTCAGATTTATTTTGTTGTTTGAAATGCTTTCAATCTGAACTAGCCTAAAATTTTGTTGTTTGGTAAAGAGTTAAATAACCCTACAAATAAAGGTTTTTGAAGACATTGTTGGGAAATGAGAACCAACACTTTCTCCTTTTCTCACAATGTTTCATCCCTGTGACAGATGCATTGCATTGTTTGATTCACATCTAATTTTGTTGTCTGAAACTGCTTTCAGATCCAACAAAAGCAACATTTTGTACCACAATAAAATAACTTTTGATACTGAAAAATCTTTTTCCCCTCCACCGAGTGTCGCTGCCCGTAATACATGTATTTGAGCACGATAGGCTGAATAATTTCTGACATGTTTCAACATTTCATATCTAAAATTATCCTTTTCTTTCTTAAAGTTTATTATGCACTTTCTAAAATTTCGGCCTTAGTCATGACTTTGAACAGCAAAACTGCTTTCACATTTCATAAAACATGAAGACTGGCAAAAATCTCTTTTTAATTACGAGTAAAAAACTTGGATATTCTCATAAAATGTAACCACTCTTGTTCTCGTCCCACAATGTTTTCAAAAGGCTTCTCTCTCAGGGTTGTTAAAAGTCAAGATTGTATGGTGTTCTAGACCACAGATAAAATGGGGAAAAAACACAGATATCTAATTTTATCCAGAAGTCTACAACATCCTGGAATCTCCTAAAAATTTAACATTGCTGATATTCAAACCTGGAATTTCACAATTCCTGAAGTTAGCCCTTAAACCCTTTACCAGACAATGCCGACTTTTAACGACCCTGAAAGAAAAGGCTTTCGAAAACATTATGGGAAAAGGAGAAAATGCTGGTAACCAGCATTTTCTCTTTTTCCCACTATGTTTTCTGCCCTACCATGACAGAAATCATCAGTTTAACAACATTTCATTTGTCATCTGCAAATGCTTTCAATTTGGTTGAGTCCAAAATTTTGTCGTTTGGTAAAGAGTTAATGACAGCACTGATTACAGTATTGCCATAAGAAGCTTGAAATCATAATCCTGTGATAGGACAAGCCAAAATCTACAATAGACAAGTGGCTTCACAAAATACTTGTCCAAATTATACAGCAGATCAAAAAGTTAAGGTTAATCCCTGACTTGTGACTCCTACTTTGGGACATCTTTGGCCCCAGCAAATAATTGTAACATCTTGTACATGTACTCAAGATACTGATTTTCAAATCCAAGGTAACCCTTTACCAAACAACAAAATGCTAGACTGGCCCAAATTGAAAGCATTTGCAGACAACAATTTCAATGTGGCTAAAATGGAAAAAATTGTTTCCGATAGGTTAGAAAACATTGTGGGAAAAGGAGAAAATGCTGGTTACCAGCATTTTCTCCTTTTCCAACAATGTTTTCAAAAGGCTTTCTTTTTCAGGGTCATTAAAACTCGGGATTGTGTGGTAAAGAGTTAACCATCTCCCTGTTATTGAGAACTAAATTTTCAGTGTTTTATCAGTTTCTCATCATGGCCTTTTTGTTTTTCATATAATCTGGATTATTTGAAAATATATTTTTCCACTTCGCAAAAGGAGGCTGTGCATGAAATCTGAATATGATTAGCTCAATAGTTTCTGTGGAGAATATCTGTAAAATTGTCAGACCTATGGGCAAACTCCTGTGACCTTTTTATGCATCATACTCTGCACATATAAACAAATATGAAAGACCGCAACTCCTGGATCAATTATGTGACATTAAATTCAAACTGGCTTAACCCTTTACCACACAATCCCAACTTTTAACGACCCCGAGAGAGAAGCCTTTTGAAAACATTGTGGGAAAAGGTGAAAATGCTGGTAACCAGCATTTACTCCTTTTCCCACAATGTTTTCTACTCTTCCCAAAACAAATTTCAATTTCTGAGTCTGATTTATTTTGCCGTCTGCAAATGCTTTCAATTTTGATCAGACTAAAATTTCGTCGTTTGGTAAAGAGTTAACTATCCATGGTGAAGGAGGTATGAAAGGAAACTTTTGAGGACATACGACACACAACAGACCATGACCAACTTTAAAAGCTCTGCAGTATACTACAAATGACAATGTCAGAATGTACCATGAACAAAAACAATTAATTTTGTAGCAAATTAAGTTCGTGACAAGAAATTCAGAGGCAGTCAATGACTGTTTGCTTTTTTTTTTGAAGTTCAAGCCCTCTTTCTTAAGCATTTAAATACCATAGAATAATCAATCCGACTAAAAAACATGGCAGGGATATACTTCCAAAGCCAGTCCATAACTTGAGGGAAAACTACTTTAAATAGAACTTTTGGAGACATTTTTTTTTTTCTTAATTTTACAAGGTAAAGTAAAAGATTGAGACATTCTGAGTTACATGCTGACAAAATTCAGAAATAATTCGAACTCCATTCACATATTTTGATCTTCAGTATCAGTATTTGCTACCAAAATAAGGTTCTGTACCAAATAACTTCACAACATTTAACAACATTGAAAACTGACACAACATTAACATATTGGCATCAAAATCACAACAGTTACTCTGATGGAATACAAGTCAAATTAATGCATTCTTTATCAATCATGGTTTTTTTTTTCTCTGTTTTTTTTCTTTCACAGCTAATGAAAAAAATACATAGTACATACACAAATACCATGTTAAATTAAGCACTCATATGGTGTTAACTGACCCTGAGTTAGTATGGAATATTCTAAAATAACATCTGAGTGAAGAGGGAGTTACTTTTGTTTTAGTGCAATCTCCTTAAACCTTTACCACACAATCACGGGTTTTAATGATCTTCAAGATAAAGCCTTTTGAAAACACTGTGGGAAAAAGAGAAAATGCTACCCTTCCCAAAAACAAATTTCAATTTTTGAGTAACATCTATTTTGTTGTCTGTAAATGTTTTAAAGTTGGACTAGTCTAAAATTATGTCATGTGGTAGAGAGTTAAAGCAATGGAGGGTAAAGAAAGCGATTTCCATTTAGTTATCCACAATAGATCAGTTTCCATTTTTTCTCTTTTTTTCCCCCTCTAGAAAGTTTTCCCTAACCTTCCTTTATATTTCACCACTTTTACGACTCATAAAATAAAAAGAACAAAAACAAATCCTGTATTTATGAATCACAGCCCACATAACAGATTTACAAGCACCACACTATAATTCAAAATAGTTTCCTACCTGAGTTCACACTTAATCTGGACCCAGCCTGGACTTCTCATGTAGGACCATGGATGGTACCATTTTTCTACCACATCAATACTGGAGCATAATGTCTCAAGCCACAGATGTAAAACTTGTTCACTATTTAAGAAAGAAAATATGGTACCTTTTTCAAAGCTAGAAATGTAATGGAACATCAAAAGTGGATAAAATCTGGCACAAAAGAAACAAGAGGGCCATGATGGCCCTGTATCGCTCCACTGGCTTATAAATATAAACCATAAATACTAAACATTTTAATTCTGAGCCAAATGGTTTCAAAATGAAGACTTACAAAGTTTTCTCTGTAAAAACCCATGTGAAAGTGTAGACATGCAGGGCAAAGCCATTTTTGATCCCAGAGCTATAATTACTTGAACCCTGGTAGAGGTCCACAAGATAAAGCCACATGCCAAAATAATACAAGTCTATGCTGTATGGTTATAAATAAGATGATTTTCAAGTTTCATCCATATGAAGCCTCTGTAAAACATAAGACCCCTGATGCAAGGCTAATTTAAAAAAAAACAAGAGCGGCAAATTGTCGCAAGATACGCCCGTCTTACCCCAAGTTGTAAAGTTGGGGCATAATAATGATAAAGGGGAGGTATAGAAAAGTAGTAGTGCAGAATATTTTTTTTACTGTTGATTGAAGATAATGGCAGTGTATTTGTGTTGATGGAACTCTTGTTTATTATTGTATTACTATTAACTCTTTACCACACAGCAAAAGTTTGGACTAGTCCAAATTGAAATCATTTGCAGTTGACAAACTAAATGTAACTCAAAAATTGAAATTTGGTTTGGAAAGGGTAAAAAACATTGTGGGAAAAGGAGAAAATGCTGGTGCATAAAAAATAAGCAATTTATATTTCATGTGCACTGCACTACCCCTTGATGAAATGTATCCAGCCCTAAAATTTCATAACCCGAGGTAGTATAGTTTGAGAGATATGCATCATACAAAATTCAAGTTCGAAAAAAAAACAAGAAAGGGCAATAACTGAAAAATTAAGCAAGCAAGAGTTGAAATTTATATGCACAGCACTTCCCGTTGATGGAATGTATCCACGCATGAAATTTCATATCCTTAGCTAATATAGTTCTGAAGATATGCACTGGACAAAATTAAAGTTTCAAAATAAAGAAAGAGCAATAAGTCAAAAATTAAGCAAGAGTTATGGTTCATGTGCACTGCACTCCCAGTTGATGAGATCTATCTACGCATGAAATTTCATAGCCATAGGTAGTATAGTTTTGGAGATATGCTCGAGACAAAATTCAAGTATGAAAATAAGTCAAAAATTAAGCAAGAGTTATGGTTCATGTGCACTGCACTCCCAGTTGATGAGATCTATCTACGCATGAAATTTCATAGCCATAGGTAGTATAGTTTTGGAGATATGTTCGAGACAAAATTCAAGTATGAAAATAAGTCAAAAATTAAGGAAGGAAGAGTTATGATTCCTGTGCACTGCACTCCCCCTTAATGAGATGTATGCAGGCATGAAATTTCATAACCCTAGGTAGTATAGTTTTGGAGATATTCACCGGACAAAATGCAAGTATGAAAAAGAAGAAAGGGCAATAACTGAAAAATTGAGGAAGCAAGAGTTATGATTCCTGTGCACTGCACTCCCCCTTAATGAGATGTATGCAGACATGAAATTTCATAACCGTAGGTAGTATAGTATTGGAGATATTCACCGGACAAAATTCAAGTATGAAAAACAAGAAAGGGCAATAACTGAAAAATTAAGGAAGCAAGAGTTATGGTTCATGTGCACTGCACTCCCCCTTGATGAGATCTATCTACGCATGAAATTTCATAACTGTAGGTAGTATAGTTTTGGAGATATGCTCCGGACAAAATTCAAGTATGAAAAACAACAAAGGGCAATAACTGAAAAATTAAGGAAGCAAGAGTTATGATTCCTGTGCACTGCACTCCCCCTTGATGAGATCTATCTACTCATGAAATTTCATAACCCTAGGTAGTATAGTATTGGAGATATTCACCGGACAAAATTCAAGTATGAAAAACAACAAAGGGCAATAACTCAAAAATTAAGGAAGCAAGAGTTATGATTCCTGTGCACTGCACTCCCCCTTGATGAGATCTATCCACTCACGAAATTTCATAACCCTAGGTAGTATAGTATTGGAGATATTCACCGGACAAAATTCAAGTATGAAAAACAAGAAAGGGCAATAACTCAAAAATTAAGGAAGCAAGAGTTATGATTCCTGTGCACTGCACTCCCCCTTGATGAGATCTATCCACTCATGAAATTTCATAACCCTAGGTAGTATAGTATTGGAGATATTCACCGGACAAAATTCAAGTATGAAAAACAACAAAGGGCAATAACTCAAAAATTAAGGAAGCAAGAGTTATGATTCCTGTGCACTGCACTCCCCCTTGATGAGATCTATCCACCCATGAAATTTCATAACCGTAGGTAGTATAGTTTTGGAGATATGCTCCGGACAAAGAACTGGACGCCGCCCACCCGCCCGCCCGCCACGGGTGATCCCATAATACGTCCCGTCTTCGACGGGCGTATAAAAATCAAAAGTGATCCAGATTTGGTAGCCCTTGGGTTTGCGGTTAGGGGCAAAAAGATTTTTTTTTGAATTTTCACGCTATAAGCACATGTTTATGACCCATGAGATAGGACTAATTTTGACATAACTTGAAAAACTTTGGAAGAGGTTATTTAGATTACACTCATACAATATTACAGCTGTAACTCAAGGTAAGGAACAAGAAGACTTTTCAAGTTCTCACTATATTAGCCTATGCAAAGCTTGTGACTTATTGGGTGAAGCAGTTTCAGAGACGATAAGCTTGATGGCCTTAGGCCTGTGGAGCTAAGAAGCAGTATCTTTTTCATGAGCTACAATGACGTTAGATTTTTAAAGGTTTTCCAATACTTTTCAGTTTTGTAGCCATAGCAACCATAGCTTTTAACAGAACTTAACTCTTTGAAGACATTCTGGAGAACATCATGGCAAGATGATATCTGTAAAGTTTGGTCGAAACTGGAAGAGTGGTTTCAATGAAAAAGATGGAACAATCTTGGTAGATGTCTATAATATGAATCGGCATGCCAAATTTTTATAGCCCTAGACCTTACAGTAAGGATAAAAAAAGATATCTTAAGTTTTCACTACGTAAGACTAAAATTTGTGAACCCTGGAGTAGGACAAATTTTGATCCCAAGGCTCAAAACATGCCAATTTGTTAGTCCTATGCTTTATGGTTAGAAACAAGAAGATTGTCGAGAAGTCTTCACTATATAAGCCCTTATAAAACTTTGACCCCAGGGCTACAGTCGGACTACATGGGGAATATGTGTATTAGAAAAATAACATGCAAAATTTGGGAGTTCTTGGCCTTATGCTAGTAACAAGACGGTTTCTGAAGTTTTCACTCCATAAACCCATGTAAAACTTGTGACCCCTTGCGACCCCTGGTGCAGAGCCAAACTTGATCCTAGGGCTGTAACTTGGGCCCTCTTTGTAGTTGTCCACTAGATAATGCTATAAATATGCAAAATTTGGTAGCCCTAAGCCTTATGGCTATGTACATTAAGATTTAAAAGTTTTCCCTATATAAGCCCATGTAATCTTGTGAACCTCCCCCCCCCCCACCCCCCCAGCATGAGGCCAAATTGACCCCAGGACTGTAATTTAGGCACTTTGGTAGACCCCCACTAGATCAAGCTAAATGCAAAATTTGGTACCTCTAGGCCTTATGGCTATGTACAGAAAGATTTCTCAAGTTGTCACTATGTTAGCCCATGTAAAACTTGTGACCCCTGCAGCGGGGCTAATTTTGACCCCAGGGCTAAAATTTTGGCACGCTTGATAGAGGCCCAATAGATACAGCTACATGCAAAATTTGGTAGCTCTAGGCCTTATGGCTAGGTACAGGAAGATTTTTAAAGTTTTCTCTATATAAGCCTATGTAAAACTGGTGACCCCTGGGGCAGAGCCAATTTTGACCCCAGGGCTATAATTTGAAGAAACATGATAGAGGTCTACTACATAAAGCTACACGCCAAATTTGGTAGCCCTATGCCTTATGGTTTCAGACAAGAAGACTTTTAAAGATTTCCAATATTTTTCAGTTTTGTTGCCATGGCAACCAGAGTTTTTGAAGGAATCAAATTCTTTCAAGAAATTCTGAAGAGGACGATGGCAGGATCATTTCTGTGAAGTTTCATGAAAATTGGATGGGTAGTTTCAGAGAAGAAGATGTTTGAAATAAAAGTTAACGCACGGACGGACGGACGCACGGACGGACGGACTGACGGACGGACGGACGGACGCACGACGGACACTGGGCCATGACATAAGCCCGCTGGCCTTCGGCCAGTGGAGCTAAAAATCTATATCTACACAGTGTCAAATACACATCTAATTTGGTTGATTATGATGTAAGCCACATGTGAACTACTTTCAGATTGGTTTCAGATATGATTGATCACGATTTTGTGCAAAAGTGCATCTCTCATTCAAAAAAAGAAGTTATTACCCACCAAACCAGTATTTGTTTGGATCCATTACTGTTTTTTGAATAACATTGTTCATCATTGCCATATTTTGTTATTAAAATTTGAAAGTATATAATGTTATAGTAATGTTCCTGCTGTGTGCATTTGCTTCTCGTAGCATAGGAAAATTTTAAAATCTCACAGCAACATATCAAATTTTCCCACACCTGAACCAATTAATAACACCAGGAAAGTTACTACAGTGGAACTTTCTGTATTTATGTCCCTGACATAAGTCAACTTTAGAAAGCACTGTAGAGAAAAAAGGAATCAATTGTTTGAAGCAAGGATCTGCCATAGGAGATAATGATATGCATTTCTAAACAGATTTCTAAAAAAACTGAAAAAATCACCAAGTTCCTTACTTGAGGCCACAACATATCAATGACCGTAGCTTCACATCCATCTGAGCATGCACAGCATCATGGGAAATGTTGACTGCTTGAACAGCCTAATTAAATATACAAATATATCAAGGTAAACTATTCATGAAAAATTTACTTAACCCTTTACCAATCAAGCCCTGGTTTTCACGACCCTGGAAAGAAAGGCTTTTGAAAACATTGTGGGAAAATGAGAAAATGCTGGTAACCAGCATTTTCCCCTTTTCCCACAAAGTTTTCTACTCTATCAGAGACAGAGATCATCATTTGAGCTACATTTTATTTGTCGTCTGCTAACGCTTTTAATTTGGTAGAGTCCAAAATTTTGTTGTTTGCTAGAGTTAATTAAATAAATCTTAATAATTCCAATACTGGTTGGACCAAGAAATTAATTTGACTTATCTGTGTATATCCTTTCACCAAACAATCCCAAGTTTTAACAACCCTGAGGAAGAAGCCTCTTGAAAATATCGTAGGAAAAGGAGAAAATGCTGGTTACCAGCATTTTCTCCTTTTCCCACAATTGTTTTTGACCATTCCCAATACAAATTTCAATTTTTTTAGGCACATTTACTTTGCCATCTGCAAACTGTTTGTTATGAGCTATGTCTCCATTTGCCACATTTGCGACATAATTATATCATTCCCATGAGAATTATGAGGCCTCATAGTAAATAATCCATCCTAACATCGATGCTAACAAACTTCACTTACCCTATACATGATTTCCTCTGGTGTTAGAACCTTGCCATCTTCATCCAATCTAAAATAATCATAAAATCTTTCATGGATGACAAAATCTAATACTTGTCCAAATTGAAAGCATTAAGTTGACAACATATCAAATGTTGCTCAAATGATGTAAATTCCATTGAAAACTTTAAAAACATTGTGTAAATAGGAAAAAATGCTGGTTACCAGCATTTTCCCATGTTCCAACAAAGCTTTAAGTTTTTTTCATACGGTTGTTAAAACATGGAGTTGTGTTACAAAAGTTTATGCAAAGATTAAAATTCTGCACTATTGTTTGAAAGTTCTGATATTATGCAACCTCTATTTTGAATTCAACCAGTAAAGCTTGTTAGTTCTTTGGTGTCCAATGACACTATTAATCCTTTACATAAAAGTCCCGAGTTTTAGTGACTGTAAGGAAGGTTTTTGAAAACATTGTCAGTTATTGTTGGTACCCAGCATTTTCTTCTTTCCCTCCCCATAATGTTTTCTATCCTATAAGAGAACTACAGCTAATCTGTGTCAGTTTCAAATTTGTAGTGTTCATGTACTCTCCATTTGGAAGAATCCACAATGTGTCCTTTGGGGAAGGGTTTTCAGTGCAGTATTTCAGCTACACCAGAGCACTTGTTCATGAGCGCTTAGAGACTCTTTAACAATTATTACCCAAACCTTTAACTCTTTACCAGATGACACTAATTTAGACTGGTCCAACTTGAAAGCAGTTGCAGACAACAAATTAAAGGTGGCTCAAATGACAAAATTTATCCTTGATAGAGTAGAAAACATTGTGGAAAAAGGAGAAAATGCTGGTTACCAGCATTTTCTCCTTTTTCCACAATGTTTTCAAAAGGCTTCTTCCTCAGGGTCATTAAAAGTCCGGATTGTGTAGTAAAGGTTAATCCTAACCACACAATCTCAAGTTTTAACCCTTTACCAGATGACAAAATATTGGACTGGACCAAATTGAAAGCATTTGCAGATGACAAATTAAATGTAGCTCAAGTAATTATTTCTGTCTTTGATAAGGTAGAAAACATTGTGGGAAAAGGAGAAAATGCTGTTTACCAGCATTTTCTCCTTTTACCACAATGTTTTCAAAATGTTTTTTTCCACAGGGTCGTTAAAAGGCGGCATTGTGCGGTAAAGGGTTGACAACCCTAAGAAATAATGTTTTTGAATACAATGTTGGAAAAGGACAAAATGCTGGTAACCCGCATTTTCTCCTTTCCTGACTATGTTTTCTGCCCTTTCCTAGGTAAATTCTGTCATCTGATCTGGGTTCAGTATGTCGTCTGCAAAAGCTTTCAATGTGGAAGAGTCTAATACCCTCTTGTCTGGTAAAGAGAGAACAAATAGAGTGTTGAATTAATCAAAGATACATTACTGATGTCAAAAGGCACTTATTAAAAGCAAACACACACTGCATCCTTCTTTTTAACAAGCATTCTGATAGTATTGCATAGCAATACACAGTCCCCTACCGGCCGTATGTATTGCTGGCATGTCAGTGAAATTTTTAAAGTCCAAGGCCCGTAAATGTGTCAACAAGAGCGGCAAATTGTCGCAAGATACACCCGTCTTACCCCAAGTTGTAAAGTTGGGGCATAATAATGATAAAGGGGAGGTATAGAAAAATAGTAGTGCAGAATATTTTTTTTACTGTTGATTGAAGATAATGGCAGTGTATTTGTGTTGACGGAACTCTTGTTTATTATTGTATTACTATTAACTCTTTACCACACAGCAAAAGTTTGGACTAGTCCAAATTGAAATCATTTGCAGTTGACAAACTAAATGTAACTCAAAAATTGAAATTTGGTTTGGAAAGGGTAGAAAACATTGTGGGAAAAGGAGAAAATGCTGGTGCATAAAAAATAAGCAATTTATATTTCATGTGCACTGCACTACCCCTTGATGAGATGTATCCAGCCCTAAAATTTCATAACCCGAGGTAGTATAGTTTGAGAGATATGCATCATACAAAATTCAAGTTAAAAAAAAAAACAAGAAAGGGCAATAACTGAAAAATTAAGCAAGCAAGAGTTGAAATTTATATGCACAGCACTTCCCGTTGATGGAATGTATCCACGCATGAAATTTCATATCCTTAGCTAGTATAGTTCTGAAGATATGCACTGGACAAAATTAAAGTTTCAAAATAAAGAAAGAGCAATAAGTCAAAAATTAAGCAAGAGTTATGGTTCATGTGCACTGCACTCCCAGTTGATGAGATCTATCTACGCATGAAATTTCATAGCCATAGGTAGTATAGTTTTGGAGATATGCTCGAGACAAAATTCAAGTATGATAATAAGTCAAAAATTAAGGAAGGAAGAGTTATGATTCCTGTGCACTGCACTCCCCCTTAATGAGATGTATGCAGGCATGAAATTTCATAACCCTAGGTAGTATAGTTTTGGAGATATTCACCGGAGAAAATGCAAGTATGAAAAACAAGAAAGGGCAATAACTCAAAAATTGAGGAAGCAAGAGTTATGATTCCTGTGCACTGCACTCCCCCTTAATGAGATGTATGCAGAAATGAAATTTCATAACCGTAGGTAGTATAGTATTGGAGATATTCACCGGACAAAATTCAAGTATGAAAAACAAGAAAGGGCAATAACTCAAAAATCAAGGAAGCAAGAGTTATGATTCCTGTGCACTGCACTCCCCCTTGATGAGATCTATCCATGAATGAAATTTCATAACCGTAGGTAGTATAGTTTTGGAGATATGCTCCGGACAAAATTCAAGTATGAAAAACAAGAAAGGGCAATAAGTCAAAAATTAAGGAAGCAAGAGTTATGATTCCTGTGCACTGCACTCCCCCTTGATGAGATCTATCCATGAATGAAATTTCATAACCCTAGGTAGTATAGTATTGGAGATATTCACCGGACAAAATTCAAGTATGAAAAACAAGAAAGGGCAATAACTCAAAAATTAAGGAAGCAAGAGTTATGATTCCTGTGCACTGCACTCCCCCTTGATGAGATCTATCCATGAATGAAATTTCATAACCCTAGGTAGTATAGTATTGGAGATATTCACCGGACAAAATTCAAGTATGAAAAACAAGAAAGGGCAATAACTCAAAAATTAAGGAAGCAAGAGTTATGATTCCTGTGCACTGCACTCCCGCTTGATGAGATCTATCCATGAATGAAATTTCCTAACCCTAGGTAGTATAGTATTGGAGATATTCACCGGACAAAATTCAAGTATGAAAAACAAGAAAGGGCAATAACTCAAAAATTAAGGAAGCAAGAGTTATGATTCCTGTGCACTGCACTCCCCCTTGATGAGATCTATCCATGAATGAAATTTCATAACCCTAGGTAGTATAGTATCGGAGATATTCACCGGACAAAATTCAAGTATGAAAAACAACAAAGGGCAATAAGTCAAAAATTAAGGAAGCAAGAGTTATGATTCCTGTGCACTGCACTCCCCCTTGATGAGATCTATCCATGAATGAAATTTCATAACCCTAGGTAGTATAGTATTGGAGATATTCACCGGACAAAATTCAAGTATGAAAAGCAAGAAAGGGCAATAACTCAAAAATTAAGGAAGCAAGAGTTATGATTCCTGTGCACTGCACTCCCCCTTGATGAGATCTATCCACTCATGAAATTTCCTAACCCTAGGTAGTATAGTATTGGAGATATTCACCGGACAAAATTCAAGTATGAAAAACAAGAAAGGGCAATAACTCAAAAATTAAGGAAGCAAGAGTTATGATTCCTGTGCACTGCACTCACCCTTGATGAGATCTATCCATGAATGAAATTTCATAACCGTAGGTAGTATAGTTTTGGAGATATGCTCCGGACAAAGAACTGGATGCCGCCCGCCCACCCGCCCGCACGCCACGGGTGATCCCATAATACGTCCCGTCTTCGACAGGCGTATAAAAAGCAGTGGAGCGGGACGAAACTCAAACCTGATGTGTAAGTCATGGTGGTTGATGTACACACCAAAAATCAGCTCTATATGTAGCAGCGTTTAGAAAAAAAGTGCGGAAAAATGTTTTATCAGTGAAATTTTGTAAGTCCAAGGCCTGTAAATGCGTGAAAAACCAGTGGAGCTGGATGAAACTCGAACTTGACCTGTAAGAAATGGTGGTTGACTTACACAGCAAATCTGAGATCAATACCTACCAGCGTTTAGGAAAAAAGTCCGGAAAACTGATTTATCAGTGAAATTTTCTAAGTCCAAGGCCCGTAAATCTGTGAAAAACCAGTGGACCGGAACAAAAGTCGAACTTGATCTGTAAGTCATGGTGGTTGATGTACACAGCAAATCTGAGATCAAT
This sequence comes from Tridacna gigas, assembly GCA_945859785.2. Taxonomy (NCBI): domain Eukaryota; kingdom Metazoa; phylum Mollusca; class Bivalvia; order Cardiida; family Cardiidae; genus Tridacna; species Tridacna gigas. The sequence continues at coordinate 11,032,891 of OX244030.2, read as the reverse complement.
ACCTACCAGCGTTTAGGAAAAAAAGTCCGGAAAACTGATTTATCAGTGAAATTTTGTAAGTCCAAAGCCCGTAAATCCGTGAAAAACCAGTGGACCGGAACGAAAGTCGAACTTGATCTGTAAGTCATGGTGGGTGACTTTCACAGCAAATCTGAGATCAATACCTACCAGCGTTTAGGAAAAAAAGTCCGGAAAACTGATTTATCAGTGAAATTTTCTAAGTCCAAGGCCCGTAAATCTGTAAAAACCAGTGGACCGGAACGAAAGTCGAACTTGATCTGTAAGTCATGGTGGTTGAGTTACACAGCAAATCTGAGATCAATACCTACCAGCGTTTAAGAAAAAAGTCCGGAAAACTGATTTATCAGTGAAATTTTGTAAGTCCAAGGCCCGTAAATCCGTGAAAAACCAGTGGACCGAAACGAAAGTCGAACTTGATCTGTAAGTGATGGTGGGTGACTTACACACCAAAACTCAGCTCAATATGTACCAGCGTTTAGTAAAAAAGTCCGGAAAACTGAATTGCCAGACTGACTGACAGACGGACGGAGTGCAAACCTAAAGTCCCCTTCAGCTTTGCTGGTAGGGGACTAAAAATTAACTCTTTACCACACAACAAAATTTTACACCTGTCCAAATTCAGAAAAATGAATGTAATTTGAATTGCAATACAAATATACCCTTTACTACATAATCATGAGTTTTAATTACTCTGAGGAGAACGCCTTTTGAAAACATTGTGGAAAAACAAGAAAATGCATGTAACCAGCATTTTCTTCTTTTAAGCAAAAGAGAAAATGCTGGTTACTAGCATTCCCCCTTTTCCAATGATGTTTTGTGAGCTTTTTTCCTCAAATGATAAAACATGAGATTGTGTGATAAAGGGTTAAATAATGTTGACATCATAATTTAGTAAACAGCTTACTACAGTATTAGCAACAAATCTGGGTCCATATTCACTTACCATTCTTGTTGTCTTATTCTTCAAGATTATTTAAATTTGAAAGAAACACAATGTCTGATTGCCAAAACCAAAGGGTTTAGCCAATTAGATGCTGTGTTTCTTTCAAATATAGAAAATTCTGGAGAATAAGACTAAGAATGTGCTTAAGAATGGTTGGTGAATATGGACCCTGATGTTTGATGTAAAGTGTAAATAATGATCAATTTATTAATCTTCCATCCACCATTTTTCATTAAATGATTCCCATCAAAACATCTCTAAAAATACAGTAATAAAGACTATTTAACTCTTTACCAAACGACAAAATTTTAGACCAGTCCAAATTCAAAGCATTTGCAGAGGACAACATAAGTGTGACTCAAACATTGAAATTGGTCTCGGGAAGGAGAGAAAAAATTGTGGGAAAAGAAGAAAATGCTGGTTACCAGCATTTTCCCCTTTCCAACAATTTTTCAAAAGGCCTCCCTCTCAGGGTTGTTAGAACTTGGGATTGTGTGGTATAGGGTACCTTTGATTTCAGATAACTAACAGTGTGAATAATATAAAAACTTTTCCACAATAAGCAGAAGTTAAGTACAAACCTGAATGTTTTGCAAAGGACCAGTCTAGAATACACAGACTGGAAATCTTTCTCCACTTCACGATTTGCTGCCTACAAATAAAGTAAATGATATACTATACAAAATAGATCTTTGTAATATTTCTGATATTGAAATTAAAAATATCTAATTTGTTTAAGTACCTGTATTTAAAAAGTCTCTATATTGAGCAGAAATTTTGTGGTGCTAAACAAGATAGCATAAAATATATAATTTTCTAAAAAACACAAAGTAGCAAAAATGAACCAAAGGAAAAGTATTCAAAGGATGAGAAGGTATCATCTTTAACCCTTTCCCAAACGACAAATTTTGGACTGGTCCAAATTGAAAGTTTGCAGACGACAATTTTAAATTTGATGAAAATGGCAGAAAGTTCTCAAAAAAGGTAGAAAACACTGTGGGAAAAGGAGAAATTGCTCGTTACGAGCAATTTCTCCTTTTCCCACAGTGTTTTCAAAAGACTTGTACTGCAGACACGTGAAAACCAGGGCTTGTTTGGGAAAGGGTTAAACAATGTGGAACACACTGTATGCAAAGAAGCCACATGGTTACTAACAAGAGAGATACTTCACTGTTGAACATACAACTAATCTAAATTAAAAGTACGAATTAGTATCTGAAATAAGTATTTAATTGAGAAAAATAAGTACTAATAATAAATAGAATCACTAAAAATTAAATTAAAAAAAAAAAATACCCTGCCAAAGGATCATCTAATTTTTGAGACTTGATTTTTCTTCCATACCAAACTTTTTTTGCTGTATCTTGATATTAACCCTTTATCAGATGACAAAATTTTAGCCTAGTCCAAATTGAAAGCATTTGCAGACGACAATTCTAATGTGGCTCAAATGGTGCATTTTTTCTTTGATATGGTAGAAAACATTGTGGGAAAAGGAGAAAATGCTGGTTAGCAGCATTTTCTCCTTTTCCCACAATGTTTTCAAAAGGCTTCTTTCCTAGGGGTGTCAAAAGGTGGCATTGTGCGGTAAAGGGTTAAACAAAACCTGATCCTTAATTCAACTACCATCTTGCCCCTGAGAACATTCAAATTCAGTCTCAATATCACATCTTACATTGTGTGTTAATATTTTGCAATGTGTGAAAAGCAAATGGTACCATTTGTTTGGTTTTCTTCACAAACAGACACCCTCATAATATTTGAGCCATGCTCTGTGACAAGGGGGGCTTAATGCATCTGCCAAAAGTATCGACCCAGGCCAGCCTGAGCAGTCCGCGCAGACTGACCTGGGTTGAAACTTTTCCCTATTGGTCAATTTTCTGTATGTCCAAGGACCAGTGTACCCCATGATTAAGTCGGTTGTTAAAAAAAGTGGTTATTATGGATCTATAATTATGTAATGGCTTGATTGGCATAATGTATTATGGAGATGTATTAAGCTACCTTTTGCCAAAGCATGGTTCATATACATGCATATGAGCCATGCTCTGTGAAAAGAAGGTGTAATGCATCTGCAAAAAGTATTTCCGCGCAGGTTGACCTGTGACCAAACATTTTGTAGACCAGTCTACATCATGGTTCAATCAGTTGTAAGACAAATTACATTTTAAGGATCCATAATTATGTGATGACTTAGTTTGTATGATGCATCACAGAGATGCACTAAACTCCCTTTTGCCTCAGATGGCTCATGTATAATATTCAAAAGACCACAATATTTCATTTTTACCTCTTCTATAAATAGCCATGGATGACATATATTACCCAGAATGGAGTGTCTCTTCAATCCATGCTCAAATATAGCTTTCATTGCTGGACATAGCCTGAAAATGTCACAAAGAGGTACCTGACAGCAAAAGCATATGAGAAAAAGACCCAACATGACAACCTGAAAGTCTAACAGCCAAACTAGATTCTATCATCTACCTTTAACAATAACAGTAAATTAGAGTCACTTTGGAAAGGATATTATGACAACAGAATACAAAGTAAATTGAATGATTATATTAAATCTTTCAAAAAGTCTTTAGTTTACCCTTTACCACACAATCCTGAGTTTTGATGACACCCCCCCCCCCAAAGGTAAAAGACTTTTGACATTGTGGGAAAAGGAGAAAATGCCACCAACCAGTATTTTCTCCCATTTACACAATGTGTCCTACCCTTTTCACTCTTTACCAATTGACAAAATTTTAGACCAGTCCAAATTGAAAGCATTTGCAGACGACAAATTAAATGCAACTCAAGAATTGAAATTTGCTTTGGAAAGGGTAGAAAACATTGTGGGAAAAGGAGAAAATGCTGGGTTACCAGAAAATTTTCTCCTTTTCCCACAATGATTTCAAAAGGCTTCTTTCCCAGGATCGTTAAAAGTCGGGATTGTGTGGTAAAGAGTTAAAGACAGATTTCATAGTCCGACTAACATTAGTAGTCTACAAATGCTTTCAATTTGGACCAGTCTAATTTTTGTCCTCTGGTAAAGAGTAAAATAAGCAATGAGTCTCATTTTTAACTTTAACCCTTTACCACACAATGATGCCTTTTAACACCCCTGGGAAAGAGGTCTTTTGAAAACATTGAGGGAAAATGAGAAAATGCTGGTAACCAGCATTTTCTCCTTTTCCCACAATGTTTTCTATCCTATCAAATAGAAATTGCACCATTTGAGCCACATTGAAATTGTCGTCTGCAAATGCTTTCAATTTGGACAAGGCTAAAATTTTGTCGTCTGGTAAAGGGTTAAAGCACCACACATAACTTTATTTGCTCAGATGAAATCAAAAGAAAATGGTTTAAAAAGGACAAAACCACTTACGTCCCCCTGACTAGGTCTGTAATTGCTTCAGAGACACCGTCATCCCCAGCTAGAGAGTAATTTTTACTGCGTTCATCCAGCAGTTCCACAAACTTGGCTGGAAACCACCCTCTTAAACCATTCAGCTCTCCCACCCAGCAGTGTTCATCTTTCATTGAAATAATCTGTAATACACATTTAAGCTTAGGAGCCCAGCCCAGAAACAGCAGTTGGTAGTGTACAGGACTTGAGCACGGGGGACTGTGGTTCAAATCTCCAGCTCAACCAATTTCTTTCAGAGGACTGAAGATAGTGATTGCAACAGCATTCATTCCTCTCTAACTGCTGATAATTGTCTCGACAATGGTTATGCAGGAAAACAGCCAGTCGCTTGGGAAGAATACTGTGCCAAGCACTGGTAAAAGAAACTCCAGGAAAGCATAGATAGGTGAAATGGCCACCACGATATAACTAAAATAATGTTGAAAAAGGCATATGAAAACATCATACAATCATTCTATCAAACAAGCTTTCTGTTTGATAAATCGATGAATTTATTGTCCAATGCAGTTGCTGAATTTGAAAAATCAACAAAATTTTAACCTGACAATATCAGATGAAACCATGGTAATGATGGATCCAGAAGATCCATTTTGTCTCACAACCGACTGAATCATGGGGTAGATTAATCCTTGGACATGCAGAAAATTGACTAAAAGTACAAAGTTTTGACACAGGTCAGACTGCACAAGCTGACCTGGCTCCATACTTTTTGCAAATGCATTAGCCCCCATTTTTCAGAGAGACTCAATTGTATATTTTACAATATGACAAAAGTTGCAAATGCTTTAACTTTACTACATCAAATATACTTCACCCTCACAAAACAGTGCTGAGTTATAATGACCTAAAGGAGGAGGCTTTTGAAAACACTGTGGGAAAAGCAGAAAATGCTGGTAACCAGCATTTTCTCCATTTCTCACAATGTTTTCTACACTCTCAAAAAGAAATTTCAGTTTTTGATTCACACTCAATTTGTTGTCTTGAAAATGCTTTTTCTTTGTACAAGTCTTAAATTTTGTCATTTTATAAAGGGCTGATGGCCATACAAATATGGAAACCAAAAACCAAAACTAGTTTTGCAATAAAACATACTGTAATAACATCATTTTTTCTAAACCCAAGTTCATCATCATCATGTCGCTCAAAATCTAACAGTGCTTTGGCCCGCCGTCTTCTGTTCCGTGCAACATTCACATAGTTTTCAAGGTCTTTGGCATGACTCTCCATTGAATAGTCAGCTTGAAGGGTCTGCAAGAAAAATCTCTATAATCAGATTTTGTAAGTCTAAATCAGTGTTTACCAACGTTATACAATCGGGTGCTGGTGAACAGGCATACAAGGTGAACCTTAAATTTATAAAATCTGATTCAATGAATACTTTTATCATGCAATATGTATTTCTAGAAAAAGCCAATAGTGCTGTATTATAAAAAATGTGTAACAGCACTAAGTCTTATTCTCTAGGATGCCAACCACAGCCTAGTTGCTTATGCAGACAGCACAGATTTTGAGGTCTGATCTTAAATCTACACTGTCTGACATTTTGAATGTAAGTATCCTTTCATTAACAAAATTATTTCTGTTTTCATGAATACAACAGTGTATACCATTTCCCTTGCACTCTAAAGCTCAGAGAAGATATTTAAATTTTCAATTTTGTCTAACTATTACAAATTTACTATCATCTGTGAGTTTGTGAAAGCACTAACTACAAAAAGCATGTTGTTTGCAATAACAAACTTACAAGTTTGGTATTTTTTGGATCTAGGGACTGAAAATGTCTGGCCACTTGAAGTATGGCTTCTCGGAGGTCAACGAGAAGTTCTGTTTGTCGAATGTTTTTGGCTTTCCCAAATTCATCATCTTCTTGATCGCCCCATAGTAGTAACGTAACTAATGACTTTGATCTGCGTAGATGTCTCTTGTTCAATTGCTGCAATGTTTTAAACAGAGAAAAACCTTATGTTAAGTGAGAGTAAGTTCTCTTTCACTGGTGTTTCCTTTTAAATTAACAATTTATCAGTAATTCAGACTTATGGAGTACACTGGATTGTTATTTTGCTTTGGTTACATTTAACCCTTTACCAAACAATCACAGGTTTTAACTACCCTGGGAAAAAGGCCTTTTGAAAACATTGTGGGAAAAGGAGAAAATGCTGGTAACCAGCATTTTCTCCTTTTCCCACAATGTTTTCTAGTGTTTCAGAAACAAATCCAATCATTTGAGCAACATTTAATTTGTTGTCTGCAAATGCTTTCAATTTGGACCAGTCTAAAATATTGCCGTGTGGTAAAGGGTTAAGTTCTATATAGTTACAAAGCATGTCAATGCTTTGCAAGAAAGAGGTTTATAGACAACAGCCTAGCCTTTACCACACAAACCAAAATTTTAGCAACCCTAGTACACAGAGCTTTTGAAGACATTGTGGGAAAGGGAGAAAATCCTGGTTACCAGCATTTTCTCCTTTTCACACATTATTTTCACACATTATTTTCTACTCTTTCAAAGGCAAATCACATTATTAGAATAAAACCAATTTGTTGACTGCAAATGCTTTCAATTTGAACCAGTCTAAAATTTTGTTGCTTGGTAAAGTCCTAACTGAGTAAAATACATACGAACCTGCTTTGGTAAATTTTTGGCTGATTCTGGATTGACGAGGGCTCCCTGATCTGCCATCAAGTATGCCAAATGCTTGCGTCTGTGAGTATCGACTACAATGTCTGTTAGTGAGCCACTGACACGATATGCAATCTGTAATTTTATGGGAAATAAGTGCATGTGTAGAATGAAATATGAACTCCTAATTCTTTACCAAACGACAAAAATGTACACTTGTCCAAATGGAAAGCATTTGCAGATGACAATTTAACCCTTTACCAAACAACAAAATTTTAGACTTGTCCAAATTGAAAGCATTTGCAGATGACAAAATAAATGTGACTTAAAAATTGAAATTTGTTTTGGGAAGGTTAGAAAAAATTGTGGGAAAAGGAGAAAATGCTGGTTACCAGCATTTTCTCCTTTTCCTACAATGTTTTCCAAAGGCTTCTTCTTCAGGGTCGTTAAAAGTCAGGATTGTGTGGTAAAGAGTTAAAAGTGGCCGAAATGAAGAAATTTATCTTTGATAGGAAGAAAACATTGTGGGAAAAGGAGAAAATGCTGGTTACCATCATTTCTCCTATTCCCACAATATTTTTTATAAGACTTATTCCTCAGGATCGTTGAAACTAGGGATTGTGTGGTAAAGGGTTAACCAAACAATCCTGTGTTTCAATGACCCTCGTGAAGAAAGCACATGTAGAAAACATCATGTGAAAAGGAGAATATGCTGGTTACTACCATTTTCTCCTTTTTTCTACAATATTTTCTACCTTTTCAAAGAAAAACATTGTCTGAGCCAAACTTTGTTTGTAGTCTTTAAAAGCTTTCAATTTAGACAAGTCTTAAATTTTGTCGTCTAGAAAAAAGTTAAAAAAGTTGTGGGCATCTCAGTATTTGCAAAATGTGGAGTCCAGCATCGGAATCAGGGTCCATATTCACCAACCATTCTTAAGAGTATTCTTGCCCAGATTTTCTAAAGTTGAAAGTGACACAACTTCTGATCGGCTAAACCAAATGGTTTAGCCAATTGTAAGTTGTGTTACTTTCAAATTTAGAATATTCTAGGGGAATAGACTGTGAACATTCTTAAGGGTGGTTGGTGAATACGGACCCAGAACTTAGTAACATTGTACATGTATTTTAAAACTAAAGAAGTACATGCTTCAATCCATCTTATCATAACTAAAACTTATACTCTCCGTAGATGAAGCCATATAACCGTGCAAAAGTAATTTTACTACCATAAGCCACATCAGTTACTTTTGCAAACAGGAAAAATCAAGATCGGACTGAAAAAGCAAACAGTCTAATATTTCGATCTACCGTTTGCTACTTGATTCTAGGCCAAGACCAAGGAATCTCCTTTTAAGAAGTAGAGTTGAAGTTTTTTAACTGTCCACCACATAATTCCACTACCCAGAAAAATAAAGCTGTTTGAAACATTATGGGAAAAGGAGAAAATGCTGGAAACCAGCATTTTCTCTTTTTCCCACAATGCTTTCCATTCTTTTAAGCACAAACCCCATCATTTGCACTAAATTCCATCTGTTGTCTGCAAACCCTTTTAATACAGGAAAACATAAATTTTTGTAGTGTGGTAAAGGGTTCACTTGGAAAAAAAAAAAAAGCTGACCTATTTGATGGCAAAAAGTGAGAAGATTACCGAGTAGTGTACAAACCTCAATGAGCTCGTCCACGTCTTGTACATCTCCAGGTACGTCTGACAGCGCATTGAAAATTTGTGCCGAGTTGTCCAGTGTTTTCATCTCAGATTCCTGTAATACAGGACATGTTAAAGGTCAAGGATAAGATTCAAGTTACATTTGAACCATGCTCTGTGAAAAGGGGGTCTAATGCATCTGCAAAATGTATCAACCCATGTCAGCCTGCAGAGTCTGCGCAGGCTGACATGGATCGAAACTTTTTGCTTTGTATCAATTTTCTGCATGCCCAGGGACCCTTCTACTTCATGATTCAGTGGTTTGGAAGACTAAGTATGTTAAATGGATCCAAAATTATATAATGATTTGCTTGATCCAATGTATCATGGAGATGTACTAAACTCCCTTTTGCCAGAGCATGGCTCATATATAGATGTGAAACTTTATGGTATAGTATAGATTAAAAAGTACCTTCTGGAACACTTTTACTCTTTACCACACGGCAAAATTTTAGACCTGTCCAAAATGAAATTATTTGCAAAACACCAACTACATATGGCTCAAAAGATGGAATTTGTTTTGGAAAGGGTAGAAAACATTGCAGGAAAATGAGAAAATGCTGATTACTATTTACCCCTTACCTGAGTTTTAATCACCCTGTACAAGAAGGTATTTGAAAACATTTTGGGAAAAGGAGAAAATGTTACTAACCAGTATCTTCTTCATTTTCCCAAATGTTTTCTACCCTTTCAAAGACAAATTCCAACATTTCAGCCACATTTAATTTGTCATCTGCAGATGCTTTCAATTTGCAATTTCTAAGTGTCACACTTAAACAGCACTGTTACTATGTATACAATGTACATGTATATCATTTAATTTAATCTAGTGTGTTGAAAATGCATAGAAATTCAACTGTGGATGTTGCTTTTTGCTGTCACTTTCAATGTACCATAAAAATGCTTCTTTCCTTCATACTTCTATAGAAGGAGTTGCTTGATGAATGTGTGTATCAAATGTCTCTCCATCAATGGGAGCAAATAAGATGCTTTCAAATCGACCTAATATGTTATTGTTGGAGACTGTTATGAGCAGACTCCTAAATGCTTTGCATAAATAGCAGTTTGGTTCACATGCAAGTTTATTATCCTAGTGAATCGATTCATTCAATATGCAATATATTCAGTGTGTTTGCATCATGCTGTGCTGTAGGTCATACTATAATATCAAATGTTTCATAACTTTTAACTTTAACTAAAAGCCTACTATGAGAATCATGTGGTATTTTTTTACAGACAGTGTAAAATAGAATCAGACTTCACAGACTTTACAAAACAATTCTAAGTTTTGATGACCCTGTGGAAGAGCGCTTTTGAAAACAAAGTGGGAAAAGGAGAAAATGCTGACAACCAGCATTTCCCTTTTTCCCACAATGTTTTCTATCCTTTTCAAGACAAATACCATAGTTTGAGCCACATTTGATTTCTCGTCTGCAAATGCTTTGAATTTACAAAAGTCCAGTATTTTGTCGTTTAGGAAAGGAATCAGTCTTGGAACAGGCTTGAGTTGCTATTACAACAGTGTAGTTCATGATCAGACTGCACATTCTGATCTTGAAAGAACTCTGTCTGCTTCTTTGTTTCATATTCTGAACATGACAATAGTTCAACTCTTTATCCTGGTTAAAAAAGGGCCATTTCATTAACCCATAAAGTTTCTTTCACACTTACGATCACTTTTGCAGCCAGAATAGATCAAAAACAGACTGCACAAAACATGCAGTCTGATCTTTAATCTGCACCATCTGCTTTGCTAAGACACCCCAGACAAAACCAATCTTGACCGTGCATTTATCTGAGTCTTATTTCTAAATTCAAAATGGTTTTTTTGGGGGATTTCTTCAGTGCTCTATAGGTTAACTCTTTATTACACAATCCCAAGTTTTAACCACCCTGTGAAAGAGGCCATTTCAAAACATTGTGGGAAAAGGAGAAAATGCTGGTAACCAGCTTTTTTTCCTTTTCCCACAATGTTTTCTATCCTATCAAAGACAGATTTCATCATTCGAGCCACATTTAAATTGTGGTATGCAAGTATACAAATGCTTTTAATTAAGACAAGTCTACACTGTTGTCATGTAAAGAGTGAATATAGTGCTTTAACCCTTTCCCAAACGATAAATTTTAGACTGGTCCAATTTGAAAGAGTTTGCAGACGACAATTTTAAATTTGATGAAAATGACAGAAAGTTCTCCAAAAGGGTAGAAAACACTGTGGGAAAAGGAGAAATTGCTCGTTACGAGCAATTTCTCCTTTTCCCACAGTGTTTTCAAAAGACTTGTACTGCAGACACATGAAAACCAGGGCTTGTTTGGGAAAGGGTTAAGAGTTAATGGTTTCAGAGCAGACTCTAGAATAACCCCACAGAATAGACCAAAACTGACAACATATTACTTTACCTTCATCTTCAACATGCCCATTGTCATTTGAAACAAGACTGTTGATCCGTCATAGAAAAACAGATCCCAGATTCGCAGTAAGACCTTCATGTGTACAACACTAGCAAACAGTGTTAGAAACCAGTGTAAACTGATCAGGGAAAGCTCTGTAAAAGATGCAACAAACCAAGCTTGTTTTAGACTCACACCATGCACAGATTTAGTAATCAAAGCTGTGAAATTTTTAGTATTAGATCATCACATCACACAGAGAGTATTTTGTCTATGATGCATAGCATTCTTGTTCATTCTTTAAGTGCTAGATAAATGTACAAATAAGTAGACAAAAAAACTATATTGTTCAGAGTAAAACTGTTGCCATGAAATTTCTTCAACAATTTCATACCATAGTGCATTGACTTTCAATTTCCATGTGTCAACTTAAAAGGTACAAAAAAATCACTTAATTCAACAATTTTGGACAGTAGGAAAATGATCTTTATATATAACTGGTTAACGGTTTACAAGTACAAGTTTGTGACACTAACCTGATTGACAGTGTCAATTCAACCAATTACAGTTTAGATTCTACATATTAGCAGTGAAAGGCTTACCATTATACTTCAATATTAATCCTTAAAGCACCTTTCACGACATTAGTTGCCTCTGCAGCCAGTGTAGATCAAGATCAGGCAGCACAATATGTGCAGCCTGATCTTTGATTTACACTGTCCACTTTGCTGAAAAGCTGTAGACAAAAGCAACCATGAAATTGCAATTATTTGGGACATATATCTAGGATAAAAATGTCTGATAGATGTATTCCGCACTCTAAGGGTAAATACAGCCATAAAACACTCTCTTTTGCCCACAACAGTGATTCCCCATTTCCGAAAAGTCTACCAGAACAAGATTTTATCACCAGAAAATCATTTTGGAAGATCGTCATTAAGATTTTCTGATGGACACAAACCAAAATGGTCTAGTACAAATCCTGCAAATGTGTATTTTGTATTTTTATGCATCATTATATGCTTATCAAAATGGGTGTTCTTATCTTTACTTTCTGTGGGCTAAATCTCATCTGCAAATAATGGAGCCCTGCTCTAGCAAAAGAAGGCTTAAGGCATCTCCATGAAGCATTATAACAGGCAAGTCATCATGTAATTATGGATCTATAAAATACATTTTGTCTCACAACCGGCTGAATCCTGTGGTAGAATGGTCCTTGGACATGCAGAAAATGCTGACCTGGGTTGATACTTTTTGCAGATGCAGTAAACTCTCTTTTCACAGAGCATGGCTAAAATGTGTTTTCTGTCAGAAAGTGTTGCATTATTCTGTCCTCAATGACTAGCAGCATTTTTGTTTGTAAAAACACTAAAGTCAGGAAATTTTCCATATATGGAGAACGGTCGCATGATCATGCATGCAAAGCAAAGTCTCATGAGTAGAATTGAGCCTCTTTCTACAGCACTGGTTAACTCTTTACAATACTATAAAATTTCACTCATCCAAATTAAAAGCATATGCTAGTATGCAGACGACAAATTACATGTGGCTCAAATTATGAGACTTTCTTTGAAAAGGTAGACAACTTTGTGGGGAAAGGAGAAAATGCTGGTTACCAGCACTGTTTTCAAAGGCCTCTTTCTAAAGGTTGTTAAAACTCAGGATTGTATGGTAAAGGGTCAAATCAAGTACACACAGTCAGTAAAGCACAATTGGTAGCTTCTGCGTAACTTTTATCTTAAAACCATTATGTTTGAAATACATGATCAGACATTTCTGAGCATAGAAAGTAAAAAATTACCATTTTAGTGTATAAAATTTGAAACCACTTTACACTTTTCATCCAAATTCTATTTCTAAATTATTAGGGTATTTCCTAATAAATTCTTAAAAGATATTTCTATTCCAAGCTTTGTTGTATGTACCTTATGCATGACAAAAAAGCAGAGAAATGGACTACTGATTACAATATGAACAAGTATGTATTAGTCTGTATGAAGTCTTTTCCATGCACCTACAACATGCTACATAGGGCTGAGATGCTAACCAACAGTAATGAAGTATGCAGCAGACCTCCAGGTAAAAGGGAGTGATAGTATTCTAACTCCATTATTTCTCTTCCAAACCCTATGTTGTGGGTACCCATTAGAACGGTCTCGATGAGACGATTCTAATGAGTACCCATAACATACGGTTTAGTGCAGAGTGATTAATACATTCAATTTTGAAATCAAAATCACTACCTCTATCTGGAGCTCTAATGCATGTATCATTTTTCTAACTGTTTAAATCTTATGTTTCATTCAAAATGCAGGAACAATTAACAATCTATTATGTAATACTATAGCTACTCTTTGATTTACTGATCTAAAGAGGAGACAGCTCCAAATCATTTCCTTGTTTGAAACTAATTCTTATGGGTCACCTGTAAGGCATGCACAAGAATACATCAGTATCAGGTAACAGGCTAGTCCGATAAACTGCAGTGATGTACTGACAGCTTACAATGTGCAGAAAACCTGTTTTCGTGTAGAAAAAAACTGCTTTCGAGAACACTCTGGCATAGCAGATATGCTTGTAACTATCCGTTTTTTATAAGCAATGGTGCTTTCCCAAGTGCTCATGCACAGTAATGTATTTCATATTTGTTTTCCTTAATTTAACCCTTTACCGCACAATGCTGCCTTTTAACGACCCTGAGAAAGAAGCCTTTTGAAAACATTGCGGGAAAAGGAGAAAATGCTGGTAACCAGCATTTTCTCCTTTTCCCACAATGTTTACTACCCTATCAAAAAAATGGCACCATTTGAGCCACAATGAAATTGTTTTCTGCAAGTGCTTTTAAATTCGGACAAAACTTTGTCGTCTAGTAAAGGGTTAAGGCATAGGCCACTGAAATTCCATCGCTCTATCACGGGATAACGAAATTTTCCCTAGCGGACACCTTTACTATGAATAAGACATTGGCGACTGCCTCTATATCATATATAGTAACGCTGCACACCTTGTCTTATTATATATACAATACAGAGGCAGTCGCCAATATGCTATTTATAGTAACAGTGTAAATAAAAATTTGAGTATCCCATGTTTTACAGGCGATGCACCTATGTGCATAAGTGTTCAATGATCGACCAAGGAAAATTTTAGTGTTCCATGATAGACCAATGGAGTTTCAAAGACCTGTGGTTAAAGGGTTGCTGTTGAAGTCATCTGCCTTTGTTCTTACACATAGTGAGCTAATACTGGTAAATCTCTTACCTATATCATGTTCTTTCAGAACAAGGTCAGTGTCCGGCAAGTAGCTAGTGATGAGGTGACGTAGGACACGCTGGTCCGCCTGAAATACATTTATCTGATTGATGGCTGAACCCTTTACAAACACTAAATTTTCACTCCTGTACGTTACCAAAAATATATAGAGGATATTTTTTTTTTGGTGAAAGATCGAAATTTATTTCATCTAGTGAACATCATCAGTAATATTTTCACAAGTGAAAATGATACCGATGATTTTCACAACATGAAATAAATTTAGATCTTTCATCAAAATCCAGTACAGTTGTTTCCGGTAATTCCCTGTGGCATACACCCTCACATAACAATGCATTACAGTATTACGTAAAGCGCAAGAAATACAGAATAAATTAGCGTAAATTACATCATATTTCCCTCTATTTGAACGGCACGCGCTGTTTATCTAGTGTGTGGGAACTTTGTGCCTTCAATTGAAGGGTTAGAAAATATGAAATCGGTATTTTCACTGGTTGTAACCATGAAATAACAAACCATAATCCACCATTACTTCTCGATAAAATACCAAAAAGCATGAAATAAAATATGGTTTTTTTTTTCATCCCTACACTGTGGTCAAAACAGCCTTGACCTTGTCACATGTAGGTTTTGTTCACAAACTGAAGTATATTGATTGATTGTATTGTGTTTAATGCCGTTTTCAACATTATTTCACTTATAACGCAGCGGCCAATGCACCTATCCATGCTTTCACGGACTTTCTTTTTGACCAGTACTTCGCACAATATTCTTTCCAAGCCACGGGCTACTTTCCCACATAGCCATTGTCGAAACAATGGTCAGTGGTGAGAGAGGAATGAATCCTGTCACAATGACTATCATCAATCCTCGGAAAGAAATTGGCCGAGCTGGGGATCAAACCAGTGACCTCCTGTTCTTAAGTCCTGTAGACTACCGACTGAGCTACAGGGCTTGGCTGAAGTACACGTAAATGAGTCAAGCTCTATGAAATGGAGGTTTAATGTATATGCAAAAAGTATCAACCCATGTCATCCTGCGCAGACCATACAGGCTGACCTGAGTTCCAACTTTTTGCTATTTGTGAATTTTCTGTATCAGGGAGATGCATTAAACCCCTTCTTCCCAGCACACAGCTCATACAATTAACAAGTTTCTTTTTTCTCTTTTTCCAAGCATAGGGATGTGTTAATCCTTTACCAAACAACAAAAATTTAGACTTGTCCAAATTCAGAGCACTTGCAGACGACAATGTCAATGTTGCTCAAATGATATGATTTTTCTCTGATTGGGTAGAAAACATTGTGGGAAAAGGAGGAAATGCTGCTTACCAGCATTTTCTCCTTTTCCCACAATGTTTTCAAAAGGCTTCCCCCTTAGGGTCGTTAAAAGTAGGGATTGTGTGGTAAAGGGTTAAACCCTCTTTCCACAAAGCATGGCTCATGTATGATCCATACTCTGTGAAAAGGGGACTTAATGCATCTGTGAAAAGTATCAACCCAGGTCAGCCTGCGCAGACTGCGCAGGCTCACCTGGGCTGAAACTTTTCGCGATTAGTCAATTTTCTGTATGTCAACGGACAATTCCTCATGATTAAGTCGGTTGTTGAAAAAAGTGGCTACTATGGATCTATAATTATGTGATGGCTTGATTGGTATCATGGATCGTGGAAGTGTATTAAGCCCCTTTTTGCCAGAGCATGGCTCATATGTATTATAGAAGCAGTGTAGGAGTTGAATACAAAATGATAAGAACATCATGACTGTGTTTTACCTGTATCCCCAGTAATGTGCTGGAATAGTAAGAGGCAGGTAAGAGGTCATCTATAATAGCACACATCATCCAGAAAGTGTCCTCTTCTTCCAGGAACAACAACAGTGATGCTGCTATCTGTACACATTGTTGACAAAAACAAATATATATGCTGTGCTCTGTGAAAGGGGGCTTAATGCATCTGCGAAAAACTATCAAGTTGGTCAGCCTGCACAGGCTGACCTGGACTGAAACTTTTCGCTACAAAAAGTATCAACCCTGGTCATCCTGAGCGGTCCCCACAGGCTGACCTGGAGAAAAGTATTGCTATTTGTGAATTGTCTGCATTTCCATGGACCATTCTACCTTATGATTCAGTTGGTTGTTCAACAAAATGGGTTTTTATGGATCCATAATTATGTGATGACTTTCTTGGTATAATGCATTATGGTGATGCATTAAACAGCTTAAAACCCCTTTTGCCAGACTGCTGCTCAAATCTTTGATCAAGAATTTCACAAAATCAAATTTATAAATTCGAAAGTAAAACAATATCTGATTGGCTAAACCAAATGGTTTAGCCAATCAGGAATTGTGTTATTTTCAAATGTAGAAAATCCCAGTTATAAAGACTAAGAATATTCTTAAGAATGGTTGGTGAATATGGACCCAGATGTCTTCTCCACATTGAAATTAGTATCATTAGATGCCAAATCAAATAAACTCCTTTACTTTTGTTGATTAACTTTATTACTTCCTTAACCCTTTATCAGATTACAAAAAAGTAGACTTGTCCAAATTGAAAGCATTTGCAGACAACAATTTAAATGTGGCTTAAATGGTTTGATGGGGTAGAAAACATTGTGGGAAAAGGAGAAAATGCTGGTTACCAGCATTTTCTCCTTTTCCTACAATGCTTTCAAAAGGCTTCTTTTCAGAGTCATTAAAACTCAAGAAATAACTGGTAAGAGATTAAACGAACTTTCATCAGAGGTTTTCAAAAAAATCCTGGTAAAATAATTCAGCATGAATCATGGTTTGATACAAGAGTACATGGTGAAAACATGCTTGCAATAAAAGAATTAAAATCCATGAGCAAAACACTCCTTTATCACAATGTTTTCAAAAGTCATCACCAGCCTGGCAAGAAAGTTGTGTGCAAGAGGTTATAAGTTCAGCATGGTGAAACTTCTTGACAAAATCACTTACCACCCCAGTGCCCTGACAGTACCCAATGTCTGGGAAAAGCCATGCAAGTCCCCTCAATATTCTTCGTAATCTGGGTATGCCTGTACTGTGTATATTGCAGTAACAGGCATTGCTTGGCATGGTTCTTAGTAAATCCTGAAAGTACAGAAAAATTGTGTCACTGAATGTAATACAAAAATGATAGTAAAAACCTGCGACAAAACATTCTGCAAGGTTGCTACAAAAAAAAACAAAAAAAACCACTAATCCTTTACTGCATCGGCACTTTAAAGTTATAATGAATAAAAAATTTTTGTCAACTGACATGCAGAAAATTAACCAAATAGCCCTGGCTGACATGGCTCAATACTATTTGCAGATGCATTGAAATCCCTCTTCAAAGAGCATGACTCATATGTAAAGTTGTCTGCTTCAAGGAGGCAATGACTGATGATCAACTTTACTCTGTCACCTTTTCAATCTGTTTGGATGTCATCAAAAGGTCATTGGAGCTAGCCTTCACAATATCCTTGTATGTCAGATCTGATTTCCGCTTTTTCTCCAATGCTCCTGAGAGGCGCATCCACAACTGTGGTCGCAGCGAATGTGGAATTCCAACTTTCACCATCTGCCGAAGTTTCTCAGTTCTCTGGAATCGACTGTCAACCTTTTATGTGATAATAAAAATAGCCGTTATTATTTTTGAGAAAGTAATCTGAGAAACTCTACGTTTAGCATGATTATTTTGTGAACAATGTGGATAGTGAACAGTGAGGAACAAGATCAAGCTACATTCTGATCATGGCTATACACTCTTTCATAAAAATTTTTCGATGACAAATTAACCCTTTACCACACAGTCCCAAGTTTTACCAACCATCAGTAAAGAGGCTTTTGAAAACATTGTTGGAAAAGGAGAAAATGCTGGTAATCAGCATTTCCTCCTTTTACCACCATGTTTTCTACCCTTTCATTGACAAATCACACAATTTTCACGACATTTATCTTGCCATCTGCAAGTACTGTCTAACTGGACCAGTCACAGAATGTAACAATATAGTTTCTTTACCCTTAAAGACCAAACTACGTTTAGTAGTATTTATCAGTGTTTTACAAGAATCTTTGATTCACAGAAAAAAAAAACAGCAACACATGCAGGTACCAGTGCTTGGTTGCAATTGCTTTTTGTGAAAATTCTAAGTCAAAACGGGGGGGCATAACTGTGTCAAAAATGTTTTGACAGTTACCTGTCCCTGCTATAAAAGTTCCCCTTTTCATAGTTAACCCTTTATCACACAAAACAATTTTAGACTGATCCAGATTGAAAGCATTTGCAGAGAACAAATTAAATGTGGCTCAAATGATGGGATTTGTCTCTGAAAGGTCAGAAAAGACTGTGGGAAAAGGAGAAAATGCTGGTGACCAGCATTTTCTTTTTTCCCACAATGTTTTCAAAAGGCCTATTTCTTGGGGGTCGTTAAAAGTCCTGATTGTGTGGTTAAGGTTAACAAGTACAATAGACCAAGTTTGATATAAATATCTTCAGTAATAACTTATGACAGAGTTATTATAAAATGTCTCAGTTTTTGAATATGTCAAAGTTTTTGCACTATGCAAGCAAAGACGATGCAGGCGATTCCAGGGCTGTGACAGTACCTCCTTCGAAAACAGCCAAGCTAAAAATAAATTTGACCCTTTCAAAGTAATGGAGAGAACAATTCTAAAGTAAAATCAATATCTGGAAAACAAAATCATAATCTGGAAAAGTGACTTGTTTAATGCTTACTTTATCCCAGGTCAGATCTTCTACCTCCTCATTGTGAGTAAACTCTAAATATGCAATCCATTTCAATCGATGCTGTGGATCTTCTATGAAAGGTGTACTCAGTAATTTACTGGAATTCTCTTCTGGACCATCTGTAAGCAATCATATTTCATCTTCAAGTCTGTTATCAGCAACAAAATTTTGGACTGGTCCAAATTGAAAGTATTTGCAGTCAACAGGTTAAAAAGTGGCTCAAAAACTGCAATTGCCTTTGGAAGGGTAGAGTACATTGTCTGAATAGGAGAAAATGCTGGTTACCAACATTTTATCCCTTTCCTATGTTTTCAAAAACCTTCTTTGTCAAGGTCATTAAAACTCAGGATTGTGTGGTAAAGGGTTAGGTCTTAACTCCCAACAAACAATCCCAACTTTAAACTACCCTGAAAACATTGTGGGAAAGGACAAAATGCTGGTTACCAGCATTTTCTCCTTTTCCAACAATGTTTTCTACCCTGTCTTTGACAGAAATCATCAACTGAGTCACATCAATTTTTCGTTTGCAAATGCTTTCAGTTTGGTCAAATCCAAAATTTTATCGTTTGGTAAAGGGTTAACCAGACAACATTTGAGACTCATCCAAATTTAAAGCATTCGTAGATGATGAATTCAGCGTGGCTCAAAAGATGGGACATGTCTTTGAAAAGGTAGGAAATATAGTGTGAAAAGTATCAAATACACAAATGCATTTTCTTCTTTTCCTGCAATGAATTCAGAAGACTTTCCATCTGGGTCGTTAAAACAAAAAAAAATAAATAAATAAAAATAAAATAAAATAAAGGATTATCAATCTGTTGCAACAGTGGACATTTATACTCTTGCTAACCACACAGTGCATCATTTATAAACAAGAGGGCCATGATGGCCCTGGATCGCTCACCTGAGTCAATAGGCGAAATTTCACTGCAGGGTCATAATGACTCAATTCAGAACTCATCTGAGATATTATTCAGACAAACATTCTGACCAATTGTCAGGTCAACTGAGCTGAAAATGTGGCCTCCGGAGTGTCCATAATGTATTTCTTCAAACTGACCTAGTGACCTAGTTTATGACCCTATGTGACCATATTTCAAACTCATCCGAGATATTATAAAGACAAACGCGCTGACCAATTTTCTGGGCAATTGAGCAAGAATTGTGGCCACTAGAGCGCCCACAAGATATTTCTTTAAATCTGACCTAGTGACCTAGTTTATGACCCTATGTGACCCAATTTTGAACTCATCCAAGATTTTATCAGGACAAACATGCTGATCAATTTTCAGGTCAACTGTGTAAGAATTGCAACCTCTACAGCGCTCACAAAAAATTTCTTTTAGTTGACCTAGTGACCTAGTTTATGACCCAAGGTGACCAAAATTCAAACTCATCTGAAATTCCATCAAGAAAAACATTCTGACCAATTTTTAAGTCAATTCAGCAATAAATGTGGCCTCCAAAGTGCCCACAAGGTATTTCTTTAATTTGACCTTGTGACCTAGTTTATGACCCAAGGTATCCCAAATTCAAACTCATCCGATATTTTATTTAGACAAAGATTCTGACCAAATTTCAAGACAACTAAGCAATAAATGTGGCCTCTAGACTGCCCACAAGGTATTTCTTAAATTTGACCTAGTAACTTAGATTATGTCCCCTGGTGACCCAATTTTGAAGTTATCCAGGATTTCATCAAGACAAACATTCTGACCAATTTTCGGGTCAATTGAGCAATAAATGTGGCCTCTAGAGTGCCCACAAGGTATTTCTTTAATTTGACCAAGTGACCTAGTTTATGACCCCAACTCATCTGAGATTTAATTAAGACAAACATTCTGACCAATTTTCAAGTCAATTGAGCAAACAATGTGGCCTCTGGAATGTCCACATGGTATTTCTTTGATTCTACCTAGTGACCTAGTTTAAGACCCCAGGTGACCCAATTTTAAACTCATCCGAGATTTAATTAAGACAACATTCTGACCAATTTTCAAGTCAATTGAGCAAAAAATGTGGCCTCTAGAGTGCCCACAAGGTATTTCTTTAATTTGACCTGGTGACCTACTTTATGACCCCAGATGACCCAATTTCAGAGTCATCTGAGATTTAATTAAGACAAATATTCTGACCAATTTTCAAGTCAATTGAGCGAAAAATGTGGCTTGTAGAGTGCCCACAACGTATTTCTTTAATTTGACCTAGTGACCTAGTTTTTGACCCCACATGACCCAATTTCAGATTCATCCGAGTGTTTATCAAGACAAATATTCTGACAAAGTTTCATGAGTATCGAACTGAAAATGTATCCTCTAGAGCGCACACAAGGTTTTCCTAAAATTTGATCTGGTGACTTAGTTTTTGAACTGAGGCGACCCAGTTTCAGACTCTTCCAAGATATCATCAAGACAAAGATTCTGATTCAGTTTCATTAGTATGGGACTGAAAATGTGGCCTATAGAGCGCACACAAGGTTTTTCTAAGATTTGATCTAGTGACCTAGTTTTTGACCCCACATGATCCAATTTCAAACTCGTCCGAGATTTTATCAAGACAAACATTCTGACCAAGTTTTAAAAGTATCTGACTGAAAATGTGGCCTCTACAACCCACACAAGGTTTTTCTAAGATTTGACCAAATGACCTAGTTTTTCACCCCATATGACCCTATTTCGAACTTGTTCGAGAATTTATCAAGACAAACATTCTGACCAAGTTTTACAAGTATCTGACTGAAAATGTGGTCTATAGAGCGCACACAAGGTTGTTTTCTAAGATTTGACCTAGTGACCTAGTTTTTGACCCCACATGACCCAATTTCAAACTCGACTAAGATTTTATCAAGACAAACATTCTGACCAAGTTTCACAAGTATCTGACTGAAAATGTGGCCTGTACAGCCCACACAAGGTTTTTCTAAGATTTGACCTAGTGACCTAGTTCTTTGACCCCACAGTAACCCAATTTCAAGCTCGTCCGAGATTTTATCAATACAAACATTCTGACCAAGTTTCATGAGGATCGGACTGAAAATGTGGCCTCTACAGCATACACAAGGTAAAAAGTCGACGACGCACGATACATGACGCACACCGCACAACGGACGCCGGACACAGCATGATCACAATAGCTCACCATAAGCACTTTGTGCTCAGGTGAGCTAAAAATTAAAAAATTAGTTTGCCTGTCAAACACTGACAAATAAAAATCTGTTTATACACTCACAATTTTTGCTATTCAGATATGCTTTGAATAAAACTGAATTATACCTTCTTCCTCCACTTTAAACCCAAACTCATCATATCTGTAATCCAACTGGCCATTGGAATCTTCAGGCTGTAATTACCAAAAAGAATAAGTGAATAAGACAAATGCATAATTACTATCAAGGCATATGCAAATTTTGGTTTAGACCGGCCCAAATAGCTCAGGTTGAAGAGCATGACACTTGTGACTGTCAAATCTTGGGCCACTTGAGGTTGTGGGTTCAACCCAAACGGCTGGCCACATAAAATTACGAGTTGTCTTTCAGATGAGGTGTCAAATTTACGTCCCATGTTATGGTGCTATGCTCTGAGTATGTTAAAGAACTAAGAGTAATTTAGGATGGGTTTGTCCTGTATCCTGCACTATCCCTCGTAATAAAATTAAGTCTTCTGTGGGTGACATCCATATGGGCAAATACTGGTGACAAAACAGATGTGGCTTTAATGTTGGAGTTTTGTTTTTTGGAGGTTGAAAACATTATGGCAAAAGGGGAAAATGTTGTTTACCAGCATTTTCTCCATTTACTGCAATGTTTACAAAGCCTTCTTCTCCAGGGTCTTTCAAGCACTAATTGTATAGCAATGACTAAAGAGTTCCTTTTCCCACAGTCTGTTCAAAAGCCTCTAATAGAGCTCCAGGTAAGAGGGAGTGATGGTATTCTAAATCCATTATTCCTCTTCCAAACCCCATGTTGTGTGTACTCATTAGAATCATCTTGAGACAATTCTAATAAGTACCCATAACATAGTGTTAGGTAGAATTTTCAGTTTTGAAAACAAAATCACTCCCTCAATGTGCAGCTCTGCTTCTAGGTTATTAAAATACAATGTATGTGATAAAAACTTAAGGTCCTAAACTGGAGAGAAAAGACATAAATAATACTATTACCTCTCTTCTAAACATAGAAATAAACTTGTCTGCAAGAAGAGACACCATCTAATATCTACACTCACAGTACTGACATCATGAATGTGACCAAATTATACTATTTATCATTACCAACCATATTATTTTGACAAATGGTAACACTGGTGTGAACTTGATCCTTTACCTCACAGTAAATATTTAAACTTGTTTATATTGCAGGAATTTACAGAAAACAATTCAAATGTTTTTTGAAATGATAGGTTTTGTCTTTGAAAAGGTAGAAACACTGTGGGAAAAGGAGAAAATTTTCTCCTTTTCCCACATATTTTTCAAAAGCCTTCTTTTCTAGGACCATTTAAACTTGGGATTGTGCAGTAAAGGATTAAATACATTTTTGGTACTATAAACAGTGTGACTGGACAAAAATATTCTTCTTACTGGATTGACCACTTTTAACATAATATCTTGGGGCCACATGGAAGGTGTAAGCGCAGAAAATGGCCCTCCAGGAGTTGGACTAAATTCTGACGACCCTGAGTATGGTGAGGAAGCAGATATACTGATAGCTTCTCCTGTTGCTTCAGCATCTTCTTCATCTTCGGACAATGTCTCAACTGCAATGGATGTGAAAAATAAATTAGCAAAATCAAAGCTACTGTTTGTAAAAAGCGCAACAAAATAAACATTTCCCTGATGAGCGATTTTATTTAAACCAATGAAGAGATAAAACTTTAATATTAAGACAGTTTCGCTTCACCAGATTGTCTTTATTTCTTTTTTGAAATGAAATATTAAATATCAAGATCTATGCTAAGTGTTACGGTAAGCCACGATTTGACAGCTTATCGTGGGTGGCAGTAATTCTCCGCAACATACTGTTCCAAATAGTGCACAAACTACAGAGAATGCATAACTTTTTCACACCTGTAGTCGCATTTGCGCTGTAGCCTTCACTGGATCTTGTTCCGAAAACTGTCTTGGCGATTTCCATTCTATCAAAAATGATTGTTTATCTACTTCTACATCATCGTGTTTCGCTTTCATTGATTGTTTATTGATGTCAACTGCGCGTATTGACATTGGATGCTGAGAGAGTCAGAGAATGATGTTAGATACTGTCTTGTACATGTAATAACCTGAAACGACTGAAGCAAAGTTTTAGTAGCGAGAAAAAAATATCTTCTACATATAAACTTTCCTTGGTTAAATAAAATAAGTAACATTATTCAAAGATTTATTTTGCCTTTCGCACGAATCTACTCCCACACACATGTAAATCGGTTTCATTCATTCGGCTATCACGAATGTGTTCCATACAATAATTTTCAGATAAAACTTTCAAAACATTGCGGTTTTTTCATGGAACTATTTTTGTAGACGTCAGACAATCAAAGTACCGATTCAGCTGAGACCCTCGGGAAACAGCGGTTTATGGGAATATTATCATCCCACTCGTTAATTAAATTACCCCTCACCACATGGCCAAATTTTAGACTCGTCCATACTGAAAGCATTCGTAGGCGAAAAATCAAAAGCGTTTCAAGTGTTAGGATTTGTCTGTGAAAGTACAGAAAACACTGGGAGCAAAGGGAGAAAATGCTGGTTACCAGCATTTTTTCCTTTTCTCATATTGTTTTCAAAGGGCATCCTTCTCATGGTCGTTGTGTGGTAAAGGGTTAATTCTTGTTCCCTCCATCCACCGATATTGAAAAGCTAAACTGATGTCGATTGTTCAATAAACGGCTGTCAAAAGACACCTTCGCGTCAACTGCCTGATAATTAAAGTACGAAAATCAAAACGCAATTAAGATTATTGGGTAAATTGGTGACAATTGGGATCATTTCTTAATTCCGCTTTTAAAAATCAACGTGTGAAAAAAGAAAATAATTCATATACACGAGTATATAACTTGAGTGGAAATATGCCTTGTCGTATACATGTATCCCACTATTTTTTTTTTTAAATTTTCACATTCCATTTTTTTCTGGGTACACAGTCATGTATCTTTTGTTTTTACTCTTTCTTGATGGAAGAAAAGTTTGTAAAAGGCCTGTACCCTTTTTTTTTTCGGGAACATTTTGATATTCCTAAATGAAAAAATTTACGATTGTTGCAACACGTGGAACTGATCAGCTGATAGAATCCTTTCAGACAGTTACATAAAGGGTTTGAAAGGATAAGGTTCCTACTAAAAATCAACAACAGTTAACATTTCACAATTCCTTTATTAGAAAAGTTTATCTATCGTTCAAGAGTAGGGTAGACATGGAAATTTGTTTCTACTGCTCTACCGCTGTATACATACATATATTGGAGCGCAAATGATCTATATACAGAGTCCCTGTTTTATGTAAATGTGCACAAAATAAACAAGAAATACAAGCTTTCTCTCTGAATACGAACGAAAACTCAAATGATAAGATTATCAATTCATCAACAAAAACGGATTAATTGTTGATATTGGTGCTACCAATGATCTCAACAATTGAAAAAAAAAAACTTTGCAAAAGCCCGAAAACGAAATGTTACGAATTACCCCGTTCGAGTTAAAGCGGGAACCATATTATACTTAGTAACCAAACGGACTATGTTTATTTTGTATTATGAAAATGCAATGTATTTATGCTTTTATCAATTAAAATTATCCGCCCCATAGCTTTCAGAACATCTTTCAATATTTCTAAGAGGATGAAATAGTATACCTAAAGTGAGAACGCTGGTTAAAAGTCGTTAAAATTTACGAACTATTTTTCTTAAGCAGGTGTTATGCGGAAGTAGTTGTATATATTTAGTATGTTGCTCGGTCGAAAATACAATGAATCTGTGAGTTAACAAGTTCAGGATTTTTAACAGAGTTTTTTGTGATATATAAAAACAGGATGTCATCAGAAACGGTAGCGAAAGCAGTTGGAAAGAAATTGTGAGTATTTTGGGAATAAATTTGTCGCTTTTTAGTGAAATAGAGACAAGGTTGATTTCTTAATTCTCAGCCAAGTAAACTCAGTACAGTGGCATGCTGGAAGGTAGTCCAAAATTTAGACGTATACATGCTTATTTACCTTTCAACATTTATCATCGGACATTTCACATTTGATTTTTCTTATTGCATGTAACGTCTAAACGGGTCCCATTCAGTTCTATGTAGCAAATCCGATCTCTCTAAAACCAGTATTATAAAAAAAGAGAACTTCATTTACCTGTAGGAAGAACTTTTTTTGAAAATATTCAGCCGTGTCTTGATAAATAATGGGCAGATTCATTCAGAATTCAATAAAATCACTCGCAAGTTGGATTGCCGACAGAGTCGCCGCCATGTTTTTCAGTCATGCAGACGGTCGCATAACAAATAAGAATCGACTTTAAGTTTATGAACGAAATCTGTTACAACAATCAAACAAGACCGAAGCGAACAAAATTTCGTTTTAAAAAAAGACATAATACCATTCTGTAAGTTGCATTGACCCGCACATGACGGTTCATTCGGAACAATCATATCTCTTCCACGGCAATTCATAACAAAACAGAGTGGTGTTGAATCGGAATGGATTTAGCTCATAAATAGGCAAGTTTTGGACAAATATCCTTTTTCAATCGAGAAATTATTCATTTATCTTACTTCTGATGTATATTTTATTGAACAAGTTCACTTGAAAGTATCCAAATTTGCTGTTCAAACAGCGACAAAATTCGATGTCGGAGTTTGCTAAAGGAAACTATGAAGGAGCCGATAAGACCCTACGTACACGATGAATGTCAGAATGAAAAATAACGTACGTAGGGGCTTATAAATAGGACTAGCTGGAAGGGTGTTTACTCCTAATTCGGGGTAGCTGTTATATCAATTTTTGTGATTGCTTCTCTGCTACCCACTACGAAAAGCTCCACAATTGCAAAGAAAATATAATCATAACATCTCCCTTCAAATGGCTGTATGCAGTGTTCAAACCATTGCGCCCTAGGCCCCTTAAAGTCCAGATGGCACCAACCTATGGCCCGTCACGGTCAGGTGCACTCGACCGTGAAAGAACCATTCCAAGAATTATGGATCTTTTTGTCTATTTCTGCTTTTTCCGCTTGATAAACATAATACTGAGCTTGCCAGTGAGAATTTATTGATATCTGACAGATGTTATGGTTAACATTAAACTGGTAGCCTGTTATCAATCTTTGTATCGGACAGTTACAGGAGATACAACAGGTACCAGAAGTTACGACTCCTTGAGCTTCAGCTGATATTCATTCAAGATCGTAATGAAGCTGTTTCCTGGTATTTTGGAAGTAACAATGGTGCAAAAAAAGCACACCCCTTGAGCTCAAGTGATGAAAATAAAACGCTGCAGTAACACAAGTTTCAACCAAAATGGCTCCTGGATGATTATATCAAAGACAGTCACTATATGATAGGAAAATAAACTGTAGTTTGAGTGATCGACAGTAAAGTTAGATCCCTTTGTGATGAGATGTCAGAATTTCGAAAATCTACCATTGACAGACATATTTCTTCATTTTTTAGGTTTAAATTAATGGTGGTAATAAGGTTGCATCAATTAAAAGTGATAATTTCTGCATTGTTGCAGTTTTATCAGCATATTATTCATAGATATATGAACTGGAATAAACTTGTGAAATAAAAAGGCAAAACTTGTTAAATGAAAAGGTCAACATATCAGCCCCGTTTTTCAACATGGCCCCCTATTTCAATGTGTGTGGGCCTGATAGGCCCCCCCCCCTTACTAGCAAAGCTAGTTTGAACACTGGCTGTATGTGTCTTTATTTATGTTGCTAGTAATATTAATAAGGTCCGGGCTCAGTTATTCTTGTCTATTTGTGCATGGTAAAGAAAACCTTAATATACAGAATGTATTACATTTACATGGCACTTAAATAAATTACCAATCATTCTATGCTATTTTTTTCAATCAAAATTGAATGGACATGTGCCCGGCCTGTAAATTTTGTTGGTCTGCTTGTCATGACAAGTGAACTCTAGGTCCATCGGCCATTTTAACTGATGACAGAAAATAATGAGACTTGAAAAACAATTAAGAAATTGTGGCGAAGGTAAATTACAGAACTTAAGGAATCAATGGTTACCCTTGGTTCAATTATGACAGAAAAATTCATACATGTGTACCATAAACAGTTGTTGTACATAGACCTTGTACAGATAAATGCTTAACCCTTTACCACACAATCCCGACTTTTAACGACCTTGAGAAAGAGGCCTTTTGAAAACATTGTGGGAAAAGGAGAAAATGCTGGTAACCAGCATTTTCTCCTTTTCCCACATTGTTTTCTACTCTTCCCAAAACAAATTTTGATTTTTGATCAGGTCACATTTATTTTGTTGTCTGCAAATGCTTTCAATTTGGACTTGTCTAAAATTTGGTCGTTTAGTAAAGAGTTAAATGACTCAGACACTTTTCTGACTGTCTAAATAAATTCACTCAAACTTTAAAAAAAGAAAAAGAAACTAGTGGTTTTTTTTCTCTGTAGGATGAATGAACTCAAATGAAGGACAAGTTAGCTTTTCAACTCACTCGTTCTACAGAACGAGTTGGTCTTGAAAAAAAAAAAGAAAAAAATTAGAACTGTGATGCCTGGTGGTATGAATTTATTATTGATGTCTTTTTACAAATTAGCCATATATCAGACAAGGGTAAATTGCAATTGGATTAATTATAATCCTGTACTGAATTGCGTGCCAATGTGGATCTTTATTATTTTTTGATCAATTCATGTCCATTTGTATAGGTGATAGGCAAAATAAAGACACATGCAACCAGGTAAGATTATTACTAGTAAGATGATTAAATATCCAGAAACAGGTTAAGAAGGGTAGCTCAGTAGGTGTAGTGGAAACCAGTATAAAAAATATATGCAAAATGGCCCTACAACAGTGGGTGTAGGATGTTGAATTGTGAACCAGTTACTGCATTCTTTGTGACAGGAAAATGAGTCTAAATCTATGGTAAAACTAAGAATGTTAACTTGGTAGGCCAGAAAAAATACCCCGGTGTTTCAGGTGATCTGATCGACCCTACTCAATGGCTGTCGACCGGAAAACTTTTTTTTTTCTCAATTTTTGCCAGTTTCATGTCATATGCTTCATCCTGATCTGTTTTGTTCCATTTCAGTAAATAGTGTGACCACCAATGTCTTTCAAGCGGTAGGTCTAAAATAGCATGGGAAAATTTTCGCCCAGCCGTCAATTTCTATTTAGGCAAACGATTTCCCTTTCGTCCATTTTGCCGAAAAATTTCCAGTGCATATTTTAAGCGTAAACCCATTTTCAGACACTTGATATCAGCGTCTGCATGGTTGTCTACTTCTCCAAAATGGTGACAGCCATTCTGTCAGTCATTGTGAAAAAATGTCCCCATTTCGGGGTGGGCATTTACAAGTTAGGATCCTGTTTCAAATGCTTTGTCTAGATGCAGTATTTGGCTGCAGTATCCTGAAGTGTAATGCAGTCAAAATAACAGGACAATAGGTAGCTATCAGTGAAGTTGTGACAAGTGGGAAACTATACTTTGATAAGGACATGGTTAGATGTATTTATGGAATGAAGGGAACCCCAGCTCTACTAAATTCTTTAGCCCTTTTCCAAATAATCCTGCCTGTTTAACAACCCAGGAAAAATAGGCTTGTGAAAACATTGTGGGAATAGAAGAAAATGCTTGTAACCAGCATTTTCTCTTTTCCTACTTGTCCATCACAAACATCGCCATGGAGCAATATTTAATTTGTTGTCTGCTAATGCTTTGAATTTGGACCAGTCTAAGATTTTGTCATCTGGTAAAGGGTTGAACAGGAATGTGACAGTGATAGACATTGAGATAGGGTTCTCTTCTCTCACTGCTTGTTTTGATGATACCTTGATGATAAAGCGGAGAGTGGCTTGGAAAGAATAGTGTCCAGATTGCTATCAACTCTTTACCAAATGACAAAATTTTAGTCTTGTCCAAATTCAAAGCATTTGCAGACGATAAAATAAATTTGACTCAGAAATCGAAATTTGTTTTGGGAAGGATAGAAAACATTGTGGGAAAAGGAGAAAATCCTTGTTACCAGCATTTTCTCCTTTACCCACAATGTTTTCAAAAGGCTTCTCTCTCAGGGTCATTAAAAGTCAGGATCGTGTGGTAAAGGGTTAAAGAGATGGCTTTTAAAATCACTGAGGGAAAAGGAAGCAATGCCAGTAACCAGATTTCCTCTGTTTCTCACATTGTTTTTCTATCCTTTCAAAGAAAAATCCTATCATTTGGACCATGTTTTATACTTCATCTGTGAAATGCTTTGAATTTGGATTAATCTTACCTTTTGTAATCTGGTTAACTCTTTACCAAACGACAAAATTCTAGACTTTTTCAAATTGAAAGCATATGCAGACGACAAAATGAATGTGACTCTAAAATTGAAACTTGAAGTAGGAGGGGTAGAAAACATTGTCGGAAAAGGAGAAAATGCTGGTTATCAGCATTTTCTCCTTTTCCCACAATGTTTTTAAAAGGCTTTTTTCCCAGGGTCGTTAAAAGTCGGATTGTGTGGTAAAGGGTCAAGAGCTATAAAGGCACTTCCAGATCACTCTGTTGCAAGAGGTTTTGATGCATGTACCTTTATTTAATGACTGAATCAAAACAGTTGCCTAGAAAATAAGGCAGTCCATAATTATTAAAGTTGGAAATCTAAAGATAACAGTCATTCAAAAGAGATAAATAGGGAATAATATGAAATTTACTTGTAACTCTAACCCTTAGAGTTCTAAATCAACTCTTTACCAAACAGCGAAATGTTAGACTGGTCCAAATTCAAAGCATTTGCAGATGACATTAAATTTGGCTAAAAAGATGGTATTTGTCGGTGAAAGTGTAGAAAACTTGGTGGGAAATGGAGGAAATGTTGGTAACAAGCACTTTCTCCTTTTCCCGCAAGGTTTTCAAAAGGCTAATTCCTCAGGATAATTAAAACTTTGGATTGGTTGGTAAAGAGGTTTTGAAATGGACCTATTTAAATGTGGATAACTATACAAAATACTTTCATTACAAAGTTGTTTTGGCCAGAGTATGTAAAGAAGTAGCGGACAGTGTAGATTCGAGATCAGACTGCACAGAATGTGCAGTCTGATCTTAACCTACACTGTCTGCCTAAAAAAAAACTTTAAGTCCAGGGCTTTATGGGCTAAGATTGGCTACAGGGTTGGTAATCAACAGGTACCAGTTTTGTTTGTCTGGTATCCATAATGAATTTGCCGTACAAGCATCAATAATGGATTAGCCTATTGATTTGCTTTTCACTTTCATCCATCCCTTACACAGCCAGTTTAGTAAGGAAAGACTTCTGTAACCCTTTACAACACAATCCCGACTTTTAATGACCCTGAGGAAGAAGCCTTCTGAAAAAATTGTGGGAAAAGGAGAAAATGCTGGTAACCATGTTTTCTAACCTATCAAACAAAAATCACATCATTTGAGCCCCATTGAAATTGTCGTCTGCTAATGCTTTCAATTTGGACAGGTATAAATTTTTGTGCGGTAAAGAGTTAAGACAAACTGCAAAATCAGTTGTAGGATTCGGAATATTTTACCCTATATCTGTATGATTCTTTCAGAATAGTTTTTAGGAATATAATTAAATTTTTGTAGTAACTTTTTTTTCTTGTTTTAATCTTAACTCTTTTTATCACGTAAAACCTCCTCCAGCAGTGTATTAAATCCATGACTTATTTTTGGTAATACACTAGTGTATTATCGTCTTATCAGTTCTGGGTTTGATCAGTTCTGAGTCGTGAGCGCGTGAAGCCGGAGAAACCAGCCAGAACACATGCCGGAATTTGTGTGACTACGCCGTTTCACAGAAAAATGACGTCATGGTTGCTAAGGCATATACGCACGGAAAGCTTTTGATTTTCATGTTTAATAAAAACAAAGAAATGCATCGAAAGTCTTTTAATTCAACAAAATTGCAGAAATAGTGGGACCTATCCCCTCTAGAAACTGTTTCATACTACTTTCAGTGTAAATATCAAAGAACTATCTACTTGTGTATGTGCACATTTGAAATCAAACTACAACTGTAGCTATGACCCTGTGAATGGTGTATAGGCTAAAGATGATGATGCAGGATATATTTCGCCTGTCATTCATTTTATGTGATAAATAGAATCTTACATTCGTGTTTATGTATTATCATTTTTATCAAACTCGTTGACTAAAATGTATGTGATGCTCACCAAGGCTCGCGTCATACATTTTTAGTCAACGAGTTTGATAAAAATGATAATACATAAACACTCATGTAAGATCCTCTATTTATACCAAATGACAAAATTTAAGACAAGTCCGTGTTGAAAGTGTTTGCAGACAACAAAATAAACGTTACTCAAAAATCGAAATTTGTCTTGGGATGAGTAGAAAACATTGCGGGAAAAGGAGAAAATGCTGGTTACCACCATTTTCTCCTTTTCCCACGTTTTCAAAAGGCTTCTTCCTCAGAGTCGTTAAAAGTCGGGATTGTTTGGTAAAGGGTTAACTCTTTTTATACCAGATGACAAAATTTAAGACTTGTCCAAATTGAAAGCGTTTGCAGATGACAAATTCTTTTTGGCTAAAAACATGCATTTTGTCTTTGAAAGGCAAGAAAACATTGGGGAAAAAGAAGAAAATGCTGGTAACTAGCATTTTCTCCATTTCCCACAATATTTTCACATGCTATCTTCTTTAGGGTTGTTAAGAGTCAGGATTGTGTTGTAAAGGATTAGGAGCATAAAATGATAGGTATAGAAATCAATGAATTGTGATAATTGTTTTGTTTTCCCTCGGCATTGAACAAAATGTATGTGGCCATTATCTCCCGCTAGATGGCATTCTACAAATACACATCTATCTAATTTGGGCATCCTGGGTACAGAAGCGGAGTAATTTTTCAAAACAACAACCGTGACTTTGAATTTCAAATAAAATAAATGTTTACTCAATAAAACGCTACCTGGTGCCATTCATTCAGCTATGATCGGCTAACATGTAACCTATGCACCGACCATTTATTAAAACAGCCCATACATGCTCTGGTAATAGGCTAATAGCTTCAATATAAGCCCTACTTTTCCCCAGTATACGGGGGATGGGTGATGCGTCATATAAGACAGGTTGAATCTTCGAAGAATATGACATGCGCAGACAACGGTATGTGGCATCATGTGATGCAGTAGACATATTTTCCGATACTAAATGAGTATATTTATTGAACTCTTTACCAAACGACAAAATTTTAGACCAATCCAAATTGAAAGCAGTCGCAGACGACAAAATAAATGTGACTGAAAAATGTAAATCTGTCTTGGGAAGTGTTGAAAACATTGTGGGAAAAGGAGAAAATGCTGGTTGCCAGCATTTTCTCCTTTTCCAGCAATGTTTTCAAACGGCTTCTTTCTCAGGGCCATTAAAAGTCAGGATTGTCTGGTAAAGAGATGAGAACAGATACAGTTGTATAATATTATCTTCAGAAATAAAATTGCAACAGATAACTGATTATGTTTTAGAGATTATGTTTTAGTAGATCAATGTTTTCTAAAGGCCCTTTCCTAGGAGGTCATTAAAAGTTGGGATTGTGTGGTAAAGGGTCAAAATTTCAATACTGTTATTCACAATGAATCTTTCAATGAAAGTTTCATTTTCATGTGCTAGTATGGTAATTGACCCTAGCTGTTGATGCCCTGTATAATACCTACATAGATCTACTCTTCTTTTCCTCTTTCTGAATTATCCTCCGTAGAACACTATAGTTCACATGTACTGGTTTTAGGTTTCCTGGAAGCAATCATGGAAGGAAATAATATTATGCATGTAAATTCTGAAACTTGTTTTACAATTGGTGATAAAGTAAACAGGTCTAAATCTACATCAGTAGGCTCCTAATTTGGCACAATAAAGATTGAAGTGGGGAAAATTTACCCCTGTTCCAGACAACCAAAAATTCGACTTGTCCAAGTTGAAGGTATTTGCAGATGACAAATTTGATATGGCTCAATGTATCAAATTTGACTTTAAAAGGATAGAAAAATTGCGAGAAATAGAGAAAATGCTGGTTACCAGCATTTTCTCCATTTCCCACAATCTTTGCAAAAGTCTTATTTCTCAGAGTCGTTTCAAATCTTGATTTTGTGGTAAAGGATTTTACCACAAATACTAGGGGATATGTACAGTTTTGTAAATAAACCTGTGTTTGCTTTGATTTTCACATGGCTTTCAAACCATTATATGAGGTTCGAGTTTTAACGGGGCATTTAACCAGATTCTGTTTTGCAAGTTTTTCAAAAAATCTTACCAAAGACTGCTTATTTTCATTCCTGTACAGGTATTGCTGTTAACATATAATATGGATAGACATGTGCCGTAATTACCGTTTTTTTTTTTGTAATTCTAAATGAAAATTTTCTTATTATTCCTATTAACAGTTTAGGTGTTATTGCATAACAAGAGATAAATATACCTTTTCAACACAGTAAAATATCAGTGGGTTTCACATCAGTTCTGGTAACTAGCATTTTCTCCTTTTTAATCCCCCGCCGCGAAGTGGGAGGGGGATTCTAGGAATGGCCTTCGTCTGTCAGTCTGTCTGTCTGTCAGTGTGCCAGTCTGTCTGTCTATCTGTCTGTCATACCTTGTCTGCTCCATATCTCCTGAACCCCTAGTCCCATTTTCAAAATATTTCACACACATATGTATCATGATGAGACAATGTGCAGAGCACATGATTCAGTGACCTTCCTTCAAGGTCAAGGTCACAACACGGCTTCAAATGTCAAATGCTATACATTCTTGTCTGCTCCATATCTCTTGAACCCCTGGTCTCATTTTCAAAATATTTCACACACTTGTGTATCTTGATGAGACGATGCTCAGAGCGCATAATTTAATGACCTTCTTCCAAGATCAAGGTCTAAGCACCACTCTAGAGTTTACACACTTTACATTTTTGTCCGCTCCATATCTCCCGAACCCTTGCTCTGATTTTCAAAATATTTCACACACTTGCGTATCTTGATGAGACGATGTGCAGAACGCATGATTCGGTGGCCTTCCTTCAAGGTCAAGGTCACAACACAGCTTCAAATGTCAAATGCTATACATTCTTGTCCGCTCCATATCTCCTGAGCCCCTGGTCTGATTTTCAAAATATTTCACATACTTGTGTATCTTGATGAGACGATGCGCAGAGCACATGATTTAATGACCTTCTTTCAAGGTCAAGGTCACAGCACCACTCTAGAGTTTACACACTTTACATTTTTGTCACTCCATATCGAGGGCTCAACGCAAAACTATTCTAACTATGTTTTGACAAATTTTTCAGGAGAGGGAAAAAACTGATTCATTTTTCTTGTATTGGCTATTTTAGACCATTCTATTTACCAATATATCTGAAACCACTCAGGAAACAATAAACACTTGAAAGTTTTTAAAAAAAATGATTTTATTTTAGTTTCATAACACATTTTTTAACTTAGAATAGTTTTGCACGAGAAATCGCAAAAATGTTAAGGCATTTGTTTAGCAAGACTATTCTATCTCAAGTTGGAATAGTGTTGCAATACAAAAACAAGCAAAAAACCAAAATACTTGAAGGCAAAACTATTCTAACTTAGGTTTCAATAGTTCTAGACTACTTTTTACATGACTCACAGGTTTATACTTTGATGTTTGATGTGATATGACAATCCTGAATGCATGCTGAGATTGTCTTTACTATAAAATCATAAGACTATGCTATTTTCACTAATGGAACAGATACATGTATTGTTTGAAACATTAGCAAAAAAAGATTTTCAAAGCACTCTTATTTAATCACAACACTTTCAGAAAAGCTATAGGGCATGGTAAAGAGCCAAATACTATGTTACAGCAGTTTTCTTTAATATTACATAGTTGATATTTTCCAGTCAGACAATCAGATTTGGAACCATGGTCAGTTCCAATGGTTGTTACCAAACATGATAAACAGATGACACAGGGATGAAATTCTGTATGATTTATAGTTATTCTTGGTACATTTTATTCACACAAATGTGAGCAGTGTTGTAACAGTTAATTAGCCTGTAGTGCCCAACTGTCCCATAGTTCTCTTGGTGATGAGGAAGAAAATAAAATACCTGGTGGACTCTTGGGGTGATCATTTTTGCACATGGATATCTAATTATTATATTTCTCCCTAGTGAAAGGTGGCTGATCATCAAAAAGCTGTTTTAAATTACTTTTTTTTTTATTTACAAACGACTGGATCATTTCAAGACACTGCACCAACTTTGTTTTAGACAGGGCTGTCATTGTTATACTGTAAAACAATGGTATTTAAATATTTATGATTTATACAGAGTGTTCTAAGCTCTTCCTAGCATACCTTTTGCCCTTCTGTATCCACATTAAGAGTATTTCAATGTAAAAAGTTTTTTTCCTTTTTTTAAGATCTAAATAAATCAGAAACATCCATCATAAAAATATAATTGCAGTCTTTAGCTTACCTTTAGCAAAAGCGGCTCAAACTGAACTATTGTGATCACCCAAAGTTAGTTGTCTGTCAAAGATCGAGCATTAAATTTTATATAATGCTTCCCTATATTTGGGTGAAATAAATTGCTAAAAAAGTCTAGGCCACCTGAATGTGGTCAACATTGCCAAAAATTAAAATATAACTGAAAAATCACACAAAAGCAGAGGCATAAACTGTACCAGTGATAGTATAATGATTGCTCAAATGATAAGCAAGATTAAATTGACCTTCTTTTTGGGGGGGAGAGGAGGGGTGTAAATTAGTGTTTTGTATGGATGTGCATTAAAGATCCTCTATCTTGACCCAGAAAGCCTAGACTTTTGATATTTTGTATGTAAAATAAGCTTGTGATGCTCTACAAAACTTGTTCAAATTGAGCCTTTAGGGGTATACATTGCCCTGCCCTATGGTTATATGCTTTAAAAAGAGTTTAAAAGGCACCTTCTTTTTCTAAAACCATAAAAAATCTTATAAGCTGATATTTGAGTTGGTATTTAGTATTGGTAGTATTGTCTGATGGTCTTACTTGAATGTTGTCCTAAGTATTTTACATAAGAGTTCTTTTGGGGGAAAATTACACCAACACATATTTGAAAGAAGTAGGCCTAGAGAGTTGATGATAGTTCTGTAATAAATTCTAATAGTCCTTCATTTATGTTATATAATTATGTTAAAGAATGGTCCTGCCCTAGATTTGGTTGTTTTTAATAGAGTCCAGTATTTAAAAAATTTAGGTATCTTGACCAAAACAACCAGACCTAGAGCACTGGCACTGAAAGTTAGGTATATGTATGTAGCATCATTTTGTGGTCTTTGGTAGCCCTTTACCAAACAGTTCCATAGT
Organism: Tridacna gigas; assembly: GCA_945859785.2. NCBI lineage: Eukaryota > Metazoa > Mollusca > Bivalvia > Cardiida > Cardiidae > Tridacna > Tridacna gigas. The sequence goes on along the minus strand of OX244030.2, from coordinate 10,995,252 downwards.
TATATGCCCTTAATGCAGTATGCTTTAGAAAATAATTATCTACTTTTCCCATAATGTACTTTAACCTTTCAAAGACATTCCCATCATTAAAACTACATATAATTTATCGTCTGCAATAGCTGTTAGTCAGAATTATGTAGTGTGCTCAAGAGTTATACAGTATCTTAATTATTTTCTTTTGGTTAAAAACAGTTCTGGCATGAGAGTCTTTTGCTTTACATAGACTTATTTCTTTCATTGAATTACAAAGCCCATAGTTTTAGTTGTAATATTTGTATGAATCATTGTCAAATGGTCTTTGAACAAAATTGTTCAAATTGTCCCAGAAGAGGCCCCCCCCATTTGTGTTTTACTATTTATAATGGATCCAATTCTGACGGTCGACTGTGCTTACATAGAGCTTCAAAAATTTATACATACATGTACCATCAGCTGTGTTTGGTTAAACAAGCAGATTCAAATTTTGTCCATGGTTATTAAAAATGACTACATTTTCAAATTAGCTCCTATTAACTCAGCTGAGTGATATATCGTCATAAAGGTCTTCTAGTTTAGGTCTTGCTTTCTGAGTGTGTCAATATAAGAATTGTAACAAATAGAACCAGCCCTGATTTAGCCTAAAACTGTGCAAGTGAGTGCGCCAAGTTTTCTTTTATACAGATTTACACCATTTTTAGGTAAAAACATCATCTACAGGTAGTAATTTTTGGTGCCCAGCTTTCCCAAATATATTCAAATGGAAAGGACTGAAAAGTATTATCCATATTAAGTACTATTCAACATTTTTTTAAATAATCTTTTCTAATAAAAAAGAATACAGGAAGCAAACACAGAGTTCGGTTTTTTTCCTCATAGACCTTTTGAAATGTTTTGCATTTTCAGGGTGAAATTCAGAGACACATAATTTAAAATGCTGGTGATTGTGGCATCAAATTTGACAATTTAAAGATAGAAATTAATTTTGGTACTGTCATGTTTTTAAGATTTGATAAATTTATTTGTAAAACATATTGGAAAGTAAATATTAGAATTTCTTTCATGATTTTCTTGAAAGTATTTTGATGTGTTAACCCTTTCCCAAACAAGCCCTGGTTTTCACGTGTCTGCAGTACGTCTTTTGAAAACACTGTGGGAAAAGGAGAAATTGCTCGTAATGAGCAATTTCTCCTTTTCTCACAGTGTTTTCTACCCTTTTTGAGACCTTTCTGCCATTTCCATCAAATTTACAATTGTCGTCTGCAAACTCTTTCAGTTTGGACCGGTCCAAAATTTGTTGTTTGGGAAAGGGTTAATATATTATACATGTAGCTATAAGTCAACAGTGGGTCAAACTATAGTGACCATCAAAGTTTTTAAATAAGCCTTTAAAGGGGAGGTGGGGGGTACACTTATACTGGGATTCCAATGGCATCAAATAACTATATTAATTCACTTGACTGTATTTATTATATATCATTAAAGATACTCTCTGCAGAATTAATGATGGCTCACATGTTAATTATGAAGTTACAGCATGTGTGAAAAAGCAAAGACTAAGACCAGTCTGCACATGCACAATGCTTGATCAGAGACATTTGTGTTCACAAACTGGTTCCTGTACAATCAGATTGTTGATTCAGGGAAGATGATGATCAGACTATTGATCTAGGTCAGAGATGTTTGTCACACTTGTTTTATTGTGTGGCTCAGTGATATTTGTCTTTTCATTGCTTTGACCACATTTGACAACCTAAGATTTAGTAGTTTTCCCGCCTTTTAAGTAATGTTGAAGGGCCATATAAAAAAGATACAAGTCCAAACAAACATGATGAGCAAAGGCATTGCACAGCTGACTACAACAGTCTTTAGAATAGGAGGTATTAGGGTTATGGATTGCAAAACCCAGTAGCAAGACTTAATGTTGAATGCCTTAGTTTATGTTTGAATGTGCTGCTAAAATTTGACAGATTCTATTGTTGAATAGCAGGGTGAATAAAAAGAAGTTTAACAGATTTGGTTGGGGATCTATATGTAATGGTGATCATAACATTAATTTTATAGAAATGCAGTATGGCATCTATCTTTTATTACATGTGGTTTGAGTAAAGTCAAAGCCATCAGTATCAAAATGTACACATTTCCCCATCAAATTGTTAAATATTTCTTACCAAAGGCATCAACAAAGATCATATACAATTGCTGCATTGTTTAGAAACAGTATTATGAAATCAGAAGCAAGATTTATGATGTTATCAAAACCTACTCATAGCTTCAAAATCAAGTTGGAATAGTCTTGCACTTTGAAATCCAACTTTTCAAGCTGGATTTAAGTGCAAAACTATGCTATCTTGAGTTAGAATAGTTTTGCACAAAGAACATCATCATTTGGAGATAGAATATCTTCTAAAAATTACAATATCTCAAAAACTACTTGGAGTATCACCGCAATATTTTAACATAACATGTATCGTGACATATTATTTCAATAAATGCAAAAAAACTATTTTTGACAAAAATTGAGTTAGAATAGTTTTGCGTTGAGCCCTCGATATCTCCTGAACTCTTGGTCCGATTTACAAAATAATTCACACACATTTGTGTACCTTGATGAGACAAGATTCAGTGACCTACCTTCAAGGTCAAGGTCACAGCAGGGCTTGAAACGTCAAATACAATACATTTTTTTTTGACTGCTTCATATCTCATGAATCCTTGGTCCAATATATGAAATAATTAACACACTCTTGTACCTTGATAAGACAATTTGCACAGTGCATGATTCGGTGACCTACCTTCAAGGTCAAGGTCACAGCATGACTCTCAAAACATTTCATACACTTGTGTATCATGGCAACAGGATGCGCAGAAGGGATCTCATCGTTGTGTAGAAAACAAGAAAATGCTGGTAACCAGCATTTTTCCCTTTTCCTTCAATATTTTTTTTACCCTTTCTGATACAAAAGTTACTGATTTAGTGAGATCTTAGATATTGTCTGCAAACTCTTTCACTTTCAACCAGTTTAAAATTTTGTCGTCTGGTAATGGGTTAAAGCGTTAAACAGATTATGATTTCATCCTAACAGTGATTGAATATTAATTCCAAATAAAGTCTACTTTTGGACACTAACTCTGTCAGTTTTCTACTGTCCTGGTCATTTTATAACAAATCTTCAAGCATTTGTACAAAACTTTCTTCTAATGCTAATTAATTAATGATATCAAACGTCTTAATAAATGCTAGTTTGAAATAAGGCCAGCGGCGGGGGATTGCGCTGTCTACGACAGAATCTCATCCCAAAAGGTTTTCTAACCTTCCTAAGAAAAATCTCAACATTTGAGCTACATTTAATTGTTTTCTGCACATCCTTTCAAAATGGACCAGAGTAAAATTTTGTCATCAGCCTTCCAGATAGAGGGAGTGATTTTAATTTCAAATTTGAAAATATTAGTTATTCTCTGGGACACTAAATCCTATGTTATGGGTACTCATTAGAATTGTCGCAACGAGACAATTCTAATGAGTACCCACAACATAGGGTTTGGAAGAGAAATAATGGGATTTAGAATACATCACTCCCTCTTATCTAGAGCTCTGGTCATTTTGTGAAGAGGAAACCAGCATTTTCTCCTTGTCCCACATTTCCTACCCTTTCAACCACAAATAACATCATTTGAGCCGCATTTAAACTTGTTGCTTGTGAATGCGTTTAATTAGAATGCATCTAAAATTTTTTTGTTTGTAAAACATTTTGATGAAGAAAAAAAAAAATCATGTAAATTTGGGTTACTTTCTCTACTTTCAGGAGGTATTACTTTGAAGTGAAGAGACTGGAAGATGGTTTTGACCTCTCAGGAGTCAATGCACCTCAGCTTGACCACCCTCCTTTGAAATCTGTAAGTATATTATTTTTTATGTACCTTTCATCATACTGATTTTTCTAGCTGAGTTGGGTAGCTCATTTAGTTAACATACAGGACTTGAAAACAGAGAGTGGCTGGTTCGAATCTCAAGCCTGGTCAATTTCTTTCCAAAGATCGATGATAGTCATTGTGCGGAGGATTCATTCCTCTCCAATCATATGGCGATGCATGGTTAAACACCATTCAGAGATTCAGACTGGTTTTCTGGGCTCTAATGACTTTTTGTTTACCATGTGTTTCTTTTCCCCACTCTTTAAAAAAAATGCAGCATCTAAAATCTTCAACAAAGGAGAAATTGCTTGATAATGCCATAAGCTTCTTTTCCTACATTGTTTCTTTTTTATTCTGCACAACCATTTTCCTTCCTTTCATATATTCTTCTGTATATCATTCAAGCTATTTGTATAGTAGCGTGTTCTACAAACAGCAACAAATGAACTTTTTCCCACAATGATTTCTATGTCCAGAAAAACAAAACCATTAATTTGATTCACAGTTTTCGTGTCGTCTGCAACTACCTTCAAAATGGACAGGTCTGAAATTCTGTAAACCCTTTCCCACACAATCCCAATTTTAAACAACCATGAGGAAGAGTGCTTCTGTAAACATTGTGGGAAAAGGAGAAAATGCTGGTAATCAGCATTTTCTCCTTTTCCCACAATGTTTTCTACTCTTTGACAGATGAAATACAATATTTAAGGCACTTTCTATTTGTCACCTGCTAATGCTTTCAATTTGGCCAGATCTAAAATTTTCCCCTCTGGTAAAGGATTAAGGTTAAATAACATTATTATTTTTGTGTTCAACAGTTGTTTGTTCCAAAATTAGTTTCTACACCACAAAAGTCCTCAGACTTTGATAAAAACCAAAAATCTACAAGCAAGTTAGAGGTAGGAAGGTGCACACAAGCTGTCTGGCTTTTTTCCTTTGTGTAGTCTTTAGATACTGAACATGTACTGGGAATTAAATTTGTTTTTTATTCAATTCTTGCACCAATCTGAAAGCTTCTCAGTCAGCCTGAGCAAGGTTAAATTGTGGTACCCCTGTGTCTGTCATTCAGAGTTGTTTCCTGTTCACCTATTTACTAATAGGTAGTAACTTTTACAAAGTGTTCTTTTCCCACAACATTTTCTACTCTATCAAAGACATATTTCATCATTTGAATCATATTTTGCCGTCTGCAAATACTTTGAATTTGGATTTGTTTAAAATTTTGTCATTTGGTAAAGAGTTCACGAGAGCCAAGCCTCAGGTAGCTTGGTCATTTGTATACATTGTTAGTCGCCAAGGGATCATAAGTTTACATCCCAGCTTGGCCAAATGCTTTTCCAAGATTACTGGTAGTGGTTCTGACAAAATTCTTTCATGTCTCAAGGTAAAATATTGTTCTTTGACAATATTTATGATGGAAACCAGCCAATGGCTTGAGAGCATTGTTGTGCAAAGTATTGGTAAAAGATACTGAAGGTAGGCATGAATACATATAGAGTATATAGATACAAATCTTTGAAAACCCATGTCATCACTTCAGTGGGGAAATGATTTTTGAGCAGCTGCACAGATGATATCTTGGGTCAATGTATTATGAATCACCCAGATTCAAAAGTCAGGCCACTAGATCCGATCTTGAAAAAGAAACTGTATGATAATCAAAGCAGAGGCTAGTCTGGTACCCCGCCATACTTCAAAAGTATGTCATGCAAAGCGCAATAATGGCAGCCGCCATTTGTAATATGCAGAAGTAACGGATTGTTGTTATTTCACTTGAAACAATCCTACTAAAGACTGAATTAAAACAGATCAGTTGCAAAACAGTAACGGCAGTTAGTTTTTTTAATTGTCGTTTTTATTTAGGGAGAAAAACTACATATCAAAAATGCTTTACGTATCTGAAATGTCAATGGACCGATATAAAGTCTGAAAACAGGGCTGTTTTCAAAATGATTGATAGTCAAATTTATATTCAAACCATATCCCAAAAGCACGTTTTAGATTCGGTAATTTATATTTTGTACAAAATTGATCTCATTTATTTCACTGATCAAACTGGATCACATTAAATTGAGAAAAACAGGAAAGCACATATATGGCTAAGCTTGAGGTTGCCATGGAGGCCGCCATTATTGTGCTTTGCCTGACCCTATAACATAGTGGTAGGGGTAGGTAATCCAGATTATGCAGAGGCCACATGCTGTAATACTTCTGACCAGTATTTCCATTGGTGGAACTCTTCAAGTTAAAGGTACTTTTAGACCTACTACTGGGACCACATGTAAACAAAAATCTATGGCATCATGTATGAATTAGTACAATCAATACTATTATGGGTCGGTTTACCCTTCACCACACAATCCTGAGTTTTAAAAACCCTGGGGAGGAAGGCTTTTGAAAACATTGTAGAAAAAGGAGAAAATGCTGGTTACCAGCATTTTCTCCTTTTCCCACAATGTTTTCTACTTGATCAAAGGCAAATTTCATCATTTGAATCATGCTGATTTTGCCGTCTGCAAATGCTTTGAATTTAGACTAGTCTAAAATTTTGTCATTTGGTAAAGAGTTAAATATTTGGCTGCATTACAGGCACTGTGTAGGTTCCAATAATATCGGGCTGTCTCGTAAGACTTTTTCATTTTCTTACCATATAGGGACAAGCATGCTCAAAGAGAGATAACTCTATATCCAACTGGTGATAATAAGTATTGTCCTTTTGGTGATGAATTAAAGATGAATTAAACATCAAGTGGATTTTTGTCTAAATAGATTTTTGGATTAGTATGAATACAGGTTGACCTCATTCAAAAGTTGTGTCACTATGTCAAATCGTTGAAAATTCCATACTTACTCATATGGGTACAAATTTCTACTTACATGTATGTTAATGAAACATTGTCAGAATGTTTATTTCAACAAATTTCAAGATAATACAAGATAAATGTCACTCAGAGTCAAAATATTTGATCACAAGGTCAACTGGTGTTTACACTTTATAAATCTTGTTATCACCTTATCATCATTCTACATCTTTTCCTTAATTTTAATAGAACTTGGCCATATTTTGTCTTGTTCAATCTTAAGACAAGTTTTAAAAGTGGTTACACTGGGTCAAACTACTTTTAGAAGCCAAGAGTTGTGCACCTACTCCAATTCAAACCATGGTCTAGTCTCTTTCTGATAGCCTAAAAAAATCCAAATCTGAGTTTCGATATGACATTGATCTCATGTGGTTGTTTCTCGACCCTCAGTGTTGTCCTCCTGTTTCTTTACAGTTTCTACTATCAAAACTTTTTGACAGTTCACACAAACAAGGGAAATGTTGTGTTATTTATTGATATATTTTTTATAACATTTTTAGATTTTTATGTCACGAGTTTGTCTGAAAGTTGCTAGTATTGCAACATCAAACAGACTACAGTTTGCTTTTTTTTCTGCACAAAATACAAATATTTTTAGTTTAACTCTTTACCAAATGACAAAATTTTAGACTAGTCCAAATTTTAAAGCATTTGCAGACGACAAAATAAATGTGGCTCAAAACTTGAAATTGTTCTGGTGTCCAGTCCTGTTTTTGTCAAAATCAGTGCTTAGAAGTGCAGTTTTGTGTATCTTTTACTTTCTGAATAATCAGATTGGGATTACAAGGTAACTTGATTTGCCACGATAAATTAAAGTAAAGAAAACAAACATTGTTGCATAGAATGTAATCTGTGAGGTGAAGAGTTAGACAAAGAAAACACTTTGATTTTTACTCTATACCAGTCAACAAAATGTTAACCCTTTTCCGCTATATAAATTAAATAAATTATCAATCTGATAGTAAAAAGCTGAATAATGTTATTTCAGACTAATTTTTTTGGAGAAATATATCTCCTTGTTGGACAGAGAAGATCCAAGACCAGACTGAACATTCTGCACAGTCTGGTCTTGATCTACATTGTTTGCAAAAGCTCAGTGAGTTGTGCCAAGCAGTTTAAGGGTTAAACTTGTCCAGTTAAAAGCATTGGTAGATGACAAAATAAGTGGGACTCAAAAATTTAAATTTGTTTTTCTATTGGTAGAAAACATCGTGGTTAAAAGGAATTGCTGCTTACCACAATGTTTAAAAAAATGTACTTTTTTAGGGCCGCTAAAACTTTGGATAGTTCAGTCCAACATTATCAGAGTTTTATTAGCAAATTTCTTTATGTTCAACATTTGAATTAGGAAATGGAAAAGATTGCATTCAAAATGATTCAGCCGTTTGTCACATGACAACAGAAAGTAACTTCTTTTTTTTCCGAGTTGCCCCCTTTTTTTGACTCATCAGCTTTGTTAGTTAAAGAATTCAGATATTTATGGTCTTACAGACTGAAAGGATAGTTCAATGTTGAGTTTTGCATGGATACCTAAGCAAAAAGTTTTAATATTAAGTATTACCCACTTCATTTAACCTGATCCTGACCTTTATGCTGAATATTTAATTTGGCATATAAATAGAACTCTGACTTTTATTCGGAAAGTTTAGTTTGTATTCACTGAAGTTATGGAAGACTTGAGCTAATTCTGTGTTAGGTACTTATATACGCAGACAAGCAATTTTGATTGCACATACCATATGAAATATTTCTGTGACTTTTTGGGACATATGCCGAAGGCAGTCCTGTACGATGCCGAGGGTAGAAATAGAATTTTAATTTATGTAAATGATGTTAACTTGGGTCAGGTTAAATGATGTGGACATTACATGTAATTTTGTCAGGCCAATATTATACACAGTCATTGTTTTGATGATGTATTTATTTCACTCTGATTTTGTCCAGATTGAATCTTATCTGCCTTTAGGGATTCTATATATATATAACTTGACATGCATTTTTTTTTTCAGTACTAGTGTATCTATAGCACTGTTGTGCAATTGAAAGCTCATACATTGTTCTGCCAATGCAGGAATTCTGGGAAATTGTCCCATTGAGTTAAAAAGTATCCAGTCAAAAAGCACACAGATGTGACTGTATCCAATACAAAATTTAATAATTGTCTCTGTTGAGTCTGTCTCAACTCTTTACCAAACAATCCTTAGAGTGAAGGCTTTTGAAAACATGTGAGAAAAGGAGTAAATGCTGGTAACTGGCTGAGCATTTTCTCTTTTGCCCGCAGTGTTTTCTACCATTTCAAAGACAAATCCCATCATTGAGCCACAATTAATTTGTCTGCATAATTATTTCTATTAGGTCAGGTCCAAAATAATCTGTGGTAAAGAATTAAAGCTATCCCCCACTTCTGCCAGTTTTTGGGTCATCAAGTTGTCCCCACTCTGAATGATAACTGGCAGAACACTGTTATTAGGGGTATGCAACTCTACCAGACTACAACAAGTTAAATTTGTCCAAATTCAAAGTCTTTGCAGATGCCAAACCAAGCATGACTCAAATGATGAGATTTGGCTCTGTAAGAGACCAAAACTGGTTACCAGCATTTTCTCTAATCACAATGATTTCAAAAGCCTTCCTCTTTAGGGTCATTAACTTTTTCAGCACAAAATATATCCGAGCCATGCCCTGTGAAAAGCAGCTTAACACATCTGCAAAAGTATCAATCCATGTTTTACTATTGGTCATTTTTCTGCATGCCGCCCTGTGACATGTCTAGTTATCCTCTGCCACCAGACAGGTGGAGGGATATAGTTTTCACAGTGTCTGTCTGTCAGGACGGATATCTTCTAAACTCCTTGACGAAAATTCGTGAAACTTCATACATGTCTGTTGATATACTTTTTTTTTTATTTATTTTTCGACAATCATTATTTGTTTATATCTAATGAAATGCCATGTCATGGGCTGAATGTATAATCTCATTATGGACCAATAGGAAAAGGCCATGTGTACATGCCAAACACAATACCTCTATATGTTTCTACCAAAAAAGGCCTTTTTCAGCGAGGATATCATGATTTCAGCAAAATAACTTGTTAAAAATAAGATTGCTGCATTAAGACTTTACCAAACGACAAAATCTTGGGCCAGTCCAAATTGAAAGCATTTGGGCAACTTCAAAAAAAATGAAGCCTTTTCTTTAACAAATGATTTTGTAAATTCAACACACAAAATTCATATTTTTTTTATCTTATCATGTGTAGATTGTGGTTTTCCATAATCCTGCCAAGTTTTATTACTCTAGAGTTGTGCGTTCCAGAGTTACGGGCCAAAATGTACTAAAAAATGTAACAAGTGTAACACTTTTTGTGTGACATTTTAAAAATACCCTGTTCTTAATTTGTTAATCTTGCTTACAGTTGTTAGTGTACTTTACCAAGGTTCACACTAAGTGTACTTAGTTATATTAGCTACAAGTTGAATTCATTTTCACCCACTTTATAACTGTTACATCAAAAATCTTGGTATTTATACACACACACCCCTTGAGCTTAAAGGAGCACAATTTTTCATGTGATTTAATTTCCTAAAGCTGCCATTGAGAACAGGTGAAAATTAACATTCTGGGTATGTTTGTTTTGTAAACAGCAATGTATTAGAAACATTAGAAAAATATCTTTTTAACAGACAAACACAACACCCGTTGTACAGCCTGGATTTATCAACATGACCAAAAAAGGTCACAAGTGTAACGTTTGATGTTTCAGACATCAGCATTTCTTTAATCTATGAATAATATATCATTTTTTGCTATGTCCCAGGTCCAGGAAGGTCAAAGATGGCAGTGATGTCAATTCTATTGAAATGGTTGAGCAGTGGACCTCACCAGCAGGTCTCAACTGATGTCATATGTGTAACACACTTTGAGCATGTATAACAAACACATGCTCAGGGCAAATTTAAATACCTACACTGCTTAAATAGTAATTTTAGTACTTATGAAGCATCCAAGTTCTTCCATCATGCACTTTCATAACGATTTTAGCACTTCTGTGAAAGCAATTTTAACATATCTGTAAAATTTGGATATAGTAGGAATTTAGTACTTGATATCTGTTTCATTTTACATATTCATTTCAGTTTTTTTCAGTCAAATATAATGTTCAATCATTTATGTATCTAAAAGTCAAAAGATTACAACTAATTTAAGAGGAAAACTGGTATTTTTTGTCAAAATCAGTATGATGCCCTAAAGTGTTACACTTGTGACAAAAATCATACGTTTCAAGGATTAATCATTATAAGTTTCTTTATTCCACAGCTAGTCACAGAAACTGAAAATTAAACATGAGACTTGTTGTTAAGTTACAATATAAAGGCAAATCCTTTGCCAATACATGTGAAAAGAAGTCTTCAAGCTTCAAAGAACGGGTAAGAAAGTATCTCGAGAGACTTAAAACTGACCCAGAACTAAAGCAGAAATTAGAGCATCAGAAAGTTAAGAAGGCTGTAGAAAAAAAGAACATCAACAGAAAGTAAAACAGCAGAGAAAAAATGACCCATCATTTGATGAAGAGGTTAAGGCAAAAGCAAGTTATCAAAGTGTTACAAGTGTAACGCCAAATACCAAATGGTGGATTTATTACTAACAGTTTCATAGAAATAGTTCTGTTCAATGAGTTTGTTTGTTGATAGTTTATGTTATTTTAATCAGTTTCACTCCTCTAAAAAGAGAGAAAATGGTGGTAACCAGTATTTTATTCTTTTCCTCCAATATTTTCTACTCTATCAATGTCTGATTCCACAATTTTACACACCTTAAAATGTGTCGTCTGCAGTTTCTATTGGAGCAGGTCTGTAATTTTGTTGTATGGTAAAGAACTTTAAAATAAAAACCAGGTACTGAAGTAAAATATTTTCATCATAATTGTAACTACTACTTTCGTCACAAGTGTAACATGTAAGGTACCTTTAATTCTAGCCTACAGATTATGGCAAGGGCTTTAAACTTTTAACAAACTGTTTTATTATGATGTGATAATGAATAACTGTTTGCAGAATGATAGATTCCAACACTTTTAGAATCATTTGTGAAAAAGAACTGTTGCCATTATAGATAAGACTAGACTCTCTTATCATTTTTTCTTCACTGTTTTTGTTAATGTTGACAAGTTACTTGCAAATTGCTCTTTAATCATTTTTCATTACCATAAGATTCTAAATGTGAGAAGAATTTGGTCTTGGAAAGCAAACTTTAAACAAAAAGCCTTAGTGTTGAAGCTGTCACAAGTGTAACATTTTTAATTACTAAATAATGTCGTGTTTCTAACACAGCCCTAACAACCCTAATATTCGTCATAGTCAATTGAAATTTTACATATGTTTTGGCAATACCTTCCTTAATAATGACATATATGTTTTTTCACTTTATCTTGCTTATTTTTCCAGTAAAAAAAACTTTTGGATGTGTTGAATGAAAATAGATGGCTCAAATACTAAAAAAAATCCTATAAAAAAAAAATAAATAGAAATATGTGAGAAAAAATGTGTTATAATGGTGCCCTAAACATGTCCCCCTAAAGTTAAACTAAAAAAAGTTGGCATTCTTCTTAATAACTGTATGTAGTATCAAGTCTTTTATCAACTAACAAATTGAAGAAAAATTGATGAAAAAATGATTAAAACATTAAATTTGGTAAATTTGTACATTGTTTTTCCTTATACCAGTTTCTTAAACTTTGATGTCTCTTAATTCAAAAAATAGAAAAAGTGTCATGATAAAACTGGTTTGAAATTTGACCCCCAATGTCACACTTTTGCTTCATTTTTTGTGAAGTTGCCCATTTGCAGACAACAAAATAAACGTGACTCAAAAACTGAATTATGTGTCTTGAAGGGGAGAAAACATTGTGAGAAAAGAGAAAAATGATGGTTACCAGCATTTTCTCTGTTTTCAAAAAATGTTTCCAAAAGGTAACAGTTTTTCCTCAGAGTCATTAAAACGTGGGATTGTGTGGTAGAGGGTTAATCATTATCTTAATAGTACTCAGAAATGGGGTTTCAACAGAGCACATGTACCATGCAATTTTGTTGTAGAGGCGACTATTTGCTTTTACTTATGGCACTTCTTTTTTGTTTGCATTGGTAGAGGGCCACTTTACAGTATGACGGTCTACATGATAGGGCTTTGAAGCACTATTTCAGCCAACCTGAGGTGAAAACCAGATTGACACAACTATCTCCTGTAAGTATATTTCCTGGATCCGTACTCACCAGGGATTCTTATTAAGAACAGTTTTAGTCTTATTCTCAGGAACTTTCTATGTTTGACAGTAGTAACACAACTCTTGATTGGCTGAACCAAATAGTTAAGCCAATCAGGGTCTGTATTCACCAACCATTCTTAAGAACTTTATTAGTCTTATCAGTCTTATTCTCCTGAATTTTCTAAATTTGAAAGTAACACAAATTCTGATTGGCTAATCCATTTGGTTTAGCCAATCAGAAATGGTTTTAGCCAATCAGAAGCTGTATTAATTTCAAATTCAGAAAATCTTCAAGAGTATGACTAAGTATAGTTAAGAATGGTTATTGAATATAACCTGCTAAAAAAGTAAAATGAAACTTTCAAGCCAATAGCAGACCCCCATATTTTGCCATTTCAAAGGTATGTTGTTGTGGGAAAATATCTCCTTATTGTACAGTGTAGGTTCAAGATCAGACTGCACATTCTGATCTACACTGTCTGAAAAAGGTCGATGAGTCAGGCTTAGCATCCTATGGGTTAAGATTTTGTTCCCCAGTTTGATGATTATGATCTTTGAAGAGAATTGCTGAAAATTGAAGAAATTGTTTATTCTCAGCAATTTCTAAGGACTTGTTGCAAATGTTTGCAAACGCCAGTTGAAATGGCCCTGTTAGAAAATAAAACAAAAAATATTTAATCCACCTTGCTTTCATTTGAAAACAGTTATGATGTGGCCTTCAACATATGTGAAATGAGACCTTCGGACATTTGCGTAAAGTATCGTTTCAGATTAGCCTGCGCAGTCAGTGCAAGCTAATCGAAGATGACACTTTACGATTACATAAGATTTTTTCATACTGTAGACTTTCGTGAAACAGAAAGTCACATAAAAGCGGGAAGTGTCGTCTCGGATCAGGCTGATCTGGGATGACACACTTTTACACATATGTCTGTAGGCCCCTTTGCATGATTGTGTTGCATGCCATATGTTTATTTCAAAGTTAGCAATTTTTGGAGACACTCCATAAATCTCACTGTGAGTTTTTGCACATCATGTCCACATTTTGCATAACAAACTATTTTGCTCTTGGCTTCCCAGTTTATAATTATCCCCCCTGCCTAGGTAGCTGAGTGGTTAGAATACTGACGTGTGACCTGGTGGTTGCGAGTTCAATACTCAGTTGAGGCAAATTTTTTTTTTGGTGATTTTTTGCCACTCATCTCTGATGCGTGTGAGAAATATAGTCAGTGACTTGGAAAGAAGGTTGTGTTATGCTGGTGTGAGAAAGCCAGGAAACGGATGCCTAGGTGCACTGACCGCCACATTATGACCTAAGCTGTTAAATGGTGTTAAACTCCCAATACAAAAAAATTAAACAAACAAAATTATCATTATCCCACCACTGATTTGAACAAGCCGCATTTTCATGTTTTCATGAATGGAATAATAAATGTGAGCCATGCTCTGTGAAAAGGGGGCTTAATGCATCTGTGAAAACTATCAAGCCAGGTCAGCCTGCACAGTCTGTGCAGGCTGACCTGGGCTGAACCTTTTTGTGCTTGGTCAATTTTCTGTATGTATAAGTACCAGACTACCTCATGATTCAGTCAGTTGTTAAAAAAGTAGGTATCATGGATCCATAATCATGTGATGGCTTGATTGATACAGTGCACCACGGCGATGCATTAAGCCCCCTTTTACCAGAGCATGATTCATTTTAATTGTTATTCTTTTATAAGATTGGAATAGTTGATGATAGGAAAAAGATCAATAAATGCTTTATCCCTTTCCCAAATGACAAATTTTAGACTCTTCTGAATTGGAAAGATCTGCAGATAACAAACTCAAAATGGGAATAAATTCGTGCAAGTTCAACAATAGGGTAGATAACGTCGCAGAAAAAGGGGAAAATGCTGCTAAACAGCATGAATGAAAGTTTCAAATATGAATACATAATGAATACATTATTAATATGAGGAATTTCTCCTTTTGTCAAAATACTATTAATTCTATTCCAAACGACAAAATTTTAGGCTTGTCTAAATTGAAAGCATTTGCAGATGACAAAATAAAATGTGGCTGAAAAATTAAAATTTTTTTAGGGAAGGGTAGAAAACATTGCGGGAAAAGGAGAAAATGATGGTTACCAGCATTTTCTCATTTTCCCACAAGGTTTTCAAAAGGCTTCTTTATCAGGGCAGTTGAAAGTCAGGATTGTGTGGTAAAGGGTTAAAAGACTTGTTGGTCTGCTGCAAAACAAAAGAAATTGTCTTCAGGATGTTATGCAGTGCATAATCCTTTACTAAACAATCCCATGTTTTAAAAATTTAACAAAGAAGACTTTTGAAAACATTGTGGAAAAAGGAGAAAATGCTGGTAACCAGCATTTTCTCCTTTGCCCACAATGTTTTCTAGCCTTCTATTAATAAATTTCAAGTTTTGAGTCACATTTATTTCGTTGTCTGTAATTCTTTCAATTTGGCAACCTCTAGCATTTTGGCAGTTAGTAAAGATTTAACCCTTATTCCATACAACAAAATTCATACTTGTCCAAAGTGAAAGCATTTGCAGACAATCAATTAGATTATGAGTGATGGCATTCTAAATCCATTATTTCTCTTCCAAACCCTATGTTGTGGGTACTCATTAGAATCGTCTCGATTAGACGATTCTAATGAGTACCCATGACATAGGGTTTAGTGGAGAATAACTAAAATTTTCAATTCTATAATGAAAATCACTCCCTCTTTCTGAAGCTCTGTAGATATGGCTCATATGGTGAGATTTATTTGTAAAAGGACAGAAAACATTGTGGAAAAAAGGAGAAAATTACGGTTACCAGCATTTTCTCCATTTCCCTCAATGTTTTCAAAAGGGCTCTTTCTCAGGGTCATTTAAACTCGAGATTGTGTAGTAAAGGGTGAAAAGGAAAACTAAATCTCCTTATCTAAATTAAGTAGCAAATAAAAGTTCTGCATAAACTCTTTACTACGAGACAAAATTTGAAACTTGTCGAAATTGAAAGCATTTGTAGACGACAGATAAAATGTGGCTCAAATGGTGAAATGTGTCATTGAAAGAGTGAAAAACATTGTGGGAAGAGAAGAAAATGATAGTTTCCAGCATTTTCTCCTTTTCCTGCAATGTTTTCTAAAGCCTCCTTACCTAAGGTTGTTAACCCTTGATACACTAAATAAGTTGTATGAAACTTTCAAGGCGATGGTGCAAACCCTAATGTTGCTATTTCACAGGTATTTTTAGGGAGAATTTATCTCCTTAACCCTTTCCCAGACGACAAATTTTGGACTGGTCCAAATTGAAAGAGTTTGCAGACGACAATTTTAAATTTTATGAAAATGGCAGAAAGGTCTCCAAAAGGGTAGAAAACACTGTGGGAAAAGGAGAAATTGCTCGTTACGAGCAATTTCTCCTTTTCCCACAGTGTTTTCAAAAGACTTGTACTGCAGACACGTGAAAACCAGGGCATGTTTGGGAAAAGGTTAATGGACAGTGTAGACCCAAGATCAGACTGCACAGAACTTGCAGTCTGATCTCGACCTACACTGTCACCTAAAGGTCCTTGAGCCTTTCCTAGCAACCTAAGGGTTAAAACCAGGGATAGTTATGTAAAGGGTTTATATAACGGGCAATATTTGTTTTTCACGATTTGATAAACTCGGGTTGAAAAATAGTTTTATCCCAGGAGCACTGAACATTAAAGGGATTTATCAGCCTTGGTGACGGCCAATTGTGTTGGCTGTTTGATTATCATATGTTTACACTGCCATTTTTCAACCGTTTACCACACAACCTGGAGTTTTAATGACTCTGACTGAAAAGGCTGAACTGAAAACATTGCGGGAAAAGGAGAAAATGCTGGTAACCAGCATTTTCTCCTTTTCCCACAAAGTTTTCCTACATTTTACATACAAATTTCTGTTATTTGAACCACATTCAATTTGTTGTCTGCAAATGCTTTCAATTCGGACAAGTCTAAAAATTTGTCGTTTGGTTAAAGATTAACTACAAACTTGTCCTTTTAAGCATTTTATAAGAATACAAATTTTTACTATGGGACAGGAGTTAACTATTTAACTGTTTGAAAACGTTGTCAGTATAGAAGGGGTTTACCAGTTACAAGCAATGACTCAATTTCACAGTTTACTAGTTTATTCAGAGAGCACTTTTTCTATTCTGTTAGAAAATCTTCTCTTTTATAGGATTAAATTGGATGGATATAATTTATTTCTTAATTAGCTATTTGTACTTTTTAAAATACATGTAGCCTTATGATACCTGTCTAATTGAACAACAGAATTTTCTTTCCATGTTTTTCATAAAAAAATTTGTAAATCTCCAAAATTTGTTACAGTGAAGGCTTTTTCTCCCTTTATGGCAATATTTCAAAATGAATTGAAAGGACTTTCAAATAAAAAATAGAGATCAACACAAAGTTATGAGTGTCTGGTTTATAGGAAATAGTGCCAAGATCAAACTGAACATACTCTACAGGCTGATCATGTCATTTACTACGTAAGGTTAAATTTGTGTTGCATAATAACCAGATGATAAAGTTTTGGATTGGTCCTACAGAAAAAGCCTTTTTAAAACATTGTGGGAAAAGGAGAAAATGCTGGTAAGCAGCATTTTCTCCTTTTCCCACAATGTTTTCTAGCCTTTTGAAAACAAATTTCAGTTTTTGAGTCACATTTATTTTGTCATCTGCAAATGCTTTGAATTTGGACGAGTCGAAAATTTTGTTGTTTGATAAAGAGTTAATGCATTTTTAATGTTGAAAGAAGGAGTTGCTCCTTTAGTCTCTGTGTTTCCCTATCATTAAAGACAGTTTCCTTTCTTTCATTTTTTTTTTTTTCTTTTTGTCATTTAGCCCATTTTGAAACGAGAATGAGAATGAAGGCTTTTGTAAACATTGTGGGAAAAGGAGAAAAATGCTGGCAACCAGCATTGTCCTCCTTTTCCCACAATGTCTCTCTATCTTTTCAAAGGCAAATTTCAGCCCCAGTTATTTTGTCTTGTGCAAATGCTTTGAATTTGAACAAGTAGTACATTTTGTTGTTTGGTAAAGAGTTTAGCAAGAGAAACAATGACAATTGCACGTTATAGCAAAAATTTTCCTGTCATTAGCTGAGTGGTCAAGTTGAACTTTCTAGGCTTAACCCTTTGTCACACAATCCCAACTTTTAACGACCCTGTGAAAGAAACCTTTTGAAAACATTGTGTGGGTAAAGGAGAAAATGCTGGTAACCAGCATTTTCTCTTTTTCCCACAATGTTTTCTACCCTTTCCAAAACAAATTCCAATTTTTCAGTCATGTTTATTTTGTTGTCTGCAGATGGTTTGAATTTGGACCAGCCTAAAATATTGCTCATGTGGTAAAGAGTTAAAAGTCCTTCAACAGATGGAGATATCAAAGCTTTGAGGAATCTTGAAACAAGTCCAAACCAGTGATCTGCATTCTTGGAATTAATCAATTTTTATGTTGATTACTTTCTCGAATAGCTAATTGATTTATCCCTTTCTTCACTGTTGTGTTTACTAAACAGGTTTTTTTTTTTTAAACCTTTACCACACAATCCCGAGATTTAACAACCCTAAGAAAAAGTGCTTTTGAAAACATTGTGGGAAAAAGAGAAAATGCTGGTATCAAGCATTTTCTGCTTTTCTCACAATGTTTTCTACCCTTCTCAAAACAAATTTCCATTCTGGAGTCACATTTATTTTTTCATCTGCAGATGCTTTGAATTTGGACTAGCGTAGAATTTTGTTTGGAAAACCGTATACTATTAGACTAGTTTTGACTTACAGAAATTATTTTCCTGTCTCTGTCTTTATGTATAAATGCACTACATGTATAAAGTCTGTCTGTTTTTCTTTCTTCCTGTGTCATCAGAATCATACTGTCAAAAGTTCTATGTAATTGCATGTTACATTCTAAATATTCCGAGTCATAGTTTAATTAGTTTGGGTTTCTTTTGAGAAAGTCAAATGAAATTTTTAGCAGAAACTGAGTCTGTATTCACCAACCATTCTTAAGAGTATTCTTAGTCTTATTCTCCAAGATTTTCTACATTTGAAAATAACACAACTCCTGATTGGCTAAACCAAATGGTTTAGCCAATCAGGAGTTGTGTTACTTTCAAATGTAGAAAATTCAGGAGAACTAGACAAAGAACGTTCTTAAGAATGGTTGGTGAATACAGACCCAGAAAAGCATAGTGCCAAATCAAATCACACTTATACCCTTTACTACACAATACTGAGTTTTAATGACCCAGATGGAGACACCCTCATCAACCCAGGTGTAAAGTATTACCATTCATCACCCCTGGGACATTCAATTGCGAAACCGTCGTTTCTATGAATATTCATAAGATTGCGAATTACACCCGATAGCCAATCGAATTTGTCGATAACATAACGATATTCTCTTGTAGTGGAGAATAATCACATTTCTTCCATTAATATCAATAAACCGGGTAAAACCCACATAATTATCAATGAATATGGCGGCCACCGGTGGGCCTTCCTTCTGTGGCATTTGCCTTACGACAATCCAGGGCAGACATTATAAATCCTTGTATATAAAGGCAAATATTCAGAAATACAGCGTGCTGCTGCAGTCCTTAGGGGTATGTAGCAGGGGTGATGTCATCCTTGTTGACCCAGTTCCGATGTACTCCGTAAACTACATTCATCAATTTGATTGGTTGTAGATGAGGTAAATATAGAAATGATGGCATGTTGTTGATAAAAATAGATTAAATTTTCTCACTGAAAAACTGAGATTACCAATCAAAATGCCTCATGAATAATTCATGAAAACGAGAAAACATACGCGAGATAACCCAGGGGCGATGGATGTAGTTTACGGAATACATCGGAACTGGGTTAACGAGGATGAGATGGCGAGGGCTTTTGAAAACATTGTTGGAAGCAAAAATGCTGGTAACCAGCATTTTCTCCTTTTCCCTAGAACGTTACCCTTCGAAAAAAACAAATTCACAATTTTTGAGTCATATTTATTTTGTTATCTGCAAATGCTTTCAATTTTGGCAAGTTTTGAATTTAGTTGTTTGGTAAAGGGAAAGCAAGGAAGAGCCCCTTTCATTTGAGCTAAGTATCAAAGTACCAACACATCAGAAATATCATGCATTTCAAGCGATGTTACTTTGAATATGTATCTGTAGGTAATTCATATATGAGCCATGTTCTGTAAAAAAGGGGCTGTATGCATCTGCGAAAAGTTTCAACCCAGGTCGTATGGTTTAGCCATTCAGAAGGTGTGTTACTTTCAAACTTGGAAAATCTTGAAGAATAAGTCTAAGAATATTCTTAAGAATGGTTGGTGAATACGGACCCTGGCAGATTTGAAAAAGACATGTCCGACCCAATGATACCAAAGACTTCATTTTGATGGTATCTGATCCTTGTAGCAAAATCTTGCAGAGAGAGGAATGGGGCCGTTAATTCAGGTTATCATCATTTCTCTGGCAGATACTAACTTGAGCATTTTACCACACAACCCAGAGTTTTAATGACCCTGAGGAAAAAGCCAGTTGAAAATATTGTGAGAAAAGTAGAAAATGCTGGTAACCAGCATTTTCTCCTTTTCCCACTATATTTTCCACCCTTCCAAACACAAAATTCAATTTTTGAGACATTTATTTTGTCATCTGCAAATACTTTCATTTTGGTCTCATCTAAAATTTTGCCATGAGGGTTAACTTTAGCATTTTACTATATATGCAGGATGGAGACGATGCTGGTCACCAAGTGGAAATGAAGAGATTACTTAAGCGCTATATGTACAAACATAGATTTATAGTGAGTATTACATCACAGTAGCTCATCACACATGTTTGTCTGCCTGGAGTTCTACTAATTTTCATCTAGTAGTACATAGGAGTGTGTTTTTACCCTGCATCACTACTATCACTCCATTAACCCTAAAGCTGCTAAGCGTGACTCGCTGACCTTTTGCGGACAGTGTAGATCAAGATCAGACTGCACAGAACCTGCAGTCTGATCCTCAATCTATACTGTCTGATAAGGAGATATTTCTCTACAAAAAATAAGTTTGAAATAACATTATTCCGGTTCTTACTATAGGCTGGAAAATTTCATGTAACTTTATTTAGCAGGATAATAGTTAATAATATCAGATAACAAAATCTATAGCACACTGCACATGCTATGAGAATGCATTGTTTTGTGCAACCAACCATACAGGCTAATTATAAAGTTTTGGATCATATGGTCCTAACTTGTGTTGAAAATAGTTTAGCAACAGTTCCTATTTCTCATATCATAGACATGTTTCGCAGCACTCATGATACAGAAGTCTAGGCCAGTCAATTCTTCACCAAGCAACAAAGTTTTACTATTGCCCAAATTAAAAGCATCAATTTGCAGATGAAAAAACAAGATCTGGCTTAACCCTCCCCCCCCCCCCCCCCAAAAAAAATAAATGAGCCATGCTCTGTGAAAAGGGGGCTTAATGCATCTGTGTAAAGTATCCACCCAGGTCAGCCTACCATTCTACCTCATGCTTCAGTAGTTTGTCTGAGAAAATTGATTTTGTGGATCCGCAATCTTGTGATAAATTGCTAGGTATCATGTATCACAGAGATGCATTAAGCCCCCTTTGCCAGAGTATGGCTTAAATGTTTTAACATTCCTGAAAAAGAAAGCTGTTGAAAACATTTTGGGTAAAGGAGAAAATGCTGATGACCAGAATTTTCTCCTTTTTCTTCAAATCTCTCTACTCTCCCAAAGATAAATCTGATCGTTTGATCCTTGACCACACAATCCTGAATTTTAATGGCCCTGAAAGAGATGGCTTTTGAAAACATTGTGGGAAAAGGAGAAAATGCTGATTACCAGCATTTTCTCCTGTTCTCACAATGTTTTCTACCCTATCACATACAGATAACATCATTTTAGCAACTACTGTCATCTGCAAGTGCTTTGAATTTGGTCTTGTCCAAAAATTTGTTGTTTGGTAGAGAGTTAAGCCATGTCTTATTTTTCATCTGCAAATGTTTTCAATTTGATCAAGTCTAAAATGTTCTCATTTGGTAAACAGTTAAAGGATGCATTTTATCTTGAAAGAGTAGGAAATATTGAAGGAAAAAGAAAAAAAAATGCCGATAAGCAGCATTTTCTCCCATTTTCCACAATTTTTCTAAAAGTTTTCATCTCTGAGCTTGTTGACCCTTTACCAGACGACAAAATTTTAGCCTTCTCCAAATTGAAAGCATTTGCAGACGACAATTTCAGTATGGCTCAAATGATGCAACTTTTCTTTGATAGCGTAGAAAACATTGTGGGAAAAGGAGAAAATGCTGGTTACCAGCATTTTCTCCTTTTCCCACAATGTTTTTAAAAGGCTTCTTTCCCAAGTGCGTCAAAAGGCGGCATTGTGCGGTAAAAGGTTAAAACACAGATTCATGTGGTAAAGGGCTATAACCTGTATGTCTGTTCTCTAACCATGTTCCAAACAATTACAAGTTTTAACGACCCACAGGAAGAAGACACCTTTTGATAACATTTTGGAAGAAGGAGAAAAGGCTGGTAACCAGCATTTTCTCCTTTTCCCAAAATGTTTTCTACTCTTCCAAACACAAATTTCAATTTTTGAATCATATTTTTTTTGTCGTCTCCAAATGATTTCAATTTGGACAAGCCTAAACTTTTTCAGTTTGGCAAAGTGTTCAGATACAAGGTTTTGATTTGATGATTTAACTTCTTACCAAACGACAAAATTTTAGACCTGTCCAAATTGAAAGCTTTTGCAGACGACAAAATAAATGTGGATCAGAATTGGAATTTCTTTTTGGAAGAGTAGAAAACATTGTGGGAAAAGGAGAAAATGTTGGTTACCAGGCATTTTCTCCTTTTCCCACAATGTTTTTTAAAAGCCGTCTTTCTCAGGGTTGTTAAACGTCAGGATTGTGTGGTAAAGGGTTAATTTATCTTTCCATTAGAACAAACTATTAACTCTGTTTTTAGTATTTTCATCTGTAGCCATTACTTCATGGAACATTTTTTTTTTGTTATTTATAGAATCAAATGCAACAGGTAAATGTCATTGTGGGTAAAAATCTAACATGTGTGCCAGTGTCTACAACATGTTAAGTTTTTGAACATATGTTTGTTTTTCATCTGTGACCTTGACATTGGACAAGTTGGAACAGCTCCTGAAAGTACACGTAATACTGATGTTTCTGATGTAAAAATTCATGTATTTCTCATTTTTAATCAAACCAACCCTTTATAAGGTATTTTCAGCATCATTAATCAAGATCTATTCTAGATCTGTTGCTAATATTATTGATAATAATTGATGAAAATTATCATGAACAACAAATAATGAATTTAGCATACCAGTACATTTAGCATAATATTACTGTAATTAGTCTCTATCATCACCAGGTAACTGCCTATTAACCCTTTACCACACAGTCCCGAAGTAGAAGCCTTTTGAAAACATTGTGGGAAAAGGAGAAAATGCTGGTAACAGCATTTTCTCCCTTTTCCAGAATGTTTTATACCCTATCAGTGACGAATTCCATCATTTTAGCTACATTTAAATTGTCGTCTGTAGATGCCTTTAATTTGGACAAGTCTATAACTTTGCCATATGGTAATAGTTCATTCTTTATTAGGTGACAAATTTCAGACTGGTCCAAGTTAAAAGCAGCTGCAGATAACAAATTTTTGCCCAAAATAATAACTTTTTCATAGAAAGGGTGGAAAGCATTGTGCGAAAAGGAGGAAATGCTTGTGACCAACATCTTTTTGTTTCACAAGGGGTTAAATTGCACTACAAGATAGTTCTATGTAGATCTTTCATCATAAATATACTGTAATAATCATGACAAGAAAACTCTTGTAAAGCAAGGAGATTTTTCTTTCAAATCATTTTACTATCCTTGGTAACTTTCGTAACTTGACCTTAAAGTATTTTCATTTGCAATAAAGTTGTATTTTCAGACCTGGATAAAAGTGAAACTAATTAATATGATTGAAAGGAGTCAACCCTTTACCAGACGACAAAATTTTAGCCTTGTCCAGATTGAAAGCATTTGCAGACGACAATTTCAATGTGGCTCAAATGGTGCTGCTTTTCTTAGATAGGGTAGAAAACATTGTGGAAAAAGGAGAAAATGCTGGTTACCAGCATTTTCTCCTTTTCCCACAATGCTTTCAAAAGGCTTCTTTCTCAGGGGCGTCAAAAGGCGGCATTGTGCAGTAAAGGGTTAAAGAGCCTTTCTAATACACATGAACCACGGTCAGTGAAAAGGAGGTTTAATGCATCTGTAAAAAAGTATCGACTCATGTCAGCCTGTACAGTCTGCGCAGGCTGACAATTGGGTCAAAACTATTTGCTATCTTTGAATTTTCTGCATGTGAAAGGACCATTCTACCTCGAGATTCAGTTGGTGTTTAGACTAAATGGATCTTATGGATCACTAATTATGAAATGACTTGTTTGGTATAATGCGTCATGGAGATGGAATAAGCCCCCTTTCTCCCAGAGCATGGCTCTCATATTTTCTAACCAGCGTGTGTCTTCTATAGTCCCTAGTTTGCTGTGTTCTTTTTCTATATTTAACAAGGAGTCTGGATTTCTTATTAATATTTTACAGTGTCTAGAAAAACCCATATTTTTTGTTATCTGGAAAATATTTTAATTGTAGATTATTGTAGCCAGCATTTTATCCATGATTTGACTGACAAGAAAAGTTGCAAGTGTTTTTCTTCCTACTTATGGTACATGTAATGAGCATTAATTGAATTTCTTGGTCTTTGAAAAATTTATGACTCTTCAAACAAAACGAGCAAAACTTTTTTAACCAGAAATGGTATCATCATGTCAGTCATTATGAAGCTATCAAGCTAGTACATTTTGATGTGATTTTGCACCTCCCCACATTTTATTATCACAGGCTTCAATTTATTCACCTTTTAATCTAGTTGGACTCTTTAATTTTCACCCATATTCATGCTTGACAATGTCTTATTTGCCAGAACTAACTTACCAAAGTATTTATCAGTATGTGTGGAAATAGACTTATTGGTATATCATTTTATTATATACCTGAAAATTTTCCGGCGCAGATACATGCATCACACACAGATAATATAACATATGTCTGAAAAGAAAATCCGTATCTACAAGTCTACAAATACAGTCCCAAATATGGTATTGATGAAGTAACTCATGCACGGAAAACATACATATTGATTTGCGATTTGGTTGATCAAAGTTTACGCTATGATATTTATCTGCCATTCATAAAAATGACGTTACTAGCTACTACACCGTTTTTTGTTTTGTTTTGTTTACCAATTTACGAATAAAATGTCAAGAACTGTAAAATTTCATCACCGAAAGTTGTAGGTATATAATAAAAGGAATATATTATGTTGTAGTAACTTTGCTGATGCTCGTATTTACTTCTTGCTGCGTGAGAAGATTTTGACATCTTGCTCAACCTTCAGTCTGGTGCAATATCAGTTTTTCTCTCGCTGCTCGAATGAAATACACAAGCGCCAAGAAAGTTACTACAACATAATATTCCAGATACATGTATATATTAACCCTTTACCACACAAGCCCGACTTTTAACGTCCCTGAGGAAGAAGCCTTTTGAAAACATTATGGGAAAAGGAGAAAATGCTGGTAACCAGCATTTTCTCCTTTTCCCACAATGTTTTCTTCTCTTCCCAAAACAAATTTCAATTTTTGAGTCACATTTATTTTGTCGTCTGCAAATGCTTTCAATTTGGATGAGTCTAAAATTTTGTCGTTTGGTAAAGGGTTAAACCCTATGTAATGATGCATACTTTACAACTTCTTGAAGACTGGCCAGGTTGAGTCTGACTATGGTTTAATTATAAACCAACCTCCAAAGATAGTTGGCTTAGACAGAGACGAGAGAGACCGAGGCAGTTGGAGAAAGGCCTTGCTTCCTCCGGTACCCCCTGTATATAAGGTTTTCTTTATACAAATTTAGAGTAATGTTTTATTGTGATGTGGCATGACCATGGTAATCCCAGAATATATATAGCCAGGAAATATACCTTTGCATTATTTTATGCCTTGTGTTGAAATATTGCTGTTTTATTGAAATTTTTCAACTTGCAAGTTCTATCATATTCAGTACTCTGTTTTTTCCTCCATAATTGAAGAACTTTAGAAATTGGTGATTATGAAATTTATTTAACCCTTTACCAAACGAAAAATTTTTAGACTAATCCAAATTGAAAGCAGTTGCAGACGACAAAATAAATGTTACCACACAAACACAAGTTTTAATGACTCTTGAGGAAGAAAGCTTTTGAAAATATTTTGGGAAAAGGAGAAAATGCTGATAACCAGCATTTTCTCCTTTTCCCAAAATGTTTTCTACCCTTTCCAATGCAAATTTGATCATTGGATCCCCATTTCATTTGTTGTCTGCAAATGCTTTGAATTTAGACTAGTCTAAAATTTGTTGTGTGGTAGCAGTTCACCCTTTACCAGACGACAAATTTTAGCCTTGTCCAAATTGAAAGCATTTGCAGACAACAATTTCAATGTGGCTCAAATGGTGCAATTTTTCTTTGATAGAGCAGAAAACATTGTGGGAAAAGGAGAAAATGCTGGTTACCAGCATTTTCTCCTTTTTCCACAACATTTTCAAAAGGCTTCTTTTTCAGGCGACATTGTGTGGTAGAGGATTAAGGCAGTTAAAGCTACCTCACGCCGCCTCCTGAAACTAATCTGCAGCAGATGGTTGTGGAAACATTTTTACAAAATAGCTGACATGAATGTTACTCAACAGTGTAGGAATGATTTATAGCACCAAATGTTTTTGTTTCTAAAGCGCAATGAGTATGCAAGATATGTTGAACTCATTTACAAGTATTGATGGGCTGCCAAATAAAGACTCTGGTTGGCAAGATAGTACTGTTACATGGAAGTTCCTCACCAATTTCGTGAATATTTATAATCCCACGCTGAAGGCGAGGGGATATAGTTTTTGCGTTGTCCCTCCATCTGTCCATCCGTTTGTTTGTCCATCCATCTGGACAGATCTCTTCTAAACTCCTTGACAAAACATGATGAAAATTCATTCGTGTGTTCCTTATGATAGTCCAACAATATTGTTTTTTGGTTTTGTTTTTAATGCCATGTAATGGAAAAAGGGGGCT
Source organism: Tridacna gigas (assembly GCA_945859785.2). NCBI lineage: Eukaryota > Metazoa > Mollusca > Bivalvia > Cardiida > Cardiidae > Tridacna > Tridacna gigas. Next base: position 10,968,032 of record OX244030.2, on the reverse strand, counting down.
TGATATATATTTCCATTACGGGCCTATAACCCTTTAACTACTGGACAAAAGTTGATAAAACTTCATATTTATATTGTTTATCATAAGCCACAGACAATCATTATTTGTTCTTATTTAATGAAATGCCATATCATGGAAAAAAGGGGGGCTTAATGTATAACTTCATTATGGACCAATAACAAAAAAGCCACATGTACATGCAAAACGGCATACCTCTAATTGTGTTTCTATCAAAAAAGGTCTTTTTCGGCGGGGGATATTATTTCAACGAAATAACTTGTTTTCATCAATACAAAACTTGGTTTCATCGAGGCAATAGTTGAAAAAAGTCATGATGCAGTGATACTCTGGCACAAGGTGTAAAAAAAACAGGATCATCCTAGAACCTATAGTTTTATCCCTATCTGTTTCCCCAACATGCTGGCCTTTTTAAATCGTTACCAAACGACAAAATCTTAGACTAGCCCAAACTGAAAGCATTTGCAGACAGCAAAATAAATGTGACTGAAAAAATACACTTTGTTCTAGGTAGGTTAAAAAACATTGTGGGAAAAGGAGAAAATGCTGGTTACCAGCATTTTCTCCTTTTCCCACAATGTTTCCAAAAGTCTTCTTTCTCAGGGTCATTAAAAGTCGGGATTGTGTGGGAAAGGGTCAAAACTCCTCTGCAGTTAAAAGGCTTTTAATCCTTTCCCACACAATTCTGAGTTTTAAAGACTATGAAGAAGAAGCCTTTTGAAAACATTGTGGGGAAAGGAGAAAATGTTGGTAACCAGCATTTTCTCCTTTTCTCACAATGTTTTCTACCCAACCAAAAACAAATTTCAACTTTTGAGTCACACTCATTTAAGACTTGTCATCTGCAAATGCTTTCAACTTTTGATGTGTCTAAAATGTTGTCATTTGGTAGAGTTAATTTTTTACCACGGAAACCTGACTTTTAATATTCTACCAGTACCCTGAGGAAGATGATTTTCAAAACCTTGTGCGAAAAGAAGAAAATGATTACCAGCACTTTCTTCTTTTCCCACACTGTTTTCTTCGTTTAGAATGACAAATTTTATTTTTGAGTAACATTGAATTTGTCTTCTACAAAATTAATGCTTTCAGTGTAGATTAGGCTATTTTATTTCGTTTCGTAGAGAGGTAAGAAGATTGTGACAAAGAAAGAATCATGCTTGGAATAAGCAAATTTCCAAATTTTCTAAATGCTGTCTTGTTCCTTTCCCAATGCAAAATTTATGTGCTTCAGAATATTTTTAGCAAAATTGATGAATTTTGAGCATAATTTCTGCAGAAATTCCAGAAATAGGCTAGTCCTGAGTTAATATCATTTTCCACCTTGTATGTCCAAATTATGGCATTTAATTGTTAAGTTTAAGTGACTGTACTGTGCTACTTGATTCAAAAGTATTTTTATATTTCATTGAAAAACTTGAAGTGCCCTATTAGCATTTAATTAAAGAAAATAACATTAGAAAATGTAGACATATTTTAAATGGAATGATTCTCAGACAAGCATAGCATATAGGGAAGTTTGCCATGATGACATTCTGGATGAATTTAGAAAATTGTCCCTGATAATTTCATGACAAGGTGTTTGCAAAGAGTATGAATTTTTATGGTATCATGAAATTTGGAATTTGGTTTGCTGGAATATGATGCTTAAATAGATCAATGAGGTAACTGACAGCAGACAGAAAATGCCATAATTATATTGTACCTTAGCATTTTGTCAAAATTTCATGATATTTTGCTGTAGTGTATCAAAACAGAAACTATGAGAATAATAAAATGTCCCAGGAATTGTAAATGTACTATCAGTTACCATTTTAGTTTGCCAGGCATATTAAGGTGCTTTGGCAAAATAATGTCGAGATAACCAGGCCAAAACAGCTCTGAAATTGCACTTCGGGGCCAGTTTTTTACTGACTGAAAATTAATGTTGATCATATTCATTTGGCTCTGTACAGGCGAAACTGACCCCAGAATCTGTGGAATGCACATCTGCTTAGTTTCTGACAAACTTCACCATCTCATAACCTAATGTATAAGACAAGGTGTCAAACTGGATTAACTGTCGTACACCACCCAGAGTCACTTGTCAGTATTTTTCACACATTTGTAAACTGGATTGGAAAAAGTGGCCACTTTTATTTTGTTCTGCAATAAGTTACCCTCTATTTGGTACATACAAAATAACAAAAGGATTAATAGTAAAGGAGTAATAAAGGTTCAAACTTAGGAATTGGGAAAGTTTTTCTCTTCTCTGGTGCCTGTGAGTTGGAAATTTTAATACCACAGTCAATATATTGAACAGAGCTGATTGGTCAGTGAAATTTGGAAATCACCTTTGAAATAAAGGCATAATTCTTAAATTGTTTTGATCAATTAGATTCATCCAATATACCATATTGGATAATCTGATTGGTCAAAACCATTTTAAGCATCACACAATCATTTCAAAGCTGATATTCAAATTTCTTTGACCAATTAGATTTGTTAAATGTATTCACTGAAGTATTAAAATTTCCATCTCATGGTGTGGAAAAGAATCACTTGCATAAAATTTATGTGTTTTATTTTATTCCATGTATTAGATCAAAGATGAATAATTGTAGAACACAACAAAATTAACAACTTTTTTCCATCCCAGTTCAGAAATGTGTAAAAACACTGAGATGGTAGGGGTTCATGTATGGCAGTTAATACAGTTGGACACTTTTTCTTACATACATGGTTATGGAAGGCGGATTTTGTCAAAACCCAAGTGTCTTTGGTGAAGTGTTATTGCCACATATATGTACTACATCCATGTAACACAAAACAGCCAGTGTCTTCAAGCAAGGCAACTTGGTTATAATTGACCATAGAGACAAATTTATAAGTTTGAATGAATTTACAAATTAAACAGTTGAATAACTGATGTGTCATTTCTGATTAAAGGATATAACACAGATATGAATAATAGAAAAAACAATAGATAGAAATGATAGATTAGATAGATAGGAATTCAAGAGAGAATACTAGTTGGCCTGATAAATATTGATCATTCATTAATGAAGCAAGTCATGTTAACTATCAGGTTGAACTTACTTGAATCTTTAAGTAGCATTATTAACTTGTTATTGATCATGGCTGTGTGAATGAATAGTGTATTATCCCATACCAACATTACTGCTCTCAATTTAATGACATTTTTAAATGCTCTGCATGTACTGCTTAGAGATCTGCTGGTTTTCTTTTTAGTTACAATGATTAGCACTTTCATTGCGTTATTGACATATTTCTGGGACTAGACCTGTCAGCATGTTATAAGTATGAATTTTTATGCTGCTGCCCTTGAAAGCATTAATCCTTGCCCGTGTTTTAACGACCCTGAAAGAAACCTTATGAAAATATTGTGGAAAAAGGAGAAAATGCTGGTGACCAGCATTTTCTCCTTTTTCCACAATGTTTTCTACTCTTTCAATGCTGAATCTCATTATTCCAGCCACATTTAATCTTTTACCAAACAATCTTGGATTTTTACGACCCTTGAGAAGAGGCCTTTTGAAAACATTGTGGGAAAATAAGAAAATGCTGGTAACCAGCATTTTCTCCTTTTCCAACAATGTTTTCTACCCTGTCAGAGAACTTACGTTTATTTGCACCACTTCGAAATTTGTTGTATGGGGGATGCTCTCAATTTAAAGGGTCTAAAATTTGTCCTTTGGGAAAGGGTTAGCTTGTCATCTGCAAATATTTTCAGTTTGGACAACCCAAAACATTTATGTTTGGTAAAGAGTAAAGGAGAAAAGGGGGCAATTGCATGCTGCGAACTATTACTTCTTTACCAGCAATATGTATGTTTTCCAATTATTCAAAATAGTTTCTATTGCTACCTTGTTTCATGAGCATGTGGTGGTATGTCTGAAAATGACTATAGTAGCAGTTACGGATTTCACGAGAATAGGACAAAACCCCACCAGGACAAGACCCCACCGGACAAAACCCCACCAGGATAAAACCCACCAGGACAAAACCCCACCAATATATAGAATATAGTATACAGCATATGGTCAGAAATGTGACATAAAGAGAAGATTTGATGATTGAAAGCATAATTTTGTTATTTCATGTAACAAATCAATTATTACCAATCATAATCAGGAGATTAGATAATTACTTAATAATTAATTATTTGGCTTTTCTTGCATATTCTTTGCAAATACACAATTTTTATCACATATTTTCTCACTATAATTCAAATACAATTTATGAACATCTACAACAAATTTTAATTACCATTACATATTTTTTTTCTTTTTCAATATACAAGTTTAATTCATAATTTGTCACTGCATTGATAATTCAAATACAGTTTTTGATCACCTAAAGCAAATCTTATTACCATTTTACTATCTTTCTAAATAATTATAATAAATATATAAATGAATAAGATATTAATTAAAATGAATTAAATATTGAAATATATTGAATATGAATAGGCCTACATACTATATTTACAGATTAATTCTTCCTTTTTTTTAAATCACCTTATAGTTTAAACATAAACAAAAAAAACCAAAACAACAACATAATTGAACTGGTTGGGTTTCTGGTGGACCATTATGTCCGTACCCCGGATTTCACAATACACTGTATAGCTCTCACTCAGTAAACTTTTCCTCAGCAGTTTATATTATTATGTTTCGGATAACAGGTTTAAAATCATGTGCCATAATGAGATGATATATAAACCCAACTCAATAATGTTTATAATTATTATCTCATCACGGTTCATGGTTTTAAACATGTATTCCCCAAAACAGACAATATTATAAACTGTTAATGAAATGTTTATTGAGTTAAGAGTTATAAATACATTCTAAATGAATTGTTTGTATATAATCATAAACATGTACAGTGATACTAAACACTGCAAGCAGCATTGTGTCAGGCAAGTTTTACTAGTTTTTAAATCTGAGATTTTCATCAAATTTCAATCTTTGCTTTGGATTTATCGTGCCACTGATTAATAAATTGTATTACATGTATACAAGTATTTAGTATGCATTCCATTCCCTTCAGTTTTAGATATTTTTGCCAGGTTTTTGTGTTTTTGAATGCAATACTGTGGGCAAGGTGTAATAGTTTGCTTACATACCCTTACATAAATTTCAATTTTTGCTTTTGATTTATTCCGCTATTGATTAAGTTGTATTCTATTTAGTATGTATTCCATTCCCTTCTATTTTAGATTCATCTGCCAGTTTCTGTGTGTTTGAGCATAATTCTTGGGGCAAGGTGCAATAGCTGCTTGCATATCCCAATGTAATATGTTTCCTGCTTTCTGTACTTGCTGAGAAAATCCCTGCTTATTGACATTCATGCAATTTTACATCTATATCTTTTTAAATAAATCCCATTTTGCTCTTTGTTCACATATCTCAAATAACAGCATATCAATCATTTGTTTACAAATTTAAATTTTTCTTAAGTGCCTTTACTGCACATTGCCGACTTTTAATGACCCTGAAGAAGAAGACTTTTGATAGCATTGAGGGAAAAGGAGAAAATGCTGGTGAACAGCATTTTCTCCTTTTTTCCACAATTTTCTCTACCCTATTATAGAAAAATTGCACCTGTTGAGCCACACTGAAATTGTCGTCTACAAATGCTTTCAATTTGGACAAGTCTACAGTTTTGTCATTTGGTAAAGGGTTAAATAGAATCCATTTTGCTTTCTATTCGCATATCTTGAATAAAAGCCTATCATTCATTCATTTACATACTTAAGCTTTTCTTAAAGAATAGCTATTATGAAATTCTCATTATATAGACATAACCTTTATGAGTTTGAGCTACGTTGAACTGAATTACAAGACACTGGTAGCTGTTGAAAATATCATTCATTTGAAGGGAAATTTTACAAGCAATAGATTTGTTTTAGCCCTTATCCTGCCAAATTTAAATTGTTGACAGTTACAAAAATAGATGCTGTTAACTCTTACCAGAATGACAAGTTTTAGATCCTTCTGAATTGAGAGCATCTCACATGACAAATTTGAATGTGGTTCAAATAAACTAAAGTTCTTTGACAGGGTAGAAAACATTATGGGAAAAGGAGAAAATGGTGGTTACCAGCATTTTCTCCTTTCCCGACAACGTTTTCGAAAGGCCTCTTCCTCAAGGTCGTGAAAACATGACATTGTTTAGTAAAGGGTTAATGCACTTGATTGGGCTCACAGGATTAAAATTACTGATAGAGAAGTGGAGAGTTTACAGCAAGATCAGACTGCACATATGTGCAGCATGATCATGCTCTAAATTCTCTACAAAATACATCTATGACCATGAATGGCAGTGGAGTTGTTTTTTTTTTGAAGTCAAATGCAATTACATGTATTCATAATTTCAAAGGCCAAGTGGCTGCCAAAAGTAAAAATTGCAGGTGTTAAAATGTGTCTAAATCATGCCTTTTAAAAGTATGGAAAATACTGTGAAGATGACAATCTGTTATTGTGTGGTCGGTCCAAGTCTTAGTCGCTGGCAGAGAAAATGAATTTTAAAAACAGGTAAAAAATAAACAAAAGATAAAGCAACCTGGCAACTTTTAATTCATTTCTGTGCCAGAGACTAACACATGGACCAAGGCACAGGCACTCGTTTTGTGACGAACTTGGCAATCTGTATAATTACCGAACTATTCCAAGGTCTAAGAACTATTAACCCATAGGGTGCCCAATAAATCCAGCATGTATTTTAATCTTAGAAATATGACTTAAATAATTGCAATTTTATGACGGCTTTTATCTTCAGTGTTTAAAGTGTTTCAGCCAAGCGGACAGTGTTGATCAAAGATCAGGCTGCACAATTTTAGTCGTAAACGGTGCTTTAACCCTTAGTCTGCTTAGGGTGACCTATTGACCTTTTGCGGACAGGGTAGATCAAGATCAGACTGCACAGAACGTGCAGTCTGATCTTCAATCTACACTGTCTTCCCAGTGAAATCAACCCTGAAATCTCAATATCTGGGTTTATACTATTGCGTGAAAACTTTTGTTTCATTTATTCAGCAGTTTAAGGGTTAAGGGTTAAGTGTTGAAGTGTAAGTACATTTTTAACCTTTCTATTTTAGCATCCCACCATGCCAGAATGGATGTATAAATACCAACCGAAAAGGGGAAAAGTAATCCGACCAGAGTTTGTTGGGTTCGGGGTTGGCCTTAAATCGCAGGAAAGAAAGTAAGGATGGATTTTATTTGAGACACATGTTTTATTGCCTGTATTTGTTCTCTTGGCTCATCTTTCATTTCTTTGCTGATTTTTTTCCAAGTCATACGAGGAAAAGCGGAAAAATGGTTCACCCCAGTACCGATCAGGGTCCTTATTTGTCAACCGTTCCTTGTTTGTTTGTAATGGAGTTTAAGGCCGTTTTAACAGCTTAGGTGATACCATGGCTGTCAGTGCACCTACGCATGTGTTTCTCGGCTTTCTCACACCAGTAGACACAACTTTCTTTCAAAGCCACTGACTAATTTTTAGCTCCACTGGCCAAAGGCCAGCGGGCTTATGTCATGGCCCGGTGTCCGTCGTACGTCCGTCCGTCTGTCCGTGCGTGCGTGCGTGCGTGCGTGCGTGCGTTAACTTTTATTTCAAACATCTTCTTCTCTGAAACTACCCATCTAATTTTCATGAAACTTCACAGAAATGATCCTGCCATGGTCCTCTTCAGAATTTCTTGAAAGAATTTGATTCCTTCAAAAACTCTGGTTGCCATGGCAACAAAACTGAAAAATATTGGAAATCTTTAAAAATCTTCTCGTCTGAAACTGTAAGGCATAGGGCTACCAAATTCGGCATGTAGCTTTATGTAGTAGACCTCTATCAAGTTTCTTCAAATCATACCCCTGGGGTCAAAATTGGCTCTGCCCCAGGGGTCACAAGTTTTACATAGGCTTATATAGAGAAAACTTTAAAAATCTTCCTGTACCTAGCCATAAGGCTTAGAGCTACCAAATTTTGCATGTAGCTATACCTAGTGGGCCTCTACCAAGCAGGCCAAAATTTTAGCCCTGGGGTCAAAATTGGCCCCGCCGCAGGGGTCACAAGTTTTACATGGTCTTACATAGTGACAACTTAAGAAATCTTCCTGTTTTGATTTTTTTTTTGAAATTAGCCTTGCATCAGGGGTCTTATGTTTTACAGAGGCTTCATATGGACAGAAATTGAAAATCACCTTATTTATAACCATACAGCATAGACTTGTATTATTTTGGCATGTGGCTTTATCTTGTGGACCTCTACCAGGGTTCAAGTACTTATAGCTCTGGGATCAAAAATGGCTTTGCCCTGAGGGTCTCAACTTTCACATGGGCTTTTACAGAGAAAACTTTGTAAGTCTTCATTTTGAAACCATTTTTGCTCAGAATTGAAATGTTTAGTATTTATGGTTTATATTTATAAGCCAGTGGAGCGATACAGGGCCATCATGGCCCTCTTGTCTTACATGCATCAGAGGTTAGTGGTGAAACTTTACTGAACAGAAAGTTCGCCTCAACAGGGTATCAAACTCGCAACCACCAGGTAACTAATCTGATACCCTGACCATTCTAGAGGCCACATAAGGTACACCTGTGTAATTATAGGTAAACTGAGCTACCAGGCCAGGCATCAACCTTACCTAATTGCATTCATGGTCTAATTCTAGGTGTAGAAAGTAACACAACTTTTGATTGGTTTAGCAAGTCAGATGTTGCTTACCTTCAAATTTAGAAAATTCTTGAGGATAAGACTATCAATGTTCTTAACTCTTTACCAAACGACAAAATTTTAGACTGGCCCAAATTGAAAGTATCTGCAGACGACAAAATAATGTGGCTAAAAAAATGCAATTTCTTTTGGAAAGGGTAGAAAACATTGCGGGAAAAGGAGAAGATGCTGGTTACCAGCATTTACTCCTTTTCCCACAATGTTTTCTAAAGGCTTTTTTCTCAGGGTCGTTAAAAGTCGGGATTGTGTGGTAAAGGGTTAAGAATGGTTGGTGAATACAGACCCTGATGATTGAATTTAAACAACACATAGTAGAAGTATTTAAAGGAAAGGAACAATTGTTCATAACAAGCAATTGTTCCCTTTTCTTTGGTTTGTTGCAAGGAAAGAAACATTTTAGAACATTGTGGGAACAGATGCAATTTCTTTTAACAAGCAAGTGTTCATTTTCTCCTAGAATTGTTACAGGCAGTTGCTCTCTTTTTCACAGCGTTTCAAGAATTTGTTTTCTTTATCAGCATTTAAAGTTATGTTTGTATTGTAATAAGTTAACCCTTCACCACATAATCCGGAGTTTTTATAACCCCAAAAGGAGAAGGCTTTTGAAAACGTTGAGGGAAAAGGAGAAAAATACTGGTAACCAGCATTTTTGCGCTTTTGCACAATGCTTTTTACCCTTTCAAAGGCAATTGCCACCATTTCCACATTCCTTGAATTTAGACAAAATCCAAAATTTTGTCATTTGGTAGCGGGTTAGCCGTTCCAAAGATTTCAGAGGGTAGCTTTTGTTGTAGGGGTCAAGATCAGAGTGCATAAAATGTGAAGATTTGAAATTGAAATAATGTGGGTCTCTTCATACTCCATAGGTGTAGCAGTTTTAATTCTTTACCGCACAATCCCCAGTTTTAACCACCTGAGGTAGAAAGCTTTTGGAAACATTGTGGGAAAAGGAGAAAATGCTAGTAACCAGCAAAGATAAATTCTATCATTTGAGCACATTGAAATTTTCATCTGCAAAATTTTAATGCTTTCAATTTGGAAAAGTCTACATATAATGTCGTGTGGTAAAGCATTAAGCAGTAAATGTCGAATGACCCAGTCACAGAGATTTCTATTTACTCCTTACCACACAACAAATTTTTGCACTTGTCTAAATTCAGAGCATATGCAGACAGCAAATAAAATGTGGGTCAAATTGAAAAATTTGCATCTGAAAGGGCAGAGAGCATTGTGGAAAAAGGAGAAAATAATGGTTGCTTCCATTTTCTGCTAGTGTTTTCTCCTTTTCCCAAAATGTTTTGAAATGCCCTCTTCCTCAAGGTTGTTAAAACTCGAGCTTATCTGGTAAAGGTACAACATTCTTCGAACCAATTTTATGTGAGAAAGCAGCAGTTGATTCGAATGACTGCTGTGCATGGTATTTCTAGGAAAGCGCTTGGAATTGGTACACTACCTGCAGTGGCATAACCCAAATTTTGTTGAAAATGACAGAAAGCAAAATGTTAAAGTATGAAAGTTTTGTGTCATCTTTTTCATTGCCAGACAAATCAAAGGTGGATACCCAATACTGAGGACTGTACCAAGTCAAAAGATTACCCATGCAGAAGCACACAGGCTGATTGATATAGCAACAAAAGTACTTGTGGCCTCGGTAAGTACAGAACCAGGGGCTGTATACACAGGCTGTTCTACAATTTGAATTACATGTACATTTTATTCTGATTCTCAAGTATTTTCAAAATTTTGAAATTTCTGATTGGCTTAACCGAACTTTGTAGCCAATCAGAAATTATGTTAGTCTCCAAATTTACAATAAGAATAGGGATATCATTTGATCTTTTACCACACATTGCAATGTTTTGATGCCTCTATAAAAAAAAGCCTTTTGAAAATACTGTAGAAAAGGAGAAAATAAACCAGCATTTTCTCCTTTTTCCAAAGGTTTTCTACTTTTTCACAGACGATTATCATCTTTTCTGCTTCATTTTTTTTTTAATTTGTCATCTGCAAATGCTTTGAATTTGGACAAGTCCAAAATTTATTGTTTTGTGAAGCATTAAATAGTTCCTGAGTAAGGGTTTTGATATATGTAAACTTGTTACCTGCAATGCACATTGGTTTAAGTGTAGTGTTGGTAATCCAGAGGTCTTAACTTCAATTTTAATCAACAGTAGTTGTTTTTTCATGGAAGTGTCCTTGGGCAAGCCATCTCAAAGCACTGTTTAATCCTTTTGAAATCCCAGAAAGAAAAATTCCAACACAAACCAACAAAAATAATGTTGAGAGCAGTGTAATACACATTAAATCTATCAATAACTCATTGCCAGGATTTGGTCTGAGTGTTTGTCTTTCATGATACCTCAGGCATAGTGGGTCATGTCAGGTTAAAAAGTATGTCGCTGGAAAAAATCATAGAAAAATCTACAGGCTATATTTTCAAAACAATACTGATGAAATATGGTGAGAAGTTTTGCCTTGATGATATCTCTGATGATTCAGAAAATGGATCATGTCAGATCAAAAAATAGGTCAATGGGACAAATCTGAAAAAGTGTAGTGTCCCCTGTAGAGGCCACACTCCAATACTAATGAAACTAGGTCAGAATGTTTGTCTTGATGATATTTTCAACAGTTATGAAAATGGGTCATGTTAGGTAAAACAGAAGGTCACTGGGTTATATTTTAGAAAAAATTTTGTTTTCACTGTAGAGGCCACACATTTAGTCTTATGTTCATGAAATATGGTCAGAAAGTTTGTTTTGATAATGTTGTTTAGGAGTTTGGATATGGATAACTCTGAATCAAAATGTAGGAGGGTGGGGAGGTCAAATTTTAGAAAAGCCTTGCATACACTTTGTACACTACATTTTAAGTCTGATTGGTATGAAATATGAGCAGAATGTTACATCTGGTTAACTTTGGAAATGTGTCACCATAGCCCAAAAAATTAGGTCGCTTAGAAAAAATCAGGAATACCTTTCTATAAACTGTGTATGCATGAAATTTGCATACGTAGTGTAAGTGAGCAAGCATCAAGTCTGACAAGAAGTTTCAAGTTACAAGAAGAACTGCATAACATTACCATTTGAATAAGTATTTGCATAACTTTATGCTAGCTCATACCTTTGGGTAAAGCAGGGTCATATGTGTACATATTTGATAAAAAAAATATTTGCATAAATCTATGCAGTGTAGTGAATAGTACCCCAGATCATTGCTCATTAAACTTTGTTAGATTGTTTGCCGTAATAATTTCATAAACAGTTTTGGAAATGGGTCAGATGGAGCAAAGAGATCATATTGTTCCAGATCATACTAGAGAAAAACTTTGTCTATACTTTGTATTATTCTCACATAGGTACACAAACTCAGGTGAGCAATTCAGGGCCATCTTAGCCCTTTTGTTAGCTTCCATTGTACTTTCATAGCCCTGTCATTGTCTGTCTGCATTGTCGTGCTAAAACTTTGACAATTTATGGTATCTCTCTTTTTACTGACAACATTTACTTCAAACTTGGACAAGTTGTTAACTGTCAAAAGGGGTACCCACACAACAAGGGTAGGTAACCACCAAAGTATTTTTGACACAGTTATGCCCCTTTTTGAACTTAGATTATTTTTTGAAAATTAACCCTTTACCACACAATGCCGCCTTTTGATGCCCCTGGGAAAGAAGCCTTTTGAAAACATTGTGGGAAAAGGAGAAAATGCTGGTAATCAGCATTTTCTCCTTTTCCACAATGTTTTCTACCCTATCAAAGGAAAGTTGCACCATTTGAGCCACACTGAAATTGTCGTCTGCAAATGCTTTCAATTTGGACAAGGCTAAAATTTTGTCATCTGGTAAAGGGCTAAGCAACTGCAGCCAAGCATTGGTACCTGCATGCAGTGCTCTTATTTTGTCTTGCAGTTGACCATTTCTGAAGATGTGGCAAACTGAGTAATTGCTGACCTAATTCTATTTCCCCCACAATATTTCCCTATGAATTCATGTGCTTGACCTTGATTCATTTGCAGGAAAAAGTACATGAGCTTCAGTCCAGACCAGTAACCCCAGCCTCCAGACAAACTGCCCCACAGCCCTTTGAGGTAATTGTCACTGACACTGTTGCTAAGAACAATGCATTAATCTTTGCTTTGTAATATCACTTTTCTAAATCAATTGGCCCCATAAATGGCAGCTTACAATAGATGTTATATATAGATAATACGATAGTGGTGAGAGATGTATTTTCTTCTGTCATATCTCAAAGAAGTTTTATATTATAAAGTAATGCCATGTGAAAAGGTTCTTTAACCCTTTACGACATGATAAAAGTTTAGACATATATGCAAATTGAAAGCATTTTCTTTTCTTCCTACCTTTACACTTTCTATCGTTTCTACATTAATCCTTCTCCAGACAAAACTGACTTTTAACGACTCTGACGAAGGAGGCCTTTGAAAACATTGTGGGAAAAGGAAAAAATGCTGGTAACCAGCATTTTCTCCTTTTCCCACAATGTCTTCTCATATTTCATAAATTTTGAAACATTTTATTTGTCGTCTGCAAATGCTTTCAATTTGGACCAAAATTTTGTTGTCTGGTAAAGAGTTAATTAACTGTAATTACATGCACTTGTAATGCACTTTTTATTAACTTAGTTTTATAACCCTTTGTACCAAATAATTCCATGATTTTATGATTCTGAGAAAAAAGAAAGGTTTTGAAAAGATAGAGAGAAAAGGAGAAAATGCTGGTAATGAGCATTTTCCTCCTTTTTCCCCATAATACTTTCTATCCTTCCTAGGATGAATCCAAGTATGCGAACTACATTTAATATGTCACCTACGTTATATCTTTATTTTGGATGAGACTAAAGTTTTTTTTGTACAGTAAAGAGTTGACTTATTACTACACAATGAAATTCTAGCCTTTTTCAAATTGAAAGCATCTACAAACAACAATTTAAATTTGACTCAAATGATGCAGTACGTATATAAAAGGTTAAAAAACATTGTGAGAAATGAGAAAATGCTGGTTCAAAAGCTTTCTTTCTTAGGGTTGTTAATATATGGGATTGATGGGTGAAAAATTATAGAAACTAGATCTGTAGCCTTTGGTAGCCACTTACTTATATTTCGTTTTGATAACATGTAATACATGTGAGCCATGCTATGTGAAAAGGGGCCTCAATGCATCTGCAAAAAAAGTATCGACCCAGGTCAGTCTGCGCAGTCCACGCAGGCTGACCTGGGCTGAAACCTTTTGCACTATTGGTCAGTTTTCTGTATGTCAAAGTCTACTTTATGACACAGTGGATTGTTAGATAAAATATTTGTTATGGATCCATGATTATGTGATGACTAGCTTGGTATAATGCATCACAGAGATGCATTAAGCCCCCTTTTGCCAGAGCATGGCTCATGTATTTTGGTAATTAGTTTCTTTCCCCTCCTCATGTAATTTCTGCATGCTATGATTACTTTATACTTTTTGTAGACTGATAAGCCTCTTCCTCAGTCGTCTGATAAGGTAATCTTTCAGCATAACCAACATCTACTAAAACTTTGCGTGTTGTAAACTCATTACCTCTCGACACCGCAGCAAAAGACTTTTAACTCTTTACCAGACAGCAAAATTTTAGACTGGTCAGAATTGAAAACATTTGCAGACGACAAAATAAATGTTACTGAAAAACTGAAATTTGTTTTGGGAAGGGTAGAAAACATTGTGGGAAAAGGAGAAAATGCTGGTTACCAGCATTTTCTCCTTTTCCCACAATGGTTTCAAAAGGCCTCTTTCACAGGGCCGTTAAAAGTCGGGATTGTGTAGTAAAGGGTTAAATTATCCTTGTAAAATATAGGAGCTATGCTCTGACAAAAGGAGTTTTAATGCATCTCTGATGCATTTTACCAAGAAAATCATCACGTAATTATAGATGTATAAAATCCATTTTGTTTACAAACCGACTTAATCATGAGGTAGAATGATCCTTGGACAATGCAGAAAATTTACAAATAGCAAAAGTTTCAATCCATCTTTATTATTATATCTTTATTAAAGTCTCATTCATATACAAAGCAAAGTTAAAACACATTTAGGAACAATTCCAGTAAAAAAGTATATGACCATTCTACAAAAGAATTGTAAGAGACTAGTATTTAAATGTTACATTAAAGAAATAGAAAAGAGACAATATTTACGAACAAAGTTACCTATTTAAAAAAAAGAAGAAAAAAGGAAAACGCCAAGTTGCTTATAATAATAATGATGATAATAATAATATTAATAATAAATGACAGCCTATGGCAACTGGGCAGGCTGACTTGGGTTAATACTTTTGCAGATGTATTAAACCTTAAGGTTTTTACAGAGCATTGCTTACAGATAATCAACATGAATTCATGCTTTACCAAATGACAGAATTGTAGACTTGTCTGTATTGAAATCTTTTACAGACAACAAATTTAATGTGGCACCCAATGATAGGATTTGTCAACGAAAGGGTTTAACCCTTTACCAGACGACAAAATTTGAGCCTTGTCCAAATTGAAAGCATTTGCAGACGACAATTTCAGTGTGGCTCAAATGGTGCAATTTTTCTTTGATAGGGTAGAAAACATTGTGGGAAAAGGAGAAAATGCTGGTTACCAGCATTTTCTCCTTTTCCCACAATGTTTTCAAAAGGCGTCTTTCTCAGGGTCGTTAAAAGGCGGCATTGTGCGGTAAAGGGTTTAAATTAAAACATTGTGAGGAAAGGAGAGAATGCTGTTTACAAGTACTTTCTCCTTTCTCCTTTATCCAGAAAGTTGTCGAAATCTTTTTATCGCAAGATTTTTAGATCACAGGATTGTTTGGTAAAGGTTAAGATTTGTTACATGAATACATTGTGAAACATTTTGGCAAAATGAAGAATTTTTCCTCTTGCCACAATATTTTCAAAAGTGGTCTGCTGCAAGATGAAGATAGTTGTCTCGAGGAGGTAATGTGGTAACACTGTTGTCATATGTTTACCCAGTGCTTGTTGCTTTATAATATCTCTAGCTTTTATTTGCCAGCAGAAAAGGGTTAACTCTTTAGCAAACAGTCCTGAGGTAAAGTCTGTCCTTTTCCAACGATAGTTTTAAAACCCGTCAGGGTTGTTAATACATGTACATAGGTTTGTGTGGCAAAGGGTGGTTATTTATTTCAGGGTCATTAAGGGTCAGTATTCTCCAACCATTCTCAACTTTGCATTCTAATTCTAAAGTTAGAAAGTTACTCAATTTCTGAGTTCCAAACCGTTTGGTTCAGCCAGGCAGGCACTATGTTCTGATGAAATTTAGAAATTCCTGATTGTATGACAGCAGTCTAGAACCCTAAATACTAAGTACTTTGTGGGAACTTTTCACAGAATGTAATTAGGGCAACACTTAGGCTGGTGTTCCATGTTTCCGTTATCTGACTGCATTGTCCGTTTGCAATGAAGAGGCCCAGTAAGTCTGTCAGTAGCTTACAGGACTTGAGAACAGTTAGATTGATGAAAGTCATTGGGACAGGACTCATTTCTGTCTTACTGCTGACCATTGTTTCAATGATGGTTATGTGGGAAAGCAGCTGGTGGCGTGGAAAGAATATTGTGAGATGTGCTGATAACAGAAACTCCAGGAAAGCATGGATAGGTGGACTTGCCATGGCGATATTGCTGAAATAATGTTGAAAATGGCGTTAAACACCATACAATGCAATGGGCATGTCCACTTATTGCAATCAGAACTGGTTTTCCATATATACGAATCGACCACACAGTCTGTCTTCTAAAACTGGATCCTGAACAGCCAAATCATGAGATGCAACAGAACATACCAGTAGTTTGAAGCTGGTGTCGTATATTTTAGATACAGAAAACAAAAACAAAGCAGATGGTGGGTGAGGGGTATCATAAGGAATAGAAACAACTATGGCACATACTATCATCTAGTACGCAAATTAGAATAAACTCTTTACGAAATGACAAAATTTTAGACTGGTCCAAGTTGAAAGCATTTGCAGACGACAAAATAAATGTGGCTGAAAATTTGAAATTTGTGTTGGGAAGGGTAGAAAACATTGTGTGAAAAGGAGAAAATGCTTGTTACCAGCATTTTCTCCTTTTCCTACATTGTTTTCAAAAGGCTTCTTTCATAGGGTCATTAAAAGTCAGAATTGTGTGGGTAAAGAGTTAAACAATGAAGACTTTTTGTGTAACATTAGACTGAACAGAGCTCACATCTTTATAATCTTTCATGGATGTATCATTAAGGAAGGCGTTACTTTTTGTTAGTTCTGTTATGAAATTATCACATTTATTTCTGTCATTTACTTTTGTTTTCATATTGCTTGAAATGCTGTCCAGTTGTCTGTTGATAAGAAAAAGAAGGCTGCATGTAGCAAACTTTTTTCTCGCAATGGGACTGTCGCATTGGCTGACAGTGCAGTCAGATACATGGAAAAATTCATATTGAAAATAATGTAGTCTGAACTTGCGCTTGTAATCCGAAAATTGCGCTGTCACAAATGGATAATGCAGTGGGATAATGGACACATGAAAATCAGCCTTATGCTTCTGTATGGGAGATAAATGTATATTGTTTGAGATCAGCAATAATTAATACTTAATTCAACTCTACTTTTCTCTGGATAATATCAGTATCGTTGTTTTTCAGAATTCTGTCCATATACTTGCCCTTAACCCTTTACCACACAAAAAAAAATTTAGACTGGTCCAAATTGAAATCATTTACAGATGACAAATTAAAAGTATCTCAAATGATCATTTCTGCCTTTAATTGGATAGAAAACATGGCGGGAAAAAGAGAAAATGCTGGTTACCGGCATTTTCTCCTTTTCCCACAATGTTTTCAAAAGTCCTCTTTGTCGAGTTAAAACTCGGGCTTGTTTGGTAAAGGGTTAAACTGTTGGCTGCTTCACAGCCCTGCAGTTGACTAAGAGTGTGTTTTTGACATTTGATAAAGAGGTTTGAACTCTTCAAAGTATTCTCTTTAGAGAGTGCCTTTTTTCAGAATTCAAAGGGTTTTTTTTATCATTGTAAAAGTCATAACTACTAGTAGCAAAAAATATTTGATAAACTAGATCTGTATTCACCAACCATTCTTAAGAACATTTTTAGTCTTATTCTCCAAGATTTTCGGAATTTGAAAGTAATACAAAGTAACGCAATGATAATGGTAGGTACTGTGGAGACCATCATCTTTCTATCCTTGATCTCTAAGTAGAGTTCA
This sequence comes from Tridacna gigas, assembly GCA_945859785.2. Classification (NCBI taxonomy): domain Eukaryota; kingdom Metazoa; phylum Mollusca; class Bivalvia; order Cardiida; family Cardiidae; genus Tridacna; species Tridacna gigas. The sequence continues at coordinate 10,950,032 of OX244030.2, read as the reverse complement.
TCCTTAGAAAAATTTCATAGAGCTTGTTTAACCCTTTCCCACACGACAAACTTTTGCCGCTTCTGAATTCAAACCAGCTGAAGACGACCAATTCAAAATAAGTTCTCTGATAGGGTAGAAAACATTGTGGGGAAATGGAGAAAATGCTGGTTACCAGCATTTTCTCCTTTTCCCACAATGTTTTCAAAAGGTTTCTTCCACAGGGTTGTGAAAATTCGGGATGGTTTGGTAAAGGGTTAAGTTCAATCATAGCCATCTTAAACTTTGTTATGATGTAACAGAGATGTCCCAAAACATAGTATGTGATTCTAACAGCTCACACCCAGTTATGTACTTTTTAACTCTTTACAACACATTCCCAACTTTTAACAACCCTGAAGAAAAAGCCTTTTGAAAACATTTTGCGAAAAAGAGAAAATGCGGGGAACCAGCATTTTCTCTTTTTCCCAAAATGTTTTCTAGCCTTCCCAAATCAAATTTCCATTTTTGAGTCACATGTATTTTGTTGTCTGCAAATGTGTTCAATTTGGACAAGTCCAAAATTTTGTCATGTGGTAAAGAGTTAAACATTGCTGCAGTTTCGTTACTTGACTTTTCATGTCACATGATTTTCTATTTCAGAAGAAAAAGCGTCCATCGACAGCAAAATATATCTGGGATATTCATGGCAGACGACATCTCAGGGTGAAGGTAAAGAAACTGTTGTGACCTTCAAATGCACATTTAACTCTTTACCTCACAATCCCGCTCTTTAACAACCCTGATGAAGAAGGCTTTTGAAAACATTGTGGATAAAGGAGAAAATGCTGGAAACCAGCATTTTCTCCTTTTCCCAAAATGTTTTCTACCCTGTCAGGGACAACTTCAATCATTTGAGCCACATTTGAAATGTTGTCTGCAAATGCTTTCAATTTTGACAAGTCTTACGATTTTGTCATGTGGTAAAGAGTAAAACTTACCTCTTTACCAAACGACAAAATTTTAGACTGATCCTAATTGAAAGCATTTGCAGACGACAAAATGAATGTGATTGAAAAATTGAAATTTGTGTTGGGAAGGGTAGAAAACATTGCGGGAAAAGGAGAAAATGCTGGTTACCAGCATTTTCTCCTTTTCCCACGTTTTCAAAAGGCTTCTTCCTCAGGGTCGTTAAAAGTTGGGATTGTGTGGTAAAGGGTCAGCTCTTTTTATACCAGATGACAAAATTTAAGACTTGTCCAAATTGAAAGCGTTTGCAGATGACAAATTCTTTTGGCTAAGAACATGCATTTTGTCTTTGAAAGGCAAGAAAACATTGGGGAAAAAGAAGAAAAGCTGGTAACTAGCATTTTCTCCTTTTCCCACAATATTTTCACAGGCTATCTTCTGTAGGGTTGTTAAGAATCAGGATTGTTTTTCTCCTTTTCGCACAATGTTTTCAAAAGGCTTCTTTCTCAGTGTTGTCAAAAGTGGGGATTGTGTGGTAAAGGGTCAAAGAACATTCTCAGTCTGGAAGACAAACCCTGGTATGTGCAGTTCAAGTATCACGGTTGCTGTTGTCCAGATTGTCATGGCAATGCAGACAGTGTAGTTCAGAGTTCAGACTTCACATTTTTTGTAGTCTAATCTTGATCTACACTGGCCGCAAAAGTAAGAAAAACTAGTGTCAGGCTCTTTAACCCTTTATCACACAATCCTGACTTTTAATGACCCTGAAAAAGAGGCCTTTTGAAAACATTGTGGGAAAAGAAGAAAATGCTGATAACCAGCATTTTCTTCTTTTCCCACAATGTTTTCTTCCCTTCGAAAGACACATTTTATGTTTTGAGCCACATTTAATGTGTCGTCTGCAAATGCTTTCAATTTGGACAGGTCTAAAATATTGTCGTTTGGTAAAGACTTAAAGGTTCAGTTCTTTCTTTTAATCCTTATCCTGCTAAATAAAAGAAATGAAACTTTCAAACCAATGGTAAAAACCCAGATTTTCCTATTTCAAAGGTATTTTTGGTGGAAAGATATCTTCTTATCAGACAGTGTAGATCCAAGATCAGACTGCACGTTCTGTGCAGTCTGATCTTGATCTACACTGTCTGCAAAAGGTCAGTGAGATGGGATTAGCAGCTTAAGGGTTAAATCTTTACCAAGTGACGAAATTTTAGATTCTTCCAAAGCATGACTGTGCATATGACTAATAAGGCTAAAATGGTGGGATTTGTCATTTAGAGTATAGAAAACAAGGCTAGGAAAAGGAGAAAAATACTGGTTGCCAGCATTTTCTCCTTTTCTCTCATTGTTTAAAAAAGCTCTTTTCATAAGGTTGTGAAAACATGGGATGGTTTGGTTTGGTACAGAGATAAGAGCTTAACTTCACCATTATTCTATTAGCTGGTGAAGCAATAGCATAGTTTATTTCATGCTTTTCGGTAGTTTATCAAGAAATAATGGTGGATTATGGTTTGATATTTCATGGTTACGACAGTGAAAACACCGATTTTATATTTTCTAACTCTTTAATTGAAGGCGGAAAAAGTAGTTCCTGCGCACTAGTTACCTAGGTAATCAGCGCGTTCCATTCAAATGGAGGGAAATATGATGTAATTTACTCTATATTTTCGCGCTTTACGTAATATTTTAATCTGTTGTTATGTGAGGGGGTACGCCACGGGGAACTACCGAAACCACTGTACTGGATTTTGATGAAAGTTCCAACAAAATAGGGATTAGAAGCATAAATAAATAGAATATTTGTTTTTTTGGTGTGCACCAATCGTGAAAATATTACTGATGATGTTCACTTGATGAAATAAATTTCAATCTTTCACCGAAAAAAACAAATATCCTCTATAACTTGTGCTTTCATTGGCAGACTTGAGAAAAGTTACATTATTGAAAATTAAAAAAGGTATTTCGCAGGGTAAAGTTTTATTCAAAACTCTTATTTTACTGATTCTTTGAGGTATGAATATGACTGTACTATCCCACAGAAGATGAATGTTGAAAACATTTGGGCAAAAGAAGCAATTGGGTTTTTAACTTGTTACCAAACAATCCAAGTTTTAACAACCCTCAAGGGGAAAGAACCTTACCAGCATTTTCTATTTTCCCCACAATGTTTTCTAATGTTTGAAAGATAAATTCCACCATTTTAGCCACATTTGTCTTCTGCAAAGGATTACAATTAGGACAAGTCTAAAATATTGTACTTTAGTAAAGAGTTAAGCATTTATTGTTCCTTTTCTGACGTGGTCTGTATTAATCAACAAGTCATTTACCTTTCTTTCAGATATTTTTCATTTGAGCCACTTTAATTCATTACCACACAATCCCTAGTTGTACCAACCTTGGGGAAGGGGCCTTTTGTAAACATTGTGGGAAAAGAAGAAAATGCTGGTAACCAGCATTTTCTTCTCTTCCCACAATGTTTTTCACACTTCCAGAGAGAAATTTCAGTTTTTGAGTCACAATTAATTTGTCTGCAAATGCTTTCAATTTGGAACAGCCTAAAATTTTGCCACGCGGTAAAGAGTTAACTAATTTATGTTAAGCCTCAAATACCAAAATGATTATTTAGAAGAACTTTCAGATTGTAAGTTTTCAAGTTGTATTTTTCAGCATCATATTCAGGTTCACACATATTTTGTTGAGAACGAACAGGTATTGCAAGTGCATGTAAAATATTTTGGGGTTATACTGGTAAATGCTTTTGCATGGCAACTTTCTAGATTTCAGATGCCGGGTAGGGCAGTCGGTAGCTTACAGGACTTGAGAACAGGGGTTGCTGGTTGGAACCCCCAGCTCGGCCAATTTTTTTCCAAGGATTGATGATAGTCATTGCAGCAGAATCCCTTCCTCTCTCAGCACTGATCGTTGTTGCAACGATGTCATGTGGGAAAGCAGCCATGGCTAGAGAAGAATATTGTGCTTATTACTGGTACAAGAAATTCTGGAAAGCATGGAAAGGGGTACTGGCCATGGCGATGTAAATGAAATAATGTAGAAAACAGCGTTAAACACCATACTATCAATCAGTCATTAGATTTCAGAATTAAGTTCCATAACGAAATACTTCTTATTTCCATTAGTGGAATTCTTCAAGTTAAAGGCACGTTTAGACCTATCACAGGGACCACACTCAAACAAAGATCAGTGGCAATGTATGTGAAATACAACCAAATGCAACTATCTTTACTGAAACAGGCACATTTCATTGTGATGCAGTGTCTAATTAGTATGAGGGTTGTTCGGAAAGTTTGTAGAATTTTGTTATAAAACGTACAATATTCTCAGTATTACAAATGATTTTATATCTACTTAAACCTCAGCATCTCTTTATGAATTCTATGGAAACCAAAACGATGCTCTACATCACATGAAAATTATGTCTATTTAAAATGAGTATGTTAGAGGTACCCGCAGCACACCAAGGTCAATATGACATCGCAGAATCATCAAGTGTGGTTTTCATGAAGCGAACGTCGCATTTTCTCAACATAGTCACTAGCAATATCTGTGCATTTTTTATGTCTGGTCATCCATTTGTTGTAAGTTTCAATGTACCAGTCCTCAGTAAGTGACGATACATCAGTTTGAGTCTGTTTTGTAAGTTGTTATTTCCTCTGCTGAATCAAATTGCTTTCCACACAAACTTACCTTCAAGTCGGGAAAAACCCGGAAATAGGAGCCAAATCTGGACTGTTTGGCGGATGATCCTATACTTCAAAACCAAGTAAACTAATCTCAAGCTGTGTACATTCTGCTCTGTGCCCTGGGGCATTATCCTGATGTAGAATTATTCTGTCCAGAGATATGTGTGGGTGCTTCTTTTGAACTACATTAACAAGATCTTGCCTAATCACCTGAAAAACAACGGAAGCACCATGCATGTTTAAACAAGACAACATTAGCTTCCTATTAATTATAAAAAATGTAGGCATACAATTTTTAAACCACATCACGCAAAAACAAAACCCCTACCTTAGTATAGTATGGTTGCCATCGCTTTCTCCTTTTAGGCAATGTTTTGTAAAGGTTTCTTCCCTTCGGTCATTTAAACTTGGGATTGTGTGGTTAAGGCTTACTCTTCAAGTTATGAAATCGTTTACTCCTGGTAATGTTTTCCTTTTGCAACTATGTTTTCAAAAGTGATCAGTTGTAAGATACAAAAAGTCACCTGCTGGAAGTATTAACCCTTTACCACACAATCCTGGGTTTTAAAGACCTTGGGAAAGAAGCCTTTTGAAAACATTGTAGGAAAAGGAATACTGGTAACCAGTATTTCTCTTTTTCCCACTATATTTTCTACTCTGTGAAAGATGAATTACTCTATTTGAGCCATTTTTAATATGTCGTCTGCAAATGATTTCATTTTGGACAAGCCTTGGATTTTGTTGTTTTGGAAAGAATTAATGAGATTATTGAAAGTAGTAGATAAGACCAAAAATTTTGGGCAATTTATCTCTTTCAATGCTAAATATACAAACTTGACCCACAGCTGAAAGTGCAATCCACTAAAACTAAGAAGGGTTTTATATCTTATAGACTTAAATAAACAAGTAGACGGTATAAATCAAAGATCAGGCTGAATGTTCAGTAAGTCTGATCTTGGATCTCTATCATCTGCTTGTTTTGACAAGCTGTATGCTGTAGAAATATCATGCAAATTAACCCTTTACCACACAATCCTGAGTTTAAACGACCCTGAAGAAAAAAGCCTTTTAAAAACATTGTGGGAAAATGAGAAAATGCTTGTAACCAGCATTTTCTCCTTTTCCCACAATGTTTTGTACTCTTTCTAAGACAATTTTCTCCATTTGAGCCACATTAAATTGTAGTCTGCAACTGCTTTCAATTTGGACCAGTGTAATATTTTGTTGTTTGGTAAAGAGTTAAACTGTATGCAAAACAGAACAAAAAAAGATTAATTATGTTTATATTTCATTATTTGTGAAATAAGTTCTTCATATTATGTTTCAACCACTGGATTTAGTGAATGTATGCTGTAGAAATATCATGCAAATTAAACTGCATGCAAAAACAGATCTAGAAATAAAACTCAAAAAATTACTTAAAACATATTTAGTTTTCATTGTTTGTGAAATAAGTTCTACAAATCATAGTATTATTTCAATTGCAGGTTTCTGTGAATTTTTATTGTAGAAATATCATGCAAATTAAACAGCATGCAAAGTAGCAAAAGGGAAAAATAGTTTAGATATATTTATTTTTCATTGTTTGAAAAATAACTTCTCCAAATTATATTTCAATCACACATTTAAGGAAAATTTTTACTGTAGAAATACCATGCTAATTTAACTGCATGCAAAATGGAAAAACTAAGAAAGAAAATAGCTTAAATATATTTTCTTTTCATTGTTTGTGAAATATGGTCTACACATTATATGTCAGTTGAGGCTTTTAGTCAGTAAATACTGATCATGCAAATTATACTGCATGCAAAATAGGGGAAAAAAAGAGAAAAAAATAGTTTAAATACATTAATTTTTCATTTTATGTGAAATAATTTCTACAAGTTACGATATTTCAATTATTCATATCAATCACTTCCTGGAAACCTATTCAGTGTTTCCACCATGATGTGGTTAGCTCTGAAATTTGACCTGTTTCATTTGACTCTTTATTAACAATATTTAACTCTTTACTAGAAGATGATTTTAAATAGACTCATCTAAATTAAAAGCATTTGCAGAAAAGTTCAAAACATGTCATATATGTAAAAAATGATGTGGTTTATTTCATCAGATATAGAAAACACTGTGGGGAAAAGAAAAAAATGCTTGTTACCAGCATTTTCTTCTTTTCCCACAATGTTTTCCAGAGTGTTCTCACCAAGTGTTGTTTGAAATCAGGACTGTGTAGTAAAGAGTTACCTCCTTACCAAACAATAGATCTTTAGACATTTCCCTATTGAAAGCATTTGAAGACAATAAATTAAATGTGGCTCAAATGATGAAATTTGACTTTGATAGGTTAGAAAACATTGTACATAAAGGAGAAAATGCTGTATACCAGCATTTTCTAATTTTCCCATAATATTTTCAAAATTCCACTCTTCAGGGTCCTTTAAAATATGGGAGGCTCCGAAACCTAGAGCCTGTGATGCGTGACATGATGCCATACCATTTACCTCTGAAATAAAAAGGGATACCATAGATTCTAATTTTGATAAAATTTTACAGGAAGGAGAGAGCAATTCCGATACAGGCCACCCTCGATCTGAAAAGAGACGGGTACCCAATATTTATATTTTTTGTTGCATTGTTATGTGATTAGAAATATTTTTAACCCTTAGAATAACTAGGTCTATTTAAAGTGGTGCACTACTAGATTGCAGGCTTGCAAGTTTCGAAAAAAAAAATCTTGAAAAAAAATGAAAATCTATATTTGTCTAATTAATAGCCTTAAAATTGATATACTGACAGAGCAAACATTTTTAAAAAGCATTTTGGATGGCTCAGTTTGGATTATTTTTCCATGAAATTTCCATCTGTAACAGGGTAGTGATTATTACAAGTACATAATGGCTAGTCTGAACTGTGCTATGTTGAAGGTATCTTTAGCTGAAAATCAGAGAAATCATCAATCACTAAACTCTTTAGCAGATCACAAAATTTTAGACATGATCAAATTGAAAGCCTTTGCAGATAGCCAACTAGATATAACTTAAATAAGGGGACTTGTCTTCGAAATTAAAGAAAACATCATGGGAACAGGAGAAAATGCTGGATACCAGCATTTTCTCCTTTGCTCCCAATGTGTTCATAAGGCTTCTTTTTGGGTTCGTTAAAACTTTGAATTGTGTGGGATAGGCTTAATGCCATCAGGAAACCTTGTGTGTTTCATCTAACTCTGTACCACTGGACAAAATTTTGAACTTGTCTGAACTGAATGCATTTGGGGGCAACAAAACATTTTGTATGATTCGTTTTTTTTCCCACATGCAAACAAAAAGATCATGAACAATACCTCTTCAAGAAATACTAAATTTTCTAAAAGTTTCTTTCCTTATCAGCAAAAATCTAGTTGTTAGCTGCTTTAAGAAGATTTGCTTGCATGTAACTTGAAATAACTTTACATAGAGTGCAAAAAATGACAAAAGTTAAAAACTGAATGCAAAGTAGAAAAATATATGATAGGTAAAATTTTGGTAAAACAGTACTGGAAGGAGAGGCAATCTCAAATACAGGCCATCCTCATATGGAGGGAAAAGAAACAGGTGCAGATTAAGATCAGATTGTACAGTCTGATCTTTGTTCTTTTGAGCCCAAGAATTTGTAATAAAAATGTCATTGCACCTCTAAGGAGCCTATAAAGTCGCTGCTTAATTATGCCAACTTGCCTAGTACTGGTAAAACCTGGTAAATAGATGAATGGGTAAGTTATTGCCCTGATATAACGGAAGTACTGTTAAAATTGATGTACTAATATTTTACTTGAAGAAGAAATGAGCCATGCTCTGGCAAAAGGGGGCTTAATGCATCTCCATATTGCATTATACTGAGCAAGACATAACTTGATTATGGATCCATGAAATCCATTTTGACAAACAACTGATTAATGCGTGAGGTAGAATTATCCTTTCACATGCAAAAAATTTAAAGATAGCGAAAAGTTTTGGCCCATGTCAGCCTGCATGGACTGCACAGGCTGACATGGGACAATACTTTTCTCAAATACATTAAGTCCCCTTTTCACAGAGCACAGCTCAAATATATGATAGAGATAGAAAAATGTGCATAAACCATGCTCTGGCAAAAGGGTGCTTAATGCATCTCCATTACGCATTATACCATGCAAGTCATCACCTAATCATGGATCCATTAAAAACCCAATGTTGTCCAACAAACAGCAGAATCCTGATGTAAAATGGCCCTTGCAATGACATGCGGAAAGTTTACCAAAAAGTAAAAAGTTTTGACACAGGTCAAAAGTGTGCAGGCTGGCCTGGGTCGATTTCTTTTTTGCAGTTACATTGAAACCCCTTTTCACAGAGCATGGCTCACATGTTTGCATACAGTAGTTAGTATTGCTTATTTCAAAGTGTTTTTCTTTATATATTTCCAAGTATTTACTTTGATCTTTGTATATATGCAATTTTGCCCTGCCTTATCACTTAATTACTGTTATTTAACTCATTAGTATAGTTCTTGTCATTTACATATGAGCCATGCTCTGGCAAAAGGGGGCTTAATGCATCTCCGTAATGCATGATAGCAAGCAAGTCTTAACATAATCAGGGATCCATAAAATCTAGTATGTCTAACAACCGACTGTATCATAAGGTAGACTGATCCTTTGACATACAGAAAATTGACCAATAGCAAAAAGTTTTTGCCCAGGTCAGCTTGCACGGACTGCGGAGGCTGACCTGGGTCATTACTTTTTGCAGATGCATTGAGCCCCCCTTTTCACAGAGCATGGCTCATATATTTTTGTTATCACAAATCTTGTATAGGTTGCCGCACAGTTTATGTATTTCTGTTCTGTATGTATCTCTTCACCCTTTACCAGACGACGACATCATAGACTTGTCTAAATTGAAAGTATTTGCAGACGACAAATTAAGTCCCTCTCAAATGATGGAATTTGTCTTTGAAAGGATTGAAAACATTATGGAAAAAGGAGAAAATGCTGGAAACCAGCATTTTCTCCTGTTCCAACAATGTTTTTTTAAAGTTTTTCTTTGCCTCAGGTTCATTAAAACTAGAATTGTGTGATAAAGGGTTAAACTCTTGTGTAAGATAATTGTTTGTAATAATGTCCCCTACAGAAGATGATTTTCGAAAACATTGTGGGAAAAGGAGAAAATGCTGGTAACCAGCATTTTCTCCTTTTTCCACTCTGTTTTGTACCATTCAACACAAAGATCCCCGTAATTTTAGCCTTATTTAACAGCTGTAACTGCTTTCAACATTGACTGGTCCAACACTTTGTTGATTGGTAAAGTTTGAGAGTTCTTTATTTACTCTCACAATGCCTACAACTGGTTTTTCTGACATTGAAAACCAAGATCAGACTGCACGGAAGGTGCATTCTGATCAGTGATCTCCATTGTTTGATGTTTAAACCCTTTACCACACAATCACAACTTTTAACGACCCTGAGAAAGAAAGCTTTTGAAAACATAGTGGGAAAAGGAGAAAAAGCTGGTAACCAGCATTTTCTCCTTTTCCCACTATGCTTTCTCCCTTCCTGATTCAAATTTCTATTTTTGAGTCACATTTATTTTATTGTCTGCAAATTCTTTCAATTTGGACTAGTCTAAAATTTTGTGGTTTGGTAAAGAGTTAAAGAAATTCAAGTCAAAACAGCCGTGAAATAGTTTAAAAACTGAAAATTTGAGTGGCACTCTTTCAAAAGGGGGTTTAATGCATTTCCGTGATGCATTATACCAAGTAAGTCATCACATAATTATGGATCCATAAAATCCATTTTGTCTTATAACCAACAAATTCATGCGGTAGAATGGTCCTTTGTCACGCAGAAAATTGACCTACAGCAAAAAGGTTTGGCCCAGGTCAGCATGTGCAGACTGCTCAGGCTGACCTGGGTCTATAGTTTTTGCAGATGCATTACATCCCGTTTTCACAGAGCATGGTTTATATGATTCATCTGCTCAGCGCTTGTTGAAGAGTTGAAAGTTGCAGTATTGCATTCAGGGCACACTATCATGCTATTCGCGCTGTCTACAAAATATTAAGTATTTACCACACAATCCTGACTTTTAAAGACCTTGAGAAGAAGGCTTTTGAAAACATTGTGGGAAAAGGCTTTTGAAAACATTGTGGGAAAAGGAGAAAATGCTGGTAACCAGCATTTTTCTCCTTTTCCCACAATGTTTTCTACACTTCCCAAAACAAATTTCAGCTTTTCAGTGACATTTTTTATGTCGTCTGCAAATGCTTTCAATTTGGACTAGTCTAAAATTTTATTGTGTGGTAAAGAGTTAATTTATCACCATTTGAATTTAAAATCTCTGGAAGGTTATGCTACGTAAACACATCACAGACTTTTTCAAGATGGGACTGTTTAGACCGTGTAAACTAATATGCTTATTCAAAGTGAGGGTGGGCAATCAACACCATTGACTTAGAAGAGGCAGCAGCATTGTGGAAAAAGATTAAAGATTAGATTGCATATTCTGTGCTGTCACATTTCAGTCTAGAACATCCGCTTAGCCTTTTGCCAGGCAATCGTGACTTTTTAACAACCCTTAAAAAGAAAGGTTTTAAAAACATTGTGGAAAAAGGAGTTACCAGCATTTTCTTCTTTTCCCACAATGTTTTCTACCCTGCCCCCCAAAAAATTCCGTCGTTGGGGCCTTGTTTTAATTGTTTTCTGCAAATGCTTTCAGTTTGGACAAATCTACATTTTTGTCGTAAGGTAAAGACTTAATAGCTTCTTAAAATAGGCAACAGTATCTTGTTAGTGAGTAGTATGGCTGATACATGTAGCTAAATAATGGTTGTCAAGTTCACTTTGTGATGTATTATTTTTTATTATGCTTGATTTTTTATTTGCGCATGATTTATAAAAATTATACATCCATCAATTTCTATTAGTTTTTCTCTTTTTGCTTGATTTCATTACCTATTCATTATTCTATGAACGATTTAAAAATTAGATAATTACTACATTTTCTGCCTTCATCTCAGTGGAAGAGCAATCTTTTCTGAGGAAAGAAAGGCCACTGTTTATCATGGTTAACAGCCAATTTCTGTTTCTAAGGTAACCTGGATTGAAACAATATCTTTTATAGAAAAGGTCATCTATTTTTATGAACCTGAAGATTATTCACAACCAATGTAAACGTATCTCTGCATTACATTGGCTACTTTTTTTCATTTCCAGTTTATGTAAGAAGCAATAGAATAGACTTATGCATGTCTTTGAAGCAAAATTTAATATAGTTCAAATTAATGTTATTTTAATTTCAGGCTTATGATGACAGCATGATTCCTGATTGGCTAATGTGAGTGTAGTTTGAATTATTTATTATTTATGAGATTTATGAAAATAACACATCTGGAATGATTTGAAGTAGGTCCTGCAGCACTTACTTCTTTCCTAAAAATTGCTTTTTTGACTCTTTACCAGACAACAAACTTTTAGACTCATCCAAATTGAAAGCACTTGTACATGACAGTTTAATGTGGCTCAAATGATGAGATTTGTCGTGCAATTTTTTTGAAAACTTTTGCGGGAAAAGGAGAAAATGCTGATTACTACTGTTTTCTCCTTTTGCCACAATAATTTCAGAAGCGTTCTTCTTCAGAATCTTTAAACTCAGGAATTTGTGCTTAAGTTGCAAATATTGTACCATAGACTTTTTACCAAAAAAACAAAATTTTAGACTTGTCCAAATTAAAAGCAATTACAGACAACAATTGAAAGGTCTCAGGAAAATAGAATTCGGATTTCAAAAGGGAGAAACCATTGTGGAGAAAGGAGAAAATGATGGTAACCAGCAGTTTCGCCATTTTCCACAATATTTTCAGAAGTCTTTTTCTTAAGGGTAGTTAAAATTTGGAATTGTTTGATAAAAGGGGCAAGGAGGAATTAAACCCTTAAAGCGCCTTTCACAACTAAGTTGTATTTATGTCCAATATAGATCAAAATCAGACTGCAAAAAATAAACAGTCTGATCTTTGAATTGCACTGCCTGCTTTGCTTAGACTTTCTGAAGAAAAGCAAACTTGAAACTGCAATTACTAATATTTGGGTCCATGTTCTAGACTTAACCCTTTACTGCATAATGACGCCTTTTAACCACCCTGGGAAAGAAGCCTTTTGAAAACATTGTGGGAAAAGGAGAAAATGCTGGTAACCAGCATTTTCTCTGTTTCCAACAGTGTTTTCTACCCTATCAAAAAAAATTTACATTATTTGAGTCACATTGACATTGTTGTCTGCAGATGCTTTCAATTTGGACAAGGCTAAAATTTTGTTGTCTGGTAAAGAGTTAAGTGTCCAATTTTTTGGCACTTTAAGAGTTCAGAAGTACTGACAAAATAGGAAATACCAGTATACAGGGTTTCGTCATTCAGGATCTTTGTCAACTTTCACTACCTGTATGTACTTTGATTCTTTATTACACAACAAAAAAGTAGACTTTTCTTAAATTGAAAGCGTTTGCAGACAACAAATTAAATGCGTATCAAATAATAGTTTTTGTCTGTAATAGAGTAGAAAATATGTTGGGAAAGGGAGAAAATGCTGGTTCCCAGTATTTTCTCCTTTTCCTACCGTGTTTTGAAGACTTTTTCTCGTTAGGGTCATTTAAACTTGGGGTTGTAAAGGGTTAAACTGACAGTTTATTTCATTTTTCCTAAAAGTGTGATTTTACAAGATGAATATATTTGTAGGAAACAAAAGGAAGAAAGACCCAAAACTCCAGAGCCCAAGCCCATATTGACACCTCGCCCCAAATCTGCTAAATTTAGACAGAGAGAAATTGTACCACTACAGCCCAAACCCACTGTGATCAATGTACCGGAGCCCAGCCTGGAGAGAGATGTGGCTGTAAATGAGGGGACACAGACTGCAGATACTGTGGGAATACAGACAGAGAAGAGGCTTCTGAAGGATTATGATCATGTAAGACAGTTACATTGTATCTTGCCACATTTGAATTATGAATTAACTCTTTACCAAACGACAAAATTTTAGACTAGTCTAAATTGAAAGCATTTGCAGATGACAATTTCAGTGTGACTTAAAAATTGAAATTTGTTATGGGATGGGAAGAAAACATTGTGGGAAAAGGAGAAAATGCTGGTTACCAGCATTTTCTCCTTTTCCCACAATGTTTTCGAAAGGCTTCCATTTTAGGGTCGTTAAAAGTCGGGATTGTGTGGTAAAGAGTTAAACCAGTGGTCAGGTGGGCAGATTTTAGATTTTAGTTTGTAGATTTTAAGTGTTTTAGCCTAGCCGTTGTAGCTCATTTGTTAGCGTACAGGACTTGAGAATAGGAGGTCACTGGTTCGATCCCCAGCTTGGCCAATTTCTTTCCGAGGATTGATGATGATAGTCATTGCAACAGGATTCATTCCTCTCTCACCGCTGACCATTGTTTTGACAATGGTTATATGGGAAAGCAGCCAGTGGCTTGGAAAGAATATTTCGTGGAGTACTGGTAAAAGAAACTCGAGGAAAGCATGGATAGGTGCACTGACCGCCGCGAGATATCTGAAATAATGTTAAAAAAGGCTTTAAACACCATACAGTCAATCATTTAACTGTTTTAGAAACAACCACAAGTTTTTATCATACCAAAAAAAAAACCTTTTATCGCATAACCTCTCTTGTTTTCCGTGTAATATACCCATAGCAAGTTTTCTTATCTTATACAGGTTTGATATCACAATTGTGTGACGTCATTTTTGACGTCATTTTGTACATACTTCATAGAAGTGAATTGGTTTTTTATGGATATTACTGTGCGTGCATCTATAGATGGTTCTGCATCCTCTGATCTATAATTTGTGAAATATTGTTATGTGTTAAAAAGAATGTATTTTTGGGCTTTTGAGTTAAAATTTCATTAAACTTGTCAAGAAAAATGTTATTTAGCTTGTCAAAAGCTTGCTTAATAACATTTTTCCTTGGCTCATTTAGTAAAATTTTATCTCAAATGCCAAATTGTATCGGATCCTAAATTTATTTTGTCCAAATGGAGACAGAACCTCTTTTATTTCTTTACAGATTTTAAGCACATATCAAAATTTTGTGGGAAAGTTAGAAAATACTGTCTGACAGCATATTCTCCTTTTTCCAGAATTATCCCTATCCTTTCAATGGCAAATTAACTTGTATACCAGAAAACAAAATTTTTAACTTGTACATAATGAAAGCATTGCAGTTTGTTACTTAATTGTAGCTTAACCCTATAACACACAATCACAAATTTTAACGACCTTGATGAAGATGGCTTTTCAAAAAATTGTTGGAAAAGGAGAAATGCAGTTTACCAGCATTTTCTCATTTTCCCTCAATGTTTTCAAACATATCAAAGACAAATTTCGTAATGTTGGCCACTTTCAATTTGTTGTCTACAAATGCTTTCAATGTGGACTTGTTTAAAACTTTGATGTTTGGTAAAGAGTTAACCCTGAAGTAAAAGTTTGATATGTCAACAGGATGCAAAGTGTTGACAATTTTAACTTCAAACTTTTATATTTCAACAGACTGAAGATGAAGTAAAAGATGGGCCAAGGACCGAGTACCAGGTGTATGTCCGTACAGGGGACACTATAGGAGCAGCAACAAAAGCTGATGTAAGAATTACACTTTATGGAGAGAAAGGACGCTCTAAAGAAATAACACTTGGAAAATCTGAAAGAAATAAAGTTAAATTCCAAAGAGGAAAGGTAAAAGTTTTTTTGAAAGTAAACTTTACTCATGTTACATTAGTGTGACGTTATTATCAAGTTCTTTTCTTATGTCACTTTATGTCACTTCATTCATTCACTTTTTTGTTGTTTCATTCATTTATTCGTTTGTTGGTTTGTTCGTTCATTCATTCATTCATTCATTCATTCATTTTTAGAGTTGATTAGATTAAAGTCAGAATGTACAATATGTTTTGTTTCTTCATGGTTCTTTACTGTTCAATTTATTTAGATATTTTAGTCAAAACTTGCTTTGGCAATTACGTGTATGTCACACTTTTTATGCTAGCCCGATCTAGACATTAGTATCACAATGGATGGAAAATTCTGTCTGTTCTTACAAGTAGAACAGGGGCATTCTGCAGGGATCGTATTCATCAACCATTCTGAATTGCATTCTAATTCTCAAGAATTTTCCATATTCAAAGGAACGTAATTTCTGACTAGCTGAACCTAACGGTTAACCCTTTACCACACAGCAAAAATGTAGACTTGGTCCAAATTGAAAGTATTTGCCAGTTACCAGCATTTTCTCCTTTTCCCTCAATGTTTTCAAAAGGCTTCTTTCTCAGGGCCGTTAAAACTCGGGATTGTGTGGGAAAGGGTTAAGCTAATCAGAAAGAGAGTCACTTTCTACATTTAGATTTAGAGTGCTTCATTGAATGGTTAGTGAATATGGGCACTCAATTAGGTATATGACATGACTTTATATCGGTTTCAGGAGGATCTGTTTGTGTTTCCTGCCCATCATGTTGGTAAACTGCGGAAAGTGAAAATAGGCCATGACAGACCAGAAATGAGTAAGTACATTTCACATCAATAATGGTTAGATATATTTATGAGCCATGCTCTGTGAGAAGGGGGTTTAAAGCATCTACAAAAAGTACTGACTCAGCGGAGTCTGCATTGCATCTGTGTGATCCATGATACCAGTCATGTCATTACATAATTTTGGATCCACTTTTTTAATAATCGACTTAACCCTTTTCCAAACGACAAATTCTGGACTGGTTCAAATTGAAAGAGTTTGCAGACGACAATTTTAAATTTTATGAAAATAGCCATAAAGTTCTCAAAAAGGGTAGAAAACACTGTGGGAAAAGGAGAAATTGCTCGTTACAAGCAATTTCTCCTTTTCCCACAGTGTTTTCAAAAGACTTGTACTGCAGACACGTGAAAACCAGGGCTTGTTTGGGAAAGGGTTAATCATGAGGTAGACTAGTCCTTGGACATACAGAAAAATGGCCAGTAACGAAAAGTTTCAGCCCAGGTCAGCCTGCGCAGAATGCGCAGGCTGACCTGGGTTGATACTTTTCGCAGATGCCGTAAGCCCCCTTTCACAGAGCATGGCTTGCATAAATTTTAGCTCTTTTGACAGCTGACAATATTAACCACTGAGAAAATTAGAAAGCTTCATATCCTGTAGACTTGATTGAATAAGTTGATTGCTTCGATCAAGATCACACTGCACAGAATGTGCTGTCTGATCTTAATCTATGCTGTCTGCACAAGCCCCTTTTTTCACCTGTGATGCTTAACCCTTTACCATACAATCTCAAGTTTTAACTATCCTGTTTTCTATCAACAACAGGAATCATCAATTTAAGCTGCATTTTATTTGTCATCAATTCGGTCCAGTCAAAAGGTTTGTCATTTGGTAAGGAATTAACTCTTTACCAGACAACAAAATTTTAGTCTTGTCCAAATTGAAGGCATTTGTAGACGATAAATTAGATATAATTCATATATGGTGGGATTTGTATCTAATAGGATAGAAAACATTTTCTCCTTTTCCCACAATGTTTTAAAAAGGACTCTTTCCAGGTTTCGTGAAAACTTGGGATTATGTGGTAAAAGGTTAGAGAAGGGCTGAAAATCTCTCATTTCAGAAGACTATATTATGTTTAATTCATTATCAGTATATAAAATCATTGTTAGATTATTCCACCAATTAACTTTGTCAATCTGTGTGTTTATTTAACAGGTTATGCCTGGTATTTGGATGGAGTGTCAGTGTACGACATGACAGATAGGAGAATCTACGATTTTGAGCTGGGCGACTGGATATCAGGTCAGGAAGGGGACAGGCAGACCTACAAGACATTGACGGTCCAGTCTGAGAGGGCTTTTGTGGAAGGTTTGTCTGTCATAGTGTTGCCACAAAAAAAAAAATGACCTTTACTTCAAATCATATTAATATTGGAACATAAAATTTTGAGCAGGCATTTTTAACAGAACTTGTTCTCTTGCTGGTCTCATTAACCCTTTACCACATAATCCATTCAAGATTTTTAACAACCCTGTGGAAGAAGCCTTTAGAAAACATGGAGGGAATTTTCTCCACAGTGTTTCCTACCGACATTGGCTGAAACTTTGCACTATTGGTCAATATTCTGTAAGTCAAAGGACCAGTCTACCTCATGGTTCAAAAATTGATAGACAAAATAGATTTTATGGATCCATAATTATGCGATGGTTTGCTTGATGCATTAAGACCCCTTTTACCAGAGTGTGGCTCACCTCACTTAATTTGTTAGGAATGCATACCTTCCAGATTTCAGATTGATATTCTAGGTATGTTTGTGTAAAATGTGTCCCCAAACGTGTTATGTTCCAATCTTTTAGTGTTTTTTGAAGTAAAGGAAATTGTTAAGTTCCTGATTTTGTTTTGTGCTGTTCAAGAAACACGGGAACTTGACTGGTTAGTTTGATGTTTATCAAAAAGTGCTTTTTCTAACAGCTTTTTGCACATAATCCTAGTATCAAAACACAAGGTTTACCGAAAACTTCTTCTATGAAATTCTTTAACATTTAGTCGATTAGTGTTATTTACATTTATTGTTAATTTTAAGGAAACAGCTGATAGTGCTTACAAATGCAGTTCCAAATTTAGTGATGATTTTATAACGATTCCATTTAATCATTAATATTGTATTATTTGAAGCACTGCTTTATTACAGAAAGTGTTGACCACAGACTGGCTTTTGATAGACAGTTTTTAGCACTGTTGAGGAAGAAGGTGAAACACTGCATTTGCGGTTTTATTTTGATACTGATTATTGCTATAGAAATAACAGTATATAGGCCTACACAAATTTGGGTGGGGACAATGTGCACTACTGAAAAAAAAAAAATCAAATTATCATAAAATTGTCACGGATTAGATGTAGAATAGGTGTAGAGCAGGTTTTCTTAAACTTTTCCCAAAGGACCCTTCAGAAATTAAGAGCATCTGCAGATGACAAATTTTGAAAGTGGTACAAATAAACTTATGTTCTTTGACAGGGTAGAAAACATTGTGGTAAAAGGAGAAAATGCTGGTTACCAGCATTTTCTCCTTTTCCCACCGTGTTTTCTCAAGGCCTTTTCTACATGGTTTTGAGAAAACACATTATTGTTGGGTAAAGCATTGAAGCAAGGTGTGTAATTTTGCTGATGTTTGCATAAATCATGGATTCGTTTGAAGCATATGATGACATAAGAGGAAGAGAATCTCCGAAAGCTGGAAAGGACAGGAGAAAGGTAGAGGAGAATTCCAGTGAAGAAAAAGCTTCCAAGGATGATAAGCGGAGCATGGAATCTATTCAGGGCAGTCGTGGTGAGCAGCACGATGATTCAGATTCGTCCACGTCTTATTCCAGCTCATCTGAAAGCTCATCAGGTATGTGTTTGTTTTCTGGAAACTGGGCCCGTATTGACCAACCATTTTTAGCTTGGCTGCTTTCGAAGAAAACACCTAGGTGTTATCGTAGCCCTGGTGTCATCGTCTGCGTCATTGTGTGTAAACTTTGACATTTTGTAATATCTGTGTTATTACAAAATATATTTTTTTTAAGCTTAGAAAAGTTGTTAATTATCAAAAAAGGGAACCTATACAACAAGGGCAGATAACTATTAAAAAAAATTGACAGTTATGCCCCCATTTCGACTTAGAATTTTCACTGAAAGTCAAGCAAATGCAGCTTAGTGTTAGCATCCCCATGCGGTGCTCTTGTTTAGTTTCATTCTTATGCTTATCCTAGATTTAGAAAGTAAAACAACTTCTAAAATGGCTTAGCAAACTGTTATAGCCAGTCAGAAGTTGTGCTACACGTACTTTCAAATTTAGAAAATAGAATAAGAATGAAAGTAAGAATGGTTGGTGAATATGGACTTTGTGAACTACTTTGAATGCTTGAAGAGTCAAAGTTATGTAATGGCTCTGGTTTTCCTTCCGTTATACAATTTTTACTGCAGGAAGCCCCACCTACATTTTTCAATAGAATTCCTATCTTTGTACCAAATGATACAATTTAACTCTTTAAGCGCTGAATAAACCCAAAGGAGAATCTCGTTCTTGAATAAGACCTAGATAATTACAACTTTGTGGTTGCTTTTTTTCTGTAGTGTTCAGCAGGAAAGTGGACAGTGTAGATTGAAGATCAGACTGCACATGTGGGGTGGGGGGGGGGGGGGGGGGCTCTAGGCTTTTTTCCTCTAGGCAAGTTTATTGCCATACAAACTTCTTTATGATTTGTGTCTCTGTCAATGGGAATTTCAGGATTGACACATTTAGTGCAGTGGAGCAATACAGGGCAATCATTGCTGTCTTGTTTTATGATTGGCGGATGAATATTATAATGTAACATTTCGACCAATCAAATCGGAAACCAAGCTAAAAGCAGTCCCTTTCGGCTTGAGTCTTCATGCCATATTTTGAACCATATTTGACATTGTAGAAATGATTTTTTTCTATTGTGACTGAGTTTATCCCAGTGCCATGCCTGTATTTGAGCCAGAAGATTTATAGGTATATGATAAGATACACATGTACTTAAAGAAGTAGAAAGTAGATCTACTTTCAGGAGACTTTCAGTAACCGAAGTTATTGTGCTGATAACTTCAGCTGATCCTTTAGTACCCACTATATAGGATTTATAAAGTATTTACCCTTTTGATTCAGCATTAGCTAGGTTTTTAATGAAACCTTCACCCAAGCAGAATATGTATTTTCAGGATATGTAAAAATAATTAACCCTTTACCAGCCGACAAAATTGTAGCCTTGTCTAAATTGAAAGCATTTGCAGACGACAATTTCAATTTGGCTCAAATTGTGCAATTTTTCTTTGATAAGGCAAATAAACATTGTGGGAAAAGGAGAAAATGCTGGTTACCAGCATTTTCTCCTTTTCCCATGATGTTTTCAAAAGGCTTCTTTCCCAGGGTCCATTAAAAGGTGTCATTGTGCGATGAAGGGTTAATAGGTATAGCATAGTTAGTTGTTGAAATAGCGTGAAGTATCATAGAGAATGTTTTAGCTGTAACAACAATTATCAACAGTGAAAAAGCCTTATATCCTAACATTGCTTAATTCCTACAACTATGATACAGATGAACAACATTGCCACCTATATTTTTATACTAGCACCTTAAATTTGTAGAGAAAAGGAATTACTTTGAGAGGTTTTTCTTTATGTAACATTCACATAAGTTGCAGTAATTGATAATAAGCTATTTACTGCGGGCATTATCGTGTGCCCTCTATAGAAACAGAAAACCTTTCAATGTGTCTCTTTTATGAAGATTATGTATAAGTTGATTCATTAAAGGAGCCTACTAAGATTTTTTTGCCATTAATCAAAATTTCTTGTAAACTACTCCAAAGTATTACAAAATATATTTTAAAAGAAACTGGATGGTAACATTGAGTTTAAGAGTGCAACTGAGGTTTTAACCCTTTGCCACACAATCATGAGTTTAACAGCCCTAAGAAAGAAGGCTTTTGGAAACATTGTGGGGAAAACGAGAAAATGCTGGTAACCAGCATTCTCTTTTTTTCCTACATTTTTTTTAGTATCTATTACTAGGACAAATACTACCATTTGAAAAACATTTGAATTGTTGTCTGTAAATTCCTTTAATATGGAGGAGTTTAAAATTTTACCGGGTGGGAAAGAGTTAAGTGATGGAGGTGGTGATTTTGCTGGAACTGTCTATTCTATGAGATCATAAATTATATCATTATACTTATTTGAATGTGATCTCACATAATGGATGGGTGTTAATGATAGTGGATGGGTGTTAATGATAATATTACGATCTCACAAGAACTGGCGAAAATCATGCAGTAAATCCTAATACCTAAATAGACTACACAGTGTTTAACTCTTTCCAAGTTTTAATGGCCCTAAAGAAGAAAGCTTTTGAAAACATAGGGGGAAAAGGAGACAATGCTTGTGACAAGCATTTTCTTCTCTTCCATCAATATTTTTACCTCTTCAAAGACAGAAATCATCTTTTGAGGTATACTGAATTGGTCATCTGCAAATATTTTCAATGAAGTTGTGTCTAAAATTTTGTCGTTTGATAAAGAGTTAAGAAAATACATTGTTTTTTATAGCTCCACTGGTCATTGGCCATGGCTCTGTGTCCATCATGCATCTGTCTGTGTGTGGGGCCAAGCATGCATTAATTTTGATTTCAATCACATTGTTCTCTGAAACTACCCATGATGGCTCTCATTCAGATGAAACTTTACAGAAATGATCCTACCATAGTCCTCTTCAAAATTTTTTCAACGAATTTTACTTCAGTAAAAACAGCAACAAAAGTGAAAAATATTGAAAACCTTTACCATTTATGCGATTGAAAAAAAGTTCTCTGCTAATAAGATTTTGGAAATCTTTTCGTCAAAGCACTCTGTGTTAGATTTCATTGAAATTCGTTATGAACAATACTTTATTAGACCTGGTTGTATTCATTGAAATCATCTTTTCATTTAAAAGACATGACTTTTTCATGGGAAGGTGGGTGGGCTACTGAAAGTTTATTGCCGTACAGTCTTTTTATGATTTATGTCTCTGTCAATGCCAGTTAAGAGATGATACATTTATTTAAAAGAGCAGTGGAGCAGTACAGTGCCATCATGGCCCTCTTGTCATTATTGGTTTGTAAACTGTATGTGATGAAACATTTTTGAAGTTTAATGTACAGGGAGGTTAAAACAAACTGTAAGTCAAGAAGATGTAATTATTTGAGTCTACATGTGCAATCACATGGAGAGCCTGAGACAAATATTGGTTTAACCCTTTACCAAACAAAGCCAAGTTTTAAGGACCCTGAGGAATAAGCCTTGTGAAAACATTGTGGAAAAAGGAGAAAATGCTAGTAAACAGCATTTTCTCCTTTTCCCACAATGTTTTCTACCCTGTCAAAGACAAATTTCATCATTTGAACCACATTTAAATTGTTGTGTGCAAATACTCTTTATTTGGACAAGTCGTCAATTTTTGTCATGTGATAAAAAGAGTTAAAATATGAATTGAAATTCATCAGGGCAAACCTTTTTTATGTGGTGTATGTTTAAGTAAAGCCTGTAATGTGATGTAAAAGTTTGAGTGTTTGAAGTTCACAGAATCTCTACAGTTCAAAAAGTTTGAAAGTAGCATCACTGAGAAATTAAGTAGCTGGTAGCAGTGAAAGGACTGTTTTCTAAACATAAAGGCTTCTTTTCCATTAGTATTTTGTTGTAGTCGTAAGCTGATGAGTTTCCATCGGAAAAAAACAAAATCCATATGGATGTAGGGTACTATTTTTTTTTTAAACCAAGGAAACAAATGTATTGATTTCCTCCCATGATAAAGTCTGTATGTGGATTCTTTTGAAAGTCGTACCAATTTACTATTTTTTAGAATTGAGGTGTTGGCTGTTTCAAAATTGATGTTAAGGGAGGACAGTGCTGCATGCAAAAATGTCCAAAAAAACAAAAAGGATTTTTCCTTTCAAACAGGTCTCTTTTTGTTTTAATTTATGACCTTGGTTCCACCACAGTTGGCTTTTGATTTATGAATATTATAAATTTTGTTTCTAGGAAGCAGAGACAAAAAGAACAGGGGGCGTAGATCTGCTTCCCCACCACCAAGAGCTAAAACTCCTGTACGAGAGCTATCTCCCCCTCGTAAAAAGGAACCTGATGACTTCTTTGACAAGCCTTCAGGGCCAACCTTCACCTTCAGAAGTTACAGTGAGGATGGTAAAACTGCAGAGGAAGAGTATTTGACAGGATATAAGGTAAGATTGATTGATTGATTACATGGTGTTTAATGCCGTTTTCAACATTATTTCACTTATATTATTTCAGTTGTATTTTCCTTTAACCCTTTAACACACAGTCCCGAGTTTTAACGACCCTGAGGAAAAGGCCTTTTGAAAACATTGTGGGAAAAGGAGAAAATGCTGTTTACCAGCATTTTCTCCTTTTCTCACAATGTTTTCTACTCTTTCAGAGATAGAAAACGTAATTTTTGTGACTTTTAATGTGTCGTCTGCAGATGCTTTGAATTTGGAGAAGTGTAAAATTCTGTCGTTTGGTCAAGAGTTAATGTTTTCTACCCTTGCAAAGACTAATTACATTATTTTGCTTACAATGAATTTGTCATTGCAGTGCTTTCAATTTGGAGGGGTCTAAAATTTTGTTGTCTGGTAAAAAGTTGATGCTTTCTCATTCATTCATTTATTCAACAGGCTGGACTTGATGCAGCTAACCAGGAAAAGAAAGAAATTAGCGAAAAGGAAGAACAACAAAGAAGAAGGATACTAAATGGCATGTCCATCCATGATGCTGCCAGAACAGGAAACCTAGAAAGAATGCAGGAACTCGTCACTTATTACCCAGAAATGAAAGAGTATGTTATAATTATATTATTCATGCTCTGTGAAAAGGGGGCTCAATGCATCTGCGAAAAGTATCCACTCAGATCAGCCTGTGCAGTCCGCGCAGGCTGACCTGGGACGAAACTTTTCGCTATTGGCCAATTTTCTGTAGGTCAAAGGACCAGTCTACCTTTTGATATAGTCATTTGTTAGATATAATTATTTTTATGGATCCCTACTTATGTGATGTCTTGCTTAGTATGATGCATCACAGAAATTCATTAAGCCCCTTTTTCACAGAGCATGGCTTATATATATTTTTACTACCTTTTGTTTTGCTACATACTGATGTCTGATGTCTGTATTGCAGGATTATCCAAAATCAGACAAGATTTCGTATTATTTCATGCTTTTCATTAGTCAATCTAGAAATAATGGTGGATTATGGTTTGATATTTCACAGTTACGACAAGCAAAAATACCAGTTTTACATTTTCTAGCTCTTCAGTTGAAGGTGGAAACAGTAGTTCCCGCGCACTAGTTACCTAGGTAATTAGTGTGTGCCATTCAAGGGAGGGAAATTTGATGTGATTTACGCTATATTTCTCGCGCTATACGTAACATTGTAATGCGTTGTTATGTGAGGGGGGTACGCCATAGGAAATTTCCGAAAACAACTGTATTGGATTTTGATGAAAGTCCCAACAAAATAAGGGTTAGAAGCATGAAATATATAGAATACTTGTTTTCTTTTTTCGGTGTAAAATTGAAATTTATTTCATCTCGTGAACATCATCAGTGATATTTTCACTTGTGGCTGTGCCACGAGTGAATATATTATCAATGATGTTCACTCAATGAAATAAATTTCAATCTTTCACCAAAAAAAAAAGATATCCTCTATATAATGTTTGAAGGCTGACCTGAATTAACTCTTTGCCAGACAATAAAACTTTAAATCAGTACAATTTGAAAGCATTTGCAGAGTATAAAACAAATATGGCTAAGATGTTTATATTTGTCTTTGAAGGGTTAGAAAACATTGTGGTAAAAGGAAAAAAATGCTAGTTATCAGCATTTTCTCCTTTTCCCACAATTTTTTCGGAAGCCTTCTTTTTCAAGGTTGTTAAAATTTTCATGTCCACAAACAGAACACTTGTGAAAACTTTGAGATAAAGAAGGAATTGCCTATAACAAATACTCTCTCCTTTTGTCACAATACTTTGACAGGTTTTCCTAGATTATACCTTTAATTTTATTGTTGAACCCCTTACCAAACAATCCTGAGTTTTAACAACCTTGCGGAAGAAGACTTTTGATAACATTATTGGAAATGGAGAAAATGCTGGTGACAAGCATTTTCTCCGTTTCCAACAGTGTTTTCTGCCCTTTCTGAGAAAAATTCCTTCATTTGAGCCACATTTGACTTTACGTCTGCAAATGCTTTCATTTTGGATCAGTCTAGAATTTTGTCTTTTGGCAGAGGTAACCATTTACAACTTGACAATATTTTAGACTTATCTAAGCTGAAGGCATTTGCAAATGACAAATAAGATGGGGCTGAAATAATGGTATTTGTCCTTGAAAGGGAAGAAATAATTATTGGAAAAGGAGAAAATGCTGGTTATCAGCATTTTCTCCTTTTCCCACAGTGTTTCAAAAAATCTTTTTCCACAGGGTCATTTACACCTCAGGATTGTGTGGCAAAGGGTTAAGAAGTATGAATTCAGCTGCAAGCTTGTTCAGGTTGTTTTGGAATATCTCTGATTTTTACCCTTTACCAAACAATCTGGTGTTTTAACGATCCTAGGAAAGAAGGCTTTTGAAAGCATTGTGTGACAAGGAGATGGTAATTGGCGTTATTTATGTCATGCTTTTCGGTAGTTTATCGAGAAATAATGGTGGATTATGGTTTGATATTTCATGGTTACGACCAGTGAAAGTACCGATTTTATGTTTTCTAATTCTTCAATTCAAGGCAGAGACAGTAGTTCCTGTGCACTAGTTACCTAGGTAATTAGCATGTGTCATTCAAATGGAGGAAAATATGACATAATTTATGCTTTATTTCTCGCGCTTTACATAATATTGTAATGTGTTGTTATGTGAGGGAGGTACGCCATGGGGAATTACCGAAAACAACTGTTCTGGATTTTGATGAAAGTCCCAACAGAATAGGGCTTAGAAGCATGAAATAAATAGAATATTTGTTTTTTTTGGTGAAAGATCGAAATTTATTTTGAGTGAACATCATTGGTAATATGTGAGATCCCACAAGGGAAGGACTGGTACCTTCAGAATAGCAAATCATCTCTTCTGGACTTATTAGCTTGGCTGTTGTAAAAAAAGTTGAGGTATTGTCCGCTTCATTGTTGTAATCTGCGTCATGCTGTTGGTGTCATCATCGTCTAAAAACTTAGACATTTTATAATATTTCTGCCATTACTCTACATGTTTATATTACTTCAAACTTAGACCTATCAAAAGGGGAACCCATACAGCAGAGGCAGGTGACCATTAAAGTATTTTTTTCATTACAAAAAATCAATCTTTCTCTCAAGACAATTGCACCTGAGCACTGCATGCAGTGCTCTTGTGGTGGTTATATGATGGCGTAAATTTATCATTACGTTTGCTTATTTCAGATCAAAAGATGAGACTGGACTTACCCCACTTCACATATCCGCCCAGCTAGGTCGTCTAGATATTGTAAAATGGCTGACAGCTCTGGGTATTAACCTTAATACAGAAACGAGAACTGGTTATACAGCAATACACCTTGCAGCAATGAATGGGCATGTAAACTGTCTTATTGTAAGTTAATTTGTTTATCTTTTGTAGCTTTGCCTTTATTGAAAACATTTCCAGGACACATGTTGGTCAAATGATTGCATGTGTAGTTGAAAAGGGTAGAAAACATTGTGAAAAAAAGGAGAAAATGCTGGTTACCAGCATTTTCTCCTTTTTCTTTCACAATGTTTTCAAAGGCATTCCTTCACAGAGTTTTTTGGGAAATGGGTAGATATAGCCAGAAATAGAACTTTAGACTTGTCCAGATTGGAAAATATTAGGGAGAAAACAAGAAGATTAGATTTCTACTTCATGGCAAAATTTTAGATCTGTCCAAGTTGGAAATGGCCAAATTTTAGATATGTCCAAGTTGAAAACATTTGCAGACTACATATTAGATGCAGCTAAAATGATAACACTTGTCTCTCAGAAGATAGAAAACATTGCAGGAAATGGAGAAAAAGCTGGTTATCAGCATTTGTTAAATCCAGAATCATTTGGTAAATAGTTAACTCAGGGCCTGAGGCAGACAACTTTTCCCTCAGACCAAGAAATTCTCCTCTTGCCATATTGGTTTCCAGTCTATCTGTCTGAAGTGTAAGCATCTACCAAGACCAAAGATTGTTTAACTCCTTATCAAACAACAAAATTTTGCACTGAACCAAATTGAAAGCATTTGCAGACAACAATGTGAATGTAGCTAAAATGATGATATCTGTCTTTGGTAAGGTAGAAAATATTACAGGAAAAGGAGAAAATACTGGTGACCAGCATTTTCTCCTCTTCCCACAGAGTTTTCAAAGGCCTTGTCCTTCTGGGTGGTTAGAGCTTGGGATTGTGTGGTAAAGGCTTTATAACCAATTATGCATTTGAACTTTGTGGGTCTTTAGTTTTTATCTGAAGAAAAGAACAAAAACATTTAAAAAATAAAAAAATGAATAAATAAATAAGTTGCACTCAGTGAAAAGGGGGTTCAATGCATCTGCAAAAAGTATCGACCCAGTTCAGCCTGCACAACCAGGCTGACCTTAGTCAAAATTTTTTGTTACTGGTCAATTTTCTGTATGTCAAAGGACCAGTCTACCTTATGATTCAGCCAGTTGTATGCGAAATAGATTTATGGATCCATAATTGTGCGATGCTGATTGTGAGAAATTTCATTTGGTGCACAATTTTCCATTTACCTTTTTGTTTGTAACAGACAGCCTCTAGATATGCTACAAAATATATACATTAGGGAAAGATTTATGATCCATCACAGACTTTTCATGATGAATTGGCTGAGCACTGTAGTGCATGGGTGGTTTGAATCCACAGCTTGGCTAGTTTCTTTATGAACATTGATGATATTCATTGGGATAGGATCCATTCCTCTCTCACCGCTGATGTTTCCATGATGGTTATGTGAAAGAGCAGCCATTGTCTTAGGAAGAATATTTTTCAAAGCACTGGTAAAAAAAAATAAAAACCAGGAAAACATGGACAGGTGCACTGGCAGCCACAATATAACTGAAATAATGTTGATAATGCATTAAACACCATACAAACGAACAAGCAGACATGAAGAACTGGTTATTTGGAGACAGTAAAATTTGAAATCCAACATTTTTCATGGAAACAAAACAAAAAAAAAAAAATGAATGATCAGTGCTCTGGCAAAAGGGGGTTTAATGCATCTCTGTGATGCATTATATACAGCAAGTCATCACATCATTATTAATCTAACTGTTAATCCAGACTGATTCATGAGATAGAATGGTCTTTTCACATGCAGAAAGTTAACCAAGAGCAAAAAAACTCAAACCAGGTCAGCCTTCGCGGACTGCACAGGCTGACAGGGGTCAATACTTTTTGCAGATGCATTAAATCCCCTTTTCACAGAGCATGGCTGGTATTAATTTATGTAACATGTATTTAGATATCTTTTTGTTAATCACAGGTTCTTGCTGCAATGGGAGCAACTATTACATGTCGTTCTGTGGACAGGCAGACACCATTGCATGTTGCCGCCATGAAGTGAGTCTTAAAGTATTTAACTGTAAATTTACTAGATTGAGTAACCCTTTACCAAAAAAACCCATGTTCCAACGACCCTGAGGAAGAGAGCTTTTGAAAACACTATTGGGAAAGGAGAAATTGCTTGAAACAAGCATTTTAGATAATGGTTTGTTTAAATGGTGGTTTGTTCATGGAAGAGCAAAAACATTACGGAAAAAGAAAAACATGCGAATTACAAGTGTTGTATTCTTTTTTTACAATGATTTCCTTCTTTAGAGTCATGAAAACATAGAATTATACAGTAAAGGATATTGAGTGCTCACAAATTACATTGCACATTATTCCTTAACTCTTTACCACACAACAAAATTTTAGACCAGTCCAAATTGAAAGCCTTTGCAGTTGACAAAATAAAAGTGACTCAAAAATTGAAATTTGTTTTGGGAAGAATTGAAAACATTGTGGGAAAAGGAGAAAATGCTGGTTACCAGCATTTTCTCCTTGTCCCACAATGTTTTCAAAGGGCTTCTTCCTCACGGTTGTTTAAAGTCGGGATTGTATAGTAAAGGGTTAATTGTTCTTTATTTCAGTAAGACTACCTAATGAGACTCATAATTAAAAGTTGCTTATAGGATCAGGGACCAGGGTCCCTATTCACCAACCATTCTTGTATTCACCAACCATTCTATAGAATGTTCGTATTCTTCAGATTTTTCCAAATTTGAAAGTATCACACCCTCTGATTGGCTAAACCATTTGGTTTAGCCAATCAGAAGTTGTGTTACTTCAAATTTAGAAAATTCTGGAGAATTAGACCAAAAACATTCAATAGCATGGTTGGTGAATACAGGCCCAGTTTTCACAAAAATGACTAAAGTCTCATATTTTGCTCAAACCCACTCATTTTCTTACTTAAGCTGAGTTTGTTATTTGAGACACATTTTACTAGTATTAACAGACTCTAGTAACATTCTCAAATCCAGAACTGACACAATGTTTCAAACTTGAACTCAGCAAAATAATGGACTTAGTCTGTTAAACAACTGAAGCATGTTTAACTGTTTACCAAACGATAGAATTGTTAGACTAGTCTAAATTCAAAGCATTTGCAGACGACAGAATAAATGTGACTCAAAAAATTGAAATTTGTTTTTGAAAGGGAAGAAAACATTGTAGGAAAAGGAGAAAATGCTGGTTACCAGCATTTTCTCCTTTTCCCACAATGTTTTCAAAAGCTTTGTTCCTCAAGGTTGTAAAAAACTCGGGATGGTGTGGTCAAGAGTTAATTTGCTGAGTTGAGTCTGAAACAGTGTGTTGGATTTTAGAACATTACTAAAGTCTGTTAATATCATTGATATACATCTCAAATAACGAATTCAACTATAGTCAGAAACGGAATTTAGAAAAATAAGAGACTTAAGATTTTTCGTGAAACCCGACCCATATTTGATTCTAATAGTACACATTAAGGATTTATTTTACTACTTATCATAGATTTAGTTTGTTTGATACTAGTTCTCAAGATGTACAGAGAATCCATTGATACAGATATCTAATTGTGTGGTCTTTATTTGATTAGACAGTCATGTTGGCTGAGCCTGGCATTGCAGTTGGTGGCATACATGACTTGAAACCAGGGGGTCACTTGTTTAAATTCCCCGCTCAATGAATTTCTTTCCAAGGATTGATGATAGTCAATGCTACAGGATTCATTCCTCTGTCACAGCTGATCATTGTTTTGATGTTGGCTATGTGGGAAAGCAGCTAGTGGCTTGGGAAGGGCATTGTGCAAAGCACTGGTAAAAGAACCTCCAGGGAAGCATGGATAGATGAAGTGGCTGCTGGGATATGACTGAAATAATGTTGGAAATGAAATAAATTCTTTACCACACAATCAAGAGTTTTATCAACCCCCAAAGGAAAGGACTTTTGAAAACATTGTGGGAAAAGGAGAAAATGCTGGTAACCAGTATTTTCTCCTGTTCCCACAATATTTTCTACCCTTTTAAATCACAGATTTCATAATTTGTGCAACATATAATTTATTCGTCTGCTACTGCTTTCAATTTGGACTAGTCTTAAATTTTGTCATTTGGTTAAGGGTTGAAACACCCAACAAACAAACAACACAAACAAACAAACAAAGTCATGTTTATTTTGTATTCTCCTTTATTTTTCTAGTGGTCATCTTGAATGCATGAAATGGTTGATTGCCAATAGATCTAGCCTCAGTGCAGAGGATCAGCTTGGGCGGACTCCACTTGACTTGGCTGAGGAATATCGGCACAACGAATGTGCTAAATTTATACGCAAGGTCCTTGAGGAAACCACTGATCCTAACAGTAGCTTACATGCCTTGAGAATTAGCTCCAGAAATAAGTAGGTGGAATTTTAATAACACTGTTGTGATCACACACATTGTTTTTCATGTACCTGTGCAATCTTTAACCCTTTACCACACAATCCCAACTTTTAACGACCCTGAGGGGGAAGCCTTTTGAATACATTGTGGGAAAAGGAGAAAATGCTGGTAACCTTTTTCCACAATGTTTTCTACCCTATTACAGACAAATTTCATAATTGCCACATTTAAATTGCCATTTAAATGCTTTCAGTTTGGACACGTCTACATTTCTGTCGTGTGGTTAAGTGAACTCTTGACCAGAAAGCAAAATATTACTTATCCTTCACGTTCAAAGCATAATGCAGAAGAAAACTATGGTTGAAATGATGGGAATTTGTCTTTGAAAAGGTAGAAAGCATTGTGGGAAGAGGAGAATGTGCTGGTTACCGGCATTTTCTCCTTTTCCAGCATTGTTTTCAAAAATAATCTTTTTCGGGGTAGGAAAAGTGAGGGATTTTTTCATAAAGGTTTAGCAGGTGTATGTTAAAATACTGTATTTGCATGGACTAGCAGTAAGATTTTAAACTCTTAACCTTTTAGAATGCCTTTCACTAATTTAGTCGCCTTTGCAGCCAGTGTAAATCAAGATCAGACTGCACAAAATTTGCAGTCAGATCTTTGTTGAGAGACATTTTAAACAAGGATGACCTTAACCCTTTACCGCACAATGCCGCCTTTTACTGACCCAGGGAAAGAGGCCTTTTAAAAACACTATGGGCAAAGGAGAAAATGCTGGTAACCAGCATTTTCTCCTTTTCCCACAATGTTTTGTACCCTGTCAAAGAAAACTTATACATCTGAGCCACACTGAAATTGTCGTCTGCAAATGCTTTCAATTTGGACAATTTTGTCGTCTGGTAAAGGGTTGAAATTGCTCTTATCACAGTGGTATTTCATGATTAAATATGTCTGTTGGGTTTAGTTAGCTCTCTAGGAGTTAAGTTTCTTTAATGCTTTACCACAGGACAAAATTGTAGACTTTTCAAAATTGAAAGCATTTACAGACACCAATTTAAATGTGGCCCGAATGATGGAATATGTCTAAAATAGGACAGGAAAAATTGTTGGAAAAAGAGAAAATGCTGGCTACCAGCATTTTCTCCTTTTCCCACTATGTTTTCAAAAAGCTTTTTCCTCAGGGTCATTAAAAGTCAGGATTGTGTGGTAAAGGGCTAAAAAAGGCTCAGGTGGATCAGAAATCAATATGAAGTGGAAGCAGTGCAGAGTACTGCAAAAAAATGTAATATTGCATCAGGGAAGGTTGACTTAGGAATTGAAATTGCTACTGTTACAGCCTAAATACCAACATTCTGATACAGTGAGCAACAGTTATAACTGAGACATGCTCTGGCAAAAGGGGGTTTAATGCTGTGATGTATTGTACCGAGCAAGTCATCACATAATCCTTGATCCATGAAATCTATTTTGTCTAACAAGCTATTAAGTCATGTTGTAGAATGGTCCTTTGACATGTAGAAAATTTACCCATAGCAAAAGTTTCGGCCTGCGAAGGCCGACCTGGATTGATACTTTTTGCAGAATGCATTATGCCCCCTTTTCACAAAGCATGGTTCAAATATTGTTTTTGCTTCAAACCATTTCTCTTTGCTTATTCTACTATATAGCTGAGCACGAAGTGCTCATGGTGAGCTATTGTGATCGTGCTGTGTCCGTCGTCCGTCGTGCGTCGTCAACTTTTTACCTTGTGTATGCTCTAGAGGCCACATTTTCAGTCCAATCTTCATGAAACTTGGTCAGAATGTTTGTTTTGATAAAATCTCGTACGAGTTCGAAATTGGGTCATGTGGGGTCAAAAACTAGGTCACTAGGTCAAATCTTAGAAAAACCTTGTGTACGCTCTAGAGGCCACATTTTCAGTCCGATCTTCATGAAACTTGGTCAGAATGTTTGTCTTGATAAAATCTTGGACTAGTTCGAAATTGCGTCACATGCAGTCAAAAACTAGGTCACTAGGTCAAATCTTAGAAAAAACCTTGTGTACACTCTAGAGGCCACATTTTCAGTCTGAACCTCATGAAACTTGGTCAGAATGTTTGTCTTGATAAAATCTCGGACGAGTGCGAAATTGGGTCATGTGGGGACAAAAACTAGGTCATTAGGTTAAATCTTCGAAAAACCTTGCGTACACTCTAGAGGCCACATTTTCAGTCTGATCCTCATGAAACTTGGTCAGAATGTTTGTCTTGATAAAATCTCGTACGAGTTTGAAATTGGGTCATGTGGGGTCAAAAACTAGGTCACTAGGTCAAATCTTAGTAAAACCTTGTGTACACTCTAGAGGCCACATTTTCAGTCAGATACTTGTGAAACTTGGTCAGAATATTTGTCTTGATAAAGTCTGAAATGAGTTTGAAATTGGGTCATGTGGGGTCAAAAACTAGGTCACTAGGTCAAATCTTAGAAAAACCTTGTGTACACTCTAGAGGCCACATTTTCAGTCAGATACTTGTGAAATTTGGTCCGAATGTTTGTCTTGATAAAATCTCGGACGAGTTTGAAATTGGGTCATGTGGGGTCAAAAACTAGGTCACTAGGTCAAATCTTCGAAAAACCTTGTGTAGGCTCTAGATGCCACATTTTCAGTCAGATACTTGTGAAATTTGGTCAGAATGTTTGTCTTGATAAATCTCGGACTAGTTTGAAATTGGGTCATGTGGGATCAAAAACTAGGTCACTTGGTCAAATCTTAGAAAAACCTTGTGTACACTCTAGAGGCCACATTTTCAGTCAGATACTTGTGAAATTTGGTCAGAATGTTTGTCTTGATAAAATCTCGGACAAGTTTGAAATTGGGTCGTGTGGGGTCAAAAACTAGGTCACTAGGTCAAATCTTAGAAAAACCTTTTGTACACTGTAGAGGCCACATTTCCAGTCCAATACTCTTGAAAAATGGTCAGAATGTTTGTTTTGATTATATCTTGAAATAGAACGAAAATGTGCTATGTTGGGTCAAAAACTAGGTCACCAGGTCAAGTCTAAGAAAAACATTGTGTATGCTCTAGAGGCCATATTTTCTGTCCAGTACTCTTGAAAGTTGGTCAGAATGTTTGCCTTGATAATATCTCTGACTAGTTTGAAAATGGGTCATGTCGGGTGAAAAACTAGGTCACTAGGTCAAATCTTAGAAAAACCATGTGTACGCTGTTGTGGCCACATTTTTTGTTCAATACTCTTTTAAAGTTGCTCAGAATGTTTGCCTTGGTAATAATTCTTGGATGAGTTTGAAAATGGGTCATGTTGGGTCAAAATCTAGGTCACTAGGTCATATTTTAGAAAAACCTTGTGTACGCTGTAGAGGCCACATTTTCAGTCCAATACTCTTGAAATTTGGTAAGAATGTTTGTCCTGATGATATCTTGGACCAGTTTGAAAATGTGTCATGTTGGCTGAAAAACTAGGTCACTAGGTCAAATCTTAGAAAAACCTAGTGTACGAATGACTCTCAGAAAGAAGCCTTTTGAAAACACTCTTTGAAAATGAGAAAATGCTGGTATCCAGCATTTTTTCCCTTTTTCACAATGTTTTCTACCCCTTTGAGAGTCCAGTCCCACAGCTTGATCCACATATTATTTGTTTTATGCAGAAGGTTCAGACTGATGAGTTTAAAATTTTATTGTTTGGTAATACATATATCTCACAAGACGTTGGAAATTGGTTGTGCTTGGTCAAAAGGCTCAGGTGAGCGACTCCTGGGCCATCATGGCCCTCTTGTATGAGTGAGCCATGCTCTGACAAAAGGGGAGTTAATGCAGCTCCATGCTGCATTATACCAAGCAAGTCATCTTGTAATTATGGATCGATAAAATCTGTTTTGTCTGACAACCATCTGAATCATTAGTTACACTGGTCTTTTGACATGCAGAGAATTTACCAATAGCAAAAAGTTTTGCCATAGCAAAAAAAGCTGAGGTCAGCTTGTGCAGACTGTGCAGGCTGACCTGGGTCGAAACTTGTGCATGAAACTCCATTTTTCAAGAGCATGGTTCAAGTGTGATAGCTTCATCAGATTCCCTTTTTCTTGTCTACAGAATCTATGTAGGTTATCATGTGTTCAAAATTTGCATAACTGATGGCATTTTTTATTTGTAAATATTTGTATCTTTCAGTTTGGATCCCATTAAAGAGGACAATGGTAGAGAAGGAGGAGTGTGGCAGAATGACGTAAGTTGTCAAGGTTATATGCAAATGTCACAATGGTCATATAAATTTAGTACTATCTTATAGGTATTTAATCTTCATTACAGGATATTTCACTTTCATAGTTTGGGGAGAAACATACATTAACCATTATAGTGCTAAACAAATCAAGTGGACTTGAGCAGTTTGTATTAAAAATGCCCATACTGCAATTTCAAAGCTGTTTTTGTCAGAATATCTGGCAAAGAAGTGGCTAGTGAAAGTCCAAGATCAGGTTGCTCTTTCTTTGCAGTTAGATCTTGATCTGCACTGTCTGCGTAAGCTATTGAATCCAGGTTCAGCCCTACAATAATGAACTTGTTTAGTTCATTCATCTTTTTCACTTGTTTAGTGTTAGTAGCCTTCCATTTTGCAAGGAATAATTCAGCTTTTTCTTTGCTAGTTGGTATTTTGGAAACCTCTCTCTTATAAAGTTAGTAATTCACAGGGGAAAAAAATGTGATTTAAAGCACCTTTTTGGTGTAGCTGAATGTGCTGGCTTTTGACCTACTTTTTGGTACTGATAAAAAATGAATAAATAGAAAATTGTGATTGGTCAAAAATGTAGACATGTTTATTTTAAGGGCCCCTGCCTATTTGTGGGCATATTTATGCTGTCTATCTTTTTTAAAGATATTTCTTGTTCAAAGTAAATTTTAAATGACTGTTAAGTAAACTAATTGAACTTAACATGATGTGTTGATTCATTCATTGCATGATATTTATTCAGATATTTCTATAAATGAAAGTCGCAATTCACATGTTAGCTTAACTTGTATATAGTAATCAGCGTATTATAATTGTAATGCTTTAATCCATTTCCATAGAAAGATGAATTACTTTGCCCCCTGCAGTACACAGCATTTGATAACACTGTGAGAAAGTTCATTTAGTCATTATTATTCCTTTTCCAAAAATCTTTTCCTCGTCATTCAAAAAAGGCATCAATCTTTATTTTAACCCGTTGCCACACAATTCCAAGTCTTAACAACCCAGAAGAAGAAAGCTTTTGAAAACATTGTGCTAAAGGAAAAATGCTGGTGACCAGCATTTTCTCCTTTCCCACAGTGTTTCCAAAAGCTGTCTCCCTTGTGGTTTTTGTTAAAATATAGGATTGTTTTGTAAAGTGGTAAATGTCTGTCCTATTTGTAACTTGGTCTATTCAGTGATTTATCAAAAAATAGCTTGTATGGCAATGGGTGATGTAATCAGAAGATAAATATTGATCAGTGAATCATCTGAAATATAGCTTTACAAGAAATAGGAAAAGACAAGTCATGGTCAGTGAATTATCTGAAAAATAACTTTACAACAGATGGAAAACTTATGTCAGTTTGGGATACCTTGTCAGATAGAGACACATCTTGTTAACTGGGCTTAGATCTTGCTAGGTATGGATAAATTGTGTCAGCTTGAAATATCAGAAAATAATTTGTGTCATTCAATTTTGCCTGCTTTGATAGCTACTTTTGGACAAATTTTTTTGATTCTAGGCCAGTGTAAGAAGTGAAGTTCAAAATCTGATATTTTTTTTTTACTTTACTTTTGAATTAGAACAATAGTTTTTGTAAAGGGCGGTTACTCCATTCTCTAGACTGTGAATGTTTTATTTTTCCCATCAAAAGGAGCTTTTCTCTCTTGCAATGTTTTCTAGTCTATATCTGTGTCAATTCTAAAAAGTCCCATGCATGGTGGACAGGAAAATGGCTTGTAATTTCCTAATCTTTTATCCTTTTCACTAGGAGTCTTCGGTCAGCAAATTCTGTAAATGTTATTAGAATTGGTAGAATGATTATTGAGAATCTGTATACTAAATGATATCAGCAGAACTATGGGAAAAGAGGTTTAATGCATTTTTGTAATGCATAGTATTGAACCATTTCATATGAAAAAACAGACCGAATCATGAGGTAGAATGATCCTTTGACACACAGAAAATTTTTACCAATAGCAAAAGGTTACAACCCAGGTCAACCTGCGTGGACTGGGTAGGCTGACATGGGTCAATATGTTTTGCAGTTGTATTAACCCTTTACCACACAATTCCAAGGTTTAACGACCCTGGGAGAGAAGCCTTTTGAAAACAATGTGGCAAAATGGAGAAAATGCTGGTAACCATCACTTTCTCCTTTTCACACAAGTTTTCTACCCTATCTCAGATGAATTCCATGGTTTGAGCTACATTTGAATTGTTGTCAGCAAATGCTTTCAATTTTGACAAGTCTACATTTTTATTGTGTGGTAAAGAGTTAAACAGCCTTTCTAAAGAGTATGATTCATTTTGTTCTTACACAGTGAAATACAGGACAGATACTTATATAGAGGAACCAGTTTCTCTATGAAAAAGTTGGGTAAACATATTCAGACATATATTCTGAATCATTATTGATTTGGTTTTGGAAAGTTACTGTTTCAGAGCTATAAAGATATCAAAGGTGCTATATGGAATAAAAAGAGAAACTAACTAGGTAACCTTTTACCAAACGGTTTCATGTTTTAATGGCCTCAACGAAGAAGGCTTTGGATAAAATGGTGGGAAAGGAGAAAATGTTAGTGACCAGCACTTTCTTCTTTTCCCACAATGTTCTCTTTCTGATACAAATCCCATTATTTTTACCATGTTTAATTTGTTGTCTGCGAATGGTTTCAATTTGGACCAGTGTAAAATTTTGTTGTTTTGTAAAGACTTAAGCTGTATACAATAAAGATTTCAAAATAGACTTTTCTAATAAAGAAAATAGATCATAGTATTAAATTTTAAGTGTGTATGAGCTAAAATGCCCTGTTATAAATGAAGTCAGTTTACATTACAAGAATGCATCACATAGTTTGTGCAGTCTGATCTTTGATCATCTTTAATTCAAAGCATCTTACAGTTCCTCGTTAGTTTTGTTTTCTTTGAATTGCTTTGAGTTTTTTCTTTGCTTAAGCTTAATTGAGTGGGCGTGAATAAGCAAGCATGGACATGTTGTTGAAGTATCGATTGATAAACATTGATCAAGAAGGTAGATCAACATTTGAGCTATGCTGTGGCAAAAGGGGGTTTAATGATGATGTATAATACTAATCAAGCCGTCACATAGTTATGGATCCATAATTGCCACATTTTTTATCAACCGACTTAACCCTTTACCAAACGACAAACTTTTAGACCCATCTAATTTGAAAGCATTTGCAGACAACAATTTCAGTATGGCTCAAATGATATGGTTTTTCTCTGATAGGGTAGAAAACATTGTGGGAAAAGGAGAAAATGCTGGTTTCCAGCATTTTCTCCTTTTTCCACAATGTTTTCAAAAGGCTTCTTCCCCAGGGTCATTAAAAGTCTGGATTGTGTGGTAATCATAGGATAGATTGGCCCTTTGACATACAGAAAATTGACTGACAGTGAAAAGTTTTGGCTCAGGTCAGCCTGCGCAGAGTGCTTGGGCTAACCTGGGTTGATACGCTTCGGAGATGCATTAAGCTCCTTTTTCATAGAGCATGGCTCATTTAGATTTTTAGACTTACTTCAGATAGAAAATTCCACAGTGGTAAGCGGTTAGTAGTTTGTATTCTTTCTGCTGAACGGAGCTTTTATTTTTCATTTTATATTCAGAAACTACCAAAATCAGTTTTTCTTTCTCTCTGTTTACTCCTATTTGTCAGAGAGAATGAAAATTTAGGCTCAGACAAAAATATAATGCATGTCAATTGTGTTGAAGATAAGATGGTAAGTGCTAGCTATCACACAGCTATAAACAGAAA
Source organism: Tridacna gigas (assembly GCA_945859785.2). Taxonomy (NCBI): domain Eukaryota; kingdom Metazoa; phylum Mollusca; class Bivalvia; order Cardiida; family Cardiidae; genus Tridacna; species Tridacna gigas. Next base: position 10,910,878 of record OX244030.2, on the reverse strand, counting down.
TACCTCTCCACTACCCTTCTCTGGCATGCTTTTCTTTCAGACGTACCCAGACTCCGCCCGGGCTAATGCAGGCAGCGAAAGCGAAGGTAGAACAAAAAAGTCACATTATACCTCAGATGATTTGGAGGTGTGTCACCTTTTACACAAAGTCACCCCACATATGAGTTTTTTTTTCTTAGTGTTCAATGTATGAAACAAGCTTTTTTCAATATTTCTTCTGATGGCCTCTATCAAGATTGAAAAACACAATGCATTTTCCATATTTCATTCCTATAAATATGTTTATCTTTCTTGATAAAGGCTGTTGGCCAGAGTATTAACCCTTTACCAGATGACAAAATTTTAGCCTCGTTCAAATTGAAAGCATTTGCAGACGACAATTTCAACATGGCTCAAATGGTGCAATTTCTCTTTAAAAGGGTAGAAAACATTGTGGGAAAAGGAGAAAATGCTGGTTACCAGCATTTTCTCCTTTTCCCACAATGTTTTCTATAGGCTTCTTTTTCAGAGTCATGAAAACCTGGGATTGTTTGGTAAAGGGTTAAAAAAGTGTTTTTAGAAATTTATATGTGCTTCATTGTACTTTGATTCCTAACATCATTTATTTATCTGTGTTCACTCTGTGAAATGTAACAATCAAAATTATACCCTTAAAGTGCCTTAAACACCTATTGTTGCCTTTGTAGGCAGTGTAGATCAAGATCAGACTGCACAAAACATGCAGTCTGATCTTTGATCTACATTGTTTGCTTTGCTGAGACATTGTGGATAGGAGCAATCATCAGATTGCAATTATTTTGGTCTTATTTATAGATTTAACCCTTAAGCTGCTAAATAAGTGAAACAAAACTTTCAAGCCGATAGTAAAAACCCAATATGTGCGATACATGGGTACTTTTGTGTCCTTATATGACAGTGTAGATACAAGATCAGACTGCACATTCTGTGCAGTCTGATCCTGATCCACACTGTCCTCAAAAGGTCAGGGAGTCACGCTTGGCAGCCTAAGGGTTAAAATAACATCTGGGCTTATTTCATGCTCTAGGGTTTTTTTTATTGGTTGTGTGGTGTTTAAAGCCGTTTTCAACATTATTTCAGTTACCGTGTGTTGCAGAGGCTGGTGCACCGATCAGTGTTTTCCTGGGGTTTCTTTTACCAGCACTCCGCACAATATTCTTTCCAAGCTACTGGCTGCTTTCCCACATAACCATTGTCAAAACAATGGTCAGCTGTGAGAGAGGAATTAATCCTGTCACAATGACTATCATCAATCCTTGTGAAGAAATTGGTCAAACCAGGGATCGAACTATCGACCTCCTGTTCTCGTGTATTTTACGCTACCAACTGAGCTACTGGGGCACGGGCTCTAAGGGTTTTACTCAAAGAAATAATTGCCTTTCTACATGGCTTTTGTGTCTTGAGTTAACAATGAGAGTTTCAATCCTCAGAGCGCCAAATAAACCTATAAGATGTTTTCATCCTAGATATACCACCCAAATAATGATCCTGTGCATGAAGGCTTTTGGAAAAGGAGAATCTGCTAACCAACATTTTCTCCTTTTCATATATTCTCTGCCATTTCAAAGACAAATCCCATATTTTGAGCCATTCTTTTTTAGCTCACTTGAGCACAAAGTGCTCAAGGTGAGCTTTTGTGATTGTGCCGTGTCTGTTGTCCTTGGAACTTGGTCAGAATGTTTTTCCTGATAAAATCCCAGATGAATTCGAAATTGGGTTACGTTGGGTCAAAAAGTAGGTCACTGGGCCATATCTTAGAAAAACCTTGTGTGCTCTCAAAAGGCCACACATTCAGCTTGATACTCATGAAACTTGGTCAGAATCTTTGTCTTGATGAATTCTCAGACAGCTTTGAAATCGGGTTATGTCATGGCTAAAAGTAGGTCACTTGGCCAAATCATAAATAAACCATGTTTGCACCATAAACACCACATTACGGTTCAATACTCATGAAACTTTGTAAGAATGTTTGTCTGGATGATATTTGGGACAAGTTCAAATTGGGTCACGTCACATCGAAACGTAGGTTACTGAGCCAAATCTAAGTAAAGCATGTCTGCACTCTAGAGGCCACAATTTTCAGCTTGATACTCATGAAACTTTGTCAGATGTTTGTCTTGATGAAATCATGGACAAGTTCAAAATTGGGTTATGTCAGGTCTAAAAGTAGGTCACTGGGCCAAACCTTAGAAAAACCTTGTGTGCACAGTAGATGCCAGATTTTTTAGCCCAATACTCATGAAACTTGGTCAGAATGTTTGTCTTGATTACATGTCAGACAAGTTGAAAATTGGGTCATTTTGGGTGAAAAAGTAGGTCACAGGGCCAAATCCTAGAAAAACCTTGTGTGCACTCCAGAGGCCACATAATTATTCAGTTTGATATTTATGAAACTTGGTCAGAATATTTATCTTGATCTTATATCAGACATGTTTAAAATTTGATCATGTCAGGTCAAAAAGTAGGTTACTGGCCAAAATCATAGAAAAACCTTGTATGCAGTCTGCAGGCCACGTTTTCAGCCCAATACTCATGAAACTTTGTCAGAATGTTTTCTTGATGATATCTCTGACAAATTCAAATATAGGTCAAGTTCATCAAAAGTAGGTCACTTATACTCACATGTTTTACATCATCACAACCAGGATCTTCTCAGCTTTATCAATCTTAGATAACCTTGCCCAAGTGAGCACTTTAGGGCAAATGGCCCTCTTGTTTGTTGTCTGCAATTGCTTTCAGTTTGGAGAATTCTAAGATTGTTTCCTGGGGTAAAGAGTTAAACTGCAATTGGCTTTTTTCAAAACAGGAAATGATCAGGGACATCACTGTGAGCGTTTGTTGTCTCTGTCACTTTGACTTACTATATTGGAACTTGTATTCAAATGATTGTGCTTGGATCAGAATGTCTTAAATCTTAAGCTGCTAGGTGTGACTCACACATCTTTTTCAGACTGTGTAGACCAAGATCAGACTGCACAGAACATGCAGTCTGATCTTTGATCTACACTGTCCGATTATGAGATGTATCCCCCACCCCCATTACTTTGAAATACTGACATTTTGGTTTTTACCATCGGCTGGAAATTTTCAGTTCAGTTATTTAGCAGGATAAGGGTTAATTTACCCCATTTAGTTTAAACATATTTTATTGCCAAGTATTTTACAAGAATATAATTTACAACATAGAACAATATACACAATCAAAGGACAAGGCAAAAGGGTCTGACCACAAGTTCTCTCAACTTGGATTCGGTCATTCCCTTTATGAAATTACATTTTTTTTTAGAGTCGCCCGTTTTTGCTTTTAGCTTTTTAATATGCATTAAGTTTTCATTTGATTTTTGACGACAATTTTGTTCCAGTTACGCACTAACATCGTAATGGCAATTGATAAATTGATAAATCGAGTTGGAAAAGAAAATAGGACATTTTTATATAAAAGAAAATGAAGGGAAAAAAAAAACACTCATATTTTAGATTTTAACTAAATGATTACTGTAGATTAATCGTAAGTCAGTGGCGAATTGGTCAAATAAATTATCAATTGCTGCTTCAGGATTACTTGAATCGTCCTGTATCTTTTATATAAGTTTGTACAGTCCTAAATATCAATGAGTTGTCTTCGAAACTGAGATTATCAGATCCATACAATAGAATGTTGATATTTAATGGATGAAATCGACGTAAAGTTTGAAAGAGATTATTTCTCTGTATTGCGTATTGTGTACATCTGAAGAAATAATGTTCAGCATCTTCTTGATCGTAACCGCACCTACAGCTTGCATTTTGAGATATATAATTCGAGAAAAGGTCAAAGTTCAGATTGCTGCACCTGTTACGAATTCTTGTATGTACAACAGAGAGATGGCGTTTACCGACGAAATAGTGCTTAGGAACATCAGAAACATGAAAAGTCTGTAGGATACGAGATTTAAATTGCGACAAAGATTGCAAGGATTTAATATCGTCGGAGAGTTCGTTCCATAGAGTAACTGCAGATGGAATAAATGACTTCGTCATCAATTCGGTTCGACAAGCAACTAAATCGATATCGTTAGCATTGCGGAGTAAATAATTTGTTCTTGCGTTAACATTTAAAGGAAAGATATCGTTTAAGTATTGCGGAGTCTGACCGTTGACTATTTTATAAATAAGTACAAGTTTCTGATATTTACGCCTATTATCAAATGTTAACCAACCGATTTCTTTGTATAAGTCAAGAGTAGAAGCTGATCTTGTAATACCGGTTACTATTCTTGCGGCCTCAATTTGAATTTTTTCCAAACGATCCTTTTCCGACATAGTACAGTTATCCCAGACTACTGAGGAGTATTCGAGAAGTGGTCGCAAAAAAGATATATATATTTGGTTGAGAGAATCTCTCTTTAGCCTAAATTTTAAAGATCTCATAATTCCCAGGATCTTGTTTGAAGACTGGGTTATATTATTAATATGTTCACGCCACTTACCATTACTACTTAGAGTTAGTCCAAGGTGCTTATGATTCGTAACAAACTGAATCGGAACATTGTTAAATAATAAATCTGGTGGCGGAACATTAGTATTTGTGAAGTGCATAGCTACTGTTTTTGAGGGATTAAATGATACCAGCCATTGTTTTGCCCATTGGGATATAATAAGCAGGTCATGATTTAAAATACCTTCAATATCTTCAATTTGAGTGGCAGTACAAGCTAGTGAAGTGTCATCTGCAAACAGACGAGATATACTTAAAAGATTGTCTGAAATATCATTCACGTAGACAAGGAAAAGTAATGGCCCGAGAACCGATCCTTGAGGAATGCCTGCATTTATTGATGTTGTTTTAGATCTGGCAGTTCTAATAATAACAGATTGTTGGCGATTGGACAAATAATTTTTAAACCATTGAAGAAGGGGACCATCGATGCCAAGTTGACGAAGTTTAAAAATAAGACCTCTATGCAAGACTCTATCAAATGCCTTCGATATGTCACAAAATACCATACACAGATTTTGTTTTGCATCAAAAGAAGAAACGATTTGGTGGTATATTTCGATCAGTTGATGGACTGTTGAATGTCCTCGCAAGAAACCAGACTGCTTTTCGTAGAGTAAATGATTTGAGTGTAGGTGGTTGTACAGATGTTTATATACACACCTTTCCATCAGTTTACCGACACAACTTAAAAGAGATATTGGTCGATAATTGCACGCTAAAGATTTATCTCCCTTTTTGAAAAGTGGATTAACTAGTGAATGTTAACATTTTTTAGGGAAAGTTTGATCTTGTAACGACTTATTAAATAATATTTGTAAGGGTTTGGATATGCTCTGTTTAATATTTTTTAGTAATTTGTGACTAATTAAATCAGGGCCTGCTGCTTTGTTTACTTCTAAAGTGCTGATTATGTCTTCTATTTGTTGTCTAGTGATGTCAATTATATTCAGAATATTACAAGTCTTAGGATGAAAAGGTGGCAAACAAGCGTTAGACTCATCTACATTAGAAATAGATGAGAAATATTCGTTTAAACATTCTGCCTTCTCCAAGTCTGTATAATGAAATATTTCGACGTTATTACTGTTAGATTTAAGAATTGGAATAAGGTCAGATTTCTTGTTCATGTTGACTAGACTGCGGAGATATTTCCAATATTTTTTGGGGTCACTGATGCGGGAGTTTGAAATTGTTTCATCAAGATTACTAAAGTATCTTTGTTTGGCATGTTTTTTCAAATTATTTACTTTATTTCTTATGTTTTTATATCTAAGCCAATCCGAAGTTTGTCCACGTTTCGTCATGAGTTTCTTAAGTCTGTCGCGTTGTCTACTAAGTCGCCTTATTTCAGAGTCATACCACGGTCTGTCATTGGGTCTGATGGTGACTTCTTTTGATGGTATACATACTGACATCATTTCTAATAGGGTAGAAGTAAAATATTCACATGCTTCGTTTATATCAGAAGACAACAATGGGTTCCAATTTTTTACGTTTATCATTTGGTTAAGTTCAATAAAATCAGCTCGGTTATAAAACCAGACCTTTCTTTTCAAGCAAAGGGGTACTGTCAAACCTAAATAAAACAAGAGTAGCTTTATGGTCACTAATGATACTTTCAATGTCTAAGGTGTCAGCATGAGTAACGTTGATAAAATTGGAGACAAGAATAGGGTCAAGTAGTGTTGATGAGTGTGTTGTGACACGAGTAGGCTTTGTGATGACATTCGTGAGATTGTTCATAGATATAACATTTCTAAGATGGAATTCAGTCGGATCGAGCAAGTCTTGGTTTAGGTCTCCTACAATAACTATTCGTTTATTAGACTCAAGAGCTTTTTCTAAGGAAATATTGAAATAGTCCCAAAATGCAACAGTTGTGTTAGGAGAACGATAAACAGTACAAAGGAGAAAGGATGTTGACCGATATTTGACTTCAATCCACATTGAATGAACTAAATTGTGCTCCAAGTCATATCTTCGTTTAGAAAAAAGGAAATTTGAGACATATGCAATGAGCCCACCCGAGTGTGATGTCATATCCTGTCTGTATATGCTGCTTTCATGGGTATCAAAAGTCAAGTCTGCATCTAAAATTGTGCGATCTAAGTGACTTTCAGAGAAACACAATATATCGAAGTCGGACATAAAGTCAGATATGAATTCTATCTTATTACGTATACTACGTATGTTAAGATGAGCAATAGAAATACAACTAGCAGTGGTGTTGGACGTATCGGATATCGGACCGGGATTGGTCTCAATGTCTCCCGACAAAATTAATAGAGTACAGTAAATATTATATAGGAATATGACAAATGTATTTTTGAGAAAGGTATTGTTATATTGTATGGTAAGTATCAGGAGATGAGTTAAATGTTTACATAGATGAAAGTACAAAACTTTGAGCGGGTGGACGACAAAACGAAATTTCCTGGAGCAGCCATGGGTACTTGCGTAAAAACTTCCGATAGCCGCGCGCCAGACTACTATATCAGTACCTACGGCGGTTCAAACGTTTCAATATAAGATCTGGCACAAGGCTGCCGGAAGATTTCGTAGTTCGCAACCAACCAATCAAAACATGACCCAACCGACTCAGATAGTTCTACAGTAATACAGAAATGTGAAAAATATGAGTAATCAATTGTAGTTGAAATGTAACAGAAAGAAGCTAAACCTGATAAGATAAAAAGTGGTATTTTATAACTGATCATAATCTTTGAAAGCCTAAGTCAAAGACGGGCGTGGAAAAAAGAAGAAGTTTGTGACTTGTAAAAAAAAAAGGGACACACGAATGAAGACCAGATATATCATTAAAGAAGGACTTGCAAGTTTAAGAAAAAAAAAGTGAAATGTTTTTTCTGCTGATGAATGTATCTTACGTTTCCGTCTGCAAAGTTTTCTACAACATTGAAATATTCACAGTTAATTTGATTCAATACCAAGCAATAAGAAACAGTATGAAATTTGAAATTTGATACTAGTCAAAATTCAAAAGAATTGAAAACGGCAATATGAACATGAACGCAAAATTGAACTCTGATTTTGCAAGGGTAAATTATGGGAAAAGGAGATAATGCAATTTGCCAACATTCTCTCTCTCTCCCACAATGCCCCATAGGCCTCCTTCTCAGGGTCATCACAAAAGGGGATCGTGCTATAAAGATATAGAAGACAGCTACTGTGTTAGTTACTTCAGTAATTTTGAAGTGGATATAGACCTATCCAGATATGTTCGACACTAAATATTTTTTGTCGGCAGGAGTAGACCGGAAATCAGACCGCACGTTATGTGCTGTCTGATCCCAATCCACACTGTCCGAGGAGGGCATTGATCAATGAGGTGATAAATACAGAAAGTTTCACTCTCAAAATAGTCAAAGGTTTACACCATTTAAGATCTAAATAGCAATGTCAGCTTCATACAGAGACAGAGCAGTGATAGACGAAATTTCAGCACCTATTCATGTGAAAGGGTTCGACTGTATAGAAGACTAATTGTTATGACAAATGTAGCTTATTTGACTAAAAGAAAATGATGAGATCAAGGCTTATCCCAGATATAGATAACATACTATACAGTTAAATACTATAAGACATCAAATAGCCAGTAAGTGCACATGAACACAGGCAATAAATAAGATTTTCGAAATAAATGCCCGAATCTCTAAATTAGATTAAGTCCTGACTGACTTAATCTAATTTAGAGATTTGCTGATCCATCATAATGTTTCTCAACGACTTTGCTACCAGTTTCACGTATTTATACCTACGTATGAATATACACATATTTACATGATTATATACATATATACATTTATCAGCCATGCACTGACAGAAGGGGATCCCAGAGTTACACTATACCAAGCAAAGACAATTCTACAATGGAATCATAAACCTATACTGCCCAACTACCCCATTTAAATTGTTTGCATGATTATCAAAATTAACTCACATTTTCTATTGCATGAATGCTCTTCGATGATTTTAAGCAAAGAAAATTGACAAATATGTAGAGTTTCAGTAGTTTTACAAGAGTTGACAAAGTTTCTTTTACTATGATATTTGGTTATGCAATTACGTAATAAGACTATCACATATACGTACTTGAAAAGTGTGTTTCAAGGAAAGATTTGAATGTTCTAACCTGTTACCCTACATTTATCATGTGAGTTTTTACGTTCATGCAATTGATATTTGAAAACAGGGTAGAACAATTTGTCTTAAGTACAAGCAGTTGCTCATTTTACAAGAGTGTTTTAAGTGTCATTCTGAAGAGGCATTTTCCTCTCTTTCAAATATTTCCCTTATGCATGCCCTGTTCTAGTTAGTGGTACATAATGTTTTTCCAAAATCTTAAAAAAAACTACTGTAGGGATTCAAAAAATTATACACATGTTTGGGTATACAATAATGTGAAACTGAGGTGTCAAAAGAATTGTGATAATTTTTGCCATACTATGAACTGAGGTCATGTATATGTAATTTGATAGATTGGTTCCAGAAAGGTAAGTATTTTTCTTCAGAGAAAATCTCTTCGAAAAGATCTGTTGTTGATGCTAGAAGTTTTCAAAACACTTTTGAGTGATTGGGTTTTGACATCTTCTAACTTTTTCTATAAAGCTTATTTGACTTTTGCAAACAACTACCTGCTCTGCTTTCATGATGATTTTATTCTATTAATATTTTTGAGCATTTTTCTTTTTTTCCGAGATCTTAGCTGGTCTTCATCTAATCTTGCAATCATATTAGGGATCTCTCAGAGGGCTTATAGCCCTGGGTCTGTACATTCTGAAGAACGTTCTCATTTGGTTTAGCCAGTCAGAGGTTGTGTTACTTTCAAATGCAGAAAATCTTGAAGAATAACACAAAGAATGTTCTTAAGAAAGGTTGGTGAATATCGGTCCTGGTTATGGTTCCTTTATTGAACAAGATGATGGACCTTTACAAAGATTATTCAAATTTTAAACTTTGACTAGAAATTGCCCTATCACAGAGTCAGATTCTTAACAAAGAGTTATAGGTTAGGAAAGTTTGACTATCATTATTAAATTTTGTCTTTTTATCATGCTTCTTGAATTTTTATGATCATTGGGCCAAAAGTGGCTCCTTATTTACTCTTTACCAAACGATAAAATGTTAGAATTGTTGAAATTGAAAGCATTTGCAGACAACAAAATAAATGTGGCTGAAATAATGGTAATTGTCTCTGAGAGTATAGAAAACCTTGTGGGAAAAGGAGAAAATGCTCAGGTTACCAGCATTTACTCCTCTTCCTACAAGGTTTTCAGAAGGCTATTTTCCAAGGGTCATTAAAACTCAGGATTGTGTGGTAAAGAGTTACTCTTTACCACTCAGTCCTGAGAATTTAATGACCCTGCGGAAGAAGCCTTTTGAAAACATTGAGGGAAAAGGAGAAAATGCTTGTAACCAGCATTTTCTCCTTTTCCTACAATGTTTCCTACCCAGTGAAAGACAAATTCCATTATCTTAGCCACACTGAAATTGTCGCCTGAAAATACTTTCAATTTGCACAAATCTAAATTTTTGTTGTGTGGTATAGAGTTAAGTAGTCGGATATTTCAAGGTATTTTAAAATAATGAATGGCAAATGTTGAAATTAAACATAAACTGTATTTCTAAACAGTAAAGTTATATGAATTCTATATCACTTACTTCTTTACCAAACAACAAAATTTTAGACTGGTCCAAATTGAAAACATTTGCAGACGATATATAAAAGTTCGCTAAAATGAGGGTAATTGTCTGTGAAAGTATAGAAAAAATTGAAAGCATTTTGCAGACATCAATTTCATTGTGGCTCAAATGGTGCAGTTTTTCTTTGATAGGGTAGAAAACATTGTGGGAAAAGGAGAAAATGCTGGTTACCACCATTTTCTCCTTTTTCCATAATTTTTTTAAAAGGTGTCTTTTCCAGGGTCGTTAAAAGGCGGCATTGTGTGGTAAAGGGTTAAATTATAAATAGGCCTTTTTTTTTCTATTGTACAACGGCCTATTCTATCCTTTGGATTCATCTTTTGGAGTATATTTTGAATGCTTTGCAAAGCACATGGACATAGCTTTTTCTTGAAAGATAACTTTTTTAGCTCACCTGAGCACGAAGTGCTCATGGTGAGCCATTGTGATCGTGCTGTGTCTGTTGTGCGTCGTGCGGCGTCCGTCGTCAACTTTTTACCTTGTGTACGCTCTAGAGGCCACATTTTCAGTCCAGTCCTCATGAAACTTGGTCAGAATGTTTGTCTTGATTAAATCTCGGACGAGTTCAAAATAGGGTCATGTGGGGTCAAAAGCTAGGTCACAAGGTCAAATCTTAGAAAAACCTTGTGTACGCTCTAGAGGCCACATTTTCAGTCCGATCCTCATGAAACTTGGTCAGAATCTTTGTCTTGATAAAATCTGGGACGAGTGTGAAAGTGGGTCATGTGGGGTCAAAAACTAGGTCACTAGGTCAAATCTTCAAAAAACCTTGTGTACGCTCTAGAGGCCGCATTTTCAGTCAGATTCTTGTGAAATTTGGTCAGAAAGTTTGTCTTGATGAAATCTCGGACGAGTTTGAAATTGGGTCATGTGAGGTCAAAAACTAGGTCACTAGGTCAAATCTTCGAAAAACCTTGTGTACGCTCAAGAGGCCACATTTTCAGTCCGATCCTCATGAAACTTGGTCAGAATGTTTGTCTTGATAAAATATCGGATGAGTTTGAAATTGGGTCATGTGGGGTCAAAAACTAGGTCACTAGGTCAAATCTTCGAAAAACCTTGTGTATGCTCTAGAGGCCACAATTTCAGTCAGATACTTGTGAACGTTGGTCAGATTGTTTGTCTTGATAAAGTCTCGGACGAGTTCAAAATTGGGCCACGTGGGGTCGAAAACTAGGTCACTAGGTCAGATCTTCGAAAAACCTTGTGTACGCTCTAGAGGCCACATTTTCAGACAGATACTTGTGAAATTTGGTCAGAATGTTTGTCTTGATGAAATCTGAGATGAGTTTGAAATTGGGTCTTGTGGGGTCAGAAGCTAGATCACTAGGTCAAATGTTCAAAAAACCTTGCATATGCTCTAGAGGCCACATTTTCACTTCGATCCTCATGGAACTTGGTCAGAATGTTTGTCTTGATAAAATCTGGGATGAGTGAGAAATTGGGTCTTGTGGGGTCAAAAACTAGGTCACTAGGTCAAATCTTTGAAAAACCTTGTGTGTGCTCTAGAGGCCACATTTTCAGTCAGATACTTGTCAAATTTGGTCAGAACGTTTGTCTTGATAAAATCTCGGACAAGTTCGAAATTGGGTCATGTGGGGTCAAAAACTAGGTCACTAGGTCAGATCTTCGAAAAACCTTGTGTACGCTCTAGAGGCCACATTTTCAGTCAAATACTTATGAAACTTGGTCAGAATGTTTAGCTTGATAAAATCTCACACGAGGTCAAAATTGGGTCATATGGGGTCAAAAATTAGGTCACTAGGTCAAATCTTCGAAAAACCTTGTGTACGCTATAGAGGCCACATTTTCAGTCAGATACTTGTGAAATTTGGTCCGAATGTTTGGCCTATTGACTCAGGTGAGCGATCCAGGGCCATCATGGCCCTCTTGTTTGTTTGGATGAAGATTTTTTTGACTGTGCATGAAATTCGTCATCAGAATCTAGATGCATTTTGCTTGAGGAGTGATATTTTTACATAGTTTTAGAAAGCTATGGACTTTAGTACTTACAAGTTACACAATGTTTTTTTTTCTTCTCTCTTTCATTGTACATACATTATAATTGCTTTTGAAAAAGACTCAGTTTCAAACTTTTGACATGTTTGAGGATATGTTGGGAGAAACTGAATGAAATATATATGAACTATGCTTTGTGAAAAGGGGGCTTAATGCATCTGCGAAAAGTATTGACCCACGTCAGCATAATGCATCCGCCCCCTTTTACCAGGGCATGGCTCATGTCCTTTTACAATGTCTTAAAGAGATTTCAGAAATATTAACCCTTCACCTCATAATCCCAACAACATTGACAAAGAAGACTTTGGAAAAATATTGTGGGAAAAGGAGAATACACTGGTACCAAGCATTTTCTCCTTTTCCCACAATGTTTTCTACGCTTCAAAAGTTAAATTTCTGTTTTTCAGCCTTGTTTAATTTGTTGTCTGCAAATGCATTCAATTTGAATCAGTCTGAAATTTTGTCATTTGGTAAAGAGTTAATGATATTTTTACAACATCCCTTCAGAAACCAACACAACTTCTGCTGGGCAAAAATATAAGAATTGCTCCTATTTTTTTCTCATTCTAGATGAAAAGACGAATATACGATGAACAACATTCGAGAATGGAACGAACAGGGACGTCGTTTCTGGACAGTATCCGTACAGAAGCTACTCACTAGATCATTTATGTTATAACAAGACTGCCAGTATAGATTATAGGAGACTGAAAATGAACTTTTTTACCGTCAGATTGCCAAATAAATGGATGCTGTAGTATCAAAGATTAAAACATCTTTGTGGTTGCAGGTGACCTTCTCCTCTTTTGCAAACATTGTTGCAAAAGGGAGAAGATGCTCATAATAAGCAATTTCTGCATTTGGAACCTTGCTCTTGCATGTATTTGTGCATTAGTCCTTTACTAAACAGTACTTGTTTCAGAAACCCTGACAAAGAAAGCTTTTGAAAACTTTGTGGGAAAAGGAGAAAATGTTGGTTACCAGCATTTTTTTCCCTTTGCACACCATGCTTTCTACCCTATTAATTCTACCAGACATTCCAGAGTTTTAACGACGCTCTGAAAATAGCTTTTTAAAACATCATGGAAAAAGGAGACAAAAATGCTGGTAACCAGCATTTTCTCCTTTTCCCACAATGTTTTCAACCCTTTCTAAGAAGTTCTGTCCATTATTTTATTCTGACTTCAGATTTCTTGCCTGCAGATGCTTTCAATTTGGAAGAGTTGAAAATATGTCATTTGGGAAAGGGTTAATCAGAATATCTTTAAAAGATATCGACATGATTGGACTGACTGTATGTAAGATCAGACTGCAAGGTCTGTGCAGCCTGATCTTGAACTCTACAAACCACAAAAACTACTGAAATTATGCTTGGCAATCTATGGGTTTATTACACACACACACACACACACACACACACACACAGATATATATATGTGAGCCATGCTCTGGCAAAAGGCAGTTTACTACTTCTCTGTGGTGCATCATACAAAGCAAGTCATCCCATAAACTCTAGCTCCATAAGATCTGTTTTGTGTAACAGCGGACTGAATCCGCAAGTAGGATGGTCCTTAGACATGCAGAAAATTGACCAAAAGCAAAATGTTTTGACACAGGTCAGCCTGCCCATACTGCACAGGATGACCTGGGTCGATACTGTTTGCAGATGCATTAAACCTCCATTTCACAGAGCATGACCTATATTTTTATACATCATTTGTGAAGGATTATGAAAGATTGTAGAAAACATAGTGTGAAAAAAGGAAAATTTGCTATTTGTTATAATATTTCTTTTTTTCCCCATAATGTTTATTTAAAAGTATCTATTTCCCATAATTTTTTTTTTATTACATGTTTTTCTGTTTTTTTGAGTCTAGAAGTATGTTGCGTGGTTACTGGTTAAATCTTTGTTAGATGAAAGTGTAGAGTAATTAACCCTTTACCACACAATCCCGACTTTTAACGACCCAGAGGGAGAACTCTTTTGAAAATATTGTGGGAAAAGGAGAAAATGCTGGTAATCAGCATTTTCTCCTTTTTCCACAATGTTTTCTACCCTATTACAGACAAATTTCATTATTTGAGCCACATTTAAATTGCCGTCTGCAAATGCTTTCAATTTGGACGAGTCTACATTTTTGTCGTCTGGTAAAGAGTTAAACCATAGGGGAGTCTTTCTTGTCTGCATTTCCTTGTCATGTATGTATCATTGTAATAATACAAAGGTAACATTTGTTTCAATCATTCTTTATTAGTTCATGACACAGATTAACCTGAAGTCATTTTGTTTTTTCTGACAGTATGGATCAAGATCAGACTGCACAGAATATGTCCACTTCTGTTTAACATGTTCTGCCCAAAACAGCCTTGACCTTTTTACCCCACAATCCCTAGTTTTAACGACCCTGAAAAAGAAAACTTTTGAAAAACTTGTGGAAAAAGGAGAAAATGCTGGTAACCAGCATCTTCTCCTTTTCCCAAAGTTTTTTCTGCCCTTTCAGAGAGCTCAAGGTCATTTGTAGCAATTTTGAATTTATTGTTTGCAGATGGTCTGAATTTGAAAAAGTCTAAAATTTGTTGTTTGGGAAATGGTTAACCCTTTGCCACACAATGAATTTTTAGACATGTCCAAATTAAAAGCATTTAAAGATGACAAATTCAGTATAGCTCGAAACATGTTTTTTGTCCCTGACACTTGAGAAAAGATTGTTGGAAAAGGTGAGTATGCTAGTTACCAGCATTTTCTCCTTTTCCCATAATGTTTTCCAAAGTAGTATCTGTCAGGGTCATCAAAACTTGGGATTGTGTGGTACAGTGTCAAAATTACAATGTTTGGCCTTTTTCCCATATAGAAAAGGTCTGTATCACTAGCAATTTGCCTAACAATTCCGTTTTTTAATGACTTTCAGATATATGACTTTTGAAAACATTGTGGGGAAAAGGAGAAAATACTAGTAACAGAAGTCCGCTTTTGAAAACTAGATAAAATCATGTGTTGTAGGATTCGTTAATGATAAGTTAATTAGAAGGATTTGTTATTTATTATGTTTGTTAGTGTTTATCATTGTTTTTGTTGTATTAGTTTAACCCTTTCCCAAACAACAAATTTTGGACTTATCCAAATTGAAAGACTTTGCAGACGACAATTTTAAATTTGATGAAAATGGCAGAAAGGTCTCAAAACGGGTAGAAAACACTGTGGGAAAAGGAGAAATTGCTCGTTACGAGCAATTTCTCCTTTTCCCACAGTGTTTTCAAAAGACTTGTACTGCAGACACGTGAAAACCAGGGCTTGTTTGGGAAAGGGTTAAGAATCTTTTATGACTCAGATCAGACTTGTGTATATTTATGAGCCATGCAGTGGCAAAAGGGAGTTTAATGCATATTTGTAGTACATTAACCTTTTACCACACAATCCCGACTTTTGACGACCTTTAGAAAGGAGCCTTTTGAAAACATTGTGGGAAAAGGAGAAAATGCTGGTAACCAGCATTTTCTCCTTTTCCCACAATGTTTTCTACCCTTCCCAAAACAAATTTCAATTTTAAAGTCACATTTATTTTATCGTCTGCAAATGCTTTCAATTTCAACCAGTCTACATTTTTGTCGTTTGGTAGAGTTAAACCAAGCCAGTCATCATTTAATCATGGATCCATAAGGTCCAATTTGTCTAACCAACTGAATATTGAGGTAGAATGGTCCGTTGTTGGACAAGCAGGAAATTCACATATAGCAAAAATTTTCAGCCCGTGTCAGCCTGCGTGGAGTGCGCAGGCTGTTATTGGTTGATATTTTTTGCAGATGCATTAAACCCCCTTTTCACAGAGCATGACTCATATGTACATAATGACTGTGTAAATGTGCTTGTCAGCTTGTACCATGACACATTTTGACATAGGGAGATATTGCTCAAAATTAGACATTTCTCTATCACAATACTATCTTTATTTTCACCCCAAGTACACAATTTTAGATCACCATGGGAAAAATTTGTGTTTAATTGAAAGTAACAGTTAACGTTTTACCAAACAACAACATTTTGGACAAGTCCAAATCGAAAGAAGAAATGCTAAACAACAGAAATTCACAAAATTAAAGTAATTTTACCTGGATTCAAGGGATGAGTGCATATTTTTGTGTTGCCATCAAGAAAGACAATGCAATTGCACATGGCAAATAATGCCCAAAGGGCATTATGTTAACCCTTACAGTGCTGAATTAATGAAGTGGACTTTTTCAATCAGGACAAACATCCAAATTATTGTCATTTCAATATTGTTTTGGCAAGAATATGAGAAGAAGAAGCAGACAGTGTAGAACCAAGATCAGACTTCATGTTCTGTGCAGTCTGATCTTGATCTACACTGTCTGCAAAAACAACTTAAGTCGGTTCCAGTTCTTTAGGGGTTAAGTTATGTAATAAGGTAATTGCATTTTATTTCTCCATGGCAACACAAAAATGTGCACTCAACCCTTATAATTACACTCGCTATTCACTTCAGTCAATTTTCGAAAATGAGAGAGAGAGTGAGGGAGAGAGGGGGAGAGAGAAACATTGGACAAATGCAGTAGTAAACACAAGTTATTTTTCCTTGTTGGCGCACATCTAAATACACAACCTGTTTTTAGCCTTGCAATATATTTTTCCAGTCAGAGAAGGCCATTATGCCACTTCGAAATCAATATTTTCAATGATTTTTGAAACAAAATAGAAATTTCTGATAATCTAGATGGAAAATCTTGTCAACCATGTAAATTTGAGACATGTTCATTCGATTGACATTTTTATTGATATTTTGCTTAGAATATGTCGGGGGTAGATCAGGCTACCTGTTTTTCATCCGGACATGATCCGAATTTTCTTGCAACTATGTTAAGTGAATGACACCACCATTTTGTGTTAACCGCCAAATTGAATGTAAACAACGATGTCACAGCTATTAATTTGTAAAATTCGATAAAAACAAGGAAATGGACATATTTCTGAAGGAAAGATCATTTTAACTGACAAATTTCTTATTGGATATAATTAGGCTACCTTTTTCTGATCAATATACAGCTGTTTATCATGCTCTCCAATTTTGAAGTCCTCTCGCCAACTAAGCTTAGAATAACTCGGTCACAAAACAAGAAATCAACTTTGCTTGCATGAATAAGTTTTGTTTAAACAGTGCACTAAATTTAACTCCGTGACCTGGGTTTTATAGAAATGGACTGTTGACGTATCGAATGATGTAACTGATGACGTCAGCCATTAAAATCCTTGACTCACTGTTGGCATGGTGTATTTTCTATGTTTAGGGGTGCAAATAAAGATAATAAACAATTTTGTTCAGGTTTATTCTTTTTTTTTTCAAAGTTTTTCAAGCAAAAGAAATCAATTTATTCATATTGGCCTGATTCAGCGATGGAAATCTTAAAATAGCACATAAGGAGCTTGCATGAAATCTAAAATTAGACAAAACACAACAACTTGGAAAAACCAAAAATAGTCCCATTTCATTCATTGAAAAATGGCATGATTTTTTTTTTCATCACATGACCCAGTTTTGACCAATCAAGAAACGATTTGTACAATGAGTGCAATTATATAGAGGTACACAAGAAAACATGAGCAACTGATAAAATATCTGAAATTTGCTGTACTATTACTATTTATCTAAGCCAGCTAATATAGATTCATCGAACTGCTGTAGAGGAGGTTATAGGTTTAGACACCTCTCTTGGCACATGTACATGTATTACAATATTACAATCATTTAGCACTCCCATTGCATAATGTGATTTTCAAAAGTATTGCAAGTACAATGATAGGCAATTTTCCTCTATGTTTAGAATCATGTTGAAAGATTTTTATGAGTTGAGATAGAACTTTACCAGGTTACTTATATTATTATTCACTGAATTTCCTCTTTGCAGAATTATGTTAACTCTTTACCAGACGACAAAATTTTAGCCTTATACAAATTGTAAGCATTTGTAAGCATTTGCAGACGACAAATATATAAAGTTACTCAAAACAAAACATTTGTCTTTCATAGGGTAGAAAACATTGTCAAGAAAGGAGAAAATGCTGGTTAACAGCACTTTCTCCTTTTCCCATGCTGTTTTCATAAGCCTTTTATCTCGGGGTCATAAAAACTCAGGATTGTTAACCCTTTCCCATACAAGCCCTGTTTTTCACGTGTCTGCAGTACAAGTCTTTTGAAAACACCGTGGGAAAAGGAGAAATTTTTGAGACCTTTCTGCCATTTTCATCAAATTTAAAATTATCGTCTGCAAAATCTTTCATTTTGGACCAGTCCAAAATTTGTCATTTGGGAAAGGGTTAAATGAAGGCATGTTATATGCATCTGTTGGGCTGTTTGGCCTGTTTTTTGCCTTGCAGTGATCATATTTCTGTCATGGAGGTATGAAAGTAAAAAGAAAATTTTGGTACACAGTTCACCAACACAGTTTAGAATTTGAAACATGATGGCAGAGAAATATTCAACCTAGGAGCGCCAAGCAAATTGAAATTTCCTGAAGAGTATTTTTACCAGAATGTCCTCTTTTCAGTATGATCTTGCTACATGTATATGTAGAGTCTTAACCCTTTACCACATGATAGAATTTTAGACACATCCAAATTGAAGGCATTTGCAGACAACAATTTCATTGTGGCTTAAATGATGTGTTTTTTCTTTGATAGGGTAGAAAACATTGTGGGAAAAGGAGAAAATGCTGGTTACCAGCATTTTCTCCTTTTCCCACAATGTTTTCAAAAGGCGTCTACCTCAGGGACTATAAAAGTTGGCATTGTGCGGTAAAATGTTTAAAAGCTTTGCACTGTAAGGATAGTTGTAATTTTTGTTAGCTATCAAAAGTATGATTTTTATATTTCAGCCATGCTCTGTGAAAAGGGGGTTAATTGTATCTGCAAATAAGCATCCACCCATGTCAGCCTGTGCAGTCCGCACAGGCTGACCTTGGTTGAAACACTTTGCTATTACTAAATTTTCTTGCTTATCAAAGGACCACTCTACCTCCATATCCAGTCAGTTGTCAGACGAAACAGATTTTATGGACCCACAATAATTATTATGTGATTATTATGTCTTGCTTGGTGTAACCGTAATGCATTAAACCCCTTTTTGCCAGAGCACTGCTCATTTATATCAGGCAGCCACTTCTCAGGAAAGGTCATGTGATAGCTAGATCTATTGGTGATAGTTGTTTTGTTTGTGTATAGATTTGTTTTAGTTATATAATATTTGCTTTTGTTTATACTAATTCATTACTGAGAAATGCTTGCCCCAAAAATATTTCTTAACTCTTTTCCAAATGACAAAACTTGAGACTTGTAAAAACTAAAAGCGTTTGCAGATCACATATCAAATGTTACTCAAAACATACAATTGTCTTTGAAAGGATAGAAAAGAATGTGGGAAAAGAAGAAAATGCTGGTTACCAGCATTTTCTTCTCTTCCCACATTGCTTTCAAAAGCCTTCTTCCTCAGGGTTGTTAAAAGTTGGTATTGTGCGGTAAAGGGTAGTGGATTCAGAAAAAGGTTTTGGGCAAGCATTCTAGAGAAACAATTTACCTTTACAAAACAGTCCCGGGTTTTCAAGACCCTGGGAAAGGAGGCTTTTGAAAACATTGTGGGAAAAGGAGAAAATGCTGGTAATCAGCATTTTTCTCCTTTTCCTACAATGTTTTCTATCCTGTCATGGACAAATTTTATCATTTGGGCCACTTTTTATTTGTCATCTGCAAATGCTTTCAATTTTGACCAGTCTAAAATTTTGTTCTTTGGTAAAGAGTTAAGCTTTTCCAGATTTTAAGCGTTCCACTATACATGTACATTTTGTATTTTATGGCGAGAGATTAATCTTTAACTATTTGACCAGACAACAAAAATTTAAACTTGTCCAAATTGAAAATGTTTTGCAGACAACAAATATGACTCTGTGGGATTTGTCTTTGAATGGGTAGAAAACATTGTGGGGTGAGGAGAAAATGCTGGTTACCATTTTTTTTGAAAGCCTACTTCTTCCGGGTGGTGAAAACACAGGATTGTGTGTTAACTCTATCTCAAACGACAAATTTTAGACTCTTTCAAATTTAAAACAACTTACAGACGACACTTTCGAAATTGGTACAAATGTGCCTTGGCTCTCTGATAGGGTAGAAAACATTGTGGGAGAAGGAGAAAACGATGGTTTCTCCTTTTCCCACAATATTTTCAAAAGTCTCCTTTCCCAGAGTTGTGAAAACCCTGTTTGTTTTGGAAAGGTTAAAGGGTTAAAGCACTGAATCTGTCTACAATTGCTTTTGCTAACAGTGTAGATCAAGATCAGACTACACAGAACATGCAGGCTGATTGTGAGTCTATGCTATCTGCTATACTATCAGCTATTTTGTAATACATAATGTACTTACTGGGAATGTTACATATTTCTGCCAACAACTTTGAATTGGCAATATTTGGCTGTTTTTTCTGCTTTTAAAAGGTGCATTACATTAATTCATTGCTCTTAGGGTTTTGGAAACCAATATAATTGTATCACAATGATATCTAGTTTACCTCTTGTACTTTGATGCATTTTGTAAATGAGCCAAGCTCTGACAAATGGGGGCTTTATGCATCTCTGTAATGCATTGTACCAACCAGGACATGACATAATTTGGGATCTATAAAATCCATTTTGTCTAACAACCGACTGAATCATGTGGTAGATTGGTCCTTTGACATGCACAAATTTGACCGATAGCAAAAAGTTTCTACCCAGGTCAGTCTGCGCAGAATGCGCCGGCTGGCCTGGGCCGATACTTTTTGCAGATGGATTAAGCCCCCCTTTTCACAGAGTATAGCTCAAATAGATGCACTTTCTCTTTTATCTTTGTGTTGTGACATAGTGGCTGTTGTAGAGTTGGACCAAGTTACTGTGATATATGTTACGTTTTGGGGAATATTTTATACTGTGTAATATAATTTATTAGCATTTTGTCATTTCTTATACACAATAGAAATAAAATTCTGACATTTGACTTTTTCTCTGTTTTGTATGAACTTTTTTCCAAAAGACACAATTTTTGACTGGTCCAAATTCAAAACATTTGCAGACTGCAAATTTCGATATGGCAAAAATGATGGGATTTGTATCAGATAGGGTGGAAAACTTTGTAGGAAAAGGAGGAATTGCTGGTTACCACCATTTTCTTTTTTACCACAATTTTTTTCACCAGCCTCTTTCCTCAGGGTTGTTAAACCATGGGATTGCATGGTAGAGGGTTAATTTTGCTACTATGGCATACAAGCCACTTGGTTAACTCTAAACCAAACAATGCCATGTTCTAACAACAATGTGGAATAAAGCTTTTCATAACATTGTTGAAAAAGGAGAAAATGCTGATAACCAGGTCATGCATGTTAACCCTTTACTACACAATCCCGACTTTTAACGACCTTGAAGAAAAAGCCTTTTGAAAACATTGTGGGAAAAGGAGAAAATGCTGGTGACCAGCATTTTCTCCTTTTCCCACAATATTTTCTACCCTTCCATAAACAAATTTCAATTTTTTGGCCACAATTAATTTGTTGTCTGCAGATGCTTTCAATTTGGACCAGTCTAAAATTCTGTCATTTGGTAAAGAGTTTAAGTCCATATCAGGATTGTGGATCAATCTGTTTACAACATAATGCAGATGACAAATCAAATCCAGTTGGTATGATTGTATTTGTTTCTGAAAAAACAAAATGAAAATATTGTTTGCAAAAAGGAAATACTGGTTAGTCCAAATTGAAAGTATTTGCAGATGACACACTAACCCTTAACCACACAATCCCAAGTTTTAACGACCCTAAGAAGAAGGCTTTTGAAAACATTTGTGGGAAAAGGAGAAAATGCTGGTAACTAGCATTTTCTCCTTTTCCCACAATGTTTTCTACCCGTTCAAAGATAGAAATTACCATTTTAGCAACATTTGTCTTCTGCAAATGCTTTCACTTTGGTCCAGTCCAAAATTTTGTTTTTTGGTAAAGAGCTATACTTGACCCAAATGATGAGAGTTATTTGGGTTTCTTTATGGTAACTGGCACTGGCACTTTCTCATTTTATCTCACTGTTTTCAAGGGCATTTCTTCTCAGGAATATGCTAAGCCCTAATAGCTCAGTTGGTAGCATACAGGACTTGAGAACTGGGGGACGCCGGTTTGATCCCAGCTCCGCCAATTGCTTTCCGAGGATTGATGATAGTCACTGCGACAGGATTCATTCCTCTCTCAGTGCTGACCATTGTTTTGACGATGGTTATGTGGGAAAGCAGCCAGTGGCTTGGAAAGAATGTTCTGCAGAGTACTGGTAAAAGAAACTCCAGGAAAGCAAGGATAGTTGCACTGGCCGCCGTGATATAACTGAAATAATATTGAAAATGGCATTAAACACCATCATACACTAAATCAATCTCAGGAATTTAGAAACAGTGTTGTCATGGCAATAGCTCATTTGTTCATGAGTGTACATGGTTTTAACCCTTTATCAGACAACAAAACTTTAGACTGGTTGATACTGAAAGCTTTTGCAAACCACAAATTGTGGCCCCAATAAAAAAATTTGTTCTTGATAGGAGAGAAAAAGTTGTTGGGAAAAGGAGAAAATGCTGGTTACCAGCATTTAAAGGATTAATGGGACAGGTCTGAGAAATGTCTTATCCAAGGACACTCCCATTTTAAACAAGAGGGCCATGATGGCCCTGTATCGCTCCACTGGCTAATATGTACAAACCATACACACCAAACATCACAATTCTAGGCCGAAAGGTTTTGAACAAGAAGACTGATAAAGTTTCTCTATAAAACCCCATGAGAAAATTGTGACCCCAGGTACCATTTTTGACCTATGATTACGATTTCAAGCTATAATTATGAGCTATAATTGAATCCCGGTCGAGGTCAACAAGATATGTCCACATACCAAATAATATAGGTCTAGGCTGTATGGTTATAAACAAGATTTTCAAAGTTTCCTTAATAAAACATGTGAAGGATTATTTCGATTTTAACAATGGCTAAATTTTGAACAAATTCAGACGAGATCCATTGGATGAAGCTTTATGCCAAATCTGGTAGTGCCCTGGGCCGTACAGCTAAGAACAAGAAGATTTTTAAAGTTTGCACTATAAAAACCCTTGTAAAACTTGTGACCCCTGGGACAGGGCCAATTTTGACCCAAAGGCTATAATTTGTAATCTCTTATTAGAAGTCCAATAGGTGAAGCTACATACCAAATTTGGTAGACCTAGGCCGTATGATTTAGGACCAGAAGATTTTTGAAGTTTTCCCAATATAAGCCCATGTAAAACTTGTGACCCCCAGCACAGGGACAACTTTGGCCCTATGACTATAATTTGAAGTAAACGTCCATCAGATGAAGCTACATGCGAATTTTGGTAGCCCTAGGCCATGTGATTTAGAACGAGAAGATTTTTAAAGTTTTCCCTATATAAGCCCATGTAAAACTTGTGACCCACAGGGCAGGGCCAACTTTTGCCCCAGGCCTATAATTTGAAGAATCTAAGTAGATGTCCAGCAGATGAAGCTACATGCTAATTTTGGTAGCCCTAGGCCATATGGTTTAGAAAGAGAAGATTTTTCAAGTTTTCCCTATAAAACTTGTAAAACATGTAAAACTTGCGACCCTGGGGCAGGGCCAATTTTGGTTCCAGGGCTACAATTTTGAAGAAATTTAATAGAAGTCCATTAGATGAAGCTACATGCCAAATTTGGTAGCTCTAGGCCTTATGGTTTTGGACAAGAAGATTTCTAAAGTTTTCCCCATATAAGCCCATGTAAAACTTGGGACCCCTAGGGCTATAATATCAAGGAATTTGGTAGAGGTATATTAGATGAAGCTACATGCCAAATTTGGTAGTCCTAGGCCTTATGGTTTCTGACAAGAAGATTTTTAAAGATTTTCAATGTTTTTCAGTTTTGTTGCCATGACAACCAGAGTTTTCATTGGAATCAAATTCTTTGAAGGAATTCTGAAGGGGGCCATGGCAGGATCATTTCTGTGAAAATTCATCGAAACTGGAATGGTAGATTCAGAGAAGAAGATGTTTGAAAAAGAAATTAATGCACGGACGCAGGGCGGACACTGGGCCATGACATAAGCAACAGTAACTGTGATATGGATCAAACCTGGGACTACTGGATTATAAATCTTACATCACCAACAAGCCATGTTTGACTGAAACAGAGGGTAAAAATAAATTAGCATAACTTAAAACTCTGTAACTGTTTAATAATAAATATATAACAGAAATTTAATATTTATGTATACAGAAATTTGTGTGCATTATTTATAGAAGTTGAATACATAGGATTTCTATTTAAAATGTTCAGTAACTAACATGATGAATAAAAACATTTTGTTTAAAATAAAAGCAATTTAAAAACAGGTAAGATGAAACAGGCATATTTCCTGAATATTATGACAAACGAATTTAGATTACAAAAAATAGCTGGTGTGAAAACAATGAAGCTCTTTTTTTTCCACATGTACATTAAAATGCTTTAGCTTTCCCCTTTTGCAACAATATTTCATTTCAATATTCGGTACAAAAATTACTGAGAAAAATCAGGTAAAATTGGACCCTTTTCCTGAAAATCATTTCCATAAAACACAGTAGATTACAATGTATTATTTCATGCTTTCCCGTTGTTTATTGGGAAATAATGATGGATTAAAAGATTTAATAGTTCACGGTTATGACCAGTAAAATTTACCGTAAATGTTTCCATAACTCTTCAACTGACGGCGGAAGCAGTAGTTCCCGCACAACAGTTATCTAGGTAAACAGTGTGTGCCATTCAACCAGATGGACATATGACAAAATTTAAGCACATTTACACTAGATTTCTCACACTTTACCTAATATTGTAATGCATTGTTATGTGGGAGGGGTATGCCATGGAGAATTATGGAAAACAACTTAACTAGATTTTAAAAGTCCCAATAAAAAAGGGATTAGAAGCATGAAAGAAATAGAATATACTATATTTTACATGGAGGATATTGGTTTTTTTTTCTGTGAAAGACCGAAATTTATTTTATCACATGAACATCATCGGTATACATTTGTGTATTTTCACTCATGGCTGTGCCACTCCTGGAAATATTACCATTGATGTTCACTTGATGAAATAAATTTAAGTCTTTCACCAAAAAAAAACCCAATATCCTCTACATAAAATATAATGTTAACAAAACATGAATATTGATGAACACAGTGGTCCCAAGTTTTTAAGACCCTGAGGGAGAAACAACTTTGTCACAAGCACTATTTCCTGTGCTCAAACTATTTTCCTACCCTTTCAAGGTCAAATGCTATTATTTGATCCACATGAACCCTTTAAGAAACAATCCCAACTTTTCATGACCCTGGAATGAAGGGCTATTAAAACATTGTGGGAAAAGGAGAAAATGCTGGTAACCAGCATTTTCTCCTTTTACCACAATGTTTTCTATCCTACCAGAGATCATTTTCTCCTTTTTCAACAATGTTTTCTATCAAACCACAGACAAATCCCACCATTTGTGCGAAATTTAATTTGTTGTCTGCAAATGCTTTCAATTTGGACCAGTCTAAAAGACAAGATTAGTTTTAGGTGGAGGGTACAATTAGGCACAAATGATGGGATTTGTCGATGAAAGAGTAGAAATGGTGGAAAAAAAAATGATAAAATGCTGGTTATCATCATTTTCTCCCCTTCCCACAATGTTTGCAAAAGCCTTTTCAGGGTTTTTAATACACAGGATTGTTGGTAAACCGTTTAACCTGAGAAATTTATTGGAACACATGACTCTGAGGTACAAGATCAGACTGCTGTAATACAGGCCTTTTTTTAGACAACAAGTAGTATTAGTGACACGAAAGGAGAAACGTAAGAAATAGAAAGTCATATTTGGACAAATTTGATAAAAATGTGGGAAAGTACACAATTGCTTAACCCTTGACCAAACAATCCCCAATTTTAACGACCCTGAAGAAAAAGCCTTTTGAAAACATTGTGGGAAAAGGAGAAAATGCTGGTATCCAGCATTTTCTCCATTTCCACACAATGTTTTCAACCATTCCCAGAACAAATTTCAATTTTTGAGTCGCATTATTTTGTCGTCTGCATATGCTTTGAATTTCGACTAGTCTAAAATTCTGTCGTTTGGTAAAGGGTTAAAAGAAGCAACAGCTTAATTTTTCCAAAATGTTTTCAAAAGCTGAGTACCAAACACGCAGAAACAGTTATATTGCAACCATGCTCTGGGAAAAGGGACTTTAATCTACCTCAGTGATGCATTGTACATGTACAAGTCATCACATAATTATGGATCCATAAAGTACATTTTGTCAAATAACCAGCTGAATCACGAGATAGCATGGTCCTTGGGCATGCAGAAAATGTACAAACAGCAGAAAGATTGGACCTAGGTCAGCCTGGAGGCCGACACTGGTCAGCACTTTTTGCAAATGTATTAACCCTTTGCCTGACCCTATAACGTAGTGGTACAGGCAGGTAATTCAGACTAAGTGTTAACCCTTTACTAAACATTCCTGTCTTTTAACGATCCTTCAGAAGAAAGTTTTTGAAAAACATGGGGGGAAACAAAGAAAATGCTAGTCACCTACATTTTCTCCTTTTCCTGCAATGTTCCTACCCTTTCAAAGGCAAATTCCACAATTTTAGTCACATTCCATATGTCATCTGCAAATGCTTTGAATTTGGACAAGTCAAAAAATTTATTGCTTGGTAGAGTTTAAACACTTCTATTGAACTTTGATCTTGTTGTTAAAGGTTGGCGTTGCGTGGCAAAGGGTTAAGGGAAAGTAATAGGTTTTAATGTTAAAAAGACACTGTAGGAAAATAAATTGCTTATAACAAGCAATTGACATATTATATCCAAATGTTTGATTGTCATTATAATGGAACACAAGAACAGCTTATTAACAGCGTATGTAGATCTATGCACATATACATGTAAAGTATTTTGATTACCTACCAAGTTGCATAGCAGTAATCATAATATAATTGGTATAAAAAACATGTCCTACAATTTCGTATTTATTTACATTTTCAACACATCAGTAAAATTTCAGAATGCGTAATCTCTATAAATTATATGAACCATGCTCTGTGTAAAGGGGGCTTAATGCAATTGCAAAAAAAAAGTATCGACTCAGGTCAGCCTGTGCAGTCCCCACAGGCTGACCTGGGCCGAAACTTTTTGCTTTTAGTCAATTTTCTGCATGTCAAAGAACCAGTCTACCTCATGATTCATTCAGTTGTTATCCAAGACAGATTTTACAGATGTATAATGCTGTGGTGACTTGCTTGGTATCATGCATCACGGAGATGCATTAAGCCCCCTTTTGCCAGATCATGGCTCATATCATTATTAACATGGAGTTCTGAATAATAAATGTTTTAAAACTCAAAGAGTTGCTGAGAACTGAAATAAACATTTTCAGACATAACAAAAATTCTAAACTGGTGCATTTTTAAACCTGTTTATACTATATTAGGGATCCAGCATGTTCCGTGTCAGAAGTTATGTTTACCAAGCTTTTGGTAAGCCCAATACTGACCCAGTCCTTCTGTTTTGCAGTCCTTAGGAAGATCAGTTTTGAAAACACTAAGAATAACGAAGAAAACACTGGTTACCTTGAGGAAAAAAGACTTAAAAACATTGTGGGAAAAGGAAACAATGGTAATAACCACAACTTTTTTCCCTTTTCCTATACAATGTTTTCTACCCTTTCCGAAATGATTTGATCATTTGAGCCACATTAAATCTGTCTTTGCAAATAATTTCAAGGCCAGTTATCTCTTTATACCAAACAACAAAATTTTTGACTGGTCCAAATTGAAAGTATTTGCAGACGACAAATTAATTGTGGCACAAGTTATGAAATTTTTCTTTGAAATTGCAAGACACATTATAGGAAATGGAGAAAAAGCTGGTTCCAGCATTTTCTCCTTTTCCAACAATGTTTTCAAAAGCTTTCTTTCTCAGGGTCATCAAAAGTCAGGATTGTTTGGTAAAGGGTTAACTGAATGCTAGTTATCTGATTGGCCAAGACAAAATATTTTGACCAATCAGAAAGCTAGCCTTACAACTTTCCATGCCTACAACTCCAGATTTGCATGTGTTCCTTTTGTGTGCCATCGGCTGGTTTTGACAATTCAAATAAGAGAGAAATTATATCAGCAAAAATGGATAAACTATCATTCTGCATTTTGAGA
This sequence comes from Tridacna gigas, assembly GCA_945859785.2. NCBI lineage: Eukaryota > Metazoa > Mollusca > Bivalvia > Cardiida > Cardiidae > Tridacna > Tridacna gigas. The sequence goes on along the minus strand of OX244030.2, from coordinate 10,882,357 downwards.
CAAATGAGAGCACAGTATGATAACTACATTACTTCTTAATTTTCTTCACTTACACTTAACCCTTTACCGCACAATGCCGCCTTTCAACGCCCCTGGGAAAGAGGCCTTTTGAAAACATTGTGGGAAAAGGAGAAAATGCTGGTAACCAGCATTTTCTCCTTTTCACACAATGTTTTCTACCCTAACAAAAGAAAATTTCACCATTTGAGCCACACTTAAATTGTCGTCTGCAAATGCTTTCAATTTGGAAAAGGCTAAAATTTGTCGTCTGGTAAAGGGTTAACGCTATACTTTGTTGTTGTTTTTTTAAATCTTATTTTATTTATTTTTTCTTAACCCTTTATCACACCGAGTTTAGCAATCCTGAGGAAAAACTTTTCAAAACATTGTGGGTAAAGGAGAAAATGCTGGTAACCAGTATTTTTCTCCTTTTCCCACAACATTCTCTATATGTTCAAGAACAAATTACATCATCTGAGTTACATCAAGTTTGTTATCTGTAAACACTTTTGATTTGGACAAGTCTAAAATTCTGTTGCCCAGTAAAAGTTAATAGTTTTAAACCATCATTTGAGCCAAGAAATGGGGGTTTAATGCATCTGCAAAAAATATCGACCCATATCAGCCTGTGCAGTCTGCACAGGCTGACATGGGTCGATACTTTTTGCCATTCCTCAAGCTTCTACATGTCAAAAGACCAGTCTAACTCATGATACTGTCAGTTTTTAGACAAAATGCACTTTTACCGATTCATAACTATGTGGTATCTCACTTGGTACAATACATTATGGACATACATTAACCCTTTCCCACACAGTACGTTTTATACTCTTTCATATTTAAAATCATTGGCAGACGACCAATTTCAATCGATACGAATGAGCTAAAGTTCTCTGACGAGGTAGAAAACATTGTGGGAAAAGGAGGAAATGCTGGTTACCAGCATTTTCTCCTTTTCCCACAATGTATTCAAAATGCTTCTTTCTTAGGGTCACTAAAACTCGGGATTGTGTGGTAAAGGGTTAAACCTCTTTTCCCAGAGTATGACTCATTTACGTGTAGTTAAGAACTGAGACAACCTACATATAGCAGAATATTGGGACTAAATATCAATACTGTCTAACATATACATGGAGCTATATTTGTAAAGTCAAGTCTTCATAACCATCAATAATTGAAATTTTCCTTGCCTTCAAATATTCATGATTCTAATCACTAGTTTTTTCTGCTTGGCAAGTAAAAATGCCGCAGGTATTGGGTTAAAGATTGTCTAAAATAAATAAATGTTATAAAACTATGAGTTACTTGAAAATACAATAAGATGAATATACCAATACATATATATATTGGTTCCTTCTAATTATTTGCTGGTATTGAACTATCTAAAGAAAAAAGGTACAGCAACAATTCTTGAGCTAATAAGAGCAAATATGATGCCTGCGGCACTGTTTGGTGGCGAAATTAGTTTTATGTGTCAGCATAAACAGTACATGATCCAGCATATTTTCATATCTATCCTATATACAACTGAAGAATATTCTTGAGATAATTCAAATAAACATAGAATTTGAACAAATTAATTCATTTGGGTTGTCATGGGTTAACTCTTTAACAGTCCAAGTTTTAACGACTCTGAAAGAGAGGGCTTTTGAAATCATTGTAGGAAAAGGAGAAAATGCTGGTAACCAGCATTTTCCCCTTTGCCCACAATGTTTTCTACCCTATCAAATACAGAAATCACCATGTAAGGAACATTTACTTTTGTTGTCTGCAAATGCTTTCAATTTGGTCCAGTCCAATATTTTGTCATCTGGTAAAGAGTTAACCTGTACAGATCAACACAAAAATCAAAGATAACAAAATAAAGTCTGGTGTATTTTCACAACCATAAAAATCTATAAATCTATCTGTTTAATGAATACATGTACTATTTACAAAGTAACAGCAATAATAAATATTAAAACAGTCAGAGAAAAAGAAAAAAAAAAAGACATTTAGAGACAGATGTATATACATGTAGTTAATCCTTTCCCGTACAATGCCACCTTTTAACGCCCCTGTGAAAGACTTGTTTTGAAAACATTGTGGGAAAAGGAGAAAATGCTGATTACCAGCATTTCCTCCTTTTCCCACAATGTTTTCTACCCTATCAATGAAAAATTGCACCATTACAGCCACACTGAAAGTGTTGTCTGCAAATGCTTTGAATTTGGACAGGTCTAAAATTTCGTCGTCTGGTAAAGGGTTAACTCTTTACCACACGACAAAATGCTAGTCTGGTCTAAATTAAAAGCATTTGCAGACAACAATTTCAATGTGGCTGAAATGGATCAAATTTTCTACAACAGGGTAGAAAATATTGTGGGAAAAGGAGAAAATGCTGGTTACCAGCATTTTCTCCCTTTCCCACAATATTTTCAAAAGGCTTTCTTCTTCAGGGTCGTTTCAACTCAGGATTGTTTGGTAAAAGGTTAATATATTTATATATGATATTAATTTTTTTTGAGGTGAGTTTGATCCCTCCTCAGGAAAAAAATAATTTTCAGTGCCTTCTGCTTTATTTTATACAGTTGAGGATTTTCTGGTATTGCTACACTACCCTTCTGGTTAGCAGAAATTTAACCCTTTACTGCACAGTCCCAACCTTTAACGACCCCCAGGAAAAAGCCTTTTGAAATCATTGTGGGAAAAGGAGAAAATGCTGGTTACCAGCATTTTCACCTTTTCCCACAATGTTTCTACCCTTCCCAAAGCAAAAAAAATTTTTTTTAGACAGTTTATTTTGTCATCTGTTAATGCTTTGAATTTGGACCAGTCTAAAATTTTGTCATTTAGTAAAGGGTTAATTCAATTTTCCATACAATATAGATCACATTCAGAGTGCAAAAGCATGGCAGTCTGATCTTGGATCTACACTGTCCACTACCTTGTTAGACATTCTGACTTGTTCAAATTGAAAGCATTTGCAGACATTGAAATAGATGTGACTCAAAAATTAAAATTTGTTTTGGGAAGGTTATTAAACATTGCAGGAAAAAGAGAAAATGCTGGTTCTCAAAAGGCTTCTTTCTCAAGGTTGTTAAAACTCAGGATTGTGTGGTAAAGAGTTAAAGACTCTGAGAGAGAAGTCTTTTGAAAACATTGTGAGAAAAGAATAAAATGCTAGTAACAGGCATTTTTCCCTTTTTCCCCATGCTGTTTTCAACCTTTTAATGGACAAACCCTCATCAACTACAACACATTTGTCGTCTGCAAATGCCTACAATTGGCTTTAAAGTCTAAAATTTTGTCGTCTGATTACGAGTTTACGAAAAGTCAACTGGCATGTTTCACCTTCATACTGTGACTTTTATAATATAAAGGATAAATACTTGTTCCAGTATATGATTGAAATTTCTTTCATCAAGTGAAAGGCAAAAGTTATATTTTTAGGAAGGGTAAAGCCACGACTGAAAATTATTGCCCTTGCTTTTCACAAGATGAAAGAGGTTTCAATCATACACTGAAACAAACAATTATCCTTTTTCGTTTATGCTTTTCATTGAGAATATTGAATAGTTCAACAAAATTTAATTTTCCTGAAAATCAATAATTTTGGAAAGGCTATGGGAAGCAGACATTTTTTTTTATAATCTTTGCCAAATGACAAAATTTAGGATTAGTCCAAATTGAAAGCATTTGCAGACGCCAAATTAAATGTTGCTAACATGATGATTTCGCTCTTTGATAGGCAGAGAACATGGTGGGAAAAGGAGAAAATGCTGGTTACCACAATGTTTTCAAAGCCTTCTCACTTAGGGTCGTTAAAAGTTGGGATTTTGTGGTAAAGTATTAATTAAGGGATTTAATTATGTTTACATTAATAAGGGAGATAAGCAATGAGGGAAAAAGTAGTTCTGGCAAGAATTCACTGGTGAATTATAAAACTCACTGGCCATTTTATCAGGTTGTAATTCACTGTTACATTTCTATAATTCACTCAAAGACATATGAGATATTTAACTTGGTGTGAACAAAAGGAAAAACATACAAAAAATGTGCTATTCAACTAATGCATAGTTATAAGGGCACAAAGTCAATAGGACTTGATTGAGCAAATAGTGTACAGGACAAAACAATATCCAGGTACAAGCTGTACCTGCTGTTTGTAAATTGCGTATCATTTGTCGTTTATTTACAAAAACATTCTGAAATTAAGACAGTATGTTGGGAATACACTCTCTAAAGGAGGAATACAGACGAAACTTAGAATTCAGTTTGTTTCTTACGATAAAATGCAATTCTAGGGCATTCTAGGACAACCCTCGCACATGATTCCTAATCATCTCTTTCATCCTTTTTAAAGCTATCCTATGCCCCTTTCCACCTTGAAGAAGGCCTTTGAAAACATTGTGGGAAAAGGAGGAAATGCTGGGCTACCAGCATTTTCTCCTTTTCCCACAATGTTTTCTTCCCTTTCAACGAAAAAATCCCATCAATTGAGCCTCATTTAATATATTTTATCACATAAAACCACCTCCAGCAGTGTGTTAAACCCATGACTTATTTTCAATAATACACTAGTGTATTATCAATTTTTGGGTCCCGTTTCTGATCAGTTTTTAGTTACGAACGCATGAAGCCGAAGAAACCAGCCACAGCATGTACTGGAAGTTATACTACTACACTGCTTCGCGGAAAAATGACGTCATTGTTGCAAAGGCGTATACGCGTGAAAAGTCTTTTATTTTCATGTGTAATAACAAGAGGGCCATGATGGCCCTGTATCGCTCCACTGGCTTATAAATATAAACCATAAATACTAAACATTTCAATTCTGAGCCAAATGGTTTCAAAATGAAGACTGTATTACAAAGTTTTCTCTGTAAAAGCCCATGTGAAAGTTGAGACCCGCAGGGCAAAGCCATTTTTGATCCCAGAGCTATAATTACTTGAACCCTGGTAGAGGTCCACAAGATAAAGCCATAAAAATAAGGTGATTTTCAAGTTTGGTCCATATGAAGCCTCTGTAAAACATAAGACCCCTGATGCAAGGCTAATTTAAAAAAAAAAATCAAAACAGGAAGATTTCTTAAGTTGTCACTATGTAAGCCCATGTAAAACTTGTGACCCCTGCGGCGGGGCCAATTTTGACTCCAGGGCTAAAATTTTGGCCCATTTGGTAGAGGCCCACTAGATATAGCTACATGCAAAATTTGGTAGCTCTAGGCCTTATGGCTAGGTACAGGAAGATTTTTATAGTTTTCTCTATATAAGCCTATGTAAAACTTGTGACCCCTGGGGCAGAGCCAATTTTGACCCCAAGGCTAAAATTTTGGCCAACTTGGTAGAGGCCCACTAGATATAGCTACATGCAAAATTTGGTAGCTCTAGGCCTTATGGCTAGGTACAGGAAGATTTTTAAAGTTTTCTCTATATAAGCCTATGTAAAACTTGTGACCCCTGGGGCAGAGCCAATTTTGACCCCAGGGCTAAAATTTTGGCCCACTTGGTAGAGGCCCACTAGATATAGCTACATGCAAAATTTGGTAGCTCTAGGCCTTATGGCTAGGTACAGGAAGATTTTTGAAGTTTTCTCTACATAAGCCTATGTAAAACTTGTGACCCCTGGGGCAGAGCCAATTTTGACCCCAGGGCTATAATTTGAAGAAACTTGATAGAGGTCTAATACATAAAGCTACATGCCAAATTTGGTAGCCGTATGCCTTATGGTTTCCGACAAGAAGATTTTTAAAGATTTCCAATATTTTTCAGTTTTGTTGCCATGGCAACCAGAATTTTTGAAGGAATCAAATTCTTTCAAGACATTCTGAAGAGGACCATGGCAGGATCATTTCTGTGAAGTTTCATGAAAATTGGATGGGTAGTTTCAGAGAAGAAGATGTTTGAAATAAAAGTTAACGCACGGACGGACAGATGGACGCATGCACGCACAGACGGACGGACGGACGCACGACGGACACCGGGCCATGACATAAGCCCGCTGGCCTTTGGCCAGTGGAGCTAAAAACTAAAAAATGCAGCAGAAGTTTTTTGAAAATCAACAAAATTGCGGAAGAAGGTGGAATTATCGCCTCTAGAAACTGTTTCATTCTATTTTCTGTGTGGATGTCAAAGAGCTATCTACTTGTGTATGTACACATTTGAAACTGAACTACAACAGTTACTGTAAGCATGGACCCGTGAACGGTATAAAGGCTGAAGGTGATGATGCAGGATACTTATTTGTCTGTCATTCGTTTTATGTGATAAATAGAATCTCACATTCGTGTTTATGTATTATCATTTTTATCAAACTCGTCGACTAAAATGTATATGACGCTTGCCAAGGCTCACGTAATATAATTTTAGTCAATTCGTTTGATTAAAATGATAAAACATGAACACTCGTGTAAGATCCTCTATATCTGCATATGCTTTCGATATGGACCACACTAAAATTACCTAACAAAATATGAGATTTATAAAGCATCATGCCAAAAGGAGTAATTGTTCATTGCAACCACGGCTCTCCTTCCTACCAGGTTTTCCTTTTAACCCTTTACAAAATGACATAATTTTCAAATCAACCAAATTGAAAGCATATACAGACAATAAATTAAATGCAGATCAAATGGTGATTACTGTCTGTCATAAAGTAGAAAAAATTGTGGGAAAAGTAGAAAATGCTGGTTACCAGCATGTTCTCCTTTCCCCTTAATGTTTTTAAAAGCTTCTTTCAGGGCTGTTAAAACTCAGAATTATACAGTAACGAGTTAATCGAGATGCATCTTTGAGTACAGTACAAGGTTCAGATAGGTCTACAATAAATCTGTGTGGCAATTGGTTTAACAGAAAAATAAAACTTCTTTCCACAGACAAAATAAGATTTCCATCTTACAAATACTGGTATTTGTATATATAACAAAAGTTTAAAGGGGTTTCTGAATACAATACACACTAGCAGATCTATAAAAAATTCTCTGTCCTTCATCACACATGAAATTCCAGTAAGTTAAGTTGCACTGTAATAATTCTTTACAAAATCACAAAATTTTGGACTAGACCAAACTAAAAGCATTTGCAGACGACAACTTTGTTGTTTCTCTAAAGATTTTTTTCTTTTTTTCATAGGGCAGAAAAAATTGTGGGAGAAGGAAAAAAAATGCTATTTACCAGCATTTTCTCCTTTTCCCACAATACTTTCCGAAGCTTCCTTTCTTCACCTTTTACCACACGACAAAATTTTAGACCAGTCCAAATTGAGAGTAAATGCAGATGACAAAAAAAATGTGACCCAAAAATTTGTTTGGGGAAAAGTAGAAAACATTATGGGAAAAGGAGAAAATGCCTGTTACCAGCATTTTCTCCTTTTCCCCCAATGTTTTCAAGAGGTTTCCTTTCCAGGGTAGTTAAAAGTCGGGATTGTGTGGTAATGGGTTAAGGTCATTAAAATTCTGGATTGTGTGGTAATGGGTTAAGGCCATTAAAACTCCAGATTGTGTGGTAAAGAGTCAACAAACACAATTTGCTTATGCCCGCTTTTTTCATACTCATTACTTCTAACTAACCATTTACCACATAATCCTGATTTTTAATGACTCTAAGAAAGTAGCCTTTTGAAAACATTGCGGGAAAAGGAGAAAATGCTGGTAACCAGCATTTTTCCTTTTCCCACATTGTTTTCTACCCTTTCAATGGAAAATGGCATAAATTGCCCCACAATTAATTTTTCATCGGCAAATGCTCTCAATTTGGACAGGTCTAAAATTTTTGTCATTTGGTAAAGAGTTAAAAGTTATAAATTTCCAAATCTACCTTTAGGAATCTTTTACATGATACATGTATAACATCCCTAAAAATTTACGCTTTTTTAAAAACATCATAAAAACACTTGTCCTGAAACCATGCTAAGATGAGGCTTTTCTGCTCTAGACAGTCTATAAAGGTGCAGTCCCTCGCATTCCAGTCTCACGCTTTCCCTTTGGTTTTCGCTGATATGAATCTACTGCTGAACTTCGCTCTGTTGTAGATGTAAGTTGTTTGATGAACTGTCTCCCACCTGAATAAAAGAAAACACGATTCAGCTTTTAGTACAAATAAATGCCCTTTAACTCTTTACCACAAAATCCTGACTGTTAACGACCCTGAGAACTAAGCCTTTTGAAAACATTGTGGTAAAAGGAGAAAATGCTGGTAACCAGCATTTTCTCCTTTTACCACAATGTTTTCTATCCTTCCCAAAACAAATTTCAATTTTTCATTCACATTTGTTTTGTCATCTGCAAATGCTTTCAATTTGGACTAGTCTAAAATTTTGTCGTTTGGTAAAGAGTTAAATTCAAATTTGGATATTTTTTTCCTCAAATGATTTTTATATATTAGATCAAGATGGGAAAAAACAAGTGCAAGAATTCATAATTTCTATTATTCGTAAAATACAATGATTGTAAAAAAAAGTTACAGAATGCATATTAATATAGTAATAGTAACTTACTGTAAGTATGTTCAAGTTTCATTTTCAAGTAATGAAGTTTTCGAATGACAAATTTTACCTCTTTACCACAAGACAAAACTGTAAAACATTTTGATTTGAAAACATTTGTAAACAACAAGTTGTATGTGGTTCATATGATAGAATATGTCTTTCAGAAGGTAGAAAACATTGTAAGAAAAGGAGAAATGCTGGTTACCAGCATTTTCTCCTTTTTTTCACAATGTTTATAAAGGTGTTATTTCTCAGTGTTGTTAAAACCTTTAAGACTGTGAGGAAGATTACAGATTGTCAAGAATAAATATATGCTGCAAAATTAAGTTACGGTAACCCTTGAGCTGGTAAGCCCGACTCACCGACCTTTTGCGGACAGTGTAGATAAAGATCAGACTGCACAGAATGTGCAGTTTGATCTTGGATCTACACTGTCCGATAAAGAGTTACTTTTCTCCAAGGTCAAATTTGAAATAACATTATTCGGGTGTTTGCCATTGGCTTGAAAGTTTTACTTTCACTTATTTATCATAATAAGGGTGAAAATAGCGGCCAAATTTAACATAGTCATCATGACCAGAGGTCATAATTGTAATAATGACCAGATTCTCCATCAATCAAAATGTTTTCATCTCACTATACCTGTCCAAAGTTTGATGATTCATGGTTTCTCTTTTTCTTTAGATTTCTTCTGCAGAGCCAAAAATAAGTGCATTCAAAAATTTGTTTGTTTGTATCAGAGTTTAATGCTGTTTTAACAGCTTAGGTCATATCACAGCAGTCAGTGCACCTACGCATGTGTTTCCTGGCTTTCTCACACCAGTAAAAACACAACTTTCTTTCGAAGTCACTGACTACTTTTCTCACATACAACACAGGTGAGTGGCCAAAAATCACTGGAAAGAAAGTTTGCATCAACTGGCTATCAAACTCAAAACCTTTAGGTCAACGGTCAGATACACTAACCACTGAGCTACCTGGCCGGGCGAATTCAACAGTACCGTTACATGTAATTGCTGATCATTACCTTTTAGCCATATACCACACAATCCCGACTTTTAACGAACCCAAGGAAAAGGATTTTAGAAAAGATTGTTGGAAAAGGTGAAAATGCTGGTAACCAGCATATTCTCCTTTTCCCACAACGTTTTCCTACTTTTCACTAACAAATATCAATATATGGTTCAAGTTTATTTTGATATCTGCAAATGCTTTCAATTTGGACAAGTCTAAAATTTTGTTGTTTGGAAAGAGTTAAACACTATACAGAATGTAAAATCATGTAACCAGGCAGAACAAGGCTATTTTCAAATCATTGAAAATCTAACAATGAAGGAAATTGAAGTCAAAACATGATAAAAATGACCTATAACCTGACTAGCATACTTGAGTATATAATACATGCTACCATCTTTGATTCAATATGTACTATTTGTACTCTAACCAATATTTCAGCTTTATATTCATACAATCTGACTGTCTAACAACTATTGCATATCAAAGAAGCTAGACTAAGTGTGGAGCCCAAAATACATAGCATGATAATTCTTCCATAAACATCTTAAGCACAAATACGTGTACTCCAGTTGAGGACTTTTGTTGTGGATAACAGTCTCAAGTACAAATACATGTACTACAGTTAGGGACTTTTGTTGTGGAAAACAGTCTCAAGCACAAATACATGTACTATAGTTTGGGACTTTTGTTGTGGATAACAGTCTCAAGCACAAATACATCTACCACAGTTAGGGAATTTTGTTGTGGATAACAGTCACAAGCACAAATGTGTGTATTACAATTAGGGACTTTTGTTGTGGATAACAGTCTCAAGCACAAATACACGTACTACAGTTAGGGACTTTTGTTGTGGATAACAGTCTCAAGTACAAATACACGTACTACAGTTAGGGACTTTTGTTGTGGATAACAGTCTCAAGCACAAATACATGTACTACAGTTAGGGACTTTTGTTGTGGATAACAGTCTCAAGCACAAATACATGTACTACAGTTAGGGACTTTTGTTGTGGATAACAGTCTCAAGCACTAAAACATGTACTACAGTTAGGGACTTGTTGTAGATTAGTCTCAAGCACACATATATGTACTACATTTAGGGACTTTTGTTGTGGATAACAGTCTCAAGCACAAATACATATACAACAGTTAGGGACTTTTGTTGTGGATAACAGTCTCAAACACAAATACACATACTACAGTTATGTACTTTTGTTGTAGATAACAGTCTCAAGCACAAATACGTGTACTACAGTTAGGGACCTTTGTTGTGAATAACAGTCTCAAGCACAAATACGTGTACTACAGTTAGGGACTTTTGTTGTGGATAACAGTCTCAAGCACAAATACATGTACTACAGTTAGGGACTTCTGTTGTGTATAACAGTCTCAAGCACAAATACACGTACTACTGTTACGGACTTCTGTTGTGGATAACAGTCTCAAGCACAAATACACGTACTACAGTTACGGACTTCTGTTGTGGATAACAGTCTCAAGCACATATACACGTACTACAGTTACTGACTTCTGTTGTGGATAACAGTCTCAAGCACAAATACACGTACTACAGTTAGGGACTTTTGTTGTGAATAACAGTCTCAAGCACAAATACACGTACTACAGTTAGGGACTTTTGTTGTGGATAACAGTCTCAAGCACATATACACGTACTACAGTTAGGGACTTTTGTTGTGGATAACAGTCTCAAGCACAAATACACGTACTACAGTTAGGGTCTTTTGTTGTGGATAACAGTCTCAGGCACAAATACACATACTACAGTTAGGGACTTTTGTTGTGGATAACAGTCTCAAGCACAAATACACATACTACAGTTAGGGACTTTTGTTGTGAATAACAGTCTCAAGCACAAATACACATACTGCAGTTACGGACTTTTGATGTGGATAACAGTCTCAAGCACAAATACGTGTACTACAGTTACAGACTTTTGATGTGGATAACAGTCTCAAGCACAAATACATGTACTACAGTTGTGGACTTTTGTTGTGGATAACAGTCTCAAGCACAAACACATGTACCACAGTTGTCGACTCTTTATGTGGATAAGAGTAAAAAAAAATACACGTTACGAAAAAAAGTCTAGCTTGTCATCGTTAATTTGGAAGTCAAGCACCCATACTGATATTAGCATTTTCACAATAGACTCTAGAGATCACATGTAACAAAGGAATCTGCACTAAAATATGATTCTGTAGCTTGATATTTAAAACAATTGCAGGATTTATCAAAGGTGCATTAGAACATGAACATAAGGTTCTTCACACTGACAATGCAAGCATAAAAACTTGTGTCATTCAAATACTTGACTTTTGAGACATTTGAAACAAACACTTTAGCCCTTTACCAGGTGACAAAATTTTAAACAAGCTTTAAATTCAAAGCATAGTGCTGATGACAAATTGCATGTGGCTCAAAAGATGGTTTCTACCCTTGAAATGATAGAAAACATTTTGGAAAAGAAAATGCTGGTTTTCTTTCAGAACTCTCTCCTTTTCCCACCATGTTTTCATAAGCCTTCTTTCTCTCTTTTAAAATCTGGGATTGCTTGACTAAAGGCTTAATACCCATGTTAACCCTTTACCACACAACCCCAAGTTGTAACGACCCTAAGAAAAAAGGCTTTTGAAAAAATTGTGGGAAAAGAAGAAAATGCTGGTTAACGGCATTTTCTCCTTTTCCCACAATGTTTTCTACCCTTCAAAATACAAATTTCAATTTCTGAGTCACATTTATTTGGTCATCTGCAAAATGCGTTCAATTTGGACAGATCTAAAACTTTTCACTTGGTAAAGAATTAACCCTTTACCACACAATCCTGACTTTAAAAAACCCTGAAAAGGAAGCCTTTTGAAAACATTGTGGGAAAAGGAGAAAATCCTGGTAACCAGCATTTTCTCCTTCTCCCACAATATTTTCCACTTATCTCATAACAAATTTCAATTTTTAAGCCATATTTAATTTGTTGTCTGCAAATGCTTTCAATTTGGATGAGTATACATTTTCGTTGTGCGGTAAAGAGTTAAACAAATAGATCAATGAACACATGATAAGATAATTCTAATATGTCATTTTTCAGATTCATCTTTTTTTCATGTACTCACAATTCAGAAATACAAATGTACACCTACAATAAGTTTCCTAAACACCAGTAACAAATATAACAACTTGAATATAACAAGAGGGCCATGATGGCCCTGTATCGCTCCACTGGTTTATTAATATAAACAATAAAGAGAAGTCATCACTATATAAGCCCTTATAAAACTTTGACCCCAGGGCTACAGTCGGACTAAATGGGGAATATGTGTATTAGAAGAATAACATGCCAAATTTGGGAGTTCTTGGCCTTATGGCTAGTAACAAGGCAGTTTCTGAACTTTTCACTCCATAAACCCATGTAAAACTTGTGACCCCTGGTGCAGGGCCAAACTTGATCCTAGGGCTGTAACTTGGGCCCTCTTTGTAGTTGTCCACTAAATAATGCTATAATAATGCAAAATTTGGTAGCCCTAAGCCTTATGGCTATGTACACCAACATTTAAAAGTTTTCCCTATGTAAGCCCATGTAAATTTTGTGAACCTCCCCCCCCCCCCCCCACAGCAAGAGGCCAAATTGACCCCAGGACTGTACTTTGGGCACTTTTGGTAGACACCAACTAGATCAAGTTAAATGCAAAATTTGGTAGCTCTAGGCCTTATGGCTAGGTACAGGCAGATTTTTAAAGTTTTCTCTATATAAGCCTATGTAAAACTTGTGACCCCTGGGGCAGAGTCAATTTCGACCCAAGGGCTATAATTTGAAGAAACATGATAGAGGTCTACTACATGAAGCTACATGCCAAATTTGGTAGCCCTATGCCTTATGGTTTCCGACAAGAAGATTTTTAAAGATTTCCAATATTTTTCAGTTTTGTTGCCATGGCAACCAGAGTTTTTGAAGGAATCAAATTCTTTCAAAAAATTCTGAAGAGGATCATGGCAGGATCATTTCTGTGAAGTTTCATGAAAACTGGATGGGTAGTTTCAGAGAAGAAGATGTTTGAAATAAAAGTTAACGCACAGACGGACACACGCACACACGCACCCACGCACAGACGGACGGACGCACGACGGACACCAGACCATGACATAAGCCCGCTGGCCTTCGGCCAGTGGAGCTAAAAAATCATTAATTTTGCTGGAGACCCCTGTAACGATAAACACCTGTCCACATTTATGCTGAAAACAAAAACACCTTTTACATAATTATTACCAACTATTACGACAGCATAGCCGAGCACAGCATAGCATTGCATGCACATAAGAACAATACCTATCACACAATACATAAAAGCAAACATACATTATAACTATACTTATTGCATGCTAGTCCACATGCAACCATGCTACCACTTACCTCAGAATGTTACCTTGTACCTAACCTCTTTACCAGATGACAAAATTACAAACTTGGTCAAACTGAAAGCATCTGCAGACAACAAGTCAAATGTGGTTCAAATGATGGATTTGTCCCTAAGAGGGTAGAAAACATTAAAGGCAAAGAAGAAAATGCTGGTTACCAGCATTTTCTTCCTTGCCCACAATGTTTTTAAGTGCCAATTTCCACAGGGTCGTTAAAACGTAGGATTTTTTGGTAAAGAGTGAACACCTTATCAGTTATCCCTTTACCACACAACAAAATCCTAGACTAATCCAATTTGAAAGCATTTGCAGACGACAAATCCAATGTTGCTACAGTGATGATTCCTGCCTTTAATAGGGTTGAAAACATTGTGGGAAAAGGAGAAAATGCTGGCTACCGGCATTTTCTCCTTTTCCCACAATATTTTCAAAAGGTTTCTCTATCAGGGTCGTTCAAAGTCGGGATTGTGTAGTAAAAGGTTAAACTGTTGCAACAGCTGATGCAATATTGCATCCCCAATGACAGGTCTTCACCTGTCTTCACAAACAAGTCCGAACAGTCATCAGCATTTTCTTCTTTTCCCACAATAGTTTCAAAAGCCATTTGTGAAGGGGTCTCAAAAACACAGTATCCTTTGGTAAACAGCAGTATTACAAAAATGCAACTTTATAACATAAGAGAAAATTACACAATCCAAGAGCAGCGCATGCACAGTTCACCTAATAAAAAGCCGTAATTATTCAGGCATGTAAACCCTTAGAGTAGAAAATAAATGAGCCATGCTCTGGCAAAAGGGGACTTAATGCATCTCCGTGATACATTATACCTATCAAGCCATCACATAATTATGGATCCATAATTGCTACTTTTTTTAAAAACCGATTCAATCATGAGTTAGAATGATTCTTGAGCATACAGAAAATTGATAGCGAAAAATTTCTAGCCCAGGCTGCGCAGGCTGACCTGGGTCGATACTTTTCACAGATGCATTAAGCCCCCTTTTCACAGAGCATGGCTCAAATAAATGTACAAATAAAATGGAGTTTCAGAATAGAAGAGCCATATTTTTAAAACTTTAAGACTGGTTTTCAGCCAAACATTAATCAAAGCATGAGACAATGTGGATCTAGGATAAAACTGTGTATTCCATACAGTCTGATCTCTATCTATACTGTTTATCATAATACAAACTTAAAGACTTAAATAAAACATCTCTACAATAATTTAGCTCTCTAAGAGTTTGGTACATGTATCATTCACAAGTTTGTATTTTCCTTTTCTGTTGTATTATTTTAATGCTTTATTACTTTATAGCCCAGTTTTTCAATGTATTCATTTATTTCCGCGTTTCAATTTATTAATTTATTTTTCTAAAATTTCAAATGTAGAAATTGCACATGAAATTTAAAGAGAAAAATGGAACTAGTAAAACAAGAGCACCACATACAGGTGCCAACGCTCAGCTGCAGTTGCTTGTTTTCCGGTGAAAATTTCAAGTCCAAAAAGGGGCACATAACTGTCAAAAATACAATCATAGTTATCTGCCCCTCTTGTATGGGTTCCGCTTTTGATAGTGAACAACTTGTCCAAGTTTGAAGTAAATATCTTCACTGATAAAATAGATAATATAAAATGTCCAAGTTTTTGCATGATGACAAAGACAATGCCAGGGCTGTGAAAATAACTCGACATTTTCTTCAAAAACTTCTGAGCTAAGAATGAAGGAAAACAGAAAAGGAAAATTTGACTAAAGATTTATATTCCTTTTACTTGCTGGATAAAGAGTTCTCCCTTTGGAACATACAAGTAGCATTGTATGAGCATAAAAAAAGTCCATTTTGGTTGAAAAAAAAAAATATTATTCATAAATAATCTTCAGTGATGACAAGATGTGCATTGCTAAGCCATACCAGAGATTCAGATCAATAATAGTACTCATGTACTCATTTTTTAACTAAAATCTATGCTGTTTGAACGTTATCTGGAAAAGGCCTTCCATGTTATTTTGGCAAAACCAACAAACTCCTGCAATCTCTGTCAAGAACGATAAAAACCCATATGCTATTAAAACCATTCACCATTTACAAACAACCCTAATTTCTAAAGAACATGAGGAAGGTTTTTGAAAACATTGTAGAAAAAAGAGAAAATGCTGGTAACTAGCACTTTCTCAATTTGCCACAATGATTTCTACCCTTTTGAAGACAAATCCAATCTTTTGAACCTTATCTGTTCCGTCTCCTATTTTGCCAAAATACCTCAACAATACAAAATCAGGGTCCATATTCACCGACCATTCTTAAGAACATTCTTAGTCTTACTCTCCAAGATTTTCTAAATTTGAAAGTAAAACCACTTCTGATTGGCTAAACCAAATGGTTTAGCCAATCAGAAGTTGTGTTACTTTCAAATTTAGAAAATTCTGGAGAGTGAGACTGAGAACGTTCTTCAGAATGGTTGGTGAATACAGACCCTAGCTGTATCAAACACGCCATCTGTCTGAGGCTCCTCTAAGCATTTGAAACAGTTAATATTGTACAAACATATAATAGAAATGGAAATCACAATGGTAAAGGTGCTGAAGACAATGAATCACAGATACACAAAGCACATCAAAATGACATTGAATCACAAAACAAAGACTGATGGGGTTCTATCCAGCATGTAAAAAGTTCAGCAAAATGCATGAGATTTTGAAACCTGACTTACTTTAATAGCTTGATTGTAGTTTGAAACTCAATTTGTCATTCTGTTTTTGATTTGTATTCCTTTCATCCATGTTCCATCTATATCAATTTGGTCTACTTTTTAACCATTGAAAGAGAAAAAGCTGGTAAATAGCACTTTCTTCTTTTCCCATAATGTTTTCTACTCAATTAAAGGCAAGTTCATCATATGAACCACCCTTGAATTGTTGTCTGCAAATGCTGAGAATTTGGACAAGTCCAAATTTTATTTATGTGGTAAAGAGTTAAAGCCCTCAAATGACACTGCCAAAAACGAACAAAATTTATGTGTTGGATCATGTTATAGGAATAAATACTACATTCTGTCCACTGATCCTTTAACCCTTTACCACACAATATCAAGTTTAATGACCCCGAAGGAGATGGCCTTTAAAAACATTGTGGGAAAAGGATAAAAATGCTGGTAACCAGCATTTTCTCCTTTTCAAACAATGTTTTCTACCCTCTCAAAGAACTTTGGTTCATTTGTATCACTTTTGATTTTGTCATATGCAGATGTTTTCAATTTGGAAGAATCTAAAATTTATTTTTTGGTAAAAGGATTAATGCTGTTTTATTTCCAAATGTACCTACAAGTGTTACAATCAAGTTTCAAAACTCTCAATCACCTCACTATATTATCTTGCAGTTGATTCTACTGGTATACCTATGATCTATGAAACCTTAACATCCCAGGCAAAGTGAACTTCTGCTGCAACATTTCTCTCTGACACATTGCCTATATTACATTAAAGATCAGAAAACAAAATGAAGTAATGATAAAACAAATCTATAAAAAGAAGGTAATAATAATAACAATAATCAATAGAAGAAAGATTTACAATACTATGTTCAAAACATTAAAGATACATCTTTACAGCCAGAGTGAAAAAAAAGAACGCTGTTATAATTTAAAACTGTGTAGAATGGCTCAAAAGGGGTCAGCTGTGTAAACGTGAATAAATTACCAATACATATTGTGTAAGGGATACAGAAACTCGAGGAATTTGTCCTCATTTAAAACCAGAAACGACAACAATGATTTCTTTGAGGGCTGCCGAAAATGAAATGCATTTTCCATCCATCGTAATCTGTGCAATCTTGCAGCCATCAGGGGCAACATTTGGCATGAAGATACAAAAATGATTATAGTTTTATGAAAATAAAGATGAAATGGGTTAAAAACTGAAAACGAGTTTTTAACGAGTACTGATGTATCTTTAACTCCAGCAGATGACTTTTTCATGCTGTTCCAGTAGATCACATTGGAAACATAGTGGCAAAAAGAGAAAATGCTAGTTAATAACCTCTTTACAAAGCCAAAAAAAATTTTGACATGTCCAAACTGAAAGTATTTGCAGACAACAAATTAAATGTTTACTTAAATGATGTTATTTTTCTTTAAATGGGCAGAAAACATTGTGAGAAATGGAGAAAATGCTGGTTACCAGCATTTTCTCCTTTTCCCGCTATGTTTTAAAAGCCTTCTTCCTATAGGCTGTTTAAACTCAGAATTGTGTGGTGAAGGGTTAAAGAAATTTTTCCACTTCCAACGTTCAATATGCATAAAACCTTAAATGTTTACCATATGATAGTGACTTTTAATCACCAGGAGGAAGATGGCTATTAATAACATTGTGAAAAAGAGGAGAACATGCTGGTAACCAGCATTTTCTTCTTTTTTTTTTCATAAAGCTTTCTACTCTTCCAAAATTAAGATTTATTTTTGATTCACATTTATTTTGTCATCTGCAACTGCTTTCATTTTGATCAAGTCTAAAATTTTGTCATTTGGTAAAGAGTTAACTCATATAAATTACTCATAATTTACAGAGAATGTTTTCCAGGTTTATTACTGCAATTTCTTTCAGACAAAATTGAATTTAAAAAAAAAAATGAACTAAACTCAACCAACAATGCAGAAGTAAACAGAATTCAAAAGGCTTTATGAAAACATAAAAAATAATGCAAGCATAACTTTTCCAAATGTCACTAAAAACCAATGTATGTACTTTGAAAACCAATGTCAATAAACATTTTATGATGCATGGTAGAAATAAAATCCATATAAATCATGCTATGTGAACATAGGGTTTAACTCTTTACCACACAACAATATTTTAGACTGGTCCAAATTGAAAGCATTTGCATACGATAAATTAAATGTGGGTCAAATGATTGGATTTGTCTTTGGTAAGGTAGAAAACATTGCGGTAAAAGGAGAAAATGCTGGTTACCACCATTTTCTCCATTTTCTACAATGTTTTCCAAAGCTTTATTCCTAAAGGTCATTAAAATTTGGGATTGTGTGGTAAAGAGTTAATGCATCTGCAAAAAGATTCTACCCTTGGCAGCCTGCGCAGTCCGGGTGAGCTGACCTGGGTTGATATTGGTAAATTTTCTGCATGCCAAAGGACCACTCTACCTCATTCTACCTCATGGTTCACCAGGTTTAAAGCAAAATGGATCTATCTCATGTGACAACTTGCTTAACCCTTTACCACACAATTCCGACTTTAAACGACCCTGAGGTAGAAATTGTGGGAAAAGGAAAAAATGCTGGTAACCAGCATTTTCTCCTTTTCCCACAAAGTTTTCTACCCTATCAAGGACAAATTTTATCATCTGAGTCACATTTAATTTGTCATCTGCAAATGCTTTCATTTTGGATCAGTCTAAAATTTTTTCTTTTGGTAGATTTGACACAGTACATTACAAAGATGCATAAAACCCCCTTTTCACAGAGCATGAATCATATACAAAAATCAAGTGGTTTATTTCTAACGTAATTCAAGTCTTTACCAGACAACAAAATGGTACCCTTGTCCAAAGAATTTGCACTCTGCAAATTTAAACCTTTACCACGCAATCCCAAGTTTTAATGACCTGGAAGCAGACAGCCTTTGGAAATGCAGTTGGAGAAAGTGAAAATACTGGTAACCAGGATTTTTCTTGCAATATTTTCTACACCTTCCAAAGCCAGATTTCATCATCTGAGCCATGTAATTTGACATCTGCTAAAGTTTTCACCCTGAACCTGTCTAAAATTTGATAAAGACTTAAGTACGACTCATATGATGGGGTTGGTAGGTGAAAGGGTAGAAAATACTGTGGGAAAAGGAGAACATGCTGAGCACTAGCATTTTCTTTCTTCTCACACTGTTTTTTTTTTTTCAGCCTTTTATTCACAGAGCAAATGCATATTGGGATATCTTTTTTTTCTGGTGATAGGTCAATATTTATTTCATCAAATGAACAACGTCGATAATATTTTCATGAGTGGCTTTGCCACACGTAAAAATATTATCAACGATGTTCACAAGATGAAATAAATTTCGATCTTTCACAGAAAAAACCAAATATTCTATTTATTGCATGTGTCTAACCCCCTTTCTGCTGGGACTTGTGAAGTACAGGGGAGCTATCAGTATTTCCGTACGAAAGAGTTTGTCAATTGGAAAATTCACTGGTCAGAAAGGTGAAATTATCAAACCATAACCTAACATTATTTCCTGATAAACTACTGAAAAACATAAAATACAACAGATTCGTCTGGCAGAGCAGTGCAAGCCAATATAAACAAGTTTTACCTGGGGCTGTCATACTGTTCACAGTTCCCGAGGCATCAAATTTCGGAGACATAGACTTGGCGTAGTCTTGTGGTCTAGTCTTATTCTTTCTGTGTGCATCCTGCAACATCTTCAGTAAATATGCTTTATCTCTCCCTTCCTGAAACCATGGAAATATTTAAAGGGTAATTACATTGGTCCAAATAAAGTATTATGCAAATATGAACTTCAACACACAGTCAGAGAAGGGTTTTGACAATTGGACCTGAGCTGTGGAATTCTCTCCCAGCAACTGTTGGAGACTAAAACCTACTGGTGACTTGTTCCTGATAAAACAGCACAAAGGACCTATTTGTTTACCTGTTTTTGAAATAACAAACAGTCTATCCATCCATATAGAAATGCTCTGTGAAAAGGGGGCTTTATGCATCTGCGGAAAGTGTCAACACAGATCAGCCTGCTTAGTCCGCCCAGGCTGACCTGGACCGAAACTTTTTGCTATAGGTCAATTTTCTACATGTCAAAGGACCATTCTACCTCATAATTCAGTTGGTTGTTTAAAAAAGTGGCTATTATGGATCCATAATTATGTGACTGCTTGCTTGGTATAATGCATCCCGGAGATGCATTAAGCCCCGTTTTCACAGAGCATGGTTCAAATACTTTGATAATGATCATTATCATCCTGGGCCCGTATTCACCAACCATCCTTAAGAACATTCTTAGTCTTATTCTTCACAATTTTTCAAATTCAAAAGTAACACAACTTCTGATCGGTTAAACCAAATAGTTTTGCTAATCAGAAATTGTGTAACTTTCAAATTTAGAAAATCTTGGAGAATAAGACTAAGACTGGTTGGTGAATACGGGCCCTGATCATCAACATATCATTGTCATATCATCATCAACTTCAATAAATTAAATGCAGTAGTTACAAAAACAATATGAAGATATGACATTAAGGGAAGGTACTTTCGAAATTGATATAAAGGAGACCGGTTTGTAAAAAATGTTGCAAAAAACGAAATTTTTTATAATGGGCATTTTTTCCTGTGTCCACCATTTTTTCACATGCAGACTATACATTGATATATGTTGCTTATCTTTAAATTTTCAAGAACAGTGAACTGAGGTAAAAATGCCCTAGTTTCCAGTAATTTAACATCATTATGTACCATCAAAGCTGTCTTAACTCTTTACCAAACAACAAAATTTTAGACTAGTCCAAATTGAAAGCATTTGCAGACGACAAAATAAATGTGACTCAAAAATTGAAATTTGTTTTGGGATGGATAGAAAACATTGTGGGAAAAGGAGAAAATGCTGGTTGCCAGCATTTTCTCCTTTTCCCACAATGTTTTCAAAAGGCTTCTTTCTCAGGGTCGTTGAAAGTCGGGATTGTGTAGTAAAGGGTTAAGCAGCCATACTACAGGAAAAAGAAACTAACATCTTAAGGCAGGTGGCTGCTTACTACAATTATGTATGTTCAAAACAAAAATTTGGGGACTTTAAAGGCACACTAACTGCCAAAAGTAAACAAATCAGGAGTCAAAATGCAGGCAAATTTAATTCATATCAATTAATTGTTGTGAGTCTGACAATATATTTCACAGTGGCCTGTCAAAATACCAGTTGCTGGCAGAGAAATGTGTTGTAAAACTAGAACAAACAAGAAGGCCCTGAAGGGCCTGAATATGCTCTACTGGCAGGGAATGCAGACTTTATCATGTAAACAAGAATTGGAAATTTTCAACATGAAATGGCTACTTTTCCCACATTGTTTCTTCGATTTTTTTTTTCAAAATCAATAGGGTTGAAGCTACTGATGAGATAAACAAACTGTGTGATTTTCATGAAAATCTGACCAGAAATACAGACTTTATTGCGTCAACAAGAACAGAAAATTTAAATTTTCAACTTTAAATGGCTACTTTTCCCATACTATTTGTTGGATTTTTTTCAAAGTCGATAGGGTTGAAGCTATTGATGAAACAAACAAACTGTGCAAGTTTCATGAAAATCTGAAGTTATTTGCAGACTTTATCGCGTAAACAAGAACTGGAAATTTTCAACTTGAAATGGCTACTTTTCCCATACTGTTTGTTGGATTTTTTTCAAATTCAATAGGGTTGAAGCTATTGATGAGATAAACAAACTGTGCAAGTTTCATGAAAATCCGGCAACAAATGCAGACTTTATCGCGTAAACAAGAAAAAGACTAACGGACGGACGGACAGACGGACAGACAGACGGACGGACGGACGACGGAAACCCCACCATGACATAAGCTCTGCTGGCTTTCAGCCAGTAGAGCTAAAAATTGGCAACTTTTGTTTTAGTTACATTATTCTGCCAATGACTAGAACTTTGACAGATTGCACAGTAAAATATTATCAGACTTATAACCAGAGGCCCTTGAGGGCCTGAATCGTTCCACTGGCATGATTGTGCTGTTTTTTATAGCATATGCTATGAATTCATGAAGCGAAATGGAAAAGCAAACACACAAAGAAATGGAGGAAAGGGTTGTTGCAACTGGGCTTGAACCCACTAAGATAGCACAAGTAGGCATGCTGAATTGAACAAAATTAATAGTGAAAAAAAACCTGAAGTACAATTTCTCAAAACCAATTGTTTGGAATTCAGTCAAATTTGCTAAGGTTTCAGTACTCACTGTTTTAAACAATCCCTGCAAGTTTTAAAGATATGTGACCAATAATGTGGACTGTATTGAGTAAACAATACTAAGTCATCAAATGGCTGCTTTTCCTAAACCGATTGCTAGATTTTCTTCATTCTTAATAGAGTTCAATCCCTTGATGATACAAATAATCTTTGCAAGTTTCAAAAGATTGAATCAAAAATGTGACTTAATTGCATAAACAAAAAATGTCAATTTTCAATTTCAAATGGCTCCTTTTTCCATACTGATTTTCAAATGTTTCGTTTTTTCTTTTTAAATCCAAAGGGTTCAAGTTACTGATAATATAAAGCAATTATGCAAGTTTCATGAAAATTCAACCACAAATGCCGACATTATCGCATAAACTAGAATTATAAATTTTCAAATTTAAATGGCTTCTTTTCCCATACTAATTGTCAATTTTTTTTCAAAATTGATAGGCTTCAAGCTGTTGATGATACAAACTAACTACAAGTTTCATGAAAATCCAACCACAAATACAGACTTTACTGCGTAAATAAGAAAAAGGAAATTTTGACTAAATAGCTACTTTTCCCATATTGATTGTCAGATTTTTTTTCAAAATCAATAGGGTTCAAGCTATCAATGAGATAAACAAACTGTGTGAGTTTACAAAAATCAGACCACAAATGCAGACTTTATCGCGTAAAGAAGAAAAAAATATTTTGAAATTTAAATGGCTACTTTACCAACACTGATTTTCAGATTTTTTTCAAAATCAACAGGGTTCAAACTATTGATGAGATAAACAAACTGTGCAAGTTTCACAAAAATCTGACAACAAATGAAGACTTTATCGCATAAACAAGAAACTGAAATGTTGAAATTTAAATGGCTACTTTTCCCACACTGATTGTCAGATTTTTTTCAAAATCAATAGGGTTCAAGCTATTGATGAGATAAACAAACTGTGCAAGTTTCACGAAAATCCGACCATAAATGAAGACTTTATCGCGTAAACAAGAAAAATGGACGGATAGACAGACGGAAACAACGCCATGACATAAGCTCTGCTGGCTTACAGCCAGTAGAGCTAATAATACCCATATCTTTAACTCTTTACCAAACGACAAGTTTAGACTGATCCAAAATGAAAGCATTTGCAGACAACAAATTAAATGTGGCTCAAACGACGAAATTTATTCCTAATTGGGTAGAAAACATTGTGGGAAAAGGAGAAAATGCTGGTTACCAGCATTTTCTCCTTTTCCCACGATGTTTTCAAAAGCTTTATTTCTCGGGGTCGTTAAAAGTCAGGATTGTGTCGTAAAGTGTTAAATGGTATGAACTAAATTTGTCTGCATTTTAACTCCCAGACTTTCAGCAGGTAGAGGGCTTTAACCTTTACCATACAATCCTGAGTTTTAACAACCCTGAGAAAGAAGTTTATAGACCCTTTTACAACGCCGTTCGTTGCCAAGGAAATACGATCCCAGAATTCCAGTTTTCGCACATGCGCACTGTTTGTAGGGCAAAAAGTTCAATATCACCACTGTTGAAAGCTATTGTCACATGCAATGTTTTGGCTTTGTCGAAAGATTTTATTGATTAAAATCTGTGAAGATCAGTCGTGTCACAGGATGCTGTTATCATGCTGTGCACCGGGATGTACAAACAGCTTAGTTAATTAGTATCTGGCTTAAACGTCCCAGTGTCAAAACGGGTTACTCTTGGTTAAAACGTCCGCAATTTCCAGGACGAATTGGTTAAAACATCCCCTAAACGCGTCCCCGTATATTTTATTCAAATTATTTTTTTGATCTCGTATGTTTTTTACAGGGATTTTTCACCGTTAATGTTTTGTATTTTATTGACCATCATCATTTAATGTTATTGATTTTTGACCCATATCCTACCGTACTTATATTTTTGACCAGCACAAGAGGAATTCGCATGAAGTTTATGTCATAAATCTTAATTAATGTTACTTAAACCATAATTAGGATTTGTAACCGTGTATTTCAAGACCACGCTACCCTCATGTGCAAGCAGATCTCTCATTATGTTTTTCGCAAAGTAAATTCAAGATCACCGTCACGTAACGGAGGCTAAGGGTTAAGGCTTAGGTCTATATTGTTTCCCTACATTATCATGTACAGTATATGACATGCCAAAATGCCTCCCCGAATACAATGTGTTCAACTAATTACTATTACAATTTCCATTTAACCCTTTACCCAACAATCAGAAATCTTAAAGACCAAGAGAAAAGAAAGCTTTTCAAACATTGTGAGAAAAGGAGAATATGCTGGTAAACATTATTTCAACATTTTCCAACATTGTTTTCAGAAAAGGAATGTTTCTAAATTACATGTTACAAATGATCCCTGGTGGAAAGCAATTATTGGAAAGAGCAGTCACAGACGACAACAGGGCAATATACAGTTGTTCGTTCGTTCTTCATTCGTGCGTTAGTTCGTTCATCCATCCATCCATCTATCCATCCATCTGCTCGCTCATTCATTCATTCATTCATTCGTGCTTTCAAATACGTCTGCGCCAAAATTTGTTTCATGATGAAATTGATCACAATACACACTCTCTAAACTATTAGAGGTAACAGTATGAACAATGCCGATCTCGACCCACACCCTCCGCCATTGAAATTAAACAAAATATCCACTGTATTGTGGATTACACTAACAAGTATGTGATATATCAGATGGTTACCCTTTATAAACCCTTTACCTAACCCTCCCTCGTCTTAATTAACGACCCTACATCAATGGGCTTGTGGAAACACTACGGCAAAAGGTAAATAATGCTGGTAACATGCATTTTTCCCACTCCCGCAGTGTTCCAGCCCATGATTCACGGGATTTGTCTGTTACTGCCTGGGGTCGGTTAACATTTTCTTTGATGATAACGTCAACCCAAAACAGCGACACGTTTTTTTTTACGTCTTTTAATTTCACTAAAATACGGATCGTTTTCTTCCACGTTACTGAACCCTTAGCAAATAAGTTAATCTGATTATCGTTTCTTTGCTTCTGGGAGTAAGCTTTTCATATAATCGCTAATAATTTAACAATTTTGTGCACACTTTCAATAATCTGCCACTGTTTTATTTGGTCTTTTTGTCCTACACAAGTGCGCATGCGCAGTTTTCCGGTCTCGTTACCAGGAAGTGGTCAGAGACTAAAAGGGTCTATTGAAACAATATAGGAAAAGGAGAAAATAATGGTGATCAGCATTTTCTCCTTTTCCCCAACATTTTCTACCATATCAAGACAAATTCCTGCATTTGAGCCACAACTAAATTGTCGTCTGCAAATGTTTTCAATTTGGACAGATCTGACATTTTGTTGTTTGGTAAAGAGTCAAATCAGTATTTACTTAACTCTTTACCAAACAAAAAACTTTGGACTTAACCAAAATTCAAAGCATTTACAAATGGAAAAATTAATTTGGCTCAAATGGCGAATTCTGTCTTTGATAGGATAGAAAACATTTCTGGTTACCAGCATTTTCTTCTTTTCCCACAATGTTTTCATAAGCCTATTTTTCAGGGTCGCTAAAACTCAGGATTGCATTGTAAAGGTTTAATGAAGTGGGCTGCTGTAATATCAGTAGATTTTTAATACAGGTCATTCTCTGATTTAGCTCAAAATAACTTATATGATGTATATGTGTATTTTACCAACCCAAATAGCTCAAGTGGTAGAGTGTAGGACTCTTGAAAATCAAGTTTCGGGCCACTTGAGCGTATGGGTTCAAGCCCACAGCTGGCCATCTAAAATTACTAACAGTATTTCCAATAAATTACTAACAGTATTTCCAATAGAACATTTAACCGAGGTCCCATGTGACAGTGCTATACACCAAGCATGTTAAAGAACCAGCCATAACTTCAGATGGGTTTCGTCCTGTATCTTGCACTATCTCCAGTAACATAACTAACAACCTTCAGGGGGCATTGCCCATATGAGCAGCCAGGGGTGATGATAAATAAACAGAAAATCAATCAATCAATCAAAGTGTACACACCATAGACAGCTGCTGTCTGAGTAACTCCACCATTTCTTTGTGGCCGACCATTACAATCCTCATGTAGTATGTCAGCATGCTGAAATAAATTGAAGTTTGAAACCAAATCATCTTCAGACTTATGGTATGCAATCTTGTCTTCTATAAAAAACCATTAACAACTGCAGACCTGCTTTTTTTTCTCTAAAAAACCAACAGATTTCATTTTGGCAAAATGAAAAATTCCAAAAAATTACACATGTGTAATATCTGCATATCAAGACATATCCCCATCCAGATTTCATTAACTCAGTTAAGATTTTTTAAGTTTATGCAAATTCCATATTTTTCTATTATTAGTAACAGTGACGATGGATTTCATAGCATTTTCTCCTCTTATTACAATGTTTTCAAAAGCTTAGTTTTTGCAGGCTGTTAAAACTTGGGACTGTGCGGTAAAAGATGAAGTGAGCTTAGAAAAGAATATTCTTAGGACAAAGGCAATCCCAGACATTTTGAGCTCATTGGTTAACTGTATGGTGCTTAATCCTTTACCAAACAACAAAACTTTAAACTCATCGAAATGGGACTACAGTATTAATTATATGTGGCTCAAACTGTGGACTTTGTTCATGAATGGCTAGAAAACATTATGGGAAAAGGAGAAAATGCTGGTTACCAGCATTTTCCCTTTTTCCCAAAATGTTTTCAAACTCTTTCTTTCTTAGGGTTGTTAAAACTTGGGATTGTGTGGTAAAGGGTTAATGCAGTTTTCTGAATTATTTCGGTTACATCAGGGCATCTAGTGCACCTATACATGCTTTCCTTGAGATTTACCAGTACTTGGCACAACATTCTTCCCAAGCTGCTGGCTGCTTTCCGACATATTCATTGTCGAAACAATGGTCAGCTTGAGAGAGGAATGAATCCTGTCTCAATGACTATCATAAATCCTTGGAACTGACACTTTGAGAACAACGTAACTTACTGAAAATTTTGTTTCTATTAGAGTTTAACGCTTTTTTAACAGATTGGGTCATATCATACTGGCCACTGCACCTATACATGTACTTCCTGGATTTCCCACACCATTACTGACACAACTTTCTTTCCAAGCCACTGACTACTTTATCACATGCATCAGGGGTGAGAGGCGAAAAATTGACGAAAAGGAAAGTTTGCCGCAACCAAGTATCGAATCTACAACCACAAGGTCATGAGTCATATATGCTAACCACTGAGGGAACTGGCTGGGCTTACTTACAAGAGGAAGACCAATAATCCAGCGATAAACCCTGATGACGAGATGATCTTGATGATGGTGTGTAACACGTTGTATTCTTCCTTCAGATCATCCACGAGGTTAACTACTATCTCGTAACTTGTTGTATGGTTTATAAATGGTCCGCAACTATCACTGGGCTTTAAGCTGAATCATAGAATATCAGTGTTCCTTAAATAAAGCATTAACCCTACACCAAATGACAAAATTTTGGACTAGTCCAAATTAAAAGGATTTGCAGACAACAATTTAAATATGGCTCAAATGGTGGAATTCTTTTTTAGGGCAGAAAGCATTGTGGGAAAAGGGGAAAATACTGATTATCAGCATTTTCCCCTTTTCCCACCATCCTTTCAAAGGCCTTCTTTCTAAGGGTCATTAAAACGCAGGATTGTGTGCTATAGAGTTAAAGCATGGATGTGAATAATTTACAAACTCTTCACCAGAGTAAATAAGTTTGGCCTTATCGACACTGAATGAATTTACCCTTTACCACACAATCGCCAGTTTTAATGACCATGTAGAAGAAAGTTTTTGAAAACATTGTGAGAATAGGAGAAAATGCTGGTAACCAGCATTTTCTCCTTTTCCCGTGATGTTTTCTACCCTATCAAGACAGAAATCATCATTTGAGTTACATTTAAATTGTTGTCTGCAGATGCTTTCTGTTTGGACCAGTCTAAAGTTTTTCGTTTGGTAAAGAGTTAACAGACAAAAAACAAATAATCTAACCAAATCAAAATTAATGTGACCCAAATGACAGTTTGTTTGTATGGTTTGTATGGTGTCCAAAGCTGTTTGCAAAATTACTTCATTTATATGGTGGCAGCCAGTACACCTATCCATCCATGCTTTACTTCAATTTCTTCTTACAAGTACTTAGCACAACATTCTTCCTAAGCCACTGGCTGCTTTTCCCAATAACCAGTGTCAAAACATTGATCATTGGTGAGAGAGGAATGAACCCTCTCTCAATGACAAGCATCAATCCATGGAAAGAAACTGATCGAGCCGCAGAACCCGCAGATTCAAACCAGCAACCCTATGGTTTCAAGTCCTGTGCACAACCAACTAAGCTACCAGGCTTGGCACAAAAATGATGGAATTAATCTTTTGAAGGGAAGAAAACATTGTAGAATATGGAGAAAATGCTGGTTTTCATTCTGTCAAAAATGACTTTAAAATTGCAATACCTGCAGCTTTAACTCTTTACCACATGAGCAAAATGTAGTCTAAATTGAAAGCATTTGCAGACGACAAATGTTGTTGAAATGATGATTTCTCTCCTTGATAGTGCAGAAAACATTGTGGGAAAGGGAGAAAATGCTGGTTACCAGCATTTTCTCCTTTTCCCCCAATGTTTTCAAAAGCTTCCTTCCTTAGGGTCATTAAAAGTCGGGATTGTGTGGTAAAGGATTAATACTGACTGAGAATGCCCATTTCATTTATTTAGCACCATTAGGGTTACAAAATCTTCATTTTTAAGTTTGAGAAGCAATAATCATACATACAGAAATATTTGGGCTATGCTCCGTAAAAAAGGGGGTGTGACTCTTTACCAGACGACAAAATTTGAACCTTGTTCAAATTGAAAGCATTTACAGATGACAAATTAAATGTTACTCACAGCACAAAATTTTTCTTACAAATATAGAAAGAAAGAAAATATTGTGTGAAAAGGAGAAAATGCTGGTTACCAGCATTTTCTCCTTTTCCAACAATGTTTTCAAAAGCCTTCTTTCTCAGGGTCGTTAAAAGTCAGCATTGTGCAGTAAGGGGTTATGCATCTCTGTGATGCATTATACCAAGATGGTCATCACATTATTTCAGATCCATAAAATCCATTTTGTCTAACAACCATCTAAATCATGAGGTAGAATGGACCTTGGACATGCAGAAAAGTTACAATTGGCAAAATATTTCGAGCCATGTTAGCCTGTGCTGACTGCGCAGGCTGACATGGATTGATACTTTTTGCAAATGCAGTAAGTTCCCTTTACACAGAGCATGGCTCATTTTTATTTACTTGATTTACTGAAATGTATCAAACTTACAAGATTACAGCACAAGTGACGGCAGTTGTTGTCAGTATAAAGAAACACATTAAAAATCCCAGAAATATAGTGTGAGATCTGGCTGCTCTCCATGGCCGCAGCGATGGCTTACAATTCTGTACAACACTAATCTGAAAATTTCAAAATTCGTATGGATAACTTTCTACTGATTTTTTTTTTTTTGTTGTTCATATTTTGTTATTCTGTAAACAAGAGGGCCACTGGTCCTAAAGTGTTCACCTGAGTTAAGTCATCTGAGATTAATAAGGTTAAGTCTTTACCACACAATCCCCAGTTTTAATGACCCTTAAAAAGAAGCCTTTTGAAAACATTGTGGAAAAAGGAGAAAATGCTGGTAACCAGCATTTTCTCCTTTTCCCACAATGTTTTCTAGCCCTCCCCAAACAAATTTCAATTTTCAAGTTACATTTACTTTGTAGTCTACAAATGCTTTCAATATGGACTTGCTGAAAAATTTGTCATTTGGTAAAGACTTAAATGGATCCAAATGTGAAACACCAATGTGTTTAGACCATGAGTATCAGACTAGAAATTTGACCTATAGAGTGCACACATGGTTTATCTAAGATTTTTCCCAGTGACCTACATTAGGACTCCATGTGACTCCATTTCCCAATCATCCCAAATATTATCAAGACAAACATTCTGACCAAGTTTCATGAGTATCTGACTGAAAATGTAGCCTGTAGAGTGCACACAATGTAATCGCTAATGCCCACACAACCCAAGACTGACACAGCACAATGACAAAAGCTCACCTTGGGCACTTTGTGTTCAGGTGAGCTAAATGTTGCTTTTTGTCATAACAAAATATACATGTGGTTCCCGATTCATTTAATCCTTTTCCTCATGTATGAATCTTTCGACACTTATCAAAGGAAGAAATGATATGAATCATACAATAATTCTTAATCAAAATTTATCATTCAAAAAATGAACCCTTTACCATACAATCCCAACTTTTAATGACCCTAAGAGAGAAGACTTTTGAAAACATTGTGGGGAAAAGGAGAAAATGCTGGTTACCAGCATTTTCTCCTTTTTCCCACAATGTTTTCTACCCTTTTTTCCCCACAATGTTTTCTACCCTATCAAACAAATTCCACAGTTTGTGCCCAATGTAACTGTCATCTGCAAAATCTTTTGGTTTGGACAAGTCTAAGATTTTGGGGTGTGGTAAAGATTAAGCTTTTATATTAAGTGGTGTTACAGAATTTTACTAAAAACAAAGAAATTAGGAATATTGTGACAAAAAAAAAACCCATTAATTTTAGGAGAAAATGTTTCAATATATTTATATGTGAGCATTTTTTTCCTTTATCTGATAATGATAAGTGATTATTTATCTACAAGATAAATGAAACAGAATTGAGCAGTGCTCTGGCAAAAGGGAGATTAATGCATCTCCATGATCCATGATACCAAGCAGATTTTCATATAATTATGGATCCATAAAATCCATGTGGTCTGACAACTGACTGAATCATGAGGTACAATGGTCCTTTGAGATGGAGAAAATTGACCCATAGCAAGACGTTGTGACTCAGCTCAGTCTGCGTAGAAAGCCCAGGCTGACCTGGGTCAATAGTTTTTGCAGATGCCCTTCTCACAGAGCATGGCCCAATTACGAAAAAATACTTACTCTTTTCACATAGAATAATAGAAACAACTTTATAATCATTATCAGGGATAACATGGGGCTGAAGTATGTCCCTAGCCTGAAATATTGAGGGAAAAAAAAAAAACAGAGAAATCTACAACATGACCATTCAAAAGAGTACTATATATTTAACTCTCTACCACGCAATTAGAAGTGTCAACCCTTTACCACACAATTCTGACTTTTAAAAGACCCTGTGAAAGAAGCCTTTTGAAAAAATTGTGGGAAAAAGGGTAAAATGCTGGTCACCAGCATTTTCTCCTTTTCCCAGAATGTTTTCAACCATATCAAAGAAAAATTGCACCATTTTAGCCACACTGAAATTGTCATCTGCAAATGCTTTCAATTTGGTCAAGGCTAAAATTTTGTCATCTGGTAAAAGGTTAACAAACCTTAGAAATAAAGCTTTTGAAAATATTGCGTTTTCTTGTTTTCCCAGAATGTTTTCTAACATATTGACCTTATCAGCAACAAACCCCACCTTTTCAGTAGCATTTAATATGTCATCTGCAAATGTTTTCAATTTTGACCAGTCCAAATTTTTATGTTTTAGTAAAGGCATAAGGCCTATTGACTACAGATTCACGAATTTAGTCTCATTCAATTTGTTGTCTGCAAATGCTTTGAGCTATGCTCTGGGAAAAGGGGGCTTAATGCATCTCCGTGATGCATCATACGAAGCAAGTCATCAAAGTATTATGGAGCCATGAAATCTATTTTCTATCAAACAACCAACTGATTTATGAGGTCCTTTGAAAAACAGAACTTGGAGCATAAGCAAAAAGTTTCGGCCCAGGTCAGCCTGCGCTGTCAACACTTTTCGTAGATGCATCAAGCCCCCTTTTCACAGAGTATGGCTCCTTTTTTGTTTGATCAAGTCTTACATTTTGTAGTCAGGTGAAAAGTTAACCCCTGAGCACAAAGTCTAGCAATTCACTTTACTGTCAAATTTACCTTACATCATTCTAATTCTCTCCTACAACTATCTAACCCTTTAACTCTTTACCACACAATCCCAACTTTTAACGACCCTGTGAAAGAAGCCTTTTGAAAACCTAGTAGGAAAAGGAGAAAATGCTGATAACCAGCATTTTCTCCTTTTCCCACAATGTTTTCTACCCTTCCCAAAACAAACCTCAAATTTTCCATCACATTTATTTTGTCATCTGCATATGCTTTCAATTTGGACCAGTCTAAAATTTTGTTGTTTGGTAAAGAGTTAGCTCTTTACCAAACAACGTAATCTTAGACTGGTTTGAATTAAAAGCATTTGCAGATGACAAAATAAACATAAATGAAAAATTAAAATTTTGGGGGTGTAGGGTAGAAAACATTGTGGGAAAAGGAGAAATGCTGATTACCAGCATTTTCTCCTTTTCCGACAATGTTTTCAAAAGGATTCTTTCCCAGCATCATTAAAAGTCAGGATTGTGTGGTAAAGGGTTAATAGATGACAAAATCCTAGACTTGTCCAAATTGAAAGCATTTGCAGAAATGAATCTAAAATGAAAAGGGGTTGTGATAGAGAGGGTAGTCATCATTTTGAGAAAAAGAGAAAATGCTGGCTACTAGCCTTTTCTCCTTTTCCCAAAATGTTTTCAAAAGTATCTTGATTCACTGTCATTAAAAAATGAGTTTGCTTAGTAAGGGTTAATTTACAATTAAAATATGTTAAGTATATCATATATCATTTTCATGTCTACTACCGAGCCCCAGTAGATCAGTGTGCAGAGTACAGGACTTGATGACAGGAGGTCGCCGGTTTGATGTCTGGCTCAGCCAATTCTTTCAAAGGACTGATAAGAGTCATTGAGACAAGATTCAATCCTCTTATGGCAAACCACTGTTTTGACGATGGTTATGTGGGAAAGCAGACAGTGGCTTGGAAAGAATATTGTGCAGAGTACCGGTAAAAGAAACTCCACGAAAGTATGGATAGAGGCACTGGCTGCCACGATATAACTGAAAAAATGTTGAAAATGATGTTAAACACCATACAATTCATATCTACATTTCACGTAAGCATTAACCATTGAACAAAAAGTATGGAAATCACTTCACACCTAATATCTTGTTATTTCATTTCCATTTTTGTCCAAAAAATATTTAACTCTTTACCACAAAATCCCAATTTTTAACGACCCTGACAAAAAAGCCTTTTGAAAACATAGTAGGAAAAGGAGAAAATGCTGGTAACCAGCATTTTCTCCTTTTCCCACAATGTTTTCTACAATTTTAAATACAATCCACTTGAGCCGCATTAAAAATTGTCCTCAGCAAATGCTTGCAATTTAGACAAGTCTTTTATCGAGTGGTAAAGAGTTAAACAACCCCTAAACAGTAAACACATATGCTAAAAGAGTACTTATGAATTCCTACCAGCACAAAGCCTGAGAATAAATGAGACTCAGAGTGTTCCTCCCTATTTCAAACTCTGGTGGCTTTAAAATGTTTGGACAGCAGTACTGGGCCAACAACCTGTAACACAGTATGTCCATAAAAATCATATGGATACATGTGTGAGCCATGCTCTGGCAAAAGGGGGCTTAATGCATCTCCATAACGCATGATACCAAGCAAGTCATCACATAATTATGGATCCATGATAGCCACTCGTTTTCACAACCAACTTAATCATGATACTGGTCCTTGGACATACAGAAAATTGATCAATAGCGAAAAGTTTCAGCCCAAGTCAGCCTGCGCAGACTGCACAGGCTGACCTGGGTCCATACTTTTTCGCAGATGCATTAAGCCCTCTTTTCACAGAGCATGGCTTGTATAAATCATGTTTCCTTACCCACAGAAACCTTAACACTTTACCAAACACCTCGAAGTTTTAATGACCCTGTTGAAGAAGGCTTTTGAAAACATTGTCATAAAAGAAGACAATGCTGGTAACCAGCATTTTCTCCTTTTTCCACAATGTTTTCTACCCTTCTGATACTAGTTTTACTATTTGGTGCCACATTTGTCATCTGGGAGGGTTTTCAATTTTGGCAAGTCTAAAAATCTATTGTTTGATAAACAGTTAACCCTTTCCAACAAAACTTAATAATAAAAAAATAAGACTTCCAAATTGACAGCAGATTACAAGTTCAAAATATATGAGCTATGCTCTGTGAAAAGGGGGATAAATGCATCTGCAAAAAGTATCGACCCACTTCAGCCTGCGCATTCCACTCAGGCTGACGTGAGTCGAAGCTTTTTGCCATTTGTCACTTTTGGCACGTCAAAGGACCATTCTACCTCCAGACCCAGTCGTTTATTGGACAAAATGGATTTTAATGATCCATAATTATGTGATGACTTGCTTGGTATCATGTATCACAGAGACACATTAAGCCCCCTTTTGCCAGAGCAAAGCTCATATACAAATCAGGTGAAGTTCTTTTGTGGGATTAAAAAAACATTGTAGAAAATGAAAAACTCCTTGTTACAAGCAAAGTTTCCTTCTCCCACATTTTGTCAAAAGATTTCCTCTGTAGGCATGTAAAATACTAGACTGTAAGTTAAAGGCACCATCAACAAAATTTCCTGCATTTTTAAAAGCTTTTGTCGGTGGGCATGTAAAATACATGTACTAGAGTTAAAGGGCCAATTAACAAAATTAATATTTTTCAGTTTGTATTACATTTTGAAAGCTGCTTGTTCAGTGCAGTCTGATCTTGACCTACACTGTCTGCAAAAACAACCACTGTTGTGCTCATGTCTTCACCCTTTACCACACAATCTGCAGAGAAAGCTTTTGAAAACATTGTGGGATAAGGAGAAAATGTTGGTAACCAGCATTTTCTCCTTTTCCCACAATGTTTTCTACCATTCACAAGACAAATCTCAATTTATGAGTCAAATTTACTTTGTCGTCTGCAAATGCTTTCAATTTGGACCAGTCTAGAATTTTGTTGTTTGGTAAAGAGTTAAAGGTTTAAGCTAGAATAGAAGGGTGCATAAAAATAGAAACCAATTAATGTCTATAGAATAATGTTACAAGTCACAACATTTCTGTTCCAATCACTTGTTCTACGTTATACCTTCTAAATGTTCAAGCAGAGTAAATGAGACTTTGTGTAACACACCTGATTTACACAATTCTTTATGTTCATGAATAGTAAATGACTTTTTGTGTAACACACCTTCTGATTTATATAATTCCTTATGTTTATACATAGTAAACAACTGTTTGCGTAATACACCTTCTAATATATACAATTCTTTATGTTCATGCATAGTAAATGACTCTTTCTGTAACATACTGTCTTCTATAGGCGACTTTTTATGTTTATGTGTAGTAAATGACTCTGTGTAACACACTATCTGCTATAGGTAATTTTTACCTTCATGTGTAGCAAATGACTCTTTGTGTAACATACAGTCTGCTATATGTAGTTTTCTGCATTCATATGTAGCAAATGACACTTTGTGTAACATACTGTCTGCTATAGGTAATTTTTAACGTTCATGTGTAGAAATGACTCTTTGTGTAACATACAGTCTGCCATAGGCTATATTTTACGTTCATGTGTAGAAAATGACTCTGTGTGTAACATACTCTCTGATATGGGCAATTTTTTATATTCATGTGTAGGAAAAGACTCTGTGTGTAACACACCATCTCATTTACAAAATTCTGCGTGTTCATGTGTAATAAATTTTTGTGTCACAAACCTTTTGATTTGCAGATTTCTGTTTGTTTATGAGTACCAGGTAAATTTTTATGAAACATACCTTCTCATAAATTCCAGGAAGAATGTAGTAAACAATATAAAGAGAAAATCCACAATGACCAAACGGTATATCTCCTGGCCAACAAAAGTTTCCCAACACTGAAACAAACAGACACAATGTTTGTTTACACATAGAGGTCCCAGTGGCAGCCAAAGGTAAATAATGCCCATGTTAACATGCATCTGAGCCCTGCTCTGGCAAAAGGGGGCTTAATGTATCTTCGTAATGCATTTTACCAATCAAGCTATTACATAATTGTAGATCAATAATAGCCACTTTTTCTAACAACCGACAGAATCATGAGATAGACTGGACCAACAGCAAAAAGTTTTGACCCAGGTCAGCCTGTGTGGACTGCGCAGGCTGACCTGGGTTGATACTTTTCGCAGATGCATTAAGCTCCCCTTTGCCAGAGCAAGGTTCATTTAAATTTAAGTCATGCCATTTCAAAGTATGGAAATTATTGTGAAGGTGACAATCTCTTGTTGTATGGTCAGTCCAACTGTTGGTTGCTGGCGAAAAAATGGATCTTAAAACAGGTAAAAGTACACAAACGACAGAGCAATTTGGCAACTTTTTACCCGGTTTTGAAATTTTTTATTCTGCCAGTGATTAACACTTGGACCAATTGTACAATAACATATTGTCATTGTCACAACACTTTTTATACTTTAAGATGTCATGATTTAAATTAAGTGCATGCAACATTACCAATTTTTACTCTTCGCAGCTATTTGGCCTTTAAATGATCAAATGACACAAGGATGCTGGATTGTTAAGATGTTGGCACATAAAGATTCAGGAGGCAGAATCTAACTTAAAGGATGCAAAGGACAAACTTAAAATACTTTACTGGCCAATCCAGATCCAAATGTGCAGTCTGATCTCCATTGTCCAATATTTGTGTATTATCCATGCCTTGACCTTTACCAAAGGTGAACCTAATTCAATTTACATTGTCTGTACCCTATCAAAGAACTTGCACTCATTTGTACCAATATTTAGAATTTTTCATCTGCAGTTGTTTCAACATCAGAAGAGTCAGAATTTCTTAATTCGGAATGGGTTAACTAATAGTATTTGCATTTGAAAGAGTAGAAAAAATTGTCACAAAAGGATAAAATTCTGGGTATCACTATAACTCCTTTTCTCACATTGTTTCCGAAAGCCTTCTCTTTCGGGGTCATTAAAACTCGGAAAGGTGTGGTAAAGGGTTACCGTAATTCACCAATGTATTTGGACAGAAAAAAATAGTTAATTTTTTTAAGAGTCCGTCTCTTAAGGAAATTACCATTTTGAAAAAAAGGGGGTGGCCGAAATAATAGGTTTAACCTTGTTGTCCAAATGTGTGTCCCAAAATAATAAGGGTAAAATTCGACAAATTTAGATCTATTTAAAGCACCGATGAAGGGGTCAAAACTGTAATATATGTAAGTTCCAGCATGTTTTCAATCTTAAAAGCACATGTTTTAAATATTTCTTATTTTCTTTGACCTAAAAGCAGTAGCTTTTTAAAGTCATAGTTCAGTAGTGGATGGTATATATCCAAGATCAGACCGCACATCCTGTATAATCTCATGTCTATCTACACCGTACGCCAACATTTTAAACTCTGCCATCTTGCCATCATCAAAATGAATTAAGCCATCTGTCAACAAGATTTCACACCCGTCACAGATACACAA
This sequence comes from Tridacna gigas, assembly GCA_945859785.2. Taxonomy (NCBI): domain Eukaryota; kingdom Metazoa; phylum Mollusca; class Bivalvia; order Cardiida; family Cardiidae; genus Tridacna; species Tridacna gigas. The sequence goes on along the minus strand of OX244030.2, from coordinate 10,844,050 downwards.
ATGTTTGCAATAAAATTTGGATGGGGGAATGATTTAACATGCAAATCATCCAGAGCCAGAGGGTTGTAATGCACCAGTCCTGTTTCTGTACACACTCTGCTAAATAGGTCACCCTGGTTACATGCTGACCTCCAATCAACATAAAATGACCATGCAATAAGCGTATATCATGCCCACTTTATACTAGCTGATAGTGCCTTTTTGCATTTAGTAATGGTTATTTCAGGAATACCTGGGCAGCTTTGTCACATAATTTGTGTAGTCAGCAGAAAAAGGGTCTGCCAGTTTTTTCTTTAGAAAAGATTCCTAACAGCCAAAATAAAAAGGAATGCATACGACAATTATTGCATTAGATCTAGTTTTATATTTAAATGGATTACTGATAAATACAGGAAAGAAACAATGAGGTACGGTATTAACAAATTTTTTAGTATTGTTTATGGAGGGACAATTTCACGCTTCTGCAGGTGCTTTTTGAAAATGTTACAAAAAAAGGGAAAAACTGCTTGCACAACACCAAAAAGCCAAGAAACATTAAACCATTCAAGCACCCTTCAAAACCAGTTGCTTTAGCAGCCTGTGTAGATCAAGATCACACTAGGCAGAATGTTTGGTCTGATCTCTGATCTAAATCTACAATGTTCGTTTTGGTAAGAAGCTTTCAACAAAGACAACCTTGGTGTTGCTTTTTTTTTTGGTCTTATTTCATGACTTAAAATAACCGCTGAGTTACTCAGCTCTTAAGAAATTTATGTTCATAAATATGCGATGCAGAAATGTGCAAATATGCAGCCGATCATTATCGGAAACATTTTCTAAAAAAAGAACATGATTGTATTAACTGGCTGATTTTTTGGAAAATTAATGTTACAGGATGTCCAAATATACAGGAAAATTCAATTTTTGGACTGTCCAGAGTAAGGACTCAAATTATTTTTGAAAATTTTGACCGTGTCCGAACTTTTAGGGTGTCCAAATACATTGGCGAATTACAGTGATCAAATGATAACCTAATCACGTTCCAACCTCTCCTTTTCTCACATCTTCTAACTCACAGAAAGTGAAGATATGTATACTAAAAAACACATCCGCACAAGATTATTGACCCTTAACCGAACAATAAAATTTTGGACTCGACCAAATTCAAGGCATTTACAGAAGATAATTTAAGTGCAGCTCAAATGATGATTTCAGTCTTTGATAGTGCAGAAAACATTGTGGGAAAAGGAGAAAATGCTGATTACCAGCATTTTCTCCTTTTCCCACAAGGTTTTCAAAAGCCTTCTCTCTCAGGGTCGCTGAAACTTGGGATTGCATGGTAAAGGGTTAATGAAATGAAAACTTACATCACGTTCCAACCTCTGATACCAGTAATAAACTAACACAGCCAGTGTACCTGCTTTCAACAACATAGTCCTGTAATGGAAAAAGAGATTTTGTTTAACCCATTTACTTCCTTGGGTCAAAAAAGTAAGTTTTGCTGATACATTACATTGTCCACTACTCTATCCAAAGTGTGATTGATTGACTGATTGTATCATGTTTAATGCAATTTTCAACATTATATCAGTTATATCACAACGGCCAGTGCATCTATTCATGCTTTCCTAGAGTTTCTTTTACCAGTACTCAGCACAATGTTCTTTCCTAACCACTGGCTGCTTTCCCACATGACCATCATCGAAACAATAGTCAGTGGTGAGACCAAAGTGTGAGCAAAAATAGTCTTGATTTATATTGAAAATATTGTTACGGGAGATCACTCCTTCCTTCTGCATATCTTCCTACCATATAAAATCAATACCTGACAACTGTGTTGGGGAGAATTCTCTTTAGCTCAGAGGTTAGTGTATTGGTCTTTTAAACCTCAATAATTAAGGCTATTTGCCGTATGGGTTCAAATCCCAGCCGGGGTGGTTTGTATTTGAGCTATGCATTTGCTACGAACTTTCATGTTCATAAGATGGGGGCTCGTCTGGGATTGGCCTTTGAGCCATTTGTTGTCTTTAAAATTGCCTGTGATTGGCTATTGAGCCATTTGTTGTCTAAATAATAGACTCCTAATAAGGCTTTCCATCATCAAAATGATGACTTCCCTTAAGAGGGGGTGTGTTACGGGAGATCACTCCTTCCTTCAGCATCTTCTTCCCGTATAAAATCAATACCTGACAACTGCATTAGGGAGAATTCTCTTAAGCTCAGCGGTTAGTGTATTGGTCTTTTAAACCTCCATAAATGAGGATATTTGCAACAAGGGTTCGAATCCCAGCCAGGGCGGTTTGTATTTGAGCTAGGCATTTGATATGAACTTTCATGTTTGTCAGAATATACATATGAATATTAACTCTAAGCATGGTTTGATAAATTAATGCAATTGAAAACATTACAGCAAAAAGAAAAATTGCTCATTATGACCATCTTTGGACAATTCTAGGGAGAAATTTCTCTTTTTGCTTGTATTTTAAACGTGGTCTTCTGCAGAAACAAATCACTGTCTGCAGGATAGTTACATATTAACTCTTTACCATACGACAAAATTTTGGAATGGACCAAACTGAAAGCATTTGCAGATGACAAATTAAATGTAACTTAAGTGATCATTTCTGTCTTCATTAGGTTAGAAAACATTGTGGAAAAAGGAGAAAATGCTGGTTACCAGCATTTTCTCCTTTTTCCACAATGATTTCAAAAGGCTTTTTTCACAGTGTCGTTAAAAGGCGGCACTATGTGATGAAGGGTTAAATTATCATTTATGTATGGCAAAATCTTTTCACATACACAATTTAGTTAGGCCATATTTTCCTGGTAAATACTAAAATTCTTTTGTATCTAGAAAAATGAATCATTGAGAACATAGGGCTCAACACATCTGAAGGTTCAAAGTTTTTTTGTCGTAAACTAATTCTAAAACAGGAGTACCACATGCGGGTGCCATGCTCAGCTGCAAGACTTAGTGCCTGATTTTCATTGAAAATCCCAAGTCAAAAAAGGAGTATAACTGTGTCAAAATTATTTTGATGGTTACCTGCCCCTGTTGTTAAAGTTCCTCATATGATAGTTTACAACTAGTCCAAGTTTGAAGTAAGTATCTTCAATAATTACAGCGATATTATAAAATATCAAGGTTTTTGAAAATTTTAAGTCAAAAAAGGGGTGTAACTGAGTCAAAAATATTTTGATGTTTATCTGCTCCTATTGTGTGGGTTCCCCTATATTGATAGTTAAAAACATTTCCAAGTCTTAAGTAAATATCTTCAGTAATTACAGGGATTTTACAAAATGTCCAAGTTTTCCCATGACAATGCAGCCAACTACACAGATGACACCAAGGCTATGAAAATACCTTGTTGAGCTAAAAAAGGGGACTATTCACAGCTGTAATACTTGTAAATAACAAAAAACAAGCGCAGCAAAAATACACAATACATACAAGAAGTCTATGAAATAGTACCAGAGCTCCAGATAAGAGGGAGTGATGGTATTCTAAATCCATTATTTCTCTTCCAAACCCTATGTTGTGGGTACTCATTAGAATTGTCTCAATAAGATGATTCTAATGAGTACCCATAACATAAGATTTAGTGAAGAGTTATAACTATTTTCAATTTTGAAATCAGAATCACTCCCTCTATCTGGAGCTCTGTTATTACCTGGTCATGTTAATGTATAATTCATTTTTGGGTTTCTTATATTTCTCTAGTTGGGCGATTTGGGAGAAGAAAAATGGAAGTAAAAGATTCACACCAGAGACACACAGTGGCATAGCCATCTCACTTAACACTGATATATCTTCCTGTAAACACACACAAAAAAAATATAATAAGCATACAAGGAGTGTTCAAATATGAATGCATCTATGCACCTAAAATTTGATTCTTCATAGGTTTCACTGAAATCTTTATTTTGTTCCCTCAAAGTATTCACCTCCAACAGATATACAAAGTTTCAGTCACGGAATCCAATTTTTGGAGACATTTTGAAATACAAGATACAGTTTTACAAGTGATATGTCAAGCTTTTACATTTCATACTGAAACATTATGAGGCATTTCTGAAAACAGAACACACAAAATTATGTAAACACTCGGAAAGAACTTTAAGGCAACCACTGAAAGCATTGTAGCAATTGGAGACATTGCTCAGAGTAATCAATTTCTCCATATGACACAATGCTTCCCAGCCTCAGGGTTGTTGTAATTGATATTTTCTAGAGCTGTCTTCATTGTGAGATGATTTTGATGTACATGTAATATTGTCTACAACTTATAAAATGTACAATTACCCCTTAACACTTTCCCAAACGACAAATTTTGGACTGGTCCAAATTGAAAGAGTTTGCAGACGACAATTCTAAACTTGATGAAAATGGCAGAAAGGTCTCAAATAGGGTAGAAAACACTGTGGGAAAAGGAGAAATTGCTCATTACGAGCAATTTCTCCTTTTCCCACAGTGTTCTCAAAAGACTTGTACTGCAGACACGTGAAAACCAGGGCTTGTTTGGGAAAGGGTTAACACTTTATCACACAATCCCCACTTTGAACGACCCTGAGAAAGATGCCTTTTGAAAACATTGTGGGAAATTGTTTGGTAAAGAGTTAACAAACTCATTTTAAATGACCCTGAGGAAGTATGCTTCTGAAAACATTGTGGGAAAAAGAGAAAATGTTGGTTACCAGCATATTCTCCTTTTCCAACAATTTTTTCTACCCTTTCTAAGAAATTTGTAATCATTTAAGACACATTTATTATGAGCAAGTGCCTTCAACTTGGATAAGTCTCAAATTTTGTCAATTGGTAAAGAGTTAACCCTTTACCACACAATCCCGAGTTTTAACAACACTGTGGAAGAAGCCTTATAAAAACATTGTGGGAAAAAGAGAAAATGCTGGTAACCAGCATTTTCTCCTTTTCCCATGATGTTTTCTACCCTGTTAAAGACAAGTTCCCTCATTTGAGCCATAGTTAATGATAGTATTGATTGTATGGTGTTTAACGCCGTTTTCAACATTATTTCAGTTACATCATGGCGGCCAGTGCAACTATCCATGCTTTCCTAGAGTTTCTTTTTTCAGTACTCAGCACAATATTCTTTCCAAGCCACTGGCTGCTTTACCACAAAACCATCGTCAAAAGAATGGTCAGCGGTGAGAAAGGAATGAATCCTGTCGCGATGACTATCATCAATCCTCGGAAGAAACTGGCCAAGCTGGGGATCAAACCAGTGACCTCCTCTTCTCAAGTCCTGTACGCTACCGACTGAGCTACAGGGGCTTGGCGAGCCATAGTTAAACTGACGTCTACAATGCTTTCAACTTGGACAAGTCTAATATTTTGCCATTTGGTAAAGAGGTAAGAAAGATATTGAAACAGTGAAAAAAAAGAATGATATCAAAATTAATTACATTTTCTGACAAGGACTCCTCTACAGAGATGTAATAAATAAGATAACAAGATCCACCAATCAGACCAAAGACGACAAGGTTGGTAAGTAAACGGATAAAGAACCATTTACATTTCTCTCCAATGCTATCATCTTGCTTTTGTTCACCTCTACCAGAAAGGTACTCCTGAAAAAGAGAACAAGAGGGCCATGATGGCCCTGTATCGTTCCACTGTCTAATAAATACAAACCATACATACCAAACATTACAATTCTAGACCAAATGTTTTCCAACAGGAAGATTTTCGAAGTTTTCTCCATAAAAGCCCATGTGAAAGTTGCGACCCCTGGGAGAGGCCATTTTTGACCACAAAGCTATAATTACTTGAATCCTGTTACATGTCAACAAGATACAGCAACATACCGAATAATACTGGTCTAGGCTGTATGGTTACAAACAAGAAGATTTTCAAAGTTTCCTCAATATAAAGCCCCTGTAAAACATGAGAACCCTAAGGTGGGCTAATTTTGATCCCAGGGCTAAATTTTGAACAAATTCAGAAGTGATCCACTAGATGAAGCTATGTTTCAAATTTTGTAGCCATGTGATTTATGAGCAAGAAAATTTCTAAAATTTCCACTCTATAAGAAAATATTAAATTTATGACCCATGGTGTAGGACCAATTTTGACACCAGGGCTTTCATTTGAACAAATTTGAAGGAGGCCTAGTACATATACATGATAACACCATGTTTTCACTAAGTAAGCCTATGTGAAACTTGCGACTTGACCCAAGGCCTATAATTTGGTAGATCTTGGTCCAATATATACTTAACTATTGTATACATTCAAAATTTGGTAGCCCTCAGTCTTATAGCAAGGAACAAGAAGATTTTTTTTAAATTTTTTACTAGAAGCAAACTTACCTTTAATTCATTATATATACTTTTGTGTTTGAGATCAGCGGACTGTTTAGCAGTGATGCCATAGTCCCAGCCACAAAAAACCCGGCTCACATAGTAAAAATCAAATGCACCACTTCCTTCTATATAATTCTTTTTGTAGGATCTAGATATACTGAAAACATAGAAAAGAGATTTTTCCATTAACTCTTTGCCAAACAACAAAATCTTGGACTCCAACAAAATGAAGGCATTTGCAGACCACAAAATAAATGTGGCTCAAATGATTAACCCTTTACCACACAATCCCGACTTTTAACGACCCTGAGAAAAAAACCTTTTGAAAACATTGTGGGAAAAGGAAATGTTTTCTATCCTTCCCAAAACAACTTTCAATTTTTCAGTCACATTTATTTTGTCGTCTGCAAATCCTTTCAATTTGGACTGGTCTAAAATTTTGTTGTTTGGTAAAGATTTAAATATGTTTCTGAAAGGTTAGAAAACATTGTGGGAAAATGAGAAAATGCTGATTACCAGCATTTTCTCCTTTTCCCACAATGTTTTCAAAAGTCTAATTTCCCAGGGTCATTAAAAATCGGGCTTGTGTGGTAATGAGTTAACTTTTTACCAAATGACAAAATTTTCGACTACACCAAATAGAAAGTACTTGCAGATGACAAAATAAATGTAGTTCAAGCAAAGATCTATGTTTTTAATATGGTAGAAAAAATGGTGGGAAACAAAGAAAATGCTGGTTACCTGGTTTTCCCACATTGTTTTCAAAAGCCTTCTTCTTCAGGGTCATTAAAACTTGGAATTGTGTGGTAAAGGATTTACACAATACATTGTATAACAGGAATTTCTGTTACTGGTATTTGAACAAGCAATAAAATAAGTATATGCTTGTATGTTAAATCAAAGCATTGAAAGCACTGGTGTGGCATTTGTCAAGGGAGACATTGTGTGGAATTAATAATTTGAAATACAAACAAAAGAAATAGTTTCCAAATATTCACTTGAAAGACAACCTACTTTATAGTCAAAAAGAATCCAACAGAGTAGCGTGCAAATCATGTGGGACGAACAAGTCTGGGCGAACAAGCCCAGTGGCAAACAAGCCAAGTGACGATCTGGTTTTGGGATGAACAAGAACGGAACCGGTAAGGAGACAAAAATTATGTGTATCATTCCGCCAACACAAGCCCATAGCGGGCAAAGCTTTTTTCAATAGAAAAAGAAGTTTTTCCACAATCAATGGCCTAATCCAATTTTTTCTAATACGCCATTTTCAATTTTATATCTGAGTGCAATCGAAACACTTATTTGTCTGAGAAAAACTGAGTTTAATTGGGTTTACTTCCTTTGGTTTTCCACAAGCTACGCTACATGATTTTCGAAATGCTGTATTGAACTCACAGTAGCATTGTCTTTGACAAATGCCACAAAAAGGTATTGGATTGAGGATACCCAATGTTGGATACTTATGTTCTGATTGCCCATATTCAGGGAAAAACATTCTAAACTCTTAACCCTTTACCAGACGACAAAATTTAAGCCTTGTCCAAGTTTAAAGCATTTGCAGACGACAAAATAAATGTGATTCAAATATTTACCAGCATTTTCTGCTTATCCAACGATGTTTTCAAAAGGCTTCTTTCCCAGGGTCATTAAACTGCAGCACTGTGCAGTATAGGGTTAACCAAATGACAAAAACTTTAGTCCAAAGTGAAAACATCTGCAGACAACAGTTTAAATGTGGCTTGAATTATGAGAATTGTCTGTGAAAGAGTATGGGAAAGGGAGAAAATGCTGGCCATCAGTGCCACCAGCATTTTCTCCTATACCTAAAATGGTTTCAAAAGACTTTTTTCTCAAAATCATTAAACTCAGGATTGTGTGGTAAAGGATTAATATTGATATCTTAAGGTTGTTTTGACCTATTTATGTGACAAAGTTGCGAACAGTATGGATTCAAGGTCAGACTGTGCATAATCTCCAGAAAAGCAACTACAGCTAGAATACTGCATACAGGTGTCAAGACTCAGTTGCAGTTGCTTTTTTGAATAAGGGGCATAACTGCGTCACAAATATTTTAACGGTTACCTGCCCTTGCTGTATGGGGTTCCGCATTTGATAGTTAACATCTAGCCTGAGTTAGAAGTAAATATCTTTAGTGATGACACAGATATTATAAAATGTCAAAGTTTTTGCACAACGAAGATACAGACGATGACACTGACAACGATGATGACAGGGCTCTAACAATACCTCAATATTTTCTTCAAAAACAGCTGAGCAAACAAGGTTCAGAGCTTTAAGCATCAATAATGATCTCATTCCTGATGAACAGGCTTACAATAATATCTTTATTATTTCTTTTTCAAAGATTTTTGTTTTATGTAATAAACTAGAGGCGCTTGAGCGCCTGTATCGCTCCACAGGCCTGATATTTCTATAATGGCGAAAAGAAGTTTTTAACAATTACCATTCAATCCTGCATTTTAGCTCACTGAAGAAAAAAGGTATGGAAAAAACTTGTGAGAAAAGAAGAAAAAAATGGTAACCAGCACTTTCTTAGTTTCCCACAATAATTTCTATCCTTTTTTATATGTCTTACTAATTTGAAGATATGTTGTCTGCAACAGGTCCTTTCACAAACCATTTTGGGTGGGGAAACATCAAAATATAGAAAATATGTCTTTCTCAGGGTCGTTAAAAGTTGTGATTGTGTGGTAAAGGGGTAATCTAAAAGAACAGCTAGGAGGGCAAATGAATGAATGTTATAGCAATATAGATCAACTTACATCAATACACCAGATAGAATGAAATATGCTGGCATACAATGAACACCTAATCCCTAATAATCAACTTTTCACAGTCACAGTTAGAATGTCTTCTGTGGCAAACAACACAAAATGGTCTACAAATGCATTTACATAAATCAAATATCCTGCTCCAGGGCACAGATTAATTCTGGTGTACTGAAGTTGTGGGATCAGTTTGACTGGATAACATTAATGCCTTATCACAAATGTAAAGCCCTGTCCCACTCTGTACCAGGTCACCAGGATTTACACCCCTTCTCTGTCCACTCTGCATTTACTCATTAGTAGGTCAACAAACCTTTACCAGAACTAATAAAAGTGCAGAGGTTCTCTTGTTCTATATCAAAAGGACTATAAAGTACCTACAACATGGGGGTTTTGTTATTAAAATACTTTTTCTTTTTTATCTTGGCATGGTTACTCAGGCTTAGTAATAAGGCAAAATTGAAAAGCTCAAGTTGTGAAAGGTGCTCAAGCTTTTATCTTATTTATGGCCAGTGATATTTTATTACTAGTACTAACTAATAGCATATCATTGGAGTAAATTGTGATCTTAATACCAAGGAAAATGTGTGGGCTTAAATAGGACAGCCCTGACTAGGTCAAGTCAATCCAATTTTATTCCTTTTTCTTTGTTAGTCGATAAAACTAACACAATAAATAGTTTTGGAGAAGAACATTTTTTTGAAATATAAGCCTTGTCTATAAAAAAATGTGTTTTTAGGTGTATCATTTTTTTAAAAGGAATTTGGTATACAACCACCATAGAAACAATTTGGCAGACAACCACCATAGGAACTTACCTGCAAAACAACAATGAAATCCAATGAATAGTTTTAGAGAAGAAATTTTTCAAAGATTTTACTTTATACCATAAAAGGAAAATGAGTCTCCCATAAAAGCCATGTTTTTTGACAGATCATTTTTTTTTAAAGGAATTCTGTAAACCTGTATCTAAGGAACATTCCTGCAAAATAATAATGCTATCCAAAGAGCGGTTTGGGAGGAGAAGATTTTTAAAGGTTTTTTACTTTGGTTGCCATGGCAACCAGAATTCTTCATGGAACACAATTATTTGAAGGAATTTGAAAGAGGACCACCAAAGGAACATTCCTGTGAAATTTGGTAAAAATCCAGTCAATAGTTTCTGAGGAGAAGTTTTTTAAAGAAAAAGTTTACGGACGCACGCACGGACGAACGGACGAACGGACGGACGGACGGACGCACGCACGACGGACACAACGCCATGACAATAGCTCGCTGGCCTTCGGCCAGTGGAGCTAAAAATCTTTGGGCAACTGATTAACCTACCTTATTGCAAGGATTATCAAACAGAGAATGTAGTAACCTCCACAGGTAAACAGGTAGGCATATTTCATGTTATAGTAGGAGTCCCCATCATTCAGTGTTATTTTCTTTGCAGTGTAGAACCCATAATATAGCTCTGTGTCCGTGAACCAATACTGAAAATGGAAAGGAACAAAATATCTCAAATCCATACATGGCCAGGGACATGCGAAATGAGACCTTCAGACACTTGTGTAAAGTGTCATCCCAGATTAGCCTGCACAGTCTGTGCAGTCTGCGCAGGCTAATCCGAGATGGCACTTTACGATTATATATGATAGTAGACTTTTGTGAAACAGAAAATTGCACAAAAACGGGAAGTGTCTTCTCGGATTAGTCACAGACTGTACAGGCTGATCTGGGACGACACGCTTTTACGCATATGTCTGAAGGCCCCCTTTTTGCGCGTTGCACGCCATATAAAATAGTATCACTACATCTCATTTAACAGGGGTTACACATGGTTTAGTGGTAAAGTATACAACTTGTGATCTGGATGTTCCAGGTTCAAACCTCCCTGGAAACACTTGATTTTTCTAGGGAGTGTCCTTGGGCAAGACAATCCAAAATCATGACATACATGAATATGTGTGCTGCTGCAGTGATATGACTGAAATAATAATTATGTGCACTGTCACGATGATATGACTGAGATATTATTGAAAGCAGCATAGAACACTATTTAATCAAATAATGCTAAATACTGGTAAAAGAAACCCCAGGAAAGTATAGATAGTTGTACAGCCACTAAGATATGTGTGATATAACGTAATAATGTTGAAAACTGTGTAAACCCTTTACCACAGAACCTAGAGTTTTAATGATCCTGAAGAAGAAGGCATTTTAGGAACACATTTTGGGAAAAGAAGAAAATGGTGGTCACCTGCACTGTATTTCCCGCTATGTTTTCAGACACCTTCTCAGTCAGGGTCATTCAAAGTTGGGATTGTGTGGTAAAGAATTAACCCTTTTTTGGACGACAAAATTTTAGCCTTGTCCAGATTGAAAGCATTTGCTAACAATAATTTCAGTGTGTCTCAAATGGTGCAATTTTTCTTTGATAGGGTAGAAAACATTGTGGGAAAAGGAGAAAATGCTGGTAACCAGCATTTTCTCCTTTTCTCACAATGCTTTCAAAGGCTTTTTTCCCAGGATCGTTAAAAGGCAGCATTGTGCAGTAGAGGGTTAAAATGGATCTGATTAGCTGTAAAAATACTCCCCATTACACACAGAAGGTTGATTTACTACCTTATGTGATTTCGTATATTTTTCTATCCTATGACTTCATCCATAATAATTATACATGTAACACCCTCATTGTCTTCATTTCTTTTTTCTCACAACATAGAACTTTACATTCTATGGCGAAGAGTGATATCCAGTACAGCTCAATTATTACAAACAAATTTTGAAAAGTTTAACTGTTTAGCACATGGCAAGATTTTAGATTTGTCAATATTGAAAGCAATTGCAGATGACAAAGTGAATATGGCCTCAAATGATGAGATCTATTTTCCAAAGGTTTTAAATCACTGTGGGAAAAGGAGAAAATGCTGCTTACCAGCATTTTCTCTTTTTCCCACAATGTTTCCAAAAGCCTTCTCCCGCATGGTCATTGAAACATTAATCCTTTACCAAACAATCCAGAGTTTAAATTACCCTGAGGAAGAAGCCTTTTGAAAACATTGTGGGAAAAGGAGAAAATGCAGGTAACCAGCATTTTGTTCTTTTTTCCGTGGTGTGTTCTACCCTATCAAAGACAAATTCCATCATTTGAGCCAAATTTAAATTGTTGCCTGCAAATGCTTTCAATTTGGATATGTACAAAATTTTCTTGTGTGGTAAAGAGGTGAACAAAATTTTCCTTACAGCTCCTGTAATCAGTTCTTTTCCGGTAAATTGTCCATCACTGTAACCTTGGTCTCCAATGGACTGGTACAAAATCTGTGGCAGGATTACAAACCCTAGGGTCAGCAGAAATACAGGAATGTTAATGTAAAACAGCCACTTCAGGAAGAGAAAATAGGACAGTACACCAGTCCCAAAATGTCCTTCAATCTTCTTCAGATGGCCATGCCACAGCCGGAAGAAGTAAGCAAACTCTGCCAGATTGTATTTGAAATGTTTCCATGTCTGTTGAAAGAGAAATTACAAAGCCATCAATCAAATCACAACTTTAACAAAATGTAAGGGAAAAGTGGGTTGACCCTTTTACACACAGTCCCAACTTTTAACGACCCTGAGAAAGAAGCCTTTTGAAAACATTATGGTAACCAGCATTCTCTCCTTTTCCCACAATGTTTCCTATCCTATCAAAGACAAAAACCATCAATTTAGCAACATTTAAATTATCGTCTGCAAATGCTTTCAATTTGGTCCAGTCCAAAATTTTGTCTTTTGGTAAAGAGTTAAACTCTTTACCCTGTAATAAAATTATAGCCTTGTCTGAATTGAAAGCATTTGCAGACGACAATCTAATTGCTATTCAGAACATGAAATTTCTATTTCAAAGGGTTGAAAACATTGTGGGAAAAGGAGAAAACGCTGGTTACCAGCATTTTCTCCTTTTCCCACAATATTTTCAAAATCCTTCTTCTTCAAGGTCATTAAAACTTTGAATTGTCTGGTAAATGTGATGCATTATACCAAACAAGACATCACATAATTATGGACCCATAAAATCTATTTTGTCTGACAAGCAACAGATAAGGTTTAATACATAAACATGTGAAAACAATGTGGCAAAAGACAAAATAATTCATAACAAAAAATTTCCCTTTTCACCACTTTGCAAGACATAGTTTCCTGTAGGTGATAATATGTACTAGTAAGGACAACAGCCAATGAAGTTAGTCCTTATTCATCAAATAACTAACCTCCCATATTTTCAGTGTAATATACCGATTGCGAATTTTCTTTTATTTCATGCTTTTCAGTAGTTAATCAAGAAATAATGGTGGATTATGGTTTGATACTTCATGATTACAACCAGTGAAAAATACCGATTTTACATATCCTTACTCCTCAAATGAAGGCAGAAACAGTAGTTCCCACACACTAGTTACAAAAGTAAACAGCGCATGCCATTCAACCAGAGGTAAATATGACATATGTCATGTGCATTTACCCTAAATTTCTCCCGCTTTGCATAATATTGTAATGCGTTCTTATGTAGAGGGGTACGCCATGGGGTATTACCAAAAACAACTGGACTGGATTTTGATGAAACTCCCAACAATAAAGGGATTAGAAGCATGAAATAAATAGAATATTTGGGTTTTGTTGGTGAAAGATTGAATTTTATTTCATCTCGTGAACATCATCAGTAATATTTTCACTGAGGGCTGTGCCACTCATGAAAATATTACCAATGATGTTCACTCAATGAATTTTGATCTTTCACCACAAAAATAAATATCCTCTACATCTTACACATGTTTGCATTGTGTGACATCATCTGTGACTCCAATTTGTTTTTCTTTTAGAGACGTGAATGGAGTTTATTCATGGAAATAACCACACGGGCATGAATCACTTTGCACATTCTGATTAATGATTCGTGAAATATTGTTGCATGATAAAAAGGATTCGTTGATTCTTTGTGTGATAAAAAGGATATTTGTTGGCTTTTTTAGATAAAACTTTATTTAACTCTTTACCAAACAACAAATTTTAGACTGGTCCAAATTGAAAGCATTTACGCATGACAATTTAAATGTAGCTAAAGTGATTATTTTTTTTTTTTTGTCTTTGACAGGGTAGAAAACATTGTGGGAAAAGGAGAAAATGCTGGTTACCAGCATTTTCTCCTTTTCCCACAATGTTTTCCAAAGCCCTCTTCTTCATGGCTGTTAACACTTGGGATTGTGGGGAAAGAGTTAACTTGTGTACAAAAATGTTATTAAGCTTGCGAGAAACTCACTTAACTCTTTACCACACAATCCCGACTTTTAACAACCATGAAAGAAAAGACTTTTGAAAACATTGTGGCAAAAGGAGAAAATACTGGTAACCAGCATTTTCTCCTTTTCCCACAATGTTTTCTACCCTATCAAAGAGCGAAATCATCAGTTTAGCCACACTTAATTTGTCATCTGCAAATGCTTTCAATTTAGTTCAGTCTAACATTTATTCATTTGGTGAAGAGTTAATAACATTTTTCTAGCCTTGTTTCAGAAAGTTTTATCTCAAATGCCAACTTAGGTCAGATCCTATATATCTATTTACAAAGGCATTAAAGTTAGAGTAATTAAAAAATCTCTTCAATATAAAAAACTGAATGGTTATCGAGTTCTCATAACATGAATATTTCATGGTAGTTGGGCTACATCAAACTGAGTCATGCTCTGTAAAAAAGGGGTGCAATGCATCTGCAAAAAGTATCAACCCTCATCAGCCTGCGTGGTCTGGGCAGGCTGACCTGGGTCAAAGCTGTGGACAGAGTAAAATGTGTAGTCTGATCTTTGATCTACACAGCGCAATACTGTGTGAGATTTTCTTAACTGTACAGACCTTCACAGTGTAAAAGCTGGACCTGTAATAATGTCTGAAAAATTTAATGTAGTCTATGCTGTTCTCTCTTTGGTTACGAAAGTTCAGTGATTAGATACGCTATGGTGTAGTAAAACAAATGAGCCATGCTCTGTGAACAGGGAATTTAATGCATCTGCAAAATGTATCAACTCAGGTCAGCCTGTGCAATCCACGCAATCCAACCTGGGTTGAAACTTTTTTTTATTTTGGTAAATTTTCTGTTTGTCCAAGGACGATTCTTTCACAGGATTCAGCCGGATGTTAGACAAAATGTATTTTATGGGTCCATAATTATGTGATGACTAGCTTGGTATAATGCATCACAGAGATGAATGATACTCCCTTTTGTCAGAGCATGGCCCAAATATAGGATACTATGGATATATACATGTACTTACAATACTACAACTGTATTTAAACCTTTTCCATTTGGAAACATGCTTTGGTCCCCTCTTTTTCATGCTTAACCTACTCCTGAAAAATACATAAAATTGTGATTTGAATGGTTGGTGAAGATGGCTTGTATAGTTTACATGTAAAACAAACATAGAATAGTGCCCTCAGTATTCACCTGACATTGCCCCTTATGACTTTTTTTTTTTTTGCTTCCAAAGCTAAAAAAATACCTTTCAGGTTGAAAATTTGTTCAGCGAAAACACCTCAGTTCTGCAATATTCCACTTTCCTCATAGCATAACTAAAAAGACTAAGAAAATGCCTTCAAAGATTGGATCCCGAGACTGAAACTTTGTATATCTGTTGGAGGTGAATACTTTGGGGGAACAAAATAAAAATTTCAATGAAACCTATGAAGAATCAAATTTTAGGTGCTTAGATGCATTCATATTTGAACACTCCTTGTACTAGTGTGGAATGAGGGACAGTGCCACTAGTGCTTGATCTTAATTTTAAATTGCCGCATTGTATATTACGATACATACAACAATTTTATGGCAAGATCTAGCACCAGGTGGACAGCCCATACATCCCAATAAAAGTATGAGGTAACACTTATACTCAAGTTCATACAATGATTGAATGAATGGTGTCTTAGGCAATTTCATCATTCTTTAATTCTTTACCAAATGACAGAACTTTAGACTCATCCCAACTGAAAGCATTTGCAGACAACAAACCAAATGTTGCTCAAATTAAGAAATCTTTCTTTGTAAGGGTAGAAAACATCATGGGAAAAGGAGGAAAATGCTGCATACCAGCATTTTCTCCTCTTCCAACAATTTTTTCAAAAGTCCTTTTTCCTAGGGGTCATTAAAACTTAGGATTGTGTAGTACAGGGTTAAGTCGTATCTAGGCAGCAGCTCATTCAAATCTGTACTAGGTTTAACCGATGCTAAACTTGGGCTCTACAGTGTCTTGTCAAATGACACTCCCATGGGAAACACACTTGGGAGGAGATTGAACCTAGGAAATCAAGAGGAATGCCTGATTGTGAATCCTACAGCTTCACAGCTGAGTCATGCATGACTCCTTAGTTTCATAAAAAAGTTTGAACTCCAGCAAGTAAAATTCATTACTAATGCTAATGACCCTTTTCCACACAATCCCAAGTTTTCCTGGCCCTAGGGAAGAAGCCTTTTGAAATCATTGTGGGAAAAGGAGAAAATGCTGGTTACCAACATTTTCTCCTTTTCCCACAATGTTTTCTATCCTTCCAAATACAATTTTCAATTTTTGAGTCACATTTCTTTTGTCATCTGCAAATGCTATCAATTTGGACACATCTAAAATTCTGTTGTTTCGTAAAGGGATGCACAAATATGACGTAAATATTTAATTTGACAAAATATGGTAAAACTCCACTTCTAACATGACATATGAATTCGGCTATAGAGACATAGCAACAGAAGCTTGGTAAAATCGACATCATTCAATATAAAGTGACAAAGTGACATCATTTTATGTACAGGAAGTTGTCTGTGGCTGTTCAATGTCTCTGCCCCCAGATATTTTATCAATGAAAGTTATTTGATGTAATTTTATCTTCATTTTCTGCTATTCGACCAGGGGCGGGAGAGAAAAACTATTTACCAATATTTACTGTTCTTGATAAAAATTGACGATGATAGAACTATTTGAAATGTTACTGGTAAGTAAACATGTGTAAATTAAGTGTCTTTTCATGTTGAAGATTAACATCAAAATTGGCCGGCGTTGCAATGGAAATGGGATTGGGGGCGGGAGGGGTAACATTCAGAGCATTTGAAGTGAGTGCAACTCTAACGCTTGATGATTCATTCATTCTTCTTAGTCGTTTGAAAGGAAGAAAATAAAATAGTACAAGAGGACCATGATGGTCCTAAATCGCTCACCTGAAATGCAACTCAGCTGTCATTGTTATGGCCACTTGCCTCTTGTTTTTTGCTGGAATGTTTTAGTTTTGAAAATGATTCATCCATATGACAATACCAACAATCAGAGCAGGTAAGAAAATGATAGTCGAAATTATAGGCCCTAGAGTGTAAACAATGGAATTGTCATCAAGATCCCCTATTTTGATGCTTTTAGCTTGTCCCTATTTTGATCAGATTTGTCCTTAGGTCATTATGAACATCCAGGGAAATTTTGAGTATGACTGAGCCAGAATTGTGGTTGCTGAGTTTGGTCATGTTCATGTTCGCAACCTTACAAACATTCTGGGCGATGGATCAAGATTATGCTTGAATTATGATACTTATATAATGAACAGTGGAATTTTGGCGACACATATGCAAGGATACATAAAAGCTAACCATGAGTAGGTTATGCTCAGGTGAGCTGATAATGGGTTTTCAGACAGAATCACATGCCAAATGTATGTTGTGGGCCATACAATATGGAACAGGAGGATTCCAAGAATACACTCTTTACATATTTGATCCCACATTGTGACTACAAAGGACTTTTTGTGATTCCAAGGAAGAAATTTGGTAAATGCTATTAGCAAACAAGAGCCGTCAAGTGGTTGTTGAGAAATTGCATCAGACGGACAGACAGACAGACGAAGTGGCGACTATATGCTTGCTGTTACGGGAGCATAACTATCCACCAGTCCATGCTGAATATGAAAGTTCTAGGGTTAATGTTTGGATGAAAGAAGATTTTAAAAGATCTCTTATTTGGATGTGGAAACTGGGATCCAACAACAAAGCACTTATTTTTTTTTTTCTATGGTCACAATTCGATGTACTTTGGTAGAGTGCTACTGTTGCCAATTAAATTGTAGACTTTGTGTTTGGGTTGATTTTTTTTTTTTTTTCAGCAGTTGACATGGAAACCAGAGTTGTTCATGAATTCCAATTTGTCAAAGGGCAATACAGTTGATCTTGCTTAGCTAAGCGACTACGTTTATTAAGCCAACACTTTTATTAAGCAATAGGAATTCCAATGTCTCTGTTGAAATATATAAGACTAGCTGCAATTGAATGCCCCCATGGATTAAAGCCTTTATGCTGAGCTAAATCCTATGTTGTTAGTACTTATTACAATCATCTTAGTGAGAGTATTGTAATGAGTATTACCAACAAAGGCTTTTCTAGAAAGTAAGGTATTATTTGAGTGCAAAAAATGTTGCCACTCCATGTAATCTGAATAAGTTTTTGTTGCATTAAGAGACCATTTTCTAAAGTGACCAATTTTGGCAGTCCCTTGAGTGGTCGCTTAATAGATCTTTTACCCATACAAAGACCCAAATCCAACACTATTGGTGTATATAAATTGTAAATTATCAAAATGCGTTTGTGAAATTTAAATGCATATAACCCATCGTTCACAGACATGGACTTGATATTCAGTCTTAATATTGTGATTATACCTTTTTTATGAGTAGGTCCAAAAATAAATTAGATATTCAATGACCTTTTGATAGACAGGCAAATGAAAAGTTGACAACAATTAGACAATAATTGCAGAAAGCAGTTAAAAGACTCAGTGTTTCCCAATAGTGGCACATACCTGGTACGGGTTGACATCTGCGACAGCTCAAAATAGGGTTCCACTTATAATGATACTCAGGGGACCGAAGAAATCATATCGTTTTATCTGAGTGTCGTTTTAACTGATGTATATTCTTATAAAAAGAGACCCTGTTGGGACCAAGGGATTAACGTCATTATAAGCAATATATCATATTAAACAATATATTAATAAGCAAAGTTTACTGTAATTGTTGCAGAGATGCTCAAGAAATTAATTAATATTTTAGCAGATCAGTATTGAGTTGACTCTTTTCAAGATATAATGGTGATTAACCTCTTTCCCACAACCACTTGCAAGAAGACTCAACACCATAATGCTACATGCCAAATATGAAAGCTCTAGCCCTTACGGTTTGGGACAAGAAGATTTTTAAAGATTTCCCCCTTTATCTCTATGTGAAATCCGAGACCAACAAAATATGGCTAATTTTTACACTAGGGCCATAATTTTAAGTGTTTTGGTAGAGGGCCACTAGATGATGCTACATGCCAAATATGAAAGCTCTAGCCCTTACGGTTTGGGTCAAGAAGATTTTTAAAGATCTCCTTCTTTATCTCTATGTGAAATCCGAGACCCCACAACATAGGGCCAATTTTTAACACCAGGGCCATAATTTGAAGTATTTTGGTAGAGGGTCACTAGATGATGCTACATGCCATATATGAAAGCTCTAGCCCTTACGGTTTGCGACAAGAAGATTTTTAAAGATTTCCTTCTTTATCTCTATGTGAAATCCGAGAACCCACTACATAGGGCCAATTTCCATGCTAGGGCCATTATTTGAAGCATTTTGGTAGAGGGCCATTAGATGATACTACATGCCATATATGAGAGCTCTAGCCCTTACGGTTCGGGACAAGAAGATTTTTAAAGATTTCCCCCTTTATCTCTATGTGAAATCCAAGAATCCACAACATAGGGCCATTTTCAAACTAGGGCCATAATTTGAAGTATTTTGGTAGAGGGCCACGCTACATGCCAAATATGAAAGCTCTAGCCCTTACGGTTTGGGACAAGAAGATTTTTAAAGATTTCCCTCTTTATCTCTATGTGAAATCTGAGACCCCACAACATAGGGCCAATTTTTAACACCAGGGCCATAATTTGAAGTATTTTGGTAGAGGGCCACTAGATGATGCTACATGCCATATATGAAAGCTCTAGCCCTTACGGTTTGCGACAAGAAGATTTTTAAAGATTTCCTTCTTTATCTCTATGTGAAATCCGAGAACCCAGAACATAGGCCCAATTTCCACACTACGGCCATAATTTGAAGTATTTTGGTAGAGGGCCACTTGATGATGCTACATGCCATATATGAAAGCTCTAGCCCTTACAGTTTGGGACAAGAAGATTTCTAAAGTTTTTTCTTTCGGTTGCCATGGCAACCAGAGTTCTTCACTGATTTCAATCTTTGAAGTAATTTGAAAAAGCATGACCTAGGGATCATTTCTGTGAAGTTTGATTGAAATCTGATTGTTAGTTTAGGAGGAGAAGATTTTTTCTGTAATTGTGAACTGACGGACGGAAGGACAGACGGACGACGGACATTGACCGATCACAATAGCTCACCTCGAGCACTTCGTGCTCAGGTGAGCTAAAAATGATGAAGGTTTTTTATGTTGTTGTTATGTTTGATGCCTCAGGTTTTATAAAAATTTGGATTTTTTTTTTGTTATATTTACCAACCGTCGTTTTTTGAACAATAAACCATGATAAAAAGATTATTTCTTAACCCTTTACCACACAATGCCGCCTTTTGACGACCCTGGGAAAAAAGCCTTTTGAAAACATTGTGGGAAAAGGAGAAAATGCTGGTAACCAGCATTTTCTCCATTTTCCACAATGTTTTCTAACCTATCAGGTGAAAATTGCACCATTTGAGCCACACTGATATTGTTGTCTGCAAATGCTTTCAATTTGGACAATGCTAAAATTTTGTCGACTGGTAAAGGGTTAATTTTGGTGCATTTCTTACACTTACTTGACTTTCCGTTTCCGGGACAGGTTCATTTTCATTCCTTTTATATCATGTTCAACATCTTCTGTGAAATCTGGATCATCCTCGCAGTTCTGAATGACTTCATCTGTCACGTCTTTACCACGGGGTACACGCAAGGAGCCATGTTGTGACCTCTTTCTTCCACTATGCTGTTTCCATGATCCGCCATGGGCTATCTCACTGGCCATCTTCTCTAGAATCATAGGAAAAACGAAGTTGTCTATGTAATTGTACCATCTTCTAGCCTTACAGAACCAACATTCATGAACCATTCCTAGCTTCATTCTTGGTCTTATTCAAAATTTTAGAAAGTATCACAACCTCTGATTGGCTAAACCAAATGTTTTAGCCAATCAAAAGTTGTGTTACTTTCAAAGTTAGAAAATTCTTGCAAATAAGGCTAAAGAATGCTCTTAAGAGTGGTTGATGAATACTGACCCCATTTGAACTTTAGCTGCCTGTGTAGGGAGCTGTGCAGATCAAGATCAGAGTAATCATTTGATTTGCAGATCAGGGGTATGACACTAACGGTTTCCCTAAATAAGGAAATCACTCTGGTGGCAGTTACTGACAAGTACATTTCAATGTGAAGGAAACCCTTAAAAGTAGTCAAAAAACTTTCTTAATTCTTTACCAAACAAAAAAATTTTAGACTAGTCCAAATTCAAAGCAATCGCAGACGACAAAATAATTGTGACTCAAAAATTGAAATTTGTTTTGGAAGGGGAAAAAACATTATGGGAAAAGAAGAAAATGTTGGTTATAAGCATTTTCTCCTTTTCCCACAATGTTTTCAAAAGGCTTTTTCTGTGGGGTTGTTAAAACCCGGGATTATGTGGTCAAGGGTTAACTCTTTACCAAACAAAAAAATTTTAGAAACTGAAAGCATTTGCAGACGACAAAATAAAACACGCAATTTTAGGCCTTCATGTAAATACATGTGGTAAGACTAAGGACCCCTCTTTCAATAAACTTGAAAAAAAAAAAAGTCACAGTGAGTCTCGTTCAAATAAAATCCATGTCTTTTTATTATTTTCAAATATCAAATATCAATCCAAAGCCTGCTCAGAAAAACAAAAAAACAGGCATTTTTTTTTTAAACAACAAAATTATGGACTAGTTCAATTCAAAGCATTTGCAGATGAAAATTCAAACACGCCTCAATGATGATTTCTGTCTTTGGTAGGGTAGAAAACATTCAGGGAAAAGAAGAAAATGCTGGTTACCAGCATTTTCTCCTTTTCCCACAATGTTTTCAAAAACAGTCTTAATCAGGGTCGTTAAAACTCAGATTGTTTGGTAAAGAGTTAAGCTGCATAATAAGTTTACTTGTATAATAAGTGTAATTTCTCTAAAGCCTATCTTTGTGAATCATTTCAAAAATGTGGACTTATTTGCACAAACAAGAACATGGTTACTTTACTGTTTGAATTTTTTTTTTCTTTTTTTTAATTCAATAGATTTCAGTTCAAGCAACTGATAATAAAAACAAACTGTAAGTTTAAAGAAAATCCAACCTTAAATTCAGACTTCATTGTATAAACAAGTTACAAAACGGAAGACTACCAGCTCGTCCGACTCTTGGCCAGTAGAGATAACAAGAGCACCACATAGGTGTGCAAACACTCAGCTGCAGTTGCTTATATATATATAGAAACAGACTGATTTTCAGTAAAAATTCCAAGCTGAAAAAGGGGCATAACTGTGTCAAAAATATTTTGATGGTTAACTGTCCTTGTTGTAAGGTTTCCCCTTTTTGAAAGTTAACAACTAGTCCAAGTTTTAAGTAATGAAGTATATATCTTCAGTAACAACAGATATATTACAAAATATAAATAGAGAATATGTACATAGTGTTGTTGTAGATCAAAAATATCTAACAAGATTGAGAGAACTGATAATTGTCAAGCCTTGGTGAGACAATTATCAATTCTCACAACCGAGTTAGATATTTTTGATCTACGACAACACTATGTACATATTCTATTTATCTTTTAACATCTGATTTGTAATCATTGTGAAAAAGATGTGAAAAATGTTGCTGACAAATATACGTTGAAAATTCATTTATATCGGAACTCCCATTTTAAAACTGCATTACCCACATACACATATATAGTACTTTATTGTAGAAATTAAATGTCCAAAAATTGCGATTGAGATCGCTTTGGATTATTCTAGTTGAGAAAATGCGGTAAACAAGCATTCAAATGACATTACAGGCAGGAATTACATAGGCAAATCATCGGAAAATTGCGCGTGTGCAATGACATTGTTCTTTTTTAGTGGGCTTTCTGTAGTAATTGTAACTATTTTTGGAATGCATTTCATTCATAAATGGTGATAAGAGGCGGAGTCACTGGAAATTACTGTTCTATAAATATCCATGGTATATCAAAAATCTATAAATATCCGTGGTATATTAAAAATATATCACATGGGTGTTATTGCATGGATATCAGGTTAGATAAAAGATAAAAGATTTTGCACAATGACGACAAGCCTATGACAACACCTCGATGTTTTCTTCAAAAACAGACAAGCTAGAAATGATTGTAATTTTTGGGATAAAGGTTTTACCAAGCTGTTTGCTAGGAAGACTTTCTAATAAAATCGCTGTATCTCTAAGGTTTTCTTCTTTGGCCCATTGTGATCGTGGTTTAGACCCCAAGTCAGAAGTTTCCGTCATTTCCGAGTCTCGTCTATCCAAAGGTATGTGATGTTCGCGATAGCGATACCTGGGTCCACTTGGGCCTTGCACATCAACATCACCCTGATGGCCATCTTCATATCCAGGGTTAACTGATATTATGACATATGATTATATCTATGAATCATACTCTGTGAAAAGGGGACCAGTGTATGTGCAAGAAGTACTGACCCAGGTCAGTCTATGCAGTGTTTGCATGCTGACATGGGTCGAAACTGTTCGCAATTTGTCAATTTCTTGCATGTCAAAGGACCAGTCTACCACATGACTCTGTTGTTAAACAAAACATATTTTATGGATCCATAATTATGAGATGACCTGCCTAGTATAATGCATCACAGAGATGCATTAACCCCCTTTTCTGAGAGCACACTCATATGTTGTGAAATGCGACAAAATCAAGCATTGTACAGTACATAACATTCTACAAGATGACAAAATATTAGACGGGCCCAAACTGAAGGCATTTGCAAATGACAAATTAAATGTGTCAGTTCATAAGATTTGTCATTGAAAAGGTGGAAAACACTGTTGAAAAAGGATAAAATGATGGTTACCAGCATTTTCTTCTTTTTGTACAGTGTTTTCCAATGCATTTTCACCTCAGGTTTGTTAAAACATAAAATTGTTTGGCAATGGGTTAACCATTTACTGCACATTGCCGACTTTTAATGATTCTGAGAAAGAAGGCTTTTGAAAACATTGTGGGGAAAGGAGAAAATGCTGGTAACAAGCATTTTCCCCTTTCCCCACAGTGTTTTCTATCCTGTGAAAGAAATATTTTATATTTTGAGTAACATTTAACCCTTTCCCAAACGACAAATTTTGGACTGGACCAAATTGAAAGAGTTGGCAGACGGCAATTTTAAATTTGATGAAAATGGCAGAAAGTTATCAAAAAGAGTAGAAAACACTTTGGGGAAAGGAGAAATTGCTCGTTACGAGCAATTTCTCCTTTTCCCACAGTGTTTTCAAAAGACTTGTACTGCAGACATGTGAAAACCAGGGCTTGTTTGGGAAAGGGTTAATTTGTTGTCTGTAAATGCTCTCAGTCTGGGCAAGGCTGAAATTTTGTGATCTGATGAAGAGCTAAAAGGTTACACAAGAAGATTCTGAGTGTCGCTTTACCTTTTTGAAACAACCTCATATTGTCACATGTCACCTGATTTTTTTTGTTTGTATTGGAGTTTAACCCCGTTTTAACAGCTCAGATCATGTCATGCCTTTCAGTGCACCTATACATGTGTTTCCTGGCTTTCTCACACCAGTACTGACATAACTTTCTTTACAAGTCACTGACTACTGGTACTTTTTCCACATGGTTTGTTTTATTGTTTGTATTGGAATTTAACGCCATTTTAACAGCTCAGGCATCCCTGTGTTTCCTGGCTTTCTCACACCAGTACTGACACAGCTTTTTTTCAAAAGCCACTTACTACTTTTCTCACGCTTCCCACATGAATCTGAGGTGAGAGACTTAAAAATCCGGAGAGAAAGTCGCCTCAACTTGGTATCAAACTCACAACCACCAGGTCACGAGTCAGATACGCTAACCACTGACTTACCCAGGCGGGCCTGTATAACCCTGAGGAAGCAAGCTTTTGAAAACATAACACAAAAGGGGAATGTTGGTAAATAGCCCTTCCTCCCTTTCCTACAATGCTCTTACCATTTGCAAAGACAAGCTCAATCATTTAACCCTTTCTCAAACGACAAATTTTGGACTGGTCCAAATTGAAAGAGTTTGCAGACGACAACTTTAAATTTGATGAAAATGGCAGAAAGGTCTCAAAAAGGGTAGAAAACACTGTGGGAAAAGGAGAAATTGCTCGTTACGAGCAATTTCTCCTTTTCCCACAGTATTTTCAAAAGACTTGTACTGCAGACACGTGAAAACCAGGGCTTGTTTGGGAAAGGGTTAAGCAGGTCATACCATATGTCATCTGCAAGTGCTTTCACTACAGAAATTCTGATATATAAGCTATGCTCTGTGAAAATGGGGTTTACTGCATCTCTGTGGTACACTGTACCGAGCAAGCAATTACATGAGTATGATTCCATAATAGCCACTTTTTTTAATAACTGACTTAATAATGACGTAGACTGGTTCTTGGACATACAGAAAATTGACCAGTAGGGAAAAGTTTTGGCCCAGGTCAGCCTGCACGGATTGTGCAGGCTAACCTGGGTCGATACTTTTCACAGATGCATTAAGCTCCCTTTTCACAGAGCATGGCTCATATGCTTTTGTCTGTTAACCCATTACCGTACCACAAAAATTTAGACTGGTTTGTATTGAAAGCACCGGCAGATGAGGAATTAACTATGCCTCAAGCCATGGGATTTGCATCTGAAATGCTAGAAAACATTGTTGGAAAAGGAGAAAATGCTTGTAACCAGCATTTTCTCCTCTTTACCTGATGTTTTCAAAAGCCCTCTTCCTCAGGGTTGTTAATGTTAGTATTGTGTGGAAAAGTGTTGAAGACATTTATCTGACATAATGCTGGAAGTCATACCAGTATTTGAAATTGTTTTTGTGATGCGTAATATTTTTTTTTGTTGGTTACAAGCAATTTCTTCTTTTTCTGCTATGTTTTAACTCTCAACCACACAATCCCAAGTTTTAAAGACCCCTAGAAAGAAACGTTTTGAAAACATTTTGGGAAAAGGAGAAAATGCTGGTACCAAGAATATTTTCTACCCTTCACATTGCAAATCACATCATTTGAATGACATTAAATTTGTTGTTTGCAAATGCTTTCAATTGGGACACGTCTACAATTTTGTTGTTTGGTAAAGAGTTAAAATTGCCTCTTTCTCAGGGTACTTAAAAGTTCGGATTGGGTGGTAAAGGGTTAAGCCATAGTTAATTTGTTTTCTGAATGAAGACAGCTGTCCTTTAACCCTCAAAAAACAAGTGTCTCGACAACCTTGAGAAAAAGGACTTTAGAAAACATTGTAGTAAGAGGAGAAAATGCTGGTAATCAGCATTAATTTTCTCCTTTTTCTAATGTTTACTACATCTTAACTCTTTACCAAATGACAATATGTTAACTTGTCCAGTTTCAAAGCATTTACAGACAACAATTTAAATTTGGCTCCAATGATGGATTATGTCTTTGATAGGGTAGAAAACATTGTGGGAAAAGGAGAAAATGCTGGTTACCAGCATTTTCTCCTTTTTCAACAATGTTTTCAAAAGGCATCTTCTTCAGGGTCGTTAAAACCCAGGATTGTGTGGTAAAGGGTTCAAAGACATTTTCCATTATTTGAGCCACATTTAATTTGTTTTCTGGAGATGCTTTCAATAAGGGCATGTTCAAAACATTTGCATCTAGTAAAAATTGAAATTTTGGCCCCTGAAATAATTTCTGCTAAAATAAGCTTGTTCAGTTCTGAAATCCTAAGACCTGTTGCGAAATTGTTCTTATAATGAGTCTTAATAGGTCCTTTTGCATCTCCATAAATACAGCTAGTACCATTACTTCTTTCCTTTATAGTCCAAACAACCTGTATTACACACTTATTTTTCTTTAACCCTTCAACACACAAACCTGAGTTTTAATGTCCCTGAAGAAGAAGCCTTTTGAAAACATTGAGGGGAAAGGAGAAAATGCTGGTAACCAGCATTTTCTCCTTTACCCACAATGTTTTCTATCCTATCAAAGACAAATTCCATCATGTGCCACATTTAACTTGTCATCTTCAAATGCTTTAAATTCAGAAAGGTCTAAATTTTTGCTGCGTGGTAAAGAGTTTGTTTGTATAGGACTGGAATTTAGGGCTGGTTTTAGCAGCTTAGTTCATATCACCGCAGTCTATGCACCTATGCATTGCGTTTCTTGGCTTTCTCACACCAGTATTGACACAACTTTCTTTCCAAGCTACTGACTACTTTTCACACATGCATCAGAGGTGAGCGACAAAAAATCGCCAAAAAGAAAGTTTGCCTTGACCCAGTATCGAACCTGGAACCATCAGGTTACATCAGGTTAGAAACGCTAACCACTGAGATACCCATTGGGCTTAGTAAAGACTACATGCAGATAAAGTGGAATCAACATACTGTTTGATAGGGGTATTCCTTGTTGACCAGTGTATGGACTGTTTCTTCTCCAGTCATCCATCCTTCATAACTTGATACCTGTAGAAAAAAATGAGTCATGCTCTGTGAAATAGTGGTTAAATACATTTGCAAAAAAAAAAATATTTGAGCGAGGTCAGCCTGCGCAGTATCCCATGGACCCATACATTCGTTACTCTAACATCGTATTTTTGCACATGCCCATTAGGGCTTGGTAAATGATTTTAAAAGACCAGAGCTCCAGACAGAGGAAGTGATTTTGATTTCAAAATTGAAAATACTAATCACTCTCCACTAAACCCTATGTTATGGGTACTCATTAGAATCGTCTCATCGAGACGATTCTAATGAGTACCCACAACATAGGGTTTGGAACAGAAATAATGGATTTAGAATACCATCACTCCCTTTTATCTGGTGGTCTGAAAAGACTTATATTTATAGGTCATAAACACTTAAAAACCTGGTAAAAACAACATAAAAACAGCATAAATTTTGTTGTTACATGTGTATGTTTTGATCTCAATCACTAAAGTACAGGACCCATACATTCATTCCCTGTGAGTGGTCAATCTACAACATTAAATCGTCATTTCCCCCGTGTTACTTTCATTATATAGTTAGGTTCATCAAATGTCTTCCACTTAATCCAAGTGGGAAAGTGACTGCAATCTTAGTACACTATAATTTATACTGTTTTTCCAAAGTATGTAAGAAAAATAAGCAAGCTCGATCAGATCAAAGAGACTTGAAATAAAGATAGGGTTGGTTCTTTCTTTTGTCATAAAGTACATGTAATCGGTTTCAATTTTCATTTTCAGGTGAAATACAGTTTGTAAAGAATATTGTTAGAGTACTAGAAGAAAGATTTTGCTAATAAAATTTGGAATATGATGATGTGTTGTTATGTTAAACCTTTACCAGACAACAAAATTTTAGCCTTGTCCAAATTGAAAGAATTTGCAGACGACAATTTCAGTGTGGCTAAAATGGTGCATCTTTTCTTTGATGGGGTAGAAAACATTGTGAGAAAAGGAGAAAATGCTGATTACCACCATTTTCTCCTATTCCTACAATGTTTTCAAAAGGCTTCTTTCCCAGGGGCGTTAAAAGGCGGCATTATGCAGTAAAGGATTAACTTAACATCCTATCTCTCAAAGTTGTTACAGGCACACTGAATGCTCTGGCTGCTTTTTTCAGTTATTCATTTGCTCTTTATATTACCCAGGGCTTTCAAGAGCAATTCGGAATTGTAATTCTTGTATGTCCTCAAACATTTATATGGTTTTGCCAGTGAGGAAAAAAGAAGTAATGCAATAAAACTTGAACCTGATCCGTTTCTTTACATTTTAATAGTGATTGAAACAGATATCAATTCACGTAACAGGGTTTCCATTCACGCATATGAGTGCGTGATTCACGCACTGAATTGAATAATCATGCACAAAAATATGAAGTGAAATGTGCATGCACACACAGGTTTCAGGGCTCCCACTGTCGATCACCAGTGGCGCCAGTTGGGGTAAGTTATCAAGTGTGAAAGTCACTGTTTACCACCACTAATCAAACTTGGTATCAATCCGCTTTTCTTGTGTAAAATTAAAGGTTTTGAAGTTACATGCTATTCTTATTGACAAATCTATGTCAAATCATGCGGAAATACTACTCCAAAACTTAACCCTTTCCCAAACAAGCCCTGGTTTTCACGTGTCTGCAGTACAAGTCTTTTGAAAACACTGTGGGAAAAGGAGAAGTTGCTTGTAACGAGCAATTTCTCCTTTTCCCACAGTGTTTTCTACCCTTTTTGAGACCTTTCTGCCATTTTCATCAAATTTAAAATTGTCGTCTGCAAACTCTTTCAATTTGGACGAGTCCAAAATTTGTCATTTGGGAATGGATTAACAGGCATGAAAAAAAGATCGCTGCAAGAAAACCCATGACACAACAAAAATTGGTTTGACATCGTCCGATCATAAGCATTTCAAACTGTCTATTCAGCTTTATCAATGATTTTGAACAGTAAATTTACAAAAATATCTCTATAAAACAATAAGTGAAAGCTAATTAGTGTCTGAAATTGACAGTGAAATGGAAAATTCTACTGGCCGTCAGGCTGTAAGTTGTCCCTCTGAAACTGGTCCTGTGAGTAAGGAAGTTATAACAAGCATCTTCTTTTTTTAAATTACCCATATTGTTTTCAAGAGCAGCTGACGGCAGAGTTAGACCCATCAAAACAAATTTTCAATACAACAGACCCTTACTGTCCTTCATAGATGCTCTATAATTGTCAATATTAAGTACACTCCTAGAATTTCTCTTGCACTCCCAAACTTGTATTCCAGGGAGCGCATGCACTCCCAAAAAGAGATGTGAGTGGGAACACTAACATAATATGAAACGTCAATCAGACAGATTAAAACTAGTGAACTTAACTGTATTTTTTTTCAGTAACTTTACAAAGACAACGAAAGCACCTCAAATGGCTGTTCTCATCTTTGCAAATAAGCCATTTAAACATAAAATTGTGTATTTTTACATTAAAAAAGGTAATTTGGACATGAGGTTAAACTTTAAAACTTGTATTTTACATATTTTTCAGCACTTTTCTTCAAAATAAATACATATCTCATCAACTCAAGAAAACTTGACCCATGCTCAGTTGGAATGCAAGTTGCGCACATCAGAAAATTCTAATATATCATGTAACAAATGTATGGGACATAATAAATGTATGAGTCTTATTTAATTGCTAGAAACATCTAATCAAACTACTCTTTTAAGTCAAATTTATCGAATTTGTTGGTTACTGAACCATCTCTTCCACAATCCCACCAGCCTAAATAAATAAGTAAATTCTTTATTGCATTTAGATTAAATTTGTAAGCGACCGATTATTTTCTTCAGAGAACGAATACCCAGACTACGAGTATAATCGAGGATGTCTGAGTCATGAATTCGTGACATTTAAGGCAAAGGACTGGATAAAGAAGTTTTACTAGCACATCAATTATTATATCCAACAGAATGACTCAAAATTTTTAACAGACTATAATAGTGAATGTGTCTGCCATTCAGCAATATCTTCAGCCCGAAACGTACATGAGTTGTAACCCATGACTCGATGCGAGAAAAATAGATCTTACCATTGAGCGAAAATTTACAAACCTGTTTACTATTTTGTCTTCCTGGTATACTGGTACTGATTTTCAAATATTTTCCTCGCCTTTTGGTAACGAAGGAAGGAACCAAATTTGAAAGCGTCTTGTAATCAAGATTGTAACGGGAGGTAATTACTGCAGCAACACATGGTTCTCGAGATAAATAGAATAGAACGGAAGAAAGCGAGGTACCAGCACACTCCGTAAACAAAAAGGCAAGAATCAACAAGAATTTTGCCCGAATTATCTTAAATTTTCTGTAGGAATGTTTTCCGTAACTCTTTTCTTACCATAGACTCGACAAGAGCTTTCCTGTGGACTATGAAAATCAACATCAGACTGTGTAGAACGTGCATTTACTTTCTTTTATTCTTGATTATTCTGACCAAAATGCACTTTATTTTGCAGCGGACTCTAATGTAATGTATTTTTAGCTATTGAAAGGGCATTGTTTCTTTAATTGGTTGAGAAACACATAACCCTTACCACACAATGTCGACTTTTAACGACCCCGACAAAAAAAGCTGTAGGAAACCGTGTGGGAAAATGCTGATTACCAGCATTTTCTCCTTTTCCCACATTGTTTTCTAGCCTAACAAGGACAAATTTCGTCAGTTTGGCCACCTTCAATTGGTCGTCTGCAAATGCTTTCAATTTGCATCAGCATGAAATTTTTTCGTCTGGTAAAGCGCAGATACATGTTAATTTATCAGTGTTTTTTTAAACGGTATCAAGACAGTTCCCAGCCCTGACAGTTCACAGACACAAGTTTTCAAGCCAGTTCCCCGACAGATTTGAAGACAGTTCCCTAACACTTTTAAAGACAGTTTCCTGACACTTTTGATCCATGTCAAATAACCAGCATTTTCTCCTTTTCCTTACAACGTTAACAAAAGCTACTTTCCTTTGGATTGTTAAAACTCAGGACTGTGTGGTAAAAAGTTGAACAACTTTCTAGAATTTCACTTTTTTTTTTACAAAATGTCAGTTACAATTTAGGACTCTATGGACTTGCGATATGAACCAGCTCCCCCCAACAGGAAATATATATGGTTCAGTGTAGCTAAATTTAATCTCACAATGAAGGTTTCATTTGTGTTAGCATAGTGCAACAGTTTGTTCAAATTGGTGATGTCATTTAAAATATAGTATGCAAAAAGAAATGTGTTTAATCTTTTGTGTCCTGGCTGATTAACCCTTTACCACACAATCCCCACTTGAAAGAAAAGGTTTTTGAAAACATTGTGGGAAAAGGAGAAAATGCTGGTAACCAGCATTTTCTCCTTTTCCTACAATGTTTTATACCCTACCAAAAAGACAAACCATCGTTTTAGCAACATTTAATTGTGGTCTGCAGATGCTTTTTTACCCTGTCTCCTTTTCTACCCTATCTCCTTTTCTTACAATGTTTCCTACCCTATCAAAAAGAGAAATCATCATTTTAGCAACATTTAATTGTCGTCTGCAAATGCTTTCAATTTGTTTGATTCCAAAATTTTGTCGTTTGGTAAAAAGAGTTAACTTGTGATTGCAAGAGACCCTACTTCCTATGGATAATCATTATTGTCTGTGAAGATAAAAAACCCAGCCACATCAATTAGCTCAAACTGTAAGGTTTTGCCAATTCCTTTTCTTACTTTCAAGGTGTTCCTGAATATTTTGAATTGTAGAATACAATCTATGGTTGGAAAAGGGAGAAGGGCTTGATTTTAACCTGTTACACACAATCCTGAGTTTTAACAAACCTGATATTAAAGAAAGTCCTTTAAAACATTGTGGAGTAAAGGACAACTGGCATTTACTCCTTTTTTCCACAATATTTTTAACCCTTATACACCAATAAAGCATACTGGTATTTCCAGCTACATTTTAATTGTTGTCTGCAAATGCTTTCAGTTTTGGAAAACTTAAAATTTTTGTTTTATGGTAAAGAGTTCAGAAAAATCAATATACATGTATCATAAAAAGCTGAATTTGATATCTTGCAGATAGAAGAAGATGCCACTGTTTCCATTCGGAGATAAGTTTTCCCCAAAGAAGACACCACCAAGAAGAGCACAGTCTTTGTCCAACCTTCATTTGGATGCCGAAAAATCCAGAGAAGAATTTGGTGTTGATGTGGGGCCTGTGAAATTGAAGCTTGGTGGACAAGAAGTTTCATTTGAAAATGGCTTATGGGTCCAAGGTGGGATATCACTAAACTTGCATATTGTTCTGATTATTCCTTTACCAAACAATACAAAATTTCAATCACCCTGAAGAAGAATGCTTTTGAAAACGTTGTGGGAAAAGGAGAAAATGCTGATGAACAGCATTTTCTCCTTTTCTCACAATGTTTTTCTGTTTTTACATATACAAATTCTATTACTGGTATTTAACTCTTTACCACACAACAATATTTTAGGCTGGTCCAAATTGAAAGCGTGTGCAGACAACAAACTAAATGTGCTTCAAATTACTTGATTATTTTCTGAAAGATCAAAAAACATTGTGGAAAAAGGAGAAAATGTTGGTTACCAGCATTTTCTCCTTTTCCTACAATGTTTTCAAAAGTCTTATCTCCCTCGGGATTGTGTAGTAATGGGTTCAGCCACATTTGAAATATTGTCTGCAAAGGCTTTCAATATAGATGAGTTTTCATCTACAAATGCTTTCAATTTCGACTAGTCTAAAATTTTGTTGTTTGGTAAAAAATTAAAAGTCATGAGTATATGTTTGAATAATTATTGTGTGGTATAGATTTAGATAATTCTCATCAGTTTTATTCTTTCAGTCACTAGGGAATTTTTGAATATTTTTCTCATCCACAACTTATGAAAGCGCAGCAAACATCATGGCGTGCAACACACAAAAAGGGGCCTTTGGACATATGCATAAAAGTGTGTTGTCCCAGATTAGCCTGTGCAGCCTGTGACTAATCCGAGACGACACTTTCCATTTTTGTGTGATTTTCTGTTTCATGAAAGTCCACTGTATGAAAAAATCTCATGTAGTTGTAAAGTACTGTCCCGGATTAGCCTGCATAGACTGTGCAGGCTAATCTGGGATGACACTTTACACAAATGTCCGAAGGTCTCATTTCGCATGTTGCGGGCCCTATAGTGATTTGCATACAGCTGAGAGAGCATTTTATTTGAAACCTAAGATGAAATACATGTATCTATCATTTTTAAATCAGATTGAGATATGTTGGGCAGAGCCTCAGAGGGTAGTAAGTAGCATACAGGACTTGAGACCAAGAGGTTGCTGGTTGGAGTCTCCATGTTGGCGAAATTCTCTGAGGTTTTATGATACTCAGTGTGACAGGATTCATTCCTTTGTCAGTGCTGACCATTGTTTCAAAGGTGATTATTTAGGAAAGCAGCCTGTGGCTTGGATAGAATAATGTGTAACATACTGGTAAAAGAAACTCAAGGAAAGCATGGATAGATGCACTGATGTAATTGAAATAATATTGAAAATAGTGTTAAATACCATCCAAACAAACAAACCAAATATGATGGGAAATAATACCTCCTCTTTACATGTTTTATGGTATCCATCCCTTTGTTACATTGTCACTAGGCATGAAGTAACATTATAAAAATGATTCTTTTTCTTTACTGATAGATACAGGACCAAATGCAGCCAGTCATAAAGAAGTTATGAAACTGAGAAAGGAGAATCAAAACTTGACAGAGGAAAACAATCTGCTGAAACTGAAAATAGATATCTTACTAGATATGGTAAGAAAGAACTGTATACTACAGATAAACCTATTGGTTTGTTTTTGCCAAAATTTTGTGGAACAGTCCCTTCCAGTGGGAGTACATGTATTTAACTTAATGCTACATGATCATGTATTTTCACCACTTGTAGGAAGTTGTGTTTGGAAAAAATTGTGGGACAAGGAGAAAATGCTGGTAACCAGCATTTTCTTCTTTTCCCACAATGTTTTTCAATTTTTTTACAGACAAATCCTATGATTAAGCCACATTTAACATGTCTGAGCAAAGGTTTTCAGGAAGGATATGTTTGAAATGCAGTTGTTTTGTAAAGGGTTAAGTATTTGAGAAATTGTGGTAACAGGAATTTTCCCCTCTTTCTCAGAATGTTTTCAACCCTTTCTGAGACAACTTCCACCACATGAGCCATGTGTAACTTACAAAATCTTTCAATTTGGATAATTGTGAAATGTTATCATCTTGAAAAAGTTATGTGAATGAAGAAAAAAATGCAAGGCTTTTCATGGCTATTGCCAAGAAAACACTTACCCTGCAAAAGCGTGGGAAAGTTTTGATCCCAGATCAGATTGCGTATTAGTATTCTGTGCTGTGTAATAGTGATATACTTGGTCAAGAACTCACTGGATGTTGCTTCAATGCTCCTACAGTAAAGTCAGAAAGCTTGTGCAATCAGATAGTTATCTTTTCCCCTGTAAGATACAATATCTAACCCTTTACCACACAATTCTGACTTTTAACGACCCTGAGAAATCAAAGCGCTGAAAGTACTGCCAGACTAGCGAATTTGATTGATTGATTGTTTGTATGGTGTTTAACCCTGTTTTCAACATTATTTCAGTTATGTAGCAGTGGACAGTGCGCATATCCATGCTTTCCTGGCTGGAGTTATCTTTACCAGTACTCCACACAATATTCTTTTCAAGCCACTGGCTGCTTTCCCACATTTAAATTATAACCATCGTCGAAACGTGAGAGAGAAATGAATCCTGTCACAATGACTGTCATCAATCCTCGGAAAGAAACTTGCCGAGGCGGGGATCAAACCAGCGACCTCCTGTTCCCAAGTCCTGTACACTACCAACTGAGCTGCTGGGTCTATGCCTGCTATTGGTTAACTGTAATCCAGTTTAAGTTTAACCCTTAACCTGCTAAAAATATTAAACGAAACTTTCAAGCCGATGGTAAACACCTGAATACTGCTATTTCAAAGTTAAATTTTGCAGAAAATAATATATCCTCTTATGGGAAAGTGTAGATCCAAGATCAGACTGCATGCTCTGCGCAGTCTGGTCTTAATCCACACTGTACACAAAACGTCATAGAGTTGCGGTAGTGCTGGTAAAAGAAACTCCAGGAAAGCATGGATAGGTGTTCTGGCCGCCGCATTATCACTGAAATAATGTTGAAAACGGCGTTAAACACCATGCAATCAATTGGTCAATATCCAATAGCACAAGATGTAGTTAACTATTTAACGCTCTATACTAAACGAAAAATTTTATGCCAGTCTAAATTCAAAGCTGTTGCAGACCATCAATTAAAAGTGGTTGAACTGATGAAGCCTGATTCCAAAAGGGTAGAAAACAATGTGGGAAAAGGAGAAAATGCTGGTTACCAGCATTTTCTCCTTTTCCTGCAATGTTTTCAAAGGGATTTTTCTCCAGTATTGTTAAAACTTGGCATTGTTTGGTAAAGGGTTAATATTCAAGACCAGAATATCAGTTTAACATAACAGTTTAACTGTACACAACGATCTAAAAAATGAATGACTGAAAGAATGACAAGGGTTCCCTGTCCAGTGAGGGTTAATGTAACTGGGATTTGCTACAAGTTACCTAGGTGTATCTATTAATAGATTCATTCATAATGTTACAGTGGTGCAGAAAAAAGTGATTCTCTGCTTTGCATAGGTCACTTAATTTACATATAAGCAAAGATCTGGTACCTTGTAAATGACATCTTGTTCAGTTTATTACTTTGTAAGACGACATGTTCAAATTGGAGTGGCAGAGATTTAGTGGTTTTTGTCAAAATTGTCATATATTACAGAATTAAGATTTATAACAGAGAGCAGTATTTTTCTGCCAGGCAGTATTTGGCAACTGTGAGGTTTTTTGTCTACTTTGATTCTAGGTCAGTCTTGATGCCTATAGACTAGCTTTGCTAGTCTAAAAAGCCTTTTGAAAACATTGTGGGAAAAGGAGAAAATGCTGGTAACCAGCATTTTTTCCTTTTTCCACAATGTTTTCTACCCTTCCCTAAACAAGTTTCAATTTTACAGCCACATTTATTTTGTCGTCTGCAAATGCTTTCAATTTGGACTTGTCTAAAATTTTGTCGTTTGGTAAAGTGTTAATGATTCAGTTTGGTGTCATAAGGAGAAACATCACGAAGAAAAGGGAATATCTTTTTGAGAAATGCTTAGAAAGCAGTGATTGCAGGCAGCAAGCATTTGCTCCTGTTTCTACAATTTTTACAAAGTTGTCAACAGTTGGGGATGTTAAAAATGTACATATATCTGTACTAACCCTTTCCTACACAGCAAGATTTTGCGCTTGTCCAAATTGAAAGCATTTGCAGATGACAATTTCAGTGTGTAAAAAATTGTGATTAATTATGGTTACCAGCATTTTCTCCTTTTCCAACAATGTTTTCAAAAACCTCCTTCCTCACTTGAAAAATCACAAGTAAAAATCACTTGATTGTTTGGTAAATGGTTAACAAACATAAATCAAACATTCCTAAATGACTGTCTCTAATTAAATTCTTTCACACCTCATAACTACTCACACTTCGTAACTACTCGCACTTCGTAACTACTCACACTATGTAAATACTATGACTTTCGGGCTTTAGATTTATTTCTAACGGAGATAAAGTGATTTCGTTTTGTGTTTTCAGCTTGCAGAGACCTCAGCAATCTCCCACTATCATGAGAATGAACTAAAACAGTTAAAGGCTGGAGGAAAGAAAAGATCTTAATGTGACCCACTATACTTAACCCTTTACCACACGCCAAAATTTTGGACTTGACCAAATTGAAAGCATTTGAAGACAACAAAATAGATGTATCTCAAATGATGATTTTTGTCTTTGATAGGGTAGAAAGCATTGTGGAAAAAAGAGAAAATGCTGGTCACCAGCATTTTCTCCTTGTATCACTATGTTTTAAAAAGCCTTCTTCTGCACTGTTGTTGATTATCAGGATTGTGTAGTAAAGTGTTATTCCATTGCCAAATAAACTCATGTTTTAACGGTCCTATGAAATATGAAAATGCTTTCGTGAAAATATTGTCCAAGAAAGTAAGAATGCTGTTAACAGCCTTTTCTCCTTTTTCCCAAAAAAAGTTTTCTACCCTTTTAGAAAAAACTCTCATCATTTGAGTCACATTTAATTTGTCGTCTGCTAAAGCTTTCCCTCGTGACAAGTCTGAAATTTTGTTTGTTTTGTAGAGGGTTTTTACTGACTCCTTATCAGCTGCTAACAACCTTTTTCACCCTGCCAGAGACCTATAGGAAACATTGCTGCAAGAGGAAAAATTGCTCTTAAAATGCAATTTATCTTTTTGCCCCTGTGTTTTCAGAAACTTTTATTTATTCATACTTTAGATTTTGGTCATTTATGTTTTTAACATGTTGGTCATTTATGTTTTTAACATGCATATTTTTAAAGTTATGTATGATTTGTGCTAAGTCGGTATTTAACTTTTGACCCTTTACCAGATGACAAAATTTTTGATTTGTCCAAACTGAAAGCATTTGCAGACGACATTTTCAGTGTGGCTCAGATGGTGCAATTTTTCTTTGAAAGGATAGAAAACATAGAGGGAAAAGGAGGCAATGCTGGTAACCAGCATTTTATCCTATTCTCATAATGTTTTCAAAAGGCTTCTTTCCCAGGGTCGCTTAAAGACGGCATTGTGCGGTAAAGGGTTAACCAAACACACCCAAGTTTTAATAACGCTGCATAATTTCTTCTTCTTAAAACATTGTTGGAAAAGGAGAAAATATTTGTAGCCAGCATTATCTCTTTTTCCCACAAAGTTTTCTACCCTTTCAAAGTCAGATACATTATTTGGAGCATTTTTATCTTCTGCAAATTCTTTTAACCCTTTACCAAACACACCAGAGTTTTAACAAGGCTTTTAAAAACTGTGTGGGAAAAGGAGAAAATGCTGGTAACCAGCATTTCCTCCTTTTCCAACAATATTTTCTACTATTCTAAAAGCAAATCTCAATGTTTGAGTCTCATTTATTTTCTTGTCTGCAAATGCTTTCAAATTGGACAAGTCTAAAATTTTGCCATTTGGTAAAGGATTAATGTGGACCAATTGTAAAACTTGTTCAATAAAGGGTTAATCCAAATGGTAAAAGGTTCTGAAAATAAATATGAAGAGAACACCCCAATAGATTCAGTTTTTGTGACCAGTAGAAATGAGATGATCTGTATTTTGTACGTTCTGTAAATTAAGTTGATCATATAGCTGTTTTTAATGTAATTTGTGTTTCCTGTCAGACTGTGATATAAATTTTGATCGTCATGATGTACTGAAAACTTCATTATTGTACATTACTTAGGTGTGTAGGGCTGAATTTATGTAGTACTGTTTTAGCTAAAGACAAATTGTATTACATACATCTATTTCACTCCAACTGTAACAGCGGTAAAACACAAGGATCTAGTATGGCAGTTTTCACTGAATATTTTAAGAACAGAAATTTTCGTGTTAAGGAAATTTTCATGATCTTTGCGTATTGATGAAAATCGCAAAGATATCCACCAGGGTTACTTTAAGCTACAATAAGGTATATTTTACCTAGACATTGGGTAATGTGGGAGCGTTTGACTGGGACTCTTGTCGACATCAGTTAGTCATTGAGTGCCTTTTTTTCATCAAAGTCAACCAGAATACCAGTCCAGTGGTGGTTAATACTGCCAATTAACTCTTTACCACACAATCCTGAGTTTTAACAGGCCTGAAGAAGAAAGCTATTGAAAACAGTGTGGGAAAAGAAGAAATTGCTGGTAACCAGCAATTTCTTCTTTTCCCACATTGTTTTCAACAATCTCAAAGACAGATACTTTGGTTGTACCCCATTTTATTTGTTGTCTGCAAATGCTTTCAGTCTGGACTGGTCTAAAATTTTGTTGTGTGGTAAAGAGTTAAAGGGGTTGTAGTTCATCATACCAGAGGTTGGCATAAAAACAATTTATCCAAGACTGCAGTGGCAGTTTTTGGCGGAAGTTAAAGCATGCGTAAAGTCAATACATGTATTTGATAATTCGCAAAATTTTAGACCAGCAGTAACATCCACTTTTACAGCAATTGTTGCACGTAATGAATTGGAACGAGTAACAGGGGTCCTGCATGGCCTAATGGTTTACATGGTGGAGGTCCTTGGTTTATATTCACCAACCAATCTTGGTGGCATTCTTAGTCTAATTCAAGATTTAGAAAGTAGCATAACTTCTGTGGTTTAGCCAATCAGAAATTGTCTTACTTTCTAATTTAGAAAATTCATGAGATGAAAATAAGAATGGTGGGTGAATAAGGTCCCTGGATTCCATACTCATACTTGTACTGCTGTTTGTTTTATGGAAATGTTCATG
Organism: Tridacna gigas; assembly: GCA_945859785.2. Taxonomy (NCBI): domain Eukaryota; kingdom Metazoa; phylum Mollusca; class Bivalvia; order Cardiida; family Cardiidae; genus Tridacna; species Tridacna gigas. The sequence continues at coordinate 10,803,796 of OX244030.2, read as the reverse complement.
GGCAAGGGACTGCAAAGTCAAGCCTTGTTGTGGTGAAACCTTGGAAACACATGAATAATTGAGTTGCTGTCAAAATGTAACTAAAAAGATAATTGGAAGCACCATTCAAACATAAAGAAAGCGATACAGGTCAAGTTTTTACATTGGTTTGGTGATATTACACATTTGGTACTTTTAACGCATGTCCTTTCAAATTTATGTTGCTTCATACCACAAACATTGATTTGTAAGTCAGTTATCATTAACTCTTTACCACACAATCCCATTTTTTACCAACCTAGAGGAACAAAACTTTTCAAAACATTGTGGGAAAAGGAGAAAATGCTGGTAACCAGCATTTTCTCCTTTTCCCACAGTGTTTTCCACCAAATCAGAGAAAAATTCCAACAATTTATCAACATTGATCATCTGCAAATACATTGTACTTTCAATTTGGGCGAGTCTGAAATTTTGTTGTTTGGTAAGGAGTTGAATGGAGATTATATGACTGAAAGCATTTATATAGAAGTAGAGAGTGTAGACAAAGATTTGATTGCACAAATGTAAAACCTTGTCTTGGTACACACTCTTCACATGATAGATCCATAGTCATATAAATTGCATGAAAAGGTGTAAACTTACATAGCTGGTCACTTGTATAAAATAGAACATTATTTATTGTGTATTAGTTATCTGTATATAGAATTTGTACATAAAAATCTATAGAAATAAAACATGACTATGAAATACACTACAAAGCCTTGTAATGTATACTTTTGTTGTTCCCACTACTGTGTCACCACAATTTTAGCTCACCTGATCTCTTATGTATCTCAACTGAAGTGCTGAGGTGAGTTTTCATGATAGTCTAATGTTGGGCATTCTTTGTTTGTCTGACTGTAAGCAAGTGCATCAAACAATTTTATCGGCAGACGCTAGTAGGCAGAGTACAAAAGTAATTTAATGTAGGATTCAATCCTAATACAACAAAAATCATGTGCAGTCTTCCGCAGATGGGCAACAGGATTTTTTGGTAAATGATAACTCTTTGCCCGTATTCACCAACCATTCTAAATTTAATTCTTAGTCTTCTTCCAGGTTTGGAGTGTAACACAACTTCTCATTGGCTAAACCATTCAGTTTAACCAATCAGAAATTGAGTTACTGTAAAATTTATACAATTCTTTAGAAAATTCAAGTTTTAACAGCCCTTGGAAATTTGAATTTTGAAAATATTATGGGAAAAGGGAAAAATGCTGGTAACCAGCATTTTCTCCTTTTTTCCACAATGTTTTTTACCCTTTCAGAAACAAAACCAATCATTTCAGACACATACATGTATCATTAATTTTGTTATCTGCAAACTCTTTTAAGTCAGACCAGTCTAAAATGCTGTGTGGTAAAGAGTTAATAAATTTTATTCCTTGAAGGTAAACCATGACATCAGAAGTACAAAAATTGAATTAATAGACTCCTTGGGACATTACCTGTTCACCTGTAATCAACAGTATTGACTAGGAATTCATTTTCAGTCATATAAATGAGAAAGAGGCAGACCAAGATGGGAACTTGTTGAGATGCTCATATAAGAGCAATTCTTAACTCTTTACATACAACTTTGTGCCAAGTTTTAACAACCTTTAGGAGAAAGGCTTTTGAAAACCTTATGGGAAAAGGAGAAAATGCTGGTAACCAGCATTTTCTCCTTTTCCCATAATGTTTTCCTCTCTTTCTGAAAGAGATTGCATCATTTTGGCCACCTTTATTTTGTCTGCAAACACTTTTAATTTGGATCAGTGTAAAATTTGTTGTATAGTCAATATTTAAAGTTGACCCTACTTTTCGACTGCTATTGACAAACTAATCAAGGATATCATCGAGATAAACATTGTTGGTGTCTATGATTGTGAAATAAAAAAAAAGGAAAGGGTTTAACCCTTTACCAAACAACAAATTTTTAGACTTATCCAAATTGAAAGCATTTGCAGACAATAAAATGTGGCTCAGATGGGATTATTTGACTTTGCATGGGCAGAAAACATTGTGGGAAAAGAAGAAAATGCTGGTTATCAGCATTTTCTCCTTTTTAATTCACCTGAGCACGAAGTGCTAAGGTGAGGTATTGTGATGGGTCATTGTCCGGCGTACATCTGTCCGTCTGTCCGTCTGTCCACAATTCTTTTAAACATCTTCTCCTCCTAAAACGCTGGGCCAATCTTGATGAAACTTGGCAGGGATGTTCCTTGGGTGAAGCTCTACCAAAGTTGTTCAAGAGATTGAATTCCACCCAAAACTCTGGTTGCCATGGCAACAGAAAGGCAAAAAATAGGAAAATCTTTGAAAATCTTCTCTGATTCTAGAAGGCGTAGAGCTTTGATATTTGGTATGTAGCATCTCCTAGTGGAGCTCTACCAAGTTGTTCATATGATGCCCCTGGGGTCAAAACTGGCCCCACCCCGGGGGTCACAAGTTCGAACATAGGAACAAAGAAGGAAAACTTTAAAATTCTTCTTCTCTGAAACTGGAAGGTGTGGAGCTTTGATATTTGGCATCTAGCATCTCCTAGTGGACCTCTACCAAGTTTGTTCATATGATGCCCCTGGGGTCAAAACTGGCCCCGCCCCGGGGGTCACAAGTTTTGAACATAGGAACATAGAAGGAAAACTTTAAAAATCTTCTTCTCTGATTCTAGAAGGCGTAGAGCTTTGATATCTGGTATGTAGCATCTCCTAGTGGACCTCTACCAAGTTTGTTCATATGATGCCCCTGGGGTCAAAACTGGCCCCGCCCCAGGGGTCACAAGTTCGAACATAGGAACAAAGAAGGAAAACTTTAAAATTCTTCTTCTCTGAAACTGGAAGGCGTGGAGCTTTGATATTTGGCATCTAACATCTCCTAGTGGACCTCTACCAAGTTTGTTCATGTGATGCCCCTGGGGTCAAAACTGGCCCCGCCCCGGGGGTCACAAGTTTTGAACATAGGAACAAAAAGGAAAACTTAAAAAATCTTCTTCTCTGATTCTAGAAGGCGTAGAGCTTTGATATTTGGTATGTAGCATCTCCTAGTGGACCTCTACCAAGTTTGTTCATATGATGCCCTGGGGTCAAAACTGGCCCCGCCCCAGGGGTCACAAGTTCGAACATAGGAACAAAGAAGGAAAACTTTAAAATTCTTCTTCTCTGAAACTGGAAGGCGTGGAGCTTTGATATTTGGCATCTAGCATCTCCTAGTGGACCTCTACCAAGTTTGTTCATATGATGCCCCTGGGGTCAAAACTGGCCCCGCCCCGGGGGTCACAAGTTTTGAACATAGGAACAAAAAGGAAAACTTTAAAAATCTTCTTCTCTGATTCTAGAAGGCGTAGAGCTTTGATATCTGGTATGTAGCATCTCCTAGTGGACCTCTACCAAGTTTGTTCATATGATGCCCCTGGGGTCAAAACTGGCCCCGCCCCGGGGGTCACAAGTTCGAACATAGGAACAAAGAAGGAAAACTTTAAAATTCTTCTTCTTTGAAACTGGAAGGCGTGGAGCTTTGATATTTGACATCTAGCATCTCCTAGTGGACCTCTACCAATTTTGTTCATATGATGCCCCTGGGGTCAAAACTGGCCCCGCCCCGGGGGTCACAAGTTTTGAACATAGGAACAAAGAAGGAAAACTTTAAAATCTTCTTCTCTGATTCTAGATGGCGTACAGCTTTGATATTTGGTATGTAGCATCTCCTAGTGGACCTCTACCAAGTTTGTTCATATGATGCCCCCTGGGGTCAAAACTGGCCCCGCCCCAGGGGTCACAAGTTCGAACATAGGAACAAAGAAGGAAAACTTTAAAATTCTTCTTCTCTGAAACTGGAAGGCGTAAAGCTTTGATATTTGGTAAGTAGCATGTCCTAGCAGACCTCTACCTACTTTGTTCATATGATGCCCCTGGGGTCAAAACTGGCCCCGCCATAGGAACAAAGAAGGAAAACTTTAAAATTCTTCTTTTCTAAACCTTGAAGGCATAGAGCTTTGTTATTTGGTATGTAGTGAACCTGTTCTAAGTTTGTTAGCCCACCTGAGCACAACATGTTCAGTCAGTTCGAAATTGGGTCACCTGGGGTCATAAACTAGGTCACTAGGTCAAATTAAAGAAATACCTTGTGGACACTCTAGAGGCCACATTCATTGCTCAAATGACCTGAAATTTGGTCAGAATGTTTGTCTTGATAAAATCCTAGATGAGTTAGGATTTGGGTCACCTGGGATCATAAACTAGGTCACTAGTTCAAATTAAAGTAATACCTTGTGGGCACTCTAGAGGCCACATTTTTGGCTCAATTGACTTGAAAATTGGTCAGAATGTCTGTCTTGATAAAATCTCACATGAGTACGAATTTGGGTCATGTGGGGTCTTAAATTAGGTCACTAGGTTAAATTAAAGAAATACCTTGTGTGCACTCTAGAGGCCACATTTATCGTTCAATTGATTTGAAAATTGGTCAAAATGTTTGTCTTGATGAAATCTAGGATGACTTTAAAATTGGGTCACCTGGGCTCATAATCTAGGTCACTAGGTCTAATTAAAGAAATACCTTTAGGGCACTCTAGAGGTCACATTTCTTGCTCAATTGACTTGAAAGTTGGTCAGAATGTTTGTCTTGATGAAATATTGGGTGAGTTTGAAATCGGGTCAGCTGGGGTCATAAACTAGGTTACTGGGTCAAATTTAAGAAACACTTTGTGGGCACTCTAGAGGCCACATTTATTGCTCAATTAACTTGAAAACTGTTCAGAATGTTTGTCTTGATAAATTTTTTGATGAGTTCTAAATTGGGTCACGTGGGGTGATAAATTAGGTCACTAGGTCAACTTACGGAAATTCCTTGTGGACGCTCTAGAGGCCACATTTTAAGCTCAATTGACCTGACAATTGGTCAGAAATTGAATTGTGCATGTTGAGTGAATTTCACCTATTGACTCAGGTGAGCGTCCAGGGCCATCATGGCCTTCTTGTTTCTCATTGTTTTCAGAAACCTCTTTTGTAAGGTCGTTATTGTGTGGTATAGAGTTAAATTGGTTTAACCCTTGGAATGCAGGGGAAAACTTTATTTGTTTTACTAAACATTGTGGGTCTAGATTAGACTACAGAGCACATGTAGTATGATCTTGGATTTACACTTTTGAGACATTCTGATCTAAATCTTTAATTTAAGATAGAACAGAACAGAACATTGTTTATTCGACAAAAATTTTACATAGTTTGTAGTCATACATGTTGTATATATACATGTATTCTAAAATATGCATAAGTCACGCAATTACTTTCAGTATTCTATTTGCAATTCCGAACTGTCTATAATCAAATATTAAATACGTAAAAAATGTGAAAACGGAGGCTTTCAGTAGTGAAAGTACAGATATATCGAGGGAAAACTTGTCACCTTTGAAAGAGCAAAGGAATTTTTACATCAACCAGTCCGATTGAGCAACCAGTCACTCAATTGGCTTAACCCTTTACCAGACGACAAAATTTTAGCCTTGTCCTAATAGATAGCATCTGCAAACAACAACTTCAGTATGGCTGCAATGGTGCAATTTTTCTCTGATAGGATAGAAAACATTGTATGAAAAGGAAAAAATGCTGGTTACCAGCATTTTCTCCTTTTCATACAATGTTTTCAGTAGGCTTCTTTCCCAGGGTCGTTAAAAGTCAGCATTGTGTGGTAAAGGGTTAAGTTTAGATACCTGTGTCAGTTTTACTGCCTGTAAAGAGCATAAATTGATCTAGTTCACACCCAAGGGTTAACTCTTTACCTAATGACATAATTTTGGACTGGACCACATTGAAAGCATTTGCAGACAATGAATTCAGTTTAGCTCAAAAACTGATCTATGTATTTAAATGGTTGAAAACATTGTTGGTAAAACAAGAAGAAAATGCTCCATGGTTACCAATTTTTTTTTATTTTCACCCTTTTCCCTCATTGTTTTTCAAAGGTCCACTTTTTCAGGGTCATTAAATAGGGTTTGTGTAGTACATGTACAGGGTTAATTACATGGGTTGGGGGTGACAAAGGGTTAATTGATGATTGTAAAAAGCAAGAGATAAAGGACTTTAATATAGATTTTGCTTTTTTTTTTTTCTATTGTTTGAAAATATCTGAGCTCATCGGCTCAAAGATCTACAGATAGCTAAACCCTTTACCACACCATCCCGCTTTTAAAAAAGTGAGGAAGATAGCTTTTGGAAACAAAGTGGGAAAAGGAAATATGCCGTTCTCCTTTTCCCACATTGTTTTTTATCCTATGAGAAACAAATTTCATGTTTTGAGTATTGTCTAATTTGACACATACAAATGCTGTGAATTTAGACAAGTCTAAAATTTTGTCATTTGGTAAAGAGTTAAACTTAATCAAAGAGATTCAACCCCTTACTTATAGATAAAATTTTAGATATATATCCAAATTGAAAGAATTATCCTTGGAAGAGATTTTCTCATACCACAATGCTTTCAAAAGACATTTTCCTCAGGGTCATTTAAATATTGGCGTGCTTGGTAACGGGAGAAATTGGCAGTCAATCAATGTTCAATATATTAACCCTTTACCACACAATCTCAACTTTTAATGACCCTGAAAGAAAAGGCTATTGAAAACATTGTGGGAAAAGGAGAAAATGCTGGTAACCAGCATTTTCTCCTTTTCCCACAATTTTTTCTATCCTATCAAAGACATAAATCCTAATTTGAGTTACATTTAATATGTCATCTGCAAATGCTTTCAATTTGGTTGAGTCCAAAATTTTGTTGTTTGGTTAAGAGTTTTGTACCTTTCAAATGCTGAATTTATGAAAATAGCTTTTTCAACATGGAAAAGAACATGCCATGCAGTTGAAATATTCCTATTTCAAGTGGTTTTAGGCAGAATATTTGACAAATCAGTTGTTCTCTGCAGTCTGATCTTGATCTACACTGTTTGCATTGGAAACTAAAACTGGGTTCAGTGCATTAAGGGTAAAGGTCAGATAATTGCCATGCATTTACAAATTCTGATATGCCACTGTATTTATACAGGTGCATCTCTTTACCAAACAACAAAAATTTAAGACTTGTCCAAACTGAAAGCATTTGCATACGAAAAACTCAATGTGGCTTAAATGATGGAGATTATCGTTTTGTAATCTGGTAACCAGCATTTTTTACTTTTTCCACAATGTTTTCATAGATTTTTTCTAAACATCATCAAAACTTGGGATTGCATAGTAAAGGTTTTAAAACCCTGAACTCTTTAGCAAACGACAAAGTTCAAGACTTGTATACATGATAAAAGCATTTGCAAGTGACAAATTACATGTACGTGTAAATATGGTTCAAATGAATAGAGTTGTTTTTCAAAGGGAAGAAACATTGTGGGAAAAGGGGAAAATGCTGATTATCAAAAGCCTTCATTCCTCTCCAGGGTCATATTATCTAGACTGCTTTGTAAAGGCATCTATATCACACATCAAAATTTTGAACTAGTCCCAAGTTCAAGGCATTTGCAGACCTAAGTTTGAATGTGACTCAAATATGGTGAAATTGTCTTTGGAAGAAAAGAAAACATGGGAAAAGGAGAAAATGTTGGTTACCATATTCCTCCATGGTCGTTATAATTTCGGGTTTCTTTTGTAAAGGGTTAAAGCGCTGAATGGCTTTAATTTTGCTTTTATGGGCAGGGTAAATCATGATCAGACTGCACAGAATGGGTGCTACCTTGTAACAAACTTTCAAACACAACCTTGAATTAGTAATACTTAAATAGGCTGTCTTTCGAAATAAACCAGGTCAAATACTGGTAGACTAAATTGCCAGAATAGGAACATTCGCTTAGTGTGGCATAAACTTATTCAATTGCCTAGAGGTTTAAGACTGCTAACCTTCAGAGCTGGAAGTCAAAGGCTCAAGCTTTAACCCATAAACTGCTACACGTATGTGTGAGTATATGTAACTTTCATCAAACCTAGAGTAAAAAGAAAAAAAAATGCAATTTCAACGGTAATTTTGCTGAAAAATATCTTCCTTACGGACAATGTAGGTCCAAGGTCAGACTGCAATTTCTCATTCGCTTAGCAGCCTATTGGTTTTTCTTGTTACAAGGGAAGCAACTCTACCAGTTTTATGTGTATGTTAATAAAGCATAGCCTCCCTTGCAAATGAGAACAAACACTGTCCGGAGTGCTAGTCAGTCATAAACCTCACCATCTTTAGCGAGACCCGGTTCGGCAAAAAATCTTTTTGGAGATTGATGACAGAAGTCACGTTCTCCCTCCACTGGATATGAATAAATCTTTACACAGCTAAATAAATTTCATCTTCGCGTAGATCGAAATCTACTTTTAACCCAAAATTTCTCTTGTATGCAATCTGTGCAGGTAAGATCAACTAGATCTACATGTAAATACATGTGTTCACTGTTCGCACCCGTTGTTGGGTGAATCTTGAAGTGCATTTAGCAAGTTGTAGATCTAGTGGTCATACACAAACAGTGTTAGATCTGTCTGTAGGTCTAATTAGAGCTCCTACTCGAGTCAACACAAAATTGTGATTTCTGTCTGACCCTATTGGACTAGATCTATTCACTCAAAGAGGGACAAAAAAAAAAAATCAAAGAATCAAAGCTTGTCTGACTATAAATACAATACAATACAATTTTTTTTTTTTTTAGTAAATGCAGGCCACCGGCCCAAAATACAGCAAAATTTATACAGAAAATATGTATATCTATAACTTGTTATACGTCCCCTTACATGACGTTAATACAATTATTTCACCTAGTTATTATATTCAAACCCATACTTTAATGACCATCACACAGAAGACACGTGAGAACATTGTAGGAAAAGGACATTTAATACTTATATTTACTTGTAATTTTCTCCCTTTCCCTAATGCCCTATTGCTATGTTCAAAGGTAAAATCTTGTGGTTCAGGCCACTCTTAATTTGTTGTCTGCCAGTGCTTTCAACACTTGCAGATCTATCTGTTTGTACTGTCTTGTGAAGTATTTCAGATCTGTGAAATTACGATAAATGTAGACTGTCTCGATCGAGCTGAGCTCGGAGATAAATTTTATACAGAGCTTCAACACTGAAACGGATTGAAAAATGGACCAATGGAATGTCTTGTAAGTCATCCAATCATATGGGAGATATATGCCGTCATCAACCAATAGACTGCCCGTATGTTTAGCCAATCAAAACTCGATAAAATTTCACCAATCATTGAAATACCAATTTCTGACGTATGACAATCAAGAGTTCACAACCCAGAATTCAGTCTGATTAAGATTACCCGCTTGTTTCGATTATCAAACAGAAGGTAAGAATGGTGACATTTTAATTTACTATCAAAACGTGAGAGTTGTTAGAAAATATGTTTTTTCAAACTGCAGTTTATTATTTCCAGAAGACGTCCAGGTATCAGCCATTCTCTTTGGGCAATCTACAATTGTTAGCCGCACATTTTTCAGCTCGTTAACCGCCATTTTCATACTGTTACAAACTAAAAGTAATGACTGTAAAAGCGGTTAGATTTGCATATAAATATAAATATGTCATATTTTTTATGTTCTTAAGGTGGTTGTCAAATGAACTATGTGAAATAAAATAATTGTTCAAGTCATGTTATCGATTTTCTCGATTGTCTTTTGTGATTGTTCTAAAAATAGAACAGCTTCCGGTTACTAAGAATGGCCAAGTGGGTTTTCCCTATTGATGATAGTTGCTGTAAATGACCGCCTGACAGAGTTGATAGATACGAGTATTATTTTTTAGTTTTTGTTGTCTTTACAATTTCAGTTTTTAAATTGTAGATATGGCAAGAACAAAGCAAACAGCCAGAAAGTCTACTGGTGGTAAGGCACCAAGAAAGCAGTTGGCCACAAAGGCAGCCAGAAAGAGTGCTCCGTCCACAGGGGGTGTAAAGAAACCCCACAGATATAGGCCAGGTACTGTTGCTCTCAGAGAAATCCGAAGATATCAAAAATCAACAGAACTTCTCATCCGCAAGCTCCCATTCCAGAGACTGGTTAGAGAAATTGCACAAGATTTTAAGACCGACTTGAGATTTCAGAGTGCAGCTATTGGAGCTCTACAGGTATATTTTAATCCAAATACAGAAATGTTTAAATCGATAAATACATGCAAAAATAAACGGCGTGCTGTATTGTATTAAAAGTGAGTCATATTTAACGCAAGTTGCTGATCATACTGCAATATTCTTTAAATCAAATGCACATGTGCAGGCTAGTCCTATTCATAAGCCCCTACGTACGTTATTTTTCATTCTGACATTCATCGTGTACGTAGGGTCTTATCGGCTCCTTCATAGTTTCCTTTAGCAAACTCCGACATCGAATTTTGTCGCTGTTTGAACAGCAAATTTGGATACTTTCAAGTGAACTTGTTCAATAAAATATACATCAGAAGTAAGATAAATGAATAATTTCTCGATTGAAAAAGGATATTTGTCCAAAACTTGCCTATTTATGAGCTAAATCCATTCCGATTCAACACCACTCTGTTTTGTTATGAATTGCCGTGGAAGAGATATGATTGTTCCGAATGAACCGTCATGTGCGGGTCAGTGCAACTTACAGAATGGTATTATGTCTTTTTTTAAAACGAAATTTTGTTCGCTTCGGTCTTGTTTGATTACTGTAACAGATTTCGTTCATAAACTTAAAGTAAATTCTTATTTGTCATCCAACTGTCTGCATGACTGAAAAACATGGCGGCGACTCTGTCGGCAATCCAACTTGCGAGTGATTTTATTGAATTCTGAATGAATCTGCCCATTATTTATCAAGACAGCGGCTGAATATTTTCAAAAAAAGTTCTATCTACAGGTAAATGAAGTTCTCTTTTGTTATAATTCTGGTTTTAAAGATGATCGGATTTGCTACATAAAACTGAATGGGACCCGTTTAGACGTTACATGCAATAAGAAAAATCAAATGTGAAATGTCCGATGATAAATGTTGAAAGGTAAATAAGCATGTATACGTCTAAATATTTGGACTAATGTGCAGGCGTGTAAAATTCCCCTGGTATTGTCGAGTGATCTTTGACTTTGGGCAATTACAAAAATGCTAGACTCGCCCACCAGGGCTTGTGCATTTTCTGACAAAACGTGCACATAAAGCCTTTAAATTCGACAAAATCTCAGACAGATCTGCTAAACTGGCAGAAGTTAATATCTGTTGTTGATGGATCCACATTATCTTTAAATCAGGACGACTGCCTGCATTTGGCTGTCTTGTTTTCTTGCATTACGGAAATAGCAGCAGTCACTTAATACACGCCATGTAATGCTAATCATACATTTGTGACGGGATGCACGCCATAATTACAATTAATGATAAGAATCATAGCTCTGCGTTAGAAATTATGGGTGGTGAGTAAATATTGTATGTGAATCCTGATTGGTTTGCAGTAAATACTGTATGAAAAGTCTGTGTGCAAGCCTTGTATGAAAATAGGGCGTAGCATTTGACTGATTAGCATGTTATGTTGTGTATGACATATAAATAGAATTCCCAACTGATTCGGTGGTTTTCTAAACTTACTGAAGAACTGGCATGACTGTTTTCAGAACATTGATTGAATAACTGCATTACAAATTAGGTTATGCATGCAAGAAGATAATTACGTATATAATTTGGTTGACACTGCAGTTGAACGGTAGGTCATCTGATAAATTGTGACGGTGTAGATGATCTGTGCTAGAGCGAAGTTGAGTAACATAGACCCCTTAGCGCAGTGTATGTGAACAGTGTCTGTTTACACGTTTTCATTAGAATAGTCCTCTCGCTGCATGATGATAGTGAACAGGCACTTCAACAGTGTGACTTTCGATTATATTAGACAAACATTTCACAAAAAAGATGGGCGAGTGAAAAACTGCAGGGCGAGTAACTTCTTATACCTACTCGTCCGGCAAGGCAAGAAGATAAATAATTTTTCACACTGCATGCATGGTCAACTTAAGACAGGGTTTTCCATGACGAACAAATCCTGCGTCAATGATGCAATTTTATTTCAAATGACTCCCAAAATAAGACTGCACCATCAGTGACGCAACTTCACTAAATAAGCCCTAAATCTGAATCATCCAGGAAATTGAATAAATCGTCATTGATCCAAGTCTGTTCTAGCTACACACTGAAAGTACACAATACTAGTGTGTTCTGTTTGCAGAAAAAAAATGTCACATCTGAGTAAACGGCAGCATTTTTAGTGTCTGCTCTGAGCAGCACTGCCGATCATGCCACATCAAGCAGTAATTTGGAAGAGAATGTACCATCTGACATTAAACCAAGTCAAGCTTTTCATTAGAAATGTTTTAAAGACTTAAAGTTTAAGGAAAGTGAAATGAACTGAAGACGAAAAAACTGAATCTTGTTTCAAGTGGTTGTACAAACTTTGGCTTGTCTACTTTAGGATGTTATTAAAACATGAGAGCCACAAAGAAGCAAACAACAGTAAATATTTTGTTTGCCTTTTATTTACAAGACATGGTTCATACAAGCTCATTTATCCTGACCCCCAAATTTAAAGAAATGACCCTCAACTTCAGAAGCAAGGGGTCACAATGATCCCCAATTTTTAATGCTGAGGGAGAAGCCTGTTAAGAGGTCGAGTTTACTTTAAAAGTTAACTGAAAATCTGCAGTAAGATCAATAAAATCTTTGTTGACCACTAGGTATCAAGGTGAAGTTGAATATAGTTATAGGACTTTGCTTTGTGTATAGGTAGTAAATTTTCACAGTATTGGCAGTTGCAAATAACATGGTTTGCCCTGAATTATAATCAGCATTTTCTCCTTTTCCCACTGTCTTCTTCCCTTTAAAATGGAATTTTCATGTTTTGAATGACAACCATCATCTGCTTATGTTATTTAATTTGACAAAACTACATATTTAGTTTGAAGAGGAAGCAAACATGTTCAGATCTACATGTACTAAGAAAGTACCAGGCTTACTGTTTATCAAACAACATTTTAGACTTGTCCAAACTGAAAGCATTTTGCATATGAGAAAATAAATGTGGCTCAATAATGTAATTAGTTATTAAAGGATGAGAAATGTTTTGAGGAAAAAGAGAATATGCTGAAATTTTCTCCTTTTCTCAGAATGTTTTCAAAAGCCTTCTTGCTCACTGTCAATAACTCTTTACCACACAATCTCGAGGTTTAACAATCCCTGACAAAGTTTTTTGAAAACATAGTGGGAAAAATGGGAAAATGCTGGTAACCAGCATTTTCTCAGTTTTCTACCCCCATCAAGAACAAATTTCATCATTAGAGCTACATTTAAAGTGACGTCTTCAAATGCTTTGAATTTGGACAAGTCCAAAATTTTGTCGTGTGGTAAATAGTTAACTGTTTTTGTGGGTGTATGTGCTCTACAGGTTAGATATTGCATCTGCTGAAAGAAATTAGACTTTAACTCCTTACCAGCAAAAAATTTTGGACTCTCCCCAATTGAAAGCATTTGCAGGTGACAAACTAAATGTAGCTCAAATGATGAATTCTGTCTTTGATATGGTTACCAGCATTTTCTCTTTTTCCCACAATGTTTTTAAAGGCATTCTTCAGGGTCGATAAGTCATGATTATATGGTAAAGAGTTAAATGACTTGCAACTGAGGACAATTCAAAAACATGTCATCTGAAGTGTTGTAATTGTTCTATATTTCAGGAGGCCAGCGAAGCATACTTGGTTGGATTATTTGAAGACACCAACTTATGTGCTATCCACGCAAAGAGAGTAACAATCATGCCTAAGGACATTCAGTTGGCAAGAAGAATTCGTGGAGAACGTGCATAATCAATCATCTTGTGACTCTCATCCAACCCTCATTCTTTTTTCAATGTCAATTGAGAAGTGCATTGTACAAAGTTTCATCTCAAAGAGCATAGCCATTTTGATACTGAAGTCTGATCAAACAGGAAAAAAAAAATTTGATTGTGGAATTTCTTTTAATCTTGCAGCCTTTTAAAACCTTGATACTATAGACAACTCATCCTCTCGAAAGAAACTTTCCTGTCATACAGATTTTTAAACATTTCGCAGTTTTATTAGCAGCAGAATTCAGGGGAAATTTATCATGTAATGGAAATTATTTTTTATTGTGAATATATGACTGTTGTGTGTGTATTCTATGTGACTTTCCTTTCTCTAGTTTTGGTTTTTTTTTCCCTCTTGGCCACTAACAAAAATTCGAAATTTTTTGGATCGGAATGTTTTTTCTAATACAAAAAAAAAAAAAGGAACACTTTCATTTTTAAACTTTTTATGTTAAATACCTTTGACCAAAAAAAGGGGGCAAAATTCATTAAAAATCTTTAATTTTATGAATATTTGTTATGCTTGACACCCTTGGAGGTTAAGTAGTAACTAGTCATGCCTAACCCTTTACCCCACAATCTTGACTTTTACCACCCTCTGGAAAAAACCTTTTGAAAACATTGTGGGAAAAGGAGAAAATGCTGGTGGCCAGCATTTTCTCCTTTTCCCACAATGTTTTCTACCCTTCCCGAAACAAAAAAAAAAATAATTTTTGCATCGGGTTTATTTGTCTGCAAAAATTTTGTTGTTTGGTATAGAGTTTAGAAAAATGAGTTGGTTTAACTCTTTACCACACAGTCCCAGGTTTTAACAATCCTGAGAAAACAGCCTTTTAAAAACCATTTGGGAAAATGCTGGCAACCGGCATTTTCTCCTTTTCTCCTCTAGGTTTTCTATAATTTCAGCCCATTACCCTCATTTTAGCTAAATTCGATGCCGTCTGCAAATGCTTTCAATTTGGATCAGTCTAAAATTTTGTAAAGAGTTAATGAAAGTACTGAGAGACTTAATTTGTCTACAAATGCTTCCAAATTGGACTGATCAAGAATCTGTGATCTAGGAAAGATCAGATGCATCTACAAGTGCTTTGAATTTGGGCAAGCCTAGTATATTTTTCAACCCTTTACCACACAAGTATTAGTTATTGATCATATATTTCATTTTTAGGGAATTGAATTGGAGCGAGGCGAAGCCGACCGACGATTTAGTTCCCTAAAAATGAAATATATGATCAATAACTGACTTACAGTTTGCCCTACTTTCTAACTGATTGACAGTCGGCCTCTTGGAGAAAAGAGCCATACAAGTCGGACAGAGAACGCGGTCGCCACGCCTCTTGTGGTTGACAGAGATACTAACATGCACACTGAGATGTATTGTGTCACCTTTAATTTGACACTGAATCTGATTTAGGACAACTGTCTGTGGCGCTATACTTGATCTATGCTTATATTCACTCAAGTGCTTGATTCAGCCATGGACACATCCTTTGGACTAGTTGACGACGATGAATTTTACAAAGAATTTATTAAAAAATGTATTCAATTTACGAATTTCAAAACAGCGTAGAACTTTCTTTGTTTAATCATATTGTTTTCTTTATAGACCAGTACAATAACCCTTATTCTGCTGATCATATGGAAACTGGACCCACTTATGCAAGCACCAAAGATAAAATGTCTGCACATACTAGTACGTGCCGTCTGATAATCGACTAAGTTGTCTGACCCTTCATTTGACCCATTTTACATGTTCATAATTTTAAATTCTTAAATTTCAAAATGCTTTCAATTTTAAAGATTTCGCCAGTTGTACTTCATCTTCCTAAAAGGTAAAAATCACGGTGTTTTGTGAATACTGGATAAAAGTGTTTGGATTTCTTTTGATATTTCCTATGAAGCCCCATTGGTCTTTCACAGAATGCTGAAATTTTCATTTGTTGTTCAACCACTTACAAACAGGAAGAGGGCCAATGGCCTTACGGCGCTCACCTGAGTAAAATCAATTACTCTTTACCACACAAACTTTTAGACCAGTCCAAACTGAGCCTTAAAACACCAATTAACCAAAATAAATTTTGCAGATGACAAAATGGGGCACAGATGACAAATAAAATGGGGCACAAACAACAGTATCTGTCTTTGAAATCGTTGAAAACATGATGGGGGGGAAAAAAAAGATTCTGGTTACCAGCAATTTCTTCTTTTCCCATAATGTTCTAAAAAGGCTTCTTTCTCAGGGTCATTACAACTTGAGATTGCGTGGCAAGGAGTGAAAGATTAATATGGTTAAAGAGATCTTGGTTGTGATGATGTAAAACATGTTTTGACCAATTTTTTATGAGTATTGGACTGGAAATGGGGCCTCAAAAGTGCACCAAAGTTCTCCTAGGATTTGTCCATATGACCTACTTTTTGACCCCACCTGCATTTTCTCCTTATCCCCAAGATGTTTACAAAAGCCTCCTTCCTCATGTTAAAAACTTGTGTGGTTAAAAGTAAACAAAACTGGAGTCGAACTGCAGACATTAAATTCATATCATTTAACCCTTTACCACACAATCCCGACTTTTAACCACCCTAAGGAAGAAAGCTTTTGAAAACATTATGGGAAAAGGAGAAAATGCTGGAAATCAGCATTTTCTCCTTTTCCCACAATGTTTTCTACCCTATCAAAGAGAAAAATTATTATATGTATGGCAACTTTTAGTTTGTTGTCTGCAAATACTTTCAATTTGGTCTAGTCCAAAATTTTGTCGTTTGGTAAAGAGTTAAAAGCTAGATACCGGGTACATATATATAATGGGCCTGATAATGTGTAACAAAACTTGTGATACAATATGTCAAAAGTTCTAGTTGCTGGCAGGAAAATGTAAAACTAGAGCTAAAGTTGTTGCTTTTTTCTACTTTTACAATGTACATGTATTTCTCTGCCAGTGCAGTCACTTTGACAGACTTTACTATAAGACATTACCAGACTCATGATGATATGGATACTTCTAAGTGATAAAGAACTAAATTTGACCCCCCCCCCTCCCTGTATTGTTTACTTTTGGCAACTATCGGGCCTTTAACCCTTTACCACACAATCCCATGTTTCAACAACCCTGAGGAGGAAGCCTTTTGAAAACATCGTGAGAAAAGGAGAAAATGCTGGTAACCTGCCCACAATGTTTTCTTCCCTATCAAAGAAAAGTTCCACAATTTGAGTCATGTATAAATTGCTGTCTGCAAATGCTTTCAGTTTGGAAAAGTCTACATTTTTGTCGTTTGGTAGAGTTAACACATGGTTGAGGTATTTTTCTAACAAAGGTTCAATCCGTACTGGTTGAGCTGGTCACAAAGGAATGCTGAGTCATACCCTAGATCTCAAAAATTGTGTACTTGATGTGATGTATCTGAAATGACTGTTGAAGGTTGTGGAACAAATAAAACCTGAAAAAAAAAAAACCTGTATCCACCCTCATTAACGGTTTTTACCCCGGTGTGAAGTATTACCATTAATCAATGAATGTAGTTTACAGAATACATCAGAATTGGGTCAACGAGGATGATCTGTATCATAACCAGCTCTATGTGCAGCCTTATCTCTACTCAATGATAAAATTTTGGCTCAATCCATATTGAAAGCATTCGAGGCCTTGTGTTGCTCAGTGGTAAAGTGTAGGACTCGTAACCTGGAGGATCTGGGTTCCAGCCTCACTGAACGCACTGGGTTTTTCATGAGAATGCCCTTTTGGTCCCCTAGTACTGCTGAAACCCATGACTATCACTGTGATATGACTGAAATAATGTTGAAAGCCACGATAAACACCATTCAATCAGCAAATTAAAAGCATTTGCAGAATATAAAATGTGCCCCAACTGGATATTTCAATGAAAGGATAAAAAATGCTGGAAAGGAGAAATGTTTGTTGTGGCAATTGAGAATTGGTGTTCACTTTGTAAAATGATATCAAATTCTTTTTCTTAACCCTTTACCAAACAATACCAGGTTTTCACAACCCTGAGAAAGAAGCCTTTTGAAAACATTGTGGGTAAAGGAGAAAATGCTGGTAACCAGCATTTTCTCCTTTTCCCACAATGTTTTCTACCTTTTCCAAAAGAAATTTCAATGTTTAAGTCACATTTTATTTTGTCGTCTGTAAATGCTTTCAGTTTGGACTAGTCTAAAATTTTGTCGTTTGGTGAAGAGTTAAAAAGCAACAAGGAATTAATATTCTACATGAATATTAGTACATGTAACTCCTTCATATGTCACTTTCCTTTAACCCTGCCAGATGGCAGAATTTTACATTGTTCCAAATTGTAGGCATTTGAAGACGAGACAATTAATGCCACCCCAAATCCAAAACTTGCATTTGGAAGGGTAGAAAACACTGTGGGAAAAGGAGAAAAATGCTGGTTACCATAATTCTCTCCTTTTCCCTCAATGTTTTCAAAAGCCTTCTGCCTCCATGTCATTTAAACTTGGGATTGTGTGGGAAAGGGTTAAAAATGCATCTGTTGTGCCACAGTGCTTTATTTATGCTTGAAATTTAAAGAGATATTCTAATTTTTAGTTGTACTCTGATTTAACTTTAGTCCAAAGATATTCAGTCCAAAAAACTCTTGAAATTGCAAAAATGACAAAATTACAGATATGTTCAAATATATATCATTTGTATACAATATATCAACCCTCTACCAAACCATCCTGAGCATTAACACCTATAAAGAAAACAACTAAGAAAAAAAAAAAAAAAACATTGTGGGAAAAAAGGAGAAAATGCTTGTTACAATTGTTTTCTCTTTTTCCAAGAGTGTTTTCTACCCTTCCAAAAACACATTTCAGTTTTTGACTCTCACTAAGTTTCACTTTGTAGTCTACTTATGCCTTCAATTCGGACATTTTTAAAATTTGGTCTTTCAATAAAGTATAGATCTAAATATATGGCCAAAGTATTTGGATTTGTCTTGGAAGGAGTTAAAAGGATTATTTCCCAAAATATTTTTGAGTCTTCCCCAATCTTTTACAGTAAATAATCTTGTGTTTAAAAGATCCATATGACAAAGGGTATGTTTCAGTCTTTATCAAATGATATAATTTTAGACTTGTCAAAATTGAAAGCATTTGCAGACGACAAATGTAGCTGAAATGATGGTAATCCTTCATAAACGAGTAGAAATCCTTGTGGGAAAAGGAGAAAATGCTTGTTACCTGCATTTTCTCCTTTTCCCACAGGGTTTTCAAGAGTCTGTTTCCTCCGGTTAAATAAAACCCAGGATTGTCTGGTAAAGAGTTAAATGTTCAAGAAGAGAAAGGACTTTGAAAACCATTGTGAGAATAGGGGGGTTACCAAATTTTCTGGTTTTCCCCACAATGATCTCTGTCATTTTGAAGCCAAATATCTAAACACTTGGTAAAGTTACTCAATTTTAACCCTTTACCACATGACAAAATTTTAGACCTGTCCAAATTGAAAGCATTTGCAGACGACAATTCACTGTGGCTGAAATGAAGCAATTTTTGTTTGATAGGGTAGAAAACATTGTGGGAAAAGGAGAAAATGCTGGTTACCAGCATTTTCTCCTTTTCCCAAAATGTTTTCAAAAGGCTTCTTTCCCAGGGGCGTCAAAAGGCGGCATTGTGAGGTAAAGAGTTAAAGAATACGAGAAAATACTATCTCAATTCTTTACCACATGGCTAAATTTTAGACTTGTCCAAATTCAAAGCATATGCAGAAGACAAATTAAGGGTGGCTCAATAGAGCAGAAATCATTGTGGGAACATTTTCTCCTTTTCCCACCATGTTTTCAAAAGCTTCCTTTCCCAAGGTCATTAAAACTTGGGATTGTATGGTAATGGGTTAAATTATTGACCTCCCTTAGAGTTCAAAATGTTTCTTGAGATCTGCTCAATCACATTAGGATTTAAAACGGCATTAACTACACTATACAGAAAAGTTTCCTTGTGATCAAAGTTACTTGCACTGGACATATTGACAGTGTCTGATGAACAGTGGTCTACAGCTTTATAAATAGAATTATCTCCGGTGTTATCTGGGTTACTTTCTGGAGAATTCTCTAAAACAGGCCCTGTGAAATTTGTCATGGATAAATAGTCAGCAAAACTTACACTCTCTACACTTAATATTTGTTGAGTCTGATTTGACAATGATAATTTATTGTTAGGAAGACATTTACATTCTGAGGGATCACTTAAAAGCTTTCTTTTCTTTGTCAGCGGTGACATAGATGGTACACAGTTTTCCTTATTTATCCCAAAAGCTGCCAGCTTGCAGTTTTTGCACTTTGTTGTGACTTTGAAATCCTTAAATGTGTTTGTAAATTTCATAAAGTTGCAATCTTCAACACTATATAAATTTTCAGCACTAGAAACTTGATCCTCTAGTTTGTCTTTATCTTCAGTAATGTTGCCAGACCTTGGATGAATTCTCTCTTTATCTGTCCTGTCTTTGATGTTCCCAAAAGCTATCTCAATGTACTTTAATGCTGTTTCCAATGAAGTTACCTCCTGAAAAAATTTTTACAAAAGTAGTTTTAATTATTTCATGTTTTTCGGTAGGTTATCGAGAAATAATGGTGGATTATGGTTTGGTATTTCATGGTTATGACCAGAGAAAATACCGATATTTTCTAACTCTTCAACTGAAGGTGGCAACAGTAGTTCCCATGTTCTAGTTACCTAGGTAATCAGTGTGTGTCATTCAAATGGAGGGAAATATGATGTAATTTACGTTATATTTCTTGCACTTTACGTAATATTGTAATGCGTTGTTATGTGAGGGGGAGTACACCACAGGGAATTATCGAAAACAACTGTACTGGGTATTGATGAAAGTTCGAACAAAGTAGGGTTTAAAAGCATGAAATAAATCGAATATTGTTTTTTTTTTTTTTTTTTTTTTAGTGAAAGATCAAAATTTATTTAGGTTAGTGAACATCATTGGTAATATTTTCACAAGTGATGCAGCCACTCATGAAAATATTACCGGTGATGTTGACTTGATAAAATAAATTTCGATCTTTCACCGAAAAAAACAAATATCCTCTATTTCTTTACCAAACTACAGAATTTTAGACTGGTCAAAATGAAAAGCATTCTGTAGACCACAAATTAAATATTGCTTTAAAAGTGAGATTTGTCTTTGATTTGGGAAAAGGAGAAAATGCTGGTAACCACAATGTTTCAAAAAGCCTTGTTCCAAATTGTTTGGTACAGTGTTAAATGAACAGAAAAATATTGTGGTACCGGTACAATGACATTACTTATAAACACTTTTTTCTTTGGTCAAATTTTTTTCCAAAAAAATCAGCTACAGAACAAAGGAGCACTGCGTGGGGATGCCAAAGCAAACCTGCACTTGCTTTATCTTTGTTGTCATTTGATAAAGAGGTGTAACTGTCAGAAATTAATTGAGGGTAACCTGACCTTTTTGCATGGATCCCCCTTTTGATAGTCAAAGTTACTAAAGTATGTGTATTTTTTTTTAGTTAACTATAACCCATCTTGTCGAAATTAATCAAATCAGAGCTCCAGATAGAGGGAGTGATTTTGATTTCAAAATTGAAAATATTAATCACTCTTCAGTAAACCCTATGTCATGGGTACTCATTAGAATCGTCTCAACAAGATGATTCTATTAGTACCCACAACATAGGGTTTGGAAGAGAAATAATGGATTTAGAATACTACCTCTCCCTTTTATCTGGAGGTCTATCAAACTACAGTCATTCTTGTGGCTTCATGACAAATACTAACCCTAATGGTTGCAAGATTGCATAGATTAAGACGAACAGAAACTGAAAGTTCTATATCCGAGAGTACATTACCTCATTTGGATTTAGAAATTTACACAGATCCAGGTCTGTAAATGAAGTCATCATAGCTGACATCAGGAATCTTGTAATGGACTCGCTTAGATGTGAATAAAGGTCTTCTTTCTATAAGAAAGGCACATGTATATTTTATCAACTTAATTAATACCATGCATAGCACATTAACTCTTTACCAAATGACAAATTTTGGACTGGTCCAAATTGAAAGCGTTTGCAGACAACAATTTTAAATTTGATGAAAATGGCAGAAAGTTATCAAAAAGGGGAGAAAACACTGTGGGAAAAGGAAAAATTGATTGTTACGAGCAATTTCTCCTTTTCCCACAGTGTTTTTCAAAAGACTTGTACTGCAGACACGTGAAAACCAGGGCTTGTTTGGGAAAGGGTTAACTCTTTCCCAAACAACAAAATTCTAGACTTGTTCAAATTTAAGCATTTGTAGAAGACAATTTAAATCTACCTCAATTGAGGGAATTTTGCCTTGTCTGGGTAAAAAGCAGTGAGAAAAGTAGAAAATGCTGGTTACCAGCATTTGCTTCTCTCCCAACAATGTTTTCAAAAGCCTCCTGTCTTTGCGGGGGGGTCATTAAAAATTTAGAGCTCCAGATAAGAGGGAGTGATGGTATTCTAAATCCATGATTTCTCTTCCAAATTTATGTTGTGGGTACTTATTAGAATTGTCTCGATAAGACGATTCTAATGAGTACCCATAACATGGGGTTTAGTGAAGAATAATTAATATTTTCAGTTTTGAAATCAAAATCACTCCCTCTATCTGGAGCTCTGGGGGTCATTATAATAAGGGATTGTGTAGTAAAGGGTTAATGGTGAGAGATGAAATTTCAGCTCAGCTGTTTTGTTGTACAAAAGCTTTGACATTATTTATTATCTCTGTCATTACTGATGATATTTTTTTAACACTCCAGCTAACATCAAAAGGACAGGTAATCCACAAAAAATGTTGACGCAGATATGCCCATTTTTTAATCTTGAATTTTCACTGAAAACATGACCAGAGCCAGTGATGGCACATGCATGTGGTGTTCTTGTTTCATCTTGCAGCAGACGATTTTGGAAAAAAATGTGGCAGAAATAAAAGCTGCTAATTTTGACTTATTTCCCTTTTGGCCATGTTTAGTTATGGTTGCAAGTATTAATTCTTTACCAAACGACAGAACTGTAGACGAATCAAAATTCAAAGCATTTGCAGATGACAAAACAAATGTTACTTAAAAATTGAAATTTAAGTGGGGAAGGGTAGAAAACATTGTGGGAAAAGGAGAAAATGCTGGTTACCAACTTTTTCTCCTTCTCCCACCATGTTTTCAATTATCAAATTTCCCAGGGTTGTTAAAACTCGGGATTGTGTGTTAAAGGGTTTTAACCTTTATTCATGTTAACTCTTTACCAAATGACAAAATTCTAGATGCCATGAAATTGACAGCATTTGCAGACGACAAATCATACCTGGCCAAAAGGAAGGAAAGAATCTTTGAAATGGTAGAAAACATTGTGGGAAAAAGAGAAAATGCTACTAACCACAAAAAATCATCTATAGAAGGCTATGCCTATTAAATCTTTACCAAACAACAAATTTTTCAACTGGTCCAGATTGAAAGTATTTGCAGATACATGTATAGAATTAATATGACATATCAAATGTTACAGAATGATGAAAGCTGTATTTTTAAAGGGTAGAAAACATTGTGGGAAAAGGAGAAAATGCTGGCTACTAGCATTTTCTCCTTTTCAGAGAATGTTTCCAAAGGTTCTTTTTCCTTGCTGTTGTTAAAACTTGGGATTGTATGGTAAAGGGTTTATAATTTCATAGTAACAGACAGAATGACCCCAATGGGTTACCATGCTTTGGAGGATGTATGTGCGGAAAAGTAAAAATAAATGAATAAAAGAGATCAAACTTGAGTATTATTTAAAAAAAAGTATTTTAATCAGTCTTGTTTCTATCATTTTAAACCTTTATCAAGGGACGTATTGTTTATAATGAAGGCTGATGACATCATCATCACATGACGTCAATGGCAACAACACCAAAAAATGGCAATGACTTTGGCGTAAAAAAAAGTAAAGCATTATCAATTAATTAACCCTTTACTACACAATCCCAACTTTTAACAACCCAAAGAAAGAAGCCTTTTGAAAACATTGTGGAAAAAAAAGAAAATGCTGGTAACAGGCATTTTCTTCTTTTCCCACAATGTTTTCTACCCTTTAAGAGACAAACTTTATGTTTTGAACGACATTTAAATTGTCATCTGCAAATGCTTTCAATTTGGACTAGTCTACATTTTTGTCGTGTGGTAAAGAGTTAAGGGTACTCACCATGGGTATCCATGTGTTAACACTGATGGAAGAATCTGTGCACTGTACAAAATGCCACCACTGTTGGGGAACAAATAGTGTGTCCCCAGGACCTAACTCTACTATGTGTGGTGTTGTGTGCTGAAAAATTTCACATACATCAATTATTGTTAAAGATACATCTATACTTGTTTTCAGCCAGTTTTAACCCGTTTCATCTTTAATTTATAAAACTATTATCATTCATGTATCATCATGCCGAATGTTGCCCCTGACAGTTGCAAAGTTGCCTAGATTATGATCAATAGAAAATGCATTTCATTTTCTGGAGGCCATCAAAGAAATCGCTGTTGTTGTTTCCAGCTCTAAATTGAAGATTTCCAATATATGTTCATAATACTCTTTGGGAAAAAAAAAAAAAATCGTGCATGTATACTCTTAGAGCATCAACTCTTCACCACGAAATCCTGAGTTTTATGGACCCTGTAATACAGGCATTCTCAAAACCTTGTGGGAAAGGGAGAAAAATGCAAGTTACCTCATTTTCTCTTTTTCCCACAAAGTTTTCTACACTTCTGAACACAACTTCAATCCACTCCATTTACTCAGAAAATGATCTAGTGTTTCAAGGCTGTTTTGACAAGGACACCTTATGACTGATTGATTGTATGGTGTTTAGTTTAATGCCGTCTTCAACATTATCTGTTATATTACAGTGGCCAGTGCACCTATCCATGCATTCTGGCATTTTTTTTTTTCACCAGCACTAAGCAGCAATTTCTCTTTGTCAAACAATGTTTCCCAAAGGCTTCTTTCTCAGGGTCATTAATCCTTTGCCACACAATCAGGACTTTTAACGACCCTGAGAAAAAGGGCTTTCGAAAACATTTTGGGAAAAGGAGACAATGCTGGTAACCAGCATTTTCTCCTTTTCCCAATGTTTTCTTCCCTTTAAGTAACAAATCTCAACATTTGAACCTTGTTAAGTTTCTCTTGTACAAATGCTTTCATTGTTGATGAGTAAAAAATTTTGTCATGAGATAAAGGGTTAGGACACAGGACTGCTTGGTAAATGGTTAACCCTTTACCACACAACAAAATTTTACATTTGTCCAAATAGAAAACATTTGCAGGTGACAAATTAGACATGGATCATATGGTGAGATTTGTCTGTAAAAGGACAGAAAACATTGTGGGAAAAGGAGAAAATGCTGGTTACCAGCATTTTCTCCTTTTCCCACAATGTTTTCAAAAGGCCTCTTTCTCTGGGTCGTTAAAACTCGGGATTGTGTGGTAAATGGTTAAATTTAGCATACACATGTTATCCAAAAAAGAATCCAACCTTAAACAGAGAGTGTTTTGTGAGGTCAGGAACAAGGACATTGACTTCACTAAAAACACTGGACTCTTCATACGGTACTCTACTGGGATACATCATCTCTGTCTGACCGGGACTGAACAGGAACCATCTTTTACACCCATAAATCTGTGTTACGAGATTAAATCCGTACGTATCCTGGTGACATGGAGTGTAAGCACCGGTACTGCCAATCCAGATGGTACTGTCTGCCCCATTTCTGTCTGGAAATCCAAATTTGGCCCATTGCACTTCCTGGTAAAGAGAAGAAATACAATAAACCTCTAACATTTACAACATCATATCAGTCACATCGCCGCAGTCAGTGCAGCTATCCATGCTTTCCTGGAGTTTTTCATAAGTACATGTATTCACACAAAATTCTTCCCATGCCACTGAATTCTTTCCCTCATAACCATCACCGAAATGATGATCAGTGGAGAGAGAGGAATGAATCCTGTCGCAATGACTATCATCAATCCTCCAGAAGAAATTAGACGAGTGGAGATTTGAGCCAGCAACCCCTGTATCTCAAGTCTTAAGGGCTACTGACCATGCCATAGGGCTAGGCCACCTTGCTTAGAAGGCTTTTGAAAATGTCTGCAAATGCTTTCAAATCCAACTGGTCTAAGATTTTGCTGTGTGATAAAAAGTTCACTTAAAATTCACCACTTACCAGTGCAAGTATAGCTGAGTAGAAACTCTTGAATGAAAGAAGAAAAGGAAAAATGCTGATGACCATGCTCAAAAAAGAGTCTTTACCACACAACAAAAATGTAGACTTGCCCAAATTGTAAGCATTTGCAGACAACAATTTAAATGTACATGTAGCTCAAATGAAGGGCTATGTCTTTGACAGGGTAGAAAACATTGTGGGAAAAGGAGAAAATGCTGCAATTGAGTGATAAAGGGTTAACCTTACAATTCTTACAAAGAAAGAAACTTACCACTCAGTACTTTGGCCCTGCTGGGTAGCTCAGTGGTTAGCATATCTGATTCGTGACCTGGTAGTTGCAGGTTCAATACTCAGTTGTAGCAATTTTCAGTGATTTTTCACCTCTAACCTCTGATGCATATGCCAAAAGTAGTCAATGACTTGAAAAGAAAGTTGAGTTAGTACCGGTGTGAGAAAGCCAGGAAACACATGCATAGGTGCACTGGCCGCTCTGATACGACCTAAGCGTTACAACAGCGTTAAACTCAAATACAAACAAAATCTCAGTATTTCTTCTTTGATTTCTCACCTGCAAGAGCTCAGGACAGTCCACAAACATGTCCTTCATGTATTTATAGTCAATATAACAAGAGTACAAGTCTGTGGGAAGAGACTTCAGAGGGTTGTCATGGCTACAACATTCAGTAAGCCAATCACAATACTGCTTCAGGCTGCATTCAATATACAAGCATTCAGTCTCAGGACAAACTTCTGGAAAACACAACAATAGAAGTATAAATTCTTGTCACAAAACATTGTGGAAAAGGTAAAGTCACTAATACTCAGTAATAACTATCTGCTTTAGCCAACATTATTTCAACCCTTTACCACACAATAACGAGTTTTAACAACCTTAAGAATGAAGCCTTTTGAAAACATTGTGGGAAAAGGAGAAAATGCTGGTAACCAGCATTTTCTCCTTTTCCCACAATGTTTTCTATCCTATCAAAGACAAATTCCATCTTTTGAGCTATGTTTAACCCTTTACCACACAATGACGCCTTTTGATGCCCCTGGTAAAGAAGCCTTTGGAAAACATTGTGGGAAAAGGAGAAAATGCTGGTAACCAGCATTTTCTCCTTTTCCCACAATGTTTTCTACCCTATCAAAGAAAAATTGCACCATTTGAGCCACACTGAAATTGTTGTCTGCAAATGCTTTCAATTTGGACGAGGCTAAAATTTTGTCGTCTGGTAAACGGTTAAATTGTCGTCTGCAAATGCTTTCAATCTGGACAAGCCCATATTTTGCTTGTGTGGTAAAGAGTTGATTGTGATTTGCAAATAATCCTCATTTTCAGTGTCCACATAGATCTACCATACTGATGCCATGTTACCATCGTAAACCTAGTCGACAGTACAGAGCTATGTTCTATGTTTCATCTATGTTGCTGAAATCTGATCTTTGATCTGCATTTTCTGCAAACAAACACAATTTTGGCCTCTACCAAACTGAAGGCATTTGTAGACGATAAATGTAGCTCAAATATAGGAATTTGTTATTGAAAGGGTAGAAAATGCTTCGGGAAAAGGAGGAAATGATGGTTACCAGCATTTTCTCCTTTTCCCACAATGTTTTCAAAAGCCTTCTTCATCTGGGTTGTTAAAACTTGGATTGTGTAGCACAGGGTTAAAGCACTGAATTAATGAAATGGACCTTTTCAAACAGGAAAAAACATCCAAAATAAAGTGACTACGTTATTTCAACGTCTTTTGGCCATAATATCTCACAAAGTAGTGAACAGTGTAGATCAAAGATCTGACTTCACATTCTGTGCAGTCTGATCTTTGATGTACACTGTTTACAAAAACAACTTTAGTCAGTTCCAGCACTTTATGGGTTAAGGATGAAAAGTAAACTTTCTTATGTAAATATTGAATCATTTTTTAATCTTTATCACACCGACTTTTAGCGACCCTGACAAAGAAAGCTTTTGAAAACATTCAAGGAAAAGGAGAAAATGCTGGTTACCATCATTTTCTCCTTTTCCCGCAATAATTTCTACCCTATCAAAGACAAATTTCATCATTTGGGCCACCTTCAATTTGTCGTCTGCAAAGTCTTCAATTTGAAACAGTCTGAAATTTTGTTGTCTGGTAAAGGGTTAAAAAAGATTTGTGACAAAATTGCGAATTTTACATTCTTATAAATATGACATCCCTCTGATTTGTATTTGACTTGCCCTGCATAGGAAAATTTGATATGACACATGACCAAAGGCATGCAAATAAAATTTTATAAACCAACTGTAACCACTATGACACGCTGTACTTGGAATCCTATCTAACACTTACATGGTAGATTTAGTTTTTTTTTGTCATGGCTACTTTTCTCAATGAGAAATGTTTTTATATGATCAGGGCATGTATATACTCATCAACCAATAACCAACCATTCTAAATTAGGAAGTAAGACAACTTCTGATTGGCTAAACCAATTGGTTTAGCCAATCAGAAAATGGTTTAGCCAATCAGAAGCTGTGTTATTTTCAAATTTAGAAAATCTGGGAGAATAAGAAGAGGAATAGTCTTAGGAATGGTTGGTGCAATACTAACCCTGAAGAATTTTAAACCTTTAGCAAGCAAAAAAATTACACTTGCATGAAATGAAGCATTTGCAAATGACAAATCAATTTTGACTCAAATGATGAAAACTTAAATTGTCCTTGAATGTAAAAAGAACATGGTTACCAGCATTTTCTCCAACTATGTTTTCAAAAGCCTTCTTCCTTTGGCCTTGTAAAAAAACACAGGATTGTTTACTAAACAATTACAAATTTTAACAACCCTGAGGACGACGTCTTTTGAAAACACTGGAAAAAGGGGAAAATCCTCGTAACCAATATGTTTTCTATCCGATCAAAGACAAATTCCATCATTTGACCCACATTAACCCTTTCCCAAACAAGCCCTGGTTTTCACGTGTCTGCAGTACAAGTCTTTTGAAAACACTGTGGGAAAAGGAGAAATTGCTCATAACGAGCAATATCTCCTTTTCCCACAGCGTTTTCTACCCTTTTTGATAACTTTCTGCCATTTTCATCAAATTTAAAACTGTCGTCTGCAAACTCTTTCAATTTGGACCAGTCCAAAATTTGTCATTTGGGAAAGGGTTAAAATAGTCATCTACAAATGCTAGTTATTTGGACAAGTCTACTTTTTTAGACTGGTCCAAATTGAAAGCATTTGCAGATGACAAAATAAGTTTGACTGAAAATTTGAAATTTGCTTTGGGAAGAGAAGAAAACAATTTGGGAAAAGGAGAAAATGCTGGTTACCAGCATTTTCTCCTTTTCTCACAATGTTTTCAAAAGGCTTCTTTCTCAGGGTTGTTAAAAGTCGGGATTGTGTGGTAAAGGGTTAAAGCACATACCAGCACTTCTTTCCATAATTTTACACCTGAATGACCTTTCTCCAAGTTTTTCTGCCAGATATTCTGGAGTCCATTCCATAGCTCTCCAATCATTCACAAAACCTTTGAAAAGTAGTGGTGCACAGTTACTCTTGATCATATCAGGAAATGGCATACAATCATCTTCCTATGTTAAAGGGAGTAGAACAAACAAAATCAAAACCTGATGAAATTATAAGAGCTAAATTTCTTTGCCTGGAAAGAAAGCCTTAATCCTTTACCACAGAATCAAGAGTTTTAAAAACCCTGAAGAAGAAGGCTTTTGAGAACATTGTGGGAAAAGGAGAAAATGCTGGTAATTTTTTTTAACCCTATCAAAGACAGAAATCATCATATGAGCTACAATTATTTTGTTGTCTGCTAATGCTTTCAATTTGGTCAAGTCCAAAATTTTGTTGGCTGGTAAAGAGTTAACCCATTATTGAATAAATACAAATTTCTACATCCATGCAGTACATGCATGGTTTTTGAAAATATTATTTGAAAAGGAGACATTGCTCATTGCAAGAGTTGTCTCCTTTCACCTGAGGAAATTTCAAGCCATTTAAAAACAACTTCTCTGATCCATCATTTTTTTCTTCACTTAATGTGCATATTATTAATCTGTCTACAACAATCTGTAGGATAATGGATTAACCCTTTACCACACAATCCTGACTTTTTCCTTAGGAAAAACCTTTTGAAAACATTGTGGGAAAAGGAGAAAATGCTGGTAACCAGCATTTTCTCCTTTTTCCCCCACAATGTTTTCTACTTTTCCCAAAACAAATTTCAGTTTTGAATAATATTTATTTTTTTGTCTTCTGAAGCTTTCAATTTGGACTGGTCTTAATTTTGTTGTTTGGTAAAGAGTTAAATAAACAAATCAGTATTTCAAGGGGTCAAGTCCTCTTTTTTAAAAACCTTTACCATACAATTTGAGTTTTCACTACCCAAGCATAGAAATTTTGGTTACCAGCATTTTCTCCTTTGCCAACAATGTTTCAAAAAGTTTGGTAGCCATCATTTTCTCCTGTTCCCATCCACAGCTCTGCCGATTTCTTTTTGAGGAATGATAGATATTGCGACAGGATTCATTCCTCTCTCATGGCTCACCAGTAGGTCATTTTGGTAAGTGGCTGTTTTGGCTCTGGGCCAATTTGGTACTGGGCTGTTTTGGAAGTGGAAGTGGGCTGTTTTGACCCCCATTTTCTCCTTTTCCCACAATGTTTTCATCAATTGACATGTTTTATCATTTGAGTCACCTTTGATTTGTCGTCTGCAAATGCTTTGAATTTTGACAAGTCTAGAGTTTTCTTTGGTTAATGGTAAAGAGTTAATCGCTGGTCAGTGGAAGACAATGTGGTATGGGCAGAGTATTGGCCTCTCACATTAGAGGTGTCAGGTTGGAATCCCATGATGAAAAGGGTCAACTTTTGCAACTATATACAGAGCTCCAGATAGAGGGAGTAATCAGAATATGGGAGTAATCACTCTCCACTAAACCCTATGTTATGGGTACTCATTAGAATCGTCTCATCAAGACAATTCTAATGAGTACCCACAACATAGGGTTTGGAAGGAAAATAATGGACTTAGAACACTATCTCTCCCTTTTATCTGGAGGTCTGTACATGTATACACTGTAGTGTAAGTACTGGTAATGGTTACCTGGAAGCAGTCATAGAGAGTGATAAGTTGTAAAATAAAACTGAGGGAGGGGGTGTTGCTGCAACTGAACCCACTAAGTAGGAATGGTGAATTGAATAAATAATGAAAAAATTGAGGTACCATTTCTCAAAACCAATCGTTTGGAATTCAGCCAAGTTTGACAGGGTTTGAGTACACACTGTATTAAACAATCCCTGCAAGTTTCAAAGAATATTACTAATAATGTGGACTGTGTTGAGTGAACATTACTAAGTCATCAAATGGCTGCTTTTCCAAACTGATTGCTGGGTTTTCCTCATTTTCGATAGGGTTTCATCCCTTGATGATACAAATGCATTTGTTTCCTTCAAAATCAAAAGGTTCGAGTAATTTATGCTATAAAGCAACCATGCAAGTAACACCAAAATCCGACCTCAAATACCAGCTTTATTGCGTAAACAAGAAATGTAAATTTTCAACTTTAAATGGCTACTTTTCCAGTATAAATGGCTACTTTTCCAGTACTAATTGTCAATTTTATTTTTCAGAATTGATAGGGTTCAAGCTATTGATGATATAAAGCAATTGTAAAAGTTTCATTAAGGTCCGACCACAAATGCTGACTTTAAATATCATGTAAACAAGAAATGTATGTTTTCAACTTCAAATGGCTATTTTTCCCTTACTGACTGTCAGATTTTTTTTTTTTTTTTTCAAAATCAGTAGGATAAAGAAACTGCAAGTTTCATGAAAATCCAACCTAAATGCAGACTTTATTATGAAAACAAGAAAAAGACTAACGGAAGGGCAGACAGACGGATGGACGACAAAAATCAGGCCATGGCATAAGCTCTTAAGTAAATCAGGAGACAAAAGTGTGCCCGATGCCGGAGACAAGCCCACGCTCCCCCCCCCCCCCAACACAAATACCTCAGCCTACTAACTGAGCTTGCTGGGCATATGGTCGTGAGTTTACCCAACGTCGACTACAAGAGCTCTGCTGGCTTTCAGCTAGTAGGGCTATAACCCGTAAAAACTACCAAACAAAATCGTCCCCATTCACTATGAAAACAACACTCTATTGTTCAAAATTCTATTGTTAATAGTTTTTCTTAGTGTTTCGTTCTTTCCCTGAGGAATTCATAGAGTCCCCATTCAGATCGCGAACGATTTCTAGAGGGGACGGTCTCTACATGGGAGGATTTCTCCAAAATTCATTCATTTCTTCCAAGGGTATTCTTACCATTTTAGCCGAATGACAATAGAGTCCAATTAAATTTCATGAATGTTTAAATGCCAAGCTAAACAAATGTACGGGTTTTAACACAATATAGCCTTTATTTCATTAGGAAATCACGTGTTTTGAAGCTGATACATTTCCCAATATTGCATTTTTTTTTTTGTACCTCTTTAGGCCTTTTCCCGGCTTTCGATTCAAACTGGAAGATTGACCAACTCGACGTTGAGAACCAGCTATTAAACAGGATGTTTACAATTGATAGAATCAAAGACCAAAGCGCCCAACGTATTTTTTTATCAACCGAAAGAAGAAGAAAAACAAATTAAACTACACTGCACAGAACCCGTCTTACTAGGGCAAATTTCAAGTAAGGGTAGAAACTTTGGGGGTTTTCTTTAAATAACTTTCAGAAACGTCGTAGGCTGTGTCTGTGATTGTTTCGCACTCACTTTTCTTAAATAACATTACTGTAAGTAGTGTAACCCTTTACCCCATTTTTAAGTTTTGAGCAGATCCATATTGGAAGCATATATTGATGACAAATTAGATGTGACTCAAAAAATTGGATATGCTTTTGAAAGAGAAGAAAACATTTTGGGTAAACGAAAGGGAGAAAATGCTGGATACCAGCATTTTCTCCTGTTCCCAAAATGTTTTCCAAAGCCGTCTTTCAAATGGCTGTTAATACTCAGGATTTTTTTTTTTTGTAAAGGGTTAAAGTGACCTTATTAGATTTCGTCTAGTCATCAAGAATTTGTTATGAACACCAATAAATACTACAAAGTATATTTTACTCTGCAAGAATAAGAAACCAGGCAGATACCAATACATATGAGCTATGCTCTGGCAAAAGGGGGCTTAATGCATCTACCAAGCAAGACATCACATGATCATGGAGATCTACAGAGTCCGTTTTCTCTAACAACCTCCTGAATCATGTGGTAAACTGGTCCTTTTACAACCAGATTATTGACCAATAGCAAACAGTTTCGGCCCTGGTCAACTAGTGCAGACTGCATGAACAGGCTGACCTGAGTCAATATTTTTGCTGATGCATTAAGCCCCCTTTTTACAGAGCATGGCTCATATAAAAATGCAATTTTGGCATTTGAATAAGTGGATAGTGGATTTGCTATCTGTATTCTCTCGCACAATCTGTTTTCTTCTTGTCCTGTAAACGGATCAGTGAAATTATAGCGCTATTGAAAAAATTATAGGTAGGAAGAAAATACATACAGCCAGCATTTTCTTCTTAATTTTAATCCTTTTCCCACAATGTTTCTCCCCATTTGATGACAAGGTCCATTATTTTATTTAGCCACATTTTTTTTTTGTTGTCTACAAACGCTTTCAATATTGACAGGTCTGAAATTTTGTTGTCTGGTAGAGTTTTAACTGTCATCAAACAACAAAATTTTAGACTTGTCCAAATTCAAATCACTTGAAGATGACAAAATAAATGTGACTCAAAAAATGAAAGTTGATTTTGGAAGAGTGGAAAACATTGTAGGAAAAGGAGAAAATGCTGGTTACCAGCATTTTCTTCTTTTCCCACAATGTTTTCAAAAGACTTAAGTCTCAGGGTCGTTAAAACTCCGGATTGTGTAGTAAAGGGTTAAAGCAAAGTTTTTGTTTGCATATAAAAAGGTTATGGGTCACTAGTGAATTGTTAATCTCCATGGAAACATCTATGTAAGTAATAGCTTGAACTTTTAGCTTCTTGAAAGAAGGCATGTATATCCCATCTGAATGAAGAATGATAAAAAAGGGACAATTCATTGTAATCCATTACAAATTATAGCCTGTAACAAGATTCAAACTGAAAATTTTTATGGAGTACTAAATTTTAATGCATTACTCTGCCCATGCATTGGTCAGATGGAACCAGACCAGCATTTTTTTTCCTTTTCCACAATGTTTCCTACTCAATAAGAGATCTTCAGCTAACTTGTTCTAATTGTGAAACTGTCGTCTGCTGATGCTCTCAATCTAGAAGGGTAAAGAAATTTTTGCAGTGAAGGCTTAAATAACACGAGCAGGCAACCACACAAATATTGACAGTATCAGCAAAGTTTCTCAGTGGATTACTAAGAGATTTTTTCTTCATTCCAGGAAAAATGTCTAAAGGCACAGCAACTTTGAAGAATTTTTTCATATTTAACCCAACTTATGGGCCTAAGGAAGGAGAGGTAAACTTATTATTTGTTTTATGGACACAGCTCATTCTACCAGGATTTTGATTTAAGTGAAATCCTTACACATTTATGCAAAGGATGAAATGTGTAATTTACACAGTATTAGCCACATGGCTATTTGAGCCTTTTACCACATATACCACATTCTGAAAATATTGTAGAGATAACAGGAATCGCTCCTTGGTTTTGGTTACATCCCAAAACATTACATTCTCTTCAAATCTTTTTCTTGGTTATAACTGTTTTCTATATACATGTATATAAAATTATACATAGTAACTGGTTTAACCCTTTACCACACAAACCCGACTTAATGACCCTGAAAAAGAAGCCTTTTGGAAAACTTTATGGGAAAAGGTGAAAATGCTGGTAACCAGCATTTCTCCTTTTTCCACAATGCTTTCTATCCTTCCCAAAACAAATTTCAATTTTTTAGTCACAATTATTTTGTTGTCTGCAAATGCTTTCAGTTTGGACCAGTCTAAAATTTTGTCATGTGGTAAAGAGTTAAGAATAACCTCTTTCTGTTTCAGACCAAAATGATATAAATATTTGCACTAATTACATCTGTCTGGATTGATATTTGAAACAAAAGCTGTCTTCTGCTTTTACACGTACATGTACATAGACAATAGTAATATTTTCAGTATTATTTGACTAAATAGATATTTTTTTCAATGACAAATAATTTTAATAGCATATACAGTCTAGTTTATTTTTCCAGGAACACAAGAAGATCATGTATTACTTCCCAAAGAACACAGATCTAGATTCACAAATCAAGATAGTTGGCTTGTGTGAAGCCATCACAAATTTTACAAAGTATGTTGTTTTATTTCAAATTTACTTTAACTCTTTACCAATCAACAAAATGTTGGACTTCACCAATTTGAAAGCATTTGCAGACAACAAAATAAATGTAGCAGAAACAATGATTTCTGTCTTTGATACAGTAAAAACCATTTGATAAAAGATTAAAATGAATCGTTTCTCCTTTGACCAGTTGAATTTCTGGGGAAAAAAAATTACATTTACAAACTTCACTGAAAAAGCTAAAAAAAAGCATGAATTTGGTATAATCAACAGGAATTAACCCTATAGAAAATGTCAGAATTTTGGATTGGTCCAAATTCAGACGACAAATTAGATTTGACTCAAATGACAGAGCTAGTGTTTAAAAGAGTAGTGAACATTCTGGAAAAAAGAGAAAATGCTGGTGACCAGTATTTTTTTCCTTTACCCACAATGTCTTCAAAATTCTTCCTCTTTAACTCTTTACCACACTGCAAAATTTTCGCCTCATCCTTTTTGACGGAATTTACAGACAACGATTCAAATGTTATTCAAAGGACAGTAGTTGTCCTTAAAGAGGTAGAAAGCACTGTGGGAAAAAGAGAAAAATACTGGTTACTGGCATTTTCTCCTTTCTCATAATGTTTTCAAAAGCTGCCTTTCTTTTGGTTGTTCAAACTCAGGATGGTGTGTTAACTATTTACCTGACAACAAAATTTTGTACCATTCCAAATTAAAAGCATTTGCAGACGACAATTTCAATGTGGCTCAAACGATAAGATTTTTCTCTGATAGTGTAGAAAACATTGTGGGAAAAGGAGATAATGCTGTTTACCAGTATTTTCTCCTTTGCACACAATGTTTTTACAGCCACTCGTGAAAATATTACCAATGATGTTCGCTTGATGAAATAAATTTCGATCTTTCACTGAAAAGAACAAATATCCTCTATTTCTTTTTTTTTTGTTATAGATAATGGCTAAATGAAAGTACGTTATTATTTTGCTATTTTTCTGATCTTTTAAGCATCATAGTTCATTGAAAAACAAAATTCTTAGATATAAGAATGATCTACAAAATCTGTCTCCACAGTTTTCTAAGAACTTTTTGAGGCTATCTGCCAAACTGAGAATGGACTTGTTACAATTTGATGGTAATACAAAACTTTAATTCTGTCTTTAGGACATTTTCAGATAAGTCCTGTGAAACTCTACACACACAAAAGAGTCGACAAATCTTTTACCAGCCGGAACCAGACTTTTGGATGGTAATGGTAGGTCATGGGAACAATTCTATAATACATTTCACCCCCTTTACGAAACAATTGTGTGTTTTAACTATTTATCAGAAGACAAAATCTTAGTCCAGGCAAAATTGAAAGCCTTTGCAGACAACAAATTAAATGTGATTCATATGATGTAACTTGTTTTTGAAAGGGTTGAGAATGATGTGGGAAAAGTAGAAAATGCTGGTTACCAGCATTTTATGTTTTCTCTAATATGTTTTCAAAAGCCTACTTCCTCAGGGTCGTTAAAACTCGGGATTGTGTGGTAAAGGGTTAAAGAAGGGTTAAAGACTCTGAGTAGAGGGGCTTTTGAAACATCATGGGAGAAGAAAATGCTGGTTACCAGCATTTTCTGCTTTTTCCACAATTCTTCTGCCCTTTTAGAGACAAATGTCATCATTTGAGCCACATTTTATTTAACCTTTACCACACAATCTCGACTTTTGATGACCCCGGGGAAGAAGCCTTTTGAAAACATTGTGGGAAAAGGAGAAAATTTGCGAAACCAGCTTTTTCTCCTTTTTCCACAGTGTTTTCTACCCTATCAGAGAAAAACATATCATTTGAGCCAAATTGAAACTGTCTGCAAATGCTTTCACATTGGACAGGTCTAAAATTTTGTCTTTTGGTAAAGGGTTAAGGACTGGAAAGCCCTTATTCAGTATTTTTTTTTCTTATAGAGGTAACTAGAAAGACGTTCAGTGATAGTTGTAAAATAGGGATTATCTCTATGAATTAAGGTGTTACTCTTTACCAAACAATAACAAATTTTTATACCAGACCAAATTCAAAGCATTTGCAGACAACAAAATAAACGTTGCTAAAATGATGTTTTTTGTCTTTGACAGAGTAGAAAACATTGTGAGAAAAAGAGGAAATGCTTGTTTCTAGCATTTTCTCCTTTTCCCACAATGTTTCCACAAGACTTTCTTCTCAGGATGGTTAAAAGGTGGGATTGTGTGGTAAAGGGTTAAGACACTTATTCTCACTTTCAATTTCTCCTTTTGCAACAATGTTTTTAAAGTTAGTCTGCAGAGTCTGCTTCATAATGGCTACACTCTACAGAAGGTTATGATTTAACCATTTTCCAAACAACAAAATTTTAGACTTGTCCATATTGAAAGCAGTTGCAGACAACAAGTTAAATTTGGCTCAAATGATTGAACTTGTCTTTGAACAGAAACATTGTGTAAAAAGGAGAAAATGCTGGTTACCAGCATTTTCTCCTTTTCCCACTGTGTTTTCAGAAGCCTTCTCCCTCAGGGTCATTTAAACTCAGGATTGTGTGGTAAAAGATTAAAGCATTGAATTAATGAAATGGACACTTTCAGTTGGAAATTTTTTTAGCAATGTATTTGGGGTCCTGCGTGGCTGAGTGGTAAAGTGTAGTGCTTGTAACCTAAAGGCCCTGGCTCGAGCCTCATTGGAAGCATTGGGGTTTTGGTGGAAATGTCCTTGGGCAAAACACTTCAGAGCCCTAGCCTAGAACTGATGACACTCAGGACACACATAAATATGTGAGCTGTCCTTATGATATGACTGAAATAACGTTGAAAGCGGCATAAAACATCATTATAAAATTCACAGTGTGTATATTGAAGATTTACAAATCATTGGTCAGATTGATTGATTGTTTACTGTTTAACTCTTTTACCACACAGCAAAATTTTAGACTGGTCCAAATTGAAAGCATTTGCAGACAACAAATCATATGTAGCACAAATGATGATTTCTGTCTTTGATAGAGAAGAAAACATTGTGGGAAAAGGAGAAAATGCTGGTTACCAGCATTTTCTCCTTTTCCCACAATGTTTTCAAAAGCCTTCTCCTTCAGGGACATTAAAAGTCGGGATTGTGTGATAAAGTGTTAATTCTTGACCCTGACAAAGAAGCTGTTGAAAACATTGTTGGGAAAAGGAGAAAATGCTATTAACGTACCGGTATTCAAAGACAAGGCCTATTACTTAGTCATATTTATTTTGTCGAGAGGAGATGTTGCTCATTACAAGCAAGTTATCCTTTTGTCTCAGTGTTTTAAAACTGCTCTGTTCTTTTTCAAGTCATAATGTGCAAACCATTTTCTCCAGACTGTCAGTATACCATTCAGTGAAAAAACAAAAGATGGACAGACCTACATAGAGTATCATGAAGAAGACGTACAGGATCCCATAATGGAGGCCATCCTGAGACAAGCATACAGAATGTTTACGGTATTGGGTTTGACCTTCCATTTTTTTTGTACTGAATTTGTCACACTTTAGTTTTGGAACTCATATTTTCAGTCAAGGAAAATATGTTGTAATCCTTTTCTAAAAATCTTATTGGAGAAGAATGTGTTCCTTTGAAGCCCATGAGATTTGCTTTAACACCATTAACTCTTTACCACACAATGGTGACTTTTAACGATCCAGAGAAAGAAGGCTTTGGGTTCCAGACTATTCACTTTGTCCTTTTCTATCATTCAGTCTTACTTTGTCAAAAATGATGGCCTGGGGACATTCAAAAACCGATCAGAGCGATATCTGCTTTACCCTTTCTCACAGTGGGGTAAAACAGATGTTGCTGCAATCGTTTTCGAACATAAATGACTAAAAGCAGATACCGAAACTCCAAATGATTGATCACATCCTGTTTGCGTGCGATCTTTGAAAATATTGACAACGAAATTTGAAACAGGTTATTCATGATGATTTTGGAGAATATTTTAACAGTAACAAGCGTTGTTGAAGGTTGCTATGTATTTTTGATGGTACTGACCAGTTTGGAAAAGTGACTCATATATGGAATCACCCTGTTGTAATTGAATTGGTCTTAAAAACGCGAATCCATCAGTATTGTGATGTCATGCGATGAACAAGTCTGTAATTAGATTATCGGCACAATTGATAATTATGATAAGACCCTCAAATGTCCCCAGGCAGTAATGATAACGGAAGCGATAAACAGATAGCTACCAAAAATTAGTCGCAGACAGGGATT
Organism: Tridacna gigas; assembly: GCA_945859785.2. Lineage (NCBI taxonomy): Eukaryota > Metazoa > Mollusca > Bivalvia > Cardiida > Cardiidae > Tridacna > Tridacna gigas. The sequence continues at coordinate 10,764,185 of OX244030.2, read as the reverse complement.
AGGAGAGCATGATACAGAGTAATAAAGAAATTATTACCACCTGGACGCAGGCTAGGTGTGATATTGTGATTGCTCCTTGTCTGTCTATTCTTCCATATGTCTGTCTGTCCATTTGTCAACCGTTTCAAAGATTTATGCTGAGAAACTATCTGACTATGCTCAAATTTCAAGTGCAGCCTACCTTGGTTGGGAGAAGCAGATTTAAATTATTAAGGTCTTTTACCACCAGTGCTGGGAAAAAAGAAAGGAAAAAAAAATTAACACAAGCTTTTCCTAAAGATCTAGAAGTTCTATAAATAGATGGATAATTAGTGTCAGTAACACTATGAAGATTTTTTAAATAATATGTGTAGATTGATCGCTTTGTTCCAAACTTTTGTGTTTTGTTGAATTAAACAGGGAAAGCTTCGAAATTTTTAAAAAGAATTTGGCCTATAGCAGTGATAATTTGTATGTTATATAATCCAGTTGACCTATAACAAGATTGATCAAACTGTCCCTAGAGTAACAATGAATTCTCTCCATCCATATTATATGTTCAGTTTTTCACCATGATTTCCAGAAATTGGCAGATTTGGTCCTGTTAACCAAGGTGAGCAGTGTAGGACCTTCATGTTCCTCTTTCATAATATAAGATATGGCCAAAATAATCAGTCATTCAGTCTATCCATCCGTGCAAAAGAAAATCCCCAAGGTCACTTGTAAACTTTTTGGCCATTTCATATTTATTGCCAGTATGATCCTTGTTGAAGAATACTGTCAACAGCTCTTTTCTGGACAGCAAATTTTCACAGTCATCTTTACTTAACTCTTTACCATGCAATCCAACTTTTAACGACTATGAAGAAGAAGCCTTTTGAAAACATTGTGGGAAAAGGAGAAAATATTGGTAACCAGCATTTTCTCCTTTTCTCACAATGTTTTCTGTCCTCCCATAAAAAAAAACTTCAATTTTTAGGTCACATGTATTTTGTCACCTGGAAATGCTTTCAATTTGGACAAGTCTAAAAATTTGTCGCTTGGCAAAGGGTTAAAGCAGTTGCAGATGAAATATATGGAGGAAAAGACTGGAACCTAGAGAGGCTTGACATTGTTGTTGGAAAAGGAGAAATTGCTTTGTGCCAGCATTTTCCTTATCTTCCACAATGTTTTCAAAAGCCCTGTTCCTCAGGGTCCAAAAAAACACAGGGTTTTTTGATAAAAGGTTGAATCTAGTTGTGTATCCATTTTCAGCTATTTAATGGGACAATCAACTATGTACTGCAGAAAGTGAATGGGGATGTAAAAGCATTACAGCAAAGACTGGATCATTTTTATTCAAGGGTAAGTCTACTGTGATTGATACTGCAACTATCTACCTTCTACTTTGTTGGTCATTTTGGGCAGTTTTTGTGTCATAAGAGCTGGAAAATTTTGACACTCGGAGCCAACAAAGTAGTATAGTTGCTTAGTCTGTCTCTCATTCAGTGTATTATATGTCATGTAAAGATTCAAAATTTTTATAAATGTTCCCCAGGCTGAGAAGGGTTTGGTATATTTGGTCTTTCAATCCATTGTCAGGCTGTATACAGATTTGTTTCTGCTGTTTTGCAGGCAGAAACCTCTTTACTTGGAATGTTGATACTTCTTCCATAATGACAGATTGATTGATTGTATGGTGTTTAACACCGTTTTCAACATAATTTCATTTATGTCACGGTGACTGATGCCCCTATCCATGCTTTCCTAGGTTTCTTTCAACAGTACTCTGCACAATATTCTTTCCAAGCCACTAGCTGCTTTCCCAAGTAACCATGGTGGAAACAATCGTCAGTGGTGAGAGAGGATTGAATCTTCGATAAGGAATTGGTTCTGATGCCTGGAAGCAAACTGAATTTGGTGTCAAACTATTTCAGATATCTTTTCAGTTTTGGAAAGAATAATTACAGTCACATTATAATACATGATGAAATTTAGTTTATCGGAATTAAGCATTATTTCAAAAGTTGTATTTGGAAGTGTACATGTAGTGTTAGAGCAGGTCTTTTTACTTAGGTGAGCAATCAGAACTGCTGCTGCACTGATATCAGAGAAAAGATTCAATCAAATATATATGACAATTAAGAGCGTAACTCTTTACCAGACGACAAAAATGTAGACTTGTCCAAATTCAAAGTATTTGCAGACGACAATTTAAATGTGATTGGAACTTGTTTTTGATAGGATAGGAAACATTGTGGTAAAAGGAAAGCTGGTTACCAGCATTTTGTCCTTTTCCCACAATGTTTTCAAAAGGCTTCTTCCTTAAGGTCGTTAAAACTTGGGATTGAGTAGTAAAGAGTTAATAGAAATATGCCTGAACTCTTTACCAAATGACAAAATTTTAGATTTGTCCAAATTGAAAGCATTTGCAGATGACAAATTAAATGTAGCTCAAAACATGACATTTGTCTTTCATAAGATAGAAGCATTGGGGGAGAAGGAGAAAATGCTGATTACCAGCATTTTCTCTTTTTCTTACAATGTTTTCAAAAGCGTTTTTCTTAGGGTTGTTAAAAGTTGGGATTGTGTGGCAAAAGGTTAAGGCATGTTTATTGGAATATTCTAATGCTTAAAACATATGTCTTAGTCATACTGGTGTTTGAACTATTGATAGTGTACCTGACAGCAACTTTTCCTGTATGATTTCAGTGTACTTGACAGTAACTTTTCCTGTATGATTTCAGTGTACTTGACAGTAACTTTTCCTGTATGATTTCAGTGTACTTGACAGGAAATTTTCCTGTATGATTTCAGTGTACTTGACAGTAACTTTTCCTGTATGATTTCAGTGTACTTGACAGTAACTTTTCCTGTATGATTTCAGTGTACTTGACAGGAACTTTTCCTGTATGATTTCAGTGTACATGACAGGAACTTTTCCTGTATGATTTCAGTGTACTTGACAGGAACTTTTCCTGTATGATTTCAGTGTACTTGACAGGAACTTTTCCTGTATGATTTCAGTGTACTTGACAGTAACTTTTCCTGTATGATTTCAGTGTACTTGGCAGTAACTTTTCCTGTATGATTTCAGTGTACTTGGCAGTAACTTATCCTGTATGATTTCAGTGTACTTGACAGTAACTTTTCCTGTATGATTTCAGTGTACTTGGCAGTAACTTTTCCTGTATGATTTCAGTGTACTTGACAGTAACTTATCCTGTATGATTTCAGTGTACTTGACAGTAACTTTTCCTGTATGATTTCAGTGTACTTGACAGTAACTTATCCTGTATGATTTCAGTGTACTTGACAGGAACTTTTCCTGTATGATTTCAGTGTACTTGACAGTAACTTTTCCTGTATGATTTCAGTGTACTTGGCAGTAACTTTTCCTGTATGATTTCAGTGTACTTGACAGTAACTTTTCCTGTATGATTTCAGTGTACTTGACAGTAACTTTTCCTGTATGATTTCAGTGTACTTGACAGTAACTTTTCCTGTATGATTTCAGTGTACTTGACAGTAACTTTTCCTGTATAATTTCAGTATTTGTTAACCTTGAGACTGGCAAACTGTGATATATTGGATGTGTTTTGTGGCATTTCCTTTCTCCCTTTGGATAAGAACACATACCTTCAGGTCCAGTGTTTTATAAATATACTGGAATCCACGTTTCCCAGTATAAAGTACACAGCATTCCTGTATAATGATCAGCTAGTATGGTAAGTAAATGCTTCATCCTTTACTACACAATCCTGAATTTTAACTCTTTACCAAACAACAAAATTACAGATTGGTCCAAATTGAAAGCGATTGCAGACAACAAATTAAATGTGGCTCGGATGATGGTATTTATGTCTGAAAGAGATGAAAAAACATTGTGGGAAAAGTAGAAAATGCTGGATACCAGCATTTTCTCCTTTTCCCACAATGTTTTCGAAAGTCTTTGATCTCTGGGTCGTTAAACTAGGGATTCTGTGGTAAAGTTTTAAAGATAAGGTTTTTGTAAACATTGGAGTGAAAGGAGAAAATGCTTGTTACCGTAATGTTTTCTACTCTTTCACAAGCAAATCTCAAAATTATACCCCCAACTTATGAAGTGGGGGGGAGGGTATACTGGGTTCACCATGTCTGTCTCTCTGTCCGTACATTAGTCAGGCTGTCAATGTGTCAGTCTGTAAAATTTTTTTTTTCCGTGCTCTAACTCAAAAGCTGTTTGACCTAGGACCTTGAAACTTTATACAAGTGTTGCGCATGACCCAAGGAGGTACTGTATTGTCTTTGGGTTACATGGGTCAAAAGTCAACATCCCAGGTGAACTTTGTGAATGTAGAATGACGTCGATTTTACCGGGCTTTCATTGCAATGTGTTTATAGAGCCAAATCACGCGTCATGTTAAAATAACTCTTTACCAAACGATGAAATTTTAGACCTGTCCAAATTGAAAGCCTTGGCAGACGACAAATTAAATTTAGCTCAAATAATGATATTTGTATTTGAAAGGGAGGAAAACATTGTCAGAAAATGAGAAAGTGCTGCTAACCAGCATTTTCTCCTTTTCCCACTATGTTTTCAAAAGGCTTCTTCCTCACCATCATTTAAACAGCGGATTGTTTGGTAAAGCGTTAACTCTTTACCACAACAAAGTATTAGACCTGTCCAAATTGAAAGCATTTGCAGATGACAAATTCATTGTTGCTCACACAATGATTTCTGTCTTTGAAATGAATGTAAACATTGTGGAAAAGGATAAAATGCTGGTTACCAGCATTTTCTTATTTTACCACACTATTTTCAAAAGTCTTTTCTATCAGGGTCGTAAAATCTCTGTATTGTGTAGTAAAATGTTAATACCATATTTAGTTATGCAAACAGGAGTGGATTGGAACAAGATGATATGAGAATAATGGTTACTAGCATTTTCTTCTTTTGCCACACTATTTTCAAAAGTCTTTTCTATCAGTGTTGTGAAATCTGAGGATTGTGTGGTAAAAGGTTAATACTATATTTAATTACTACAAACAGGAGTGGATTGGAACAAGATGACATGAGAATCATGTACAAATACCTGACCACCAGCCTGTTTCCAGCCTATTTAGATCAGGAATTACACAGCAGTGGACCACATAACAGTGCTACCTTACAGAGAAACATGTCTGTACCAGCTGTTGGAAATGTGCATTTTGGAAAGTAAGAACTAAAGAAGCTGTATTTTAAAATTATGCTAAACCATAGGACAAAATTTTGGACTCAACGAAATTGGAGGCATTTGCAGACAACAGATTAATGATGATTTCTGCCATTGATAGGACAGAAAACATTATGGGAAGAGGAGAAAATGCTGATTAGCAGCATTTTCTCCTTTTCCCACAATGTTTTCAGAAGCTTTCTCTGTTAGAATCATAAAAACTTGGGATTGTTTGGTAAAGAGTTAATGTTTGCCAACAGAGAGCTTTTACCTCCCTGCAGTCAACAGCTTTTAACCCTTTGCCAAACAATCCTGTGTTTTAAAGACCCTGAGCAAAATGGCTTGAGAAAACACTTTGGAAAAAAGAGAAAATGCTGGTAACCATCATTTTCTCAAATTAACATTACACACTCTTAAGAGCAAATTTTGTCTTTTGAGCCATGTTCAATATGTTGCCTATAAAATTCTTTCAGTTTTTAGTGAGTTTAGAATTTAGTTGTCGGGTAAAGAATTGAAAAAGATATTTTTGACTATTCCCTCTGCTGTCCAGCCAGCAAGCCAATTCAGTTGGTTATATACAGGGCTAGTAATTTAGAGGACATGAGTTTGAATACCATTGTGTCCAAACTTTTCATGAATTCATAGCACAGCAGGATTGATTTCTAGCTTGCTGTTAAATAAAGTTTCAACAATGTTTCTGTTGCAAATCAGCTTTTGGCTTTGTAAGAGTGTTTCTTGAAGTACTGGTTCAAGAAATTCTAGAAAAGCATGGATAGGTACTTTTTCTGGTTTTAAAAACCAAACATCTATCAGTCACCCAACCAGCCGTCCTCTCTGAATTTGTTTGACCAACCAGGCTGAAAAATCGAAAAATATTTTGAATTTTTCAGGTCATGTGACAAATTTGACTGCCAGCGCTAAAATACTACTACATTCAGCAAAGAAGCATTTCTGGTGCATTGTACCAAAACTGTCATGATAAGATAACCATGTAGATTCATGTACAGCTACTATGCATGCACCATTGATAGCTTTTGAAAACATTGTGAAAGAAGGAGAATTTGCTTGTTACAAGCAGTTTTGCTCTTTTCACAATTTTTATCATTTACAAACATTGTCTCCCTTACTAGTCAGTAGTTTGTCCAAAGAATGTGTTTTACTAGTAGTTGGTCATGACCTCCATTACAAAAGAGAATGCTCTCTGAGTCAGTCTGTCAGTCCATCCACATTTTCATACTACTTGTCATCATGAAGCACCACACCAAGTCAGAATATATATCTGTTATAGGATGGTGGAAACAAATTATCAACTTTGCATACCCTGGAGACCCAAACAGAACAACAATGGGTCCTCTTTTTGTTATTTCATGAGTTTCTTACAATGTAATCAAATAACATGAAAACCAGATCATTATTTGGCAATAGTAAACTTACTCTTAATTAGTTTCCATGTATCATATTCGTAAGTTCCCATGCAATGTAAGGGTCGTAACCAATGTGCCAAAGTAAGGTCATTGAATATGCAAATGTCTTGGTTTAAAGTTGTCAAACAATGGCAAAGCACTAGTGGTTTTGAGCTGCAATCTAATGCAAGATTTAATTTTCACAAACTATATATTCTTTTTCATTTCCAAGATTTATAACTGGTCCTCCTAACATCCGAGATGAGAAAAACATGGGTAAAATACCGAGAGTATTTGTCAATACAGAACAAGAGAATGAGGATTGCTTCCTGATTGTATACAGAGCTCTTAGTGCCAGTGTTTGTTTACTTTTATCTGGTAAGTCTTTTCTTTACAATAGTCTTTTCTTTACAATAATTATTTATAAGTGAGTCATTCTCTGTTAAAAGGGGGCTTAATGCATCTGCGAAAAGTATCAACCCAGGTCAGCCTGCGCAGTCCGTGCAGGCTGACCTGGGCTTAAGCTTTTCGCTATAGGTCAATTTTCTGTATGTTCAAGGACCAGTCTAGTTCATGATTAAGTCGGTTGTCATAAATAAAAAGTGGCTCTTATTGATTCATAGGCATGTGATGGTTTGCTTGGCATTATGTATTACGAAGATGTATTAAGCCCCCTTTTGCCAGAGCATGACACAGGTATTTATAATTGAACTCATAAAGACCGTATGAAAAGAAAGTTGTGCATTTCTTAATGGTTTGCTAAACCCTTTACCACACGACAACATTTTAGACTCATCCAAATTCAAGCATTTTCGAACAACAAATTAAATAATGTTAAACAAATAAGATTGTATCTGAAAAGGTAAAAAACATTGTGGAAAAGGAGAAAATGCTGGTTACCAGCATTTTCTCCTTTTCTCACAATGTTTTGAAAAACTGTCTTCCTCAAGGTAGTTAAAAAACATAGGATTGTTTGGTAAAGGGTGAAAGCATCATTGTACAAGAAGGTCTGTTTTGGTATTGTGACAGCAGGTTTAACATTTCGGAAAAGGAGCAATTTCACACATGTAATTGGTTGCTCATTTTTCTACAAAGTTTTCTTCTTTCATGTTTAATACATAAGGAATGTGTTTTTGCTACTGTATCAATTTACTAGCTTATAGTTTGTCCTATTTAGCCAGTGTATGGTAATGGATTCAAAGTATATTGCACTGCTATGTAAAGATCTGACTTTTGAAGGAGTAGGTTTAGACTGTATGCATGATTTGAAATATTAGATAAACAAATACACATAGCTCCTTTTTCCTTACAGCTGCATCTCCATTAAATTTTGACATGTGCAGAAAATTGGATTCATTTTTGGGGCCACAACTAACAGGATTGGCATCAGAGATAGGGGACCAGTATGCTAGAAAACCTCAGTCCAGGTGACATACAATTATCTTTGTATGAATATTTTCTTAAAACTCTTTACATGCAAACGACAAACTTTTAGCCTTGAAAGCATATGCAGACGACAAAACTTGAAATTTGTCTCACAAAGAATTAGAAACATTGTTGGAAAAGGAGAAAATGCTTGTTAACTCTTTACCAAACCAAATTTTAGACTTGTCAAAACTAGAAGCATTTGCAGACAGCAATACAGATGTGACTCAAGAATTGAAGTTTCTTCTTGGAAGGGTGGAAAACATCGCAGAAAAAGGAGAAAATGCTAGATACCAGCATCTTCTCCTTTTCCCACGATGTTTTCAGAAGCCTTCTTCAGGATTTTTAAAACTTGGCATCGTGTGGTAAAGGGTTAATAGCATTTTCTTTTTTTCCAACAATGTTTTCAAAAGCCTTCTTTCTCAATGTCACAAAAACTAGGGATAGTTTGGGAAAGGGTTTATTAGTCCCTACTTACTGAAGCCAAAACTTCAGGAAATTGTTACAAATGGATTTATCTACAGCTTTATATGTCTATTTTGGCACACTGGAGGTTGAACCTAGCCATATAGAGATAGATAATTGCTTGTAGCATATAAGTTGGCTTTATTACAGATTTGACCTCAAATGCAAAGAAACATGGTTGTATGCAGAAGTGTTATGGCAAAACTTTATAAAATTGTGTGACCATGTAAAATCCTCACTGTGTAAAGTGCTAGTGGGTGTAAGGTCAGAATCAGACAGCATGATTTGGGGAGGACATATTATGTAAATATACCAAATTTGAAGACAAAAAATGTTGTCTAAGTCAAAGAAAAGAGAAAAAAAATGAACATTTTGGGAAAGAGAAAAATTGCCTGTAAGCTAACACACTAACATGCTTTCCATAGTTTACTTGTTAGTTTGGTTTAACTCTTTACCAAACAACAAAATTTTGTTTTTGTTGAGGTAGAAATTATTGTAGATAAAGGAGAAAATGCTATTTACTAGCATTTTCTCCTTTTCCCACAATGTTTTCAGATGGCCTCTTTCTCAGGGTCGTTAAAACTCAGGATCATGTGGTAAAGATTAACTATCTATTTTACACTGAATGTGAAAGAAGTTCTTTAACTAATTACCAAACAACAAAATTTTTCATCTGACCAGATTGAAGGCATTTGCAGACAACAAATAAAATGTTAAGAAAAAAGAAAAAATTTTGGAGGCCTAAAGGGTAGAAAACATTAATTTGTGGAAAGAGGAGAAAATTCTGGCAACTAGCATTTTTCTCCTCTTCCAACAATGTCTTCAAAAGCCCGTTTCATCGGGTTTGTGAAAACTCAGGATTGTATTGTAAAGGGTTAAATTATTCTAGATGGTTGCTTTTGGGAAACTTAACCATATACATATTAGCCATGATCAGGCAAAAGGGGGCTTAATGCATCTTTGTATTGTATAATACTGAGCAAGCCATCACATGACTATGGATCAATAATAGCCACTTTTTTTAACAACCGACTTAATTATGAGGTAGACTGGTCCTTGAACATACAGAAAATTGACCAATAGCGAAAAGTTTCGGCCCAGGTCAGCCTGCGCACACTGTGCAGGCTGACCTGGGTCGATACTTTTCGCAGATTCATTAAGCCCCCTTTTCACAGAGCATGACTCATATACTGTGATTTGGGTAGTTCCAAAGGTCGATCCTGCTCAGCATGGGAACATCTGGTGTGGCAGGCCAAAACTCACTCCTTTTGCTTTCTCCTCTTCTCCCGCAACTTGTTTATCACAGAGTTTATAAATTAAGTGTAACACAGCTTAATTTCATACCAACCAAATTTTGTACTTGTCACACACACACTAAAATCAGTGAAGCAAGAAGAAACTACTGTATTACTTGTTAGCTCAACTGTTTTCAGAGAAAATATTGAGGTATTGCCATATCCCTGTCGCTACCTGCATCGTGGTCATGCGAAAACTTCTACATTTTGTAATATCTTTGTCATTAGTGATGATATTTACTTCAGTCTTGAACTGTTTGTGACCTGTCAAGAGGGTAATTCATGCAACAGGGCAGGTAACCATCAAAATATTTTTGACACAGTTTATGCCCCTTTTTCAACTTAGAATTTTCACTGAAAATCAGTCTATTTCTAAAAGCAACTGCAGCTGAGTGTTGGCATTCAGATGCGGTGCTGTTGTAGTTGGTGACATTAAAAATATTTGGGCCATGCTCTGTGAAAAGGAGGCTTAATGCATCTGCGAAAAGTATCGACCCTGATCAGCCTGCGCAATCCGCGCAGGCTGACCTAGGCCGAAATTCTTCGCTATTGGTCATTTTTCTCTTATGTCAAAGGACCAGTCTACCTCATGATTCAGTCGGTTGTTAGACAAAATAGATCTTATGGATAAATGATCATGTGATTTCTTGCTTGGTATTGTGTATCACGGAGATGCATTAAGCCCCCTTTTGCCAGAGTATGACTCATTTTTAAAAAAGAGCAATTGATGAGCGCCTTATTTCCTAAGTGTCTTAATAATCTATCGTCTGCAATTAATAATATACATATTTTTTTGGTATGTATTTCAGTGTAGAACCATTGTATAAATACATTTATTTCAACCACATGAACCTGGCACAGAAGACAACAGTACATGTAGATAGTAAGAAATCTTCTGGACTCTATGTCAGTCAGGACACACTTAAACTACTCTGTGACATCAGCTCTGATTTACAGAGGTATGTATTGGCTGTAGTGGAATAAGATACCATGCTCTGTGAAAAGGGGGGCTTATTGCATCTGCAAAACGTATCGGCCCATGTCAGCCTGTGCAGTCAGTGTATGCTGACGTGGGTCAAAACTTTTTGCTATTTGTGAATTTTATGCATGTGGCTGGATCATGGATCATGTCCCCAGACCATGGATCATACTACCTTCAGATCCAGTCCGTTGTTAGACAAAGTGTTTTTTGTGGATCCATAATTATGTGATGACTTGCTTGGTATAGTGCATCACAGAGATGCATTAAACCCCATTTTGCCAAACCATGGCTCGAATGTATTGGCTGTAGTGGAATAAGACAGCATTCGCGTGGTGTCTTCTGCACAATACAGTGTACACAGGACAGATAGATATTGTTCTATTTCCCTATTACATGTCTCCCTAAAGTTAGCTGAGCCACGGTAGTGCAGGTTGTAGCAAACAGGACTTGAGACCAGGGGTTGCCATTTTGAATGTCCAGCTCAACCAATTTCTCTCCAAGAATTGATGATAGTCATTGCGTCAGGATTCATCTCTTGCTCAAAACCGGTCATTGTTCTGATGATGGTAATGTTGGGAAGCAGCCAGTGGCTTTGGAAGAATATTGTGTGAAGAACTGGTAAAAAAAAAAATCCAGAAAAAACATGAAAAGGAACCAGCATTACATGTATATCCTTTTCCCACATTGTTTTCTACAATTCAAAAACAAATTCCAATATTTGAGCTACATTGAACTTGTTTTGTGCAAAGTCTTTCAAATTGGACAAGTCTAAAATTTTGTCATCTGGCAAAGGGTTAAATAGTGATATAGGAAAATGTACTGTGAACATACAGTATGTATTTGCAATTTCAGAAATAACCAAGATGGAGAAACCTTTGTTAGAACACTGACAGACTGTTGGATTGTTGGGAAGAAATCAGACCAAAGGGAGATGGTAGTGGTGATAAATCAGAAAAATCTGAATCTAATAGAAGTGAATGGTATGGTCCTTCTATTGATCTTCTATCCACTGATCTTTATGATATTTTAGTTACAAATAACAGATTGGCCTCAGTGAATTCAATTAGAAACCAATTGCTTTTTTTTTTCTGTCCATACTTCCATGTTTGAGTTAGTTTCATATATAAATTGGATTCTTTACTATATAACAAAATCTGAGACTTGTCCAAATTGAAGGAATTTTCAGAGGCCAAATTGAATGTGACTCAAATGATGTTGTTTGTTTTGTGAAGAGGTAGAAAACATTGTGGGAAAGGAGAAAATGCTGGTAACCAGCAGTTTCTCCTTTTTGCACAATGTTTTCAAAAAGCATTTTCCTCAGGGTCGTGAAAACTCGGGATTGTGTGATAAAGAGTGAGCAACTTGAGCTCAAGGAAATCAATTTGAAACCCAAGATTTTTTTGTCTATACTTCCCTTTATATGCGTTTCTTTTTCAATTTAATTATATGGTACATATGACCATTTTCAACACCAAAACTATTTTTTTTTTTTAAATTTGTTGCCATGAATGGCCTGTGTCACAACGTTGACATTTAAGTCTACTGGTATCTAGGTCTACATTTTGTAATATTAACTCTTTATCCCACAGTCCTGACTTTTAACCACCCTGAGAAAGAAACCTTGTGAAAACATTGTGGGAAAGGTAGAAAATGCTGGTAACCAGCATTTTCTCCTTTTCTCACAATGTTTTCTACCATTCCCAAAACAAATTTCAAATTTTCAGTCACATTTATTTTGTCATCTGCAAATGCTCTCAATTTGGACAAGTCTAAAATTTTGCCATGTGGTAAAGAGTTAACAGGGTAGAGTCCATTTTAGTTAAAAAATACTGTTTTCACAGACACAAAAACTGTCAAGATTTTATTTTGCGGCTGACAAAACTGTTTCCCATTGCAGAGGAAGTGAAGAAGTTGTGCAACATGAATTTCAACAGTATTTTCTTCCAAGATTGATCGAGAAAATTTCAATACCTCCTCAAGATGCCAAATTGTTCAGCAAGTAAAAGTGTTCCATAGTCAAGACTGACTTTTAAAGAAATGGACATATTCATCAGTGCAATGTTTATTTATGGAGATTGTTTTATTGCATATTATATAGAGGATATTTGTTTTTTTTCACTGAAAGATCAAAATTTATTTCGAGTGAACATCATTGGTAATACAATGGCACTTTGAATTCCTCAGGGAATGAATAAAATGCCATGAAAAACAACACTCTGTTGTTCAATATTGCTATTGCCTTTTTCAAGAGTTTGAAACGCTTTTTCCTCTAGAACATTTTTTTAAGTGTGAATTACTGCAGTCATATTGTTAGTCCCCTACCGGCGAAGCCGAAGGAGACTTTAGGTTTGCACTCCGTCTGTCCGTCTGTTCATCTGTCCGTCAGTCCAGCAATTCAGTTTTCCGGACTTTTTTTCTAAACGCTGGTACATATTGAGCTGAGTTTTGGTGTGTAAGTCACCCACCATCACTTACAGATCAAGTTCGACGCTAAACGCTGGTAGGTATTGATCTCAGATTTGCTGTGCAACTCAACCACCATGACTTACAGATCAAGTTCGACTTTCGTTCCGGTCCACTGGTTTTTCACGGATTTACGGGCCTTGGACTTACAAAATTTCACTGATAAATCAGTTTTCCAGACTTTTTTTTCTAAATGCTGGTAGATATTCACCTGACTTTTGCTGTGTAAGTCAACCACCATGACTTACAGATCAAGTTCAAGTTTCGTCCCGCTCCACTGCTTTTTGACGCATTTACGGGCCTTGGACTTACAAAATTTCACTGATAAAACATTTTTCCGCACTTTTTTTCTAAACGCTGCTACATATAGAGCTGATGTTTGGTGTGTACATCAACCACCATGACTTACACATCAAGTTTGAGTTTCATCCTGCTCCACTGCTTTTTAGCTCACCTGAGCACGAAGTGCTCATGGTGAGCTATTGTGATCGTGCTGTGTCTGTCGTGCGTCGTCAACTTTTTACCTTGTGTACGCTTTAGAGGCCATATTTTCAGTCCGATCCTCATGAAACTTGGTCAGAATGTTTGTCTTGATAAATTCTCAGACGAGTTCGAAATTGGGTCATGTGGGGTCAAAAACTAGGTCACTAGGTCAAATCTTAGAAAAACCTTGTGTACGCTCTAGAGGCCACATTTTCAGTCCAATCCTCATGAAACTTGGTCAGAATGTTTGTATTGATAAAATCTCTGACGAGTTTGAAATTGGGTCATGTGGGGTCAAAAACTAGGTCACTAGGTCAAATCTTAGAAAAACCTTGTGTATGCTCTAGAGGCCGCATTTTCAGTCAGATACTTGTGAAATTTGGTCAGAATGTTTGTCTTGATAAAATCTGGGACGTAATTGAAATTGGGTCATGTCGGGTCAAAAACTAGGTCACTAGGTCAAATCTTCGAAAAACCTTGTGTACGCTCTAGAGGCCATATTTTCAGTCCGATCCTCATGAAACTTGGTCGGAATGTTTGTCTTGATATAATCTTGGACGAGTTCGAATTTGGGTCATGTGGGGTCAAAAACTAGGTCATTAAGTCAAATCTTCGAAAAACCTTGTGTACACTCTAGAGGCCACATTTTCAGTCAGATACTTGTGAAATTTGGTCAGAATGTTTGTCTTGATAAAATCTGGGACGAGTTCGAAATTGGGTCATGTGGGGTCAAAAACTAGGTCACTAGGTCAGAATTTCGAAAAACCTTGTGCACGTCATAGAGGCCACATTTTCAGTCAGATACTTGTGAAATTTGCTCAGAATGTTTGGCCTATTGACTCAGGTGAGTGATCCAGGGCCATCATGGCCCTCTTGTTGACGCATTTACGGGCCTTGGACTTACAAAATTTCACTGATAAAACATTTTTCGGCACTTTTTTTCTAAACGCTGCTAATTATAGAGCTGATGTACATCAACCACCATGACTTACACATCAAGTTTGAGTTTCGTCCCGCTCCAGCGCTTTTTAACGCATTTACAGGCCTTGGACTTAAAAAATTTCACTGACATGCCAGCTATACATATGGCCGGTAGGGGACTGTGTATTGCTATGCAATACTATCAGAATGCTTGTTTTAAAAGAAAGCCAACTGTTTCGAATTTTTGAAAAAGGCAATAACCGAAATACCGTATTGAACAATAGTGTTGTTTTTCATTGGTATTATTTTTGCAAGTGGCACAGCCACAAGTGAAAATATAAACGTTTGATGTTCACGAGATGATATAAATTTCAATCTTTCACCAAAAGAAAAACAACAAATATTCTATTTATTTCATGCTTCTAATGCCGTTTTGTTGGGACTTATGAAGTACAGGGGAGCTCCCAGTATTTCTGTACCAGTTAGTTAATCAATCAGTAAATTCACTGGTCAAAGCAGTGAAATTATCAAACAGTAATCCACAAGTATTTCCTGATAAACTACTGAAAAGCATGAAATAAGATAGAACCCTACACTAGTTAGCTTACAAATGAGTCATGTTCTATGAAAAGGGGGGGTTTGATGCATTTGCAAAAAAGTATCAACCTTAGTCAGCCTATGCAGGCTGACATGGGTTGAAACTTTCACCTATAAGTCAGTTTTCTACATGTCCAAGGACCATACTTCTCCATACATCTCTTTGATGCATCATACCAAGCAAGACATTACATGTACATAGTTAGGAATCCTTAAAATTCATTATGTCTAACAACCAACTGTTTCATAAGGTGGAATGGTCCTTTGATGTACAGAAAATTGACCAAAAGCGAAAAGTTTCGGCCTAGGTCAGCCTGCGCGGACTGCGCAGGCTGACCTGGGTCGATACTTTCCGCAGATGCATTAAGCCGCCTTTTTTACAGAGCATAGCTCATATTGATGTGACGACTTGCTTGGTACAAGATGCATTAAACCCCCTTTTGCTACAGCATGGCTCAAATTCAATTCTTGATTGAGAATTTCTTGTATACATGTATTTGAATCATGCTTTGTGAAAAGGGGGCTTAATGCATTTGCAAAAAGTATCGATCCAGGTCAGCTTGCACAGTCCGCACAGATTGACCTGGGCTGAAACTACACAGCACATAGCTTTTGAAGAATTTTAGGAAATGGATTAATTGCTGTGAGCCCGGCCGAGTAGTGCAGTGGTTAGCATGTCTGACTCGTGACCTTGTGGTTTTGGGTTTGATACCTGATTGCAGAAACTTTCTTTTTGGCGATTTTTCTTCTCTTAACTCTGATGCATGTGAGAAAAGTAGTCCTTGGCTTGGAAAAAAAGTTGTGTCAGTGCTGGGTTCACTGGTCACCATGATATGACTAAACTGTTAAAATGGCATTAAACGCTAATATGAACATACAATCAATTGCTTTGCCATTGCACCTTTTTCCAGTAGGTATTACATGTATATGTTTAAAAAAAAAAAAATTTTTCCTATCCTTGTTTGTTTGTTTGGTGTTTAATTATCCATGCCACCTGCTGGCTATTTTGGCAGCACCCCGCAGAAGGCTGTCAGCCATTTTAGTAGCAGATAGTTCAAGGTAGAGCATGACACCTACCCTTAGTTATGTCTGGTTTTTTAATGTGCTTGGCGTACCGTCTCATGAGACTATGATGTAAAGTCTCTTTCAAAACATTAGATAGCAATTTTAGTTGGCCGGCTTTGGGAATCAAAAACCCACACCCAACAGTATCCATGAGATTACAAATCCTGTGCTTAACCATTTGAGCTAATGCTGCTGACCTAATTGTTCTTATCCTTCCTTATTTTTACTGTACCTCATTTGTGTTATTGGTATATGTATATCTAAAAATAGCATACATATGAGTCATGCTCTGTGAAAAGGGACTTTATGCATCTGGTAACCAGCATTTTCTCCTTTTCCCACAATGTTTTCTTCCCTATAAAAACAAGAAATCATCATTTTAGCAGCATTTCATTTGTCGTCTGCAAATGCTTTCAATCCATTCCCAAATTTTGTCGTTTAGTAAAGAGTTAAATGGCTGAGCATTTTCAAAATTTAATAATTGTTCTCATATAGCAAAAACATCAAAAAAGGTATGTACTTCATTCTATTACATTTCCTTGTTTTTCTTAGTAAAATAACGTCCCTAACTTTGAAGTTCATTTAAACATATTATGAGCTATTTTGTTGACATAGTGAAAAAACTTTTACTTGTTTTGCCTGTCCCAACCATGTGTTATTCAAATACTGTGCTCTTTTTTTCTGTACTCTGTTGATATAATACCAGTATGTAAAATAAAGGATTTAAAACCTGTAGATGGCATGGGATGTTCATTCTTATGCAAAAATATACCCTCAACTCTTTTGCAAAGGTAGGGGTCCTGCGAGGCTCGGTGGTAAAGTGTGGGACTGGTAACCTGGAGGTCCCAGATTTGAGCCCCACCTGATCCGCTGGGTTATTCGTGGAAGTGTCCTTGGGCAAGACACTTCAAAGCGTTAGCTTAGTACTGGTGAAATCCTGGAAAGTACTGAATATGTGAGCTGTTGCCTTGATATGACTGAAATATTGTTGAAAGTGGCGTAAAACACTATTCAGTCAATCAATCAATCATTTGTAAAGGGGTTTTTTATCAAGGTGCACAGAAAAAAATTATGTCAATCTTTCATTGATCATGATTATACTCACTGCCCCCTGGAAGAACTTTGCAGTAGATGTCTCAAAGACATGCATGTATGCTATAAAAATTCAATTTATCCTTTACCACACAATCCCGAGTTTAAACAACTCTGATCAAAAAGGCTTTTGAAAACATTGTGGGAAAAGGAGAAAATGCTGGTAACCAGCATTTTCTCCTTCTCCCACAATGTTTTCTACACTTTCAGAGATATCGCCATTTTGAGCCACATTCGAATGTTCATCTACAACTGCTTATGAATTTGGATATGTTTCAAATATACTTGTTTGGCAAAGGGTTAACTTAGATTTGATACACCCTTTGCCAAACAATCATGAGTTTTTATGACCCTATAGAGGAAAGCTTTTGAAGACAATGCACCAGTGTGATTGTTTCTCCTTTCAGGGGATTTCCTCCCTTTTAACCTTAAGCTGAAAATCCAAAACTGTTCCAGCTTAAAAAGATCTACTCGGAAATGATGTATTTACTTTTAAAAGGATGTTAGGGGGTCAGGGCATTTTCCACCCCTCCTCATTTTTAGCTCCACTGGCCAAAGGCCAGCGAGCTATTGTCATGGCGTTGTGTCCGTCGTGCATCCGTCCGTTTGTCCATTCGTCCGTGCGTGCGTCCGTAAACTTTTTCTTTAAAAAACTTCTCCTCAGAAACTATTGACTGGATTTTTACCAAATTTCACAGGAATGTTCCTTTGGTGGTCCTCTTTCAAATTCCTTCAAATAATTGTGTTCCATGAAGAATTCTGGTTGCCATGGCAACCAAAGTAAAAAACCTTTAAAAATCTTCTCCTCCCAAACCGCTATTTGGATAGCATTATTATTTTGCAGGAATGTTCCTTAGATACAGGTTTACAGAATTCCTTTAAAAAAAAATGATCTGTCAAAAAACATGGCTTTTATGGGAGACTCATTTTCCTTTTATGGTATAAAGTAAAATCTTTGAAAAATTTCTTCTCTAAAACTATTCATTGGATTTCATTGTTGTTTTGCAGGTAAGTTCCTATGGTGGTTGTCTGCCAAATTGTTTCTATGGTGGTTGTATACCAAATTCCTTTTAAAAAAATGATACACCTAAAAACACATTTTTTTATAGACAAGGCTTATATTTCAAAAAAATGTTCTTCTCCAGAACTATTTATTGTGTTAGTTTTATCGACTAACAAAGAAAAAGGAAGAAAATTGGATTGACTTGACCTAGTCAGGGCAGTCCTATTTAAGCCCACACATTTTCCTTGGTATTAAGATCACAATTTACTCCAACGATATGCTATTAGTTAGTACTAGTAATAAAATATCACTGGCCATAAATAAGATAAAAGCTTGAGCACCTTTCACAACTTGAGCTTTTCAATTTTGCCTTATTACTAAGCCTGAGTAACCATGCCAAGATAAAAAAGAAAAAGTACTTTAATAACAAAACCCCCATGTTGTAGGTACTTTATAGTCCTTTTGATATAGAACAAGAGAACCTCTGCACTTTTAATTTTTATTAGTTCTGGTAAAGGTTTGTTGACCTACTAATGAGTAAATGCAGAGTGGACAGAAGGGGTGTAAATCCTGGTGACCTGGTACAGAGTGGGACAGGGCTTTACATTTGTGATAAGGCATTAATGTTATCCAGTCAAACTGATCCCGCAACTTCAGTACACCAGAATTAATCTGTGCCCTGGAGCAGGATATTTGATTTATGTAAATGCATTTGTAGACCATTTTGTGTTGTTTGCCACAGAAGACATTCTAACTGTGACTGTGAAAAGTTGATTATTAGGGATTAGGTGTTCATTGTATGCCAGCATATTTCATTCTATCTGGTGTATTGATGTAAGTTGATCTATATTGCTATAACATTCATTCATTTGCCCTCCTAGCTGTTCTTTTAGATTACCCCTTTACCACACAATCACAACTTTTAACGACCCTGAGAAAGACATATTTTCTATATTTTGATGTTTCCCCACCCAAAATGGTTTGTGAAAGGACCTGTTGCAGACAACATATCTTCAAATTAGTAAGACATATATAAAAAAGGATAGAAATTATTGTGGGAAACTAAGAAAATGCTGGTTACCATTTTTTTCTTCTTTTCTCACAAGTTTTTTCCATACCTTTTTTCTTCAGTGAGCTAAAATGCAGGATTGAATGGTAATTGTTAAAAACTTCTTTTCGCCATTATAGAAATATCAGGCCTGTGGAGCGATACAGGCGCTCAAGCGCCTCTAGTTCATTAATTTTTCATTTTTCTGTTGCATTTCACTGATACCGTAATTAAAAAAATTTTATACCGTCTCCAAGTAGAAACCCCAAGGCTAAGTGAAGAAAACATGGCATAACCGACTGTCCTCTTACCTGATTATGTATATTTCTGTGTGTATGTGTAACTGATTTAACTGATCACATTAAATAATTATTTAAAAATTCTTCATCATGTGAAATTATATTCTGAATCGAATCTTACCTCGTCTGCGCACGTCATATTCTTCGAAGATTCGACCTGTCTGCTATGACGCATCACCCATCCCCCGTATACTGGGGAAAAGTAGGGCTTATATCGAAGCTATTAGCCTATTACGAAAGCATGTAGGGGCTGTTTTAATAAATGGTCAGTGCATAAGTTACATGCTAGCCGATCATAGCTGAATAAATGGCACCAGGTAGCGTTTTACTGAGTAAATGTTTATTTCATATGAAATTCAGTCACGGTTGTTGTTTTGAAAAATTACTCCGCTTCTGTACCCAGGATGCCCAAATTAGATAGATGTGTATTTGTAGAATGCCATCTAGCGGGAGATAATGATCTTACCTTGATAAGCAAACCGTAATTTCCCATGTCACATTCTGGCAGTCAATTTGCAAATTAATTTGCCAGAGCATAAGGTGAAAACAAGTACACAAATTCAAAATGCTACCTGTGAAGACAAAAGATGGGACAGCACAAGAATGCTGTCTGATCAGTGCCAACACAGACAGCAGATAGAAATGCATAGATAAGCTTTATAGCAAAACCAATTTGCCTGGGAACATGATGACAATGAGTACTCACTATTGGAATGCTACTTGTGATGACAAAGATCAGCCGGTACAAGCGTACAGCCTGATCAATACCAACGCAGTAGAAACAGATGCTGAAGTAGGTCTATAAGAAAGATTAATTTGCCAGACCATAAGTTGAAAACAACACACAAAATCAAAACGCTACCTGTGAAGACAAAAGATTGGAAAGCACAAGAATGCAGCCCGATCAGTGCCAACACAGACAGCAGATAGAAATGCATAGATAAGCTTTATAGCAAAACCAATTTGCCTGGGAACATGATGACAATGAGTACTCACTATTGGAATGCTACTTGTGATGACAAAGATCAGCCGGTACAAGCGTACAGCCTGATCAATACCAACACAGTAGAAACAGATGCTGAAGTAGGTCTATAAGAAAGATTAATTTGCCAGACCATAAGTTGAAAACAATACACACAATCAAATGCTTCCTGTGACGACATTAGATTGGACAGCACAAGTATCAATGCCAACAATGACAGCAGATACAAATGAATAGAAATGTTTTGTAGTTAAACCAAATTGCCTAAGTATATGATGAAAATGACAAGTCACAATCGGAATGCAACCCATGATGACAAAGATCGGCCAGCACAAGTGTGCTGGCTGATCAATGCCAACGCACAGCAGAAACAGATGCTTAAGTATTATTCTCCAAGCAAAATCAATTTGCAAGAGAATTAGATGATAATGAGTACATACAATTGCTGATACGCTACCCACCAAAATAAGGATGAACCAAAGCTGTTGCAACATTTTAAAATTTACAACAAATAAATAAGCCATGCTCTGACAAAAGGGGGCTTAATGTGTCTCCATGATGCATGACACCAAGCAAGTCATCACATGATCATGGATCAATAAAGACCATTTTGTCTAACAGCCGACTGAATCATGAGGTAAACTGGTCCTTAGACATACAAAAATAATGATCAATAGCGAAAAGTTTCGACCCAGGTCAGCCTGTGCAGAGTGCACACGTTGACCTCGATCGATACTTTTTGCAAATGCATTAAGTTCCCTTTTCACATAGCATGGCTTAAATACATGTATACAAGAAATTCTAAACAACTCCATAAAAAAGAAAAAAATACCGGCCATCTTCACAAACTATCAAACTATAACAAAAGTGTCTACACCTGTAAGGGAGGCAATTCTAATATTAATTAAGATGTAAGTTTAGAAGAGTTTTCTCCCTTACACTATTAATTTCATCATTCTCAAGCACTTAATTTTCATTTTTTTTTTTTTCTCTGTTAAAATCGTATTTGAGTGAATAGGAAAAGAAAAAGGTATGAAGATTTAGAAAAGGGAAGAACAACTAGTTGTTAATCATGGATATAATCGTGCCATGCTCTGGCAAAAGGGGGCTTAGTGCATCTCCATGGTGCATTATACAGAGCAGGTCATGACATAACAATGAATCTGTAAAATCTATTTGTGTTGTACAACTGACTGAATCATGAGGTAGACTGGTCTTTGGAAATGTAAAAAATTTACGATACTTTTGGCTAATGTAATAAGCTCCTGTTTCACAGAGCATGGCCCAAATATGTGAATGCTTGTACATTTTACCGGATGATCCTTTTCCTGTTTACATTTTCTACATAGATCACAATTCAGGTAGCAAATACAAGAAAAAGTAACAAAAATTTGTACATGTAGTTTTCAAAGCAGCTGGAAACAAGAATATTTACTAAATTCAATATGGCTCATGCTATGTGAAAAGATTGTTTTATGCATCTGCAAAAAGAATTGGCTCAGGTCTGCCTGCGCAGTCTGGGCAGGCTGACCTGTGTCAAAACTTTTTGCAATGGTCAATTTTCTGCATGTTCAAGGACAATTCTACTCAGCATTCAGCTGATTGTTAGACAAGATGAATTTTATTGATCCTGAATTATGTGATAATTTGCTTGATATAATGCTTAACAGAGTACATGAAACCCCCTTTTTACAGATCAGGGGTCATATGTAAATCATACAGTGCTTCTATTGAATCAAGTGCATCAATAAAATAAAGAGTTAAAAAAAAATGTCAATTCTATTTAGGTTCCTTTTATCACGATCACTGCTTCTAGCATCAAAAAGAGTCTTTTTTGATTTCAAAGATTGGTAGCACAAAATCATGCTTATTCTGAAATCATTTCCACAGGATTTTCCATACATGTGTTTTATCGCAAAAACTGTTAATAGCGTCAAAAGCATTTTAAAGATTGGTACTATGCTGCACCAAATCATGCACTTTTGAAATCATTATCACAGGGTTTGCCACAAAAAATACACAATTTTGCTTGAAAACTGAATCCATGTTGATTAATCCTTTATCTAACAATCCTAGGTTTTTAAAGATATATCTGTTATACATGTTTTCAGCCAATTATTAACCATTTCATCGTAATTTTGTAAAACTATAACCATTCGTCTATCTTCATGCCAAATGTTGCCCCCGATGGTTGCAAGGTTGCATAGATAATGACCAATAGAACTTGCATTTTTTTTTTTTTTTTTTCCCTGGGGGGGCCATCAAAGAAATCGCTGTTGTGATGTTTCAGGTTTAAATCAATTAATTCTGATATATTTATCTATCCTTTATACAATATCAGGAGAATTCGTACCCTGGAGAACTCGTACTCTGGAGAACTCGTACCCTAATCTGAAGGGTACGAGTTCTCTGGAGAACTTGTACCCCACAAATAGATATAAGTATGGTTAATCAGTATGTTTTCAGGTTTTATATTTCGAAAGTGACTAGACTCTTACATCGTTTTAGTTTTGTACAAATTTGTGTGGATTTATAATGATGTAGATTTGACTTTAAAAAAATGTACATGTGTTGAAATAAATAACATAAATAAATGGAAAATAAAGTAGTGTTTGTTGTATATAAAGTAAACATGAAAAGGAAGAACATAAAGGAAGTGTGATCAAACCGTGTTCTACTAAAACAATCGCGTATATTATTAATCATTGCTATATTAAATCCTTTGGGCAACCTTTAATGGAATTAAAATAAGTTTGGAAATTGATTGATTGATTTTGGAATTTGTGGAAACCTTTTATCAATAAATTTATTGTATTAGATAAGTGTTAATGGGAATAAGTGGTTAAAATAAACACGTAATTAATCAATTTTCACAGTTGGTTAAAGGGCACATTTCCTGCACAAAGAGAGCGCTTTTCACGATAGATTAATTACATTGCAAACATTTTGTAATGACGATATTCACTATTAGACCCTTAACTCTTTTAGCGCAATGGAGAAAAGTGGGTGGCAAAGATCAAGATCAAAATGCGCAGAATGTGCGGTCTTAGCTTGGATCTATACCATCCAAGTTTCTAGTCAAACCTTTCAGATAAATAGTTTTCTAAGTCTTGGTGAATCTGAATTTCAGTCGTCGATAGGGTCCACTGTATATATTTGGCGCCGAAAGAGTAAAGTACGTAGGATAATGATTGTTAGAAACCGTTAAGCACGTAGGATAATTATTGGTAGAATAAGACCTTTTAAAGGTAATGAAAGTATCTTCATTTCTCCACAATGTTTCAGTTATACCAAAATGCCATTGTGGATTTGAACGTAATGTGGAAAGTATCATATTTGCCGTCCGCAGAGGTTTTAAATCAAAGTACTGATAGTACTGAAGGCCAGGAAATCTACTGATCTGTAATCTCTAAAGAACGAAGGATACGAACTCACACGAGACCTCATTTTCTAATTATCACTACCATACAGACAGTCAGGCCAATTCAATTATGCCAAAAGAATTCATTGGTAAAGGGGTACTGTCACGCATAATATGGAATAATACAATAATCAACAGGAAAAATTAAATTAATGCAAAAAAAAAAAAAAAAAAAGCAGTGCTCAGAAGCCAGATTCTATAATTAAACCGAAGCAAACAGTGGATACCAACGCTCGGCTATAGGGTGTATGATAATGGCTTTAAAAATTTCTAAGTCGAAAAGGGGCTTAAATCAAGCAAATTTATTTTTGAGTTATTTGCCTTATTGGTTAAGGTTGGTCTTTATGATAACGCACATATATTCCAAGTTTCAAATAAATATCGTCAGTGATAAGAAAGATAAGACACAATTTAAAATTGGACACAACGCGAATACCAATGCTTAATATCGCGAACGCAGGGCAGGGTGATGTCAATACATCGCAGTTTTGTTCTCAAACAGTCGATCTAAATCTATTCTTTTAACTAAATCATACAAAGACGTCCACTAGCCCTTCTCGTCCCATTAGAGAGAGAGAGAGAGAGAGAGAGAGAGAGAGATTCCAACGACGGCTTCTGGCGCTTAAAATGAATTTGCACATTCGGGATGTATTTCAAAATAAATATTCTTAAACTTTCATTTCTCCTTTTCAAACAATGTTTCGGAAACTACCAGTTATGTGAATGACACTCTAGGTATGTAAATGTGATGAATAACTGATAAATTAAAACCTAATTTTTTAAACACACCTTTTTATTTTTAAATAATTTTGTTTGAAAGTTAAAAAATGTCCAAGGATCGCACAACACTTTCATGATTTCTAATCAATCAACAGTCGTCACAAAAAAAGAATATAAGCAGATAACATGGTTGATTATCGGAAAATGTAGATAGAACAAAAAATTCTTATTTTTCCATAATGTTTGCCTATTCTTCTGACAAAAAGAGAGATGTTTTAAATCGATTCACACAGAAAAAAGAGAGTATAATTTCTTTTAATTTTTTTTTTTTTTTTCTAAACATATAGAGAAAATCAAGTTCAGTTCTAAATGATTAAAAGAAACTGATAATAAATGCAGTTAATACACCAAGAATCTCATTCAACTATCGACATTTCCATGGAAAATCGTATATCTCAATCTTTTCACCAGGCAGTCAAAGGAGATGCGGCGTGCGGTTCCCTTTGATCTTTATTTGAAACGCGGACAGTAACTAGCAAGTGACAATGGAAACTAAAAATAGAATACTGGTTCTCGGGTTTTTCCCTCGCGCTAGTACACTAGAAAGTGACATCAGGGGCTGTAATCATGTCTATAATACGAGAGGATTTCAGTATCCAATGACAGTGATGGAAAAGTTGGTAGAGGTTAAATGTACACCGAATAAGTCTGTACACCGAATAAGTCTGATGTCAGTCATAATACGGCAACGCCTTAATTCATAGTTCCTGACAAGATTTGTGTAACTATAAACTCCGCCCATAGGCGGTATCGGATAAAAATAGACATCAGACTTAAACGGTGTACAGACTTATTCGGTGGACGTTTAACTTTTACCTGGAAAAGTTATTGACCGTCTGTTGTGTATTCAACAGGGACACAACCCTTAAGACACACTCGTCGGTTATTAAAGAGCTGTAATACCCTTGCAATTCCATAGCACTATGCAGATGTCGGAAAGCTTTGAGGAAAGGAAAACATTCACGCCGTGTGATAAGCGATCTCTGTACTTACGAAACTAGTTGTTTTGGCGGACTCAGCGATATAGAGTGGACACACCGTTCAACATTTTGTCTGAAAGTAGTCCGGAAAAGTCAGCTTACAATCGCTATAGGCAAGGGAATCCCTTGAGAGGGATTCCCTGGCCTAAAAATGGACGAGACTAAAGTTTTGTCGGATGTTAAAAATAATGATTTGTTCCAGAAAAGTAATAGGAAATTTGAAAACTACAGTTTTTTTGTTGTTACAAAGATTGCCAAAATTTCATAATGCCGAGTTCCATGTTTGACTAGGTAGAGATATTTTTGTCAGGTAAATAATAGAACAGAACAGAACATTTCTTTATTTTCTCTCGTAAGGTACATAAAGTACAATAAATGATAATAATGACTATCAACAAATTTTGCTCTTTCGGAGCTCACAACTTTAGCTTCTTACAAATTTTCATTTTGTAAACGACAAACTCAAATTGGTACAAATGAATTTCAATTTTCTGATAAGGTGGAAAAACATAGTGGGAAAAAAAAAAAAAAAAAAAGACTAGTTTAAAGCGTTTTCTCCTTTTCCACCAATGTTTTCTAGAGGTATCTCACGCAGGATTGTTAAAACTCGAAACTCTTCGGTAAAAGGTCAAATAATGATCCACTGAGATTAGGAACAAGATGAATTTCTTCTTCCAATGTTACATAAAAAACGATTATCAATGGTTACTCCTTTTCCCACAATGTTATCAGAAACCTTCGTTACAACACGTGATTGCTTGGTAAAGGGTTAAAGGAGCTTGCAATATACTTTTTCTATTTATGGAGTTGTCGGTAAATAACAAGTATAATTATGTATATACAGTGGATTTATCACACCTGATACATGCACATGACTTTATTGTACCCGACACCTTTGACAATTGACACAATCCATAAATGAATCATCAATATCTAAAAAAGTCTTTCAAAATTATATCTTCGAAACATATACGATATACAGTTATTGTAGATCTACATCATAATTTCATCTGTCTAAAATCTACCGACCCCTTTCCCTTACCCCCCCCCCCCTCATTTCCATTAAATCTAGCACTCGTTAACAAAACCGAACAACCCGGATATTTCACTACAAATACGGCAAATCATCGTTCCATATGTGCTTGATTTATTGATAACCTATTTACTTCACAAGAGGATGATTTATCTAAATAAAATGAAAATAATTTATCCCAAAATATATTAGTAGGGTACGAGTTCTCTAGAGAACTCGTACCTTTTAGATTGGGGTACGAGTTCTCCAGGGTACGAGTTCTCTAGCAACCTTTTATACCACATCTAGTGGTAATTTATGTTTTCACAGCTGACTAAATTCTGAACCATTCTACCTTCTGTCATAATTTTACAGTATTTTTTCTATCTGGCTGTAAGAATGTATTTTTAAAGATCCTGAATAAGCATAAAATTTGAAGACACCTTTAGAAATGGAGATTTTTCTGGTTACCTGCACTTTAGTCCTTTATCTACAATTCTTTCCACACTACCTATTTTTTTCTCTTGACTTTGTAGGGGAAATCATATCATTTGTCATCGGCTAATGCTTTCTGTTCAGACGAGTCTGAAATATGATGGCCTTTCTGGTCAAAGATCGTACGTTATATACGATCCCTGGTCTGGTAAAGGAGTATTTTTAGTGTATTCTTAATGGATGTTTAAAAAAAAAATCAACAGCATTTTTTCTATCATGAATGGTATGTTTTGGTCTTACCCTGATGCCCTTGGAAAAAGCGTTTAATGCATCGTTGTAATGCTTTACCAAAAATTTCATTGCATAACATACCTTTGCCTAAAAGCTGGCTGAGACTTGAGGTGGGATTGTCTTATGATATACACAAGATTTACAAAATGCAAAAAAAGTTTCGACCAGTATTAGCTTGCACAGACTGTAGATGCAAGATGCAATAAACCACCCTTTCACAGCTTATATTTATTTATTTATTTATTTATTTATTTGCCATAGATATACATGTATTGTTTGGAACGAGAAATACTTACGTACATTTAATTCCTAAACAAAAATTTTAGTTTCATTATGTTGCAGCCAGTAGCAAAACTGCAGAAAAACAGATCTATATCTATTATCTTCAGGCTAGCCATATGCACAGAAGCTCAGGAAAAAAAAAAAAGAAATCAGAGGCGGTTTTATTTGGTAAAAGTTTTGGTGTTTGATGCGCTTTTACTCTTTCCCGTCTGTCCCGAAGCCAGTATTTTTAACAAATTTAACCGTCCTTCCAAACTATCATTTATGCTTGATTTTAGCCCCAACCATTGGGTTGCAAAATCTACTTCCGGAAAATACTTGTTTACTCCTGCAAAATTTGGCAGATTTTTTTCCCGGCTTTTCTTACTTCTTTTGACTTAAAAGCAACGCAATGTCGGGTAGATCTGGAAAGAAAAAGACTAAGGTCTTATCCAAATCAGCTCGTTCCGGTGTACTTTTTCCTGTTGCGAGAATGCAAAGATATTTAAAGAGGGACACCCACCATTTTCGTATTGGGGCTGGAACGCCTGTGTACATGGCTGCAGTCATCGAATATTTGACAGGTATTTTTGCATAGTGATATCTACAATCAATACATTAACCCTTTATCTAATGACAAAATTTTAGACGAATAACACAGGTCCAGTGAAAGCATTTGCAGACCTGGGGGCAAAATCAATATGACACAAAGTCAACATTTTTTTTTTAGAAAGAAAACATTGCGGGAAAAGGAGAAAATGCTGGTCACCAGCATATCTCCTTTTCCCACAATGTTTTAAAAAGTCTTCTTACTCAGGATTGTTAAAAAGTTATGATTGTATGGTAAAGGGTTAAGTAGAAAATTTTAATTCTTAACTCTTTACCAAATGACAAAATTTTAGACTGGTCCAGATTGAAAGCATTTGCAGGCGACAAAATAAATGTGATTAAAAAATTGAAATTTGTTTTGGGAAGGGTAGAAAACATTGTGGGAAAAGGAGAAAGTGCTGGTTACCAGCATTTTCTCTTTTTCCCACAGTGTTTTCTAAAGGCTTCTTTCCCAGAGTCATTAAAAGTTGGGATTGTGTGGTAAAGAGTTAATAGAGAGGCTAAGTTTAATTTGAGAGTCAACACAGCTGAGCGAAAATAGATTTTATATTGCATATGTTTTTGTAAGCAAGATATTTTTTTTACCCTCTTTTTACGAGACATCTAAGTTAATAAGTAATGTAAATGTAATGTCATATTTTGGATTTTTTTTTAATTTCTTGCATAATACTAGCAAACAAATTTTTAGGACAAAAGTGCCTGTGTAACTTGCTCTACCTGTAATCAAGTATGTGCAAAGTATTCTGTCCTTACAAAGACTGATTCCATTTTTTTTTTAGCAACTCTGTTGTATGCAATTGCTTTTAGCATAGAGGAGTAAAAAATTTTGTCTTCTGATCAAGAGTTAAATCTTTTTGACTCAGATTGTCATTTATAACATATGAGCCATACTGTAGCAAAAAGGTATTTAAGGCATCTTTGATGCATTATACAAAGAAATCAATCTTAAAATTATGGCTCTGTTTAATCCGTTTGTCTAGCAACTGATTAAATCATGAGGTAGAATAGTCCTTTGACTTGCAGAAAATTTACCAGTAGTAAAAAGTTTTGATCCAGGTCAGCCTGTACATGCTGACATGGGTCAATACTTTTTAACAGATGCATTAAACCTCCTTTTCACAGAGCACAGCTCTTATACATGATACTGATCTAAATACTGTGGTTGTCTTAATGTTGTAGCTGAAATCTTGGAGTTGGCTGGGAATGCTGCAAGAGACAATAAGAAAACTAGAGTTAGTCCAAGACACATACTGTTGGCTGTGGCTAATGATGAAGAGCTACATCAGGTTTGTTTTGATATCTTACTGAGAGCATAAAACACTTATCAATTAAATCTTACAATAGAAAAAAGCAGTTAATGTGTTCTAATCCTTATAATGGTTAACACCGTACTTTGCCAATAATTATGTTCAGACAGAAATAAATAATGATTTTGCTTTTTAAGAGTCAGAATCTTCTCAAATTTTTTTTTTAAAAAAGGGGAAGTTGCTGAAATAACATGTTTGGGGACAGAGTGTGCCAGAAATAATAAGGGTAATAACCTACAAATTTAGATCTATTTCAGGGCTCGAAATTAACACTAGCAAACTCGCAAAATGCGAGTGGAAAATTGATTTTGCGAGTAGATTTTACGACCACTAGCATTTTTTTGCAAGTACAAATGAAAATTTGTTTGCCGACCGTAATGACCCAGTTGTGACTGGTTTGCGTTTATACCATGCCGACTGGTTTACAATCCTAATCTTAGCTCTTATGGTTCCATTCAGCTATGGAATTTTTTGAAAATTGTAAACCAGTCTATTTTCAGCAGATGACAACAATCATTCGGCATACCTCGGGTGATCCGGTGATCAAATCCCTCGACTGTATCACATAGCTTGATATGCACCTACACGGTACATTTCGCACATCTCCGGAAGCACACCGCTTTACCGTTATTGAAATTGTAAGGCTCCTTTTTAGAAAGAACACATGAGTAAATTTCCTATCGTTATCTTTCTAAGAGCATTTCAGTTGGCAAACAGTTTGTACATTCAATTTTTAGCGTGATTTATCAATTCCGTTAGGAGTTTTCATCGACAGATCGATAGAAGTGAATAACTTCACAGTGGTTGTTCATGTCGTTGCTAAGCGATCTACAGGGGTGCCGCCATGTTTAAGATCATGTGATTGGTAGTTCAAAATGGAAGTCTCCTTTATACAGACGAGGTTAAATGTAGGTACAGAATCGGCCGAGTTGTGACGAGTGGACAACAATGTCTGAGCGTACGATTGTTGTCTATACAATCCAGATCAAACGTCATCGGTAATAGTAAAACATTGTTTTAACCATAAATACCGTAAGATCTTATAGTGTATTTCGTACAGTTATTAATAGCTTGGAACACTATAAGTCTCGAATAGGAAATAATGATGATTCGTACCAATTACAATTCGTACACAGCCTGTTTTCACATTTTTTTCTTTTTATAAATAACATCAATGAGAACCTACTCAGTTATCAGTATTACAGAATAGTGAATACATCATCATCCCACTGGGCACCAACAAATCTTTCTATCTTTTTGACATTCATTTTAATGAATGTTAAAAATTTAGTAAAATTTGCTAGTGAGCGTCAATTTTTGCTAGTAAAAATTTTGTCCACTAGCAAAGATTTGCTAGTGGCAAAAAAAGTTAATTTCGAGCCCTGTATTTTGTAGTACTGATGGAGGGGTCAAAACTATTTGTAATATAGTTTTGACAGGTTTTCAATCTTGAAATACAGTCGAACCGCGTTTATCCGGGCTCCATAATTCCGGAAATCTCAGGATCCGGACAAAAACATCAGGGAACGGATATTTTCTGTACAAATTTCACTTTTTATTCCGGAAATCCGCGTTCCGGAACCGGAATGAAAAAATCGGGAACGAAGGGTTAAAAATTAGTACAAACCTTATCCAAGAAACCGGACGTGGCCTGACTGTGTATCACACAATTTAAACTGGTACCCGTTGTATCTCCCGTAACCGTCCGATAAATACAAAAATCGATAACAGGCTACTAGTTTACACACAATTTAGACTTGTTATTTTCCCCCGGGACCATAGACTGGTTATCATAAATATCATAAATACAGTCTACTTCGAGCGATTTCGGACTGGTTCGTCGTGAATAACACGGGTATCAGTCTAAATAGTGTCAGTTGTTGCAGACGATTTTCACACGTTTTGAAAACACGCGTGTTAATTAGTACTGTTTTCGAAAACTGTTGAATGACGTTCTCGTGCCATCGACAATTGTCAACTTAACAGATTATCCATACACATAGTACTGAAGTGACAATTCCACGCTTTTGTTGTTTAATTATTACTGGATCTACTTGATTACAGTAACAATCGCTAAAATAATAACTGAAATGTCCGCAAAGATTTTGTGGGCATGTTTAAACTTATCTTTCAAAACTAAACGCAAAACTAAAATATGAACATACCGTCTGCTTGCATATTCAATAATCCTTCGTTTCAAAAACAAATATTTTCAATTTAAATGGTAAACCATAGGGAAAAAAAAAAAAAACTGTTTGATTCATGAGTTAACTCGAGATGTTTATGTTCCCCAAAGTACACACAAAATGGCCGCCAAACACGATAAATTTCGTTAGGTTTTTCGAAAATATTTTACTTCTAACAGGCTGTAAAGATGATTGAAAATATGCCCGTCTTCGATATCGAATCAATTGGCAATCAGTCTCAATTAGTCTTTGCCATTTTACCACTTTGAAAGTACGACTATTAGAAGCCAACAGAATGTCTACACCACCAGCAAAAGACGAGTTGAAGTTTCGACTTTCGTGAAAAAAGACATTTGTCAGTACAAAGAAGACCATCCAAAAAAAAAACACTTTTGCAGGAATTCGACAACACGTTATGTACATTTAAAATACATGTACTGTGCATATCGTGTTTTCCTTTTGTTTCGCCCTTTTCATGGTGTTTTCAAAAGTCATAAATGTGCCGAGCTTTACAAGCGCACCTGTTTGCACAATAGGTATGCATGTGCATGTAATTAGGTACAAGTAAAAAGACATGTACAAAAACAGACAAATAACAAAAAGGCAAAATGCAAATTTATGACACCCTTTATTTTATAAAACCTGAACAATCGTAGGAGCAATAATGACATGTATACAAGTGCTTGTGTAAAACATACGCTGCTGTAATTCTTACGATACACGGTGTCCCTTATCAACATGGAGGTTTTTGACCTAGCTTAACTTGGATGCCATGCCAGCAATCACAGTTCGTCGATCCGGAAATACGGCTGATCCGGAAACATTCATAGGAAACAGAAGTGGCCGGATAAACGAGGCGCGACTGTACATGTGTTTGCTGTGATGACATACATAACCAAATATGAAAGGAAAGGGAGATCAGGTTTTGTCCTCTTAATCCTTTACCAAACAATCCTAAGTAAGAGAAAGAAGGCTTTTGAAAACATTGTGGAAAAAAGAGAAATGCTGGCAGCCATCATTGTCTCCTTTTTCCAAAATGTTTTCTACCTATTTAAGAACAAATACTATCGTTTGAAAAAAAAAATTGAATTGTTTCCTTTAAGCTCCTTCAATATAGTCAAGTCTAAAATTTTTCTGTGCTGTAAAGGGTTAAACCATTTTTCAGTTGCTGAAGCATGTCACCATCGCATCAGGTGGAGTGATTCCAAGAATTCACCCAGAGTTACTTGTCAGAAAAAAGGGTGGAAAGATAATAAATGTGTCTGGACCAAAGGCAACTCTAGCTAAGCCTGTCGTCCCAGTGCCAAAACCAGTTCCATCAAAGGCAGCTACACCGAAGGCAAAAGCAGCAGAAAAGGGGAACAAGAAGAAGGGGACCAAAAAGTCAAAGGGAACAGTATGTTTTTGCATTTTTATGGGCCATGCTCTAGCAAGTGGGGGTTTAATTCATGTCTGTTATCCAGTATACCAAACAAGTCATCACATAATTATGGGCCTATAAAATGAATTTTGTGTATCAAAAGACTGAATCATGAGGTAAAGTGGTCCTTTGATATGCAGATAATTGACCAATAGCAAAAAGTTTTGACCTACGTCGGTCTGTGTAGACTGCTCAGGCTGACCTTGGTTGATACCTTTTCCACATGCATTAAACTGCCTTTTCACAGAACATGGCTTGTTTGTATTTTGCATAGGCCATAGACCCTAGATGCTGAGCGCGATGGCGCAGTCTTTAGTGTACAGGACTTAAAAACAGGGATTTGCTGGTTTTGAATCCTCAGCTTGGGTAATTTCTTTCCGAGGGTGGATGATAGTCATTGCGACAGGATTTATTCCTCTCTCATCACTGATCGTTGTTTTTGACGATGGTTATGTGCGAAAGCAGCTATTGCCTTTGGAAGAATATTGTGTGAAGTAGTGATTAAAGAAAGTCCAGGAAAGAATGGATATGTGCACTTGCCACCCTGATAAAAGTGAAATGATGCTGAAAATGGCATTCATCACGGTATAAGCAAGCAAGCAATAAGTCCAGGACCATAAAGGCTTTTTTTGCACATGCCAGTGAGTTACTCAAGTGACAAAAAGCAGAAATATTTAAAGGAAAAAAAAGATAATCATTACTCATTAATATGAAATGGTAGATATAGAAAAGGAGCCATTCGTTATTCTCAAGATGTTTCTAAAACTTGTCTATTGTATGGGCACAAAAAGTACCTTTGTTGAGAAGGTAGACTAAAGACAAAAATGAAAAATTCACAACATGAATCGCTTGGCTTCAATTTGGAATTCTTGGTTTTACAAACAATTGTCAATAGAAAAATACCAAACAATAATTTAAACATATACATACACTGAATATACCTTTGGAGCTCCAATGACAAGGATATTTTAGCCATTTCAGATGGCCAGATTATTACTATCCTTGGTAGTTTTTATCAGAATATCTTACAAAATATTGTACGGTGTGAATATGTTCTGTGCTATATGATCTAGAACTCCTTGGTCCAAAAAGCAACTTAACTCTTTACCAAACGACAAAATTTTAGACTGGTCCAAATTGAAAGCATTTGCAGACAACAAATTAAAGGTGTCCCAAATGATGAAATTTGTCATTTGATAGGTTCGAAAACATTGTGGGAAAAGGAGAAAATGCTGGTTAGCAGCATTTTCTCCTTTTCCCACAATGTTTCCAAAAGGCTTCTTTCTCAAGGTCGTTAAAAGTCGGGATTGTGTAGTAAAGGGTTAACTTATGCTTGGTATGGTAGGGATAAAGTTTCCTGTCCTATGATTTTGTTGCCATTTATGATTGAGTCTTCATGATGAAATTTTGGATCTCTAACCCTTAACTACACATTCCTGATGTTTATTGACCCTGAGAAAGAAAGCTTTTGAAAACATTATGGGAAAAAGGAGAAAATGGTAATCAGCATTTTCTCCTTTTCCCACAATGTTTTCTACCTTCCCCCAAAACAAATTTCAATTTTTAAGTCTCTTTCCTTTTGTTGACTGCAGATGCTTTCAATTTGGATCATTCTAAACTTTTTTCATTTGGTGAAGAATTAATGGAAGGAGACTAGATAGGTAAGATATGAACAATGAATTTCTGTTCCCAGATTTGGCGCATGAAAAGTTTTCAAATGTTTAGAAAGGAGAATTACATCCAAATCTCATTTCTCTGCAAACAACTTTTACTCACATTCAGGCTTGGCACAAAAAAATTGCTATTTGTACAGTAATCTATATTAACTCTTTACCAAATGACAAAATTTTGGACTTGACCAAATTGAAAGCATTTGCAGAGGACAAATCAAATGTAGCTCAAATGATGATTTCTGCATTCGATAGGGTAGAAAACATGGTGGAAAAAGGAGAAAATGCTGGTTACCAGCATTTTCTCCTTTTCCCATCATGTTTTCAAAAGCCTTCTTCTTAAGGGTCATTAAAACTCAGGATTATTTGGAAAAGGGCTGTGTGCTGTAGTAACTATTATTTGTCAGGCTGTGGGTTTTATTCATTACCATCGTTGTTGCAGGGAGGTGATGCTTTGGATTCACCAGTCCCAAAGGGAACAGCAGCTGGAGGCTTTACTATTCTGTCAGAGAAAAAGTTATTTCTGGGACAAAAGGTAGTATATCACAGATTAAAATTATGTTATGATGCAAATGCAATGAAATCGAAATAATTGAAGCATAATAAGGAAGAGAAATTGAAGTAACAGTGTCTTTAGATTTTTGAAAAATAACTTGAAAATGAATAAATAGATATGAGCCATGCTTTGGGAAATGGGGCTTAATGCATCTGGGGAAAAAAATTGACCAGGCAGACCTGGGTCGAAACTTTTCGCTATTGGTCAATTTTATGTTTATCATACTGAAAGGACCAGTCTACCTTATGAAACAGTCGGTTGTTGGACAAAATGGATTTTATGAATCCATCATTATGTGATGACTTGCATTATATAATGGATCACAGAGATGTATTAAGCCCCCTTTTGCCATATATTTATAAGGAATGAGAAATATGAGACATACTCTAGAAAAGGGGGTTTTGATGCATCTCTGTGATGCATTATACCAAGCAAGTCACCACATAATTAGGGATCCATAAATCCGTTTTATGTAACAACGGACTGAATCACGAGGCATGCAGAAAATTGCCAATAGCAAAAGGTTTTTACCCAGGTTAGCCTGGGCTGCCTCCACAGGCTGTCCTGGCTCAAAACTTTTGCAAATGCATTAAAATATTAAAACCCCTTTTCACAGAGTATGGCTGATATATGTAATACAAGAATAGTGCAACAGGTGCCTGATTAAAGACACATTATTAAGACAAATGCCTGTAAGTTCCCATTTACATAAATGCTAGAAACATTTCGTAAGTTTTGGATCTTTCCCTTTTTTAATGAGCATGAGGAAAATATTTCAATGAGGTTTAATTTAATTAAAGTATTATGGTCGGAGTAATACAGGCTTAACTCTTTACCACACAATCCCAAGTTTTAACAACTCTGAGGAAAAAGCCTTTTGAAAACATTGTGGGAAACAGAGAAAATGCCGTAACTTTTCCCACAATGTTTTCTAACCTTTCAGAGATTGAAATCATCATTTTGGTCACAATTAGTTTGTCATCTGCAAATGCTTTCAATTTGGACGTCCAAAATTTTGTCGTTTGGTAAAGGCATAGTAAAGGTCTGGAGAAATAAAGTGTCCCAAAACTCTTGAAAGAGGCACTAGCCGAAATATTGAATAAATTTTTTTTTTTTTCATAGTGTTTCATTCATTCCCTGAAGAATTCATAGAGTCATTGTGTACTGTCTTGATTTTTGTAATGTTAAATTATTTGTCATAACAGTTGACAGTATTGCAAGGTGACCTTGTGAAAGTGACAGCAGATGCAATTGTACATCCCACTAGCAGTAACTTCTACATGGGTGGAGAAGTTGGTAAGCTGGGAACTAGTTTTGTTGAAAAAATATTATTGATTAATTGTTCGTATGGTGTTAAAAACCATTTTCAACATTATTTCAGTTATGTTGAGGTGGCCAGTATACTATTTCATGCTTTCCTGGAGTTTCTTTTTACCAGTGCTTTGTACAATGTTTCTCCCAAGCCACCGGTTGCTTTCCCACATACCGGTAATCAGTGTTGAAGCAATGATCAGTGGGGAGGAAGGATCCAATCCTGTGGCAATGACGATCATTAATCCTCAGAGAGAAATTGGCTGAGCTGGGGATTTTCAAGTCCTGGGTCCATATTCGCCAACCATTCTTAAGAACGTTCTCAGTCTTACTCTTCAGAATTTTCTAAATTTGAAAGTAACACAACTTCTGATTGGCTGAACCGAATCAGAATTTGTGTTACTTTCAAAGTTTGAAAATCTTGGAGAATAAGACAAAGGAAGTTTTTAAGAACGGTTGGTGAATATGGACCCTGTTCTCAAGTCGTGTACGCTAATGATTGCCCTGCTGGGGCTCGGGGAATAAATATCAAGAGAAATAGTATTCATAGCCTCACATGCACACAATTATACTTAGCCTGTTTCAACCCTTTACAACTAAATCCCAAGATTGAATGACCCGAGAAAGGCAGTCTCATAAAACATTATGGGATAAGGAGAAAATGCCTGTAATCAGCTTTTTCTCCTTTTCCCATGAAGTTTTTTACCCTGTCACAGCCAGATTGGTAATTCAAGCCACATTAAAAATGTCGTTTGCAATTGCTTTCAATTTGGACCGCTCTTAATTTTTGATAAAAAATTAAAATCTAAGTCTAAAAATTTTCCGAAAAAGTAATATAGACATCCAGGTATTTTCCTACATAAAATTTAAGGCCCAATATTAGCTAAATAGATTTCCTCAAACCTGGTCATTTTTCCCCATTGTATCACGTAACCCTTTTCCACTCAGTCCTGAGTTTTAACGACCCTGTGGAAGAAGCCTTATGAAAATATTGTGGGAAAAGGAGAAAATGCTGGGTACCAGCATTTTCTCCTTTTTGCACTATGTTTTCTGCCCTAATAAAAACAAATTTCATTATTTGGGCCACATTTAAATTGTTACCTGGAATTGCTTTCAATTCGGGCAAGTCTAGATTTATGCAGTGTTTCCGCTAGAGCGCGTATCTTGCGTTTTTGATGCAGTTATTTCTTTCAGGGTGCAATAGAATTGGCCTTGTGCGTTTTTTCTGGTGCAACCAAAGTATCAGTTCAAACAAACGAACAATTTCGTACAAAACCATGACTTTTAGCGAAACCAAGGTGTAAAAGAATGTTTCGGAAGTGAAGGTTGAAAATTTCGTCGGCCATGTTTATTTACATTAACAGTTTATGTTACAGCTCCCAGCGTCAATTGGTCGTCGCTTCTGAATATATCCTGATTTTAAACGTATTTGGTCTTAGTAGTCCAGACGCTCTCCGATACAGAAATGGCAGATGAACCAAGTAAAAAGAAACAAAAAAGACTTGCAAAAAAGATTATATACCAGTCATAACATTAAAAAATACTTCTGGTTTTCTAATTGGATAGAATACATTGTGGAAAAAGGAGAAATTGCACAATCTGTGCAATTTCTCCTTTTACCACACTGTTTTCTAAACCTTCCACTGTAGAGTTAGTGAAAACATGGGATTGAATGATAATGGGTTATAACAGTGACCCATAATTTTCCTGTATGACCCTCAAAAGTTAGGATAGGGGGTCACAAGTGACCCTCAAAAATTTGAAGCTGGCAGAAACACTGTTTATGTAACATTGTGTGGTAAAGAGTTAAAATTCATGACATGATAATACATCATGCAAGTTTTTTTGTCCTGTTTGATTGTGTGTGGTGGTTAAAAAGAGAATTCTATAAACTGTATGATTTCCATCTCTCTACTGAACAGGCACGACACTGAAAAAGGTGGGCGGAAAAGAATTTACAGATGAAGTAAATGCACTCCTCACCTCGAATGGAAATCTGGATACTGCTGGAGGTAGGTCAAATAAGCTTTTAGTTATGAAGTGGGATCCTACATGGCTCAGTGGTAATGTGTATGACTTGTAACCTGGAGACCACGGGTTTGAGCACAGCTTGAAACACTGGGTTTTTCACAAGAGTGACCTTGGGCTAGACAGTTCAATGCCCAAGCTAAGTTCCAGTGAAATCCAGGACATACATGAGTATGTGAGCTGTCAGTGTGGTATGACTGAAATAATGTTGAAAGTAGTGTAAAATACCATTCAGTCAATCAATCAATTTGTTAGGTTCTTGTACAGCTGAAAATACTCTCCTGTTTCCTGAGAATACTGCTGAATTTTATACCTGCATTATAACCCTTATCCTGCTAAAGAAGTCACAAAAAAAATTTCAAGTTGATCGTAAAAACCCCAAAATTGCTATTTCAAACTTATTTTTTCGAGGAAATATATCTCCTTATCGGACAGTGCAGATCCAAGATCAGACTGCATGTTCTGTGCAGTCTGATCTTGAGCTACACTGTCCAAAAGAGTCCTTGAATTGCGCTTAGCAGCCTATTGTTGCCAGGCAGTTGCTTAGAGGGAGATATTAGGAATTTTGGTCAAAATATAAATTTCTTGTTTTTCTTTTCTTCATAGATTGTAGTTAGGTTGACCTAGGCAATCCTAGCTAATACTGCTAAACAATACTTTACCCTTTTCCAAACAACCTGGAGTTTTAACGACCCTCAGAATGAAAGCTTTTAAAAGCATTGTGAGAAAAGGAAGAAAATGCAGTAACCTGCTTTCTCTTCTTTCCCAACAATGTTCTCTAACCAACATTTTCTCTTTTTCCGACAGTGTTTTTAAAAGCCTTCTCAATCAGGGTTATCAAAACTCAGGATTGTATGGTTAAGTAAGCATTAGACTTATGAAGTTGATGATATGATAATGATTTTGTTACTGAAATTAATTGTTTACACACTGACAGATTGTAAATGTTAGAGAGCTAGTGACCGTCACTATCATTATCCTTTATAAATAGATCTTTATGCTATCACGAAAACATTGCTGGCTGCAGCATTAGGCCTAAATATTATATAGCTTATTATTTCCTATTGCTCATTATTTCTTTACTAATAAATTCCTATTCCCTTTAACTGTTTAACAAACAATATAATTTTAGACTCATCCAATTCAGAGTATTTTCAGACAACAAAATGAATATGGTTCAAATAATAAAATATGTCTTTGATAGAAAACATTGGGGGAAATGGAGAAAATGCTGGTTACCAGCATTTTCTCCGTTTCCCATAAGTTTTTTCAAAAACCTTCATCTCTAGGGTCCTTACACCCAGGATTGTTTGGAAAAGGGATAAAAGAATTGATCTCTTTTCCATGAATTTATACAACTGACTTAATTGTCCAAATGTCTTATGAAACAGTTTTCCTTTTTTGAACACCTTATCAATTTTTCCAGCGGCCATATGTCCAGGACACAACTTTCCAGCAAAGTATGTAATCCACTGCAATAGCCCAACTTGGAACAGTACTGACTGCCAGCAGCAGCTTGATAAAACAGTGAAAAACTGCCTCGTTCTAGCTGATGAAAAAGATCTCAAAAGTATTGCACTGCCATCTATCAGTAGTGGAAAGTAAGATGCTATTTTCATTTGCATGATTTTGCTTGAGTTTGTGAAACAGGTGCTATAAGTGAACTTGATTATTATTATCATTCTCTTTTTTCTTCTTTCACCAAGTTGCATTTTATTCAATTGAAAATGAAATGAGTTTAAAGTTTTCCTTGTTTAAATATATTTTATTTATGTAGAAAGGTGCTTTTTTCCTTAAAGATGAAAATAGACTAGGCTTACCTGGTTTTGATTTTGGGTTTGATGATAGTCATTGCAACAGGATTTATTCCTCTCTCAACCTGTTATCATTGTTTCGATGATGGTCATGTTGGAAAACAGCCAGTGGAATGGAAAGTATACTGTGTCAAGTACTAGTAAAAGAAAATCTTGGAAAAGCATGGATAAAATCATTAGCAGCCACTATATTACTGAAATTATATTGAAAATTGTGTGACACACTGTACAATTAAACAATCAACAGATCTTGATCTATGTGTCTCTGAGCTTCCTAAGTTTGAACAGTATCTGTTTGAATTTGAAATTGAATTTGAAATAAGAGCTCTAAATAGGGAAACATAAAATTAAATTTAAAGGGGC
Organism: Tridacna gigas; assembly: GCA_945859785.2. Classification (NCBI taxonomy): domain Eukaryota; kingdom Metazoa; phylum Mollusca; class Bivalvia; order Cardiida; family Cardiidae; genus Tridacna; species Tridacna gigas. The sequence goes on along the minus strand of OX244030.2, from coordinate 10,723,065 downwards.
AGCTCATTTGATTGCAGACTTGGAATTTTGTTATAAAAATCAAGTGAAGATGTATTATTTATCTCCTCAACAAACAATAAAGTGTTTTAAACACCCTGAGGATGAGGGCTTTTCAAAACATTGTGGGAAAAGGAGAAAATGCTGGTAACGAGCATCTCTCTTTTTATAACGCCCAAAGGGTCGTATTATGTTATACTCCCGGTCCTCCGTCCGTTAGCAATTTCCTGTGTGCGAAACTCCCCCAACAGTTTCCATCGGAATTATTTGAAACTTGCTACAATGAATCTCCATGACTCTTAGAATTTGGATTGCTGTTTGCGTTCTGAAATTATCTGCCCTTGATTTCTGAAATAACCAACTTTTCACTTTGAATTTTTGTTCAGGCCATAACTTCCATACCATAGAAGGTATCAACTTGAAACTACATACACTGATAGAACACATTATGGAGAAAAGCAGTGCACAAGAACCATAACTCTGCTGCTCTTGTTTTTTGAGTTATTGCCCTTTGTTAATTTTCAGTGTGAATTTTTGTCCAGGCCATAACTTCCAGACTATAAAAGCTATTAACTTGGAACTTCATACACTGATAGAACACATTATGGAGAAGTGCAGTGCACATGAACCATAACTCTGCCACCTTTATTTTTTTAATTTTTGCCCTTTGTTGATTTTCAGTTTGAATTTTTGTCCAGGCCATAACTTCCAAACTTTAAAATCCATCATCTTGAAACTTCAAAGACTAATAGAACACATTATGAAGAAGTGCATTGCACAAGAACCATAATTCTGCCATCCTTCTTTTTGAGTTGTTGCCCTTTGTTATTTTTTACTTTGAATTTTCGTCTGGGCCATAATTTCTAAATTATAAAAGCTATGATTTTGAACCTTCAAAGACTGATAGAACACCTTGTGGAGAAGAGCAATTCACAAAAATTGTAACTGTGCCACCCTTATTTTTTAGCTCACCTGAGCACGAAGTGCTCATGGTGAGCTATTGTGATCATGCTGTGTCCGTTGTGCGTCGTCCGTCGTCAACTTTTTACCTTGTGTACGCTCTAGGGGGCCACATTTTCAGTCCAATCCTCATGAAACTTGGTCAGAATGTTTCTCTTGATAAAATCTCGGACGAGTTTGAAATTGGGTCATGTGGGGTCAAAAACTAGGTCACTAGGTCAAATCTTCGAAAAACCTTGTGTACGCTCTAGAGGATGCATTTTCAGTCAGATATTTGTGAAATTTAATCAGAAAGTTTGTCTTGATAAAGTCTCGGACGAGTTTGAAATCGGGTCATGTGGGGTCAAAAACTAGGTCACTAGGTCAAATCTTCGATAAACCTTGTGTACGCTGTAGAGGCCACAATTTCAGTCAGATAGTCGTGAAACTTAATCAGAATGTTTGTCTTGATAAAATCGGAGACAAGTTTGAAATTGGGTCATGTGGGGTCAAAAACTAGGTCACTAGGTCAAATCTTCAAAAAACCTTGTGTACGCTCTAGAGGCCACATTTTCAGTCCAATCCTCATGAAACTTGGTCAGAGTGTTTGTCTTGATAAAATCTCGGACAGGTTCGAAATTGGGTCATGTGGGGTCAAAAACTAGGTCTCTAGGTCAGATCTTCGAAAAACCTTGTGTATGCTCTAGAGGCCACATTTTCAGTCAGATTCTTGTCAAATTTGGTCAGATTGTTTGTCATTATAAAATCTGAGACGAGTTTGAAATTGGATCATGTGGGGTCAAAAACTAGGTCACTAGGTCAAATCTTCGAAAAACCTTGTGTGTGCTCTAGAGGCCACATTTTCAGTCAGATACTTGTCAAATTTGGTCAGAATGTTTGTATTGATAAAATCTGGGATGAGTTCGAAATTGGGTCTTGTGGGGTCAGAAACTAGGTCACTAGGTCAAATCTTCGAAAAACCTTGTGTGTGCTCTAGAGGCCACATTTTCAGTCCATTCCTCATGAAACTTGGTCAGAATGTTTGTCTTGATAAAATCTGGGACGAATTCGAAATTGGGTCATGTGGGGGTCAAAAACTAGGTCACTAGGTCAGATCTTCGAAAAACCTTGTGTACGCTCTAGAGGCCACATGTTCAGTTAAATACTTATGAAACTTGTTCAGAATGTTTGGCTTGATAAAATCTCACACAATTTCAAAATTGGGTCATGTGGGGTCAAAAACTAGGTCACTATGTCAGATCTTCGAAAAAACTTGTGTACGCTATAGAGGCCACATTTTCAGTCTGATACTTGTGAAATTTGGTCAGAATGTTTGGCCTATTGACTCAGGTGAACGATCCAGGGCCATCATGGCCCTCTTGTTTAGTTATTGCCCTTTAATATTTTTCACATTAGATATTTTTTTGGGGCCAGATCTTCCAAACTATAAAAGCTATCAACTTAAAACAATATACACTGATAGAACAGATTCTGGAGAAGTGCAGTAAACAAGAACCATAACTCTGTCACCCTAAGTTTTTGAGTAATTGCCCTTTAATAACTTCATTTTGAATTTTTGTCCTGGCTACATCCTCCAAACTAGAAAAGCTATCAACTTGAAACTTCATACACTGACATAACACATTATGGAGAAGTGTCATGCACAAGAACCATAACTCTGATACCCTTATTTTTTGAGTTATTGGCCTTTATTTATTTTTAAATTTTTACTTTGAATTTTTGTCTGGACCATAACTTCCAAACTATAAAAGCTCTCAACTTGAAACTTCAAACACTGATAGCACACATGGTGGAGAAGTGCAGTGCACAAGAACCATAACTCTGCCACTCTTCTTTCCTGATTTATTGCCATTATTTTCTGAGTAATTTCCCTTTGATATTATTTACAGTTAGGGCCTTTCTTTCATATGTGGAGCATTTCCCTTTTTATACGCTCGAAGGGTCACTGTTTGACCTTTTGCCTTTACCAGATGGCAAAATATAGACCAATACAGACTGAAAGCATTTGCAGATAATTAATTATATATGATTCAAAGTAATTCGTGATAGAAAGGAAGGAAAAATCTATGGCTAACAAAGGAAATGCTGGATATCAGTAATCTCTTCTTTTTCCACAACATTTTCCAAAGCCTTCACTCATAGGGTGCTACAAACTTATGATCTTGTGGTAGAGGGTTAAATGCTTTTTTTTCCTTCAATAAACTATTACAGACAATCAAGACTTACTTTCTTTATCATGGAGAATAACTACTCTTCATTCAGGGCCCATCCTTCATTTCAACTCATTTCACTGACAAGCCCCTTCGGGCGTATATGCGCCACTCTGCGAAGCTCTTGTTCCACAATGTTTTCAAAAGCCTTCTTCCTTAGGGTTGTCAAAAGTGGGGGTTGTGTGGTAAAGGAGTAAGTAATACCAACTCCTGAAACAAATTAGCATCAGAAGGCTGTGAAAACAACTTTGAGGAATTTGGATAATCAAAAAATGTTAAAGTTCAATGCATAAATACAAGCAATACATTGTGACAAAGGCTTAAATTCAGATTTTCAGTCTAAGCTCAGTAGTGCAGTCGGTAGCATGCAGGACTTCAGACCACGTGGTTGCTAGTTCAAATACCCATGTTCGCCAATTTCTCTCCGAGGATTGATGATAGTCATTGCGATAGCATTGATTCCTCTCTCACTGCTGATCGTTGTTTCAAGAATGGTCATGTGGGAAACTAGTCAGTGGCTTTGGAAGAATATTGTGTGAAGCACTGGTAACAGAAACTCCAGGAAAGCATGGATAGGGTGCACTGGCTGCCACAATATTAACTGAAATTATGTTGAAAATGGCATTAAACACCACACAATCAATCAATAGATCAAACTTTAACTTATTTCTCCCCTGGCCACAATGTTTTTTTTTTTTTTTTTTTTTTTTTTTAATTTGTTTTTTCAAATATTGTCTGTAGCAAGAAGCAAAAAGTTGACCAAGGAGGTAATGAATCAAAAGCTACTATGAAATCATGATGTGTTTATTTACAGGGGAGGCTTCCCAAAAGAAACAGCAGCTAGAATCATCCTTCGCTCCATTAGCAATTATTTCTCCTCGACCATGGCAAGCTCTTTAAAACAGGTCTACTTTGTTCTGTGGGACCCGGAAAGTGTGACGGTCTACACTACGGAACTTCAGAGGCTGGACTCGTAGATACCCATTTAGTCACTGTCACAACTTTTTACTCATGTTTGTTTTTACCCTCCACATTGTGATGTAGTTTTAGTTATATTTGTTTTTCTTCCCCCCCCCCCCCCCCCATGTGTTAAAGTTAACAATTGATACAAAACTAAATGAGCCGTGCTCTGGCAAAAGGAGTTGAATGCATCACTGGGATACATGACATTGAGTAATTCGTCAAATGATTATGGATCCATAAAATCCATTTTACTCCTGTGACAAGCAGAAAATTTACCAAATGCAAAGTTTTGACATGGGTCAGCCTGCACAGGCTGGCCTGGGCCGATACTTTTTGCAGATGCATTAAACACCCTTTTCACAAAGCATGGCTCATTTGTTTTTGTTTCCTCATGTGTTAAAATTAACATGGGACACAAATATATCTATGTCTTGAAAAATGGTTGAAAATGAAATCAATGCATGCTTTAGCAAAAGGGGGTTTAATGCATCTGTGTGACGCATTAAGTCGAGCAAGTCATCACATAGTTATGGATCCATTTTGTAATTTTGAATCATGAGGTACACTAATCCTTTGTCATGCAGAAAATTTATCTATCAACCTAGGTCAGCCTGCAAGGCCTGCGCTGGCTGACCTGGGTTGATACATTCTGCAGATACCTTAAACCCCCTTTTCACAGAGCTCTGTCTTGAAAAATGCTTGAAAATGAAATTGTTTTTGTTAGTTAGAATTTCTAGAAGAATGTGCTAACTCTTGTTGGTACTCACCGGTGTATACATGTAATAAACCCTCAGAGTTTGAAGAACAACTGTAGGTGCTTTGGCAGATGGTGTTGACCAAAATCATTGCTACAAAATGCAGTCAAAAATCTTTGGTTTATAACGTCTGATCTGTAGAGATAATGGTCCTGAAAAAGCCTTTTAGTTGCAGTATAGGGCAAATGCTCAGTTTTGTTTACTAGTATTTAGTGGTCAGGGGATGATACCTGCAATGAAGCAACTACCTGTATCTTTTATAGATTTGTTAGAAACTATTAATTTGTTGAGATTTGTTGAAATTTTAGACTTAAATCTTTATCATACAATTACAGGTGGGAAAAGGAAAAAAAAGTGCTGGTTACCACTATTTTCTCCTTTTCCCACATTGTATTCAAAAGCCTTCACATTGTATTCAAAAGCCTTCTTTTTCAGGGTTGTCAAAACTTGGGGTTGTGTGGTGAAGAGTTAAATGGATGGCTTGATTTGAAGTATTTCTTGAAATTGCAATGTCTTGAGAAATAGTGTAGAAGTGCTTTGATTGAAAAGGAATTAAGGTGTCTTTGGTCATGAGTTAGAGCACCGGCCTCTCATCTATAAAGTCTCGAGTTTGATTCCTGGGAGCGGGTATCATTTTTGGAAATGTTCGTTGGCCCACACATTCAGCGTGAGTACTGGTGTAGTCCCAGGCAGCAGAATCAAGAGAGATTACGATAAGTTGCAAGAACTTGTTTCTCAATCGATGTAAAATATTTTTACAATTCTGACAAGCAGTCAGAATTGCTGCAATGCTGTTTTCCTGGTAAAAATTTGTGGATAGTCTAAAGAACCTAATATTTTGTTCCTATTTGTATAGCAGATATGGAGATTTTACTGTGCTTACCTGCTTCCATTTGTTTCTTTGTTTGTGTAAAGATTTTTGATTGTTGGTGTATTGTGAAACCGCCTTGACTTGTCACTCCTTTGTTGAACGTCTGATCTTGGATCTACACTGTCCGATGAGAAGATATTTTTCTCCAAAAAATAAGTCTGAAATAGCTTTATTCTGTTTTTTACTATCAACTTGAAAGTTTCGTGTAACTTTTTACCAGGATAAGATTTAATATGTTTGTATAATAAACTCATCTTGTCATCATGTCCATGGTGTACAGGTAAAATACATGGACACATTATCCCGAAGTAAACTTCCTTTAAATCGTGGATTTATCGGGAATCTATAAATAGTTCACGTAAACAAACGGAATATTTATTAAATGGCAAGTTAAAGCAGTTTCACTATACGGAGTTTGATAGTGGATATCTACAAGAGTTTATGCTTGTTTTTGTTTTTACAATGTCTGTGATTAAGTCAATTCAAACTAAATGTTGTTGTTATATATTGGACAGCACAGTTCTTAGTCATTTCATAGTGATGTACAGATTATTATAAATTCATTACAGTTAAGTGCCATCATATTAATGTCAAATTCTTTGAATTAGAATATCTTGGTTCTGAAATTGCTATTGTCTGCTGTAATAGTTTAGGATGAGAAACAAAGTCAGCTCATTAAACAGTTTCAAGTTATAACGACTGTTAGAAAAAAGGCTTTTGAAAACATTGTTGGGTACCAGCATTTTCTCCTTTTCCTACAATGTTTTCTACTCTCTCATGCACAAATTCTGTCATCTGAGCCTAATTTTATTTGTTGTTTTTAAGCACTACACATATGGATGATCATGAATCCAAAATTTTGTCATGTGGTGAAGGGGTAATATGATTAAAAGAGGATGTTATTTTGTATTGTTGCAAAATAGGTATGAAAGATCCTAATCCATTTGTTGATAAACTGTATTATGTTATACCTGTTTGTAGGAGATAATATTTGAAAACAAGAGGTCCCTGATGGCCCTGTATGGCTCCAATGGCTAATACATACAAACCATACATACCAAACATTACAATTCTAGGCCAAAAGGTTTCGAACTAGGAGCCTGTTAAAAGTTTCCTCTATAAAAGCCTGTGAGAAAATTGTGACCCCAGGGTGAGTCCTTTTTTTACCTCAAGTTAGGATTTCAAGCTATAGTTATGAGCTATTACTTGAATTCTGGTGGAGGTCAACAAGATACAGCCAAATACCTAATAATATAGGTCTGGGCCATATGGTTATAAACAAGAAGATTTTTTAAAGTTTCCCTAATAAAGCATGAAAGGTGGCGTTTATCTTGATTCAACGGATAAATTTTGATCAAATTCAAAAGAGGTCTATTAGATGAAGCTACATGCCAAATTTGGTAGCCCTAGGCCTTATGGTTTCTGACAAGAAGATTTTCAAAATTCCCAATATTTTTCAGTTTTGTTGCCATGGCAACCAGAGTTTATATAGGAATCAAACTCTCTCAAGAAATTCTGAAGAGGACCATGGCAGGATCATTTCTGTAAAGTTTGGTCAAAATTAGATGGATAGTTTCAGAGAAGAAGATGTTTGAAATAAAAGTTAACCCACAGACACTCGGACGCACGATTGACACAGGACCATGACATAAGCTTGTGGCCTTCAGCCAGTGCTAATAGAAATTATCCCAACTTTGGTAATAATTTGTTTATAAAAAAAGGATTTTCTCTAGTAAGAGATGAAATAGAATACAGGTGGTCAGTTACCGTTATTATAAATGTTAAAAAATGACATTGGTCCTTTTTTTTCAGTTTGTTTGTGGTATATGATCAACTATTATTTACTGAAATATTTCTACAAAAGATAATCATTATTAGTAAAGGAGCCATGCCCTGGCAAAAGGGGCTTAATATATCTCCATAATGCATTATACCCAGCAAGTCATCATATAATTTTGGATACATAAATTCCACTTTTTCAAACAATCAAATGGATCTGGAGGTAGAATGGTCCTTTGACATACAGAAAATTGACCAATGGCAAAATTTTTTGACCCATGTCAGGCTATCAGACTGTGTGGACTATGCAGGCTGACTTGGGTCAATACTTGACATGGGTCAATACATTAAGCTTCCTTTTCACAGAGCATGGCTTAAATGTATTATTTAACTAATTTTTTGTCATTTTTTTAAGTTATCACCATACATGCTAATTAATCCTTGGTGTATCATTTAGTTATATAAGTGAAACAAAACAGGAACACAAATTAAATGGGAAAAACATTGTGGAATAAAGAACAACTTGCTTGTAACAAGTATTTTACCTTTCAGCTGAATCAACCCACTATTAGTTTGTGATCATGGTGCCTCAGGTGGTCATTAAGATAAGTGCAAGTGCAAGCGCCCACCGGTGTAGCTCGGTGGTTAGCTTATCTCGTGACATGGTGGTTGGGAGTTCGATAGCCGGTTGAGGCAAGCTTTCTTTCCAACGAGATTTCGCCTCTTACCTCTGATGCATGAGAGCAAAGTAGTCAGTGGCTTTGGAAAGAAAGTTGTGTCAGTCCTGGTGTGAGAAAGCCAGGAAACACATAGTGCGTCACTGACCGCCATGATATGACCTAAGCTGTTAAATTGGCATTAAGCTCCAATGCATTCAAAGCAGGTGCAAGCATGCAATGACCATGATATATGCCCTGGGTCACTGGATGCTTGAATCTGCACTGAAATCCTTAAGGCCATATTTGACTGGTAATTACGGTTTTTCGTGTTGCACTTTTTGTATTTGACTGGTAAATTTTATGGTTTCGTAAACTTTCATGAAGCATAAACCTTAAGCTATCAAACTGTCATAATGTTTGTGCAGCACAAAATGGACACCTTACATTCATTTTCATGCTTCATGAAAGTTAACCATTGGAATATGGCTAATGACTATCTGAAGGATCATGATCATAATTTAATGATAGATGGATTACCTTTACCCCCCTCCTTTAAAAATGTTGCTACTGCCGGGATTACTTGAAAATAATAGGTTAAATTAATGCAAAGGGAGCCACTAGGCATAGTGATTGGCTATTTTTGTAGGACTTGTCATTGAAGGTTGTAGTAAGGCATGAAATTTCTCTAGAGAATGGATTAAGTTCCAAAGTTTGGTTCCAGATGTATTATTTTTCTTCTATAACCCTTTACCACACATTGCCACCTTTTGACGACCTTGAAGAAGAAGGCTTTTGAAAACATTTTGGGAAAAAGAGAAAATGCTGGTAACCAGCATTATCTCCTTTTCCCACAATGTTTTCTATCCTTCCAAAAACAATTTTCAATTTTTGAGTCATATTTAATATGTCACCTGCGAATGCTTTCAAATTGGAAATGTCTAAAACATTGCTGTGTGGTAAAGGGTCAAAGTTAGTTTGATGAATTTTAGAAGTCACCTTGTTTAGATTTCATCCTTTCATATTGTCATAATTGACAGTCAGAGACATTGCTGTACCAAACAATCCCTTGACTGAGCAACATTGTGGAAGAAAGCATTTGAAAACATTGTAGGAAAAGGGGAAGAGGGTTTTAACAATACAGTTTCCTTTCAAAGACAAATCCCATCACTTTTGCCACATTTCATCTGTTGTCTGTTGATACTTCCAAACCTTACAGGGTTATAATTTTTGTCATCTGACAAAGAGTCAAGACTGCATATTTTACATGTGATATCATTAAGCATTGTTTTGTTGTATTTTGCTGTTATTTATAGAGCTAGGCTTGCTTTCTATTTGTTAGATTTATTTGAAAGGATTGATTGAGTAGAAATACATTTGAGCCATGCTCTGGCAAAAAGGGGCTTGATGTATCTCTCTAATGCATGCTACCAAGCTAGTAATCACATGATCATGGATCCATAAAATCCAACTGAATGAATTATGAGGTAAACTGGCCCTTTGACTTGCAAAAAATTGACCAATAGCCAAAAGTTTTGGCCCAGGTCAGCCTGCGCGGACTGCGCAGGCTGACCTGGATCGGTACTTTTTGCAGGGGCATTAAGACCCCATTTCACAGAGCATGGCTCATTTTGTTTTATTTTAAATTAGTAAAAGGTGTAATTTTTGTTTTGCATTTTTTTTTTTTTTTTTTACCCATTGTTATGGGAATAATTCATGGACAAGAGATCATGGATCCATAAAATGCAACTGAATGAATTATGAGGTAAACTGGCCCTTTGACTTGCAAAAAAATGACCAATAGCCAAAAGTTTCGGCCCAGGTCAGCCTGTGCAGACTGCGCAGGCTGACCTGAATCGGTACTTTTTGCAGGTGCATTAAGACCCCATTTCACAGAGCATGGCTCATTTAGTTTTATTTTAAATTAGTAAAAGGTGTAATTTTTGTTTTGCATTTTTTTTTTTTTACCCATTGTTATGGGAATAATTCATGAACAAGAGGGAATTAAATAAGATTTGATTTCCTCTGACTCCCAAAAAATACAAAATATTCATCAATATGGATAATCAACATAAGTTACACAGACATATATTATGTAGGTATGGGAAAATATTGTGACAAAAAGCAAAATTGCTGTTTATGAGAAATGTCTCCTTTTATAGGAACTGCCCATTAAGAGTAATAGTTACATCAGCCACAACAATTTTCATAAGGGTCTGATATACTAAAAAAAGTTGCTTGTCTCAACAATGGTTGCCTTTGCGGCCAGTCTAGATCAAGATCAGACAGCACAAAATGTGCAGGGTCCTGTATGGCCCAGTAGTAAAGTGTAGGACTCATAACCTGAAGGTCTCGGGTTCGAGCCTCACAGGATCCACTGGGTATTTCGTGGGAGTGTCCTTGGGCAAGACATTTCAGAGCCCTAGCCCAGTACTGGTGAAACCCAGGAAATTTGTGAATATGTGAGCTGTCACCGTGATATGACTGAAATAATGTTAAAAGCGGCCTTAAACACTATTCAATCAATAAAAACAAAATGTGCATTCTGATCTTTGCTCTACACTGTCCGCTTTGTATAGGCATTCTGAAGAAAAGCAACATTGAAACTGCCATTATTTAGATCTTACTTCTAGACTTGTAATATCTGCTGGTATTTTTCGGCATATCAAGGGTTAACCCTTTACCACACAATCCCAAGTTTTAATGACCCTTACAAAGACAACTTTTGAAAACATCGTGGGAAAAGGAGAAAATGCTGGTAACCAGCATTTCTTTTGTCACAATGTTTTCTACCCTTTCAAAGGCAAATCCCATCATTTGAATAAAATTAAATTTGTCTTCTGCAAATGCTTTCAGTTTGAAGAAGCCTATCATGTTATCATTCGGGAGAGGTTAAATTCGTGCTGGGGATTACTTTAGGATTATGTATCAATTCTTCTACCAATGTAACAAAGAGGGGAAAAAAAATGAGAAGGAAGAAGCTTTACAGTAATGTTGATTAGGGGAAGTTTTTGTGTCATAAGTTTTCTGTCTTTGAAATTATTATTAACCCCAACATGAATCATTGCTCTCTCACTGCTTGACATTATTTAGAGTCCATGCTCTGGTAACTGGAATGCTGTTAACCTTTTAGATCCTGACTTTTAACAACCCTGAGGAAGAAGGGTTTTGAAAACACTGTGGGAAAAGGAGAAAATGCTGGTAACCAGCATTTTCTCCTTTACCCACAATGTTTTCTATCCTGTGTAAGATAAATTTTATGTTTTGAATTACACATAATTTTTCGTCTGCAAATGCTTTCAATTTGGACTAGGCTAAAATTTTGTCTTATGGTAAACAGTCAATGTGTGGATAGCTGTGCCCACCACTGCAACCGAAACAAAAATCTTGTGAAAAGTGTCTGAAAGTTAGATAATCAAACATTGTGGTAAACAGAGACATTGCTAAGAGATTATCATTTTTAGCTCCACTGGCCGAAGGCCAGCGGGCTTATGTCATGGCCCGGTGTCCATCGTGCGTCCGTCCGTCCGTCCGGTCGTCCGTCCGTCCGTGCGTTAACTTTTATTTCAAACATCTTCTTCTCTGAAACTACCCATCCGATTTTCACGAAACTTCACAGAAATGATCCTGACATGGTCCTCTTCAGAATTTCTTGAAAGAATTTGATTCCTTCAAAAACTCTGGTTGCCATGGCAACAAAACTGAAAAATATTGGAAATCTTTAAAAATCTTCTTGTCTGAAACCATAAGGCATAGGGCTACCAAATTTGGCATGTAGCTTTATGTAGTAGACCTCTATCAAGTTTCCGACAAGAAGATTTTTAAAGATTTCTCTATATAAGCCTATGTAAAACTTGTGACCCCTGGGGCAGAGCCAATTTTGACCCCAGGGCTATAATTTGAAGAAACTTGATAGAGGTCTACTACATAAAGCTACATGCCAAATTTGGTAGCCCTATGCCTTATGGTTTCCGACAAGAAGATTTTTAAAGATTTCCCATATTTTTCAGTTTTGTTGCCATGGCAACCAGAGTTTTTGAAGGAGTCAAATTCTTTCAAGAAATTCTGAAGAGGACCATAGCAGGATCATTTCTGTGAAGTTTCATGAAAATTGGATGGGTAGTTTCAGAGAAGAAGATGTTTGAAATAAAAGTTAACGCACGGACGGACGGACGGACGCACGACGGACACCGGGCCATGACATTAGCCCGCTGGCCTTCGGCCAGTGGAGCTAAAAACCTTGTGTATGCTCTAGAGGCCACATTTTCAGTCAGATACTTGTGAAATTTGGTCAGAATGTTTGTCTGGATAAAATCTTGGACGAGTTCAAAATTGAGTCATGTGGGGTCAAAAACAAGGTCACTAGGTCAGATCTTGGAAAAACCTTGTGTACGCTCTAGAGGCTACATTTTCAGTCAGATACTTGTGAAATTTGGTCAGAATGTTTGTCTTGATAAAATCTGAGACGAGTTTGAAATTGGGTCATGTGGGGTCAAAAACTAGGTCACTAGGTCAAATCTTCGAAAAACCATGTGTGTGCTCTAGAGGCCACATTTTCAGTTGAATCCTCATGAAAGTTGGTCAGAATGTTTGTCTTGATAAAATCTCAGACGAGTTTGAAATTGGGTCACATGGAGTAAAAAACTAGGTCACTAGGTCAAATCTTCGAAAAACCTTGTATGTGCTCTAGAGGCCACATTTTCAGTCCGATCCTCATGAAACTTGGTCAGAATGTTTGTCCTGATAAAATCTGGGACGAGTTTGAAATTGGGTCTTTTGGAGTCAAAAACTAGGTCACTAGGTCAAATCTTCGATAAACCTTTTGTGTGCTCTAGAGGCCACATTTTCAGTCAGACACTTGTCAAATTTGGTCAGAATGTTTGTCTTGATAAAATCTCGGACGACTTCGAAATTGGGTCATGTGGGGTCAAAAACTAGGTCACTAGGTCAGATCTTCAAAAAACCTTGTGTACGCTCTAGAGGCCACATTTTCAGTCAAATACTTATGAAACTTGGTCAGAATGTTTGTCTTGATAAAATCTCACACGAATTCAAAATTGGGTCATGTGGGGTCAAAAACTAGGTCACTAGGTCAAATCATTGAAAAACCTTGTGCACGCTATAGAGGCCACATTTTCAGTCAGATACTTGTGGAATTTGGTCAGAATGTTTGGCCTATTGACTCAGGTGAGCGATCCAGGGCCATCATGGCCCTCTTGTTTCAAGTTTCTTTTATCAGTACTTTGCACAATATTCTTCCCAAGCCATTGGCTGCTTTTGGCTGCTTTCCCACATAACCATCATTGAAACAAACATCAGTAGGGTTAGAGTAAAGAATCATGTCACATTCGTTATCATCATTCCTTCGAAAGAAATTCACTGAGCTGGGATTCAAACTAGCAACCCTCTGTTTCAAGTCCTGGACGTTACCTGTGCTACTGGGCTTGGCAACGTTTAAGTCACAGGTAGAAAAATGAATTATAAAACTACAATTGCAGTTACCAACTTTTTTCATGCTTTTCGGTAGTTTATCAGGAAAATTTTATCGATTGAGAACTTCACTGGTACGGAAATACTTTGCAAAGCCCAACAAAAAAGGGGTTACAAGCATGAAATAAATAGAATTTTTTTTCTTTTTTGGTGAAAAGATGGAAATTTATTTCAATTCATGAACATTATACAGTAATATTTTCACTTGTAGCTGCGCCTCTCGTGAAAATATTACTGATGATGTTCATTCGATGAAAAAAAATTCGATCATTCACAGAGAAAAAAATAATAAAAATATCCTTTATTTAATTCTAGTTTTAAGAATCATTTTCCTGTCAGCAACTGAACTATGACAGACCTTAGTCAGAACATACTTGTCAGACTCATGATAAGATCAACTCTTTAACTCTTTACCAAGCGGCAACATTTTAGACCGGTCCAAATTGAAAGCATTTACAGATGACATTTTAAATTTAGCTGAAATGATATAATTGTCTGTGAAAGTGTAGAAAACCTTGTGGGAAAAGGAGAAAATGCTGGTTACCAGTTTTTTTTCTTTTTCCCATAAGGTTTTCAGAAGGCCGTTTCCTCAGGGTCGTTTAAGCTCGGGATAGTGTGGTAAAGAGTTAAATGGTATGAATTAAATTTACCTGCAATATGACCCCTTAGTGGCCTACTTTTGGCTGCTTATGGGCATTTAAAGATCATGAAAGGAAATTGTAACATATGAGGTCATTATTTGCCTTTTATTTACTTAATTTTTCACACATCTAACTGATTCATTTGAAAGAAAATTTAACATACATGCCACTTGTAATTACCTGAACTAACAATTCATCACCTGTCACTGTCAAGGATGTCAATTACTGCACAGACTGTCTTGTGTAACATTTTTTCTTTATTAGATAATAAAGATGTAAGAAATAGAATTGTTGCTGCTTTGTATATGCCCAGATGTAGATGTTATAGTGCCCCCCCCGGCCCGTCAGTCCCCCTGTTCACCATTTCAAGTCTGCCCTGTACTTCTTGAACCTCTAGTCTGACTTTGAAAGTATTTCAACCATGTGTGCACCTTGATGAGACATAGATGTAAGAAATAGAATTGTTGTGGCTTTGTATATGCCCAGCTGTAGATGTTATATTGCCCCCCTCCCCGGCCCGTCAGTCCCCCTGTTCGCCATTTCAAGTCTGCCCTGTACTTCTTGAACCTCTAGTCTGACTTTGAAAATATTTCAACCATGTGTGCACCTTGATGAGACATTTGCAGAGCAGAGGTTTCAGATGCCAGGCTTTAAGGTCAAGGTCACAGCAGGGGTCAAAGGTCAAAAGTTGCTAGGTTGTTCGATCTCGTTTACTTTTTACCTGGTCTTAACCCTTTACAACACTATGAAGACTTTTAACAAGCTTGAGAAAAAAGACTTTTGAAAACATTGTGGGAACCAGCATTTTCTTCTTTTCCTACAAAGTTTTCTACCTTACCAAAGAAAACTTCCACATTCTAATCACATTTAATTTGGCACCTGCATATGCTTTGGGTTTGGAGGAGTCGAAATTTTGTCGTGTGGTAAAGGTTAAAATTAATTTTCCTATACACTTGGACCAACCCACCAATAATAGTTTGTTATCGTCACAATAATTTCCATGCTTTTAAATGATATGATTTAAATTTAGATGCATTCTAAGACCCCCATTGTTTATTTTGGGCTGCTATTGTGACTTTAAGGCCTAGTTTTGTACTTTTGCCATACCGCTAGTTTTCTTTCAATTATATTTATGCGTCTTTTTCCCCTCCTCAATTTAAAATCATATTATTGAAGTGTCAAATAGGCCCACACATGCCATAGCAAGTGTATAGAAAAGGGGACCCAATTAAATGATGGTATGCTTATACAGTACACAGCGATACCGCCTCAGAAATCGGTGCAGTAGCAGTTCTACCGTAACTCATTGTGAATAATCAATTCATTTTACATGTACATGTATGCATTTTTTAAATGACCCTCTATCTTGTTACAGATCGATTTTGAAAACGCCTTGGTAAAATAATTACTAAGAATGAGGAATGTCTCCTTTCGCCAAAACATTTTCGCTTTTATTCAGGTAATGAGTTAAGGCCAAAAATTACAAACCTTGGGTACCAGGTAAGATTCCCAATAAAGTCAGTCATGAAGGCACATTCTTTGGTGATGTACTTTTCCTAAGTTTAAGTACGGATTCAAAAAGCATAGATAAGTGTACTGTCACTGCAATATGACTGAAAAACAAGTCAACCCTTCACCAAACAATCGAGTTTTAACAACCCTGAGAAAGAAGCCTTTTGAGAACAATGTGAGAAAAGGAGAAAATGCTGGCAACCAGCATTTTCTCCTTTTCTCACAATGTTTTCTACCCTCTCAAAGACAACTTTGCATATGTGAACCACAATTAATTTGTCGTCTGCAAATGCTTTCAGTTTAGACTGGTCTACAATTTGTCGTTTGGTATAGAGTAAAGGTAATATATACAAGACATGGAGAAATTTTACACAACACAAAAGACGCAACTGTCTTTATACAGTTTTATGGAATGTACAATAACAATAATACACTTAGCATTAATACTTTTAAATTTGGCCATTTAACTCTTGCCAAACAATCCCTACAGAAAGAAACCTTTTGAAAACATTTTAGGAAAAAGAGAAAAAGTTGTTACCATCATTTTCTCCTTTTTCACTATGTTTTCTACCCTTACAAAAACAATTTTCAATTTTTGAGTCCAATTTATTTTGTCGTCTGCAAATGTATTCAAACTGGAAAAGTGTAAAATTTTGTCCCTTGGTAAGAGTTAACTTGAAAAAAAAATGCATACTAGTCCAAACTGAAAGCATTTGACTAGTATGACAACATAAATGTGACCCAAATAATGGGTTTATGAAAGGGTAGAAAGCATTGTGGGAAAAGGAGAAAATGCTGGTTATCAGCTTTTTCTTGTTTTCCCACAATATTTTCAAATGGCTTCTTCTGGGTCATTTAAACTCGGTACTGTGTGGTAAAGGATTCATCTCCTTGTTTCTGTTGAATATTTTTGACAAAGTTGCAGGATGCTGAAATTCAGAGTTGGAGCCATGCTTGACAAAATAAGACACTACAAGTCAAAAAGTGCCTGCAGTATGATCAATGATGTCTCCATGCTTACATGAAAAGTCAGTCCTAACAGTTGAAGAAATTTTAATACTGCAGAGACTGTTATTAAACGAATTGGTCATTGAAATTTGAGTCTCAAATTTGAAAAAACAGTGTCATGCTAAAGATAGTTTGGAGCAATCGGATCTGTCCCATATGGTATATTGGCCGAATTTGATTAATCAAAACTATTTTTGTTCCATTACTTGATAAGTTTCATTTAAACTCATTTAACACTTTTAACCTTTTACCACACAATCCGGACTTTTAACGACCCTGAGAAAGAAGCCTTTTGAAAACATTGTGGGAAAAGGAGAAAACGCTGGTAACCAGCATTTTCTCCTTTTCCCACAATGTTTTCTATCCTTCCCATGACAAATTTCAATTTTTTATTCACATTTCTTTTTGTCGTCTGCAAATGCTTTCAATTTGGACTGGCCTAAAATTTTATTGTGTGGTAAAGAGTTAATGACCACAATAAAGCATTCATAACCATCAATAACTGTCTTACAGAACTTGTTAAGTTTTTTATAAGCACTTTTAACACTTTCAATGACCACAATAGTATTCATAACAGTCAATAATTGTCTAACATGTAACAAGCATCCATCACAATAAACATCTCTTGTAGCTTCTGAATGATTATTGTTGCGACATCTGACCTCCAACACTGTCATCTTCTTTCAAGAGCTTTAAACTTTGCCTCTAAAATTATAAAACAAGAGGGCCATTGGCTGTGGTGCGCTCACCTGAGTAAAGTCATCTGGGATTGATAAAGTCAAAGACATCCAGGTTGTGATGGTGTAAAAACATGAGAATAAGTAACCTGCTTTATAATACTATGTGACCCAGCTTTGAACTTGTTCAAAGTATTATCAAGACAAATATTCTGATCAAATTTGAAGAGTATCAGACTGAAAATGTGGCCTCCAGAGTGCACACAAGGTTTTCCCTAAATTTGTCCCAATGACCCACTTTTTGACCCAACATGACCAAATTTTAAAATTATACTAGACATCATCAAGACAAATATTCTGACCAATTTTCTCGAGTATCATACTGAAAATGTAACCTCTATTGGGCACAAAGGATTTTTCTAAGATTTGTCCCAGTGACCTACTTTTTGACCTGACCTGACCCAATTTTGATTATGGTCGAGATTTCATCAACACAAACTTTCTGACCAATTTTCATGTGTATCAGACTGAAAATAAGACCTCAAGAATGCACACAAGGTGTTACTAAGATTTAAGCTATTTTGACCAGATTTGACACAATTTCTAAACTGTCTGAGATGTCACCAAGACAGAAATTCTGACCAAGTTTAATGAGTATCAGACTGAAAAGGTCTCAAGTGTGCACACAAGGTTTTCCTAAGATTTGTCCCTGTAACCTACTTTTCGATCTTAGGTGACCCAATTTCAAATTTGTTCAAGATATCGTTGAGACAAACACTCTGGCCCAGTTTTATGAATATCAGACGGACAATGTGGTATCTAGAGTGAATACAAAGTTTTTCTTAAATTTTGTCCCAGTGAATTACTTTTTATCAGATGTGACCCAATTTCGATCTGGTCAAAGATACTATCAAAAGAAACATTCTCAACGAGTTTCATGAGTATCAGACAGAAAATGTAACCTGACTGGCCGCTACAGGTTTTTTTTTTTTCCCTAAGATTTTACCTACTTTTTGACCCAAGATGACCCAATTTCAAACTTGCCCGAGAAATAATCAGAACAAATATTCTGACAAAGTTTCATGAGTATCTGTCTGAAAATGTGGCATCTAGAGTGCATAAAACAGGACAGAGCAGTATCACAAAAACTCACCTCAAGCACTTTGTGCTCAGGTGAGCTAATAAAAACAAATCCCATCATATGAACCACATTTAATTTGTCACCACAAATGTTTTAAAAAATGGACAAGTCCAAGATTTTGTTGTCTGATAAGGAAAAACCGCAAATAAGCCTGTGGGTTGGCATTAATCCTTTACCAAACAATACTGAATTTTATCAACCTGGCAAGACAGGGCTAAAGTAAACATTTTGTAGGAAAAGGAGAAAATGATGGTAACCAGCATTTTTTTTCCTTTCCCCAAAAATGTTTTCTAACCTTTCAAAGAAAGATACCATCATTTCAGCAACACCATATTTGTTATCTGCAAACACTTTCAATTTCGATGGGTCTAAAATTTTGTCATCTGGTAAAAAGTAGGTAAATAAAAACATAAATGTAAGAATTACCTAAACGTTTTGAATAAGCGTCAAGTCTATAAGCTGCTTGTTCCAGTGAGGATACACTATCTTCTATCTGGTCTATCTGTTCTAAAAATGGCTGAAGGTTTTTATCTGAAATTCAAAGACAGTTTCAATCAAATATCATCCTGACATAAACACACAGAAAATATAACAAAAGCAAGTATGTATTGTTATTACATGTACAGTCGAACCGCGTTTATCCGGGCTCCATAATTCCGGAAATCTCAGGATCCGGACAAAAACATCAGGGAACGGATATTTTCTGTACAAATTTTACTTTTTATTCCGGAAATCCACGTTCCGGAACCGGAATGAAAAAATCGGGAACGAAGGGTTAAAAATTAGTACAAACCTTATCCAAGAAACCGGACGTGGCCTTACTGTGTATCACACAATTTAAACTGGTACCCGTTACATCTCCCGTAACCGTCTGATAAATACAAAAATCGATAACAGGCTACTAGTTTACACACAATTTAGACTTGTTATTTTCCCCGGGACCTTAGACTGGTTATCATAAATATCATAAATACAGTCTACTTCGAGCGATTTCGGACTGGTTCGTCGTGAATAACACGGGTATCAGTCTAAACAGTGTCAATTGTTGCAGACGATTTTCACACGTTTTGAAAACACGCGTGTTAATTAGTACTGTTTTCGAAAACTGTTAAATGACGTTCTCGTGCCATCGATAGTTGTCAATTTAACAGATTATCCATACACATAGTACTGAAGTGACAATTCCACGCTTTTGTTGTTTAATTATTACTGGATCTACTTGATTACAGTAACAATCGCTAAAAAAATAACTGAAATGTCCGCAAAGATTTTGTGGGCATGTTTAAACTTATCTTTCAAAACTAAACGCAAAACTAAAATATGAACATACCGTCTGCTTGCATATTCAATAATCCTTCGTTCCAAAAACAAATATTTTCAATTTAAATGGTAAACCATAGGAAAAAAAAAACAGTTTGATTCATGTGTTAACTCGAGATGTTTATGTTCCCCAAAGTACACACAAAATGGCCGCCAAACACGATAAATTTCGTTAGGTTTTTCGAAAATATTTTACTCCTAACAGACTGTAAAGATGATTGAAAATATGCCTGTCTTCGATATCGAATCAACTGGCAATCAATCTCAATTAGTCTTTGCCATTTTACCACTTTAAAGTACGACTATCAGAAGCCAACAGAATGTCTACACCACCAGCAAAAGACGAGTTGAAGTTTCGACTTCCGTGAAAAAAGACATTTGTCAGTACAAAGAAGACCATCCAAAAAAACACTTTTGCAGGAATTTGACAACAGGTCATGTACAATTTAAAATACTGTGCATATCGTGTTTTCCTTTTGTTTCGCCCTTTTCATGGTGTTTTCAAAGTCATAAATGTGCCGAGCTTTACAAGCGCACCTGTTTGCACAATAGGTATGCATGTGCATGTAATTAGGTACAAGTAAAAAGACATGTACAAAAACAGACAAACAACAAAAAGGCAAAATGCAAATTTATGACACCCTTTATTTTATAAGCCTGAACAATCGTAGGAGCAATAATGACATGAATACAAGTGCTTGTGTAAAACATACGCTGTTGTAATTCTTACGATACACGGTGTCCCTTATCAACATGGAGGTTATTGACCTAGCTTAACTTGGATGCCATGCCAGCAATCATAGTTCGTCGATCCGGAAATACGGCTGATCCGGAAACATTCATAGGAAACAGAAGTGGCCGGATAAACGAGGCTCGACTGTATATATACTTTCGTTTGTATGATGTTTAACCCTCTATGGCGCTGAATTAATGAAATGGACCTTTTCAGTAGTAGCTGACTATGTAGATCCAAGATCAGACTGCACATTCTGTGCAATCTGATCTTGATCTACACTGTCTGCAAAAACAACTTAAGTCGGTTCCAGCACTTTAAGGGTTAATGGAATATGTTTTTTGGAAGGCTAGAAAACATTGTGGGGAAAGGAGAAAATGATGGATGATTTGGTAAAAAGTGAAAGCCATTTTCAATGTTATTCAGTTAAGTCTCCATGGCCAGTGCACCTATCCATGCTCTCTGGAGTTTCTTGTATCAGTGCTTCCCATAATATTCATCCCAAGCCACTGGCTGCTTGCCCACAAAACCATCGTGGAAACAATGATGAGCTGTGAGAGAAGAATGAATCTTGGGACTTTTGAAAGTATTTCTCCTAAAAGTAGTTAAATGATCGAATTCTTCGGTAAAGGGTAAATTAATTTTTTACGGTATTTACCCCTTTATTAAACATTCCAAGTTTATTTTTCCCCAAGATTGCACAGTAAAGGATTAAACAAAGACTATGGAAATATGGCTTCAGCTAAGTAGAACTCCAACAAAGGACATTTGTGGTCAGGTGGTCCTGCATCGTAACAGCAAGGCCATTGGAAACCTCTACTTATGGATGTATCACGTGACCATAGAGAAGAAACAATACTACTTTTCTTCTCAGCTAAGGATAATATCTGACCAAACAATAAACCAAGCAGATGCCTTTTACACATAATCCCAAATTTTACTGACCTTGAGGAAAGGGGCTTTTGAAAACATTGTGGGAAAACAAGAAAATGCTGATAACCAGCATTTTCTCCTTTTCCCACAATGTCTTCTGCCCTTTCAGAGAAAATTCTATCATTTGAGACATTTCATCTGTTGGTTGCAAATGCTTCCAGTTTAAGCTAGTCTGAAATTTAGTTGTCCTGTAGAGGGTCATTAACCAACAAAACTATATGAATAAAATGCCATGATGATGTTGATAAAGAAAACAAACCACAAACATTTTTCATTAAGCTGCTGTAAGGCAGAGCTCACAACCATGGCAAGGTTCTTCATTTCTGAATATTTGGATATTGTTACTTTGTTCATTGTCTCTAGTAGTTTGTAGTCTTCTATGGTCCCTATAAAATAAAAAAGAACATAAATACACATACACATGTTGCCCTGTTAGCTACTATATGAAGGGTATAGACATATTCAGTTAATAGTAATAATAATGAACAAGAGCACAGCATGGGAGTACCAACACCCACCTGCAGTTGCTTTTAGAAATAGATAAATTTTCATTGAAAATTTAAAGTGAAAAAGGTTATCTGCCCTTGTTGTATGATGCCCTTGTTGTATGGTTCCACTTTTAATAGTTAACAACTAGCCTGAGATTGAAGTAAATATCACCAGTAATACACTGAGGTCATATGGAGGAAAAGACTTTTATAATTCAATGATGTGGGAAAAAACACTCTGAGAAAAGAACTGCTTTACCCGGTACTCCTTGCTCCTTTTCTCAGTCTGTTCAAAAGCCACCTACTCTGTGGTGTCATTTCTTTTCAAGGAAATTTTTTAAAATATGGATGAGTCCCAAATTTTATTCTCTGATAAAGATTAACTCTTTACCATATGACCAAAAGGGTAGAAACACTGTCGGAAAAGGAGAAAAAAAGCTGGTTACCAGCATTTTCTCCTTTTCCTAAAATGTTTTCAAAAGTCTTCTTCCTCAAGCTCATTAAAATTCGGGATTGTGTGGTAAAGGATCAAAGTTTTTGCCTGTAAAGACATATTTATATGAAAATGGATGAATCTTCTTGATCTTTATACTTTTGCTTTTGTTTAACTCTTTACCAAACAACAAAATTTTAGACTGGTCCAAATTGAAAGCATTTGCAGACAACAAAATAAATGTGACAGAAAAATTGAAATTTGTTTTAGGAAGGGTAGAAAACATTGTGGGAAAAGGAGAAAATGCTGGTTACCAGCATTTTCTCCTTTTCCCACAATGTTTTCAAAACCCTTCTTCCTCAGGGTCGTCAAAAGTCGGGATTGTGTGGTAAAGAGTTAACTTCTGCATAACCTGCAGTCAACTAACTTAGTTGTCAGTTAAAAGAAAAGCAGAAAATCAATATGAATGAAGAGAATTCTAACCTTCTAATTCTCCTTTCAAATATTCAGAGGTTTTCTGAAATGTCTCTCTACATAATTCAACAACATCCAGTGGAGGTGGTTCTTTAATATTCTGCACATCACCTGTCAAAAATATCAAATTTGCCTTTAACTCTTTACTACACCACAGAACTTTAGATTTGTCTAAATTGAAGGCATTTGCAGATGACAAATAAAATGTGGCTCAAATGATGTGAAATGTCTTCAAAGGGTAGAAAAATTGTGGGAAAAAGAGAAAATGTTGGTTACCAGCATTTTCTCCTTTTCCCATGATGTTTTCAAAACCATTAAATTTCTTTCTCATGGTTGTTAAAAGTCAGTATCTTGTGGTAAAGGGTTAAGACACTGACAAAGAAGGTTTTCACTAACATTTTTTAAAAAGTTTACCATGCTGGTCACCATCTCCGTTTCCCACAATCCTTTCTACTCTTTCAAATGAAAATCTCATCATTCATACAAAATCTACATGTAACAAGTCATCTGCAAATGCTTTGAACATGGACAAGTCTTAACTTTTGTTTTGCTGGTAAAGACTTAGAAATCATTTGTGACACAGAAGACCAATATTTGTTTGGTATCAGTATCATATTAAGGTCATTTACTGGAGCAGTAAATATGTAAAGATAAACTGTTGTAAGTGAAATAATTATGAAAAAAAAAAATAAAACCAGGATTTCACTGTTAATTAATATAAAAGGCCTACTTCAGCTGGAGGAGAAAATAAGAATAATACATGAAGTCATGATTTAAAGTTCATTTCTTTTTTATATTCTGAATCCCAATTTAACTCTTTAACACCCAATCCCGACTTTTAACGACCTAAAAAAGGAAACCTTTTGAAAAAAATGTGGGAAAAGGAGAAAATGCTGGTAACCAGCATTTTCTCCTTTTCCCACGATGTTTTCTGCTTATTGATGACAAATACTATCATTTGAAAAACATTTGAATTGTCATCTGTAAAGTCCTTCATTATGGACGAGTCTAAAATTCTGCCATTTGGTATAGGGTTAATTACCATTATATCGAAACTTTCCAATTTACTCTATGTCTTTTTTTACCCAACTTGTGTTTAACAGAAACCTCTTCACGGACACCCTTGTATTTGGTACAGCCAAACCTCCAGATAAAAGGGAGCAATAGTATTCTAAATCCATTATTTCTCCTCCAAACCCTATGTTGTGGATACTCATTAGAATCGTCTCAATGAGACAATTCTAATGAGTACCGATAACATAGGCTTTAGTGGAGAGTGATTAATATTTTCAATTTTGAAATCCAAATTACTCCCTCTATCTGGAGCTCTGGTACAGCCAAACCAAGATTTCAGCATTTATAAGATCTACACCTTTTAACACAATCTTCTCAAAGGTTCACTTCAGGCACAAGTACTTCACATCTGTACACAAGTCGGCTACAGGCACAAGTACTTCACATCTGTACACTTATTTGTCATATCCACAGGCAGTCCTACTACTGTTATCTCCAGGTACAGTATCTTATCTATGATCTTCGGAACCTGCAGCCTCAGAGGCTGGAGGTAAGGTTCCTGTGCCTTATCAGGAGACACTGCCTTGTGTCTAGTTTTAATGCGCCATGTTCTGTTCTGTTCGTTGAAAATTCCTCCGTTGATTTTGCGGAGCACCCCAGAAATCTTGGGTAAAAGGTAAAAATATCCAATATCAACAACACACTATATTTACACAGTATGCCTAATAACACAGGCCACTTTCAGCTCCATATTCAGTAATGTACAATCACAAAAAATTTTGTTTCTTTATATTTACGCATACAGGATCATATATTCTTCTTCTACCTTATATGTAGTACTTAACAGTTCCTAGACTTTTCTATTACATGAATTTATTTGTTTATCATCAAGAATTTTTGAACGTTTAAAGTGAATATCAAAAATGTATTTTCTAGTATGATACTCAAGGACTTCTATAATTTTACTCTCAATAACAAGATGGTCACATAAATCGGGATGAGTGCAGTCCAGACACAGCTGCGTAAATATTACAGGATCCAACGACTTGATTGTCTCAATATTTGTATTCAGGATGTCTGCTATCAAGCTTATAAATTTTAATCTTGTATCAGAAAGTGATTTACATTCTGATATGAAATGTTCTCTTGTTTCTGCATGCATTAGACAAAGACCACAAGTTGGGTTGACCTCAAACTGATTAAACTTAGAGCGATTTGACTGGAGGATATACATGCCAGTTAGAACTTTTGCCTTAACTTCTGCTCTTTGAATATCCTGGATGTTAGGTCTAACAGTAGCATATAATGGATGGATTTTTCCAACTTTTAATACTGAAGAATTGATATATTTCAGCGATGGTTTTTCGGAGATGTCATATTTCCAGTCACTCTCTACTTTACAGTGAATAGCTCCCCTTACCATGTTTTTCCAGGTTTCTTTTGTTGGAGTATTATTAATCAATTCATAGGCTGTGGGTAGCCTATATTCAATCAAAAGTCTCCGGCATACTGAAATCATGCTTTTTTCATCTATTTGCCTAACTGCAAGTTGTCTAATTATGACATCGTATTCTTTTGTCCCGGGTGAGGATAATATTGAGAAAAAGAGATTCAGTAACTTTTTGTGAATTATTGAGACTACAGGAGGGATCCCAAGAAGAGAAGTTACAGCAGTAGTAGCAGTGCGATCTGGGAGATGTTGTATCTGTCGAAGAATCTTGTTTTGGAAAACCTCTAGCATATTTTCACCCTTTTTTGTTAGAAAAACAGTTTCAAGTCCATAGACAAATCTTGGAATAACGTATGTTGACCACAAGTGTGCTTTTACAGTTTGAGAAATTCCTGTTTTTCCATGACAGCCTGCTCCCATAAGTGAGTACACAGTTCTTCTTCCCTTATCAATGCAGTCCTGTATATCCGTTTTTCCATCATCTTTTCTTACTATACCAAGGTGGATTGTAGTGGCTGCCTGTTCAACAGTTTCTCCCTGCAAAACTGGTTTTTTAAACTCTTTACTTGAATTGTATTGAAGAATTTTACTTTTGGATGGATTTATTTTATATCTATTGTTGTTACTATATATTTGCACTTGTGTTACCATGTCATTCATTTCTTCAGAAGATGTCGACAATAAGGCTAGATCATCTGACATCTGCACATGTGACATGTTGGATGTCTATTGTACCAATTGTGATCCCATGAAAATTTCTTTGGAGTTGTAAGAGTAAAGGATTGTTATATCTCTTATAGTGCCCAGCTGAGAGCACACCTCCTTGTAGGAGTGGAAATTGTTCAGACATTGTTCCTTTCCATTTAACTCTTGAGGTCATGTCAGTATATATGTCCTTAATAAGTAACCATTCAGAGTCTGGAATACCGTCAGAGTAGAGCTTATGCAATAATATTTCATGAGATACCACATCAAAAGCTTTTTGAGTATCTAGTGTAGTTAAAAACATTTTCTGCCCAGCATTTTTTGTTTCCGCTTGGCATTCAGTTAGGAGAAAAGCAGCAATAAGACAAGATTTGTTTTTTGTAAATCCATATTGAAGTTCAGATTGAGTTTCAAGGAACAACTGTTCATGTCTTGATATTAGTATTTGTTCTAAAATTTTAAGAATAATTGGAGTAACAGAGATTCCCCTATAATTTGATGGGTTATCAGCATTTCCTTTTTTATGAACAGGTGTCAGTATTCCTACTTTCAGTTCTGGTGGGATCTGTGTAGTACGAATGATGGCATTTACAATTTCAAGAAGTGGGTTAAGTACAATGTCTCCTCCAAGTTTTAGATGTTCAGCAGTGAGGCCAAAAATGTCGGGGGCCTTGTTATTATTGAGCGTTAAAATGATAATTTTCACACTAAATGCATGCTACCATTTGGCCTTGAAAAGCCTTGTTACACAGCGAGTTCTTCGCTAGGAGAAAATCTGTCATTGACACAATTCATTAAGAAGTATTCATGTATCATTTTCAAAGTCTTCCACTGCAGGGCTTATCTTCAGTACTTTGATTACAGAAAATTGAGTCCCTTAAATGCATCATCAAAATATTTCAGTGTAACCTCCTTAGTCAGTCATAGCACACATTGTATTTATCAAGACATTAAAATGCTTCCTTTTTTAACATAATTTTCAAAATGAATACATAGTAACCTGAGAGAGGTTCATTTTGCTGGTCATTTCGGGATACTTCCGTATTCTCGTCAGCCATTGTTTTTGTTTTTGGTTGTTGTTGTTGAGCCAGCAGTTCACTCTCTTGCACTACGGCAATCTCCGAGCAGAGTTGTCGTTCGTTACTCTCACCATACATCTCTGCAACGGGCCAAATGACAAGAATGTTGTCAAAACGAGGAAAACATGTTTTGTTACTGTTTAATTGTTTCATGTGTAACATAATAAAGTAGGCAAAGGAAATATGATTCCGGATACATTACAGGTGCATTCAAACTGATGAATTTACCTGTATACAATGGAACTTTTTTTTCAAGCCTCTTTACTAATCAGAATCTTACGTCAATTGTAAAAAAAAAATGGCTGCGCCTATGAATGATGACAATTTAAACAAAATTTAAAAAAAAAGTTATCGTCCTTTAAAAGACATTTAAGCTTTTCAGAAAATCCCTCTTTTTCACATTTCCTACCACTAAGTCTGATTGGCCGTATGCTGTTTGAACAGCACACAAAACAATCGATTGGTCTTTCTTTCACCGGCGTTTGTGTCGCCATTTTGAGTTATGGTCATGTGACGAAAATATCACGTGATGACGGACTATTTTCTGAGCCAACTACAGAGGTGAATGGGAATGATTCGTAGTGCAAGAGAGTGGCACTACGTATCATTCCCATAGTCCCACGTATGGTGAGAGTAACGACCGACAACTCTGCCAGCAGTTGTAGTTGTTGTTGTTCTTCTGTTCCATCCGGTTAAGACTCGTTACTATCGACATATAGATCTATATTTTTTTCGGTGGCTCAGTGATACTGGCGTAGTAATAGATTTTCACACCTGCGAGTCTGCAAGATAGATCTATCTACATACTGATGCGTTCTCTGCTAGAGGCGTTCTCTGATAGAAGACATTGCGACAAAGGGTGAAAGTTGAGAATTTTCTTACCTTCTCAAAATGTTTGTCCTTAGCCTATGTTTAGGTGGTACTGAAACAATTGCTTTTAACAAAAATAAAAGTATTTACAGGCATCAAATTCAATAAGATCAAACAATAATATCTGTATCTGGAAGTGTAGGAAGAAAATGTGGGAAAAGGAGAAAATGCTGGTTAACGGCAAATTCTCCTTTTCCACGATGTTTTCAAAACTAAAACTCCTTCCTCAGTATCGTTGTGTTATCTCTTCAGAACCATTAGACCAGATAAAACCCGAATTTCATTTACAGACTCCTAAGATTGGAGTACAAAAATATTTAAGGTTGGAGCTGCGTGCGTTCAATAAGGCGAGCGCTCGCCGCGAGCGCTTGCGAGCGAGTTTTGTCTGTGTTGACCGTCAGCAAGAGGCAAGCGCTTGTCAACTATTTCAAAATGGCAACTGACGTCTGCATTAAATCAACAACATTACGAATTTGCGGTTTGTTGTTACCAAAATTGTACTCTTTTTCCCCACAATGTTTTCAAATGCCTTTTCTATTAGGGTCGTTAAAGCACATGATTGTTTGGCCAAGGGTTAAGAGAAATAAGCGAACATAAAAATGCTCTGTGAAGCACGGTTTCTGCGCCATACATGAACTTATTAGAACACAAGGTGTAATCATGTCTCCGTTTCCTAGACAAAGAACAGTCTCTTTCGACACGAGTATAATTGAGCCGTGCTCTGGCAAAAGGGGGCTTCATGCATCTCCGTAATGTATTATACCAAGCAAGACATCACCCGAGTATGAATCTATAAAATCCATCTGTTTAAACAATCGACTGAATCATGTGGTAGAATTATCCAGTGAGATGCAGAAAATTTAGGGATAGCGAAAAGTTTCGGCCCATGTCAGCCTGCGCGGACTGCGCAGGCTGACATAGGTCGATACTTTTCGCATTAAGCCCCCCTTTTCACAGAGCACGGCTCAATTATTTCGCACAGTCCCATTTTTTATCAAACCTGAGAGAGAAAGGTTTTGAAAACAATCTGAGAAAAGGAGAAAATGCTGGTAACCAGCGTTCCATCATTTTCCCGTAATCGTTTTTCTGCCATTTCTAGGACCTGTCCCATCATTTAGCCATGATTTAATGTGTCGTCTGCAAATTCTTTCATTTTGGACAGGTCTAAAACGTTGTCGACAGGTAAAAAGTACATTCGGCAAACCTCGGGTGATCCGTTGATCAAGTCCTAAGGGTGTATCACGTAGCTTGATATGCACCTACACGGTACATTTCTTCGCCGGAAATACATCGCTTTACCGTTCTTAAATCGCAGTACCCCACTTAGAAAAAGAAAACTCTAGTCACAAATCTTTTATCAGAATCTTTCTAAATACATTTCAGTAGACAAATAGTTTGTACATTTATTTTCTAACTAGGTCTATCAATTTCGAAAGCATTTTCAGCGACAGATTTGCTGATCAATGTGCTGTTGTTGCCGTTGCTAAGTGATTTACAAGGGCGCCGCCATGATCAAGATCGTGTGACTAGCAGTATTTCAAAATGGAAACCGCCTTGATACAGACGAGATTAAACGTAGGTACGGAATCGGCCGAGTGGTGACGAGTGGTCACGAGAAATGCCTTTAAAAAAAAAGATAGACGGCGTAAGAGATACTGGAATATGAATATTGAAACTTTTGTTGCTCAATATGAAATAAAATGATCAAGAGTAACCTCGCAAGCAATTGCCTCTTTTTCCTCACTGTTTTCCATTTTGTTGAAAAGTAGTAATGAGTTATTGGGTAACGCTGATGAAATACTAAATTTCCAAATAGCACAAGAAAAGAACCATTTTTCTACTACATTATTTTGCTATGGTATGAATGAAGGCCCTGGGGTATCGATTAGCAGTAGCAACGCTTGTTAATACTTGTTTCATAAATGTGTGAGCAAATATGCCAGCAGGGGCCCGCCGAGTAAATATGTACATATTTTTTACCAATCGCAAATTACCGTCTTTTCATTCTTTATCAGTACCAAGAAGTAGATCAAGAGCCAGCATATTCAGCTACGCCGAAAAAGTTGAAGGAGGCAGTGAGCTTATTTAGAAGAATATCCACTAAATGATAAACACTGACATAAGAAAAGCTAAAAATAGCGGCCCCAATTATAGCAAGCCATCATTAACACCAGAACTCTTACCATTCGACGAAATTTTAGACTCGTCCAAATATGGACGTATTTGAAGACGACTAGCAACTGTAAAATATGTTTTACATTTTTTTTAAGGTCCGTAAGGGGTAGCACAGTAAAAATTTGATTATCGAATACGCGTGGGACCAACAAATTAGTACGATAAATACCTTTATACAGGGTATACTGAATGTGTCCAATCTTTACCAAACGACAGAATTTTGGACTGGACAAAGTTGAAAACATTTGCAGACTACAAATTAAATGTTGCCAAAAAGATGATTTCCGACTTTGAACACATTGTGGAAAAAGGAGAAAATGCTTGTTACCAGCATTTTCTCCTTTCCTACAATGTTTTCAAAACCCTTCTCTTTCAGGGTCGTTTAAAGTCGGGATTTGTGTAGTAAAGGTTTAAAAGGATAAACAGACGGGAAAAAGTGTGGACGATGTAACAGCAGACAGCATAATTGCTCTTTTGGCCAATCAGGTTTGCTGTTACAACGAGATAAATATTCTGCTTCAATTTTTTTTTGCCTTTTCCTCAGGACATGTTGGTTCAAGCTAACAATTAGAAGTGATCCGTGTGTTAGAATGGTTGCATACCCGATGAAATGTTTTGCCCTTCTCTTAGGACATTTCGAACACTTTTTCATCTTTTTCAATAGACACCTTTTTGTTGTAGTAGGCATTTTCTTCTCCTTTCTTTTTGTCGTCAAACCTGCTTCCATGACGAACTCCGATAATGTTTAGTCCTGTTGCAACAACGAGTGCAAAAATAGCGTAGCCAAGGACTTGGTATAGAAACGCGCGGTGACTCACGTGATCATACAAGAAACCAATGAGCCTCATGTGTACAATCCCTCCCACTGAGCCGCCAAGGATAAATAAGCCCATTGCCACGCCAGAAAGCTCTACATGATAATCCGACCATCCTACACCCGAGGGCCAAAGTGGCGCCAAGAAAAAGCCCAATGGTTGCATTAGTATCCAGTAAGCCAGTTTGCTGTCTGTCGCAAAAATATTCAACAGAACGGATATAATGGTCACCATCCCGGTTTCAATCATAATAATTATACGTATTGATATAAAACGAGCCAAAATAAAGAAAACGAATCGACCGAGTGTGAAACTGATCCAGAAAGTTGTATTTATCAGAGATGCTTCATCGTTTGAGAAGTTCAGTTGATCAATCGAGAAGCTTCTGACGAAACCGGAAATGACCCTTTCGCCGCCATGACAGTTGGCAAAATAGAAAAGTACCAAGCCAAATATTTGAATTCCGTACAAGAGATCACCTCCAGCGCAACTGGCGGGGTTTATCATTTTTATAAACGACTTCAGTCGATCGACCATGGTTAGTGACTGGTCTGGGATATCTTTTACAAAAGTCTTTTGATGCATCGCACGATATTGTCTGCGGTAAAGCGTTTCCTTGATTTGGTAGAAGAAGAACGCAAATGACAAACCAGCGACAAGTGAACCGGATATGGCGTAGGGGTATTCTATTCTGGTTTCCCTGTCATACGTGGTAATGGTTTCAACAGTTGTCATAGTTTCCAAATCTGTCTGCATCGTAGTCGCCATCATGGATTGCGTTGCATTTGCCGTATCATTTAAATTAGCTTTGTGTTCAATGGCTAAATACGGGTTGGTATACAATGGTATGATAAACGACCCGATACCGTAACCCATGTGAAGAATATGCAGTGGTCCTGCTGACTTCTCTTTCCATATGTTCAGGATAATCCGTTGACCAGCTGCAAATATAGTATATATACGTATACATATATGAGCCATGCTCTGTGAAAAGGAGCCTTAATGCATCTGCGGAAAGTTTCGGTCCAGGTCAGCCTGCCGAAACTTTTCGCTATGTCCACGGACCAGTTTACCGCATGATTAAGTCGATTAATTAAATAAGTGGCTTTTATGGATCCATACTTATGTGATGACTTTGTTGGTATAATGCATCACGGTGATGCATTAATCTCCCTTTTGACAGAGCATGGTTCATATAAGATTATCTCAGTTAAGCTTAGCCCAGAGATAATTCGAAAATTACGCCCTGTATATAGGCTGTTTGCCAGACGACAAAGTCTAAGACTTGCGGAAATTGAACGCATTTGCAGACGACAGATGTGGCTAGAATGGTGGAATCGTCATTTATGAGAAAGAGAGAAAATGTTGGTTACTATCATATTTTCTTTTCCCACAATATTGTCAACCTCCTTGTTCCTCAGGATGGTTAAAACACGACATTGTTTGGTAGATGGTTAAGCTTTATTTTACAACACGCGACCATGGATGTACTTTATATAGAATGTAGATCAAGAACAGACTGCACAAACAGACTGATTTTGTTTACTCTGTTAACTACATGATCACTGGTTTGAGTATTATAACCTAATTGAACTGCCAAGTAACCACACGATAGCTTTTGTTTAAGTGGGTAGACACGGACTTCAGAATCATTCGAAACCGTGGTCCTTCTCATAATTATTTGTTACGGCTATCTAGAGTATCTGGGAAAATTCTAAACCAATTTTGTCATAGAATTTAGAATGTATAGATCTTCGTACTTTTAATCAACCCTTACCTTGGTAAAAGAAATATTATTTTTATACTTTCCGGAGTGAGATTGTAGTTTTTAAGTGGCTTCTTTATTGAAAATAAAATGAAGTCAGAGTAAACACGTAGGTATATTTATTCATTATTTCTTAACGTTCTGTTGAGTTTTTTAATGTTGCAAATTATTATTAGTAGTTGTAGCAGTATTAGTATTATTGATATTGTTATTATTATTTCAAATGAATACGATAATGAAAGTGTTATTACCTACATTGACGATGGATTCTACAAGCCCACCAAAGAAACACAGTGCCCATACAAGATTGACCCCAGAACACCATGGTATCGCTATGGTTACAGCAGCGGCCACATCTAGGCAGAGGGCAAGCATCAGATGACAATAACCTTCGAATTTGTCCACCAGGAACCCACCGATCACACAACCCGGAAATAAACCCACGGCCCTGCCAGATACAGCGAAGGCAACATCTTCATAGCTTGTGTTGAGTTTGATCTTCAAGTCTTTTAAAGTTGGACCGAATATCTCGAGATACAAACCCTGAAAAAGTGGCCGAGACTAAAAGAAGTTACCGGGTATTGGCATATCATCACAGCTGAAAGTGTTTTCGGTCTATGTAGGTCGAGAGAGAGAGAGTTTAATTCGTTATTGAACAAGGTAATTATTGTAATAAAGTATTCTAATAACTTGTACAAATAACGCAAAAACTAAGTGCGAGACATTTATAGCAAGAAAAATGCTCCTTGAAAGAACCACATGTGAGTAAATAAAAGAGTGAGAGAAATTTTGTGTAGCACAAGCAATCGCTTTTTTACCCATTAGTATTTAGGAAGCTTTCTTAGAACCACTTTTGTAATAAAACGGCTTTTTGTAATAAAATTTTCAGCTTCGCTAGTTTGAAAATAAAGTTATTTCAAGAATCCGTTTTATTACAAAAGTGGTCCTAACAAAGCTTCCTAAACTTCGTATACATTCAGTATTAGACAAAGGTACGATTAATAACAGCGACCTTAAAAAAAAAAAAAAAAAACAGACAGAAATGTAAAGACTCCTTGGACCAGATGAAGGAAGGAGGGGGTGGGGCGGGGGATTATGTCACCTTATATGTGAGCCATGCTCTGTGAAAAGAGGGTTTTATGCATCTGCAAAAAGTATCGACTCAGGTCAGCCTGCGCAGTCCGCGCAGGCTGACCTAGGCCGAAACTTTTTGCTATTGGTCGATTTTCTGCAAGTCCAATGATCCCATTACCGCATGATTCAGATGATTGTTGGATAAAATGGATTTGATAGATCCATAATCATGAGATGACTTTCTTGGTATCATGCGTCACGGAGATACATAAGCCCCCTTTTGCCAGAGCATGGTTCATATGTATGTTCACTAAAACCTAGTGTCGGCGAGATAGTTCCAGAGAATCCTTATGTAGTAGATATTTTTCCTTAAAGAAATAATGCTTTTAGAATTCAATACCCCCCCCCCCACACACACACACACATACACACAAACTTATTTTGACAAAAATGTATGAGCCATGCTCTGATAAAAGGGGTTTGATGTAACTGCGTGATGCATTATACCATGCAAGTCAAAATATACACGTATTTATGGATTCATAAAATCCATTCTGTCGAACAACTGAATGAATCACGAAGTTGAATGGTCACTAGTCATGTTGAAAATGTACCAAAAGCAAAGTGTTTCGACATAGGTCAGCCCGTTCAGGCTAATCTTGATCGATACTTTTTTTTTCCCAGATGGATCGAAACCCCTTTTTACAGAGCATGTCTCATTTATAAAGGAAAAGCAATTTATCTAGAAAGAAGATCAAAACGAACCAGTGCAAGCTACGTAGAAATTGATATTTAAATGTCTAAAACCTTTTGTCGGGTACTTCTTTCATCTTTTCGATAAGTTTTTTATTCTTTTAATGATTCTTCACCCCTCCCCCTTTTTCCTCTTTCTCTGGACCTCTTAATAAGTAAAAGCAATGCAGTCACAAACAAGATCATACGAACCAGTGCAAGCCATGTCGATATCAAAAATCCTGTTTCCAAAACCTTTTGTAGGACACTTCTATTTCGGTCTGCCTCATATTTACTGATCTTCTCATCGGATGCCGCCATCTTCGCTGCTCTGACTTGCCGAGTGTTGGATACGGAATGAATTCCAGCTTTTAACCCAGTGACCGCCACCGCATGAGCCCCCGTTTGACCCCTCCATATTTATATAGTAGAATTTTACATGATCAACGTAAATATGCCTTTCTAAATTGCATTGTTCATGTCAGAGGTGACAATACCATAGCGTAGAGATCCAGAATTGTACACAAGAAAGTCTTTCTCAACTAAGGTAAACAAAACAACTTTTATCTCTTTAACTGTCACTCTAACGAAAATGGCTTATTTGGTCAGCAGAAAGAGATCACACTATTGCAAATGTAAAGTTGTTTTGGCAAGAGTATCGTGCATTATTTCAAACAATGTACATACAAGATCAGACTGCACGTTCTGTGCAGTCTGATCTTGGATCTACAGTGTTTACAAAAGCATATTGCCTTTCCGTTGCCATGCAAAGAATTACCTCTTTACCAAAACGACAAAATTTTGGACTAGACCAAATTCAAAGCATATGCACACGACAAAAAAAAAAAAAAACCGCTGCTAAAATAGTGATTTCTGTATTTGATAGGGAATAAAACATTGTGGGAAAAGGAGAAAATGCTGGAAACCAGCATTTTCTCCTTTTCCCGCAATGTTTTCAAAAGATTTCTGCTTCAGGGTAGTTAAGATTCGAGTTTGTGTATTAAGGGTTTAAGTATATTTTTGTCCTTGAAAATGACAACATCCTTCCGTAGCTTCGTAACCTTGTAACGCTATCTGAAAATTCCAGATTATGTCATTCGTCGGCTAACTACACGCTTGCAATAATAACGTGCAACGAAGACAAACGCAATACCTAGGATCCTCTGTACCCATGCGACATTTTAAAACAGGGCATTCTTTCTTGACAAACTTTACCAACCCTTAACCCTCACTGACCTTATGCGTCCAGTGTAGATCAAGATCAGACTGCACAGGACGTGCAGTCTGATCTTGAATCTACACTGTCTGATAGCGAGATAATTTTCTAAAAAAGAAAAAAAAACAAGTTTAAAATAACATTATGATAGATTTTACTAGTTTCATTTCATTTATTTAGTAGTTTAAGGGTTGACCCATATCCTGTCGAATTAATTGAATTGAATTCTAACAAAAATCGACGATATAAGTTTGGTTATTAGTCCCCTACCGGCGAAGCCGAAGGGGACTTTAGGTTTGCACTCCGTCTGTCCGTCTGTCCGTCAGTCCAGCAATTCAGTTTTCCGGACTTTTTTTCTAAACGCTGGTACATATTGAGCTGAGTTTTGTTGTGTAAGTCACCCACCATCACTTACAGACCAAGTTCGAGTTTCGTTCCGTTCCACTCGTTTTTCACGGATTTACTAGCCTTGGAGTTACAAAATTTCACTGATAAATCAGTTTTCCGGACTTTTTTCCTTAACGCCGGTAGGTATTGATCTCAGATTTGCTGTGTAACTCAACCACCATGACTTACAGATCAAGTTCGACTTTCGTTCCGTTCCACTGGTTTTTCACGGATTTACGGGCCTTGGACTTACAAAATTTCACTGATAAATCAGTTTTCCAGACTTTTATTTCTAAATGCTGGTAGATATTCACCTGACTTTTGCTGTGTAAGTCAACCACCATGACTTACAGATCAAGTTCGAGTTTCATCCCGCTCCACTGCTTTTTCGCGCATTTACGGGCCTTGGACTTACAAAATTTCACTGATAAAACATTTTTCCGCACTTTTTTTCTAAACGCTGCTACATATAGAGCTGATTTTCGGTATGTACATCAACCACCATGACTTACACATCAAGTTCGAGTTTCGTCCCGCTCCACTGCTTTACGGGCCTTGGACTAAAGAAAAATTTCACTGACATGCCAGCGATACATACGGCCGGTAGGGGACTGGGTATTGCTATGCAGTACTATCAGAATGCTTGTTTTTGCTGTCTTTTACTTACACTAAAACTATCCTTTACTCTGTAAATGGTAATATCGATATGATAGAGTACATCTCACAACCGGTGTCCAGAATTCGCACTCTCTTGCACTACGGATCATTCCCATTCACCTCTGTAGTTGGCTCAGAAAGTAGTCCGTCATCACGTGATATTTTCGTCACATGACCATAACTCAAAATGGCGACAAAAACGCCGGTGAAAGAAACACCAATCGATTGTTTTGTGTGCTGTTCAAACAGCATACGGCCAATCAGACTTAGTGGTAGGAAATGTGAAAAAGAGGGATTTTCTGAAAAGCTTAAATGTCTTTTAAAGGACGATAACTTGTTTTTTAATTTTGTTTAAATTGTCATCATTCATGGGCGCAGCCACTTTTTTAACAATTGGCGTAAGATTCTGATTAGTAAAGAAGCTTGAAAAAATAGTTCCATTGTATACAGGTAAATTCATCAGTTTGAATGCACCTATAATGTATCCGGAATCATATTTCCTTTGTCTACTTTATTATGTTACACATGAAACAGATAAACAGTAACAAAACATGTTTTCCTCGGTTTGACAAGATTCTTGTCATTTAGCCCGTTGCAGAGATGTATGGTGAGAGTAACGAACGACAACTCTGCTCGGAGATTGCAGAATTCGGGGAAGAACTCTGTAAGCTCTGTAAGCTTCAGGTTTCGTTCGCATTTATTTTCATTGTATTTATAATATGATCGTATTGATTTTTGTATACTATTTTCTACCACGGAGTACCAACATTTTTTATTGCTCGATCGTTGGACACCGTTACTAAAAATAGCACATTTACGCATCGCCGCGATTCCGTCATAGAGGCGATGCGTAAATGTGATATTAGTATTAGTGTCCGATGATCAAACAATAAAAAATTCGGTGCTTCGTGATAGTCCAATGGAGTTTCAATGGCCTATGCATCTGCGACGTTTATGGGAGGTATCAGCCAGCGGTTTGGGATGCATAGTGTACGAAGTCGGGGTAAGAGAAACTCAAGGACAGCAGGGATAGATCTGGCCCCTTTAATATAAATGAAATAATGTTGAAAACGGCTAAAAACACTATACAAGCAATCTAACGAAAGTATATTTCGTAAAGTTCAATTGTATATGAGAGTTTGAAAGGATACTAAAATGATTGATGAACACGGTCTCGGGTGATAATCATAGTCTCGGCGGTTATTGCTCGAACGGAGATTCGCTACATGTTACACGCCATATTCATATGAGCAATGCCTTGTGAAATAGGGGTTATCAGCAATGTCATGTGATAAGGGGGTTAAATACATTTTGCAAAATGTGTCGATCCACGTCAGCCTGCGCAGAACGCGCAGGCTGACCTGGGTCGACACATTCTGCTATTCGTAAACTTTCAGCTTGCCCAAGGAACCTTTACATAACCATTTTGCAAAATGTATTTAACCCCCTTATGAACCTTATGGTTCAGCCATTTGTTACACAAAAATCGATTTTATGGATCCACAATTAAATGATGAATTGCTTGGTATAAAAGATCATGGAGATATTTAAAACCCCTTTACCATATAGCATGTCTCAAATATGTATGATCCATGCTCAGTGAAAAGGGGGTTTAATGTATCTGCAAAAAGTCTCGACCCAAGGACCATTCCACCTCATGATGCTGTTTTTTGTCAGAGAATATGGATTTTATGAACCCATTTCCTAATCCTTATTTAACATTATGCATCACGAGGGTGCATTAAGCCCCTTTTTGCCAGAGCGCCGCTCAGACACACACACACACACACACACACACATATATATATGTGTGTGTGTGTGTGTGTGTGTGTGTGTTATGTAAAGTCTGTTTGAGAAATTTTATTTTGACATAATAGACCGAAGATGTGCTTATTTCATAGGCAATAAAACGTAAGGAATCGACTCTAGCTCTTAAACTGTTGAACGAAATTTCGGTTAGAATAAAAAGAAGAACAAATATTGGAATTACAAACTTCCTTCCACTAAAAAAAAAAAAAAAAAAAAATCACACCATATCGGACAGTGCAGATCCAAGAACAGATTGCACATTTTGTGCAGTCTGATCTTGACTACACTGTCCATAAAGCGCTTTGATTCGCGCATAGGGGGCCTAAAGATTTATTTAGTCGTTATACAAATCCAGGGCTAAACAGGATACAAAGTGGTGACCAGGTTTTAACCCATATCCTGCTTAGTAAGTCAAATGAAACTTTCAGTCCGATTGTAAAACCTCAATTGCTGGAATTTCAAGGATAATTTTTCAGGGAAAAAAAGTATCTACTTATCGGACAGTGTAGATTCAAGATCAGACTGCACATTCTGTGCAGTCTGATCTTGATCTGCACTGTCCGCAGAAGGTCTTTGAGTCGCGCTTAGCAGTTTAAGGTTTAAGTCGCTCTAAAGTACGACATAACGCTATTGAAAGTTTGGTGTTAAACTTGGAGGACAGAGCAGAATTGTTTAAGTGGTATGTAATCATAAGAAATACTAGATTTACTTAGTCGCCTAGAAATTGTAACAGGATGAAAGAGATAAAATAAGCACCTTATTAAGTAAGCATTCTTCAGTTATTTATTGTTGCCCTTATTTTGACACCGTTTGTGACTGGCATACCTCACTCGTCACAAGTCCGTCGATTCCCTACCTACATCTAACCTCCTCCGTATAAAGGAGGTTTCC
Source organism: Tridacna gigas (assembly GCA_945859785.2). Taxonomy (NCBI): domain Eukaryota; kingdom Metazoa; phylum Mollusca; class Bivalvia; order Cardiida; family Cardiidae; genus Tridacna; species Tridacna gigas. The sequence continues at coordinate 10,683,385 of OX244030.2, read as the reverse complement.
ATTTTGAAGTACCAATCATGTGATCTTAAACATGGCGACGCCCGTGTAAATCGCTTGGCAACGATATGAACAACCACAGTGAAGTAATTCACAACTATCGATCTGTCGATGAAAGCTCCCAACGGAATTGATAAACCACGCTAAAAATTGAATGTACAAACTGTTTGCCGACGAAAATATTCTTAGGAAGATATCGATAGAAAACTGTGACTCATGGTTTCCTTTTTAAGAGGAGCCTTACAATTTTAAACAAGAGAGCCAATGTGTGGAATTGATTTTAAAAAAAATCGAAATATTATCCAATATTCGCTTGAAAGTCAATTATTCTGATCTATAAATATTCATGCACAATGCAATTTAGAGTAGCATGCAATCATGTGGGACGAAAAAGCCCAGGGACAAACAAGCTCGGGCGAATGATTTTGGGACAAACAAGCCCAGGAGACAAAGATTGTGTGTATCATTGCGCCAATAGAAGGCTATGAGCAGGTAAAGCTATTTTCAATACAAAAGAAATATTTCCACCATCATTGGCCTAATACAGTTTATCTTAATACACCATTTTCAATTTTATATCTCAGTGCTATCGAAACACTTATTTGTCGGAGAAAATTTGAGTTTAATTGGGTTTACATCCTTCGGTTTTGCACAAACTACGATGTATGATTTTCAAAATGCCCTATTGAACTCATGGTGGCATTGTCTTCGACAAATGCCACAAAAACTGTATAACGATGTACATGTACTTCCGGCGAAGAAATGTACCGTGTAGGTGCATATCAAACCACGAGATACAACAGAGGGACTTGATCCGCGGGTCACCCGAGGTTTGCCGAATGTGGCATACCTCAAACGCCAGCCACTGTAAGTTTCTCCTCGATTAAAAGGTATTGAAGGGTATTCTCTTGCCCCTAGCTTGTGTGTGTATGTATATATATAATTAATTACTGCTTGAATTGTGAAATTCAAAATGGGCATTCTGATTGGCCTTTTTTTTTTTTTTTTTGAGCCAATCGAAAATCTAATATACTTTCTTTAGTAAATTTGAACGGAACAGAACAGGACATTTCATTTCCAGACAAGAACACAGTTGTACATGGTCGAAACGAAAATATATATGAGCAGTGCTCTGTGAAAAGGGGCCTTAATACATCTGCGAAAGTATCGACTCAGGTCATTCTGCGCAGTCAGCGCCGAAACTTTTCGCTGTTGGTAAATTTTCTGCATGTCAATGAGTCGTTTGTTATACAAATGGATTTTATTGATTCATAAATATGTGATGACTTGCTTGGTATCATGAATCACGGAGATGCATTAAGTCGCTTTTTGCTAGAGCACGCTTCATATCAATAATAAATATGACATATCACTAGATATTTGGCGAGGATGACGACAACAGTGAAATACGTAAATTTGAACCAGAGCAGTATTGAGAAGAAATATGGGGGCGCGGAAGGAGGGGGGGGGGGGGGCCGAAAGATGAACTTAGACTGTGTTCCCCAAATACAGTGTCCAGTGTCTTGACTTGCTGGTTACCAGCATTTTCTTCTTTTTTTTCCACAATGTTTTCAAAAGTTTTCTTCCTCAGGGTCGTTAAAACACGGAAATGTTTGAAAAAGGGTTGAACAAGATTCTTGAACGTGTTGGGTTTTTGTTTACCATCATTTCGATCATTTCAGTATTAAAAAAAAAGACTGCGCAAAACGTGATCTACACTATCCGTACGGTATTTTGTTTCCGATGAAATCAACTTTGAAATCGCAGTATTTGAGTTTTTATCATCGAGTGAAAATTTCTTTTCATTTATTTAGCAATTTAACCCAATACCAGAGTTTTAACGACCTTTGGATATTAGACTTTTGAAAACATTTTGAGAAAAGGAGAAAATGCTGGTAACCAGCATTTTCTTTTTTTCCCATAATGTTTTCTAACCTTCCAGTACAAATCCAATCATTTGAATCATATTTAATTTGTCGTCTGCAAATGCTTTCAGTTTAGACCAGTCTTAAATGTTGTCGTGTGGTAAGGGTTCACAGCATTTGCAAAAAGGGCCAAGTCCAACCACTATGAAAGTGTAGATGACGATGAAATGCTAACATGAAGAAAAGGAGAACACAAAATCGAAACCGACAGGCTTGTTTTAGTTTTACTCCGTTTTTTACTTTACAACGGATGAATTTACAAAAGCTTTTTCCACGCGACCTATCCCTACTGTTGCAAAAATTATCTAGTAATATTTTTACATAGTGTATATTGGAATAATTAATGTCACTTTAATTAACAAGGGTAAAATACGTAAATTTGAACCAGAACGGTCTTACTCCACAACGGATGATGTTTACAAAAGCTTTTTCCTCGCGACCTATCCCTACTTTTGCAATAATTATCTAGTAATATTCGTACATAGTGTATATTGGGATAATTACTGTCATTTTTAAAATGATATATAGGATCTGACACGAGTTGGTGTTTTAGATAAAATTCTATCAAACGAGTCCACAGACAAATGTTATACGCGAGTTTAATAACATTTTTTGCGGACGGGTTTGATGAATTTTTATCTCAAAAGCCAACAAATGTCAGATTATTTTTATCACATAACTGTGTAGCAAGAATTATAGTCCACAATGTGTTAAAATATAGGCATACATGTACAATGTGTAATGAAATTTACAGGAAGCCTATTCGCTTCTTTGACTGGTACATTGGGAACGAAAAATAGTTCCAAAGAAACTTGCATATTAAATTGATTTTGTTTTGAATCTAAAGCAACTTTAGCATGATTACGAATTTTGACTGTTTATTTTACACAGGAATCTAGGTCAGCAATGTTATAGAAATGAGGTGTATAATTACAGAGAGCTGACCAAATACGGCAGTATTTTCTTATCTCAAACATGTGTGAGACTAGAAAACTCGTAAAGGCTGTATTACATTGAAATGAAGGGAATTTATGTGATAAAATATAGTATTGAATTTTCTTAGAACAATAAAGTATTATGAGTCTAAATGGCGCAAAGATATAAGCGACTACTACAGCTAGATACAGTACATATATAAGCCATGCTCTGTCAAAAGGGGGCTAAATGCATCTGCAAAAATTATCGACCCAGATCAGCCTAGGCAGTCTGCACAAGCTGACATGGACCGAAACTTTTTGCTATTGGTTAATTTTCTGCATGCCCAATGACATGTCTTTCTCGTGATTCAGATGGTTGTTAGACAAAGTGGACTTGATGGATCCATAATTATGTGATCACTCACTCGGTATCATGCACCGCGGAGATGCACTAAGCCCCTTTTATAGAAGTTGATATTATTCTTTATTGCTTTTTTCTTTGTCTTTCATACCATCAAACCGACTGCCATGTCGGTATCCTAAGAAATTCAAACAAGATGCCAACACAAGCGTTATAAGAGCATACACCTGTATCTGATAGAGAAAAGTTCTGGGGCCTATGTGTTCATAAATATAGCCAATGATTCTCAAGTGACAAATTCCACCCACAGAGCCTCCAAGTAGGATCAAGCCCATAGCAACGCCGGTCAGTTCAACGTGGAAATCAGACCATCCAACGCTTGATGGCCAAAGAGGTGACAAGAAAAAGCCAAGCGGTTGTAACAATAGCCAGTATGCGAGAGGGTATGACGTTGCAAATAAATTCATCAAGATAGCAATAATCGTTATTGTAGTCGTTTCGATCATAAGGATGATTCGGATTGACAAGACTTTGGCAAGACCGAAGAAGCAAAGTCTTCCCAGTGTAAAACTGATCCAGAAAGCTGTATTTATATACGTAGCATTGTCTTTAGAAAACTTCAGTTGATCCACGGCGTATGTTCTCAAAAATCCAGCGACAACTCGTTCACCTCCTCCTACATTGGCAAAATGCAAGATGATAAAGAAGAAAATTTGAATTCCGTAGTAAAAATGTCCATTTGTGCATGTCGCGGGGTTTATCATTTCTTTAAAGGAGCGGGGTTTCGTCTGGGGTGTTTCGGTCTTCTCAAGGTTGTTCATTGCTATAGAATTTGATTTCGTTTCATTTTTTTTCTGATCGGCTGCAATTCGGTTTTCGCGTATCTGATAAATAAAGAAAGCTATAGATAGTAAAACAACTAAGCCAGCGGATATACCATAGGGGTATTCTATTTTTGACTCCTTTTCGTAGACTGTCGCAGAGTTATTGACCATGGTCGTGTCTAATGTATCGGTCGAATTTGATTCCGTAGTGTTGAACATTGAACTGTTCATTAGACTGGTTGTACCGCTATCCCGTTCTACGGCAAGAAATGGGTTGGTATACAACGGGACTATAAACGACCCAATACCGTAGCCCATATGTAAAAGGTGCAATGGTCCAGCCGATTTCTCTTGCCAGATGTTGAGTATAATTCTTTGTCCAGCTGAACATGAAATGAAAAGAAAAAGCAGGGTGGTTATCGTTTAGCCGTTTACCAGACGACAAATTTTGACACTGGGTCAATTTGAAAGGATTTGTAGACGACAAAAGAAGTCTTGCCCAAGTAGTGAGATTTGTCTATAAAGGGTTAGAAAACATTGTGGGAAAAGGAGAAAATGCTGGTTTCCAGCATTTTCTCATTTTTCCGCCATGTTTTCAAAAGACTTCTTTCTCAGGATGGTTTGGTGGATGTTTGATAATAAGGATGTAATATCTTTCGGAAAATATGTACAATTTGACCTTTTAGAATTCAGACAGCAGGTAGTGACTCTGAAATTTGTTCTGTCATTTAACTCTAAAAAAACTCTAAAAACTACTCTACAAATTGTCTTCCGCCTGGTGGGTTGGCTCTGTGGTTAGTGTATGTGACTAGTGACCTGATGGTTGGAGGTTCGATACCAGTTGCGACAAACTTTATTTCCTGCGGTTTTTTTTCCGCCTCTCACTTCTGATGCATGTGAGATAAGTAGTCAGTGCCTTGGAATGAAAGTTGTGTCAGCACTGGTGTGAAAAAGCCAGAAAACACGTGTGCAGGTGCACTGACCGCCGTGACATGACCTAAGCTGTTAAAACGATGTTAAACTCCAATACAAACAAACAGACAAATTTCAACAAGTCACGAGGTTTAGTCCTCGAGTTCAGCAATGCATTCGAAGAAGTTTGCTTGAAAAAATGAAAAACCAAAACAAATAGTAGAAGATCAGCTAAACAAATGATGACTTATTGTGCCAAGCAGTGCCCTGTCCGAGAATCTCCTTATCGGACAGTTATAGATCCAAGATCAGACTGCACGTTCTGTGCTGATCTTTATCTACACTGTCCGCAAAGGTCCTTGAGTCTCGCTTAGCAGTCTGAGGGTTAATATGGAATTTCATAAAATAATGGAAACACATCAACGTGAGACACTAGTGTAATCCAATAGGCCGCTGTAAGACAAAACACGATAGAGAGCTGTCTGAAAGGGGAAACTAGGAGTGGGACCCAATATTCGAATATTCGAAAAACGGCCGAATATTCGAATATGAATTTCTGATTTGAATAGTCTTTTTTTGTTCTTCTTTTACTGTGCTTAATGAATTGACTGTCAATTGGGAAAAAAAGAACATGGAAAACTCAGTTGGGAAAGAAGTAGTTGCTTTCCATTAGCTTTGTTTTATTATTACGCTTCCAAAAGCAGTCAACTGCAGGGGCGCAAAGATCACACACAAAAAAAAAGCGACGGTTTAATGCATGTCTGTGATGTATTATACCAAGCATAATTGTCATGGACACGCAGAAAATTAACAAATTGCAGAACTTTTCGACCAATGTCAGCATGCACGGAGTGCGCAGGTTGAGATGGGTCGAGACTTTCTGCGCATGTATTAAACCCCTTTTCACAGAGCATGACTCGTTTTTATTTTGTTTGCTGAACACATTGTTGTAGTAGCAAATGAGTGCCAAGGGCAGCAAGAAGGGCTCACGAGTTTTAACGACCCTGATGAAAATTGATTTTGAAAATATTGTGGGAAAAGGAAAAAATTCTGGTAACCAGCATTTTCTCCTTTTCCCACAGTGTTTTCCACCCTTTCTAAGACAAATCACTTCGTTTTTTGAGTCACTTTTCGATTGTCGTCTGCAAATGCTTTCAATTTGGACACGCCTAAAATTTTGTCGTGTGGTAAAGTGTCAAACTTTCCAACATTGATGGAATTAATTAATTAATGGATTTAATATTTTCTCCCCTTTCAAAGACAAACCCCTTCGTATAAGTCACTTTTTAATCATCGTCTGCAAACGCTTTTAATTTGGACGAGTCTTAAATTTTGTCGTTTCGTCAAGTGTCAAACTTACCAACATTGACAATGGATTCGATATTTTCTACCCTTTCAAAGAAAAAACTCCTTTGTATATATCACCTTTTAATCATCGTCTGCAAACGCTTTCAGTTTGGACAAGTCTTAAATTTTGTCGTTTGGTAAAGTGTCAAACTTACCAACATTGACAATGGATTCAACCAGCCCTCCAATAAAACAAAGGAACCAAACAATGTCTACATTCGGACACCACGGAATGGCCACAGTTACGATACCGGCAACGTCAAGGCAGAGAGCAATCATCACGTGACAGTAACTGCCTAGCTTGTCAATGAGTACAGCGCCTAGCACGCATCCCGGAAACAGACCAACGGCTCGCCCCCGATATGGCAACCGCTACTTTTTCGTAGTCAGTGTTCAGTTTGATCGTCAGATCGATCAATGTGGGTCCGAACACTTCTAAGTACAAGCCCTGTAAACACCAAAGTATGATAATGATATTGAGCCATGCTCCGTGAAAAGGGGTTCAATGTATTTGCTAAAGGCATCGATTCAGGTCAGCCTGCGCAGTCGAAACTTTTTGCTATTGGTCAATTTCTGCATGTCACAGGACCAGTGTACCTTATAATTCATTCGGTTGCTAGACAATATGGAGTTTATTGATCCATAATTGTGTGATGACTTGTTCGGTTTAAAGGATCGCAGAGCTGCATTAAATCCGCTTTTTCCGGAGCATGATTCCATTACGAACATGCATAACGATTCACTTGCTCATAATTTTCACTCGCATTTCGCTTGTTATCACACACCCATTACTGCTTGAGTCATTGCATGAGATAACTTTTAAAAGTACTGCGGAAAAAGAAGCATTTACTTGGCTCTGTGTGTGTGTGTGTGTGTGTGTGTGTTATTCAAAGGGGAGAATGTCCAGTAATCCAAATATTATCCCTATTGGTTAATCTGCACAACAGCGCTCGTATATCCACAACATCTATGATAATCAGTGAAACTGAGGATTTTTCTATGTCTGTCTTTTTGAAGAGTGAGCTGAGTAAAGCATTAAAAAAGTTTTATAAGCACCTTCCCAAATCATCAAACTGACATTTTCTTTATTCCGTTTTTCGGCGTAGCTGAATGCACTGGCTCTTGACCTACTTCTTGGTACTGATAAAGAATGAGTAGATAGTAATTTGCGATTGGTAAAAATGTGCACATGTTTATTCGGCGGGCCCCTGCTGGCATACATGCATTTATTCACACATGTATGAAACCACTATTAACAACTGATGCTACTGCTAATCGATTCCCCGGGGCCTTGGTTCATAACATAGCAAAATAATGTAGTAGAGAATGATCCTTAAATTTCTTGTGCTATTTGGAAATTTAATATTTTCATAAGCGTTACCCAATAACCCAATACTAGTATCTCTTACGCTGTCTATCTTTTTAAAGCTATTTCTTGTTTCAATTAAAGACCTACAGATGAAATATTCTTATGATATTACTGCGACAAGTAAATGGCTATGAACAGTGGGTAAAACCACTGGATTGAACCGGATCGGACTTAATAACAGGACTGGACTGGATCGATCTCATTAAACGGATTAGATCTTTCTTCCTCAATCATGTATGGACCAACCAAGTTTTATCTTTACCATGATCGCTTATTCCACATTCGCTGGTCTGTCAGTACTTTCAGTACTTTGATTGAAGTTTGGCGATATTATGAAAATCTGAATTGCCCCCTTTAAGCTGTAAAATAAGCTGTCGTTTAAAATGCGATGTATGTAAAAGTGACATGTTAAAAAGCATTACAAGCAAAAATGCATGGCATGTAAAAGTTCGTCACATGTAAAAATGCATGACAGATGAATATAAATGGTATTTTTTTTGCTAACACTCTTAAACTTTGTGAATACATACATCTTTTGATGTTGATGAAACTCCCTGCTCTGATTTCCTCTTTAGGCGTCAAATATTTGAGCCATGCTCTGTGAAAAAGGGGCTTAATGCATCTGTGAAAAGTATCGATTCGGGTCAGCCTCCGCAGTTCGCGCAGGCTGACCTGGGCCGAAACTTTTCGCAATTGGTCATTTTTCTGTATGTCTAAGGACCAATCGATCCCATGATTTAGTCGGTTGTTAGACAAAGTGGATTTTACGGTTCCGTAAATATGTGATAATTTTCTTTGTATCATTGATCACGGAGATACATTAAACTCCGTTTTGCCCGAGCGTGGCTTATTCAAATTTGATCCTTTCGACGGCGGAACATACAATTCACTGAAACTCGAAAGATTCCGCTCTATCCTACAGATTTGAATAAACAAGCGGACGGTAAAGATTCGAGATCAGAGTCTGTATGCCGTCCTCAAGAGACCCTATTGCGTATAGCGCCGATTGCGCCAAAAATGTTAAAGGAACAAAAAAGAAATATTATTTACGATGAAGCAAAAGAATAATCTGACAACAAAAGGTTTTGCTTATCTTGAAAAAAAAATCATGCATTAGTGTGTTGTCCTAAATTTTCTATGGCCAATACTGCAAAATGTTACATCGGTGAATCTACTGGTGAAGCGCAGGTAAGACACAGAAAGGTGATAGGTCGTCGAGATGGCTGAAGCACGGTTGTAAGGGTCGTAAGAAACCATTCAAATAAACACGAACGAATCAAAATGTCACAGTGTAAAGCTTTATCACGATTGCTCCATTGGTCTATCATGAAACAACGAAATTTTCATTGCTCGATCATCAGACGCCGTTACTAAAAATAGAACATTTGTGCCATCGCCTCTATATCGTATACAGAGGCAATGCGCCTGTGTACGAGTTTTAGTAACGATGTCAAATGATCGAGCAATATTGGTGTTCTTTGATGGACCAATGTAACTTCAGTGCCTAGTGGTAATACATTTTAGTTTCTAATATAATGTCTAATGATGAACATTCCTTAGACGGAGTTAATGTGGGAAAGCAGCCAGAAACGCATGGATGGGTACAGTGGTAATATGGCTGAAATGATGCTAAAAATGGTATAAAAGATCAATCAAAGAAAGTCTAATATTCCAGAGTTCTTAATTTTAGTCTTAGTTCAATGTCAGATTTAGACAGTTTTAGTATATTTGACTAGCTGTATTAAAACAATTCAATTAACCAACCAGAAATTGCGTTACTGTGAAATTTAGGAAATTCTTAAGAATCAAAATAAGAATGCAACTCGGAATTCAGGCTGAAAACGACCCTGTGGATCAGTCATTCAGAGGAAACGCATTGGACTTGTAATTCGAATCTCCACTCGGCCAAAATCATTCCCTAGGGTTGATGAAAGTCATCGCAACTGGTTTCATGTCTCTCTCACCATCAGTGCAGATTCAGGTTCGAGTCCAGCGCCGGCCGAATACAGAAACAATAGGAATACACGAATACGTGCTTTCAGTGTGGCAGTGAGATACGTAGCTGAAATAGGCCTACTGCCAAAAATGGCATGTGTCACTAGAACTATACGAATACAAGAAGTTCCTGTCTTCTTATCACATAACTAAGTGGAGCTCTGGCAAATGGGGTTTTAATACATATCCGTGATGCATTTTAACAAGCAAGCAAGTCATCAAAATCATAGATCCATAAAATCCATTTTGTCTAGCAACGGACTGAATCATGAGGTAAAATGGTCCTTGGACATGCAGAAAAAAAGTTTCTATTCATATCAGCCTGAGCGGACTGTGCAGGCTGACACGGCCGATACTTTTTGCAGATGCACTTAAATATACCCCTTTCATCGACCATGGCTCATATATCGACGGATCTTCAAAAAAAAAAAAAACGTACAAGAGCAAGCCATGTAGCGATAAGAAATCCTGTTTCTACAACTTTCTCTGACAGCGATCGGTATCTTATCTGTGGATTGTTGTTCCCAGTTTTGTTGACGTCATCATTTGTAGAGTGGTCAGGTGACTTCATTTTTACAAGCTGAAGGTTGAAGGAGTGGCCGCTCGAATAATGTAGCTACAGTCTAAGCGAAATAAAAAGAAACAAACGTGTTAATCGACCTGTCCATCACATTTGCCGCAACATTGTAGATCCTAACTTAGTTATCTGCATTCGAATTGCAGAAAATTTTGTTTGTCTGCATCTTTAAAACTTTGAAAACTTAAAGTCAAAGAGGAAAATATTAAAAATTAACGATTAACATAGATTTTAGCAACGAAACTAATCTTCTCTTTAATATACACTAGTTAACACATTTATGAAGTCAGAAACACGGCGGAAATATATTTACACTAAATTAACATCATGAACGTGACGTTATCGCGCTGGAAAAAATATTGATTCAAGTAACGATTTTAAACCTTTATTCCTTTACCAGGCAACCCCGAATTTTAACGACCCTGCGGAAGGAGCCTTTTGAAAACGTTGTGGGAGAAGGAGAAAATGTTGGTAACCAGCATTTTCTCCTTTTCCCACAATGTTTTCTACTCCATTACAAAACCAAGTTCCATCATTTGAGTCACACCGAAATTGTCGTCTGCTTTCAATTCGGACTAGTCTAAAATTTTGTCGTCTGGTAAAGAGTCAAAGAGAAGATGAAGAAGAAGAACACGAAGAAAAAGACAACCACGTGCTTTCTACATTAGATCTACTTAGCCGGTGCATTTTCATATTTTTCTTACAGAGATGCAAGTATTCAGCTTTTATTACCAACAAAATTAGGTAATCTTTTTGGCATTAGTGCGTTGTGCATGTTGGAAAGTAGTCTGGTACCCCGCCGTACTTCCAGAGTACGGCAGGCAAAGCGCAATAATGGCGGCCCCCTTTGGCAATGTGAAGAGGTAACGGTGATATTGTTATTTCAGTTAAAACAGATGGACTGCATGACAGTGAGTTTTTGAATTGTCGTTCTTATTTAGCGAGAAAAACTACACATCAGAAATACTTTAAGTATCCGAAATGTGATTGGACCTATATAACATCCAAATTAGGGCTTCATGTCTTTTTTCAAAAATGATTTATTTCCGGCGACTTGGAAGTAGTATTGTTTCTAGATACTGCCGATAAAGTATCACCAGAAATGCATTAATTAATTCAGTAATTAATGCAGTGGCCACCGTGACAGAATCGAACCGGTTTATTGTTAAAAGACCATCAAATAAAAATCAAACAAAATACCTCTTTCATTCTGATGTATTGGCAGAGTGCTCTATTTAAAAATACATCCTTACAGCCAGAGAGAAAAGAAAAACACTGTTAAAATTCGACAGACTGTAGCATGGTTCAAAATTAAGTCAGCTGTGTAAACGTCGATAAATTACCGATATCTATGGTGTAAGGGATAAATACATATACATCATATACATGTAGATGTATTGGAAGTTTTCGATTTAAAAAACCAAAAACGTCACAGCAGTGATTTCTTTGATGGCCTCCAGAAAATGAAATGCATTTTCTATCGGTCGTAATCTATGCACCCTTGCAACCGTCAGAGGCAACATTTGGCATGAAGATACAAGAATGATTATAATTTGATGAAATAAAGATAAAATGGGTTAGAAACAGGCTTAAACCGAGTATAGATATATCTTTAACATTTCTTGGTACACTGATTATTTTGTTTTTTTGTATGAGCCGTGCTCTGGCAAAAGGGCGTTTAATGCGTCTCCATATTGTATTATATTATGTAAGTTATTACATAATTAGGGATCCATAAAATCCATTTTGTCTAACATTCGACTGGATCTGGGGTTAGAGAGGTCCTTGGACATACTGACAATTTACCATTAACACAAAGTTTCGATTGAGGTCGCCCTGCGCGGACGGCGCAGACTGAACTTGGTTGTTACTTTTTGCACAGATGCATTAAACCCCCTTTTTAGGGCTCATTATAGATTTGGTCTTTGTCTCATTTTCTTTTTTGTCTTATTATCTTACAAATGTAATACTATAATTGCTATCGATTTCTCCCCGGCAAAGAAAAATAAAACACCGTGAGACCTGAATACGTTAGAGAATATATAATTAACCCTTATTTAACCAGATTTAGTCCCTTATGCGGACAGTGCAGATCAAGATCAGACTGCTCAGAAAGTGTAGTCTGATCTTTGATCTACACTGTCCGTTTATCCATGCGTTCTGACAAAAACACTGCCAAAAAATACAATAATTGCATGTTTTCGTATTGATTGGAAGAGTACGATCCATAGAAAGTACTACAAGGGTTAAATCTTTATCCTACCAAGCGACATATTTTGGGATTTGCCCCAGTTCGAAGCATTTGTAGATAATACAGATTTGAAATTTGTCTGTGGAAAGATAGAAAACATCGTGAGAAAAGGAGAAAATGTTAACAGCATTTTCTCCTTTTTCCACAAAGTTTTCAGAGGCCTCCTCTTTCAGAGTTGTTAAAAATCGAGACTGCTTGGTAAAAGGTTAACACGAAAAGTTAAGACAGTGCATATGAAAACAATCCATTTGGTCTGTGCGTGTGTGTGTGTTTTTTGTTTACTGTAATTATCTTCTCTATAAATAATACTGGTGCCTGTTCACAGATGTAGACAAGTAAATGTCAAATATCCGTAAACAGGCTACCATCCCAACATTTAATAACTTGGTATCTATTTAGATAAGACTGAATATTTGATGACTCCGTATCTATTTAGATAAGACTGAACATTTGATGACTCCGTATCTATTTAGATAAGACTGAGTCATTTAATAGCCCAATAGCGGTAAAAGTTTAAAAGGTAAACTGCGGGGGTGTTAAAATGCATTTTTAAAACCATACTATTTAAAAGTGTCGAAATTATTGTGACGACGACACTCTGTTACTGTTTGATCGTTCTAAGTGTTTGTCCATGGCTGGAAAAACGTACTTCAAAATCAGGTAAAAAGTCAACGAAAGATTCGAGCGACTTGGCAACTTGTTACCCCATTTCATAATTCATTTTTTGCCAGCGCCTAACGCGTGGACCGAACCTACAATAAGGAAGTGTCACCTTCACAATAATTTCTACACTATTAAGTTGTATGATTTAAATCTTTAACCCTTTCCCAAACAAGCCCTGGTTTTCACGTGTCTGCAGTACAAGTCTTTTGAAAACACCGTGGGAAAAGGAGAAATTGCTCGTAAGGAGCAATTTCTCCTTTTCCCACGGTGTTTTCTACCCTTTTTGAGACCTTTCTGCCATTTTCATCAAATTTAAAATTGTCATCTGCAAACTCTTTCAATTTCGACCAGTCCAAAATTTGTCGTTTGGGAAAGGGTTAAATGAGTCATGTTCTAGTAAAAAGGGCCGTGATGTATGATACCAAACAAACCATTATATAATTATGGATACACTTTTTTTTAAACAATCGATTTAATCATGAGGTAGACTGGTCCATGGACATACAGAAAACTGACCAATAGCGAAAAGTTTCGGCCCAGGTCAGCCTGCGCGGACTGCGCAGGCTGACCTGGGTTGATACTTTTCGCAGATGCATTAAACCCCCTTTTCACAGAGCATGGCTCAAATGCATTTTTTAACTCCAGCATTGTTTACTTTTGGTCCCCACCATGCCTTTAAAGCAGTCAAAACGCTTGATTAAGATGTTCCTTATAATGTCATGTTTAAAACTTAAAGGTGACCTGCAGCTCAGTGGTACAATGTAGGACTCATACCCTGGAGGCCCCGGGCTCGAGCCCTACTGGAAACACTTTTTTATCTTTTCCGTCTTTGGGCAAACACTTCAGAGCCCTAGCCTAGCACTGGTTAAAACCCAGGACATGGACATACATGAATATGTAACCTGCCGCCGTGATATGACTGAAATAATGTTGAAAGCAGCGAAAAACGTCAATCAATCAATCAATCAATCAATCAATCATAATCCCTCTCTGCCGAAAGGACACCCCTACGAAAAACCTAGTGCTTACTCAAGGGTGTTATGATGACAGACAATTTTTTTTTTTTATTTAAAGCCAGTATAAATATACAAGTTAATTAGATATATGAGCCATGCTCTGTGAAAAGGGGCTTAATGCATTTGCAAAAAGTATCGACCAAGCTCAGCCCACGCAGTCCGTGCAGGCTGACCTGAACTGAAACATTTCACTATTGGTTATTTTTTTTGTATGTCCAAGGACCATTTTACCTTGTGATACAGTCAGTTATTAGACAAAATTGAATTTATGGGTCTATAATCATGTGATGACTTACTTGGTATAATGCGTAACGGAGATGCATTAAGCCGCCTTATACCAGAGCATGGCTCCATTATACAAATGTGTCCTTTTCTAAAAGCCTAGTCTTAAAATGAAGTTGTACAGTAAATGCCAGAATTTTTTAATGATTACATTTGGCATGTTTTAATACCCGCAGTCAATTTGAAAGTAAGCGGAAAATCGCTTGTTGAAGACGTTACGTCACAGTATGGTCATGCGAAGTGGGTCAGTGGTTTAGACGTCATAATTATCGTGGTAATGAGAAAAAATGAGAAAGGCGATCCGAGATAAAGTAAGATAGAGAATGACAGACAAACAGGCGCATGAGGAGACGTTGAGACAGACAGACAAATCAGGAAGAATCGCACGATGTATTTGCACAAAGACGTCACCATGTTGACGGGTTTGCTTTAAGGATATTGTATGAATTGTTGATCGGCTTTATTTTCGAATACCAGGGGAACCAATATACGTACAGTAACAACAGATATGAAACAAAGTTGTTCCTGGACAGACAGACAGACAGACAGACAGACAAATAAAAGATAATAAGTTTTTACATATTGAAATCTTAACTTACAAGTGTCACTTTTAATCATACCAGTGCCCATATGTCAGATAAAGTTTGCTTAACCTTCTTCAATTTAAATCATGAATTTTAATTGGGACTGTCCCATGTATACTATTCAAAATTTGTTAAAGGCCTCTTCTGTATGCAAAATTTTTGTTCCTTCGTTGTATTTCTCGACAGCTTCATTTAGCCGGGACATGTGTGTTAAAATAGTTATACGGGATAATTAAAAAAAATATTCAAATTCTTTACCACACAGTTCCGAGTTTCAACAGCCCTCAAAAGGCAGGCTTTTTTAAACACTGGTAAGCAGCATTTTCTCTTTTTCCAACGATGTTTTCTACCTTATCAAAAACAGAAATCATCAGTTTAGGTATATGTAATTTATCGTCTGCAAATGCTCTAAATTTGGTTCAGTCAAAAAAAAAAGATGTGCCGTTTGGTAAAGAGTTAATGGAAAAAAGTTTCGAAAATTCTTATGATATCCCGGAGCACCTTGCGCCAGCTGTTTCTAATTATACGTTTCATTTTGCAGTTTTGCAGTCTGAGTTCTGTAAACGATTTCGACGGACCAGAGCAAAACCATATCTGTCCTATGCTCGAAATATACTCCTAGAACCAATGTCATACCAATAAGCAAGCTGCAACTAACGCAATTTAACTCTTTATCAAACAATCCCTAGTTTTAACGACCACGAGGAAAAGGGCTTTTGAAAACATTATGGTAAAAGGAGAAAATGCTGGTAACCAGCATTTTCTCCTTTTCCCATAATGTTTTCTATCTTATAACAGACAAATTCCCTCATTTTAGCCACATTTAAGTTGTTGTCTACAAATGGTATCAATTTGGACCAGTCTAAAATTTTGTCGTTTGGTAAAGGGTTTCTCACGCGTCCACGAAGGCACTAGGACACAATCAAGGTACGGGCAATATACTTACACTCTTTACCAGACAACATAAGTTTCTCCTTGTCCAAACTGGAAGGTGTTACAGACGACAAACTCTGCGTTACCCAAAAAAGAAATTGGTCTTTCAATGGGTATAAAACCTCATGGGGAAAGAAAGAAAATGCTGGTTACCAGCGTCTTCTCCTTTTCCCAAAATGCATTATAAAGCTTTCATCCTCACGCTCGTTAAAACACGGGACTACGTGGTTAAAAACTGGCCCTTATCAAGTTTTGAGTAGTATTTTAATGCAAAAACTGGATTCTTTTTATCCCGAAGCTCACGGGGGTTTCAAAATTTAAATACCCATGCTGCACAGATATGTAAGTCATGCTCTGTGAAAAGGGGGCTTAATGCATTTGCGAAAAAGGCATCGATTCAGATCAGCCTGAGCAGTCCGTGCAGGCTCAGCTGGGCAGAAGCTTTTTGCTTATTGTAAATTTTCTGCGTGCCCAAGGTCCAGTTTACCTTATGATTCAGTCAGTTGTCAGACAGAATGTACTTTATGGAACCATAATTATACGATGACTTGCATGGTATCATGCTTCAGGGAGATGCATTAAGCCCCCTTTTGCCAGAGTATGGCTCAATTATAGTTGTATCAGACACTTCAGTCACACCTTTCCTCACGTGACCACAATAGATTAAGAGCGTATGGAGACATAGGTGGGTTAGGCTTTATACAAAATGAAAAATGAAAAAAAATGATTGATTGATAGACTGATTGCTTGATTGCTTTACTGATTGCTTGGTTGGTTGGTTGGTTGGTTGGTGGGTGGGTCGGTCGGTCGGTCGATCGATCGATTGTATGGGGTTTAACGCAGCTTTCAACATTATTTCAGTAATATCGCGGCGACTAGTGCACCTTTCCATGCTTTTCTGGGGTTCCTTTTTTACAGTACTTAGCACGATATACTTCACAAGCCCCTGCCTGCTTTCCCACATAACCGTCGTCGAAACAATGATCAGCGGTGAGAGGGGAATAAATCCTGTCGCAATGGTTACCATCAAGCCTTGGAATGAAATTGGCCGAGCTGGGTATTCGAATCAGCGACCCCCTGGCTTCAAGTCCTGTACGCGATCGGCTGCCCCAGCGGGATCCCGACAGTTAACTCTTTACCAAACGACAAATCTTTAATTAAACTAGTCCAAATTGATAGCATGGGCGGACGACAAAATAAATGTAACTCAAAACTTAAAATTTGTTTTGGGAGGGTAGAAAAACATTGCGGGAAAAGGAGAAAATACTGGTCACAATGTTTTCAAAAGTTTTTTTTTTTTCCGCTTTCAGGGTAGTCCATGGTATAGAGTTAAATGAAATAAAAGGTCTTCCGTTGAATGCAGTTGTCTTAAGGAAAGATGGCGCTGTTGTAGAAAAACCATGAAGGCATTCCCGATAATGTCAAGGACGTAACGGCGGAAGAACGAGACAGGGATTTTGTCCCTTGTCGTTGTGGCGATTCAAGGGACTCCATTCTATTAGCTCTTTACCACACGACAAACTTTATGACAAAATTTGTACCGAATTGAAAGCATTTGCAGACGACCGATTTAATTCGGCTCAAATGGTGATTTCGGTATTTGAAAGGGTAGAAAACAATGTGGGAAAGGTAGAAAATGATGATTGCCAGCATTTTCACCCTTTCCCACTATGGTTTTCAAAAGCTTACCCTTGCAGGGTCGTTGAAGTTTAGGATTGTGTGGGAACAAATAAGACACTGTTTGATTGTGAATCTCAATGAATTTTTATCAGGTTATAGTGTGTTTCAGACTGTGTTACAGCTGTAACAAGCGATGATATCCGCGTGAAAAAGTAGTCCCTCCGTAGCCTTGCCAGAGTGTCTGCACTTTGTTCTACACCATTTACACGTGATCTTAGGTTACGTGTTATAACTTTTACACCGCCCAATAAATGAGCCATGCTCTAGCATAAGGGGGCTTAATGCATCTCAGTAATGCATTGTACCAGGCAAGTCATCACAAAATTATGGATCCATCATGGCCACTCTTTTTGATAATCTACTTAATCATGAGGTAGACTGGTCGGTCCTTGGACATACAGGAAATTGACAAACAGCGAAAAGTTTCGGCCAGGGTCAGCCTGCGCAGACTGCGCAAGCTGACCTGAAACGATTCTTTTTTGCAGATGCATTAAGCCTCCTTTTCTCAGAGCATGGCTGATTAATTGAATGGATACATTCAGTCAGTAAACAGGACCTTGATACTGAGTGAAACATAATTTACCGGAAAAATGCTTTATCAATTTACAAAAGAAACACCATTAAAAAACCTTCATTTTACAAAACACTGTACTTTCATGTTTTCTTTTGCACAATATAAATTTACAAGAGCCGAACAGTAACCCATGGGAAAATGTTGACACCATGACATCATAGACAACGCCGTTGAATCATGTTTGTGACAGTGGTCTTATGGTAAAAAAAATCACTTTATCAGTATCCACTGCATTTTGTTCATGGCAAATCACCATCTATTCAATCTTTATCAGTAACAAAAAGTAGGCCAAAAGCCAGCGCATTCAGCTACGCCGAAAAGAAAAACTTGGAACGTGTCATTCTCTGTAATTTAAATCTTAATATAATACAAAATACTGGCAATATATGAAAATAGGGCCAAGTCCAACCACCATGAAAGTGTAGATGACGATGAAATGCTAACATGAAGAATAGGAGACACAAAACGAGACCGACAGGCTTGTTTTTTTTTTACTCCATTTTTTACTCCACAATGGATGATGTTTACGAAAGCTTTTTCCACACGACCTATCCAGGGGTTACTGTTGCAATAGTTATCTAGTAATATTCGTACATAGTGCATATTGGAATAATTACTGTCACTTTTAAAATGCTATATATGATCTGGCACGAGTTGGTGTTTGAGACAAAATTCTATTAAACGACTCACAAAAAAAAAAAATGTTATACGCGAGATTAATAACATATTTTGCGGACGAGTTTGATAAGTTTTTATCTCAAAAGCCAACAAATGTCAGATTCTTTTTATCACATAACTGTATAACAAGAATTATAGTCCAAGATGTGTTAAAACATTGGCATACATGTACAATGTGTAATGAAATTTACAGGAAGCCTATTCGCTTTTTTCACAAGTATGTTAAGAACGAAAAATAGTTCCAAAGAAACTTACATATCAAATTGATTTTGTTTTGAATCTAAAGTTAAATTCACAATTTTAATGATTACGAACTTTGACTCTTTATTTTACACAGAAATCTAGGTCAGCAATGTTATAGAAATGAGGTGTATGATTACAGAGTGTGGATCAAATACGGCAGTATTTTCTTATCTCAAACCTGTGTAAGACTAGAAAACTCGTAAAGGGTGTATTACATTGAAATTAAGGGAAGTTATGTGATAAAATATAGTATTGAATTTTCTTAGAACAATAAAGTATTATGAGTCTAAATGGCGCAAAGATATAAGCGACTACTAAAGCTAAATACAGTACATATATAAGCTATGCTTTGTCAAAAGGGGGTTAAATGCATCTGCAAAACAGTATCGACCCAGGTCAGCCTGCGCAGTCCACGCAGGCTGGCCTGGGCCGAAACTTTGCATGTCCAATGACATGTCTTTCTCTTGATTCAGTCGGTTGTCAGACAAAATGGACTTGATTAATCCATAATTATGTGATGATTCGCTCGGTATCATGCACCGCGGAGATGCACTTCGCCCCTTTTTTGTTAAAGCGTGGCTCATATAGATGTTGATATTATTCTTTATTGCTTTTTTCTTTGTCTTTAATACCATCAAACCGACTGCCATGTCGATATCCCAAGAAATTCAAACAAGATGCCAACACAAGCGTTATAAGAGCATACACCTGTATCTGATAGAGAAAAGTTCTGGGGCCTATGTGTTCATAAATATAGCCAATGATTCTCAAGTGACAAATTCCACCCAGCGAGCTTCCAAGTTGGATCAAGCCCATAGCAACGCCGGTCAGTTCAACATGGAAATCAGACCAGCCAACGCTTGATGGTAAAAGAGGTGACAAGAAAAAGCCAAGCGGTTGTAACAATAACCAGTATGCGAGAGGGTATGACGTTGCAAATAAATTCATCAACATGGCAATAATTGTTATGGCAGTCGTTTCGATCATAAGGATGATTCGGATTGACAAGACTTTGGTAAGACCGAAGAAGCAAAGTCTTCCCAGTGTGAAGCTGATCCAGAAAGCTGTATTTATATACGTAGCATTGTCTTTAGAAAACTTCAGTTGATCCACGGCGTATGCTCTCAAAAATCCGCCGACAACTCGTTCGCCTCCTCCCACATTGGCAAAATGTAAGATGATAAAGAAGAAAATCTGAATTCCGTAGTAAAAATGTCCATTTGTGCATGTCGCGGGGTTGATCATTTCTTTGAGCGGGCGTGGTTTCGTTTGGGGTGTTTCGGTCTTCTCAAGGTTGTTCATTGCTATAGAATTTGATTTCGTCTCATGCTTTTTCTTATTCGTTGCAATTCGGTTTTCGCGTATCTGATATATAAAGAAAGCTATAGATAGTAAAACAACTAAGCCAGCGGATATGCCATAGGGGTACTCTATTCTTGACTCCTTTTCGTAGACTATCGTAGAGGCATTGTCTATGGTCGGGTCTGTGGCACCAGTGAGATTTGAGTATGTAGCGTTAGATATCGAACGGTTACTTTGACTGGTCGCGCCACTATCCCGTTCCTCGGCAAGAAATGGGTGGGTATACAACGGAATTATAAACGACCCAATACCGTAGCCCATATGTAAAAGGTGCAATGGTCCAGACGATTTCTCTCGCCAGATGTTGAGTATAATTCTTTGTCCAGCTGAACATGAAAATAAAAGAGGATTGCTATTGTTTTCAAAATTTCAGACTGCTCCAAATTGAAATGGTTTGCAGACGACAAAATAAGTCTTGCTCAAATGGTGAGATTCGTCTTAAATAGGATAGGATAAAAAACATTTTGGGAAAAGGAGAAATTGCTGGTTTCGAGCAATTTCTCCTTTTCCTGCAATGTTTTCAAAAGGGTTCTTCTTCAGGGTCTTTAAAACACGAGATTGTTTGGTAAAGGGTAGATAGTAATATGATGTAATAACTTTCGGAAAATATGAACAATTTGAGCCGTATGACATTGCTTTTTGTGACATTTGTCGAAGACAATGCCACTATGGGTTCAATACGTCATTTTGAAAATCATGTATCGTAGTTTGTGCCAAACCGAAGGAAGTAAACCCAATTAAAATCAACTTTCCTGAGACAAATAAGTGTTCGCCCCGACTTGTTTCTGTCATTTAATTCTGAAACTACTTTACAAACTATCCGCAACGATTTCAACCAGTCACCAGGCTTAGTCCTCGAGTTCAGAAATACACTCAAAGACGTTTGCGTGAGAAAAACAAAGAGTTAATCAGCTAAACCAATAATGACTAACTGTGCCAAGCTGTGGCCTGTCCGAGAATCGAAGATAACTTTGTGTTTGATGAGTCTTAAATCTCTGCCGAGCCCCGGTAGAGCAGTCGGTATTGTAGGCTACAAGACGTAAGAATAGAGGGTCGCTGGTTCCATTCCCCACCTCGGTCAGTTTCTTTCAGAGGATTGATTATAGTCCTTGCGACAGGATTCATTCCTCTGTAACTGCTGATCATTGTTTCGACGATGGTTATGTTGGAAAGCATTTTGGGACTGGTAACAGAAATTCCGGGAAAGCACGGATAGTTGCACTGGCCGCAGCGATATAACTGAAATAATGTTGAAAACGACGTTGGACACCATACAATTAATCAACTGAAATCTCTATAAAAGAAATATGAAATATGGTTCAGGTTTGGAGCATGCTGTGCATCCTAAGAAACGCAACATATGAGAAGTGTCACTTTCTTTACCCTTATCCTGCTATACAAGCCAATAGTAAACACCAAAATTTTGGTATTTGAAAGATATTTTTGGCGGAAGATATCTTCTTATCGGACGGTGTAGATCCAAGATCAGACTGCACGTTCTGTGCAGTCTGACCTTGATCTACACTGTCCGCAAAAGGTCCATGGGTCGCGCTTAGCAGTCTAAGGATTAATATCGAATTTCATAAAATAATGGAAATGTATCAAAGCAAGAAATTAGTGTAATTAACAAGGCCTTTGTAAGACAAAACATGGTGGCTATTAGGACGGCAAAAACATTAGCAACATAGAAAACCCAGTTGGAAAAAGAAGGAGTTGCTTTTCATAAGCGTTTTCTTCTCTTTTCCTGAGATATTTCCAAAGCTTTCGACAGCAGGAGGTGCAATAAAAAACAAAAAAAAAAAAACACGTTTTGGTTGCGCTGTTGGAAAATGGGTTAGACTAATCTCCGTGATGCACTATACAGAGCAAGTCGTTACATAATATTATGGGTTCGTAAAATCTATTTTGTCTAACAAACGACTTAATCATGAGGTAGAATAGTCCTTGGACATGCAGAAAATTTAATCAAAGCGCTGAAGGTGCTGAAGGCCTGGGCATCAGCACGGGTGATGAGATAGGAAGATAAGGCCCATAAGCTCAAAGTTGCTATCACATTTGCACAGGCTTAAAAACTGCTATCACATTTGTAAAGACTAATAAAACACTATCTACATGTCTCACACTGATATTCTGTGGAGTTGACAACAAAATGGAAAAATATAAATTTGTTAATGCCATTATAATGAGTATTTTTGTATAGCCTTGGCCTCATGGTTTTCATGGATTGAAAGGAGATAAGTTTCGAAGGATTTTCTGTTTCCTATATTCTTTCTCTACGTTGCTTTGGCAACAAATGAAAATGGTCACAAACCAAAATGAGCAGCGTGCAGAAATTGCTGATACAGGACAAGTCCAGAGCACATTTCTGGAAGGTGCAAAAACTCCAAAATGGCCAAGCAATGACACACACACACACACACACACACGTATATAATTTTACCTTACTAAGTCTGTAAGTTGAAATATCTGCTGTTAATGCCACTTTTCAATTTCCCCCACTGAAAGTCTGTGGAATCTCCAAGTTGCCAACCAAGTTAGAAAGCCGATTTTGATAAATAAGACGGCCGTTGGACCTTAAGCCCTCATCTGAGACAAGTCATCTATGACTGATAAATTTGAAGAGCTCCTTGTTGTGATTATGGAAAACACAAATGAGCCATGCTTTGGCAAAAGGGGTTTAATGCATCTCCGTGATCCATCATTCCAAATATCATATATCTATGTATCCATAAAGTCCATTTTGTTGAACAACCGACTGAATCAGGAGGTACACTGGTCCATTGACATGCAGAAAATTTGCCAAAAGGAAAAAGTTTCGACCCAGGTCAGCCTAGATACTTATGGAGATCAAGATCAGATCGCACCGAATGTCAAGTCTGATCTTCGATATAGAACGCCCACCAGTTACTTAACTCTTTACCACACAATCCCAAAAAGTTTCGACCCAGGTCAGCCTAAATACCAATGGAGATCAAGATCAGAATACACTGAATGTCAAGTCTGATCTTCGATATAAAACGCCCACCAGTTACTTGACTCTTTACCCCACAATCCCGAGGTTTAAGGACTCTAAGGATATAGCCTAATGAAAACCTTTTGGAAAAAGAAGAAAAGGTTTTCCGCACATTCATAGCCAATAACCAACATTTCAGCTAAATCTAACGCCGTCCGCAAATGTTTTCAATTTAGACAAGTCTAAAATTTCATTGAGTTATAAAGATTAAATGGTTTTCAGTGGCTCATGTTACAAACTTTAATACATATTTGATATTGTATGCGCCGAGTTTGCTATGGGTCGAAATGCTTATGGGCCGATATGTCATATCTGGACAACTCTGACAGGAAGAAATAAGGCATATATACCAATTAAATACATAGTTATAACTTCAGACACGAGGTGCACAGTAATTTTACGAAAATTAAAATCTGCCCGAGGTTTTGAGACACCTTTTTCAGAGAAAGAGCACGCCGTCTGAGTAATATACGCTATCATTATTTGTCATTCACATGGTGTGTAAAAATAGGACAAAAGAACGATCCCGATTAGTGCTCGGCAACAGCACTCGTCACAACTCGGTCGATTGCGTACCTACATCTAAACATTTGATCAACAATTACCCGAGGTTTGCCAGTTGTTTCTTTCAGTGTTAAGCGCACGAATTTACAGTCATGAACAAGCTCACCAGGGCCCAAAATTCTCAGTCAACACTTTCGTACGGTTAAAATCGCACATCTTTCAAAGTTTGTTGTGAAATTAAACCTTACGATGATGTTCAAATCGAAATATTTTTATCATTTCAAGGGATCGTCTCTTTCAGCGTAGTGAGATGGATTGCAGGTGGTATTTTTCACTTTTACTCGGGTTTTTCCGTAAATGCTTGGATGGGGTTGAAATTTTGGTACACGATTCCTATGGTCTTGGGCTTGGCAAGCCAAGCCCAGGCCAGGCCAAAAATTGCAAAACGTTTTTGACCCATGTCAGCCTGCGCGGAGTACACAGGCTGACATGGGTCGAGACTTTTTGCACATTGTTACGGAATGTTCGTGAATAATCTAGTAATACATAAATATTTATTTGGTGTTCTAATTATAGTAACAGTGTCAAGATATTTTTAGTAATTTCGATGTTTTGTTTACAAAACATGATGAATGCAGAATAGTCTAGCATCCATATTAATTTTCATAGTTACTTTGTAATTAGCGAATGATTTTAATCGATTGATATATAGATACTTAACCGATTGTATGATGGGTCCATATCCTAGTCTCAAAGAAAAACTGATGTTATTATTGCCATAATCCAGCGTATATGTTTATTGGGAATCCCCTACTGTGTTTTCTCGAATGTACCTCCGGAAGTTTCTGGGTGCACTCGATTACGATATATAAAGGCCCAAACACTGTAGGTAGAGTAGTCAGAAAAGTTGTGAAACTGGTGATTGTGACTGAAGTTTGAAAAGGATTAAATGCTTGGCATCACCGTTGAAACATACGCTATCATTATCATCGTTGGATTCTCAGCTTTTGGAGATCTATGGAGACCAGGAATTTTATTTGTCCTTCGTGACTTATTCGTTTTTTTTGTTTTTTTTTTAATCAACAGAATTGTGATAGTTTAGGAAAGTTTGAATTGTTTAGACTCTGTGAAGTGTAAGTAGGAATTTATCATTTGTATTACAAATTACTGTGTTTTTGAATTATCAAATTTTAAAATGGTGGAACTCTTTTTGTTCTTTTTAAATCTATTACACAGTCATTTAAGCCGAAGCCATTCGTTATCTAAGACACCGTAATAGATTGTTGGGGGCTCGTCCGGGATACGAACAAATTGTAGAGGTTTTTTTTTTTTTTTTTTTGTTACGATATATCTGTATATTAATCAGTTTGTAACAGCTATTTTATTGTCAAAGCAGTGAATTTTTACATTTATATTTGTCATAGAATTCTTTGTTATTATTTTCTTTTATTGCGTCGCTTCCTTTTGAATTAAAAAATGGGTTCAAGTGTTGAAAAATTCCTAGAAGATCCATCTGTAGAACAACTTTTGAAATTTAAAAGAATTGAACTTTTGGATTTAGCTGATTAGTTAGGACTTTGTACCAAAAGATACTTTAAAAAACAGCAAATTTTAGATGTCATAATCATTCATTTGGTAGAAGATGAAAGGACTGACGAAGATGCTGTGGAATATGTTTCAAGAGAAGTTTCAGAGGCTATTAAAATTAAAGAAATGGAATTGTTTACAAAAAAGAAATAGAAGAAAAGAAAATAGAAAAAGAAATACAGTTACAAAGAGAATCAAAGGACTCAAAGTCCTGGAAAGCGGATTTTTAGAGTTGCATAAAGCTGTAATATGTTGTAACAAAAAAATAACATCACATGCAACACGTGTACAATCATTTTAAAATAGAGTCAGCAAGGGCATGGAAAGTCAAAATTGTTCTGCGGACCGCGCTGTAACTGTTATTTGATTACTGTTTAAGGGGTGGTAATTTGATCCGTCATTCTTAACTAGTCTTTTGCTGATATTAGATTTCGGAATAGATATGTATACACATGTAGGGCAGTATATACGGTTGTAACAAAAGCGAGGTTTTGGTGTATTAGCTAAAACTGAAAGTAGAATGGGAGCAAGCGTGAATGACAGTGTATTTGGTTCAGGTCAAGTCGGTATCATAGTACAGTGTGAGTGCGCATGCGTCGTTATACATGATGTATTTGGTTCCGGTCGGAACGGTCACAGTAAGCGGATTTGATATACGAATCCGCTAAAAAGTAGCACTAGAAAAAGAAATGAAGGGGGACTCTTCCGGTGTCATGGCGGCGTAAACAAGCTGTATTCTAGTGGACCAAAGAAATTTTGATTTTGTACGAATATCAGGACACAGTCATCTCAGAAATTTAGTCGTGAGTTATTACGTTGGCTGGCCCTTCTGACACGATACAAAAAATGAACATTGAAACTTTTGCTTTTGCGAATTTGCTGGTTTCTCGCCTTTTTATACAGACTAGCTTTCGGTCAAACCGGTTTTATCGGTTTTAGTACCACTATCTTGCACGTGCTACAATATATCGGATAAATAACTGACTATACCTGTCCAAATTTGAGGAATATTGAAGTATACTACTCAAAATTATTAAGGTGTCATGAACACGTCTTGTCCTGATATAGGAACTCCAACAGCAACGGACACCAACAAACGGGAGCTTTCGTCACCTTTTGATCCAAATAGTCCGTATCATCAGAATCGTCGTACATGGAAGGCAAACCGGAACAAGTCACACAATTTCGACTCCACGATGAGGGTCTGGTTAAGATTAGTGATCTCCTACGTTCAACCTTCGAACTCCAGTTATCTCAGATCGTAGAAGATAGTGTCGCCAGAGTTGTAGTAGATTTCAACAAAAAACTGGTATCCCTTGAAACCGAAAATGCTGAACTCAAAGATCGTATTTCACATCTTGAAGAGCAACTTAATCAAACAACCAATCGCCAGGACAAATCTGATCAATACAGCCGTCGGAATTGTCTTTGTATTTCCGGAATACCTAAGGCGGAATCTGAATCGACCGAGATATTGTGCTTGACATGGCCAAGGCGATTGGCGCAGACTTAACCCTGGAAGATATTGACAGATCCCATAGGCTAGGAAAGCCCAAACCCAGGAGTGTTCCGCAGCATGCTGGCCAGCCGTCAACAAGACCTCGTAGCATAATCGTCAAGTTTTCTACCTACCGAGCTAGAAATAAGTTAATGAAAATGAAATCTCATCTCAGGAGTTCTGGGTACAAAGATGTTTATATCAACGAGGATTTAACGAAATCTCGCTCCCAAGTATTTTTCCAGGCGCGTAAACTGCAAAAGGACGGTCACGTGAAGAGTACTTGGACATCAGATGGCGTAATTTTAACTAAAGCCAATGATGATCGTATAACAAGGTTTGAAACATTAAAGGACTTTAATGACTTTAAACAAAAAGAGGGTCTACATTCATAAAGGTTTACCAAATGACAAAATTTTGGACCAATCCAAATTGAAAGATGTTACAGACGGCATGTTAACTGCAAACCTACTATCCCATATATTAGAAGGCATTCTGAGAAAAGAAGAAATTGCTTGAAACAATCTGTTTTCTTCTCTTCAAACAATGCTTTACGTAATACAATATCCCAACGTCATGAAAACAAATGATTGTACGGGAAATGGTAAAGTAGTCCTTAACAATTGTTGTTCAGTATAAATCATGTTCACAGACAAATCAATGAACTGTGAAAAAGACAAACCAGTGAGCTTAATTTATATCCTAGTTCTTATTCGATAGACGACATCAATTTTACTTCGTCGGCATAAGTTTGTCTTTCCATATAAGGTGACCAATTGTGTACGCTGTTTTAGTTCATTTTCATATAAAAGTCTTGGTGAATTTTTCCTCTGTCTTTTTTTTTTAATGACACTAACTGACGGTAATGGGTGTACAAAGTCACTAAAGTGTTAAATAAAACAGTCTAAGTCTTATCATGTGTATAAAGAATACAGTCACACAGACAAATCTTGTCGTCTGTATATAAGTCTTTTTGAGTCTTCAAATAGCATACAATAAATTTTCCATAGCCCTTATTAATGTCAGTGGGGGTGGACAATGCTTTGCCGGAGTGTACTGCGATTGAGAAGACGAGTTGGATATCTATTACGAATTGTGCTCATACAATAGGACACTTTTTTTTCCTACAAGTAATTCATTTTAGTCTGTTGAATGAACAATCATTTGTTCAGTCCTACTCACAGTTAGATTATGTGACTCCTTTCAATTTTGCGATGCTATATTGTGGTACAGTGTTGTTTATAACAGCAACAATAATACAGCAACGCATGATAATGTCTAAAATCCTAAATATAGGAACTTTGTCAAAGTTTCAAGAGATATCTTCCATTGCAGTTATATATAGAATTATGTAACTCATTTTGTACCAAACTGTCTTTTCAATACCTTGAACGAGGACTAAACTCCGTGCACATGTACCTTTATCTTCAACCAATCTCTCATTATATTTTAATAAGGTTCTTAATGTTTGTCTTTTTTTTTTTTTTTTTTATATAATTCTCTTCAAGATGAAATCTCAATCCATATAGGCTTTACACACCGATCGGTATGCACATCTGTGCAACCTGACGGATGTGAAAGCTTCCGCCACGTTAAAGTAACCACAATGACCGAAATTATGCGAACTGTAGTGCAATAAACCAATTTTCAAATATGTTGGGGTCAATTCATGCAATTCGCTCACAAGTATTCCTTCCGCTTGGAATTACTTAATAAGAAACTTGATGAAACGAGATTAGTCTGGAAAACCAGCGATAACAAACGACGATTACATTAGATTTCCACGTGTAATTGCATTCCATAAAACCCGTTAAAGATAAATGTACTTGTGCTATGTTTAATGATCCTCTGATATAAATATGCATTCTTCTCCATTTTTATCATTTTACAGTTCGAATTATGTCTCCTGAATTGTTTTCTCAGACGTACCTTGTTAACCAAACACTTTCAAGTCCTTTTAAAATGAAAATTCACACATTGATCGATACCGCGTTGTGGGTGCCTGTCAGAGTTGCCTCCCGTAGACAATTTCTGATAGGTACTCTCATAGCGGAAATTGATCTCATCAAGTCTGTACATAGCATGCGATAATATCCGTCTAAGATACATGTACTATTTTTTATGATCCTCTGACGTAAACATACACTCTTATTCCATTTTTATTATTTTACAGTTCGAGTTATGTTTCCTGATTTGTTTTCTCAGACGGCCAATCTCTATTTTTTTACACGCATTACCTTTAACCAAACACTTCCAAATCCTAGATAAAATGAAGTTCACAAATTGTTCGATACCGCACTGTGGGTCCCTATCAGAGCTGCCTCCTATAGACAATTCCTGATAGGTACTCCCACTGCGGAAATTAATCTCATGAAGTCTATAGTTAGATTGCTCGACTGTCTTCCTGGTAAATTAATTGAATTTTGTTTTGGTTCCATGCAATATATACCAGATTTAACACTTGACTCATGAACCTATTTCCATTTATTTTTACACTTGCTTTTTGTTTGCCTTATCGCGATGCTGGCGATACGAATCTTCGGAGGATGAAGGCTTTGCTTTTTCTTGCAGAAAAAATTACATTTGAAGTCTTGACGGTGCGTTTTTTCTATTTTGACAGTTACTTACCACCATAACCATGTACCTACCTAAAATTCGTGGGCGCCGTCAAGAGATCTCTACCTTTTTGAACACTGTTCTTGTATTCTCTATCCTCCTCTGCATCACACCACATATCTTGACATTATTATACTTACCTGTCCTATATATGGTTACCTCTGTCGACATTCATCCAAATCCAGGGCCAAACTCTACTGAAACCGAGACATCTACAACATCTTTTCTATCAGATGACATACCTAACACTTCTTCATACTCTGAAATACTAAAAAGTGGACTCAGTATAATGCATCTAAATATTCAAAGCTTGAGGCCAAAGCTGACAATTCTTGAAGCTGAGATCCAGCAATATGACATAGTTGTTCTCACTGAAACATGGCTTAACCAATCCATACAAAATACAGAACTTATTTTGCCAAATTTGCAACCTCCATTCAGACGTGACCGAAAGGATCGAATCGGAGGTGGTGTTGCAATCTATGTTCACGAGGGCATCCAAGCAAAAGAACGAACCGAGTTTAATGTTAATGGCACCGAGTCTCTATGGATCGAGCTAGTTTTTGGCGAACGTAGTATTCTTCTTGGTGGCATATACCGGCCACCAAACTCAAATAATGACCAATGGTTATTAATGGAACAAAGTATAGACCAAGCCTTTTCCCAGATTTTTGATAACATAATTGTAACAGGTGACTTTAATATGAATTTACTTGGTGCAAATTCCAATAAAATTACTAACCTCTTTTCATCGTATAATGCCGAGCAATTAATAACATCGCCCACGTTTTACACAGAATCAAGTAACTCTCTTTCAGATTTAATGTTTATCAAAAACAAGGATAGTGTTATTTCAAGTTTTGTCGCAGACCCATTCATCCCGAACCTTACTCGTTTCCATTGTCCTGTCGTACTTGTCTTAAGACAAACAAAGCCCAAACGGTTAACCTTTAAAAGACGTATATGGCTTTATGAAAATGGTGATTACGATGCATACCGGAGAAAGCTACACTAAACCGACTGGAACTCTCTTACGGACATCAACGACCTTGACATTGCTACTAAAAACATAACAAATACTATATTATCAGCAGCTGAAGATACAATTCCAAACAAATTAGTAACAATACGTCCTAACGATGTCCCATGGATGAACAACGAAATTCGAAATCTTATCAAAGCTCGTAATAAAATACACAAACATGCTAAGAAATCCGATACTCCAGCAGCATGGGCTAAGTTTAGAGCAGCGAGAAACAAGGTCACAAAACAGATACACTTAGCAAAACATACTTATCAAAATAAATTAATACAAACTATTAATTCATCGAATGTTTCAGCGAAAACATGGTTTAAAATAGCTAAACAACTTACAAATAAACAATCGTCTCAATCCATCCCAACTTTATTCGACACCAACTTTGAGGCGACAACTGATGTATCTAAAGCAAACCTTCTTAATAACTATTTCTCTCAACAATCCAATATTGATGACCATGGCCATGACCTTCCCCCACCTGTCAAACAAACTGACGCTACCTTAGACTCAATTGTTCTGACTCCTACTGATGTTAGAGACGCCATCTCTTCCATCGATCCAACAAAAGCCTGTGGTCCAGATCTTATTAGCCCGAAATTACTTCGCGAAGGCACACAGGAACTGTGTGTACCACTGTCAATTTTTTTCAACAAACTTCTCGCACATTCCTATTTTCCTGATTGTTGGAAACTTGCCAATGTTACACCCGTTTTTAATCGGGCGATAGCTCGATTAGAGAGATGGAAAACTTCGGAAACCCGTCTACTCAGGGCAAACTGGTGTAACTGCAACTCGGAACACCTTTTACTTACAGCGTTTTAACGCTTATACCTGCTGTGATGACCTTATTACAAAAACTACTTTTGACCCAGATAACCGCACTTTTGACCCAGATAAGCGCAGGAATAGTGATTAACGGTAAACAGGCGTTAAGTAATGTCAAGTAATCCCATAATAACTTTTCAATTATGTCATAAACGGCGGTTACAATTTGTTTAGTTCTGAAGTATGTCATAATTACAGTACTATCAAAATCTCTGGCCAGCAAAAACTGGAGCAGTTTAATTTCAACACGAGTATAAGAAATATGGTCAGTAGTAAGCAGCAACTTTATGAATGAAACGAGTGCGAATCAAGTGTATTGAGTGATGTGAACACATCTTGTAGTCGTCTGCTGTCCATGTCATTCGGCAAATTTCGAGTGATCCGTTGATAGTTATACGTAGTTACGGGATCGGCCGAGTTGTGACGAGTGCTCTCCGTATATGTAGCAGGTGTTGAAAAGATAATAGGTCATTTTGGTCTTGAGAGGAATAAAATCGCAACAGGAAACATTGCTTGAAAAGAATTCGAAAATTTAGATTGCTCTGCCTAAGAGAAAACTTATGTAAATGCAACTCGTAATAGCCGTAAGTTTGAAATAGTAACCGGCCGTTGGTCGTTTAATGTTAGCGAGGCTAAGCGTGTGAAGCTGTGGGGACAAAGAGTATAGAGTTGTGTAAAGGTTATGGCCCTCGCGGAGAGGCCTTTACGTAAACATTTCCAGAATGGACTGGCGATTCATCGCTTGCAACCTTAGTACCGAGACTTTCCATTCGCAGTACTGACTGATTACGCATCTTTCAGCGTATGATGTATTAACCCCTAGGCTGCTAAGTGCGACTCGCTGACCTATTTTGCGGATAGTATAGATCAAGATCAGACTGCACAGAACGTGCAGTCTGATCTTGAATGTATACTGTCCGATAAGGAGATATTTCTTTTTCCAAAAAAGTTTGACATAGAATTATTCGGGTTTAACCACCGGTTTGAAATTTCATTTCAATGTTTTAACAGGATAAGGGTTGAATTGTTTTCACAGTCCCTTTTCCTCCCCTTCCAGCCATGGCACCACCATTTTACACTCACTTACATATTTCTTCTTGGTGAGTTTCTACAGACTGGAATCAGTCTGTAAACACTTGACCAAACCTGTGTGGCTTTGAAAATATAGTTGGAAAAACTGTATGTATTCAGCATGTTATCTTTTTTCCCACAGCGTTTTTCGCCCATTTAAAAGATTTTCGAAATTTTGTCAAATAGAACATTTTCATCGAGGATAAAAAAAAACAAAACCTGAAACGGTCACACAAATAAGCTCACTTATTGTTATAGTCTCCATATCTGAATCAACGAACCAGGGAAAAAGTCTTTGCAGAGAGTGCAGATTCAGACCAGACTGCTCAGAACATGCAGTCAGATCTTGGATCTGTCATGCCAGTTTTCCGAGTTATTCTACTCAAGACAGCAATGGTCCTGCAAGATTTAGGCTGCTTTTCTAAGCTTAACATTTCTATTTTAACGATTTAGCGCTCTAAGCGTGCAAATGTCAGCAACATGTTTGTCTCATCAGCTATTCCACATTGGTCGATTCTCATCCTTTCCACATTTCAGATAAAGAGATCAAGGCTACCGCAGTTATGCTCTTCCTGATTAGAATGACTCAAATACAATTACTTGTGTTGGCTATGGACAAGTAAAGTCGCTTTTGAAGACAATAAAAGTCAAAGATCAGACTGTTTTTTGAACGCAATGCAATTCAATATCACAGACGTCCATATCTTAGATCTAATTGTCTGTTTATTTGGGATGTATATGAGGAAAAAAAAAAAAAACGACCATGAAATTGAAGCCTAATGTTTGATATTGTTTTCCTGACTGTAAAAGGCTAGTCGATTAACTGAGTGTTTTAACTCTTAACCAAATTATCATTTGTTAATGCCCATGAGAAAGAAGTTGAAAACATTGTGAGAAAAGGGGAAAATGCAGGTTACCATTTTCTCCTTTTCCCATGGTTTTTTTACCCTTTCAACGATTCAGATCATCATTTGGTCTACATTTAATCGTCATGTGCAGATGCTTTTGATTTGGACAAGTCTAAAATTTTATCATTTGGTAAAGAGTTGACGGTTAGGGAGCTATTGGGTATCTACATTCTTTGAAAGTATAATGTAGGAGAAATTTGCCAGCAGACGTTTGGACTGGGCGATTTGGCCCGCTAAAAAGTAAGTAGGACAGTCTGTCAAGATGAATACGATGTCTTGTTCAAAATGGAAAAATGAAAGGCCTACAAGCAGCCAAAAGTAAGCAATTCCAAAGTTATAATGCAGACATATGTTATACGGCTTTTATATGTTACAATACAGTTACCAAAGTTGCCAAAGTTACAGAAAAGAATATATGTATTTTTTCACTCTTTTAAAGGGTTGGTAGGTACTGCTGTTCATGATGAGTGATATCTAAAACTTGATAATGTGTATTGCTGATAAGAATTGTCACATATCTTTTACGTTCTATTGCTGTCGGCTGGCAAACATAACTTATATTTTAACCAATCGTTAAACTACTAATTTGCAAAAGACAGTTTAAAAACGTGGGATCCTATGTAGCTCATTTGTAACGGTGTAGGATATTTTGTCCAATACATAGTTCAAACATCTACCATCTGATTTGTGATTTCAAACCACTGTAATTATTCAGTGTCGACCGATTACAGTGCTTACAGCACTTTGATTAAAAAGGGCGATCCATCTCAACCAAGTACCTATCGTCCGATCTCTCTCTTAAGCTGTATCGGCAAACTATTTGAGCGATGTGTGCACAAGTACATATACAATTACCTTATCGGAAATAATCTAATAACACCGTATCAATCGGGTTTCATTAAAAATGATTCGACTGTTAATCAGCTAACCTATATATATGACGACATATGCCGTGCTTTAGATCAAGGAAAGGAGGTTAGGGCCGTATTTTGTGACATTTCTAAAGCTTTTGATGGAGTTCGGCATCGCGGTCTTATCCATAAACTTTTTACTCTTGGAATTACTGGTCACTTACTTCATTGGTTTGAATCATACTTGTCATCTCGAAAGCAACATGTCGTCTATGCATCTGTCTCCTCAGCTTGGTCTCCTATAAATACCGGAGTTCCTCAAGGCTCCATTTTGGGGCCTCTTCTTTTCCTAATTTACATTAATGACATTGTTACAAACATTCAATCAAATATTCGCCTTTTTGCTGATGATACAAGTCTTTACGTCATAGTCGAAAATCCGAATGAAGCTGCAGCAGTCCTAAATGCTGATCTTGATGCGATCTATTCTTGGTCTAAGTCTTGGTTGGTCACATTCAACCCTTCAAAAACAATCTCTATGCTCTTTTGCAAGAAACGCAACGAGGTGAACCGTCCTTCTCTGTACATGAATCAAATACTTATTGAAACTGTGTCTACACACAAGCATCTTGGCTTAACTCTATCTAGTGACGCGAAATGGACATCTCACATATCAGTAATGAAGATTTATTTTCCAACGATGGGAATCTTATGTCTGTTTCCCAGGATTTACCTAAAGTTAAGGACATTTGTGTTTCATTGGACTTCTCACTTTCGGAAGTCTATGAACCTTTTATTTCGGAGGGATTTATTTCTTTATTGAATGAAGAAGCCGATGGAAAGAGGATTAAAATTTTGAGAGATGCGGGTGCTTCTCAATCTTTGTTATTAGCGATACTCTGCCTTTTTTGAGAAGTCCTCTTCTGGTCAGAGTGTTTTACTTCGAAGTGTTGAGTGTGGCCTAGTCAATGTTCTCCTCCATTATGTTAGTCTTCAATCAGGTTTAGTTTCTGGTCCTGTAACTGTTGGTATTCGATCTTCTTTACCCATTGATGGAGTGCATTTGTTATTGGGAAATGACCTAGTAGGTGGAAAGGTTATTGCAAATCCAGTCGTTACTGACAAGCCAAAGATGGACGGGGTCATTGATCCAATTGAGGAAAAAATTCCTGACTTGTACCCTTTCTGTGCAATCACTCGTGCTATAGCCCAAAACGTGATCTGGATGACACATTTTTATCTCAGATTTTTTCTGATGAGGATGATAATTTTCTATCTTCTTTACCTCATTCTGACAAAAGTCAGTTTTCTTCTCATCCTTTTAAGGATTCTTTGAAACATTTGGTCGTTAATGGTGGTAATAATGCCAGTGTAGTCCACGGTTTTCATCGTTCTTCAGATGTCAATTCTTCTAGTAGTGACCCTACTACTTTAACTCCTCACGGTGACTTACATAAAAAGAATATTTTGTTTATTTCACATGATTTAGATTCTCATAAACCAGATGTTAATTCTACCAGTGAGACTTCTCATGGATGTCAAGTTTTCTCTTCTGAGAATTTAACTATTGAACAAGAGAAAGACCCTGAGATTTCCAATCTGTTCAATAAGGTCTTGCCTGAAAATGATTTTTTTTTTCCAGTTCCTGTTGGATATTATTTCAAGAATTGTGTTCTTATGCATAAGTGAAGACGCACTGACGTGCCAGCAGATGCTGACTGGGCTATTAAACATCAAATTGTTTTACCCAAAAATTTTAGAAATGAGGTACTTTCAATGGCTCATGAAAATCCTTTAGCTGGTCATCTTGGAGTTATTAAGACTTACTATAAGGTACTTAGTCATTTCTTTTAGCCATGCATGAAAAAGGATGTTTCTAAGTTTTGCAGGTCATGTTATAATTGTCAGGTTGTCGGGAAGCCAAATCAGAAAATTCCTCGCGTGCCTCTTCATCCTATTCCAGCTTTGAAGAGCTTTTTAGTAGAGTTCTTATTGATTGTGTTGGTCCTTTACCAAAATTTAAATCCTGGAATGAGTACTTACTATCATGTATACTTCTACAAGAATTCTTGAAACTTTACCTTTAAGGAATATTAAAGCTAAAACAATGATCAAAGCCCTTATTAAGTTTTTTTACTTTGGTTGGTCTTCCAAAGTCTATCAAATCAGATCATGGCTCTAACTTTACGTCTGGTATTTTTCAAGAAGTTATGCATAAATTAACCATTCATCAATACATGTCATCTTATCATCCAGAGAGTCAAGGAGTTCTTGAGAGATTTCATCAAACACTTAAAAACATGATAAGGACTTATCGTCATCAAACAGGCAGAGAGTGGGATGAGGGAGTTCGTCTTTTATTGTTTGCTGTTAGAGAATCTGTTCAGGAATCTCTTGGGTTCATTCCTTTTGAATTAGTTTTCGGACGCTCTGTCAGAGGTCCCTTAAAACTCTATAAAGAGAAACTTCTCTCTGAATATAACACTTCTTTAAATCTTTTGAATTAAATTTCTGACTTTAGACTCAAACTATCTAAAGTTTGTGAACTTGCTTAGGACAACCTTTGCTCTACCAAAACAAAAATGAAAGAACGATAGGAGGTCTAAATTGAGATTTTTCAAGCCAAGAGATCAAGTTTTAGTTCTTTTAGCAGTCCCTGATAAGTCTTTGTAAGCATAGTATTTTGGTCCTTGTATTATACAGGAAAAGTTCAGTGATGTAAATTATGTTGTCTGCAAACCTGATAGACGTAAGAATACTCAATTATGTCATATTAACGTGTCAAAATCTTATGTTGGCAGAAATAATTGTAATAATGTTCAAACTGTTAATATTGTTTCACCTGTTCCACAAATTAGTGATACTTCATGTGATACGCAGAATTCACAGGACTTAGAAAATGAAATTCCTGGTTCCTGATGCCTTCAAAACTCGGACATTCTTCAGGACTTGGATTCAAAACTGGAACGTTTAGAATATTTTCAAAAACAACAATTCAAGGAACTTATTTGTGAATACGAACACTCATTTCCTGATGTGCCTTCAAGAACTAACAAGATTTTTCATGATGTGGACATCGGTGATGCCAAACCAATAAAACAACATCCATATCGGACACATCCTTTCAAACAACAATATTTAAAGAAAGAAATACAATATTTATTAGACAGTAATTTTATTGAACCAACAAAAAGTGAGTGGTCGCCACCTTGCATTTTGGTTCCAAAACTGATGGAAGCTTTCGTATGTGTACAGATTATCGGAAAGTCAACAATGTCACTAAAATAGACACTTTTCCAATTCCAAGAATAGACGACTGTATCGAAAAAATTGGGAAGTCAAAATTTGTTTCAAAATTTGACTTATAAAAGGGATTTTGGCAGATTCCTTAAACCGAAAAAGCCAAAGGCATTTTTGCTTTTGTTACTCCATGATGGTTTATTCCAATACAAAGTAATGCCATTTGGTATGCAAAATTCGCCTGCTACGTTTCAACAACTTCTCAACATGGTTATTTCTGGACTTGATGGTGTTGGAGCTTACATCGATGATGGCATTATCTGGAAGGAACATCTTTGCAGTATTCGATCTTTCTGCAATAGACTTTCAGAATATCAGTTGACGGGACATGTTGTGGGACAGGGTCAGGTGAAATCAATTTCTGCCAAAATTCAAGCAATCAATGATTTTCCTGTACCTTCGAGTAAAAAGCAAGTTATGCGCTTTCTGGGTATGGCTGGTTATTACAGAAAATTCTGTAATAATTTTTCTACTATCTCAGCTCCATTAACTGATCTTTTAAAGAAAAATCATGAATTCGTTTGGTATGAAATTTGACAAAACTCATTTGAGAGTATCAAAGCCATGCTTAGAGATGCACCCGTGCTTTTGGCTCCAAATTTCTATAAACCATTTAAACTTGCTGTAGATGCGTGATGTTGGTGCAGGGGAAGTGCTTTTGCAAGAAGATGGAAATAGTGTTGATCATCTTGTTTGTTATTTCTCGCATAAATTTAATAAACATCAGAAAGTGTATTCCACCATTGAAAAAGAATGTCGTGCTCTTATTCTTTCCCTTCAGTTCTTTGAAGTCTATGTTTCATCATCTTCTTTCCCTCTGACTGTCTTCACCGATCACAATCCTCTCATTTTTCTTCATAAGATGAAGAATAAAAACCAGAGGTTGTTGCGGCGGAGTCTTCCTCCTCACGAGTATCGTCTCAACATAAAGCACATAAAGGGTAGAGATAATGTTATAGCAGATGCATTCTCCAGATCTGGGTGTAAATACATGGATCCGTGGAAATCGATATTTGACCAATCAGGTCATCGCATTTGTTTGGCCCTATGTGCAGCCTTGCTGTCTGCTATTTCGGCTCACAAACAAGCGACTGTTAATGTTGGAGAAGTGCGATATTATGTGTTTACAACGCTTGAATTTTAGGAAAAAGTTTAAAATATGTGCTTTGCGATCGTGTACGGCTTACTTGAGATATACAAATAGATTACAAGTTTGCATTATGATTATGATTGACAATGGGACGTGAGCAAAGAGTTTCGAGCAACGCTATATTACGCAGTGGATTAATTAATGTCAGTTTTTTTTCTCTGAAACTCTCAGAAAAAAACATAAACTGGTTTACAGTGGAAAAGAAAGGTAAAATATATGAAATACTAATAAAAAGAAATTACGTTCACTAAAATAGCTAACCTTGTTTAATAACCTCTGCACATCCAAAAAGGGGCACGTGTCATCATTGTTTCAATTTTACGTTAACATTAACCCTTGGTGCGTGAAGAATGCTGAATGTTTGGATACAGATCAGAATGAAAGAAATGCAGATTAATCTCGGATTCAAACCATCTGCTACTTAAATTAAGAACATTTACGTGTATTCTTTACTGAAGGTACATGTAGATTTCAATTATGAAACAGACTAAGTTCTGTTTTGTACAGTTTTGGAAGTTCAGCTCAAAAGGCAACTTATGTTAATTAAAATCAGCTTTTGACTTAGCCATATTTAAGTGGATTAGCACATCTGCCATTTCAAAGGGTATGACGGTAAACTGTTAACTGATAGGATGGGTGTTTGATTGCCCCTGTAATCCACTCGACCACCCGTTATCTTCAGTATATCACAAGATAAAACAAACTACTGCCAATGATATTAACAAGTTTGTTAATTGACCGCACACCTTACATTTTAAAACGATCGGGCAACCATTTTCCCTTAACTTGAAATTTAAACATTTCTTAGACTTCCGCCTCTCTGTTGAATGAGACAATCTATAAATATTTCAAAATGCTTGTAATTTAGTGTAATTCATTATCGAATACGATGTTGAGACAACCTAACAAGCTTTACAAAAATATTGATCATCTTTAATTCTATTATTTTTAAGCAAAATTGAGGTCTATGAGGCGTTTCATTCTTTCTCGTAGAAGTTCAAAACTTTGCTGGCACAGGTAATACATTGTCCGTAGCCCCTGAAATTCACACTTTTTGCACATATCCTTGTGGAAATATGTTCAGGTATCCATATATTTCTTACCGAGAATCCATCATCGACAGAAACATACGAAAAGGAATATTTTTCCGGAATTAAATCGAT
This sequence comes from Tridacna gigas, assembly GCA_945859785.2. Taxonomy (NCBI): domain Eukaryota; kingdom Metazoa; phylum Mollusca; class Bivalvia; order Cardiida; family Cardiidae; genus Tridacna; species Tridacna gigas. The sequence continues at coordinate 10,643,370 of OX244030.2, read as the reverse complement.
AGAAACAGTCATGATAGCAAAATTTAAGTAGCCTTTCTGCTATACTGTATATGTATTTACTGCGTTTGTTTGTGAGCCTTTAGTTACGGTAACCGAGGAAGTCGGTACATCTCATCGCCACGGATCCATGTATTTATTTTGATTTATAAATTTTGTTTAAAGAATATTTTAGTCTTGTTATGTTGTACTATAATGCTCTATGGTGTTTTTTATGAGGTTAAATGAAACCTTTCTTCGCTTAAGCTTTCTTTTTCTTTGAGGGGCGAGGTGTTACAGCATGTTCGTGAATAATCTAGTAATACATAAATGTTTATTTAGTGTTCTAATTATAGTAACAGTGTCAAGATATTTTTAGTACTTTCGATGTTTTGTTTACAAACCATGATGAATGCAGAATAGTCTAGCATGAATATCAATTTTCATAATAACTTTGTAATTAGCGAATGATTTTAATCGATAGTAATATAGGTACTTAAGTGTTTGTATGATGGGTCCATATCCTGGTCTCAAAGAAAAATTGATATTATAATTGCCATAATCCAGCGTATATGTTTATTGGGAAATCCCTACTGTGTTTTTCTCGAATGTACAGGGTGTCCCAAAATATATATCCCGGTTTCAAAGTTCAATTTTGCCATTAAATATTCAACATAAGTAGATGGCTCTTCATAATATTTTTAAGTACATCTAAAATTTTGTATAAACAGTAATTTTCAGGACTAGTTTATCTATTCCATCATAACACAAGCTCTACATGTCCCCCCCCCCCCCCCCCCCCCCATTTTCTGCTGTATAAGTCTGACATGACGTCAAAAATTGTTAATGACGTTTTGGCAGGTGCCCTCTGTAATCATCCATATTTCCCTAAGAATTGCTGTTCTGAGATCAATTAAACATGTTTGATTATAATCATACACCTTGCTTTTGATGATCCCTCATAGAAAAAAAATCTAACGGATTTAACTCGGGCGAGTGATGTGGCCATTCTATTGTAGTCTTCAATGAAATCAACTGGCTTCCGAAAGCATCAGTCAGAAAGTTAACAGCAGCTCTGCTTGTATGCGGTGCTACTTCATCTTGTTGAAATCAACAATCACTTAATTAGAAACCTCTTTTTAAAAGTTCAGGGACAGACTTATTAAAAGTATCAATGTAGCGATCAGAAATGACAGCGACAGTCTCTCCATTTTCCTGGAAGAAATGATGCCCAATAATGTCTTTACTGCTCAAAGCAACCCAAACTGTGACTTTTTCGCATCGCGGGGCCGGTGAATGACAAAGTGTATGATGAAAGACAAACATGTTTAACCCATCTCAGAACTGCAATTCTTAGGGAAATACGGAAGATTACAGAGGGCACCTGCCAATACTTCATTAACAATTCTTGACGCCATGTCAGACTCATACAGCAGAAAATGGGAGGACATGCAGAGCTTATGTTATGATTGAATAAAGATAATCTAGTCCTGAAAATTACTGTTTATACAAAATTTTAGATGTGTTTAATAATATTATAAAGAGCCATCTAGTTATGTTCAATATTTAGTAGCAAAATTAAACTTTGAAACTGGGACATATATTTTGGGACACCCTGTACTTCCGGAAGTTTCTGGGTGCACTCGATTACGATGTATAAAGGCCCAAACTCTGTAGGTAGAGTAGTCAGAAAAGTTGTGAAATTGGCGATTGTGACGGAATTTTGAAAAGGATTAAATACTTGGCATCACCGTTGAAACATACGCTGTCATTATCATCATTGGATTCTCAGCTTTTGGAGATCTATGGAGACCAGGAATTTTATTTGTCCTTCGTGACTTACTCGGTTTTTATAGATCAACGGAATTGTGATAGTTTAGGACAGCTTGAATTCTTTAGACTCTGTGAATTGTAAGTAGGATTTTATCATTTGTATTATAAATTACTGTGTTTTTGAATTATCAATTTCTAAAACATAGTTTAGTGGAACTCTTTCAGTTGTCGTCTGCAAATGCTTTGTTTTTGGACATGCCTAAAGTTTTGTCGTTTGGTTAAGTGTCAAACTTTCCAGCATTGATAATGGATTCAATATTTTCTACCCTTTTAAGGACAAACCCCTTCGTATAAGTCACCTTTTATTTATCGTCTGCAAACGCTTCCAATTTGGACAAGTCTAAAATTTTGTCGTTTGGTAAAAGGTCAAACTTACCAACATTGACAATGGATTCAACCAGCCCTCCAATAAAACAAAGGAACCAAACAAAGTCTACATTCGGACACCACGGAATGGCCACAGTTACAATACCGGCTACGTCAAGGCAGAGAGCAATCATCACGTGACAGTAACTGCCTAGCTTGTCAACGAGTACAGCGCCTAGCACGCATCCCGGAAACAGACCAACGGCTCTTCCCGATATGGCAACGGCTGCTTTTTCGTAGTTAGTTTTCAGTTTAATCGTCAGATCGGTCAATGTGGGCCCGAACACCTCTAAGTACAAGCCCTGTAATCACCAAAGTATGATAATGAAATTAAGCCATGCTCCGTGAAAAGGGGGTTCAATGTATTTGCAAAAAGTATCGATTCAGGTCAGCATACGCAGTCCGCGCAGCCTGACCTAGGTCGAAACTTTCTGCTGTTGGTCAAATTTCATGTATACATATCATAAGACCAATCTACTTCATGATTTATTTGGTTGCTAGACAAAATGGATTTCAATGGATCCATGATTACATGATGACTTGCTTGGTATGACCATCAAGGAGCTGCAATAAATCCGCATTAAATCCGCTTTTGCGATTGCATGGCTCAATTACAAACATGCATAACGATTCATTTGCTCATAAGTTTCACTTGCATTTCGCTTGTTATCACACACCAAAGCTGTCGTCGCCGGTCCAACGAGCGCCGGACCACTTTTCTGGTCGAGTATGCTATCGGCCGTACCACTTTTTTTCTTATCAGCCGATTGTTCTTTCGTGCTTACCCACGATGTTATTGATTTGCATCATCAAAAGTGCCACATTGATGAAATTGTCAATAACGCTCGTTGCTCGTGTCATCAATAGACCTCGCAGTCACATACTGTGTGCAAAACATTGCAAATATTATGACACCTGTCTAATTAATTTCATAACCGTTAAAGAAGACGCTAAACTCTTTGACCCAGAATGTATTAGAGATCAAATGATTGATTTTCTGTTTATTTATTGTCGCTACTGGTTTTCCATATAGGTGACGACCCCTGAAGGCTGTCAGGTTCTGTAACGGGGAATAATGTAAGACAGTCCGAAACCCATCCTAAGTTACGACCGGTTATTTAACGCGGAACCATTTGTTTTGCGTCTAATCTATAGACTATTAGTAATGGCCAGCCCACAACCTCAAGTGGCGCGAGACTTGACCTTTACGAGTCCTATGCTCTACCACTTGCGCTATTCGGGCTGGTCAAAGTATTAAAGAACTTCTTCGTTTTGATTTTGTATGCCGACAATGGTATGGAAACAAAGCGGCATGATTTTTTTATCGGTGCTACAGGGGAAACTTTTTACCCTCTGTCCATGTATTTTTTCTAAGTCACAGAACATGCTGGCGGCAAAGTATGTTTAAAACGTTTTGAATTTACTGTATGAGCATTCTAAGTCCTGAGACGGAACCGAAAGTTTCAACTCAATGTTTTTATTCCACTATGGATATACAAGTACCGCCTTTTAGGGTCCAATAACGTATATTTTGTATAAAAAAGCCGGGATAAAGAAGTTTTCAGCCCTCGTGGTTCGACACTAGGCAGTGGCTTCATTATAATGAAGCAACAAGAAATATCTCTATTTAAAAAGAAAGGCGTCGTAAATTTGCCCGCCAAAAGGTCTGCAGGGGCCCGCACAATAAACATGTCTATATTTTGGTTCAATTGCAAATTTCTATTTATTCATTCGAATATAATGCCAAAAAGTATGTCAAAAGTCCCCGCATTCAACTACGTCGAAAAAAATCTCGAGTTTTGTCATCTCCGTGTGTTGGCCTGTCGGCAAGGGAAATTGTGCAGCCTAGATCTAATCTAGTTTTGTCATCTCCGTGTGTTGGCCTGTCGGCAAGGGAAATTGTGCAGCCTAGATCTAGACAACGCTTACACCATTAAACCTTTACCACACAATCCCGACATTTAACGGCCCTGAGAAAGAAGCCTTTTGAAAACATTGCGGAAAAAGGGGAAAATGCTGGTAACCAGCATTTTTCCTTTTCCCACAATGTTTTCTACCCTTCTAAAAGCATATTTCATTTCTTAATCCACGTTTATTTTGTCGTCTGCAAATGCTTTCGATTTGTCATAAATTTTGTCGTTTGGTTAAGAGTTAATCGGTGCTTTAACCGGAAAGACGCTGTTGCATCTCGAGACATCTAGTCTTTAACTCTTTACCAAACGACAAAATTTTAGATTAGTCCAGATTGAAAGCATTTGCAGACGACACAATATGTGCGACTGGAAGATTAGAATTTGTTTTGGAAAGGGTAGAAAACATTGTGGGGAAAGGAGAAAATACTGGTTACCAGCATTTTCTCCTTTTCCCACAATGTTTTCAAAGGGCTACTTTCTCGGGGTCGTTAAAAGTCGGGATTGTGTGGTAAAGAGTTAAAGTGCCATCAGAAGTCAGTGCTGAGAAAGAGTCTTTGCACTTTATCTTAATTTTTGCTTCAAGCAGACATTAACCTTGATGCCAATGCTGGATGAGACTTGCAGGCGCGTTAAAAACGTGAAGATCATCTTGAGTCTTACGTTTATTCTCTGTCGTGTTTAATTAGCAAACCTTTGTGACCAACACGACTGAAATCTAGCCCCAAACGCATTTAAAAGTGCATTAAAACCCACATAGAGGCGCCACTAAATCAAACCCCCAGAACCCCCGTTACGAGAGGGGGAAGATCCCCCTCTCGTGCTCCCCCCCACCATCTCATGCAGTCGGCACTCGCACTATCCCCCGCCGGGCCACTTTCTACAACACAGCGATGATAGACATCGCAACTGGTTTCATGTCTCTCTCACCATCAGTGCAGGTTCCAGATTCGAGTCCAGCGCCGGCCCAGCATGGAAATTTTCACATACAAAAGCAATAAGAATACACGGATACGTGCACTTGGGTTCGTCGTGAGATACGTAGCTGAAATACTGCCGAAAATGGCGTGTGTCACAAGAATTCAAGAAGTCCTTGTCTTTTTATCACATAACTGAGTGGTGCTCTGGCAAAAAGGAGTTTTAATGCACATCCGTGATGCATTTTACTAAGTAAGTCATCAAAATCATGGATCCATAAAATCCATTTTGTCTGACAACCGACTGAGTCATGAGGTAGAATGGTCCTTGGATATGCAGAAAAAATAGCAAAAAGTTTCTACCCATGTCAGGCTGACATGGGCCGACACTTTTTCAAGATGCATTTAACCCCCGCCCCCTTTCTCAGAGCATGGCCCACATCTACAGATCTACAAAAAAAAAAAAACTTACAAGAGCAAGCCATAAAGCGACAAGAAATCCTGTTTCCACAACTTTCTCTGACAACGATCGGTATCTTATCTGTGGATTGTTGTTCCCACTTTTGTTGACGTCATCATTTGTAGAATGGTCAGGTGACTTCATTTTTACAAGCTGAAGATTGAAGGAGTGGCCGCCCCAATATTATAGCTACCGTCGCTAAGACGAATAAGAAAAAATAAGTGAGCCATGCTCTGGCAAAATGGGGCTTAATGCACCTCCGTGATCCACGGTACGAAGCAAGTCATCACATATTTATGGATCAGTAAAATCCGTTTGTATAACAACTGAATGATTCATGAGTTACACTGGTCCTTGACCAACAGCGAAAAGTTTCGGTCCAGGTCAGCCTGCGCGGACTGCGCAGGTTGACCTGAATCGATACTTTTCGCAGATGAATTAAGCCCACTTTTCACAGAGAACGGCTCAAACAAGTGTGTAAATCGATTTGTCTATCATATCTTCCGCAACAGTGTAGACCATAGCCTATAGCTATCTGGATTAGAATTGCAGACAAATTTATTTATCTGCATCTTTAAACCTTTAGAAAACGTAAAATTCAAGAGAAAAAAATTAAACATTAACAAATAACATGGATTTTAACAATGAAAATAATTTTCTCTTCCAAATACACTAACACATTAATGACGTCAGAAACACGGCGGAAAGATTTTTATATACTAAATTAACGTCATGAAGGTGACGTTATCGCGGCAAAGATGTACTGATTCAAGAAACGATCATAGTTTATATATTTGAGCCATGTTTTGTGAAAGGGGGTTTAATGCAGGTGCTCAGCATTAAAGTGTAGGCTCAGGTTAACCTGTGCAGTCCGCAATCCGCAGTCTGATCTGGGTCAAAATGTTTTGCTTTTGGTATATTTTCTGCTTGTCCAAGGACAATTCTGTCTCAGGATTCAGCAGGTTGTTCAGCTAGACAAACTGGACTTTAGGAACCCATAACTATGTGATGACTTACTTGGTGTCATGCATTTCGGGGATGCTTTCAACCTCTTTTTGCCAGACCATGGCTCATTTGTATTCTCTTTAAGAAGAAATGGGAGAAGAAGAAAAACAAGAAGATATGCGTTTTCCATAAGTTCTACTCACAGTTTGCTCTACTTTCTAAACCAATCAATAGGCCGGATTTCATTCAAAACTGCCGGATTTAATTCCATACAGACTCAATATCTCGCAATATGCGACCACTTAATTATTAAATGGTTGACCTATATACAAACATTTCCCGCTAAACCTGAAGCTCCGCCCACAGTATTTTAGCCGGTCGTTGTACAAGTAAAAAATACTACAATGTGTGCCCTGTCGTGAAAGAGGCGGGGACTATTGCAACTTTTGGGATCCTGAAAAGTTAACTAAAACAAAAACACGTACGAACGAGTTACCTTTATATTTCTCTAGGAAATATCAAAAAAGATCCAAACAATTTTATCCAGTTTTCACAAAACACAGTGATTTTGGCCTTTTCCGAAGATGTAGTACAACTGGCGAAATCTTTAAAATTGAAAGCATTTTGAAATCTATGAAATCTATGAATTTAAAATTATGAACATGTAAATGGGCCAAATGAAGGGACAGACAACTTAGTCACCTGTCAGACAGCACGCACTAGTATGTGCAGACACTATTTTATCTTCGGTGTTTGGATAAGCGGGTCCAGTTTCCAAGTGATCAGCAGAATAAGAGTTATTGTACTGGTCTATAAAGAAAACAATATGATTAAACAGAGAAAGTTCTACGCCATTTCGAAATAAGTAAATTGATTAAATTTTTGAATAAATTCCTTGTAAAATTCTTCGTCGTCAACTAATTCAAAGAATGTGTCCGTGGCTGAATCAAGCGCTTGAGTGAATATGAGCGTAGGTCAAGTTTAGCGCCACAGACAGTTGTCCTGGTTCAGTGCCATATTATAGGTGACACAATATAACTCAGTGCGCATGTTAGTACCTCCGTCAACCACAAGAGGCATGGCGACGGCGTTCTCTGTCCGACTTGTATGACTGTCAATCAATTAGAAAGTAGGGCAAACTGTAAGTCAGTTATTGATCGTATATTTCATTTTTAGGGAATTAAATCGTCGGTCGGCTTCGCCTCCCTCCAATTTGAAATATATGATCAATAACTTATACTTAAAGATTGTGAATTTTCATATCTTTCATACAAAGCTCCAGATAGAGGGAGTAATTTTGATTTCAAAACTGAAAATATTAATTATTCTCCACAAAACTCTATGTTATGGTACTCATTAGAATTGTTTCATCAAGACGGTTCTAATAAGTACCCACAACATGGGGTTTGGAAGAGGAATAGTGGATTTAGAATACCATCACTCCCTCTTATCTGGAGCTCTGTAATCATAGACCAGAGGTGCGAGTATTTGCCTTTTATTACGAACAAAATTAGCTCATCCTTTCGGAATGGTTGCATTTTCCATGCAGGAAAGCAGCCGGCGTCTTGAAAGTAGTAATGTTTCTATTGCGAATCAAGTAAAATCCGGGTCCGTATTCACCAACTATTCTTAAGAACGTTCCTAGTCTTATTCTCCAAAATTGTCTAAATTTGAAAGTAACAAAACTCCTGATTGGCGAAACAATTTGGTTTAGCCAATCAGAAGTTGTGTTACTTTCAAATTTAGAAAATCATGAAGAATTAGACTAAGAATAGTGGTAAGAATAGTTGGTGAATACGGAGCCAGGAATGCATTGATTGGTGCACTGGTCACCGTAACAAAATCGAAATAATTTATTGTTGAATAGCCATCAAACAAAACTCAAACAGCAATACCTCTTTCTTTTCTGTTGTATTAGACCTAGTACCGGTATTCAACAAATTCCCCTTTGGCTCAGTGATTATTTGATTTTTTTTTTCGACGAATCTGAATACGTTGGCTTTTGAACTACTGGTATTGCTATACACTCAGCAAAACCTCTAACCGGCCACTTTTGTTTCTCCCGTAAAATTGACCAAGTAATGGACCGGTAAATAAAAACAAATTGTAACATATATCTGGACGTTAGTCATGGTATTGTATTGAAAAGATTCTCGATTTTACCAACGGAAGGCATCGGCATCTCTTTTTCAAAAAAGGGAAAACACATGTTTTGCGCATGCGTGGTGTCTATCAGCCAAAACAGGTTAAAAAGAGAACCATTAGTTGCTGAAATTTTGTCAGCAATAAGAAAAAACATGAAAATTATTTTCTGCGCAAAAATATAAACCGAGGGAAAGAGCACGAAGTTTAAAAAAAAAAAAATGATTTTTCAATTTTCAATGTTCAGTGAATGAATGTTAAATAAGTATTTTTCAAAAGAGCAAGTCAAAAAAATAGTTTTAGACTTAAGCTTAGGTATGCTTTTACACTGGTCATTTATTCCCCGAAACATCAAACCAATTGAACTGTATCTTTTCTGGACAGCGTATGCCAAAAACGGTCTACGGGGAATTTTTTAGCTTAAAAGTGGCCGTTTAGAAGTTTTGATTATTGTACAATGTACTTGGACAAATGAATAGTAATTTGCGACTGGTAAAAAATGTGGACATGTTTAATCTACGAGCCATTGCAGACCTATTAGGGGGAATTTATGGCAACAATATTCAATCGTTGCTATCGCTAATATAGTTTTGTGTGTCAACCGATAACCCATTTTTGTATGTATACATGTATTTTTAGACACATAATCTAGTAGCATGTGCTCTTTTTCCAACGATGATTTGGACTGACATCTAATCTTGAAATATATATAATTGAGCCACGCTCTGGCAAAAGGGGGCTTAATGCATGTCCGTGATGCATTGTACCAATCAAGCCATTATATAATTGTAGATCCATAATAGCCACTTTCTTTTTCAACAAACGACTCAATCATTAAGTAGACTGGTCCATGGACATACAGAATGTTGAACAACAGAGAAAAGTTTCAGCCCAGGTCAGCCTGCGCGGACTGCGCAGGCTGACCTGGATCGATACTTCTCGCAGATGCATTAAGCCCCCTTTTCACAGAGCATGGCTCATAGCTTATCGAAAATGTCTTTCTTCAACAAAATTCAAAGCAATGAGGAAAAAGAGGCAAATGCTGGTTTTCCTTACTCTTCATTAATTATTTTTATAACAAATGAGTAACAGCAATCTGTCCCAGTAGCTCTCGCGTGGTCTATCTACTTTTTAAGACGTAACATGTCTTCTATGGGCCATGCCTTTGGGAAAAGGAGGCTTAATGCACCTGCGACAAGAATCGTGCCAGGTCAGCCTGTACAGTCCGCGCAGGCTGATCTGGATCGAAACTTTTCGCTATTGGTCAATTTTCCGTATGTCCAAGGACCAGTCTACCTCATGATTCAGTCGGCTGTTAAAAAAATGGCTATTATGGATCCATAACTATGTGATGGCTTGACTGGTACAATGTATCACGGCTATGTAATAAGCATCCTTTTGCTAGAGCGTGGCTCCTATAGTTTTGGTTTCTGTCTCACAAAACTTTCGTCTCATTATCGTACAAATGAGCCATGGGCTTAATACATCTGCGAAAAGTATCGACCCAGGTCAGCCAGCGCAGTCCGCGCAGGCTGACCTGGGCCGATAGTTTTCGCTATTGCTCAATTTAATTTTCTGTATGTCAAAAGACCAATATACCTGATAATACAGTTGGTTATTAGACAAAATGGTTTTTATGGATCCACGATCATGTAATGACTTCCTTGGTGTCATAGATCACGGAGATACATTAAGCCCCCTTTTCACAGAGCACGGTTCATCAATTTTATAATTGCCACCGATTTCCCCCCTGCAAAGCGAAAAAACAAACAAACACTGTGAAACCTGTATACGTTAGAGAAATTGTAATTAACTTAAACAACACTGCAGCCAGATTTAGTCCCTAATGCGGACAGTGTAGACCAAGATCGGGCTGCACAGAACGCACAGTATTGATCAGGATCGACACTGTCCGTGTTTCTGTTTCCAGACACTGTGGCGAAAAACAGCCTTGAAACTTCAATCTGCATGCTTTGTACTAGGTAGAAGAGGCCGTTCTTTAATAAGCATTGCTGGGGGGTTAACACGAAAAAAATAAGGCAGCAAAACAATCCATTTGGTCTCTGTGTTTTTTCACGTGTAATTATTCACTCAATACATAATACTGGTGCCTGCACAGAGACCCGGATAAAGTCACATCTAATCAGATTGCAAGTCTTTACCAAGCGACAAAATTTTGGACTCGACCAAATTGAAAGCATTTGCAGCCAACAATTCAAATGACGCTCAAATGATGGAATTTATCTTTGATAGCAAAGAAAACAATGTTGGAAAAGGAGAAAATGCTGGCTACCAGCATTTTCCCCTTTTCCCAAAATGTTTTCAAAAGGCTTCTTCTTCAAGGTCGTCAAAACTCGGAATTGTGTGGTAAAGGGTTAATTAAAGCAGTCAAAACGCTTGATAACGATGTTTCTAAAACTGTCATCATTAACGCCTAGAGTGGTCCTGCATGAATCAAAACAAAGAGAGGTCCTTCGCTTAGAGAGGTTCTAACGAGGGGTCCTGCGTGGCTCAAAACATAAAACCTTTCCAAGTAGACAAAGCTGGTCATTTGACTCTTTACCAAACGACAAAAATTTAGACTTTTCCAAATTGAAAGCATTTGCAGACGACAAATCAAATGTGATTAAAAAATTGAAATTGCCCAATGGAAGGGTACAAAACATTGTGGAAAAAGGAGAAAATGCTGGTTACCAGCATTTTCTCCTTTTCCCATAATGTTTTCAAAAGGCTTCTTCCCCAGGGTCGTTAAAACTCGGGATTGTGTGGTAAAGGATTAAAGCAGTCAAAGTGCTTGATCATGGTACTCTTTACCTTGTCACCCTTCACGCTTAGACCCCTGCAAGGCTCGAAACACAGACGGATCCTGCACTTAGAAGGGTCCTCCGTTGCGTGAAACATAAAAACCTTTCTGATTAGATAGTAGTGGTCATTTAAAGCAGTCAAAACGTTTGATCATGGTTTCCCTTACCATGTCACCGTTCACGCTTAAACCCTACGTGGCTAGAAACACAGAGGGGTCCTACACTTAGAAGGGTCCTCCGTTGTGCGAAACATACATGAAACCTTTCTGATTAGATAGACCTGGTCATTTGAAGCAGTCATACGTTTGATCATGTAGTTCCTTACCATGTCACCATTCACGCTTAGACCCCTGTGTGGGTCGAAGCATAGAGGGGTCCTACACTTAGAAGGGTCCTCCGTTGTGCGAAACATACATGAAACCTTTCTGATTAGATAGAACTGGTCATTTAAAGCAGTCAAACGTTTGATCATGGTGTTCCTTACCATCTCACCATTCACGCTTAGACCCCTGTGTGGGTCGAAGCATAGAGGGGTCCTACACTTAGAAGGGTCCTCCGTTGCGTGAAACATGAATATCTTTCTGATTAGATAAGACTGGTCATTTATAGCAGTCGAAACGTTTTTTGATCGTGGTTTCCCTTACCATGTTACCATTCACGCTTAGACACCTAGGTGGCTCGAAACATAGAGGGGTCCTACACTTAGAAGGGTCCTCCGTTGTGCGAAACATACATGAAACCTTTATGATTAGATAGACCTGGTCATTTAAAGCATTCAAAACGCTTGGTCATGATGTTTCTTATAATGTCATTATAAATGCTCAGATGGGTCCTTGGCGGCTCGTTGGTGAAGTGTGCGACTCGTAGCCTGTAGGCCCCAGACTCGAGGCTCACTTGGAACACTGTTTTTTCCGTCCTTGGGCAAACACTTCGGGGTCCGTATTCACCAACCATTCCTAAGAATATTCTTAGTCTTATTCTCCAAGATTTTCTAAATTTGAAAGTAATACAACTCCTGACTGGCTAAACCAAATGGTTTAGCCAATCAGGAGTTGTGTTACTTTCAAATGTAGAAAATTCTGGAGAACAAGACAAAGAAATGTTCTTAAGAATAGTTAGTGAATACGGACCCAGAGACCTAGCCTAGTACTGGTGAAACCCAGGACATGGACATACATATATATGTAAGCTACCGTTGTGATATGACTGAAATAATGTTGAAAGCGGCGAAAACGTCAATCAATCTATCTATCCTAATCCCTCTCTGTCGAAGGACACTCGTGCGAAAAACCCGCTGGTCTTTACTGAAGAGGTTATGATGACAGGCGGTTTTCTTTTCATTTAAAGCCAGTATAGATGTACAAGGTAACGAAAAATCTGTGATCTGTGAAAAGGGGGCTAAATGCTTTGCAAAAAAAAAAAAAAAAAAGAAAAAAAAAAAAAAGAAAAAAAAAAAAAAGATATCGACCACTGTCAGACTGTGCGGTCCGCGCAGGCTGACCTGGGCCGGAACGTTTTGCTATTGGCCAATTTTCTGTATGTCCAAGGATCATTCTACCTCGTGATTCAGTCGGTTGTTAGACACAATGGATTTTATGGATTCATGATTATAATTTTGATGACTTAATTGGTACTTGGTAACATGATGGAGAAGCATTAAGCCCCCTTTTACCAGAGCATGGCCCAATAATACAGATATGTCCTTTCTAAGTCAATCTAAAAAAACTAGTCTTACAATGAAGTTGTACAGTGTGTGTCAGATTTTTTTAATGATTATTTTTGGCACTTTTTCAATACCCGGTACCAATTTCCAAGTAAGCGGGAAATCGCTTGTTGTAGACGTTACGTCACAGTATGGTCATTCGTATTGGATCGGTGGTTTAGACGTCATGATTATCGTGGAAATGAGCGAGGATGAGAGAGGCGGTCCGAGATAAAGTTAGATAGAGAATGACAGACTAACAGGCACATGAGGAGACGTAGAGACAGACAGACAAACCAGGAAGAATTGGACGATGTCTTTTCACAAAGACGTCACCATGTTGACGGGTGTGCTTTAAGGATATTGTATAAATTGTTGATCGGCTTTATTTTCGAATACCAGGGGAACCAATATACGTACAGTAACAACAGATATGAAACAAAGTTGTTCCTGAACAGACAGACAGACAGAGGAGAATAATTTTTTACATAATGAAATCTTAACTTACCAGTGTCCCTTTTATTATACCATTGTCTATATTTCAGACAAAGTTTGCTTACCGTTCTTCAATATAAATCATAAATTTTAATTGGGATTGTCCCATGTATACTATTCAAAATTTTTTCAGGGCCTCCTCTATATTCTTCAAAAATTCTGTTCCTTCGTTATATTTCTCGACAGCTTCATTAAGCCGGGACATGGGTGTAAAAATAGTTAAACGGGATAATTAGAAAATTAGTACACAAAAAAAGAAGTTGTAAAAATGCATTTTGTTCAAAATATTCTATTTCAATTCTTTACCACACTATTCCGAGTTTCAACGACCCTGAAAAGGAAGGCTTTTGAAACCATTGTTAAAAAAGGAGAAAATGCTGGTTACCAGCATTTTCTCCTTTTCCAACAATGTTTTACACCCTATCGAGGACAGAAATCATCAGTTTAGCTGTATGTAATTTGTCGTCCAATTTGGTCCAATCCAAATATAGGTATCCCGTACACGCTGGCTGTACCAGGACAAGTAACCAGTCTAGAGAAACTTCAGAGCCCCACAGCCTGGCACTGGTGGAACCCACTTAATACATTAATACGTGGGCTGTCCCCGTTATATGCTTGTAATAATGTCGAAAGAGGCTCCACGCCATTCAGTTAATCATTCAATCATTAATTTTGGGGTCAGTTTTGCCCAGGACGCTTATTCCGGCAAAATTAAAAACGCTATCCATCATATTGATCCTACTCCCTAACGCAAATAGGTGCAAAACGTTTGTTGGAGATTCCTTACAATATACATGGATCCGTGGCGATGAGATAAACCGACTTCCTTGGTTACCGTCGTTAGGGGCTCACAAACAACCGCAGTAAATACATATACAGTATAGCAGAAAGGCTATCATGACTCTTTCTATCGATTAAATTCCGGAAAAATATTCCTTTTCATATGTTTCTGCCGATGGTTCTCGCTAAGAAATATATGGATACCTGAACTTATTTACACAAGGATTTGTACAAAAAATGAGAATTTCAGCGGCTACGGACCTGTGCCAGCAAACTTTTGAACTTCTACGAGAAAGAATGAAACACCTCATAATCCTCAGTTTTGCTTAAAAATAATAGAATTAAAGATGATTAATATTTTTATAAGGCTTGTTAGGTTGTCTCGGCATCGTTTTCGATAATAAATTACACTAAATTACAAGCATTTTGAAATATTTATAGATTGTCTCATTCAACAGGTAGGTGAAAGTCTAAGAAATTCTTAAATTTCAAGTTAAGGGAAAATGGTTGCCTGATGATTTTAAAATGTGTAAAGTGTGCTGTCAACTAACAAACTTGTTAATATCATTGGCGGTAGTTTGTTTTATCTTATGATATACTGAAGACAACGGGTGGTCGAATGGATTACAGGGGCAATCGAACACACATCCTATCAGTTAACAGTTTACCGACATACCCTTTGAAATGGCAGACGTGCTAATCCACTTAAATATGGCTAAGTCAAAAGCTGATTTAATTAACATAAGTTGCCTATTGAGCTGAACTTCCAAAACTACAAAACAGAACTTAGTCTGTTTCATAATTGAAATCTACATGTACCTTCAGTAAAGAATACGCGTAAATTTAATTAGCAGATGGTCTGAATCCAAGAATAAACTGCATTTTTTGCACTCTGATCTGTATCAACACATTCAGCATTCTTCACGCCCAAAGGGTTAATGCTTTAACGTCGAATTGAAACATTGATGACACGTGACCCTTTTTGGATGTGCAGAGGTTATTAAACAAGATTAGCTATTTTAGTGAACGTACTTTCTTTATATTAGTATTTCATATATTTTACCTATTTTCCACTGTAAAACAGTTTATGTTCTTTTTTTTTCAGAGAGTTTCAGAGCAAAAAAAAAAAAGAAAACTAACATTAACTAATCCATGGTGTAATATAACGTTGATCGTAACTCTTTGCTCATGTCCTATTGTGAATCATAATCATAATCCAAACTTGTAATCTCTTCATATATCTCACGTAAGCCGTACACGATCGCAAAGCACATCTTTTAATCTTTTTCCTAAAATTCAAGCGTTGTAAACACACATAATATTGCACTTCTCCAACATTAACGGTCGCTTGTTTGTGAGCCGAAATAGCAGACAGCAAGGCTGGACATCGGGCCAAATAAATGCGATGACCTGATTGGTCAAAATCGATTTCCACGTATCCATGTATGCAAAGTCGAAGCAAGATCTTGACATATCAGCCAACAGCACTAGAGTGTTATCATAGACTGTCGACTTTGCAAGGTCACAGACTCACAGAACACGTTCTTTGACAAGCTCATTCACCAAAGAAATATGGAAAGCCGTACGTACCAGCTTCATGCAACCCAAACCAGCATCATGCAACCCATGCCAGCTGCATGCAACCCATAACAGTTTCTTGCAACCCATAATAACTTCATGCAACCCATACCAGCTTCATGCAACCCATGCCAGCTCCATGCAACCCATACCAGATTCATGCAACCTATAACAGCTTCATGCAACCCATACCAGATTCTTGCAACCCATAACAGCTTCATGCAACCGATACCAACTTCATGCAACCCATGCCAGCTTCATGCTACCTATAAAAGCTTCATGCAACCCATAACAGTTTCTTGCAACCCATACCAGTTTCATGTAATCCAAACCACCTTCATGAAACCCATACTTGCTTCATGCAACCCGTACAATTTTCATGCAACCCATTCGTGATCGTCCATTTTATTGGGCAGAGTTCTGTAAACGATTTTGTCGGGCTTGAACAACACTATAGTTGAACCACGCGATGGCAAAAGAAGGCCTAATGCATCTCCGTAATCCATTATACCAAGCAAGTCATCACATAATTATGGATCCATAAATTCATTTAGTCTAACGATAACTGAGTCTGCAGGAGGAGTCGTCCTTGACAATGCAGAACATTTACAAATAGCAAAAGGTTTCAACCCATGTCAGCCTGCGCGGACTGCAGTCACCAGCATTTTCTCCTTTTCCCAAAATGCTCTATAAAGCTTTCTTCTTCAAGGTCGTTAAAACACTGGATTGCGTGGTAAAACCTGGCTCTTATCAAATTTTGAGTAGTATTTTAATGCAAAAACTGGATTCTTTTTATCCCCAAGTTGACAGAGGTTTAAAGATTGAAATACCGCAGCTGCGCGGACATATGGTTGTCTCGGACACTTTCCTCGCGGGAGCACGAAAGATTTCGAGCGTTTGGAGACATATTAAGTTGGTCGGGCTGTGTGTTAAATAGGAAGAATTGATTGATTATTTACTTCTTTGAATGGGGTTTAACACCGCTTTTAACATTGTTTCCGTTCTATCGCGGCGACTAGTGCACCTATTCATGCTTTCCAAGAGTTCCTTTTGAACAGTCTTTAGCACAATATTCTTTCCAAGCCCCTGGCTACACACCCACATAACCATCGTCGAAAAAATGACTAGCGGTGACAGAGGTATGAATCCTGTCGTAAGGACTATCATCAAACCTCGGAAAGAAATTGGCCGGGCTGGGGATTCGAATCAGTTACCCGTGGTTTCAAGCCCTGTATTCTACCGACTGTGCTACAGGGGCCCGACACTTGACCAAACGACAATCTTTTAATCAAACTAGTCCAAATTGATGGCATGGGTGGGCGACAAAATAAATGTGACTCAGTACTTGAAATTTGTTTTGGGAGGGCAGAAAATATTGTGGGAAAAGGAGAAAATGCAGGTTACCAGCATTTTGTCCTTTTTCCTCAATGTTTTCAAAAGCTTTTATTTTTAAGGGTCGTTAAGAGCCGGGATTCTGTTGTAAAGAGTTACTCGTTACCACATAATTCCGAGTTTTAACGACCCTGCAAAAGAAAGATTTTGAAACATTGTGGGAAAAGGAGAAAATGCTGGAAACCAGCATTTTCTCCTTTTCCCACAATGTTTTCTACACGTTCAAAAAAGAAATTTCAATTTTTGAGTCACATTAGTCTTGTCAACTGTAAAACGCTTTCAATTTGGACTGCCCGAATTCTTTTCGTTTGGTAAACAGTTTAAAAGTGAAACAAAGGGTCTTCTGTTGAATGCAGTCTTGATGAGGCCCATCGTTAGCCTCGGAAAGATGGCGCTGTTATAGAAAATCATGAAGGCGTTCCCGCTAATGTCAAGGACGCAACGGCGAGAGAGGGAGTTTCTCCCATGTCGCAGTGGGGATCTAAGGGACTCCATTCTAGTTATTCTATTAACTCTTTACCAAACGACAAAATTTGTGACTGGACCCAACTGAAGACTTTTGCAGATCAAATCAAATACGGCTCAAATGGTGATTTCGCTATTTGAAAGGGTAGAAAACAATGTGGGAAAGGAAGAAAATGCTGATTACCAGCATTTTCACCTTTTCCCACAATGGTTTTCAAAAGTTTTCCCTTGCAGGATCGTTAAAGTTTGGGATTGTGTGGGAAAGAAATAAGACACTGTTTGATTGTGAATCTCAATGAATTTTTATCAGTGTATACTGTGTTTCAGCTGTAACAAGCTATGACATCCGCATAAAAAAGTAGTCCCTCCGTAGCCTTGCCAGACTGTCTGCACGTTTGATGTAAACCATTTTAAATGCGACCCTAGGTTACGTGTTTCAACTCTTACACCGCGCAATCCCGACTTTTAACGACCCTGAGAAAGAAACCTTTTGAAAGCATTGTGGGAAAAGGAGAAAATGCTGGTAACCAGCATTTTCTCCTTTTCCTACAATGTTTTCTAACCTTTCAGAAACAAATGCAATCATTTTAGCCGCATTTAATTTGTTGTCTGCAAATGCTCTCAATTTGGACCAGTCCGAAATATTGTCGTTTGGTAAAGAGTTAACTCTTACACTGCGCAATAAATGCGCCATGCTCTAGCAAAAGGGATTTGCTTGATGCATCTCCGTAATGCAATATAGCAAACAAGTCATCACAGAATTATGGATCCATGACAGCCTCTTTTTTGATAATCTACTTAATCATGAAGAAAACTGTTCCTTGGACATACAGAAAATTGACAAATGACGAAACTTTCGACCCGGGTCAGCTTGCGCGGACTGCGCATGTTGACCTGAATCGATTCTTTTCGCAGATGCATTAAGTCCCCTTTTCTTAGAGCAGTCAGTAAACAGGACCTTGATACTGAGTGCAACGTAATTTACCGGAAAAAGCTTTGTCAATTTACAAAAGAAACACCATAAAAAATCCTTGTTTTACAAAACACTGTACTTTCATTCACCTTTTTTTTACACAATATAAATTTACAAGAGCCGAACAGTAGCCTATGGGAAAATATTGACACTATGACGTCATAGACAACGCCGTTGAATCATGTTTGTGACAGTGACTGCAGGTCTTATGGTCAAAAAATCACTTTATCAGTATCTACTACATTTTGTTGTTGTTCAGGGCTTTATCTAGGAATTTTGGGAAAAGGCCCCAAGCCAAATTGGTAAAAGAATTGATCGACAAAATGGGAAAATTGAGGGAAAAAGATTAACAAAATGTATAAAGTTAGGAACACATTTAAACTTAACTGACTAATAAATAAGCCATTTCTTGTACTAGTTATTGAATCAATGTTAGTTCTTTTTTCAGTCTATTTTCTATGTATGAATGGCCTACCCGTTTGTCTCTTAAATCCCCTCCCCCGCCCGAAGGTACTAATGTGGTCATTATCTTCCGCTAGGTGGCATTTTTCAAATACATAACCTATCAATCGGCAAACCTCGGGTGATCCGGTAATCAAGTCTCGGCTGTATCACGTTGCTTGATATGCACCTGCACGGTACATTTCTTCGCCGGAAGTAGACCATTTTACCGTTACTGAAATTGTAAAGCTCCTCTTCAAAAAAAACCATGAGTCACAACTTTCTATCGATATCGCTCTAGGAATATTTCCGTCGACAAACATATTCAATTTTTAGCGTGGTTTACCAATATCGTTGGGAGCTTTCATGGACAGATCGATAGATGTGAATAATTCCACCGTGGTTGTTCATGTTGTTGCTAAGCGATTTACATGGGCGTCGCCATATTTTAGACTGTATAATTGGTAGTTCATAATCGAAACCTCCTTTATACGGACGAGGTTAGGTGTAGGTACCGAATCGGCCGAGTTCTGACGAGTGATAACCTATCTGACATGGGCATTCTGGGTACAAAACCGGACTACTTTTTGATGAAGCAAACAACTGAACGAATTTCAAAGTAAAAATATACGTTTACTCACTAAAATCTACCTTGTGTGGTTTATCCAGCCATATTTAGCTATCATATAACCTTTAAACATAGCCCCTACAAACTTGGTCCAGCAAGGTGGGAACGTTACCTTTGTTGTCAGTCTGTTGCGAAAATCCCGATTTTCCCAATGTCTATATTGAGAAACTGTCTACAGAGATTTGCAGTAAACAGTTGATATTTAATGAAAAACATTTTCCCCGTTTGAAATCATTTTTTTAAAGAAATTTGTAGCGAAAAACTGGCTTGATTTTTCCAGAGACATCTTATCTATTGCCATTTTTCGCCTGCACTTTTTAAGCGGCAATTTACGCAATTATATTCATACTGTACTGGATAGTGATGCGTCATAGCAGACAGGTCAAATCTTTGAAGAATATGACATGCGCAGACAATGCAAACGGTCAGTGCACCTATCCTTGCTTTCCTGGAGGTTCTTATTACTAGTTCTTCGCACAATATTTCTCCCAAGCCACTGGCTGCTTTCCCATATAGCCAACGTCGAAACAATAATCAACAGTGAGCGAGCTATGAATCCTGTCGCAGTGACTATCATCAGTCCTCGTAAAGTAAATTTGCCGAGCTGAGGATTCGAACCAGCGGCTTTCTGGTCTAAGGTCCTATACGCTACCGACTGCGCTACCGGGCCACTGTCCTCTTTTCATTCCTCGCTCACCGCTGACTATTGTTTCGACGATATTTATGTGGAAAAGCAGCCAGTGGTTTGGAAAGAATATTGTGCCTAGTTCTGGTCAAAAAAAAAACATCCAGAAAAGCACGGATAGGTGCACTGGCCGCCGCAATATAACCGAAATAATGTTGAAAGCACCATACAATAAATTATATTCTTTTTAACATCATTATTCTGTTTTTCTACTTAGCAAAATACGTATTCTTTTTGTATATACAATGTAAATTTCTGCTGTAGTCTATACTATAACATGGACTCAAGGCTTGCTCTCGTAGAAAGCACAGTTGATGCAGCTTAACCCTTAGGCTGCTAAGCGCGACTCAAGAACCTTTTGCGGACAGTATTTATCAAAATTAGACTGCACAGAAAGTGCAGTGTGATCCTGGATCTACACTGTCCGATAAGGAGGTATCTTTACCCCCAAAATACCTTTGAAATAGCAAAATTTGGGTTTTTACTATCGGCTTGAAAGTTTCATTTCCTTTATTTAGCAGGTTCAGGGTTAAATGACGGAATTCTCCTTTCCATGGATAGAAAACATTATTGGAAGAGGAGTTATGCATCACGGAGATGCATTAAATTTACTTTTGGGAAAGCGCGGCTTAAATAATAATTAATAACTCTTATATTCAAGTTTAAGGCTTTAGTAAAAATATCTTGCGATATATAAGGTACAACTATGGGACATTTGAATCAAAGCTCAGGCTGCAAGTTCTGTATAGTCTGATCTTGATCTGCAATGTTCACAAAACATGTGACTATAAATACTCTTGGTGCCGAGTCTTCAAAACTTGCTTTTTAACTCTTTACCAAAAAACAAAAGTTTTAGACTTGCCCAAACTGAAAACTTTTGCAGATGACGAAATGAATGTACCTAAAAAGAAAACGTCTTTAAAAAATTGGAAAACATTATGGGAAAAGAGGTTACTAGCATTATCCTCTTTTCTTACATTTTTTTTCAAAAATCATCTCCCTTGGGGGTCGTTAAAATTTGGGATTGCTTTGTAAAGGGTAAAATGATGTCCGTCTTTTTCGACGTCCCATAAAAGTGTTTGAAGGATTTTAACTTAAACTTAACCCCTGCGTTAATTGTTTTGTTCGAATTAAACCAGCATACAATGAGATAGCGAAAAAGCAAAAATAAAGATAAACTGTCGAAATCGACGATAAAATTTTTTTTGAGTCAGGCGCTGTGAAAAGGGGACTTAATGCATCTGCGAAAAGTATCGATCCAAGTCAGCCTGCCCATTCCGCGGAGGCTGACCTGGGCCAAAACTTTTCGCTTTCGGTCAATTTTCAGTATGCCAAATGACCAGTCTACCTCATGGTTTAGTCTGTTGTTAAAAAAGGGGGCTACTATGGATCCATAATTTATGTGATGGCTTTATTTGTATCATGCATCACGGAAATGCTTGAAGCCCCCTTTTACCAGAGCACGGCTCATTTCGTTTTGATGAAGGCTATAGGATGATCCATAGAAAAGTTTAGGCTCAAAACTAAGAAAAATAGGTAATTTTTACAAGAATTCCCATCTTTTTTACCCCGTGACTAACGATATACATGTATATCTATATATTGAAAATTTTACTACCCGAAACTTTCATGCGCAGATACTCCGAATTGTAGAACAAAACAGATATAATACCCATTCTGTGCTATCTTGTTGGACTTGTGTTTTTACATATGGCCCGCAACATGCGAAATGAGATCTTCGGACATTTACGAAAGGTGTCGTCCCGGATTACCCTGCGCAGTCCGCGCAGGCTATTCCGACATGGCACTTTATGACTACACAAGATTTTTTCATACAGTAGACTTTCGTGAAACAGAAAATCGCACAAAAACGGGAAGTGTCGTCTCGAATTAGTCACAGACTGCACAGGCTGATCTGGGACGGCACACTTTTACGCAGATGTCCGATGGCCCCTTTTCGTGTGTTGCACGCCATATGGCATCCGTATTCCTTTAAGAATAGCCATTTAAAGTTTCAGTTCACCCTATACCACACAATCCCGACTTTTAACGACCCAGAGGAAAAAGCCTTTTGAAAACATGTGGGAAAAGGAGAAAATGCTGGTAACCAGCATTTTCTCCTTTTCCCACAATGTTTTCTACCCTATGTTAAAGACATATTCCATTATTAGAGCCACATTTAAACTGTCATCTGCAAATGCTTTCAATTTGGAGAAGTCTACATTTTTGTCGTGCGGTAAAGAGTTTTTAAAAAAAGACCACGTGACAGATACCGATGACGCTTGTTTGATCACGAGACAAATACAGATGTAAGTGAGACTGGGTTTATATATTTTGGTAAAACAGAGTCGACTTCGAATTAAGATTAAAAATGCTAATACATTCACTTTGAAGTCCCAGTAAAGTAAAAAATTAGAGATTTTTGTGCTTGAAAAAAGTCGGAATAAAGGCACGAATCTGTTAGATGTACTCTTATTTTGTCACCAAGGGGATAGGGATGTTCATTGCAACATCGGTTCATGTCACGGACCTAAACAAAAAATCCTAAATTTTTCATCAATTCTCCCAAGTGACGTTGCCACGCACTATTCGGAATCATTCTGGTGTCCTATTTTTAGACACCATGTGAACGACATATAATGATGACGTATTACATAGACGATGTGCTTTCTCTCAATAGAAAAAGCTACGAAACCTAGGTAAGTTTTTAATTTTCGTAAAATTACCTGTGCTCCTCGAATCTATTTCTGGTATTTTCTGGCCTTAACACTATCAAATTCTTGACGATAAAGGATAGAATCACCAAACAAGAAATTTAATGAACACATAATTGTATGCTGCTTTAATGCAAAAAGAAAAAAAAAAAAAAGCTAAGTGAATTGAAGTTGCGTTTATGTCATGTTATGTTATGCATTTTGTATGGTCTGATAATTTACATGCACACTATACAAGATACTTGCCAGCAAATACGAGATTCATAAAACGTTCCGCGTCTAACTGTAAGGGACGGGGTCCTGCGTGGTTCTGTGGTAAAGTGTAGTCCTGACCCGCAACCTGGAGGCTTCGGCTTCGAGCCTGTCTTGAAGCGCTGGGTTTTTTTTTTTTTTGTGGGAGTGTCCTTGAGCAAGACACTTAAGAGCCCTAGCCTAGTACTAATGAAACCTACAGCCTACATAAATATGTAATCTGTCGCCATGTCATGATAGAAATAATGTTGACAGCGATATAAAACACCAATCGGTCAATCTTACTGTGAAGCGTTGGTTGTGTACCAATTCAAATTCATTGATTTTATTTTTTTATTCAGGTTTTTACCACTAATTCCAAATATTGTGTTTAATTCTTTTCCACACAGTCTAGCGACCCTAGCGGAGAAGGCTTTTGAAAACATTGTGAAAAAAGGAGAACCAGCATTTTCTCCTTTTACCACAATGTTTTCTATCCTATCAAAGACGGAAACCATCATTTGAGATACGTTTGATAAGTCGTCTGCAAATGTTTCCAATTTGGTCCAGTTCAAAATCTGTCGTTTGGTAAAGGGTTAATCATAATTCCGAGACTAGCAGCGTGATTGGCCGAGACAAAACGCAAAAGCGAATAAAAGATGCCTATTCTACAAATTTTAAAAGAATGTAAAAGTGTTGATTGCATCTCCCGGTTTGAAATGTGTTTGTAATGACCTGTCGATTATTCGTCACGTACATTCATTCATTATTCCTAAACAGACCAATACGTTCTTTCATGAATTCGTTCTTTTTTTCAGTTTACTCATAGGCACTTTGTTCCCATGACTTTAAGTTTTACAATTTACATTTATTTCTGTATATTATAAATACTAGAAGGTATCGCAGCAGCCATGTTTTAAAACAACGGAAGTTCGTTCACTGGGTTCAAATTACACCGGTTCCCGAATTGCCGAATAGGGAACATAGCCAATACGGGTTCCACGGTTATGTGGGACTTTTAAATAAACCCACTTGATAATAGCTGTTTGTTATTCATACTAAATTATAAAGTATTTACTTTACAAAATATTTTTAGTAATATAGTGAACGGTTTGTTTAAATTACTCTGGTACCCGAACTGGCCATGCTCTCTCTGCGACAATTCGGGAACCGGTGTAATTTGAACCCAGTGAACCAACTTCCGTTGCTTTTAAACATGGCTTCTGCGATACCTTCTAGTATTTATAATCTACAGAAATAAATGTCAATTGTAAAACTTTCAGTCGTGGAAACCAAGTGCCTCTGAGTTTACTTCATCATTAACATGTCAACTGGTTTATGGCATCGTTTAAGCCTTTATCAAACATTTAACGACACTGAGAAAGAAAGCTCTTGGAAATATTGCTAGTAACCAGCATTTTCTCCTTTTTCCACGATGTCTTCTACCCTCCCAAAAACAATTTTCAATTTTTGAGTCACTCCTATTTTGTCGGCTGCAAATGTTTACAATTTGGGCAAGTCTAAAATTTTATATGATTCATACTTTTTTTAAAATGGGGCTTTATGCATCTTCAAAAAGTATCGATCCAGGTAAGGTAGTGCAGACCGCGCAGGCTAACCTGAGTCGAAACCTTTGCTCTTGGTTAATTTTCTGCATGTCAAAGGACCAGTGTACCTCATGATTCAGTCAGTTGTTATACAAAATCTATTTTAAGGATTCATAATTACGTGATGATTTACTTCGTATCATGCATCACGGAGATGCATTAAACGCCCTTTTGCCAGAGAAAGACTCATGTGCATGCTAGCGATTTCACGGAGAGACAAATTGAGACTAAAAACTTGAAAGAGAATATTTCTATTTAATGATACAACATTTTGACTATGCTCTTTGAAAAGGGCGTTTAATGCATCTGCAAAAAGCATCGACCCAGGTCAGCCTTCACAGTTCGCGCAAGGCTACCCTTGCTCAGGATGTTTTTTTTTTTTTTTTTCCCATTGGTCAATTTTCTGCATGTCAAAGGACCATTTTACCTGATAGTTCAGTTGGTTGTTAGACAAGATGAATTTAATGGATCCATAATTACAATGATGGCATGCTTGGTATTTGCATCATGGAGATGAATTAAACACCCTTTAGCCAGAGCGCCGCTTATTCATTGAATGAATAAACAGAAACAGGTTATATGTACTAATTTCCTCGGTTTCTTACCCTTTACCAAACAATCTTAAGTTTTAAAGACCTTGACCAGGAAGGCTTTGGAAAACATTGTCGGAAAAGGAGAAAATGCTGGTAACCAGCATTTTCTCCTTTTTCCACAATGTTTTCTACCCTTCCAGAGACAAATTTAAGTTTTTGAGCCAAGTCGGCTGCAAATGCTTTCAATTTGGACAAGTCTAAAGCTTTGTCGTTTGGTAAAGAGTTAAAACTTCGTATCAAATACATTATCCCTTCTCTCACTCTCTGGGTTTACTTGTGACGTGTTTATTTCATCCCTTTTGTTTTCTTGATCATACCGACTTCCATGAATAGAACCCACCAAGTCCATGATAACGGCAAGTCCGAAAACCAAAATTCCGTAACCTAGAAGAGTGTACAAGAACGAGAGAGGGCCGTAGTGGTCGTATAAATAACCAATCAGTTTCATGTAAATGATTCCACCCAGAGATCCTCCCATCATAAATATTGTTATACCTACCCCAGTCATCTCAATATGGTAGTTACCCCACCCGATTCCTATTGGAAACAATGGAGCTGTGAAGAAGCCCATAAAACCAATCAGAACCCAGAGAGCAATATCATACTTACCGGCAAAAATAACCATTAGAATTGATGTTACTAGACAGCCAAAAGTTTCAAGAAGAATAAGTAAGCGAATAGGAACAACATAAGCAATAAGAAAACCGGACGCCCTCCCAGCAGAGAAACAAATCCAGTACACAGTGTTAATAAATGAGCCTCGGTCGGTGGAAAACCCAAAGTGATCGATTGAAAAAGCACGAATGAATTTACCCGCAACTCTCTCGCCACCAACACACTGGATGAAGTAGAGACAAATAAATATCAACAGCACTAATCCATAAAAGAACCTGCCATTAGCACATGTAGCTGGATTAAACATTTCACGAAAACTAATATTTTTCACACCGGAGTCGTCTGTCTGTTTCTCGTTCTGCTCATGTATATCTCTGGTTTTCTGTAACCCAGAAATATGGTAGATATAGAATATTACAGAAACAAGAACAGTAATGGCGGCCGGAATCATATATGCGTACTGGATGCGCGATTCCTTTAGATACACGACTTCCGCTTCAGGCTCCAATATGGGTAGTGTCGTCAAAATCGGGTTGTCTGTTGTTGTTGTTTCGTTCTTTTCTGTCTCTGTTGCAGGTACAGCCAGGAATGGGTTAGATATAAGGGGAATTACGAAGGATCCGATTCCGAAACCCGCGTGCAAAATTTGTAGAGGCGAGGAGGACTTTTCTTTCCACATGTTGATGATAAGTTTCTGTCCGGCTGGGAAAAAAAAAAGATTTACACTGGCCTAAATCTACACAATGTGAGCAACTCTGTCTAACTCATGCCAGTCCCTCACTCTTTTTTCCTATGCAATCACCTTCGAATTGGTGTGACGTCAATTACTTTGCGTCACACTAATCCTAGGGTGATTGCATAGAACGCAGTCTGCCATCAGCAGGTTGCAAGCGCATCGTCAAAAAGTTTTACGTAATGAGTATGGAAACAAAAAAGAAATAATAATGATAATAATAATAATGATAATATACTGATGTAATCGAATTTCGCCAACGCACGGGAAACTCCATCAGCGGATTGCACAAAATGATAGCATTTTCCCTTCTGGTTACGTAACTTTGTAATTTTATCCAACTACTTCTATAAAAATGATTTTACTACTTAAACATCTAAATTTATCTGTCAGAAATGGGACAGTACAAAGTCGCCATCTATAAAAAGAGTAAGCCAATTTCGACAACACTGATTTTCTGAAAATTAGAGGCTCCATGGAGGGTAAAATGAAGTCCAAAATTCACAGCATCACTTCAGCAATATTCATCGTCTCCCTGGGATATTAACTGTACATCCCTTTCCTGTGTGATATCCTAGATTAATAAAACAAAAAGCAGGTCTCGGAAAACAAAGTCGACAGTAGTATGATTTTCCTGGTAACTATTTCAGCTGGGACACTGAAATATTACCTTCAACATCAAGATAACAGTGTTGGGGATTAAGAGGCGGTAAATACTGAAAAAGAGAAACTTTTGTAACTCAGAGTTAAAGGTACCTAGTGATATTTGTAGGTGGTTATTGTATCTATTTCGATCTATTTTCTTCGGAAAAAATCGAGAAGGACCCCTCTCTCATTTATATGGATATATCTCCCTATAGGCTCCCCATACGAAACTACAGCTATCAAACTTTAAACAATCACTTTTCAAACCGAAAGTAGACGACACAAATAAGTTTTAAGCTTACAGAAATCTTATTAAATCTGCATTTAAGGGAGACACCTAAAACGTTCTAGTAAAATGGTGGGAGAAAGCATGTAATAGGTCGCTGATGAACTTTTGTCATAGTGAAAGGTATTTTAACGGATTTGTATAGCAAATCCGCTTACTGTGATAGTTCTGACCGAAACTAAATACACCATCCGTAACGACGCATGCGAGCTCACACTGTACTATGATAACTGTTTGACTTGAACCAAATATACTGTCATTCACGCTTGCGCCCATTCTACTTTCAGTTTTAGCTCAACCTCGCTTTTGTCACTAATCACTACCCTATATACTGTCCTACGCGTGTATACATATCTATATAGTCTGAAATTTATTATCAGCAAAAACCTGCGTAAGATTGACGGACCAAATTACCACTCCTTATTTAAATAGTAATAGAATAACAGTTACTGCGCGGCCCGCTCGGCAGAACAATTTTGACTTTCCCTGCTCTTGCAAACTCCATTTTAAAATGATTGCACATGTGTTGTATGTGATGTAATTTTTTTATTACAACATATTACAGCTAAATATGCTACTCCACAAATCCGCCTTCCAGGACTTTGAGTCCTTTGATTCTGTCACTAGGTCAGTAATGACAGCTCAAAACACCTTCGACGTTGTAGTATTATTTGTTTTTTATGATTTGATGATCTCACGGATACGAAGATTTCACCCGAGAACAGAGTTGGCGAAATCCGATTACTGGCAAAATTCGCTTCCATTACTATAACAAAAAAAAAAAGAAAATAATAATAATAAGATGATGATGATGATGATGATGATGCCAGGGTGTTTGCAAAGAGTATGAATCATTACCGCACCATTATGGTATCATTACAGCCGGACATGTTCGTTGAAATGTGATGTATCGACTGATAGATAAAGCCATTTAGCTCGATTTCAGCTATTTTTTCTGTGCATTGGATCAAAACAATGGCCACGTGATTTTCCACCCTGATACTGTAGCCATATTGTGACTCTCCTGTTCAAATTGAGTAACTGTCATACATATATAGGATCTGACATGAATTAGCATTTGACATAAAATGTTATTAAAGGCCTTATAGTTGCCAAAAGTAAACAATGTGGTGGTAAAATGCATGTAAATTTAAATCATACCATTTAAAGATATGGAAATTATTGTGAAGATAACAATCTGTTATTGTACGGTCAGTGCAAGTGTCAGTCTGAAAAATTGATTTTCAGATCAGGGTCCGTATTCGCCAACCATTCTTAAGAAAGTTCTCAGTCTAATTCTCAAAAATTTTCAAAATTTGAAAGTAACACAACTTCTGATTGGTTTAGCCAATCAGAGGTTGTGTAATTTTCAAATTTTAAAAATCTTGGTGAATAAGACAAAGAATGTTCTTAAGAATGGTTGGTGAATATGTGCCCTGGTAAAAAGTAAACAAAAGATAAAGCAACCTGGCAACTTTTAAGCTAGTTTTAGAGCGATCTGGCTAATTTTAACCTAGTCTTTTATTTCATTTTTCTGTCAGCGACTAGCAAATAGCAATTATCGTACAATAAAAGATTGTTATCTTCATGATTTTTTTATTACTTTAAAGTTTATGACTTAAATTTGAATGAATTTTAACACCCGCATTGTTTACCTTTTGCAGTTATAGGGTCTTTATACGAGTTTAATGAACTTTTACCCCAAAAACCAACCATTGTCAGATTCTTTTTAACACATATAACTATATCAAGAACTATTGTTCATGATGTGTTAAAACATACGCCTATTTAACGCGTACTGAAATTTACATATAGCCTATTCGCTTCTTTGACAAGTACAGTCGAACCGCGTTTATCCGGGCTCCATAATTCCGGAAATTTCAGGATCCGGACAAAAACATCAGGGAACGGATATTTTCTGTACAAATTTTACTTTTTATTCCGGAAATCCGCGTTCCGGAACCGGAATGAAAAAATCGGGAACGAAGGGTTAAAAACTAGTACAAACCTTATCCAAGAAACCGGACGTGGCCTGACTGTGTATCACACAATTTAAACTGGTACCCGTTGTATCTCCGGTAACCGTCCGATAAATACAAAAGTCGATAACAGGCTACAAGTTTACACACAATTTACTTTTAGACTTGTTATTTTCCACGGGACCATAGACTGGTTATCATAAATATCATTAATACAGTCTACTTCGAGCGATTTCGGACTGGTTCGTCGTGAATAACACGGGTATCAGTCTAAATAGTGTCAGTTGTTGCAGACGATTTTCACACGTTTTGAAAACACGCGTGTTAATTAGTACTGTTTTCGAAAACCGTTAAATGACGTTCTCGTGCCATCGATAATTGTCAATTTGACAGATTATCCATACACATAGTACTGAAGTGACAATTCTACGCTTTTGTTTTTTAATTATTACTGGATCTACTTGATTACAGTAACAATCGCTAAAAAAATAACTGAAATGTCCGCAAAGATTTTGTGGGCATGTTTAAACTTATCTTTCAAAACTAAACGCAAAACCGAAATATGAACATACCGTCTGCTTGCATATTCAATAATCCTTCGTTTCAAAAACAAATATTTTCAATTTAAATGGTAAACCATAGGGAAAAAAAAAAAGTTTGATTCATGTGTTAACTCGAGATGTTTATGTTCCCCAAAGGACAGACAAAATGGCCGCCAAACACGATAAATTTCGTTAGGTTTTTCGAAAATATTTTACTCCTAACAGACTGTAAAGATGATTGAAAATATGCCTGTCTTCGATATCGAATCAATTGGCAATCAATCTCAATTAGTCTTTGCCATTTTACCACTTTGAAAGTACGACTATCAGAAGCCAAACAGAATGTCTATACCACCAGCAAAAGACGAGTTGAAGTTTCGACTTCCGTGAAAAAAGACATTTGTCAGTACAAAGAAGACCATCCAAAAAAACACTTTTGCAGGAATTCGACAACATGTCATGTACATTTAAAATACTGTGCATATCGTGTTTTCCTTTTGTTTCGCCCTTTTCATGGTGTTTTCAAAAGTAATAAATGTGCCGAGCTTTACAAGCGCACCTGTTTGCACAATAGGTATGCATGTGCATATAATTAGGTACAAGTAAAAAGACATGTACAAAAACAGACAAATAACAAAGAGGCAAAATGCAAATTTATGACACCCTTTATTTTATAAACCTGAACAATCGTAGGAGCAATAATGACATGTATACAAGTGCTTGTGTAAAACATACGCTGTTGTAATTCTTACGATACACGGTGTCCCATATCAACATGGAGGTTATTGACCTAGCTTAACTTGGATGCAATGCCAGCAATCACTGTTCGTCGATCCGGAAATACGGCTGATCCGGAAACATTCATATGAAAACAGAAGTGGCCGGATAAACGAGGCTCGACTGTACTTTATGGACGAAAAATAGTTCCAATGAAACTTGCATAATTATGATGAATTTGTTTTGAATCTAGATCACTATCAATAGTTTGACAGTTACGTGTAGCTTCGCAAGATATTTGGGTCGCTATTCACCAACCATTCTTAGGAATATTCTTGGTCTAATTCTCCCAAATTTTCTAAATTTAAAAGTAACACAACCACTGATTGGTTATACCAAATGGTTTAGCCAATCACAGGTTGTGTTACTATAAAATTTAGAAGTTTCTGGAGTATGAGTCTAAGAATGTTCTTAATAATAGTTCATGAATACAGACCCTGGAGGCGTATGATTACGGCACTTTTGAAGAGAATGAAAAGACTGGCTTACCAACGTTAATGACGCCTTCAAATGTTCCCTGCAACAGGGTCATCACATAAATCAGACTGGTTTTGCCAAACCATGGCAGTGCGACCGTGGCTGCGGCGATGCCATCCAGACATAGCGCAACAATAAGATCACAATACACCCCTGCTTTATCAACCAACACCCCACCAACAGCAGCCCCGATAAAGAAGCCAGCACTCCGACCTGACACTGCTGTTGCCACAGACTCATACGACGATTTTGTCCGGATCTTTAGGTCGATGAGTGTTGGACCAGTGATTTCATTACATAAACCCTGAGAAAAAATGTAGTAATTAATTTAACTCCTTACCCCTCAATCCCAAGTTATAACGATCCTGAGAAAGATTGTATGGTGTTTAACACCGTTTTCAACATTATTTCAGTTATATCGCGGAGGCCAGTGCACCTATCCATGCTTTCCTGGAGTTTCTTTTACCAGTACTACACACAATATTCTTTCCAAGCCACTGACTGCTTTTCCACATAACCATCGTCGAAACAACGGTCAGCGGTGAGAGAAAAATGAATCCTGTCGCAGTGACTATCATCAATCCTCGGAAAGAAATTGTCCGAGCCGGGGATCGAACCAGCAACCCCCTGCTCTCAAATCCTGTACGCTACCGACTGAGCTGCCGGAGCTCGGCCCTGAGAAAGAAGCCTTCTGAAAACATTTTAGGAAAGGGAGAAAATGCTGGTAACTAGATTGTTGATTTACACCAAATGGTCTCAGTCATTCAATACCAATTAATTTTTCTGTACACTTTTTCTATTGTAATATAACCAATTCGACAGGATATGGGACAAAGCACATTGCTATTTTACTATGGTTCGCTAATCCGAGTATATCGTTACTTTGAAGTTATTTCTCACAACAAAACAGTAATCGG
Organism: Tridacna gigas; assembly: GCA_945859785.2. Classification (NCBI taxonomy): domain Eukaryota; kingdom Metazoa; phylum Mollusca; class Bivalvia; order Cardiida; family Cardiidae; genus Tridacna; species Tridacna gigas. The sequence goes on along the minus strand of OX244030.2, from coordinate 10,610,762 downwards.
ATTATCGAGATAGTGCGGTATAATGTAAAGAAAAAACAAATGGCCATACCAAACAGATCCAAACACACACCAAACAAATGGTTTTTAAAATACTTTTTACTTCCAAACCTTCTAAGATCATTTTCTTTCTCAGCGCCGAATACCGTTGTAACCACATCTAACCACTATCCCGGCTTTATCTTTCTTTAGCCTATATATGAGTCTTGGTCTGACAAAAGGGGCTTTAGTGCATCTCTGTGGTGCATTATACCAAGCAAGTCATCATAGATACATAAAATCAATTTTGTCTGACGACCAACTGAATCCTGAGATAGAATTGCCCTTAAACATGCAGAAAATTTACCAAAAGCAAAAAGGATCGACTCGAGTCAGCCTGCTCGGATTGCGCAGGCTGACTTGGGTCGATCCTTTTTGCAGATGCATTAAACCCCCCCCTTTTTCTCAGAGCATGGCTCATGTATACCCTGGGTCATTCTGCATCGTTACCTCATTTTTATACCCCTCAAAATTGTTCAAGGTTACGTTATAGTATAGCTGCGGAACCAGCCTAATTGAGGCCCATTTCGGCCTGCGCGGGTCAACATAAGTCGATACTTTTTTTTTTTTTTTTTTTTCTTTTCATGGATTTAACCCCCTTTTACAGAGCAGGGCTCGCTAAATTTTGCTTTGAATTGTGACGAAATTAGGACCCAGTAAGATATGCCCGGAAGTATGCGTTAGCGATATGGTATCGGAAATTGCAGAAGGCAGTTCTACAGAAGGATACGGTAATACACTTGAAAATTTCAGACAGAGGAGAGTAGAAAGGATAATGGTTGGGCGTCACCTGTACGAAAAACGTAAAAAAATACTTAAGGAGAGTAAACTCGTGACAACTGGGCCGATTCCGTAACTACATCTAACCTCGTCCATATCAAGGAGGTTTCCATTTTGAACTGCAAATCACGTGATCTTAAACATGGCGGCTCCCATGTAAATAGATGCCTCCTGCTGAATGCCGATATCGTCACGTCTTAAAATACGGTTGTGCGATGGTGACACTCCATTGGTCCACCGCCATTACCCGATGATCACAAATTAATCTCACGTTAATTGTCTAAGCTAACCTAAATCTCACAAATGTTTTTTTCATAGATGCGTGCAACAATGTCAAACTATAAGCACATGTGTTACCATCCAGGTACAAACATATGAGATTTACTCTATGAAAAGAGGGCTTAATCCGTCTGCAAGAAAGCGGTATCGACCAGGTCAGCCTGCGCAGGCTGACCTGAGTCGAAACTTCTAGAGCCAAGCCCCCGTAGCTCAGTCGGTAGCGTACAGGACTTGAGAACAGGAGGTCGCTGGTTCGATCCCCGGCTTGGCCAATTTCTTTCCGAGGATTGATGATAGTCATCGCTACAGGATTCATTCCTGTCTCACCGCTGACAATTGTTTCGACGATGGTTATGTGGGAAAGCAGCCAGTGGCTTGGACAGAATATTGTGCGGAGTACTGGTGAAAGAAACTCCAGGAAAGCATGGATAGGTGCACTGGCCGCCGTGATATAACTGAAATAATGTTGAAAACGGCGTTAAAGACCATACAATCAATACAATGAAACTTCTAGTAACTCGTAAATTTTCTGCACGTACAAAAAGGACCGGTCTACCTCCAGATCCAGTCGGTTGTAACACAAAATGGATTATATGGCTCTATATAATGACTAGCATGGTATCATGCGTCTTGGAGATGCAGTAATCCCTCTTTCGGCAAAGCATGGCTCATTTGTTGGTAAAGCGACTGGTGTAGGTTTTTGTTTTTCTGCGTAGCTGAATGGGGTGAACTTTGACCTACTTTTTGGTATTAATGAAAAATGAATAAATAGCTCTTTACCACACAATCCTGACTTTTAACGACCCTGAGTAAGAAGCCTTTTGAAAACATTGTGGGAAAAGGAGAAAATGCTGGTAACCAGCATTTTCTCTTTTTCCCACAGTGTTTTCTACCCTATCAGGGACAGAAATCATCATTTTAGTAAGACTTAATTTGTCGTCTGCAAATGCTTTGAATTTGGTCCAGTTCAAAAATTTGTCGTTTGGTAAAGAGATAGAAATATGTGATTGGCTCAATATGTGGACATGTTTATTCAAGGGCCCCTGTGATAAAAAATGTAGACATGTTTATTCTAAGAGCCCCTGCCTTTTAACTGGCATATTTAAGCCATCTATCTTTTTTTAAAGATATTTCTTGTTTGATTTGCTTTGTTTATTTGTTTCGTGTAAACATATTAATCTTAAATCGAAGGTGAAACACGTTCTTAAAATCTATATTTATCACTATGATTGCTTCCTGAACACCTTAACCAGTTCTCGCGCCGTATCGTGGGTAGTCCCAAAAGTTGACCCCGCCCATCACGGGATACGAACCCGGAACCTTCGATGTGCAAGGCAGACGCTATACCCTTGCACCATTGTTTTCTACAATCTCTTTTAACCATTTACCAAAGGACCAAGTTTGAGACTGGTCCAACTTAAAAGCATTTGCAGACCACAGATTAAATATGAAAAAAAATGAGAGAATTTGAGTCTGAAAGAATAGAAAATATGGGGAGAAAAGGAGAAAATGCTGATAACCAGCATTTTTTCCTTTTCCCACAATGTTTTCTAAAACTTTACTTTCTCAAGGTCGTTAAAAGTCGGGATGGTGGGGTAAAGGGTTAAAGTATTTGTTTATTTATTTATTTATTTATTTATTTATTTATTTATATTACATTACATTACATTACCATCCCCCATCTTGGAAACTCTAATTTGAAAGTTGCACGCAACTTAATTTTGTTTCGCAAAACTTCAAGAAAATCTTAATAGAAAGATATCTCTCTTTTCTTTCCACTTGCATGCTTGTTAAACCAAAAAAAAAAAAATACAAAATAGCAAAAACAAACAAATAAAGTCGAAAATTTGAGTCATGCTCTGTGAAAAGGGAAGAGAAAAAAAATCAACCCTGGTCAGCCGGCGCAGGGTGACCTGAATCGAAACCTTTTGCTCTTTGTAATTTTCCTTCATGCCAAAGGTCCATTCTACCTCTACAAAATGGGTTGTATGGATTTCTTATTATGTGATGACTTGCAAGGTATAATGTATCATGGAGAGCAATTAGCCCCGTTTTGCAGGACATAGCTCATTTGCTGCTAGTTTGATTTTTCGATAGTATTTCACGCTTGTTACGGTGTAACAACGGATTAATCCACTAAAAAAACGTTTGATACAGTCAGTAATTTTGTGGATTGCTCCGTTGGTTTACGGAAGCTGGACTACGGTTTTAAAGGTTGCAGGTTCGAATATTATAATTTCTCTGTGTGGGTGAGTGGGTGTGGGTTTGGTTGTGTGGGTGTTTAGATGTGTCTCCCACCCCCCCCCCCCCCCCACGCAACCCCCAATTTAAAGTAAGCATTTAAGTCCTGATTATTTTTACAGATTTTTACTTTCCAAGAATCAACTTTCTTGTAAGAAGGGGAAAAAACTAGAAGTATCCTTGGAAAAAAAAAATAGACGGCGTAAAATTGCCTGCAAATTGGCCTGCAGGGGTCCGCCGAGTAAACATGTCCACGTTTTTGACCAATCGCAGATTTCTATTTATTTATTTGAATATACCTAGAATACCTAGAAGTAGGTCAAAAGCCTGCGCATTTAGCTGTGCAGAAAAATCGTGATATTAGTTTGATGTAGTTTTTTGCCAAAAAAAAAAAAAGAAAAGGAGGGGGCGGTCGAATTCACAAAGGGTTATTGTAACATACAGAGATGGTGTTAATTCTGAGTGATTTATCCATTTATATTGCTTACATTTTTATTCAAATGACTGATACTGAAGAGCTCTTTAGTCCTTCACTACATAATTCCGACTTTTAACGACCCTGAGGAAGAAAGTTTTTAAAAACATTGTGGGAAAAGGAGTAACCAGCATTTTCTCCTTTTTCTCACGATGTTTTCTACCCTATCAAAGACAAATTTCGTCGTTTGGGTCACTCTTAATTTGTCGTCTGCAGATGCTTTCATTTGGACCAGTCTGAAATTTTGTCGTTTGGTAAAGGGTAAATTGAATCTATAATGTGAAAACGGTGCGAAAAACATTTATCATGGTAGCAGCTTCTCAGATACTTTTCGCAAATATGCAGTTCGTTGAGTAACTCTATTGTTGAATGACCTTTACTTTTTGCCACTCGTTCCCGTGTTTTAACGACCCCGATAAAGAGGGCTTATGAAAACAATGTGGGAAAAGGATAAAATGCCGGTAACCAGCATTTTCTCCTTTTCCCACAACGTTTTCTACTCTTTAAAAACAAATACGATAACTTGGGCCATATTTAATTATTATCTGTGAACGCTTTCAATTTGGACAAGTCTAAAATTTTGTCGTCTGTTAAAGCATATAAAATGAAAAAAAAAGAGACTCAAAATACTGTATTGCATCGCCATGGCTGGCTTTTGGCCAGTGTATCTCAACAAAGATGATAGACTGCATGTTTTATGCCGTCTGATCTGTATCTTTACTGTCTGCAAAAGACAGCAAAAGATGCGCTCAGCACTCAGAGGAGTGACTTGTTGTGTGACAAGATAAACATGTTTTAGAGTCGTCGATACTGAAATCATTTGTAGACGACGATTTGAGTGCAGCTCAAATGACGGGATTTGTCGTTTAGTTTAAAGGCCAGTAGCGACCGGAAGTATACCATTTACCTTTATTGCATGATCCCGACTTTTAAAGATACATTTATACTCGTTTTCGGTCAGTTTTTATTCCATTTCATCTTTGTTGTATCAAACTATAATCGTTCTTGTATCTTCTTGCCAAATGTTGCGCCCGACGGTTGCAAGTTTCCATAGATTACGACTGATACGACTGATAGAAAATACATTTCATTTTCTGAAGGCATCAAAGAAATCAGTGATGTAATGTTTCCGGTTTGAAATCAAAGATTTCTGATACATGTATTTATTCCTTACACCATATATATCGGCTGTTTATCCATGGTTACACGGCTGACTAAACTCTGAACCATTCTATAGTCTATTAAATTTATACTGCGGTTTTCTTTTTTTTTTTTTTTTTATATCTCTCTGGCTGTAAGGATGTATCTTTAATGACCCTGACGAATAAGGCTTTTGAAAAACTTGTGGGAAACGAAAAAAATACTGGTAACCAGCATTTTTTACTTTTCCCACAATGTTTTCTGTGCTTTGAATGACGTAGTTCATGTTTTGAGTAATGTTTAATTTGTCGTCTGCAAATGCTTTCAATTTGGACCAGGCTAAAATTTTGTCGTCTGGTAAAGAGTTAAAAGTATGGAAACTGTTGTCAAGATGACAATCTGTCATTATACGGTCGGTCCAAGTGTTAGTCGCTGGCGGAAAAAAAAATGAATTTTAAAACCAATTAAAAAGTAAACAAAAGAAAGAACGACTTCGCAACTTTTTACCTGGTTTTAAAATTCATTTTTCTGCCGGTGACTAGCACTTAGACCTTACAATAACAGATTGGCATCTTTACAATAATTTCCTTTCTTTTGAATGGTGTAATTTAAATCTAAATGCATTGTAACACATTGTTTACTTTCGGCCGCTTCTGGGCCTTTAAGAATATTTATTTTACATCGATTGTGAAACAATGTGTTACAACTAATATTTATCACTCCTTGATTGCTTCCTGGTAACCTTAGAAAGTTCTCGCGACCTGTTGTTGATAGATTCCAACAGATTGATCCCCTTTCATCACTGGATTCGAAGTCAGAACCTTCGATGTGAGAGGCAGATTCTCTACCTTTACCCCACCGTCACCTACTGTCTCTGATTTGTCGTTGAAAAGGTAGGAACAATTTTGTGTAGCGTTTTCTACTTGTAAGACAATGTTTTCAAAAGCTTTCTTTCTCGGGGTCGTTTTAATGCGGAATACTCTAGTCAAGCGTAAAAAAAAATGCTGTTGTTTTCCTTTTGTCTTTAAAATCAATATTAGAAGGAACTGCTAATTGACTTGTGAAGACAAATGAATAAACTTGTGTAATGGATACCTGTATTGTTGCAGGGTTGCAGAAGGAACGTCATTCTTTGCGAGACCGTGGTGTGTTAGCGTAACAGAGAGAGTGGTGAGTTTAAAAAAACTCTGTGTCTGTGTCTGTCTGTCTGCCTGCCAGCCTGTCTGCCTGCTTGTCTGTCTGTCTGTCTGTCCGTCCGTCCGTCCGTCCGTCCGTCCGTCCGTCCGTCCGTCTGTCTGTCTGTCTGTCTGTCTGTCAAATTTATAGACTGGACAAAAATACAGATTGCATAATGAAACTATTTGCTGATGACAAATTAAAGTTGGCTCAAATTTTGGTGTGTGACGGAGATGGCTACTGAAAACATTGTGGGAGAAAAAGGAGAAAATTGTGAAAAAAGGTGCGAATAAAGTTTATTACATTCGTTGTGTAAGCAGTTTCTCCTTCTCCCACCAATTTATTTAAATAAAAAAAAAAACATTTTCGCCAGGGTCATCACATAAGTATGGATCTATACTACCCACTTTGTCTAAACAACCGACTTAATCATGAGGTATACTGGTCCTTTGACGTACAGAAAATTGACCAATTGCGAAAAGTTTCGGCCCAAGTCAGTCCGCGCGGACTGCGCAGGCTGACCTGGGTCGATACTTTTCGCAGGTGCATTAAGTCCCCTTTCCACAGAGCAAGGTTCATATACTTTGTAATCAGATGACGCCATTCTTTTAGTTTCCAACACGGTGTGGTTGACGTCCGAGCAGCGAGCTTTCTTCGTGAAGTATTATTATGAGAATAAAAGTGCTACATATGTACAAAGGACTAAACTGTTCTTAAAAGAATATTTCCGTGAGTAGAAAATATTTGAACCGCACTCCGGCAAAAGGAGACTTAATGCATTTCCGTGATGCATGATTCTAAGCAAGTCATCACAGTTTTATACACCCCTAAAACCCGTTTTGTATAACAATCTACTAAATCATGAGGTACACTGGTCCTTTGACCTGCAGAAAATGGACCAAAAGCAAAAAAGTATCGGTCCAGGTCAGCCTGCGCGGTCTGCGCAGGCTGACCTGGTCAATCCTTTTTTGCAAATGCATTAAGGTCCCTTTTCACAGAGCATGGCTCATTTTTACAAACTTCTGACAAAGTTTGAAGAGTTTGGTACGGTCGTTCCAAGTGTTAATTGCTTGCTGAAAACTAAACCAAAGGTTGCTAGGTCGCTCTATCTTTTGTTTATTTTTACCTGGTTTTAAAATTCATTTCTCTGCCTTGTACAATTACAGACTGTCATCTTGACAACCATTTCCATGCTTTTAAATGGCATGATTTGACTCTTTACCAAACAACAAAATTTTAGACTTGTCAAAATTGAAAGCATTTGCAGACGACAAATTAAAAGTGACAAAAATGATGATTTCAATCTCTGTAAGGGTAGAAAACATTTTGGGAAAAGGAGAAAGACTTTTCATCAGGGCCGTTAAAATTCAGGATTGTGTGGTAAAGGGTTGACTCATTTCAACACCAGCATTGTTTACTTCTGGCCGGTACTTGGCCTTTAAGGTGAAGACTTCGCGCGCAGTTACAGAGCTTGTTGCTATCACTTTGCAGGTTAATTTAATACCTAATGGCCAAAGGAGAAATTTCATTTTTGAATAGAATACATAGATCTTAGTCATGCTCTGTCAAAAGGGGTTATAAAGCATCTCCGTGATGCATGATGCCAAGCAAGTCATCACATGATCACGAATCCATAAAATCCACTTTGTGTTACTACCGACTAAGTTCTGAGCGGCAGAATGGTCCTTAGACATACAAAAAATTTAATAAAGGCAAAACATTTCGTGGCAGTGCCCTTGGGCAAGATATTTCAGAGCCCCAGGATAGCACTGGTGAAACCCAGGACATACATGAATAAGCAATTTGTCGCCGTAATATGAACGAAATAATGTCGAAAGCGGCGATTAAGACCTTTCAATTAGTCAATTTAAGTTTTAAGAATAGTCTTCAGATAAATCAGAATGTTTCCCTATATGCTGCTTTGGGAATAAATATCTCTCTTAACTCTTTCCCAAACGACAAATCTACAGACGACAAATTTGAAAGTGGTACAAATGAACTTAATTTTTTTTTTTTTTTTTTTGACAGGGTAGAAAAAATTGTGGAAATAGGAGCAAATGCTGGTTACCAGCATTTTCTCCTTTTCCCACAATGTTGTCAAAAGACCTCTTCTTCAGGGACGTGGAAACACGGGATTGTTTGGTAAAGGGTTAATTTTATAGGGACAGTAACTAGAATAGAACTGGAACGGGTTGTTATAGTCAATACGAAGCTTTTTATAATAATGTTATAAGTGAATCAATACATTTCTTCTGTTTCTATCTTTTTCACAGACCACAACGAAAAGACATTTAGAAGATTTTACAAACATATCTAGAGGAGATAATCGTCAGCACACACCGTATACTGTGTTGATGTATTATTACGCTCTGACGCCGTCACGTGACCGGAACAAAAAGGTTATCAACATGTTTAGAAACGAAACGGAATTGAGACCTGAAATACCCCTTCTGTACAAGATCTCTACTTTTCTAGGGACATCTCTGTCCGCCATGACAATAGCATTGCATGTGCTCGTTTTGCTTGTTCTGAAACAATGTCGAAAGATGCCGGTTTCGATGAAATGGCTGTCATTCAATTATGTAGTTTGCAACATACTGTATTACCTGTGTGTAATTACAATGTCGATAACTTTTCTCAGTTTGGAGGCTGCCTATCACGACGCTATATATGACTTCCGGGTCATGTTTGCCTCCGCAATATACTGTGCGAGCTGTGGAACGACCTGTATGTTGGCAATGGAACGATATGTCAAGCTAACAAACCCGTATCATTTCAAGAAATACTTGTCCAAATGGAATATTATTGTCAGCATCATAAGCACGTGGCTCCTAAGCTTCATGGTCCCATTTTCTGTATGTATAAGTGTACTCGTAGCTGAATGCCACTCTACCTTTAAATCGTGTCTCTTTTCTCGAGCCGTGAGGATAAACAGAGTGACGTTTACAAGTATTTTCACCTTCTTTTCACTTTTGACCCTAATAATTTATTCCAGGGTGAGAAATATAGTGAAGGGTCAGATCGCAAAGATTTCGATATCGACACACTTTACAGCAATCAACAATAAAAATAACCTGGAATCTAATAGTGTTACACAGCCAATCCGACCAGACGCGCCAAGGAAAACAACAGACAGAGCTTTCTATGCGACACGAAACATGCTGAAAATAATCATCACGTACGTTATTCTTCACGTGCCCGTGATATTTCATGCTGCGATATTCATTGCACTGCCTGAATGGAGTTCACATATTGTAGATGTTATGCAGTTTCTAAGTTTTTGTTGCACTTTGGTTAGCTCGTATCTAGCGTTGTACTTCTATATTTGGAAATTCAAAGAGTGCAAAATGCATTTTCTATTAATATTCTTTTCATGGAATGAGAGATACAGAATGCAAGGCCACCAATTACGGATACAGGTCTTCGATATTGTGACCTTTGCCAAGGGAGATGGTTCCTGAAAAAACACGAGTATACGATCCAATCTGTGCGTTGTTAAAAGATTATGGCCTAGTTTCCACGCTAACTATAATACAGCCAAACTAGGAATTTTAGTGCGCGTGCGTAGTTTCTACAGTCGTTTTAACGCAAAAATCCTACTATCAGTAGGCCGAACGTCGGGCTGTGTCTGAATGGCACCGCTTCAACCCTCCTCTATCAAACAACAAAATTTTAGACCGGCGCATATAGATAGCATTTTCAAATGCGTTCAAGTTTGAAATGCATTTTGCTTCTTTATCTAACAGCCTAAATACATATAATTTCCTACGTTTGAGGAACGAATTAGAAGGAAATTATTTTCCCTTGTTCGATGACGCTTCGATATGTACGTGTAGGGTATGAAGCACGACATTCATGATAAGTATGTTGTACATGTAGTTGGTATAAGGTTCAGTCAGCTTTGAGAGGGCAGCGCGTACAGACATTTTTTTCTTTGGTGAAATTAAGAGGAGGTACCTAGCGGTACATAATTCAGCACTGTAGCTCTGTGGTACTGTTGCTAATTCATAGCAAGAATACCATGGAAACAGTCCCATCATTTACAAAATAAATCACTTGATTTCCACGATCGTTGTTACAGTATGGACCAACGTACAGTGTCGCAAATCGGAAGCTGCTGCTACTGTACGCCCCAAATCAGTTAGCTGCGGTAAACAAGTTTTACAAAACGGGCTGACACGCGAAATCTGGCGGACAGAAAATGATCGGGTGTTGTGCATTTAAGAGGTAAGAAGTTTTTCTATCAATACATACTGCGATTTGGTACATAAACCGTGCGAGTTTTGTACAGGAAAGCTGCATCACCAAATTTTGTCGTTGGCGGCTGCCATGATCGCTAAACTTTTCCTTTTTATTCTTTCGGGAAGATCGGAAACCATTTTCTGATACTGCAGACAGATAAAGAAATCATTCAACTTCACGTATACATGTCTATGGTAGTATTCAGTGCCATATTTACTGAAATAATTCACTTTTTATCAAGGTACCATCAAAACGTTCACTGTACGGCTAGCTGCGTCTGTACGCAACGATTAGCTGCAATTCACAATAAAAAATTTGTACGCCTAGCTGCATAATTGCATCATGGTACTGAACAAAAAGGTTCAGCCCATATGATAAAACTCGATTTTTTTAGCTCAATTTTGATTATAACTTAATCAACTTGATTATAACTTTCTTAAATATCCGTGAAAGCGGATTAAGAAAGATGAGGTCAAGCAGGACAAAGAAAACTGTGCACAACTGGGATCCATAACGCTTCGAATTAATCACGTTTTCAGAGCCACATGTATATTTGAAATCAAAATATTGCACAGAAGTACTTTTTTGTCTACAAACTTTATGAGAATCTTAGTATTCAATACACCGAATCTTCTTTTATATATATTTTCAGACAATTATCGAAAAATGAGCGGCAATAAAAGATTCAAGTGCAAATTGTGTGAATTTGCCTGTTGCCAATCCGATTGTCCGTTGTTTCAAAACGTTTATAAATAGAACTCCATGTACCGACATTTGATGTTTGCCTTCGTCCTAGAAAGACCAAATGGATTTCGTCCAACTGCAAATTCGCTTTTAAAACAAACTGCCACCACAACTGTAGGTTCAGTGTAGTACTTCAAAAAATTAATCTCTTTACCAAACAGAAATGTTTTATTTTGGTCAAAGTGGAAAGCACTTGCAGAGGATAAATAACATTTGATTCAATTGACGTAATTCGTGCGTAAAAAAGAGAAATTTATGTTGTGGGGAAAGTATAAACTTAGGTTAGTAAATGCTCGACTAAACGCGGCCCTCAGATGCCAAACATGGTCTGTGGTACCTAATGAGCTAATGACAAAACGATTTTGATCACAGGATAAATTGGTTGAAAATGTCGAAGAGATATATAGTGATCGGATGATTTCTTACCCAATCACGATTAATATTTCAATTCCAAAACTCAGTCACATTCACTTATTTCAGGGAATTTGTTATCCAACAATGGACTTTCCAATTTACAGTCCTAAGTTGCTGTATTGAGTAAGAAATGTGCGCACATTCATTGATTATTCATGGTACATGGACTAAAACTGCTGCCAATCTTTCAATCAGAGACAGTCCGAGAACCTACCGCACCTTGTATGAGACCATTAATGACTGTACGTTACAAGTCTATTTAGATGTGACCTCATACATAATGTAGCACTAGCTTAACTCTTTACCAACGACATAATTTAAGACAAGTCCAAATTGGAAGCATCTGCAGACGACAAAATTAATGTGACAAAAAACTTGACATTTGTTTTGGGAAGGAAAGAAAACATTGTGGGAAAAGGAGAAAATGCTGGAAACCAGCATTTTCTCCTTTTCCCACAATGTTTTCAGAAGGCTTCTTTCTCAGGGTCGTAAAAACCAGGGATTGTTTGGGAAAGGGATAAAGGCAGCCGATTCTTTTAACACTTTACCAGACGACAAAATTTTAGACTTGTCCAATTTGAAAGCATTTGCAGACGATAATTTCAATGTGGCTCAAATAGTGCAATCCATCTTTGATATAGTAGAAAAGATTGTGGGAAAAGAGAAAATGCTGGTTACCAGCATTTTCTCCTTTTTCTACAATATTTTCAAAATGCTTCTTTTTAGGGTCGTTAAAAGTCTGGATTGTGTGGTAAAGAGTTAATACATCTAACCTCTAAACGGCTTTGTCGACGGATCATCCGAGTTTTTCAGACAATTGATGTTATTGACTGCCGTTTGTTATTGAAGCACTTTATTAGTTGGGGTAATACAAGCCAGCAGTATTGTTGGCAGTTTTTAGCTTTATCAAATTTTAGTGTGTACATAAGATGTGTAAGTAACAATCTTAACATAGTGATTCCGTGGTGAGATGTTTTAATTGTTGTGCAATCCGGAAGTGTTAACGAAGAAGACCAATACTATCTAACTGAGGAAAACGACCATGAAAAAGGACCTATAGAAGCACCTTGCTTATACACTAGGAAGTGTATTTGGTCTCTACAACTATATGAACTATATATGAGCCATTCGTGCTTCTCGCTTTTAACACGTGTTGGTACTGGGTTTCAACAGTAAATGTCAAAGGACATGCACACTACTGACTATGGATCGTTTATAGACGACGGTAGACCTTTTCACGACCCCTTGATTAACCCTGTCTTTAAAGGGTGGAAATGGAACCCGGAAATTTTGAATACTAACTTCATACATTCACCACTGCCAACCTCACATCTTGCAGCGGGTGACAGATTTTTCGGTAACACACGAGTTCGGTAATGTAGACTTATACGAGTAAATCGTAGAGTAAATCGATTGGACGTTTTGTATTTATTTTCTCCGACCTTCTTTACACCTAAGTCATGGCTTTGTTTTGTTCAAACATTTTACTTTTGCACTTTTCATCCTTTTATCCCTTGATAGATAGGTTCAAACCTTTTAATTTTTCACTTTCCACCCTTCTTCCCCTTCTTCCCATGATAGATAGGCTAGAATACAAATACAGCATGGAATGAGGTGCATAACAAAAATATTGGTTATGAAACATAGTGGAAATTACAAATTAAGGTTTTAAATATCGAAGGTTTGAACAAAATAAAGCCATGCGTCAAGAACGTCACGATACATAAACACTATATAATTATTTTGTTACCGAAACATCCAATCGATTTCTTCTATATAAATCTATGTTATCAAACTCGTCTGTTAACGAAACATCCGTAAATCCTTACAGGTATTTGTCATTTCTTGCAACATTCCTTAACCTGGCATGATACTGATCTTCTTTTCTCAATCAGTGATAAAACGATATCCAAGATGTACACAGTTCTCATTATTTGCTTACCGAGAAAATCGCAGCTAACCGAGCAGTACAAAAATCCGGTTTGGCAGCTAGCCGTACAGTGAACGTTTTGATGGTACCTTGATAAAAAGTGAATTATTTCAGTAAATATGGCACTGAATACTACCATAGACATGTATACGTGAAGTTGAATGATTTCTTTATCTGTCTGCAGTATCAGAAAATGGTTTCCGATCTTCCCGAAAGAATAAAAAGGAAAAGTTTAGCGATCATGGCAGCCGCCAACGACAAAATTTGGTGATGCAGCTTTCCTGTACAAAACTCGCACGGTTTATGTACCAAATCGCAGTATGTATTGATAGAAAAACTTCTTACCTCTTAAATGCACAACACCCGATCAATTTCTGTCCGCCAGATTTCGCGTGTCAGCCCGTTTTATAAAACTTGTTTACCGCAGCTAACTGATTTGGGGCGTACAGTAGCAGCAGCTTCCGATTTGCGACACTGTACGTTGGTCCATACTGGTTATGGTCATAACCAATTTATTGAAGTTGTTTTGGGTAGGTTAAAATCCAATTTATTGAATGAGGCCCAACATTCCATGGCACCAGACGTTGACAAATGGGCACAAGTTTCCAGAGTTTTTTCTACTTGTAGTTTTTATCTCTGGTTTTCCTGGGCGAGTCGGCCATACAGTAATTGATAAATGTAATGAACGATGCTCATGTGGTCAAAAATACTGTTGAAAGAGACAGAAATCACAATTCCATTGCTAGTACATGTAGAATTAGTCATTTATTGTACATACTGGATTGAGCTGTAAATTGAACAATTTTGTTTGTCATATGCGTTCATATATTTGTGTCGCTGCTCATACTAGCACCTCTGTTTGCACAACAAATGTTGTTGTTGACAACATGTAGGGGGAAAAGTTTTACTTCCTTGAGTTCGTTTGAGCTAAACAAGAGACGATGATTGAATTAGCTGTTTATGGTTAGTTGTGATGTAATGCAATGTACCTGTAGGTATATACGCTAGCTCTCTCGAGTGCTCCCTACCACGTTACCATTGAAATAAATATACTATACTTATGACTTGTGTTGTACTATGAGAAGGGCTAAGGGTTAAGGGAAACATTTTTTTTTTTTAACGATGAGTAGAGGACAATTTATTTGATGTTAAATGGAAAGAAATAAAACTTAGCACAGACAGCGTTTCCACAATTTTTCATGATTGAAAAATTATTAGTTGATAGGCGGAAAAAAGCCCTAACCACCTCCCTATCTGTCAGTCTGTCTGTCTGTCTGTCTGTCTGTCTGTCAGTCTCTCTCTCTCTCTCTCTCTCTGTTGATATAGTGCAAGTCCTAGACGTCCCTTCAGATGATACCTGACATGCTCTCTGAAAAGGGGGTTTAATGAAACTCTTTGATGCATGACGCCAAGCAAGTCATCGCATAACTATGTATCCATAAAATCCAGTTTGTATAACAACCGACCAAATCATGAGGTACATCTACACTGGTCCTTTAACATGCAGAAAGTTGACCAAAAGCAAAAAGTATTGACCCAGGTCAGCCTGCGCGGACTGCGCAGGCTGACCTGGGTCAATACTTTTTGCAGATGCATTAAGCCACCTTGTCATAGAACATGGCTCATATGTACTCAATACATCAACTTACTATAATGCATTTAGAGTTAAGCTTGACAAAGTTTCAAATCGCTCTATGTAAAAGTAGCGCTCGCCGTTGCAATAGAAATGTCGATGGTTTTGTTTTTCTTGAACACCTTTGTGTTGCTTTGTAACGCACTTTCCCTCTTGTATGAGAGACAATATGTGGGAATCGCACAGTTTTATGGGGGGAAAAAAAGGCAGACGATGTTTGAAAACACTGAGAAAGGTAGAACATGCTAGGAACCAGTACAATATTTTTCTGTCAACTAAAAATCCCATACATTTGAGCCATATATAACTTGTCGTCTGCAAATAATTTCAAATTAGTCCAGCCGAAAGTTTTGTCTTCAGGTAAAGAGTTAACTCGTACCTTGTTAAACACAGCCACCGAGGTCTTTGGCAAAGAGGACATATTACAGATACATCTTTACAGCCAGAGAGAGAGAGAGAGAGAGAGAGAAAACAGTTAAAACTTGAGTGTGTAGAGTGGCTCAGAATTTGGTCAGCTGTGTAAACATAGATAATTTACCGATATATCGTGTAGGGGAAAGGAAAACTCGAGGGATTTGTCCTCATTTAAAACCGAAAAGGACAACAGTGATTTCTTTGAAGGCTGCCAAAAAATTCAAACGCATTTTCGTAATCTTTACAGCCTTGCAGCCATCATGGGCAACATTTAGCATGAAGATACAAGAATGATTATAGTATCATAAAAACAAAGATGAAATGCGTTTAAAAAAAATGGCTGAAAACGAGTACAGATATATCTTTAACCTTTAAGCTACTAAGCGCGACTCACTGACCTTGTGCGGACAATGTAGATCAAGATCAGACTGCACAGAACGTGCAGTCTGTTCTTGGATCTACATTGTCCTATAGGGTGATATTTTTCCCCACAGCACGACTTTGAATCAGCCATATTTGGGGTTTTACTATCGACTTAAAAGTTTCCTTTTAGTTATTTAGCAGCTTAGAGGTTAAGACTAGCTTTCGGAAACAGCCGTGCAGTCAGATTTTGGTCAACAGTCTTCCTTATCCCTTGAATTGTTAACACTTTCACAACACCGATTACTGTTTTGCGGATGGCATAGATCAAGAACAGACTGCACAGAACGTGCAGTCTGATCTTGGATCTATACTGTTTTCTTGTTCAGTTAAGTCTATAAGATTAAAAGAGTCTTTCTAAGTTTCAGCCGATTGTATTTTCAGCCGTCGTTTGAGTTAGATATTCGTGCAGCGCTCTAGTCTGGATTACCTGCCCCTACCACTACGTTATTGCGTACTCTGAAGTACGGAGGGGTACCAGACTAAGTCTAGACTAGCAGCGCTCTGGCTAAAGGGCGTTTAATGCCTCCGTGATGCATTATACCAAGCAAGTCATCATATAATCGTGGATCCATAAAAATCGATTTTTTCGTGTGTAATCGGTTGGATCCATTCGGCATACCTCGGGTGATCTGGTGATCAAATCCCTTGGCTGTATCCACAGGCGTTTGTTTTGTGACGAACTTCGCCATCTATATAATGTAATAAATAAGACATATATTACATTATATAGATGGTGAAGTTCGTCACAAAACGAACGCCTGTGGCTGTATCACGCAGCTTGATAATTGATAAGCACCTACAACGGTACATTTCATCACCGGAAGCACACCGATTTACCGTTATTGAAAGTATAAGGCTCCTCGTAAAAAGAAAACATGAGTCACAATTTTCTATCGAAATCTTTCTAAGAATATTTTTGTCGCCAAACAGTTTTTACTTTCAATTTTTAGCGTGGTTTATCAATTACTTTGGGAGCTTTCATTGACAGATTGATTGATGGGAATAACTTCACCGTGGTTGTTCATGTCATTGCTAAGCGATTTACAGGGGCACCGCCATGTTTAAAATCATATGATCGGTAGTTCAAAATGGCCTCCTTTATACAGACGAGGTTAGATGTAGGTACGGAATCAGCCGAGTTGTGACGGGTGCTGCTGGATCCTGATGTAGACTGGTCCGTTGACATGCAGAATGTCGATTTTTTTCTTTTTTTTTTCCTGCAGATTCATTAAATCCCCTTTTTAACAGAGCACGGCTCATATACTTGGCGCAACCAGAGTTTTGCTTTACTTTTCTTAGTTATATCGAAATCTGCTATTGATATGGACCCGTTGATGAATCTAATTCAGCGAGATAGAAGTCGTCCGATTGAAATGTCATTCACATTAAACAGAAAAGACAATGGATCGTAAAATAAGCGTCTCATTTATTGTCGCTATGGCAACATTTGCAAAAAAATATAAATTTGTGTCACATTAGATCTAAAGACACCCAATTAACAATCAACCCTTTTCCTGTTAAATAAGTGACATGAAACTTTTTTAAGCCGACAGTAAAAATCCAAATTCTGCTATTTCAAAGGGATTTCTTTTTAGGGGAAAGGAATCTCCTTATCGGACAGTGTAGATCCAAGATCAGACTGCACGTTCTGTGCAGTCTGATCTTGATCTACATTGTCCGCAAAAAGATCCTTGAGACGCACCTAGCAGCCTAAGGGTTAAAATGGTAAAAGAATCTAAGAGATATGGTAAGGCTGTTGTTGGCAGGTTTTTTTTTTTTTAAAGGAACAACAATGTCGATTTCAAGAAACGGACGTTTGTAACATAATACGCATCTCTAATAAATTAAAGTTGAAAATTATGAGTAGCACTCTGTGAAAAGGGGGTTTAATGAATTTCCGTGGTGCATTATACCAAGCCAGCCATAAAATCTTTTTTATCTAACAACCCACTGAATCATAAGGTAGACTGGTCCTTGGACATGCAGAAAATTGACCAATAGCAAAAAATTTCGATTCAGGTCAGCTCCGCGGACTGCGGATTCATTAAGCGGGTATCGAACTCGCAACCACCCGGTCACGAGTTAGATACACAAACCACTGAGCTACCCGGGCGGGCGCATTGCGATTGTATATCGTTATAATGTTCTCCTTTTTAAAGGGGTCAAACACCATTGAGGCTGAAAAGGAACTGAAATACATACATATATATGTCTGCGTCTTACCCGGGAAGAAAATATACTTTCCTACATTTTCATAATTTCTCCCCGTTGTACATTATATATGATAAGCTGTGTGTGGTAACCATTCTGACTTCAGTTCCACTTACCAGGATTTACATCCGTAACCACTTTAACCTCGAACTCTTTACCAAACGACAAAACTTTAGACTGGTCCAAATTGAAAGTATTTGCAGACGACAACAGAAATGTGACTAAAAAATTAAAATTTATTTTGGAAAGGGTTGAAAACGTTGTGGGAAAAGGAGAAAATGCTGGTCACCAGCATTTTCTCCTTTTCCCCACAATGTTTTCAACAACCTTCTTCCTTGAGGTCCTCAAAACCTGGGATTACTTAGTAAAGGGTTAAACTGATAAATTAGATGTAACATGCAGTTCCAGTCAATTCCAAATACCCATATACTGCAGTTTCAAACGTCTTGTCTCAATAACAATGATTATATGTCTGAGCTGGCAGACTTTTGTGGGAGCCAGTGGTTTAGGTTGATTGATTTTATGGTGTTTAACGACGTTTTCAACATTATTTCAGTTATATCGCGGCAGCCAGTGCACCTCTCCATGCTTTCCTGAAGTTTCTTTTATTAGTACTTCACACGGTATTCTTTCCAAGCCACTGGCTGCTTTCCCACATAATCATCGTCGAAACAATGGTCAGCGGTGAAACAGTGGTCAAGGGGTAGAGTGTTGGCCTCTCAGTCCAACAGGTCTGGGTTCGAGTCGAGTGATGAGGAGGATCGTTCTTTGAAACTACCCACGCCATGGCTAGAGTACTGGTTTAGGTTCCCAGGAAGCATTTATCGAGAGTGATTGATATTAAGCTGAAAGAACTTGCTTCACAATCGATTTAAAATACATAAGTTTAAACAAAAAAGGTTCTCTGAGTGGAAAAAATCTTGCATGTTGGACAGTGTAGATCCAAGATTAGACGGCATGTTCTGTGCAGTCTGATCTTGATCT
Organism: Tridacna gigas; assembly: GCA_945859785.2. Taxonomy (NCBI): domain Eukaryota; kingdom Metazoa; phylum Mollusca; class Bivalvia; order Cardiida; family Cardiidae; genus Tridacna; species Tridacna gigas. Next base: position 10,591,640 of record OX244030.2, on the reverse strand, counting down.
ACACTGTCTACAGAAGTGCAGCAAATCATATTTCAAAACTATGCGAGACTAGCGGACTGTCATGCAACCCTTTACCACACAATCCTCACTTTTAACGACACTGTGAAAGAAAGCTTTCGAAAACATTGTGGGAAAAGGAGAAAATACTGGTAACAAGCATTTTCTCCTTTTCCTTCAATCCTTTCTTTTCTGTCAAAGACAGAAATTGTCATTTGAGCTGTGTTTAATTTGTTTTCTGCCAATACTTTCAATTTGGTCGAGTCTGAATTTTTTGTCATTTGGTAAAGAGTCAAACTTTGTGTATGTCATAATAATCAAAGGATGAAACTCACTGATCAAATATTCATCATCAGCATTTTAAAAGTGGTATGGCCATGGGTCTCCTCCGGTGTTCCCCAAGAGCCAAAGGCACGAGTGAGGGAAAACCACAACAGAGGAGGGTGTCTCCCCCTTTGTTAGAGGGGCTCTAACCTTCCCCCATAAAAATGTTTGACGTTTAAGACATTTCTAGAAGTAATTCCGACACATTTTGAGGCCATATTTGCTTGTAAAAAAAAAGCAAAGAAGTAAACAAGAGGGCCATGATGGCCCTGTATCGCTCCACTGGCTTATAAATATAAACCACGAAGGAAAGTCTTCACTATATAAGCCCTTATAAAACTTTGACCTCATGGCTACAGTCTGACTAAATGGGGAATATTGTATTAGAAGAATAACATGCCAAATGTGGGAGTTCTTGGCCTTATGGCTGGTAACAAGATGGTTTCTGAACTTTTCACTCCATAAACCCATGTAAAACTTGTGATCCCTGGTGCAGGGCCAAACTTGATCCTAGAGCTGTAACTTGGGCCCTCTTTGTAACTGTCCACTAAATAATGCTATAATTATATGCAAAATTTGGTAGCCTAAGCCTTATGGCTATGTACACCAAGATTTAAAAGTTTTCCCTATGTAAGCCTATGTAAATCTTGTGAACCCCCCCCCCCTCCAAGTATGAGGCCAAATTGACCCCAGGACTATACTTTGGGCACTTTTGGTAGACTCCAACTAGATCAAGCTAAATGCCAAATTTGGTAGCTCTAGGCCTTATGGTTTCAGACAAGAAGATATTTAAAGTTTTCTCTATATAAGCCTATGTATAAAACTTGTGACCCCTGGGGAAGAGCCAATTTTGACCCCAGGGCTATAATTTCAAGAAACATGATAGAGGTCTACTACATAAAGCTACATGCCAAATTTGGTAGCCCTATGCCTTATGGTTTCAGACAAGAAGATTTTTAAAGTTTTCTCTATATAAGCCTATGTAAAACTTGTGACCCCTGGGAAAGAGCCAATTTTGACCCCAGGGCTATAATTTCAAGAAACATGATAGAGGTCTACTACATAAAGCTACATGCCAAATTTGGTAGCCCTATGCCTTATAGTTTCAGACAAGAAGATTTTTAAAGTTTTCTCTATATAAGCCTATGTAAAACTTGTGACCCCTGGGGCAGAGCCAATTTTGACCCCAGGGCTATAATTTGAAGAAACTTGATAGAGGTCTACTACATAAAGCTACATGCCAAATTTGGTAGCCCTATGCCTTATGGTTTCAGACAAGAAGATTTTTAAAGATTTCCAATATTTTTCAGTTTTGTTGCCATGGCAACCAGAGTTTTTGAAGGAATCAAATTCTTTCAAGAAATTCTGAAGAGGACCATGTCAGGATCATTTCTGTGAAGTTTCGTGAAAATCGGATGGGTAGTTTCAGAGAAGAAGATGTTTGAAATAAAAGTTAACGCACGGACGGACGGACGGACGGACGGACAACGGACACCGGGCCATGACATAAGCCCGCTGGCCTTCGGCCAGTGGAACTAAAAATGAAACAAGTGATGTGGCTTATACCATACTCTGCCGAAAAAGTGGTCAGACGGCCGACAACAGTCTTGTAACGAGCATCTAGAATTTTACATTAACTCTTTACCACACAATGATGAGTTTTAACGCCTGTGGGAAATTAGACTTTTGAAAACATCGTGGGAAAAGGAGAATATGCTGGTAACCAGCATTTTCTCCTTTTCCCACAATGTTTTCTAACCTTTAAGAAACAAATCCAATCATCTGAGCCACATTTACTTTATCATCTGCAAATGCGTTGAATTTGGGCCAGTCTAAAATATTGTTGTATGGTAAAGAGCTAAATTATAAAAAGATGAAAAACACAACTGAAAACAAAGAATCTTTACTAAATCACAACAACAGTAAAATCTCTCAAGTGAACAACTTTCCGCTTAAAATGAATTCTGGTTTTCTGTAGAAACATCAGGCAAAATATTTACAAAGACATCAACTGGACAAGGACAAGCTAAGACACCAGTTTACCAAACAATCCAGGGTTTTAACAACCCAGAGTAAAAAGAGGGCTCTGATGGCCCTGTATCGCTCCAATGCCGTAAGTAGATGTATAATGTGCTTGATTAGGATTGACAGAGACATGAATCATAAGAGGTTTGTATGGCAATATTTTTTTCATACAGAAAATAGCCTAGCCTCACCCCCCCCCCTCCAAAAAAAAAAAGGGGGGGGTCAAAGGGTCACATTTTTTTTTTTTTAAATGCAACGATGGAATCAATGAATACAAGCAAGTCAAATCAAGTATCGTTCATACCAAAATTTCAGTTCTTTCTAATAAAAAGTGCATTGACAAGAAGATTTCCAGAACTTTAGCAGCAGAAAACCTTTGTTCACTGGTATGACCAGTACAGTTCTGGAACAAAAACCTGAATGATACACACCTCACTTTATATTAAATATTCAACTCATCTGAGCATAACAATTAAAATCAAAATAAATCACTCTCACTGAAAACTGAACACTTTCTATCCCAAAAACTTGAATACCCAACACCAATCACATAATAATGCACTTTGATTTTTAAGGCAGGTAAATGGTAACAAACTAAGAGATATCTGTTATGAGTAAACAGAAGTTATTTCCCTTGATAATTATTATAAGCTTAAGTCACACTGACTCCCTGTACTACCATGTAAAACTTGTGTTCCCAAGGGCTATCACTGGGACACTACTTGTAGAGGTCTACTAGATGAAGCTGCATGCCAAATTTGGTAGTCCTAGGTCTTACGGTTAGGATCATGAGAATTTTCACTGTATAAGCCCATATAAAACTTGTGACCCCTGGGAAAAAGCCATTTTTTATCCCAGGGCTATAATATGAAGAAATCTGGTTGAGGTTTACTACATAGAGCTACATACCAAATTTGTTAGCCCTGCCCTATGATCTCGGACAAGAAGATTATAAACGATTTTCCATAATTTTCAGTTTTGTTGCCATGGCAACCAGAGTTTTCACTGGAATCAAACTCTTAGAAGAACTTCTGAAGAGGGCTATGGCAGGTACATTTCTATTAAGTTTTATCAAAATTGGGTGGGAAGTTTTAGAGAAGATGTTAGAAATGAAAGTTAATGCACAAATGTACGCACGAAGGACATGGGGTCATGACATAAGCTTGCTGGCCTTGGCCAGGGTAGCTGAAAAAGGCTTTTGAAAACATTGTAGAAAAGAGAGAAAGTGCTGGTTACCAGCATTTTCTCTTTTTCCCACAATTTACAATTTCGAAAGTTCTTTAAAAGTGGTTATCAATATTCAGGACTGTTTGGTACAGGGTTAAATTCACAGTAATGATCACCTTGTTTTCATTCCTGATGGCTCACCTGAGAACATAAATGTAATCTTATCTAATTTTGTCCAAGTTACATGCCAAATTTGGTAGCTTTTGGCTATTGTTTCCTATTAGCAAATTGTTAAAGACTTGCTAAATTGTTCCTCTTTTGTGTAGCCATGGCAACCATGGAATTTAATTCTTTGAACAATTTTGAAAAAGCTTGAATCTACCACCACTGCAGTGAAGTTTGGTTGCAAACAGACTTGTGTTTCTATTTCTGGTGAAAAAAATGTTTAAAGGATTTTTGCACACACAACATACGGACACATGCCAACAAAGGACAAAAATTTGACCAACCACAATAGCTTACCTTGAGCAGTTCATGCCCAGGTGAACTAATAATAGCCTAATTCAGTGTTGTAAACAAAAAGAGCACTGCATGTGGGTGCCACGCTTGGCTGCAGATGCTTTTAGTGAAAGTCAAAAAAGGGGCATAACTGCATTAAAGTTATTTTGCTGGTTACCTGCCTCTGTTGTATGGGTTCCCATTTGATAGTTAACAACTAGTCAAAGTTTGAAGGAAATATCTTCAGTTATCACAGAGATATCATAAAATGTCAAAGTTTTTGCATGACGCAGACAACAACACAGACAACAAGCCTGGGCTATGACAATATTTTCTTCGAAAAACAGCAATGCTAACAAAAAAAGAAAAACACACACATAAACTTTTGTATAATCAGTTTTGGTAAACAACTATATTTGAGCTGATTATCTCAAAGAATATAAACACTAACGCAAAGGACTATATATTACCACATATAAATTAAGGAAAACATAAACAATACAGTTAGAGAAACAAGTATAGGTTTTCCCACACAAACAAAGTCAAAGCATTATATTGGGGTAAAAGAGGAATGGACCCTTCATTAACTCTTTTATCAAACGACAAAAATGTAGACTGGTCCAAATTGAAAGCATTTGCAGACGACAATTGAAATATGAATCAAATGATGTAAGTTGTCTTTGATAAGGTAGAAAACATTGTGGGAAAAGGAGAAAATGCTGGTTACCAGCATTTTCTCCTTTTACCACAATGTTTTCAAAAGGCTTCTTCCTCAGGGTCATTAAAACTCGGATTGTGTGGTAAAGGGTTAAAATAACATTCATCAATCTTCTTAACCCTTTAACACACAATTCCAACTTTTAACAACCCTGAGAAAAAAACTTTTGAAAACATTGTGGGAAAAGGACAAAATGCTCATAACCAGCATTTCCTCCTTTTCCTACAATGTTTTCTACCCTACGAAAGAAAAATTTCATGTTTTGAGTAACATCTGTCATCTGCAAATGCTTTCAATTTTGACAAATCTTAAATTTTGTCGTATGGTGAAGAATTAATAGATTTCATTAAAATAAAAGGTGGTGTTTTCTTCGAGTCTTTAAAATCTATACATTTGTATATTTTTCTATCCCAAGATATGGAATGATATTATTATGTTAACGCTAAGTTTGACTGTAAATGAAATAAAAATATTATCAAAATATAACACATACCTAAAATGAACAAGTTCAATCCTTTACCAAACAATCCCATTTTCACTTTTTACCACACAATCTTGAGTTTTAACAACCCTAAGGAATAAGGCTCTTGAAAACATTGCGGGAAAAGGAGAAAATGCTGGTTACCAGCATTTTCTCCTTTTCCCACCATGTTTTCTACCATTCTATAAACACATTTCAGTTCTTGACTCCTATTTGATTTATTGTCTACAAATGCTTTCAATTTGGAAAATTCTAAAAATCTGTTGTTTGGTACAGTTACAGTCCCTGAGGAAGAAGACTTCTGAAAACAGAGTGGAAAAAGAAGAAAATACTGGTTACCAGTTTTCTCCTTCAATATATTTATGGTGTGGAACACTTTATTTTTCTTTAAAAATTCAAAATAACTTGATAAGAATTCACAAAATAACAGAGGATAATAATATCAACAAGAGCGGCAAATTGTCGCAAGATACGCCCATCCCACCGCCAGTTGTTGAGGGGGATAATAATCATAAAGGGCAGGTAGAGGAAAATAGTAGTGCAGCAGAAATCATGTAAGTGATTGAAATAGGCATGAATGTCTCTGGCCAGAGCATAACTTTGTCATCTCCAGTCTGAACATCTTCAAATTTGGAATGCATGATTGTTGAAAAATTACGGAGTGCAGTGCACAAGAACCATAACTCTTCCTAGCACGAATTTTGAGTTATTTCCCCTTTGAAAATTTTGGAATGATATTTGACAAGGCAGTGCGAATCATACAACAAATCACCGAATGTAAATGTGTTTGATATAATAAAATAGTTGTGGCTAGCGCCTTGACCAATATTACACTATTTGGTGAATATATCATCATCATATCCAATGGAAGCAATGTCCATAATTGTATAATATCATGTAAACATTTTAAATTGTTTCCATTTATCTACATATTAACTTCCATTTACATAAATATAAACTGTCATCTCTGCTGCGCACATACAATATTTGTGCAAAGCAAGCTACATCCAACGTCACAACAGTACTGTTGTACAGGTTGTAAAAACACTCAGATACCTACTTGTATAAAGTATGACATCCACTGCAAACTTGCACTGCTACAAAACGTGCCTGGAATAAATCTTACTCAGAATTGTTTACTAAGAAAATAGTAAAATAATTAAAAAACTACAAATAAGATGGTTAAGTTATGCGGTACAAAGATCAAAGGGGGAATAACTCAAAATTCATGCTAGGAAGAGTTATGGTTCTTGTGCACTGCACTCCGTAATTTTTTAACAATCATGCATACTAAATTTGAAGATGTTCAGACTAGAGATGACACAGTTCTGCTCCGGACGAGCAAGAAATGCTGTAAAAAATGAAGATCAAAGGGGGAAAAAACTCAAAATTTGTGCTAGGAAGAGTTAGGGTTCTTGTGCGCTGCACTCCATAATTTTTCAACAATCATGCATACCAAATTTGAAGATGTTCCGACTAGAGATGACAAAGTTATGCTCTGGACAAGCAGAAAATGCTGTAAAAATGACAATCAAAGGAATATAACTCGAAGACAGCATGAGGTAGAGTTATGGTTCTGTTGCACTGCACTCGGTATTATTGCAACAAACACAAATACCAAGTTTCAAGTCAATCGGACTGAAGATGACAAAGTTATGCTCAGGACAAGCAGAAAATGCTGTAAAAATGACAATCAAAGGGAAATAACTCGAAGACAGCACGAGGTAGAGTTATGGTTCTTTTGCACTGCACTCGGTATTATTGGAACAAACACAAATACCAAGTTTCAAGTCAATCGGACTGAAGATGACAAAATTATGCTCTGGACAAGCAGAAAATGCTGTAAAAATGACAATCAAAGGGAAATAACTCAAAGACAGCATGAGGTAGGGTTATGGTTCTTTTGCAGTGCACTCGTTATTATTGCAACAAACACAAATGCCAAGTTTCAAGTCAATCGGACTAAAGATGACGAAGTTATGCTCCGGACAAGCAGAAAATGATGTAAAAATGACAATCAAAGGGAAATAACTCAAAGACAGCATGAGGTAGAGTTATGGTTCTTTTGCAGTGCACTCGGTATTATTGCAACAAACACAAAGCAGAAAATGCTGTAAAAATGACAATCAAAGGAATATAACTCGAAGACAGCATGAGGTAGAGTTATGGTTCTTTCACAGTGCACTCGGTATTATTGCAACAAACACAAATGCCAAGTTTCAAGTTAATCGGACTAAAGATGACAAAGTTATGCTCCGGACAAAGAACTGGACGCCGCCCGCGCGCCCACCCGTCCGTACGCCATGGGTGATCCCATAATACGGCCCGTCTTTGATGGGCGTATAAAAATAGATGCCATTATAACACTTGAAGAGACCTGGAAAATTTGCAAATAATGATTTATCAAGTTAAACAATTTCATTAACAGAAATTTAGGAACTCATATTAAAACAACAGCATATAAAAAAGCAGTCAATAAAAGGTAAAATAATCACAACACTTCAAATCTACCTGCCATTATACTGAAATATGGAATGAAAAAGAAAAGTAGTAACTTTTTCAACCTTTAATGTGCCTTTCACAACATCAGTTGCCTTTACTGCTAGCACAGATCAGGATCAGACTACACAAAACAAGCAGTCTGATCTATGATCTAGACTTCCGGCTTTGCTTAGACATTCAAGACAAAAGCAACCTTGAAATTACACAGGTCCAGGTTTAATTTCTAGATGGAAAAAAATTGGCTTTATCTGGTGCTCTCTTGTTTACTTAGAATGAATAAGGAAAGCGTTTGTCTTGCATTAACAAAATCCTATAACAAACTGACAACAGTAACTTGCTATGCATTTCGTGAGAAGCAACCTTTATAACTAATTGCTGTAAGGTGTTCAACGAAAATAACTGAGACATGCTCTGTGTAAAGGGGGTTTAATGCATTTGCAAAAAGTATTGACCCAGGTCAGCCTGCGCAGTCTGCGCAGGCTGACCTGAGTCAACACTTTTTGCTATAGGTCAATATTCTGCATGTCAAAGGACCGTTCTATCATGATTCAGCCTGTTGTTAGACAAATGGATTTTTTGTGTCGATAATATTGCGACAACTTTCTTGGTAAAATGCATCACTGAGATGTATTAAGCCCCCTTTTTTCCTGAGCATGACTCAGATTTCCTACAACAGCACAACTTAAAATTTTAAAGGTGGAAAATGTTCATAGAAATGGTACACTTGAATTCAACAGTATTTTTCAGTTTTCTAATTTTATTGATAGATGTAAAAATTCATATTCATATAGTAAAGGCTACAGAATCTAAAACTAAACACTATAAAATAAATACAAAATTATCATCTTTGGTTAATATGCAAATATGATTATCATCTGTGGTTAAGATTGAAAAGGTCAAGGGCAAACGTCAATTCAAAGCGTGAATTATACTTTGTAGGCCGCATTACCTTTTCAACGGGCAACATAAATACAGCAAGGAGTTAAATTAGGTAATAATTAGCAAAACATTTTCAATGTGTTCCAGATATGACACTGATATCGATAACATACAGATAAGCCACGCTCTGTGAAAAGGAGTCTTGATGCATCTGCGAAAAGTATCACCCAGGTCAGCCTGCGCAGTCCACTAAACTTTTTGCTATATTGGTCAATTTTCTACATTTCAAAGGACCAGTGTACCTCATGAATAAGTCAGCTGTTACACAAAATGGATTTTATGGAACCACAATTACACAATGACTTGCTAAGTATCATGGATCACAGAGATGCATTAAGCCTGCTTTTGTCACAGCATGGCTCAGATATGAATAATACATACATGTAAAATAACAAAGTAAAGCTAGAATAAAAAAAAATTCACTGGAATTAATAATTTATACATGGAACTGGATAAAGTTTAAAATAACGTGATTATTCTCTTCATTTTAGGACTTTTATCTATTTAACCGATAACACAAATTTTACATAAAAAAAAAAAATAAATGCTGGTAGATAATGATATGTAAATAACACTATTAATGCCAGTAAACAATAATTAACAACTCACTAACTTTTGTTCTGTTACATAATTTTACGATCCATGTACAAATACTAACCCTTTACCACACAATCCCAAGTTTTAACGACCCCGAGGAGGAAGGCTTTTGAAACATTGTGGGAAAAGGAGAAAATGCTGGTAACAAGCGTTTTCTCCTTTTCCCACAATGTTTTATGCCCTTCTCAAAACTAATTTCAATTTTTGAGCCACATTTATCTAAGTGTCAGCAAATTCTTTGAATTTGAACTAGCCTTAATTTTTGTTGTGTGGTAAAGAGTTAAGATTCTATGTATACATTCAACAATCACCTTGGTGACAATGTTGGCTATATGAATACCAGAATAGGAGTCCCTATATGTGGGTAATTTTCCTACCATATTTTCTACCCTTCCAAAAAACAAATTTCAATTTCAACAGTTATAGTGTCGTCTGCAAATTCTTTCAATTTGGACAGGTCTAACATTTTGTCGTTCTGTAAAGAGTTAAACAAATGAATCGTGCTCTGTAAAATGTGGGGCTAAATGCATCTGGAAAAAAAGTATGGACAAATGTAAAAGCCTGCCCAGGCCATGCAGGTTGACCAGGGTCTAAGCTTTTTGCTCTTGTAAATTTCCTGCATGTCAAAGGACCATCATGATTCTGTGGTTTTCAAAAACCATTATTTGACACACATTTAATTTGTTGTCTGAAAATGCTTTCAATCTGGTCCAGTCCAAACTTTTGTCTTTTGGTTAAGAGTAAAGCCCCTTTTTGTCCAGAGCACCACTCAAATATCATTGAGCCATGCTCTGGCAAAAGGGGGCTTAATGCATCAGCGTGATCCATGACAACAAGCAATTCGGTATGTAACTAAGGAACAATAAAATCCATTCTGTATAACAACCGATTGATTCATGAGATACACAGGATCCTAGACATGCAGAAAATTGACCAACAGCAAAACGTTTCGGTCCAGGTCAGCCTGCGCAGACTGCGCAGACTGACCTGATTCAACACTTTGTGCAGATGCATTAAGCCCACTTTTCACAGAGCATGGCTCAATCATAATGACAGAAACCCTACAATTTCTTCGCACCAAAAACTAATAAATTAATCTGAGAAATCTTAACTTCAACTTCAATAAATCGATACACATTACTGGAATAGTTTCAATATTTCCCAGCTAATTATACAAGAAATCTTTAGAATTTTCTGTATACAATTAGGTAAAACTCATGAACTGGGCAGAGTTCTAAACATGATAAAATACATGAGCAATTTTGTTGCAACATCACCAAAAGATGCTAAATGAAAAATATGCATGTATAACAACAGGCCCTGCACTTCAACATGAAGATCTTCCCATCAAAATCACATATACGAAAATAAAAAAAAAAAAAAAACATTACAGAAAAAGGACTGAGTGAAATGATAAAACTTCTCAGTTCTGTAGTGAAAGGTTTGTCAAAACTTAGGTTCAGTAAAGGCTTAACCTAACTTTTGTCAAAACATGACGGAAATCAAAACTATCCATCCCCAATTCTATCAAAATGAGTGTTGTTCAAGAATAAAAATAAAAAAAAAAAATCAATAAAACCTTATAAAAACTGGACTGAAAACATACTTTCTAAATCATGCCCATTGTATTTAAGGGATTTAGATAGTAAATTCATACTGAGAATCTATTCTTACAGGATAAAATAAGGAAATATTCTCTCAAAATATCCTCAAAGTATGGTGAGGGCCAACTAATCTTTTGTTATTTACCTAAACAAGATTGTTGTAGAATGTAACCAAACTAAGATAGTTACCAAATTTATGCAAACTTGTTAAATACAACATTAATATTGATGAAAACACTTTACCACACAATCCAGAGTTTTAACGACTCTGATGAATGGCTTTTGAAAACATTGTGAGAAAAGGAGAATATGCTGGTGACCAGCATATTCTCCTTTTTCCCACATTGTTTTCTACTTCATCAAAGACAGGCATTACCATTTGAGCTACATTTAAATTTGTCGTCTGCAAATACTTTCAATTTGGTCGTATCCATAATTTTGTCATTTGGTAAAGGTTAAAACAATAGCTCCTGCAAAGCAAGTTTTGCATTAATTTGTGTTAACTCTTTACCAGACGCCAAAATTTTAGACTTCACAATTTGAAAGCATTTAACCCTTTACCACACAATCCCGACTTTTAACGACCCTGAGGAAGAAGTCTTTTGAAAACATTGTGGGAAAAGGAGAAAATGCTGGTAACCAGCATTTTCTCCTTTTCCTGCAATGTTTTCTACTCTTCCTAAAACAAATTTCAATTTTTGAGTCACATTTGTCGTCTGCAAAAGCTTTGAATTTGAGCAGGTCTAAAATTTTGTTGTTTGGTAAAGAGTTAAGGACAACAAATTAAATATTACTCAAAACTTGAAGGTTGTCTTTCAAAGAGTCGAAAACATTACATGAAAAGGAGAAAATGCGGGTAACCAGCATTTTGTCAATTTCCAACAATGTTTTCCAAATGTTTTTTTCTCAGGAGTTGTCATCTAAGCTACTTTTGTCATCTGCAGATGGTTCCTATTTAGTTGCTTCCAAAATTTTGTTGTTTGGTAAAAGTTTATACAATAGCTCCCCAACTCCCAACTTTTTCTTTGTTTAGCTCAAGTTTACAAAGCGAATACATTTTAGTCTTTTGCAAATATATAAATTCAATACTGAAGCGGCATAAGCTGAAACTTTTTCCAGAACAAAATTTGTTTTAACTCTTTACCAAACGACAAAATTTTAGACTGGTCCAAATTGAAAGCATTTGCAGACGACAAATTAAACATGGCTTAAATGATTAGATTTGTGTCGGAAAGGTCAGAAAACATTGTGGGAAAAGGAGAAAATGCTGGTTACCAGCATTTTCTCCTTTTCCCACAATGTTTTCAAAAGGCCTCTTTCTCAGGGATGTTAAAAGTCGGGATTGTGTGGTAAAGGGTTAATTCTTTACCAGACTTTAAAATTTTAGACATGTCCAAGATGAAACCATCTGCAGACGACAAATTTGAAAGTTGTCTGTCACAGAGCAAAAAACATTGTAGGAAAAGGAGAAAATGCTGGTAACCAGCATTTTCCCCTTTTCCCACAATGTTTTCTATTTCATCAAAGACAGACATTATCATCCAAGCTACATTTGTCATCTGCAAATACTTTCAATTTGGTCGTGCCCAAAAATTTTGTAATTTGGTAAAGGTTAAAATAATAGCTCACCAGTAGCAAGTTTTGCTTTGGCTAGCCTAAGTTTACAAAGCGAATACATTGTAGTTTTTTGCAAATGTATAAATTCAATACTGAATTGCTAAAAGCGGGAACTTTTTTCAGCACAAACTGTATTATCTCTTTACCAGACAAATTAACTCTTTACCAGATGACAAAATTTTAGACTCGTTCAATATGAAAGTGTTTGCAGACGACAAATTAAAATTTGTTGTGAAAGGGTAGAAACCATTGTGGAAAATAGAGAAAATGCTGGTTACCAGCATTCAACTTTTTCCAAAATGTTTTCAGAAGTCTTCTTCCTCAGGGTAGTGAAAAATCTGGTTTGTGAGGTAAAGGGTTAAATACATCATAAATGTTGATGACAGCAGACTAATTACTAACACAGTGTAACAACCAGTTTTGCTTAACCCTTTCCCAAACAAGCCCTGGTTTTCACGTGTCTGCAGTACAAGTCTTTTGAAAACACTGTGGGAAAAGGAGAAATTGCTCGTAATGAGCAATTTCTCCTTTTCCCACAGTGTTTTCTACCCTTTTTGATAAATTTCTGCCATTTTCATTAAATTTAAAATTGTCATCTGCAAACTCTTTCAATTTGGACCAGTCCAAAATTTGTCATTTGGGAAAGGGTTCACTCTTTACCACACACAATCCTAACTTTTAATGACTCTGAGAAAGAAGCCTTTTGAAAACATGGTGGGAAAAGGAGAAAATGCTGGTTACCAGCATTTTCTCCTTTTCACACAATGTTTCCTACCCCTAGCTAAAACAAATTTTAATATTTGAGCCACATTTAAATCATTGCCTGCAAAAGTTACAATATGGACCGTTCTAAAATTTTGTCATTTGGTAAAGGGTTAAAGCTATCTCAAATTTACAAAGTGAATAGATTTTAGTCTTCTGCAAAATGTGCAAACCTAATACTGCAGCACCAAACGCTGAAATTCTTTACCACTTGACAAAATTCAGACTTGTCCAATTTGAAAGCATTTGCAGACAACAAACTAAATGATACTCAAAACTTGAAAGTTGTCTTTCGAGGAGTAGAAAACATTGTGTGAAAAGGAGAAAATGCTGCTCATCAGCATTTTCTCCTTTTCCCACAATGTTTTCAAAAGTTCATTTCCTCAGGGTTGTTAACACAAAGGATTGTGTGGTAAAGGGTTAACAATTTGATTTTGTATTCTATAACCTATTGGGGTATTAATCTTACTCTATATTCAAAGACAAACCACTTGATTGGCTGAGACAGAATGTGTCTTCCAAACATGTGCCCAGTCTTGAAATTTAGAATTAGAAATCAATTCATAATGGTTATGATTACTGTCCCAATTCTAACTTCATTTTAGGTTAGATCTTTATGCAATGACAACATTTCAGACTTTTCCATATTTTTCTGTTTTCGCAGGCGACAATTTGAACCTGTTTCTAGCAAAGAGATCTGGTGTGAAAAGGGTACAAAACATTCAGGCAAAAGGAAAAACACACAGGTTGCCAGCATTTTTTCTCACTTTTTCTCCAATATTTCACAAATCTTCTTTTCTAAGGTCCCAAACACTCTAGATTATTTGGAACAGGCTTAAAACCAACCAACCAGGAACTTACAATGATTGGGGAAAAACTATCCTGTTGTTGAAATCAAATTTTTGATCTGCGTGTAAGTTTAACTTCAATGCCCTTTTCAGGTCGCAAAATCAATTCCGCAACAGGTAACACTTCGTCTCGGGTTTGTTTGGCTTCAACGTGAAAGTTGCGGAATATAGTGGACAATATGACCTTCTCCTCCAAGATGGCAAACTTTTGCCCTAAAATAAAAAAAAGTTTGCATTTATTACTCTGACATTTATCCCTTGACAGATCCAGCATTTTCTCCTTTTTCAACAATGATTTCCAACCTTTCCAATATAAATTTTAATTTGAGTCCTATTTATTTTGTTGTCTGCAATTTCAATCAATTTGGACATGTCTAAAACTTTGTAGTGTGGTATATAGATACCCCTTTGGCAAACAATCCCTTGTTTTAATGAACCTGGAGAAGAAGCCTTTTGAAAATACTGTGAGAAAAGGGGAAAATGATGGTAACCAACACGTTCTCCTTTTCCCATTATGTTTTTCTATCCGATTGGAGGAGTTAAGCTCATTTGTATTAACTTTGAATTTGATGTCTGCAGATGCTTTGAATTTGGAATAGTCTACAAATAAGAAAGGGTTAAGTGTCAATGTAGGTCTAGTCCTACATGTTTTCAGAAGACTTCTTCATCAAGGTCGTGGAAAAACAGGGCCTGTATTCACCAACCGTTCTTAAGAACGTTCTTAGTCTTATTCTCCAGAATTTTCTAAATTTGAAAGTAACACAACTTCTGATTGGCTAAACAATTTGGTTTAGCCAATCATAGATTGTGTTATTTTCAAAATTCTTGGAGAATAAGACTGAGAATATTCTCATGAATGGTTAGTAAATACAGGACCAGGATTGTTTGGAAAAAGGTAATAAGGTAAATGAACATATCTAGTAGTTATAATGTCCTTGTAGAATGCAAAGAGTGTGCAGTCTGATCTTTAGTCTACACTGTCCAACATATCTGAGGTTATTCCGTCAAAAACAACCGAGTGGCTGCCTGAATGACCAAAACTGCTAGCACAATTTCTCCTACAGCCATCATGATTTCATGTGCATTCATGTATTAACCCCTTACTACACGACAAAATTTTAGACTGGTCCAAACTGAAAGCATTTGCAGACAACAAATTAAATGTGGCTTAAATCATGGGATTTGTCCCAAAATGACAGAGTACATTGTGGGAAAAGGAGAAAATGCTGGTTACCAGCATTTTCTCCTTTTTCCACAATGATTTCAAAAGGCCTCTTCCTTGGGTTTGTAAAAACCTGTGATTGTGTGGCAAAGGGTTAACCCCTTACTACACAATCCTAAGTTACTATGTTTTATACCCTATCAGAGAGGTACAGTTCATTTGTATCAGTTCCGAATGTCGCCTACAGTTACTTTAAATTTGGAAGAGTCAGCAATTTGTTGTTTGGGAAAGGGTTAAACTATCATCATATTACATATACATATTTTACCTGGATAGTTTCCAAAGTGATCTCTACAAATACTGTGTGAGAGATACCTGCTTTATATGCATTAATATAAAGTTAATAAGCAATTTCGTTCAGGCCAAATTACAGGTCCGAGGGCTGCAGTATTAGCCCAAACTAAAGGCCTTGAGCTCATGCCACAAACCACAGATTTGTAACCATTTCAGTTCCCAGGTCCATGGCATCAGCCCGTGGCTGAAGGCATCGAGGTAATACAGCAAACCCTGGACCTGTAACTCTGCCAATACAAAATTATTCCATTAATCACAATTCCATTAATTAACAGTCACGATTAATGCATGATTAATATGTGAAAACTGGTTTTCAATACTTTCACTTCTTTACAGTTATTCCCAATTACCTGACAAATATTGTGTAGCCAGAAGTTTACAATGTTATCTGAAGTGATGTATATTTGGATTGTCTGGTGTTAGTGACATCAGTTTTTGCAGTAATTAGGATTATGTTGATGCAGTAAGTTTATTCCTACTTTTTTTTAATTCAACTTTATTAATGGATTGGCCATCTAGTAAGCCCATTTTTAAACAAAAAAAAAAAGCTGAGGGAGCATTATTTTGAGGGGGAGTGTCTGTAAGGGACATTACCGTAAATGCAATAAAACAGTTTGTTAACTGATAACACATGCTAAAATACTCAACACAGTATGTATCTCATATAGTAAGCAGTGAACAGACCCCAGTATGACACCACTTACCAATACAATTCCGGGAACCTGCTGAGAATGGCATAAACGCATATGGATGCCTTTTAGCCACGGACTCTGGCAGGAAGCGGTCTGGATCAAACTTGTCAGGATCTGGGAAAACGTTTTCATCCATATGCATGGCCCCAGCACATATCACTATAGTTGTTCCCTTTCTCAAAGCCATTTTACCTTCAAAACACAGTAAAATATATTACTTAACAATCCTTTACCAAACAATCCTGGCTTTTAACTAACATGTGGAAAAGGGCTGTTGAAAACCTTGTGGGAAAAGGAGAAATGCTGGTGACCAGCATTTTCTCTTTTTCCCACAATGTTTTCTACATCGGCCATTTCTAAAATTTGAGCGTTTGGTAAAAGTTAAATAATCCTTAATCCTTCACCATGCAACAAAATTGTAGAGTTGTCCGAACTGAAAGCATCTGCAGATCAGAAATTTATTGTGGATTACATGATTGAATTTGTTTAAAGAAAAGCAGGAAACATTGAACAAGCGGGCCATGATAGCCCTATATTGCTCCACCATATAATAAGTACAAACCATATATGCCAAACATTACAATTCCAGGCCAATTGGTTTGGAACAAGAAGACTTTTAACAAGAACAAGAACACTTTTAACACAGGGGTGTGGAAATCTTAGAAATTTCTACTTGGACAAGTAAATTACAAAAATCTCCTTGTCTGCCAGTGTGGTTCACTTGTCCAAAACAAAATTTTAAATGGCATGCATAAAGTGACACTCTCGACAAAACTTACAAAAAACATTGTTACGAACGTCTGCATTCAACCATAGGAATTCTCTAAACCACACCTCATTAAAAACAATTTTTTTGTCATATTTCTTGTCACAGTCCATTTTAGATTTATGTTTGGAGCTGCTGAATGGTTCCGGAGTCTCAGACTTCTCACTTTCGGCTTGCTTCGAAGATTTGATAAAGGAAACTGACCCATTTTCTCCAATTTTATGCATTAATTGATCACTGAATCGAAAAATGTTCTTGACCATAGTATCATCCATCATGGAAACATATTAAACATCCCTTTTTTCCAGAGTACGGTTCAAATGTATGTGAGCAGCACTCTAGTAAAAGAGTGTATAACTCTTTATCACAAAATCCGAGTTTTAACGACCCTAAAAGAATAAGCCTTTTGAAAACACTGTGGGAAAAGGAGAAAATGCTGGTAACCAGCATTTTCTCCTTTTCCCACAGTGTTTTCTACATTATAAAAGACAGAAAACATGATGTGAGTCACATTTAATTTGTCGTCTGCAAATGCTTTCAATTTGGTCCAATCCTAAATTTTGTCATTTGGTAAACGGTTAATGCATATTTGTAATGCATTATATCAAGCAGGTCCATAGTATGGGTCCGTTTTATCCCAAAATCAGGTAAACCATTTGATAAAATGGTTCTTTGATATGCAGAAAATTTACTCACAGCGCAAAGTTTTGATCCAGGTCAGCCTGTGTGGACTGTGCATGCTGATATCGGTTGATACAACCTTGCAGATGCATTTAACCCTTTACAAAATAACCCCAAGTTTTAAAGACCCCAGAAAGAAAGCTTTTAAAAACATGATATGAAAAGGAAAAAGTGCTGGTAACCACTATTTTCTCCTTTTCATATGATCTTTTCCACCCTTTCACACATAAATCCCATTATTTGAAGCACATTTGGTCTGTCGTCTGCAAATTCTTTCAATTCAGACAGGTCTAAAATTCGTCGTTTGGTAAAAAATTAACCCTTTCCCAAACAATCTCAAGTTTTAACAACCCTGAGGAAGACATCTTTTGAAAACATTGTCAGAAAAGTAGAAAATGCTGGTAACCAGCATTTTCTACTTTTTCCTTAATATTTTCTACCTTATCAAGCTTCAGCTCTAGTTCATTTTTTACCGCTTTCAGATTTGGAAAGGATGTTGTTCGAAGTACTCTTAGAAAAACCCAAAGGAAAGCACTGACATGAGTAACAGGTGACAAAATTGAAACAAGAGCAATGCACGTGGGTGCCAATGCTAGGATGCAGTTGCTTTCAGTGAAAATTCTATGTTGAAAGAGGGGTGTAACTCTTGTCAAAAATATTTTGATGGTTACCTACCCCTGTTGTATGGGTTCCCCTTTTGATAGTTAACAACTAGCGCGAGTCTGAAGTAAATATCTTAAGTAATGACAGAGATATTATAAAATGTCAAAGTTTAAGCATCACAACAACAATGTAGACAATGCAGATGACGACCCCAGGGTTATGATAATACCTTGACGCTTTTTCTGAAAAACAGCCCTGCTAAAAATGTTGAAAACAACATTCACACAAAACAAACAAATCATATAAGACTCTGTTACCTATGGAACAATTCTCTGTTAGCCTTCTACCAAACATTGGAACAGATGGAAAAATTCTCAATGCTTCCTGAAAATGAAAAGAGAACATACGGAGGACAATAGTGAAAATGTTTAATAATTGAGATATAACAGCTGCATAAAAATAATAATTCTGTTTGAGGTTTAACTCTTTACCATATGATAAAATTTTGGACTTGTCAAATTGAAACCATTAGCAAACGATAAATTAAATGTAACTAAAATGATGGTAACTGTCTCTGAAAGTGTAGAAAATCTTGTGGGTAAAGAAAAATATGCTGGTTACCAACATTTTCTCCTTTTCCCACTAGAGGTTTTCAAAAGGCTCTTTCCTCAGGGTCATTAAAACCCAGGATTGTGTGGTAAAGATTTAAACCTACCAATGAATTTCCTGATATGCATCTGCGTACAATGTGACCCTAGGTAGGGATAAATTTTCACATTCACCTAAAAAATAAACAGGCTTTTCACTACTATATCGGTCAGATGACGTTGACCACTGAAAAAGTGTTTTTGCCCCTATCCTATGCAGTCTAAATATAGAATTTGATCCAATTGGTACACTAGTACATGGAAAGCAATCTTTTCAAGTAATTATGAACACACTGTTAACTCTTTACCACACAATCACGGGTTTTAACGACCCTGAACAAAAAGCCTTTTGAAAGCATAGTGGGAAAAGGAGAAAATGCTGGTAACCAGCATTTTCTCCTTTTTCCACAATGTTTTCTACCCTTCCCAACACAAATTTCAGTTTTTGAGTCACATTTTTTTTTTTTTTAATGTCTGCAAATGCTTTAAATTTGGACAAGTTTGAAATTTTGTTCTTTGGTAAAGGGTTCAACAGAGACAAGATGGTCAATGGATACTTTGTCATGACATCTGAAGTATACCAATTTTCATTTAATCCTTTACCACAAATCCCTACTTTTAACAATTCTGAGAAAGAAAGCTTCTGAAAACATTGTGGAACTAGAGCCCCCTGAGGGCCTGAATTGCTCTACTGGCAGTGATTATGCTTTTTTCCTAGCATACATTATGAATTCATCATAGTTCATGATGCAAAAAGAAAAACAACACCACCACCCCCCTCCCCCACCCTGTAGCGGGGGTTGTTGCAACTGGGCTTGAACCCACTAAGACAGCACAAGAAGGCAAATTGAATAATTGAAGTACAATCTCTCAAAACCAATTGTTTGGAATCCAGCCATATTTGATAGGGTTTCAGAACTCTTTGTATTAAACAATCCCTGCAAGTTTCAAAGAAATGCAACTAATAATGTGGACTGTGTTGAGTAAACAATACTTAGTCTACACATAGCTGATTTTCCTAAACTGAATGCTAGATTTTCTTCATTTTGAATACAGTTCAATCCCTATTGATATTGATACAAATAATCTTTGCGAATTTCAAAAGAATTAGATAAACAAGAGGGCCATGATGGCCCTGGATCGCTCACCTTAGTCATTAGGCGAAATTCCACTCCAGGGTCATAATGACCCAATTTAAAACTCATCTGAGATATTATTCAGACAAACATTCTGACCAATTGTCAGGTCAATTGAGCTGAAAATGTGGCCTCCGGAGTGTCCAAAATGTCTTTCTTCAATTTGACCTAGTGACCTAGTTTATAACCCTATGTGACCATATTTCAAACTCATCCGAGACATCAAAACAAACTTGTTGACCAAGTTTCAGGCGAATTGGGCAAGAACTGTCACCTCTAGAGTGCCCACAAGATATTTCTGTAATTTGACCTAGTGACCTAGATTATGATCCTATGTGACCCAATTTCAAATCCATTTAAGATATCATCAAGTCAAACATGCTGACAAATTTTCAGGTCAGTTGAGCAAAAACTGTGGCCTCTACAGTGCCCACAATACATTTCTTTAATTTGACCCAGTGACCTAGTTTATGACCCTATGAGACCCAATTTCTAACTGATCTGAGATATCATCAAGTCAAATATGTAGACCAATTTTCAGGTCAATTTAGCTAGAATTGTGGCCTCTGGAGTGCCCACAAGGTATTTCTTCAATGTGACCCAGTGACATTGTTTATGACCCTATGTGACCCAATTTTGAACTCCTCTGAGATATCATCAAGACAAAAAATGTGGCCTCTAGAGTGCTCACAAGGTACAGAGGAATCCCCTTATTAGCAATACCCATTTGTCAGAAGAAAAATTGCTATTAAGCGATCACTGCTATTATCCGCAATTTCATTTGAGGCATGAACTCGCACGACAGTGGGGACTAAGAAGTCGTCGCTAGACCGAAAGTAGACTATTTCCCTCCGCAATAGATTGCTAGTTATAAATTTGTAATCCAATATTAATAAAGTGATTAGAAAATGTTGTCTTTGTAGTTATTAGTTTATTGAATTACCTCTCATATTAGTATCCGAAGAGCTGTAGTGGTAAGTTGACCTGTTTTCCTACATTGTTTACCTATTCACACATGCTACACACGGCATATGTACATGTATATATTATTCATTAGGTTTATTATACAGCTTATTTTGCCCTTCCAAACGAAATCGAATGTGCCTTTTTTGAGCGCATTTTTTACGATTCCTTTTGAAAGAATCAATTAAAGTGTTTTAATTGGTTAAAAAATGTTGATTGGTGACCTGATGCGAGGCGTTATAAACAATATGGCCAATAAGAGCCGTAAGTTTAACCTTGTAAAATGAAGGCATGAAAATCATGCCGAAGAAATAAAAATGGTTTTTAATCAAAATGGAAACTATATTAAGTCTAAAAAAAAAAAGAACAAGTCCAAGTCTATAAAGTAAGTCATTTATTCCAGTTTTTTATCAACACATCAGGAGAACAATTACTCTCGCGTAGGTGCGAAAATGACATCGCGTCGACATGTATGTGTTTATTTACTGGACACGTGTGTCTGCACCTGCAAAATAACGCGAAGTTTCAGTTAATTTTCAGAATTTCATTGATTCTTTTCTTGAAATCATGGCATAATATTTCTAATAAATGACAAAATATGTTGATAGTGCAAATATTTTTTTGCCATTATCTGAAAATTTCTGTTAACGGTATTTCGATTATCCGAGAAAATTTACATAGATTGAAGAGGAAATGGTTTTGTGCTGGACAAAAAGTTGCTAATATCCGAAAATCCCTATAATCCGAGTTGCTAATAAGTGGATTCCACTGTAGTTCTTTAATTTGACCTAGTGACCTACTTTATGACCCCAGATGACCCAATTTCAATCTCATCCAAGATTTTATTAAGGCAAAAATGCTGATAAATTTTCAAGTCAATTGAGCAAAAAATGTGGCCTCTAGAATGTCCACAAGGTATTGCTTTAATTTGACCCCAGTCACCAGAGCCATGTTTCTTGACAGATCAAAATTTCGCGAACAATTTTTGAAAAGAGTCAACCAAGGAACATCTCTGTGAAATTATTTCAAAATCTGACCAGCCATTTCAGAGATGA
The DNA here is from genome assembly GCA_945859785.2 of Tridacna gigas. Classification (NCBI taxonomy): domain Eukaryota; kingdom Metazoa; phylum Mollusca; class Bivalvia; order Cardiida; family Cardiidae; genus Tridacna; species Tridacna gigas. The sequence goes on along the minus strand of OX244030.2, from coordinate 10,569,502 downwards.
AGAATTTTTAAGAATTTCTTCATTTCCGTATAGTGCAAGTAGCCCCCAGTCACCAGAGCCATGTTTCTTGACGGATCAAAATTTCGCGAACAATTTTTGAAAAGGGTCACCCAAGGAACATCTCTGTGAAATTATTTTAAAATCTGACCAGCGGTTTCAGAGAAGAAGAATTTTTAAGAATTTCTTCATATCCGTATAGTGCAAGTAGCCCCCAGTCACCAGAGCCATGTTTCTTGACGGATCAAAATTTCGCGAACAAATTTTGAAAAGGGTCAACCAAGGAACATCTCTGTGAAATTATTTTAAAATCTGACCAGCGGTTTCAGAGAAGAAGAATTTTTAAGAATTTCTTCATATCCGTATAGTGCAAGTAGCCCCCAGTCACCAGAGCCATGTTTCTTGACGGATCAAAATTTCGCGAACAATTTTTGAAAAGGGTCACCCAAGGAACATTCCTGTCAAACTATTTCAAAATCTGACCAGCGGTTCCAGAGCAGAAGAATTTTTAAGAATTTCTTCATTTCCGTATAGTGCAAGTAGCCCCCATTCACCAGAGCTATGTTTCTTGACGGATCAAACTTTCGCAAACAGTTTTTGAAAAGGGTCACCCAAGAAATATCTCTGTGAAATTTTTTTAAAATCTGACCAGCGATTTCAGAGAAGAAGAATTTTTAAGAATTTCTTCATGTCCATATAGTGCAAGTAGCCCCCATTCACCAGAGCCATGTTTTTCAACATATCAAAATTTCACAAACACTTTTTGAAAAGGGTCACTCAAGGAACATTCCTGTGAAATTATTTCAAAATCTGACCAGTGGTTTCAGAGGAGAAGATTTTTAAAGAATTTCTTAGAAAATTCCATTTCGTTGCCATGGCAAACCAGAGTTTTTGATGGAATTGAATTTTGTGAACAGTTTATAAAGAGGACCTCCCAAGGAACATTCCTGCCAAGTTTTGTCCAAATTGGCACGGTGGTTTAGGAGGAGATGATGTTTAAAGAATTGTTGATAACGCATGACGAACGACGCACAACGCACAGACGCACGACGAATGACGGACACCGGGTGATCCTAAAAGCTCCCCTTGAGCACGTTGTGCTCAAGTGAGCTAAAAATGCAGACTTAATTGCGTAAACAAGAAATGTAAATTTTAAACTTTAAATGGCTCCTTTTCCCATACTGATTGTCGGATTTTTTTCAAGATCAATAGGGTTCAAGGTTCAAGACATAAAGCAAATGTGCAAGTTTCATAAAAATTCAGCCAACAATGCTGACTTTATTGCAAAAACAAGAAATGTAAATTTTTTACTATAAATGGCTACTTTTCCCATACTGATTGTCAGATTTTTTCAAAATCAATGGGGTTCAAGCTATTGATGAGATAAACGAATTGAGAAAGTTTAAAAAAAAATCCGACCACACATGCAGACTTTATTGCGTAAACATGAAATTGAAAATTTAAACTTTAAATGGCAACTTTTCCCACACTGTTCCTCAGATTTTTTTCAAAATCAATAGGGTTTAAGCTATTGATGAGATAAACAAAATGTGCAAGTTTCATGAAAATCCAACACAAATGCAGACTTTATCGCATAAATAAGAAATTGAAATTTGAAAATTTAAATGGCTACTTTTCCCACACTGTTTGTAAGATTTTTTTCAAAATTGATAGGGCTCAAGATATTGATGTGATAAACAAACTGTGCAAGTTTCATGAAAATCCAACCACAAAGGCAGACTTTATCACGTAAACAAGAAAAAGACTAATGGACGGATGGGCAGACGGACTGATGGACGGCGGAAACCCCACCATGACATAAGCTCTGCTGGCTTACAGCCAGTACAGCTAAAATGGAGAAAATGCAGCATTTTCTCCTTTTTCCACAATGTTTTTCATTCTTTCACGTCAAATCTCATAACCCCAGCCACATGCAAATTGTCATCTGCAAATGCTCTCAAAATTTTGTCATCTGTCTAAAAATACAGCAATAAAGGTTTATGTAGTAAAAATTGTTCCAACCTTGATACAACATTCAAGGTATTTCATTTCCTTCAAATCATCCATGGTGGCATCACGATCTTCATTTCCTGCAAAATTTGAAAATAAAAACATATCTGAGCCATGCTCTGTGAAAATAGGGTTTAATGCATCTGCATAAAATATCGACCCAGGTCAGCCCGTGCAGTCCACCCGGAGTCAAAACTTTTCGCCACTGGTAATTTTTTTTTGTCAAAGTATCATTCTACATCATGATTCAAACTGTTTTTAGAAAATACAGGTTTATTTCCTGTGACGACTTACTTGGTATAATGCTGTACGAAGATGCATTGAACCCCTTTTTCCTAGAGTGTAGCTCATCTACTTTGCCACTTTGTTAGGGACACACAAAAAACAACTTGATCAATGTGAAATCTGTTTGAAAAGATAAATCAGGCACCACATTTCACCTAATTAATGTGCCCGGGGGGGGGGGGGGGGTGCAAAACCCCAAAAGGGTGCTCCTATTTCATAGCCAATTTTCCAAAATTTGAGTGCCATCATATAAAGTATGGTAATTTGATCCAGGTATCAGTGCCGACTGTGAAGCAACTGCCATTTGAAAAACCAACTGTATTAATGCAGAATTTCGATTTTACCACCATTCATGATTCATTTGGACATTAAATAGCATTCACAATTATTATTTGTACGCACATCTTAGATACTTCACTTTCTTAAATTTTTTCTAAGTTAGTTGACAAATTTTGAGTTAAGGGAAGTTTGTAATGTTATTGGAAGTGTATGTATATTTGGACAGTCTGGTGTTCATGTAATCAATTTGTGAAGTAATTAGGATTAGGTGGATGCTATACTGGTAAGTTTATTTACAAAATATCAGTCATCATTAATTTTTGTCAGTCTGCATTGGAAAAGTTTTAGTGAAGTTTTACCTTGCATTTGGAAGTTTGTCACTCTAGCGCTGATTTTAAGCTATGGATGGATGTAGGTGGGGGTTCTCCAGAGGGCCTCCGGAGTAAGTACTATAGTTGGTGGTGCTACTATTAGGGAGGGAGCCGTAATAGGGTGAAACATGGTACATCTCAAAAGTTCCATCTTTAAACACTGACCGAAATCACAAAACAGTGCTTCATTTATCAGAATTACATACTCAACACCATAGTTTTGAATGGAAAAAAGGCTGAAATCTTAATATACATGTAGTTAAGAAAATGTAAGCATTTTTTGACTTTCGAGGCCATATTCTTTGTTCAACCTGTTACCACTCAATCCCAAGTTTTGACAACCCTGATGAAAGATTTACCACACAATCCCGAGTTTTAATGACCCTGAGGAAGAAACCTTTTGAGAACATTGCAAGAAGGAGAAAATGTTGGTGACTAGCATTTTCTACTTTTCCGAAATTGTTTTCTACCCTATCAAAGACAAATTACATCATTTGATTCACATTTCAATTGTTGTCTGCAAATTCTTTCAATTTGAACCAGTCCACATTTTTGTTGTTTGATGACCCTTACAGAGACAGCTGTGGAAAACATTGTAGGAAAAGGAGAAAAAGCGGGTTATCAGCATTTTCTCCTTTTTCTACAATGTTTTCTACCCTACCAAACTTCTATTTTTAAGTCACATTCATTTTTTCACCTGCAAATTCTTTCAATCTAGACAAGTCTAAAATTGTTTTTGTGTGGTAAAGACTTAAGCTCCAGCATAATCAAGGCCAAGCCTGGTAGCTTAGTGGTTAGTGTATCCGACTTGTGACGTGGTGGTTGCAGGCTCAATACCTTGATGACACAAACTTTCTTTCCGGCGATTTTTCACCCCTCACCTATGACACATGTGAGAAAAGTAGTCAGTGGCTTGGAAAGAAAGTTGTGTCAGTACTGGTGAGGGAAAGCCAGGAAGCACATGCATAGGTGTAGTGACCCAAGTAATCTGATCTAAGGTCTTCTTACAGCATTAAACTCCAACACAATCAATCAATCTAGCACAATCCTCTTTTCAGGACCATCAGTCCTTTGACTTTATCAGCAGCTTACCAAATATAGAATCCAGCTCCTCATGTACCTTCGCTTGAACCTTCGGATCACTACCAATTAAATGAATGGCCCAATTTGATGCCATTGCTGTTGTATCATGACCCTACGAAAAATAATAAAATAAGTCAGTGCTTTCCATTAACTCTTTCCCAAATGACAAATTTTAGCCCCTTCCAAACTCAAAGCATCTGCAACCGACAAATTTGAAAGTGGTACAAATGAACTTAATGTTTTTGACAGGGTAAAAAACATTGTGGGAAAAGTAGAAAATGCTGGTTACCAGCATTTTCTCCTTTTCCAACAATGTTTTCAAACGGCCCCTTACTTAGGAGCGTGAAAACACATGATTGTTTGGTAAAGGGTTAAATTTTATGAGCGGCATTCTGGGAAAAAAAGGGTTTAAGCCTTTACCAAACAAAAAAATGTCAGACAGGTCTAAATCGAAAGCATTTGCAGACAACAAAATAAATGTGACTCAAAATCTGACAATATTTCTTGATAGGGTCAAAAACATTGTAGGGAAAGGAGAAAATGCTGGTTACCAGCTTTTTCTCCTTTTCCCACGATGTTTTCAAAAGCCTTCTTCCTCATCATCCTGTAATTACATACATAAAATCCACTATGTGTAACAACCAAATGGATCATGGAAGTAGAATACTCCCTGGACATGAAAATTTATAACAAGCAAAAAGTTTCGTCCCATGTCAGCCTGCAAAGACTGGACAGGCTGGCATGGGTCAATACTTTTTCTAGATGCATTAAGCCCTCTTTCCACAGGATATAACACAAATGTATTTTAATACATCCCATGGTGTTTTCTAGTCTTCAAAAGAGAAATTTAATCATTTTAGGCACATCTAGTTTATTGTCTGCAAATGCTTTCAATATGGACTCAAGTCTAATATTTTGTTGTTTGGTAAAGAATAAAGTACTTAAACCTTTACTACAGAAAATCCCAAGTTTTAACGACCCTCAGAAAGAAAGCTTTTAAGCTTTTGAAAACTCTTGGGAAACCTAGAAAATGCTGGTTACCAGCATTTTCTTCTTTCTGCACAATGTTCTCTATCCTTTTCTAGACAAATAACAACAATATTGGACCGCACTTAATTTGTTGATGCAGATGCTTTCATTTGGACATGGCTAAATATTTGTTGTGTGGTAAAGAGTTAACAAACCACAAAATCTTGACTAATTCATATTAAAATCATTTACTGGCAAAAAATCAAATTGTAATCAAATAATAGAACTTGTCTTTGAAAGAATAGAAAACATTGTGGGAAAAAAGGAAAATGCTGCTTACCAGCATTTTCTTCTTTTCCCACATTGTTTTCAAATGCCCTCTTCCTTATGGTTGTTAAAACTCACGATTGTTTGGTAAAGGGTGAAAAACAAACCTCAAACATGAAAGTATCCACTTCCTCTCTGATATCTAGGAATGACAGTTTTTCCCCTTCACTAGTGGCACAGAGAAGCATGTCTAAAAAGGCCAACCTTTTCTTGTTCCCAATTTCCTCAACATCTTTACCTTCCAGTAACATTTCCATTGTGGTGTCCTTATCATGGAGCTTGGAAAACTCGATTTGTCTCTCTCTGATAACCTTTGGAACAAAGAGAATAAATATTTGAATATTCTTCTGTTTGTTCTTGTTACAGAATGCTTGCCATCATTTTCTCCAATTCCCACTATGTTTTCATATCCTTCCAAGTACAAATATCATAATTTGAGAAATGTTTGATTTGTTGTCTGCAATTACTTTCAATCTGGATAACTATGCATGTTGAATTGTACAAATAGGCAAAATAACAAACTGTAATTTCTCAAAACCTTTTTTCTGAAATCTAGCCAATTTTGAAAGGGCATCAGTATTCACATAATAAACATGCCCTACAAGTTCCAAAGCTATAAGGTAATGTCGTCTTGAAAGAAGAATAGCTCATGAAACGGTTCATCTATAAACAAGCTGTGTAAGTTTCATAGAAATCTGACCAACAATGTAGATTTTATAAAACAGTACCATGGAATATTCTCTTCCTAGGTACCTTTCTCTAAAATGTCTATGCACCGAATTTGCATTCAAAGTTCAGGTAAGCAAACATCAAGTCTGAAAACACAACTGAACTGCAAAAACTTTAAGATTAGAGTTACTATTTGCATTACTTTATGCTAGTGAACGTTACCGTTGGCCTTTGCCCTGTAGTGCTAAAAATCTTACTTACAAGGCAATAAGTTGCAAAACTGGAAAAAGATACATACCTTTTCAGTAAAATTGTGAAGTGTGTCGAGAGTTTTTTTGCATTTTCTGCCTGGACCAATGGAATTGTAGATAAAGCTTGGCCAGAACCATGGAGTTCTCATTCTTTTGAAGATATACTCTGATGCCCTGAAATAATTCATTTCCAGTGAAGGAAAGTCATGCAAAAATGTCGTAACGACAGTTTCTTTGTACCATAATGTCTCTACATGTATCCATACATTAACCCTTTACCACACAATCCCAACTGTTAATGACCCTTAGAAATAAGCCTTTTGAAAACACTGTGGAAAAAGGAGAAAATGCTGGTAACCAGCATTTTCTCCTTTTCCCACAATGTTTTCAGCCCTACCCAAAGCAAATTTCAGTTTTTTGGTCACATTTATTTTGTCGTCTGCAAATGCTTTCAATTTGGACTGCTTTAAAATTTTGTCGTTTGGTAAAGAGTTAACCTTAACTTTTTACCAACCAATCCTGTGTGTTAATGATCCTGACAGTAAAGATTTTTAAAACTATTATGGGAAAAGAAGAAAATGCTGATAAACAGCATTTTCTTGTTTTCCCACAATGTTTAATAAGCAAAATAAGCAGTGCCTGGGCTGACCATAAACTTTCAGCGGATATTTTAACAAGAGCACTGCATGCAGATGCCAACAACTGCTTGTGGTTACTTGATATTCAGTGGCTATTCAAAGGTGAAAAAGGGGCATAACTGTGTCAAAAATGATTTGATAGTTACCTGCCCTTGTTGAATAGGTTCCCCTTTTGACAGTTAACAACCTGTCCATGTTTGAAGTAAATATCTTCAGTAATATCCGAGACATTGTAAAATGTCGAAGTTTTTGAATGACAACGACGCAGACGACAGGGCTACAGCAATAAACTGACGTTTTCTTCAAAAACAGCTAAGCTCAAAATCATCCCCCATTATTGTATGAATTACTATTACTGAGTAATCCTAACACCTCACTTTAGAGGTTTCTTGCTGTTCTACAAACAAAAACTTACATGTACACAGCCTGGACGTATTCAGAGTTCTTGTTGTGTTGAGCGTTCACTGATCTACCCATGGCAGTCTCTATCATAAAACAGAAAAAAATCAATGAAAGCTGAAGGAACAGCAAAGGTAAAATAGTTATACTTCAACTCTTTACCAAACAACAAAATTTTAGACTGGTCCAAATTGAAAGCATTTGCAGACAACAAATTCAATATTGCTCATATGGTCAGATTTGTTTGTGATAGGATAGAAAACGTTGTTGGAACAGGAGAAAATGCTTGTCACCTGCATTTTCTCCTTTCTTCAAAATGTTTTAAAACGGTTTTTTTCCCAAGGGTTGTCAAAAGTCAGGATTATGTGGTAATGGGTTAACCCTTACCAGACACCTGGTATCAGAATTTAAGATGTTTTCAAAACTGGAAGTAATTGCAAACAACACATTAAATATAACTCAGATGATCTGATTTATCTTTAAAAGGGTAGAAAACATTCTGGGAAAAGGAGAAATTGCTGGTTACCAGCATTTGCTCCTTTTCCAACAACATTTTTAAGACCCTTCTTCCTTCTAGTCAGAATATGCAATCTGATCCCAGATCTACAGACTGCACAGAACATGTGATCTGATCCCAGATCTACAGACAGCACAGAATATGCGATCTGATCCCAGGTCTACAGAGTGCACAGAAAATGCAGTCTGATCAAAGATCTACAGACTGCACAGAACATGCAATCTGATTACAGATATACAGACTGCACAGAACACGCAATCTGATCAAAGATATACAGACTGCACAGAACATGCAATCTGATCACAGATATACAGACTGCACAGAACATGCAGTCTGATCACAGATCTACACTTTCAAGTATTTTGTGAGATTCTATGACAGTAACAGCCCTAACATTGCAACATTTGGGTCCTTTTTATACACTCAAAATCACTACTGCATTTACTTCAGGCTCATATTAATAATTCATCAGTAACTCATACCCTGCTGTATGCAACAATAATTACTGAGAATGTGATCGACTGATGACAACTGCTGCAATGATTACGATGAATTTTCCTTTGTCATCATATTTTCACTTGTACTCATGTGTCGAACCTTGACTTGTGTTGATCATCCATATTAACTTTTTTCCAAATGACAACAGTTTGGACTGATCCAAATTGAAAACATTTGCAGACGAGAAAATAAATGTGACTCAAAATTTAAAATTTGTTTTTGAAAGGGTAGAAAGCATTGTGGGAAAAGGAGAAAATGCTGTTACCAGCATTTTCTCCTTTTCCCACAAAGTTTTCAAAAAGTTTCTTACACAGGGTCGTTAAAAGTTGGGCTTGTGTGGTAAAGGGTTAAACATAGACTATTTCGAAGAAATCTTCTTGCAAGTTTGTTTTGGGAGGCATTTACCTAACCCTTAAAGCCAAGCCCCTGTAGCTCAGTCGGTAGCGTACAGGACTTGAGAACAGGAGGTCGCTGGTTCGATCCCCGGCTTGGCCAATTTCTTTCCAAGGATTGATGATAGTCATCGCAACAGGATTCATTCCTCTATCACCGCTGACCATTGTTTCGATGATGGTTATATGGGAAAGCAGCCAGTGGCTTGGAAAGAATACATGTATTGTGCGGAGTACTGGTAAATGAAACTCCAGGAAAGCATGGATAGGTGCACTGGCCACCTTGATATAACTGAAATAATGTTGAAAACAGCATTAAACACCATACAATCAATCAACCTAAACCTTAACTCATTACCACACGAGAAAATTTTGGACTGGTCCAGATTGAAAGCTTTTGCAGACGACAAAATAAAGGTGACTGAAAAATTGAAATTTGTTCTGGAAAGGGTAGAAAACACTGTTGGAAAAGAAGAAAATGCTGGTTACCAGCATTTTCTTCTTTTCCCACAGTGTTTTCAAAAGGCTTCTTTCTCAGGGGCGTCAAAAGTAGGGATTGAGTGGTAATGGGTTAAAGCTCCTTTCACTACTATAATAATTTTCTTTGCTGCCAAAATGGCCTCTAGAGTGTGCACAAGGTATACGTGGACAACATGCTACAGATGATGGACACAACATTATGCTCAACTTGAGCATTTCATGCTCAGGTACCCTGAAAACATGGCAAACCTATGACAAAAAAGACATGCTACAGGTGATGGAGACAGCACAATGCTAAACTTGAGCATTTCATGCTCAGGTACCCTGAAAACATGACAAACCTATGACAAAAAAGACATGCTATGGGTGATAGACACAACACAATGCTAAACTTGAATATTTTATACTCAGGTACCCTGAAAACATGACAAACCTATGACAAAAAAGACATGCTATGGGGGATGGACACAACACAATGCTAAACTTGAGCATTTCATGCTCATGTACCCTGAAAACATGAGAAACCTATGGCAAAAAAGACATGCATACCACATATAATATCCAGTGCACACAGGGTTACATCACTGAAGATGTTGTAAGATTCTTCATCCACATGCGTGTACAATTTATTCAATAGCACTCTCGACTGATCGTTGAAAACACCGACAAAGTCATGGAGAATCTTGAAGTGGAATGTGGGTGTCAACATTTTCCTTCTGCTCTTCCATTTGTCCCCTGTGCTGAATTAAACTATGCTCTATATAGGCTGGGTCCATACTAGACATTTTTTTACTTACATACTTAATCCTTAACCAAATGACAAACTTTAGACTTATCCAAATTGAAAGCATTTGCAGACGAGGAATTAATTCTTGTGCAAATTGTGACATTTGTCCTTAATGGAATAGAAAACTTTGTGGGAAAAGAAGAAAATGCTAGTAACCAGCATTTTCTCCTTTTCCCAAGATGTTTTCAAAAGGTTTCTTGTATACTACTAACAGTGAATTACATCCTTATAATTCACCGGTGATTGTTATATTTCACTGGTAAATGTTGTAACTTTTATTTTTGACATGCCATGGGTATTTATAGAACATGGATGAATTTTTAGTGGGTGAACGTCGTGTGAAAAGCAATGGCCATATTTTCACATGTGGCCTTGCCACGTGTGGAAATATAGCGTTCGCTTTTCAGCAGATGAAAAAAATTTCGATCACAGATCAAAACAGACAATTATCCTCTATATCTTTGCAAAGGTTTACAAAGTGGATGATTGCATTCAATGAAAAAGTGTAATTTTTATGTTTAACTCTTTACCAACTGTGTAATTTTAGACTTCAATGTCAAAATTTAAAGCATTTGCAGACAACAAATTAATCTGGCTAAGCTGATGGGATTTGTCTTCAAAAGTTTAGTTAAAATATGAAAGGGTTAAACCATTTGTATTAAACTCTTTACCAAATGAATTATTTTTGTTACTTGTCCAAATTCAAAACATTTGCAGACGACAAATTAAATGTGGCCCAAATCATTGAATTTGTCGCTTAAAGGGCGGAAAAGATTGTAAGAATAGGAGAAAATGCTGGTTACAAGCATTTTCACCTTTTTCTACAATGTTTTCAAGTCTTCTTCCTCAGGGTCGTTAAAACCCGTGATTGTTTGGTAAAGGCTTAACCTTTCCACTGCTTTACTTTAAATCTTTACCAAATGGCAAAATTTTAGAATAGTCCAAATTGAAATCATTTGCTGACGACATGATAAATGTGACTGAAAATTTGAAATATGAGTTGGGAAGGGCAGAAAACATTGTTAGAAAAAGAGAAAATGCTGTTTACCAGCATTTTCTCCTTTTCCAACAATGTTTTCAACAAGCTTCTTTCTCTTGGTCGTTAAAAGTCAGGATTGTGTGGTAAAGGGTTAAATCGAACGATAGAAATTTCACACTTGCCCAAATAGAGAGCATTTGCAGACAATAAATTAAATATAACTTAAGTGATGGAATTTGCCTTTGAAAGGGTAGAAATAAGTGTGGGAAAAGAACATGCTGATTATGAGTGTTTTCTCCTGTTCTAACAATGTTTCCTAAAGCCTTTTGCGTCAGGGTTGTAAACACACTGTATTGTTCAGTACAGGGCAACTGATAAAATGTTACACAGATATTTTCATTTAACAGAAAGAGCCTTACTCAAAGTCAAGTCTTCAAGTCAGTGTGTTCATTGCAGTCTGATCTTGACCTACAGAGTCAGCAAAAGCACATGAAACTGCTCCTTGTTTCGTAAAAATGATTGATTGAATGTACTGTGTTTGACACCAATTTCAACATTATTTCAGTTACGTCACAGAGACCAGTGCCGTATATTCAGACAAAAAAAAACAACTAAGGACAATAACTCTAAAAATAATGCAGACAGAGTTATGAATCTTGTGCACTTAACTTGTCCTCAATGTGATCTATCTGTATTTGAAGACTGAAGTCAAATTATTATTTTTATACTTTGGATGTTATGCTCCGGACAAGATTTACAGGAAGCAGGGACACAGGAACAACTGGATGGACAGAAACAGACGGATGGACAAGGGGACTCCAGTATATCCCCCATAACCTTTGTTTGTGGGGGTATAAAAAATCCTAAATTCAGCCCCCCACCCCCATATGTTTCTAAACCCTTAAGCTGCTGAGCGCGACTCACTGACCTTTTGCGGACAGCATAGATCAAGATCAGACTGCACAGAACGTGATTTACAGGAAGCAGGGACACAGGAACAACTGGATGGACAGAAACAGACAGATGGCCAAGGGGACTCCAGTATATCCCCCATAACCTTTGTTTGTGGGGGTATGAAAAATCCTAAATTCAGCCCTCCCCACCCCCATATGTTTCTTAACCCTTAAGCTGCTAAGCGTGACTCACTGACCTTTTGCAGACACAGTAGATCAAGATCAGACTGCACAGAACGTGCAGTCTGATCTGGGATCTACCCTGTCTGATAAGGAGATACTGTTTTCCAATAATAATAAGTTTAAAATAGCAACATTCGGGTTTTTACTATCGACTTGACTGTATCATTTAAGTTACTTTAGCATGTTAGGGGTCAATATCTAGGTGATATGACCCTTTCAGGTCCAAGTTCTTAAATTTGACCCCTTACTACCGCTGAAAATACAATCCACTGAAAACCTAAAATAATTCTATTTTATAGGCTTGACTAAACAAGCGGATGGTATAGATCCAAGATCAGACTGCATGTTCTGTGCAGTCTGATCTTGATCTATGCTGTCTGCAAAAGCCCTTATTTTCTCTTATGGTGCTGAAAGGGTTAAATTGATTGATTACACCAGGTTTAACACCATTTTCAACCTTAGTTCAGCAAGTTATATCGCTGCAGCCAGTGCACCTTTCCATGCTTTCCTGGAGTTTCTTTTACCAGTACTCCTCCACATAATATTCTTTCCAAGCCACTGGCTACTTTCCCATATAACCATCGTCCAAACAATGGTCACCAGTGAGAGAGGAATGAAACCTGTCACAATGACTATCATCAATCTTTGGAAAGAAATTGGCAAAGCCGGGGATCCAACAAGCGACCTCCTGTTCTCAAGTCCTGTATACTACTGACTGAGCTACCAAGGCTCTGCCTGAAAGGGTTTAAATATTGTACATGATACAGAAATAAATCAATTAATACCTCGTTAAAAGTCCAGTTCCCAGCCATGGATGCAGGAATGAATATTCATCCGATTTGTCCAAGTGTTTCGAGCTATTCATTAAAGGCTACAAAAAATGAAAGATGAGGTGAGTTCCACTCTCTTGGAGACCTTAATTACATGTATTGATCTTTTAAATAAACCCTTTACCACAGAGTCACGGCTTTAAATGACCTTGAGGAAGAAGAGTTTTGAAAACATTGTTGGGAAAGGAGAAAATGCCAGTAACCAGCATTTTCTCCTTTACCCACAATGTTTTCTACCCTATCAAAGATTAATTCCATCATTTGAGTCACTCTTAAATTGTCGTCTGCAAATGCTTTCAATTTGTAAAAGTCTACATTTTTCTTGTGTGGTAAAAAATTAACTATTACCAATTGACAAAATAAACTTGCCCAAATTGAATGCATTTGCTGACCACAAATGAAATGTCTCTCAAATGACTGATTATTGTCTTTGAAAGAATAGAAAACATTATGGGAAATGGAGAAAAGCCAGCAAAATATTTTCAAAAGCCTTCTTCCTCAATGTCATTAAAACTCCGCATTGTATGGTAAAGTGTTAATACTCTGAATTTTAATCTGTAAATTTTGAAAAGTAACCCTGACCTTGTACAGTGACTTTGACCTTAGAATTTGAAAGCCTTCTTAATCAACTCAAACTATACACAATGTAGAAAGTGCTGTTATCATGTGTTATTCAACAAGACCATCTTTTATCCCAGATATAGTTTGTACAATTTTCTATAAAAACCATTGGGTTATACCATAAAGTTTATATGAAATGACAACCCTCGAAGCCTTTTGGGTCCACGGAAGTTTTCACTACATAATTCTAAACATACAACCTTTGTTACTTTCAAATTTAGAAAATTCTCCAGCATGACTAAGAATATTCTTAAGAAATGTTGGTGAATACAGACCCTGGTGTTGATGATGTAAAACATATACAAAATATTCTAATGATTATTCAGTGTGCATAATGGCAATTAAGTTGAGGGAATTATGAGCGCAGCCCAACTTTTATAAAAATTGACTGAAAATGTGGTCTCCAGAGTGCACACAAGGTTTTTCTAAAATTTGTCTTACTGACCTACTCTTTGACCATTATGTGACCCATTTTAAGTTTTCCCTCAGGTATTATCAAGAGAAACATTCTGACCAACAATTATGAGAATTGGGCAGAAAATGTGGCCTCCAGAGTGCGCACAAGGTTTATCTAAGACTCGTGCTAGTGACCTACATTTTGACCAAAATTTGTAACCAGCATTTTTTTTTCCTTTTCCCACTAAGCACTCATCACAACTCGGCTGATTCCGTACCTACATCGTCCGTATAAAGGAGGCTTCCATTTTGAACTACCAATCACATGATCTTAAACATGGCAATGGCCCTGTAGATCACTTAATGGTGAAGTTATTCACTTCTATTGATCTGTTGATGAAAGCTCCCAATGGAATTGATAACGCACACTAAAAATTGAATGTACAAACTGTTTGCCGACTGAAATATTCTTTGAAAGATAACGATAGAAAATTTACTGATGTTTTCTTTTTTAAGAGGAGCCTTACAATTTCAATAATAGTAAACCAGTGTGCTTCCAGAGATGTGCAAAATGTACCGTGTAGGTGCATATCAAACTATGTGATACAGCCGAGGGATTTGATCACCAGATCAGGTATGCCGAATGCCCACTATGTTTTTAACCTTGTCAAAAAAAAACCTTCTTATTTGAATAGTATTTAATTCTTTACCAAATGGCAAAATTTCAGACTTGTCCAAATTGAAAGCACTTGCAGACGAGAAATTATGCATGACTCAAAAATTAAAATTTGTTTTTGAAAGAGCATAAAACATTGTGGGAAATGGAGAAAATGTTGGTGACCAGCATTTTCTCCATTTCCCACAATGTTTTCAAAAGGCTTCTTTCTCAGGGTTGTTAAAACTCAGGATTGTGCGGTAAAGGGTAAACAATTCAGACTTACTTCAGCCTCTTCTGGTCTACAAACAAGCACCAGTGGGTGTGTGCCTAGCATCAATCTGAATACCTTCAGTGGTCCATACTCTTTCATCAATTCTCGCATCTGCTCTGTAAATTCTGAAAAAAAATATTGATTTTATACTGTTTTTTGTTTCAAACAACCCAAATTTTAATGGCAATGAAGAATTGAGGAAGAAAGTATTTGAAAACAATGTGGGAAAAGAAGAAAATACTGGCAGCCAGCATTCTCTCCTTTTCCAAGAGAGCATTCTATCCTTTTACACACAAATCCTATCAAAAAAGACAAAATTAATTCATGCTCCTCCCCACACACCCCTGGGAAATCCCACCTTTCCAGCCCCTCTCTCGTTACTTTGTGCCTCTGGTAACACCTTTGGTAGGGTGGGCGAAATTTCGTCGAAAACTATGTTCGTCGAAAGCAATCCCTAGCCCTGACCCTTACCCAGACAAATTGTGGCTCAAATCTTCCTCCCACACAGAGCTTTTCATGAAAATCTAGGAATTTAGCAATCAGTATTTTAAAACATACATGGATTTCCACGAAACGCGCTTTTGACGAAATGTCACGCACTGCTTTGGTATTACTTTTACGTGTGTACATGTGTACATGTACTTTATTTCAGGCTAGCTACGCCCCTGTCCAGGATTGGGCCTTTTGAAACCCAATGGCTAAAACTTAAACAAGTCTGGAGGAAGAAGTCTATGATCCTATATTGAAAAATCATGCCTCGAAATTCAATCTTTTGAATATATATACTGTATGTGTTTCTGCTTAATTTAAATTTGTCAACCTTTTGGATATAGGTGTTTCTGCTAAATTTATTTTTTTTTAATGTTGGATATTTTTAGAATATTATGAATTAGTCAAGAAAACTATGTCCACATTCAAAATTTCAATTATCCAATCAGAAATTTCCTAATTCAAGAGATTTACACATGTGTTCTTACTCCAAAATTTGAGGGTACAGGGTCTCCTTGTGCCAAAAGATTGTAAAATCTCTGAAATTTATTATTGCAATGACTTCAAGACATTTTTGACTGGAATAAAGCATAATATTAAGCCTTCCCCAGAAACCTCTAAGGGAAGGGACTTTTTAAAACATTATAAAACTAGAAGGCCCTGAAGGGCCTGAATATGCTCTACTGGCAGGGACCAAAATCCAAACCAAACTACAAGCTTAATCCCTTAAACAGGAAATGTAAATTTTCAACAAAAAAAAATGGCTACTTTTCCCACATTGTTTCTTGGATTTTTTTTCAAAATCAATAGGATTCAAGCTGTTGATGAGACAAAACAACTGGGTGAATTTCACAAAAATCTGATTACAAATGCAGACTTTATCATGTAAACAAGAATTGGAAATTTTCAACATGAAATGGCTACTTTTCCCACATTGTTTCTTCGATTTTTTTTTTCAAAATCAATAGGGTTGAAGCTACTGATGAGATAAACAAACTGTGTGATTTTCATGAAAATCTGACCAGAAATACTGACTTTATTGCGTAAACAAGAACAGAAAATTTAAATTTTCAACTTTAAATGGCTACTTTTCCCATACTATATGTTGGATTTTTTTCAAAGTCGATAGGGTTGAAGCTATTGATGAAATAAACAAACTGTGCAAGTTTCACGAAAATCTGAAGTTATTTGCAGACTTTATCGCGTAAACAAGAACTGGAAATTTTCAACTTGAAATGGCTACTTTTCCCATACTGTTTGTTGGATTTTTTTCAAATTCAATAGGGTTGAAGCTATTGATGAGATAAACAAACTGTGCAAGTTTCATGAAAATCCAGCAACAAATGCAGACTTTATCGCGTAAACAAGAAAAAGACTAACGGACGGACAGACGGATGGACGGACAGACGGACAGACAGACGGACGGACGACGGAAACCCCACCATGACATAAGCTCTGCTGGCTTTCAGCCAGTAGAGCTAAAAAGAGAAAATGCTGACCATTTGCAGATGACAAATTAAATGTTACCAAAATTATAAAATTTTATGTGAAAGTATAAAAAACATAGTGAATAAAGGGGAAAATGCTTTCCTTTTTCCACAATGTTTTCGAAAGCCCTTTCAATCAGGGCCATTAAAACTCAGGATTGTGTGGTAAAGGGATAAGATGTGAAAAGATTCTCAACTTTTTGTCCTTGTAACAAGCACACATGGAAACCCTGTTACACAAACGCCATCATTAAATCATATGACTATTTTATTATCATAATTAACATTTAAATCATTATATTAAGCATAATATAGTGAGTTGTTACATCAGTTCTTGTATGTTTAGCCCCACTTTTTTAAAAACATAACTAACTATTCTTAAAGGAGCCTATTTAGATTTTGTGCCGAGAATCAAAATTTTTTGTATAATACTGATAACAGTGAATTATAACCTTATAATTCACTGGTGAATGTTATATTTTGCTGGTAAATGTTGTAACTTTTATTTTTGACATGCCATGAATATTTATAGGACATGAATGAATTTTTAGCGGGTGAACGTCATGTGAGAAGCAAAGGCGATATTTTCACTTGTAGCTTTGCCACATGTAAAAATATGGCCTTCGCTTTCACCTGTCCACATGAAAGAAATTTTGATCAAACATCAAAACAGACAATTATCCTCTATATCTTTGCAAATTTAAGGTTCAGAAAGTGGATGATTACATTCAATAAAAAACAGAAATGTTCATGTTTTCATGTTTAACTCTTACCAGCAACAAAGCATTTGCAGACAAGAAATCAAATCTGGCTCAGCTCATGAGAATTGTCTTCAAAAGTTTAGTAGACATTTTGGTAAAAGCAGCATTTTCTCCTTTTACCACAATATTTTCAAAAAACTCTTTTCCTCAGGGTTGTTAAAACTCGCATTTGACTTGCAAAGGGTTAACCCTGTACCGTACGATGACGCCTTTTAACGACCTTGTGAAAGAGGCCTTCTGAAAACATTGTGGGAAAAGGAGACAATGCTGGTAACCAGCATTTAATCCTTTTCCCACCATGTTTTCTGCCGTATCAAAGAAAAATTACACCATTTGAGTCACATTGAAATTGTCATCTGCAAATGCTTTCAATTTGGACAAGGTTAAAATTTTGTCATCTGGTAAAGGGTTAAATAACAGGAGTGGTCATTTATGCAATTGGTAATTCTGTCTTTTTCTTTGGAGATCAAGTATGACAACATCACACTTATTTGAATACAATACTACATCATCAACATGTGTTACTGATCACATGACATTCCACCATGCCTTCACAATACTCTGGCCAGTAATAAAAAATATCTGAAGCAGCCATGTATCCATTACTGAGATACCATTTGAGCCATGCTCTGACAAATAGGGGCTTAATGCATCGCTGTAATGCATTGTACCAACCAGGACACTATAATACTTTTTGCAGATGCATTCAGCTCTCTTTTCATAGAGCATGGCTCATTTATTTTTTTTTTCCATCATACACTTTTCTCCCATATTTATAAATGGTTTTGCTAGCTACTGCATTACTGAATTCAGAGGTAAAACATTTTTGAGCATTTTGTTATAATTAGCCCTCTGTAACTCTTTACCACACAATCCTGACTTTTAGCAACCCTGGGAAAAAAAGGCTTTACAAAACATTTTGGTAAAGGAGAAAATGCTGGTAACCTGTGTTTTCTCCATTTCCCATTATGTTTTCTATCTTAAGACAGAAAAATCATAGTTTGATCAATATTTAATTTGTTGTCTGCATATGTAGTCAATTTGGACCAGTGTAAGATTTTGTTGTCTGGTTCAACCATCCCAGGTCCGTATTCACCAACCATTCTAAAGAACATTCTTAGTCTTATTCTCGAGGGTTTTCTAAATTTGAAAGAAACAAAACTTCTGATTGGCTAAACCAAATGGTTCACCAATCAGATATTTGGTTTCGCCAACAGAAGTACGGTAGTTTATTTTCTAAATCTATAATTAGACCAAGAATGTTCTTAAGAACGGTTGGTGAATACAGACCCAAGTCACATTTTCTATCTCATCAGAATGGTAGAAAAGCTGTTAATTTCTTTTAAAGATGTCTTGTTCTCTCTGTAAAAATTTGGCTCCCACAAAAAGCCATCACAACTAATGCCTAGTTTCCATTTGTCCCTGTGATGAGTTTATAGCACCCGTACAATGCTCATACCCCCTTTCTGTGCAGCCTCCATATGGTTGCTATACAACTACGGTACAAATTTATGTGGGATATAGCCTCAAATTTTTGTTTTACTCTGCACAATGGTAAGTTTTAGCAAGAGGGCCATGATGGCCCTGTATAGCTCCACTGACTTTTTCACCCTATACCACACAATCCTGTATTTTAATGACCCTTTGAAAGAAAGCTTTTGTAAAAGCCATGGCAAAAAGAGAAAATGCAGGTAATCCACATTTTCTAAGTTTCCAACAATGTTTTCTACCTTTCCCAAAACATATTTCAATTTTTAAATCACATTTATTTGTTGTCTGTGTAAATGCTTTCCAAATTTGACTAGCCTAAAATGTTATCATGTGGTAAAGAGTTACAATATGCATTGAAGAAAATAGCCTACCCCATCCACCACCACCATCACCACCTAATAACGGGCAGATAACAAATGGCTCAAATGCCAATCCCAGACGAGCCCCCATCTTATGAACATGAAAGTTCGCAACAAATGCATAGCTCAAATACAAACCGCAGCAGCTGGGATTCGAACCCGTGCTGGCAAAGATCCTTGTTTATCGAGGTTTGAAAGACCAATACACTAACCCCTGAGCCAAAGAGAATTCTCCCCAACGCAGTGGTCAGGTATTGATTTTATATGGGAAAGCTATGCCGTAAGGAAGGAGTGATCTCCTGTAACACGATTCTTTCAGTTTTCCATTTGTAAGCCCATATAAATCTTGTGAACCCTCAGTCATAAGCCCATGTACAACATATGACCCTTGGGCTGGAGCCAATTTTGACCACAGGGCTATAATTTGAATAACTTAAGTAGGGTCCACTAAATGATGCTACATGCAAAATTTGGTAGCCCCGTGCTTTACGATTTAGAAAAAAATATATATTTCTAAATGTTCACTATATAAGCCAATGTAAAACTTGTGACCCCTGGGCCAGAGCCAATTTTAACCCTAGGGCTATCATTTAAAGGAATATGGTAGTGGGCTATTAGATGAAGCTACATGCCAAATTTCGTAGCCCTAGGCCTTATGTTTTCTGACAAGAATATTTTTAAAGATTTTCAAAATTTTTTAGTGATGTTGCCATGGCAACCCGAGTTTTCATTGGAATCAAATTCTTTGAAGGTATTCTGAAGAGGGCCATGACAGAATCATTCCTGTGAAATTCCATCAAAACTGGATGGGTAGCACTGACGCAGGACCGACACGGGGCCATGACATAAGCTTTCAGCCAGTGGAGCTAAAAACTACAAGCTTGCACAATCCCCACACCGGCACCATACAGAAGCCTTGTGATGATCATCCCAACAAAGCATGATTTTAGACAAAAAAAAAAAATCCTTGGATAATCACATGGCCCCCATTTTGCTATCGCAAGATTGCCACACACTGCCTGTGTGATTTCTGTGCTGAGTCTGCACATCTTCCATACAATCTCCATAATATTTATGATACCCGTACAGCTTTGCCATTACTATTCGCTTGAAAGATAGCACAAGAAATCACATGATGCCTGTATGCAATGAAAACAAAGTGGCCATAGCATGTGGCCATCTACGTTGCCTGAAAAATCTTACAGAAAATCAAAGACAAGTAAACTGTATGATCCCCTTTGGCAAAATTTTATGTAACCCAGGCATAAATTATGCTATATTTGTCAATGCATACATGAATATCATAGTTTGAAATGAGGACCAGTTTTTCCGCTGTCAAACAAACAAAGCTGGTATCGTTTAACCCTTTACCAAACAACAAAATTTTGGACTAGACCAAATTACAAGCATTTGCAGACGACAGCTTAAATGAAGCTCAATGATGATTTCTGTCTTTGATAGGGTAGAACACATTGTGGGAAAAGGAGAAAATGCTGATTACCAGCATTTTCTTCTTTTCCCACAATGTTTTCAAAAGCCTTCTCTTTCAGGGTCGTTAAAACTCATGATTGTGTGGCAAAGAGTTAAGTAATAGCAAAAAACTTAGCCCAGATTCACCAACCACTCTAAATTGCATTCTTAATCTAATTCTCAAGTACTCCCTAGATTTCAAAGTAACCAAATTTCTGATAGGCTATACCAAAAGTTTAGCCAATCAAAAACTGTGGTATTCTCTAGTACCCTTTACCACACGACAGAAATTTGGACTTGTGCAGATATTGAAAGCTTTTGAAGACAACAAAATCAATGAAGCTCAAAAGATGATTTCTGTCTCCAAAAGGGTAGAAACATTGTAGGAGTTGGACAAAATGCTGGCTGCCAGCATTTTCTCCTTTAACCACTATATTTTAATAGGCTTCTTTCTCAGTGTGTTTACAACACAAAATTGTTTGGTAAAGGTTTAAACTAAGAATGCTATTTAAATTGGTGGGTGAGTATGGTGGCATATTTCTGCCACAAGATACAAGATAACTATTGGGCTAATTCTAGAAAATTATCACGATAAATCAAAGTTTCCTGTAAATTTTAGAAAACCATCACGATAAGTCAAAGTCTCCTGGAAATTTTATCGAGTGAAAAGTTTTCTGAAAAAAATATCACCATAAACTTTGTCATCTAGAAAATTACACATTGATCAGTAAATATTTTAACGCAAAATTTATCATTTATGAACAAAGCTGACATTCGAGATAAAATTAGCGTGATAGTTCTATCCGTTTCTTGATATCTGTAGTTTTTTACTTTACAAGATGGCAGAAAGATAAAATTTGAATTATCTTTCAATCAATATGTTCCGAAACTGTATTTACAGTAACCGATAATGTCAGTTTTGGGCAAGAATGCAAAGAAACTCTTGATCAAAGTGAGAATTATCGCAGTATTTTTATCCTGAAACTTTTTACTGTGTGGAAATTTTTCCAGGAAAGTTTGTTTTATCGCAATAGTTTTCTTAGATTATTGCAACATTTATCTCATATCTCTCGGCAGAAATATGCCACCATAGGTGTGCACATTACCTTGGCTATAAAACAACTGGCCTTTAACACACAAAAGTTGTGACCTATAGATTTCAAGTGCTAGCCAGTCCATAAAGAGGTCATGATAAAGCAAATAGGTTATCAGTATGACAACTGTCCTATTTATCATCACACTGACCAGTGTGACAAACTGACACATGCTTAACCCTTTACCACACATTCCTGAGTTTTGATGCAAATGAATTTTTTTTCAATAGTGTGTAAAACATCTTGCAAAAGGGGGCTAGTGCATTTTTAAAGTAATGTCTTATAATGCCAAACCGTGTAGCTCAGCTGGCAAAGTACAGGGCTTGAGACCAGCTCTGCTTATTTCTTGACTTTCTATGATTAATGACAGTCACTTCTCACCCTCAGTGAAAAGACCTCCAGGAAAGCATAGACAGGTGTACTGGTTGCCACAATATAAGTGGAATAATGTTGAAAACGATGTGAAACAACATATTGATGTAACCGAGCAAACAAACAATGTCTTACAAAACTTCTCAATACCAACTTGAAATACCTTAGCCGAGCCCCGGTAGCTAAGTCGGTAGTGTACAGGACTGGAGAAAAAGGGGTATCTGGTTTGATCACCGGCTCGGCCAATTTCTTTCCAAGGATTGATGACAGCCATTTCAACAGGATTCATTCCTCTCTCATCAATGACCATTGTTTCAACTATGGTTATGTGGGAAAGTAGCCAGTGGCTTGAAAAGAATATTATGCACTATACTGGTAAAAGAAACCCAGGAAAGCATGGATAGGCCGCTGCGATATAAGAGAAATAACGTTGAAAATGGCATTAAACACCATACAATCAATCAATCAATACCAACTTACAGGAACATGGAAAGTTGTATTGCCGTAATAGATTAATTCTTTACTAAACGACAAGAATTGACACTTGTCCAAATTGAAAGCAATCGCAGAAGACAAAAAATCCCAAGGTAGACAACCTCTGATAAGGCTTTTGAAAACCTTGTTGAAAAGAGAGAAATGCTGGTAAACAGCACTTCTCCTGTTCCAGCAGTGTTTTCTACCTGTTCACAGCCAAAGCCCATCATTTGACTCACATTTAAATTGTTGTATACAAATGCTTTGAATTTTAAAGAGTCAAAAATTTCATCTTTTGGTAAAGAGTCAACCCTTTACCACATAGGCAAAATTTAGACTAGTCCAAATTGGGAGGATTTGCAGACAACAAAATAAATGACTCAAAAATTAAAATTTGTTTTGGGTAGGATAGAAAACATTGTGCTCAGGAAAGGAGAAAATGCTGGTTACCAGCATTTTCTCCTTTACACACAATGTTCTCAAAAGGCCTCCTTCTCAGGGTCATTAAACTAAGAATCGTGTGGTAAAGAGTTAAAGGGTTGAGAAATTTGAAAGAAAAGGAGAAAATGCCAGCTTTTTCTATTTTTCTCATGATGTTTTCAAAACCTACTTTTCTCAAGGTCAGTAAAACATGCTCATTAGGTGAAGGTTTCATCATAGACTATTAACTCCTTACCGAACGACAAGATCTTCAATTCATCCAAACTGAAAGCATTTGCAGACAACAAATTAAATGTGGCTCCAATGACTGTATTTTTCTATGAAAGGTAAGAAAACATTGTGAGAAAAGGAGAAAATACTGGTTACCAGCATTTTCTCCTTTTCCCACAATGTTTTCAAAAGGCTTCTTCCCAAGGGTCATTAAAAGTCAGGGTTGTGTGGTAAATGGTTACAACTGAAATCCGCATTTTTATATAGTAAGAAGAGCCCAGAAATTGAAATTTTATACGCAAACTTGGTCATAATATCTCTCAAAACATTCTGTGCAATCTAATCTTGTGCTTTTGCTTATAAAAAGTGGGTCCAAACTCAACTGAGTTTATGCTCAAAGTTTAAAGTCTCAATACCCTCAATATGGCATGAAATTAAATATAGAATGAAGACTTTGATTCAAAAGCCAGAAACTGGCAGAAGCGCTGTGAAGTTCAGAAGTTATCCCACAAGGTTTATCAAATTAAATGTACACAACTTTGAAATTTCATGCTCAGTTGACCTGAACACGAAAATAGTTTTATAAGCATTCAGCTCGATTTAGGCGGTCAAATACAGCAACAGTCACTTAAACCATCATAAGAATTCTTTCTAAGCCTAGAGCCATGCTACCTGTAACTAAACAATCTAAAGTTTTTATGACCATTGAAGAAGTAGACATTTGAAACATGGGAAAAGGAGAAAATACTGCATTTCACCTTTTCCCAAGCTGTTTTCTACACTTTCAAAGAAAAATTCTATTTTAGCCATGTTTAATTTGTCCACTACAATTGCTTTAAATTTGGACAAGTCCAAAATTTTGCCTTCTGGTACAGAGTTAATCCTTGAAGCCATGGAACTTGCTTTAATTGTTTTTGTGGACAGTGTACATCAAAATCAGACAGAAAGTACAGTCTAATATCTACACTGTCTGCTACTGTTACATATTAACAGAAACAACCTTGAAATAGCAATATTTCAGGCTGTTTTTTCCCTAATCAACTCTTTACCAAACGACAACATGTTAGACTAATCCAAATTGAAAGCATTTGCAGAGGACAAAATAAATAAGGCTGAGAAATTGAGATTTGTTCTGGGAAGGGCAGAAAACATTGTGGGAAAAGGAGAAAATGCTGGTTACCAGCATTTTCTCCTTTTCCCACAATGTTTTCAAATGACTTCTTTCTCAGGGTCATTAAAAGTTGGGATAGTATGGTAAAGGGTTAGCCCTTAAGCTGCCTTTCAAAACTAAAGATGTCTTTGAGGCCAGTGTAGATCAAGATCAGGCTGCACAAAACATGCAGCCTGATCTTTGATCTACACTGTCTGGTTTGCTCAAACACTACTGACATAAACAACCACAAAATTGCAATTATTTGGGTCTTGTTTCTAGAAAATATCAGTTGGGTTTATTTTGCACTTTAACTCTTCATCACATAATCCCGAGTTTTAACCACCCTGAAGAAACTTTTTCAAAACATTGTGGGAAAAAGGAGAAAATGCTTTCAATTTGGTTGAGTCCAAAATTTTGTAATTTGGTAAAGAGTTAAAGGTTAACCCTTTACCGAACAATTACGCCTTTTAACGACCCAGGGAAAGAAGCCTTTGAAAAACATTGCGGAAAAAGGAGAAAATGCTGGTAACCAGCATTTTCTCCTTTTCCCACAATGTTTTCTACCCTATCAGGAAAAGATTGCACCATTTGGGTTACAATGAAATTGTCGTCTGCCAATGCTTTCAGTTTGGACTGGGCTATAATTTTGTCGTCTGGTAAAAGGTTAAAAAGGTCCAAATCATAAATTCAGTGTCTCAACTCATTACCACACAACAAAATTTTGGACACAGCCAAACTGAAGGCATTTGCAGACAACAAATTAAATACAGCTAAAATGATGACTTCTGTCTTTGATAGGGTAGAAAACATTGTGGGAAAAAGAGAAAATGCTAGTTACCAGCACGATGTTTTCAAAAGCCTTCTTTCTCGGGGTCTTTAAGACTCGGGATTCTGGGAAAAAGGAATAAGGGTTAAAGTAGCTTGTAGGCACTGTAAAATCAGTGCCAAACAAGTAAAAGAGATTTCCAAATAAACTTTTATACTTGAATGATTGATTGATTGTATGGTGTTTAATGCCGTTTTCAACATTATTTCTGTCATATCACGGCGGCCAGTGCACCTATCCATGCTATCCTGGAGTTTCTTTTACCAGTGCTCTGCACACTATTCTTTCCAAGCCACTGGCTGTTTTCCCACATAACAGTGAGTGAGGAATGAATCCTGTCGCAATGACTATCATCAATCCTCGGAAAGAAATTGGCCAAGCCGGGGATCGAACCAGCGAACTCCTGTTCTCAAGTCCTGTACGCTACCGACTGAGCTACGGGGGCTCGGCTTTTATAATTGAAGAAAAGACTCTACATGCAGCATTTGATTTATTTACTAAGCAGCATGATGGGTTTATATAAAAACTTGGCCCTTTACCAAACAATCCCAACTTCATGAACATGAGGAAGAAGGCATTTAAAAACATTATGGGAAAAGGAGAAAATGTTTTCTACTCTAGCAAAGATAAATTTCATGTTATGAGTTAGGCACATTGAATTTGTTGTCTGCAAGTGCCTTCCATTTGGGCAAGTCTGAAATTTTGTCGTTTGGTAAAGGGTTCAAAGGTCATTAAAATGTGACATGAACTCTTTACCACATGACAAAATTTTGGACTGGACCAAACTGAAACCATTTGCAGACAACAAATTGTATGCACTTCAAATGAAGATTTTTGTCTTTGGAAGGGTAGAAAACATTGTGGGAAAAAGGAGTAAATCCTGGTTACCAGCCTTTATTCCTTTTCCCACAATGTTTTCAAAAGCCTTCCTTCTTAGGGTTGTTAAAACTCGGGATTGTTTGGTAAAGGGTTAATTCTTTCACTACCAACAACCACTTAACTCTTTACCAAACAACAAAATTTTAGACTAATGCATTTTCTCCTTTTCCCAGAATGTTTTCTGCTCAAAGAAAAATTCCATCACTTTAGCCATGTTTAATTCTTCATTTGCAAATGCTCTCAATTTGGATCAGTCTAAAATTTTGCGGAGTTAACCCTTTATCAGATGACAAAATTTTAGCCTTGTCCAAACTGGAAGCATTTGCAGACGACAATTTCAGTGTGGCTCAAATGGTGCAATTTTTGATAGATAGGATAGAAAACATTGTGGGAAAAGGAGAAAATGCCAGTTTACCCTTTACCACACAATCCCGAGTCTCAACGACCTTGAGAATGAGGCCTTTTGAAAACATTGTGAAAAAAAGAAGAAAATGCTGGTAACCAGCATTTTCTCCTTTTCCCACAATGTTTTCTATCCTTCCCAATACAAATTTCAATTTTGGGGTCACATTTATTTTGTCGTGTACAAATGCTTTCAAATTGGATTAGTCTAAAATTTTGTCGTTTGGTAAAGAGTTAACAGTATTTTCCTCTTTTCCTACAATGTTTTCAAAGGGCTTTTTTCCAAGGGTCGTTAAAAGGCAGCATAGTGCAGTAAGGGGTTAAAGAAGCTTGAAAGCAGTTTAAAATCAGTTTCAATTTAAATTATAATTTCGAATAAAAAAAAAAAAATCTATTTTAGTTGAATTAAAAGCTCCGCATGCAGTATTTGATTTATTTTCTTAGCAGCATGGTGGTTTAGATAAGAACTTAAAAGGTTATCAAAATGTCATCAAAATGTGCCCTTAACGCTTTACCAAACAATCCCGACTTTCAACGACCTTGAAAAAAAAAAAAAAACTTTTGAAAGCATTGTGGAAAAAGGAGAAAATGCTGGTAACCAGCATTTTCTCCTTTTCCCACAATGTTTTCTATTCTTCCCAAAACAGATTTCAATTTTTGAGTAACATTTATTTTGTCGTCTGCAAAAGCTTTCAATTTGGACTTGTCTAAAATTTTGTTGTTTGGTAAATTGGACATGTCTAAAATTTTGTTGTTTGGTAAAGATTTAACTGTTTCACTACCAACAACCTCTTAACTCTTTACCAACTGACAAAACTCTATACTTGTCTAATTTACTCTTTACCAAACAACAAAATTCTGCACTTGTCCAAATTGAAAGCATTTGCGAACGACAAGATAAATGTGAATCAAAAATTGAAATTTGATTTGGGAAGGATAGAAAACATTGTGGGAAAAGGAGAAAATACTGGTTATCAGCATTTTCTCCCATTTCCATAATGTTTTCAAAAGGCTTCTTTCTAAGGGTCGTTAAAAGTTAAACATCAGTGAAAACGTTGACCCTTTACCACACAAAATATTAAACTCGTCCAAACTAAAGGAATTCACTGATAACCATTAAACTGTTTTTCAGACCATGGTATTTATCATTTAAAAGGTAGAAAACATTGTGGGAAAAGTAGAAAATGCTGGTCATAAGCATTTTCTCCTTTTCCCATAATGTTTTCAAAAGCCTTCTTCAAAACTCGGGACTGTTTGGTAAAGGATTATTTCTATACGCAGTCTGATTTTGGATCCTCACTGTCCGCTGGTTTGTTACAATTAATCATTCTGTTGTTCAGTATTTCATAGAATACATTTTTCAGAAGTTTTGAAACACAAAATCCAACTAGAACATGGTTAAATGTGTATTACTTAAACCATAATTGAGTCATGCCCTGTGAAAAGGGGGCCTAATGTATCTGCAAAAAGTATCGACCCAGGTCAAAACTTCGCCAATGGTCAATTTTCTGTATGTCCAAGGACCACTCTACCTCATGACTACGTCTGTAGTTAAAAAAAAGTAGCAATTATGGATCCATTACCATGTGATGTCTTTCTTGGTATAATACATCACGGAGAAGCATTAAGCTCCCTTTTGCCAGAGCATGGCTCATATTGATGTTTTCTATATCAGTAGTAGTGACAGAAATGTTGTCATATTGATGTTCTCAAACTTTGTGAGACATCAAGTAACCTTATTACAATCATTATTAAATTGCTTGTTAACTGTTGTTAGATGTTAACCATCAAAGCACCTTTCATGAGTATAGTTGCATTTGCTGCTAGTATAAATCAAGACCATACTGCACAAAACATGCAGTCTGATCTTTGATCTGCTTGGCTGAAACATTTTGGATAAAATTAATCATAAAATTGCAATTATTTGGGTATTTGTCCTAGACTGGAACTGCCTGTTTGGTTTATTCATTACTGATGCTGAACCTCGCGATTTTCGGTTAGACGAGAATTATTAATTATTCGGGAAAGCTAAAATAATTCAACAACCGTAGCCGTCCTGGTAACAGAGATTAATATTCTATCTACCGTTCCTTTATATTAATATGCATTACAAACAATGACAGAGTAAAAAATATTCTCCAGCTCAAACTATAAACGACACAGATCATATCTTCTTCAGTTATGCAAAAGATAGATCTAGATTCTAGTCCCTATTATGATATGCCAAGAGGAAAAAACACGTCTTAGTTATATAATTTACCTTGTGGATCTCGCCGGAGCTGATGCACATTGCCAATGATAGGTATTGATTTTGGACCACCTAACTGATCGAACTTTCGTCTCCTTCTCTCTGCCTTATAGAGCCAGTACGAGAACAGGCCTATAACAACCAGGGTCAACACGATCGTCGCGGCCACCATTTTGATTAATATTAGCAGTGCAAACGAATATTGGGATCATGTGACTGGTCATGTGATAACGTTAAGCCACTCTCTCACTTCTGCAGACGACGTTTAGAAGTGTATTTGCAGATCACCATATTGAAGTGAACGTTTACCTTACCTTGTTTATCTTGTCCTTGAGATCTCATTTAGGCTTCTGCCTCTAATGATCCTTTTTGATTTCTTTTAGCTATATTGTCCACTTCCGGTCCATAACAAGAAGGAGAAAATTTAACTGGGTGATTTTTCCACACTTTATTTAAAAATTTTTTAAAACTATTCACATTGTGACAGTTTTCAATGTCTGCAGGCAGTTTATTCCAATTGTCTACGACACGATGTGTAAAATTAAATTTTTTAGTGTTTGTTTTACACTGTGGTTTGTATAATTTAAAAACGTGTCCTCTAGTTGTCAATCCTGAAGGGTTCATGGGTTTTGGAAATAGTTTGATTTTATCTAATCTATCTAATTTCTTGTGAATTTTAAAAGCTTGGATAGCATCTGATCTCAATCGTCGATATTCTAATGATGGTAGACCTAATGATCTTAGTCTCTCTGTATATGATTTGTTCTTCATGTCTGGAAGAATTTTTGTTGCTCTTCTCTGTAGATTTTCTAATTTAGTGGAATCCTTTTTATAAGGTGTTGACCAGATGACGCTACCATATTCCAGATGTGGTCGTACTAAACTTTTATATAACGACAAGAACATGTCTTTATCCATATAGTTGAAAGATCTTTTAATAAGGCCAAACATCTGATTTGCTTTCTTTATTTTAGAATCAATATGTAATTTGAAGTTCAATTGACTATCCATATAAATACCTAAATCCTTCTCATTTGATACTTTATGTATTTCCTTACCGAACAGTGTGTACGTTGAATCTGATTTTTTTCCAAGGTGCAAATGTTTACATTTATCCTTGTTAAATTTTAGCAGCCAGCAATTTGACCAGTTTTCCAATTTATACAGATCTTCTTGTAGTACTTTCTGATCCTCTTGGGTATTAACAATTGAGTATATCTTAGTATCATCTGCGAATAGTTTGGAAGTGTTATGCAGACTATCCGGAAGGTCATTTATGTAAATCGTGAATAGGACTGGCCCTAGAACACTTCCTTGCGGGATTCCACTACTTACTTGGGCATGTTTAGAAGAACATCCATTTAGAAGAACTCTCTGTTCCCTACCTGTCAAAAAGCTGTTGATCCATCCAAGAAGTTTTCCCTGAATCCCATAACTTTTTAGTTTTGTTAATAATCTTTGATGAGGGACAGTATCAAAAGCCTTCTGGAAATCTAGATAAATTATATCTGTATCATTCCCTTTATCTATATTGTCTGTCCAATCATTAATTGTTTCTAATAATTGAGTAATGCATGACATTCCTTTCCTAAAGCCATGCTGATTAGGTGTAAAAAGTTGATTTTCCTCCATGTGTTCCATGATTTTATTTCTAATTATTTTCTCCATAATTTTGCATAATATTGAAGTCAAGCTAATAGGACGATAATTTTTGACATCATTTTTTGGTCCTTTTTTATGTAAAGGGGTGACATTTGCCATTTTCCAAATTTGTGGAATTTCCATTTCATCAAAAGATTTTGTGAATAATAATGAAATAGGTTTGGAAAGTGATTTTGCAGTTTCTTTAAGAATTTTAGGGTGAAGACCATCCGGTCCAATGGATTTGTTTTCATCAAGAGATTCTAGATGTTTTTTTATTGTAGCTTCGTTGAATGGTACTGTATTCAGAACATGATCAGTTCTCATAGGAAAATCAGGAATGTCGTCTAGTGTTTCTTCTGTAAACACACTTTTAAAGAAGATATTCAGTAGTTCTGCTTTCCTAGAATTATCAGTTACAATTTCTCCTTGGTCGTCCTTCAGGCTTGGAATTTCTTCTTTTACCTTGATTTTGGTTTGAATAAATTTCCAGAATAACTTTGGATTTGATTTTATATTAATAGCTATTGATTTTTCGTATCTTCTTTTGGCTTCTTTCACTTTCATTGATGCAATGTGCTTAGAAATGTTGTATCTCTGCATATTTAGTGCTGTTTTACAGTACTTGTATTTTTTCCATCTCGTTCTTTTATTTTTTACTGCCTTTAGAACATCAGCATTCATCCATGGCGTACTGTTATGCTTGTGCTTGAAGTTGCTCACCGGTATGTTGTCTCTACTAATTTGATAAATTTTCTCGGCTAACTTCTGCCAAGCAGTCTCAATATTGACATGTTTGAATTCTAGTTCCCAGTCGATGATGGTCAATTTTGAATTGATTTTATCATAATCTCCTTTAAAATAATTCAGTCTTTGTCTTGAGTCGTCTGATTTCGGATACTTGCTGTTTCCAAATGTAACTTGGAATTCTAAGATCTGATGATCACTTTTACCTAGTGGTGCATTTAGGTTTACACTGTCTATCATAGTTTCTTCGTTGGTAAATATTAGGTCAAGGATGCTAGATTTATTTCCCATCTTCTGTCTTGTTGGGTTCTTTACGTGTTGGTAAAGAAATGACTCTTGCACTAAATCTAAAAACCTAAAGGTTAAACTTTCTGGGTTAGCATTAGTGGATTGAGTTCGCCAATCAATATCGCTAAGATTGAAATCACCCATATGTAAAACTATATTGTATTTAACATTATCTATATTTCTGACCGTTAATAGGTGTTTCAGTTCGTTGATTACTTCATTGTTTGTTGAATTTGGACTTCTATATATACATGATATTAGAATATTGTTTTTGTCGCCTTTTATACCAATCTGTATATATTCAATATGTGTTGTTTCTATATTTTCAATATGAAACGCTCCAATATAGTGTTTGGCATATATAACACATCCTCTACCAGTGAAAGTTTTCTTATGAGGTGTGAAGACAGCATATCCTTGAATATTCCATAAGGGTGAGTCATAGTCAATTGTACAAAGTTGTTTTGTAAAAATTTCCGTTATTGCAATTATATCATAGTCATTTTCTTTAATTAACGTTTTCAGTTCATCCATTTTGTTTAAAAGACTATCTGCATTTGTATACAGAATATTAAAAATTGTCTTATTTACAGTTTTGTGACCTGAGTTAAAAATAAAACACGCTTCCTATTTTGAATAGCTAGACATGTTAATATTGGTTTGCACCCCACCAGTGACAGTTTCTTCCAGTACAGTTGTTGATAATAAGTTTTCCTTGGAGACTGAGGTCCTCAGTAGTAATTGTGACTGTACAGGGCTTGAACTAAGATCTGTCTGATTGGATTGATGATCTTTTCTCGGTTGTTCTAAAATAGTTTTATCCAAAGTTGTTTCCATTGAAATACTGTCTACTAGGGTTTCCACTAAATGCTCCTCAGTAATAATTTTTGATTCTGGTTCTATGGTGTTTTTAGGTTTTTTCTTTGTTCTTCTTTTTTTGTTTTCTTCTCTTTGTGAAACAGTAAGGTCCTTAACTATTATACATCTATTTAAATCATTTTCTTCCGATATAGATTTAATTTTGTATGCATTATCCAGAATGTTTCTTCTTTCTTGTTTGTCTTTCTTGAACGTAACGAGTAAATTCTCCTTTTTCTACGATGTTTTCATACCTTAACCTTACCTCAATTCATAATGTCAATCCATCATTTCTACAATCATCTAGATTCAAGTTTAAATTCAACGAAGACTTAGATCTCTCTAGATCTACATGTAGGTCTGTTTCATTTTGCAACAGGTGGAAATGGCGGTGGGTTACAAGTTATTTAAACTACGAGTCGGTCGACCCACTTCATGTACTCGTCCTCTCTTTTTTTTTAAACCCTTAGAGCGCCTTTCACTAATTATAGTTGCCATTGCGGCAAGTGTTCGATCAAGATCAGACTAATCTTTGATCTACACTGTGCACTTTGCTGCACAAAAACATCCACGAAATAGATCTAGCGATTATCTCGGTCAAGTATTCTAGACTGAAAATGTTCATTTATTTGATGCTTTAACCCTTTACCACACAATGCCGACTTTAAACAACCCTAAAGAAAAGGTCTTTTGAAAAGATTGTGGGAAGAGAAGGAAATGCTGGTAACACGCATTTTTTTTTCTTTTCCCACAATGTTTTCTACCCTTTCAAACACAAAGTTCAATCCTTTAGACACATTTATTTTGTTGTCTGCAAGTGTTTTCAATACTGACAGGCCCAAAGTTTTAATGTTTGGTAAAAAGTATCTTGGGCTTTTTAACTCTTTACTAAATAATCCTGAGTTTTGCTGACCCTGTTGGAAAAGGAGAGAATGCTGGTAACCAGCATTTACTCCTTTTCAAACAATATTTTTAACCCTATCAGAGACGGAAATCATCATTTGAGCTATGTATAATTTATTGTCTGCAAATGCTTTCAATTCGGTTAAGTCCAACATTTTATCATTTAGTAAGGAGTTGAAAGCTTGACTGGGGCTTGGATGAGAGTAGATCTGTTTTCTGCTGCTTTTTCAAAAATACTTCACAACATGGCAACAGCTCAGTTATACACGTCTCCTGAAATTAAACAAATAGCTTTTACAAGACTTGGTCTATTTGCCATTCATGTAATTAGATCAATGTGCAGGAAGCAAACCCGCAGACTTGCTTAATACAAACTCTTATCTCAGTTATATCAGAGGGGCCACTGCATCTAGTCATACAATCCTATGGGAAATGGAGAAAATGCTGGTTACCTGCATTTTCTCCTTCTACAATGTTTTCAAAAGCCTTCTTTCTCTGATGGTTAAAGTAGGAATTGTTTGGTAAAGCATTAACCCTTTACCACACAATCCTGACTTTTAACAACACTGAGAAAGGAGTCTTCTGAAAACATTGAGGGAAATGGAGAAAATGCTGGTTACCAGCATTTTCTCCTTTTCCCACAATGTTTTCTACCCTTCCCAAAACAAATTTCAATTTTAAAGTTAACCAGTTCCATGCACAACAATCAGTCTGCTGTAGCTATGACCATCATCAGAGTTTTGGCCTTGTCTAGAATTGATTGTATGAACTGATTAGCCTACCACGGTTACTGACGGAACCAGCAATGGACTTCACACAGAAGCATAGGCGCACAGGACTTTGTTCTATGTTTTCAATTCTAGCCCCTTTTTTCACCAATTACCACTTTCCCACACAATCACGAGTTTTAACAATTCTGAATAAGAAGGTTTTTGAAAACATTGTGGGAAAAGAAAATCAGAGGGTCATTGGCCTGAGTAAAGTCATCTACAGTTAATAAAGCTGAAGAGATCCTGGTTTTAATGATGTAAAACACATGAGTGTAAGTGACCTACTTTTTGAACCAATGTGACTAAATTCCTGATTTGTCCAAGATATCATTAATACAAATATTCTGACCAAGTTTCATGAATATCAGACTGAAAATGTGGCATCTATGGTGCACATAAGGTTTTTCTAAGATTTGGTCCAGTGGCCTACTTTTTGACAAAAAGTGACCCACTTTGAAACTTATCCAAGATATCATGAAGGCAAACTTTTTGACCAAGTTTCATGCGAATCAGGCTGAAAATGTGGCCTCTAGAGTGCACACAAGGTTCATTTAAGATTTGACCATGTGTCCTACTTTTTGCCCCGACATGACCCACTTTCAAACTTGTCTAAGATATCAACAAGATAAACATTCTGACCAATCTTTATCAGTATAGGGCTGAAAATGTGGCCTCTAGAGTGCACACAAGGTTTTTCTGAGATTTAGCCCAGTGACCTACTTTTTGACCGTACATGACCCAATTTCGAACTTGTCCGAGATATTATCAAGACAAATATTCTGACCAAATTTCATAAGTATATGATTGAAAATGTAGCCTCTAAAGTGCACACAAGGTAATTGTTGACACCTGGACGACGCACGATGGTTGATGCACGGTTGACACAGCATGATCACAAAAGCTCACCTTGAGCACTTTGTGCTCAGGTGAGCTAAAAATGCTGGTAGCCAGCATATTCTCCTTTTCCCACAATGATTTCTACCTTATCAAAGACAGAACATATCATTTGAGCTACATCTAATTTGTAGTCTGCATATCCTTCCAATTTGGTCCAAAATTTTGTAGTTTGGTAAAGAATTAACAGATTTAGAAAGAAAGCAAATTATACTTTTTGTTCAAGATGGCAAACTTGACAAAAAGGGATGGAAAAATTATGATCAATACGCTGGTTAATTTTTCATTATCATGAAATGCTCCTTTTCCAAACCATTTTCAAAAGCTGTCCACAAAAAGAGGGTAATATGAATTCCTGTTGAAACAGGTATGGTTCTCTATTAAAACAGTTAATTTTTTTTGTATGATTTCAATGAAACATGTCATCCTAAGTAGATTGTGCATGTAAATTGATAGATCTAATTTAACTCTTTACCAAACAACAAAATTTAAGACTTGTCCAAATTGAAAGCATTTGCAGACGACAAAATATATGCGGTTGAAAAACTAAAATTAGTTTTGGGAAGGGAAGAAAACATTGTGGGAAAAGGATAAAATGCTGGTTACCAGCATTTTCTCCTTCTCCCACAATGTTTTTGAAGAGCTTTTATCTCAGGGTCATTAAAAGTCGGGATTGTGTGGTAAAGGGTTAATGGATAATACACTACTTGTTATCAGTTCGAATGCAAAGCAAACTTCAGTTGGTTTTGTGTACATGGTGAAACATGCAGTCTTATGTTGCATTTACAGCCTATCAATCTTGACAGATAACCTACGGTACTTATACTTCCTTGCCTGAACTCTTTACCATACAGTAAATACCGGTATGTAGACTTGTCCAAATGAAAGCATTTGCAAACGTAAATTTAAATGTGGCTCAAATCTTAAAATTTGGGTTTGATACAATAGAAAACATTGTGGGAAAAGGAGAACATGGTGATTATCAGAATTTTCTCCTTTTCCCATAACATTTTCATAAGGCTTTGCTCTCTGGGTCATTAAAACTTGGAACTGTGTGGTAAAGGGGTTAATAAAAAGCATAGTCCTTTAACAATTTAACAGATGACAAAATATTAGACTTGTCCAAATTGAAAGCATTTGCAGACAACAAATCAAATGTGTGTCCAATGATTCAGTGTCTTTTAAAAGGTAGAAAGCATTGTGGGAAAAGGAAAACAAGAGGGCCATTGGCCCTAAAGTGCTCACCCGAGTAAAGTCATCTACAGTTGATAAAACTGAAGAGATCCTGGTTTTAATGATGAAAAACACGGAAGTGTGAGTGACCTACTTTTTGAACCAATGTGACTAAATTCCAAACTTATCCAAGATATCATTTAAACAAATATTATGACCAAGTTTCATGAGTACCAGACTAAAAGTGTGGCCTCTACAGTGCACACAAGGTTTTTCTATGATTTGGCCCAGTGACCTACTTTTTGACCTGACATGACCCAATTTCAAACATGTCCCAGATATTACCAAGACAAACATCTTACCCAACTTCCATGAGTTTCAGGCTGAAAATGTGGCCTTTAGAGGGCTCATAAGGTTCTTCTAAGATTTGGCCCAGTGACCTAATTTCTGACCGGACATGACCCAATTTCAAACTTGTCCCAGATATCATCAATACAAACATTCTACCCAACTTTCACATGTTTCAAGCTGAAAATGTGGCCTCTTGAGGGCACACAAGGTTTATCTAAGATTTGGCCCAGTGACCTACTTTTTGAACCGACATGATCCAATTTCAAACTTGTCCAAGATATTATCAAGACTAACATTCTGACCAAGTTTCGTAAGTTTCAGGCTGAAAATGTGGCCTCTAGAGTGCACACAAGGTTTTTCTAAGATTTGCCCCAGTGACCTACTTTTTGACCAAACATGACCCAATTTCAAAATTTTCTAAGACTAACATTCTGACCAAGTTTCATAAGTTTCAGGCTGAAAATGTGACCTCTAGAGGGCACACAAGGTTTTTCTAAGATTTGGCCCAATGACCTACTTTTTGACCCGACATGACCCAATTTCGAACTTGTCAAAGATATCATGAAGACAAATATTCTACCCAACTTTCATTTGTTTAAGGCTGAAAATGTAGCCTCTAGAGGGCACACAAGGTTTTTCAAAGATTTGGCCCAGTGACCTACTTTTTGACCCGACGTGACCCAATTTCGAACTTGTCCAAATTATTATTTAGAAAAACATTCTGACCAAGTTTCATAAGTTTCAGGCTGAAAATGTGGCCTCTAGAGTGCACACAAGGTTTTTCATCATCAAGACAAATATTCTACCCAACTTTCACTTGTTTCAGGCTGAAAATGTGGCCTCTAGAGGGCAAACAAGGTTTTTTTAAGATCTGGCCCAGTGACCTACTTTTTGACCTGACATGACCCAATTTCAAAGTTGTCCAAGATATTATCAAGACAAACATTCTGACCAAGTTTCATAAGTTTCAGGCTGAAAATGTGGCTTCTAGAGTGCACACAAGGTTTTTCTATGATTTGGCCCAGTGACCTACTTTTTGACCCGACATGACCCAATTTCAAACTTTTCCGATATATTATCAAGACAAACATTCTGACCAAGTTTCATGAGTATATGACTGAAAATGTAGCCTCTAGAGTGCACACAGGGTAATTGTTGACGCCTGGACGACGCACAACGGACGAAGCATGATCACAAAAGCTCACCTTGAGCATTTCATGCTCAGGTGAGCTAAAAATGCTGGTTACTAACATTTTCTCCTTTTTCCACAATGTTTAACTGTTTACCAAACAAGAAAATTTTAGAACTGTCCAAATTGAGAGCATTTGCAGATGACAAAATAAAAAGTGACTAAAAAATTGAAATTTGTTTTCAGACTGGTAGAAAACATTGTGGGAAAAGGAAAAACTGCTGGTTACCAACATTTTCTCCTTTTTCCAAAATGTTTCCTCAAGCCTTTCAGGATCATTAAAAGTTGTAAAGGATTAAAAACAGCCTATCTTTTTTTTTTTCTTTTTTGGGGGGGGGGGGGGGGGAGGCAGCGGGGATTTAAAAATTAGGGATTATTTGGTAAAGGGTCAGACATATTGTAACTCTTTTTCTATGTAGCAATAAAGATCTTTTCAGTATGTTTCCCATCTTCGTTGACCCAGTTCCTACGTATTCCAAAAACTACATTCATGGTAATGCTTCACACCTGGGTTAACAAGGGAGTATGTTTCCTTGCATATATTTTTTTCTGTGGCACTATATATAGACCCATGTCTACCCTGGTCTATAAGACATGTCATCACATAACCTACACCAGTATTTCAAAAATATCAAGGTGATCAGTTCATCCATCCATGTATTCCTATAGTAGTGCCTTGAACATTATTCCAAGTAATTTCGAACTTTTGCAGTTAAATCTACTTTAACACCATGAGGTATGACTTTCACCTGTCTTAACTCTTTACCAAACGACAACATTTTAGACTTGTCCAAATTGAAAGCATTTGCAGACGACAATATAAATGTGACTGAAAATTTGAAATTTGTTTTGGGAAGGGTAGAAAACATTGTGGGAAAAGGAGAAAATGCAAGTTACCAACATTTTCTCCTTTTCCCATTGTTTTCAAAAGACTTCTTTCACAGGGTTGTTAAAAGTCGGGATTATGTGGTAAAGCATTAACTATTTACCAAATGGCAAAATTTTGGTCTAGTCCAAACTGAAAGCATTTGCAGATGACAAATTAAATGTAACTCAAAACACAAAATTTGTCTTTCAAAGAGCAGTAAACATGGTGGGAAAAGCACAAAATGCTGATAAACAGAATTTTCTCCTTTTCCCATAATGTTTTCAAAAGGCTTCTGTCTCAGGGTTGTTCGACTCTCGATTGTGTGGTGAAGGGTTAACTCTTTACCAAAGAATAAAATTTAGTCTTCTCCATGTTGAAAGCATTTGTATATGACAAATTATAAATTACTCTATGCCTGAAAGTTTTCTTTCAACATTATTTAAGCTTTATCGAGGTGGCAAGTGCATCTATCCATTGATTCCTGGAGTTTCTTTTACCAGTACTTCCCACAATATTCTTCCCTGGCCACTGGCTACTTTCCCACATAACCATTGACGAAACAAGGACCAGTAAGGAGAGAGGAATGAATCCTATCACAATGACTAAAATCCATACCCTCAAAGAAATTCACAAAGCAGGAGATTTGAACCAGATTTAATGTAGCTTAAATCATGCGATTTGTTTTGTATAAGTGCAGAAAACATCATGGAGAAAAGGAGGAAAAGATGGTTACCAGCAAATAAAACTTGAATCAATTGGAAGATCAGCATTTATGCAGAGGGCACGCAAAAGTAATGACTTGTGATATTGTTTGAGGATACATCCTAACAGCCGGAGAGAAAAAATACTGCTAAAACTTGAAAGTGTATAGAATGGCTCAGAATTAGGTCAACTGTGTCAACATAGATAAATTACCAATATTAATGGTGTAAGGGATAGAGAAACTCGAGGAATCGTTCTCATTTAAAACCGGAAACAACAAGCGATTCCTTTGAAGGTTGCCAGGAAAATGAAATGCATTTTCTATCCATCATAATCCGTGCAATCTTGCAGCTGTCAGGGGAAACATTTGACATGATGATACAAGAATGATTATAATTTCATAAAATAAAGATGAAACAGGTAAAAAACTGGCTAAAAATGAGTATAGATGTATCTTTAACTTTTTATCAAACCATCAAATTTTAGACTCGTTCAAATTAAAAGCAACTGCGGACAGAAAAATAAATCTGGCTCAAATGATGGGATTTTTCTATGGAAAGTTAGAAAACGTTGAAAAAGGAGAAAATGCTATTTACAGGCATTTTCTCCTTTTCCAACAATGTTTTCAAAAGACTTCTCTTACAGTGTCTTTAAAACTTGGGATTGTGTGAGATAGAGCTCAAAATTTGCACTAAATTCTCATAATGTAAACAAAGCTTTTTGATTGACAAGTTTATTTCTAAATAAAGTTGAACACATAAAACTCTAACATCTACTGTACAAAAAGAAACTACACCAAGTCTGCAAATTCTTTAACCCTCTACCATAAAAATCTGGAGTTTTCACAACCCTGAACAAGAAAGCTTTTGAAAACATGGGAAAAGGAGAAAATGCTAGTAACAAGCATTTTCTCCTTTTCCCACAATGTTTTCAAAAGGCTTCTTTCTCAGGGTCGTTAATAGATGGGATTGTGTAGTAAACGGTAAAATACATTGCTATCTGATTTGTGATTGAAAACTGTCACTAAAATCCTATTTTTGACTTAACGCTTTATTAATTTCACACTGGTCAAAATTGAAAGCATTTGTAGAGGAACTTCTAAATGTGGCACCAATAATGGAATATGTCTGTGACAGGTTAGAAAACGTTGTGAGAAAAAGAGGAAATGCTGGGTAACAGCATTTTCTCCTTTTTCTAAAATGTTTTCAAAAGCTTTCTTTCTCAGGTTTCTTAACTTTGAGATTGAGTGGTACAGAGTTAAA
Source organism: Tridacna gigas (assembly GCA_945859785.2). Taxonomy (NCBI): domain Eukaryota; kingdom Metazoa; phylum Mollusca; class Bivalvia; order Cardiida; family Cardiidae; genus Tridacna; species Tridacna gigas. Next base: position 10,528,857 of record OX244030.2, on the reverse strand, counting down.
TCAAATCAAATATTCAATAACACTCTTGTCAGAATTTGCTCCAGTGAGGAGTGAACTCTGGAACACTGAGTTAAAACTTAACCTAAATGCAACTCAAGGACTTTTAGCAGACAGCATAGATCAAGATCAGACTGCACAAAATGAGGAGTCTGATCTTGCATCTGCACTCTAAGATTCAGTTCTGTCAAGTATTCTATATATATGTATCCATCCTTTTGTTTATTCCTACATATTCCTGCATACTCAAGTAATAACTCTTTGCCAAACTCAGCCTGGTTTTAATTACCTTGAGAAAAACACTTTTGAAAAAATTGTGGGAAAAGGAGAAAATGCTGGATACCAAAGACAATTCTCTTCATTTCAGCCACAGTCAATTTATCATCTGCAAGTGCTGACAAATTGGACATACAATTCTTTGGTAATAAGTTAAAGTAGCAAAATTAATTTATGAAGATGAATGTTCTCAGAGGCATGGATGTGCATTCGTACCTTGTATCTTACAATTATGCAACTGAACCAACAAAAACAACCAGCACAAAATTCTGTCAATCTGTAGTCACTTCTTTTTTGATAACTTTATCCAATTTTGATTTTGAATCTTCATTCAGGACTGTGTTGACCTTTCCACTAAGTGTATTCAAGAGTCCCTGGGTCTCCATCAACACTGACAAGTATCTCTTGTTGTTAGATTCGGAGCTGTTCGTAATTCGCTCCTGTACTGAAAGCTCGTGCTTTACAGACTTTAAATCTGTTGATAATTTGTTGTATGAATCCTCCTTCTTTTTCAGCTCCTTATTTGCTTGATCTGCATAAAAAAATAAGAGAAAACAATTTTTAACCCTTTACCAAACAATCCCTGGTTTTCACAACCCTGGGAAAGAAGGCTTTTGTGGGAAAAGGAAAAAAATGCTAGTAAGCAGCATTTTCTCCTTTTCCCAACAATGTTTTCAAAAGCCTCCTTTTTCAGGGTTGTTAAAACTCCAGATTGTGTGGTGCAGGGTTGAGGCAATTTCTTCAGGCTTTGGATGTTGTCGTCTGCTTGAAATAGCAGACATATCAAGATGATCTCTCTGCAGTTAAACATTTAATATATGTAAATACTCATCTTCCTAATATTTCCCAACCAATGTTGTTTTGTTCCATCTTTTACCAACTTAACTTTATACCAAACAACTGAATTTTAGACTAGCTCAAACTCAAAGCATTTTCAGATTATAAATAAATGCAACTTAAATGATTGGATTTTGTCTACTGAAGGGGTATAAAAAATTGTGGTAAAAGGAAAAAATGCCTTATAACCAGTATTTTCTCCTTTTCACACAATGTTTTCGTAGGACCTCTTTCTCAGGATCCTTTAAAAGTTTGATTATTTGGTAAAAAGTTAAATGGAAAGATATTTGCTATTATGAAATAATTATATAAAATATCCCACATGCAACCAAAGTAAATTAAAAGATCATACCTCTCTCCTGTGTCAACTCTTCAACTTTCTTTTCAAAATCTTCCAACAATTTTTCACCTTTTTTTAACCTATCCAGAACATTATCTATATCTATCATGGCCCCATTGTACATCACCATTCCACTAAGAGGCTCACTCTTTGCTCTATTAGAACCTTTCCCCTTTCCTGGACTTTCTGTGTACCTCTTTAGCTTGTCTGTGTTTCCTGACAGTCACATAAAAAAAATCTCAAAATGACATACATGTTCAAAAATCTCAAAATGACAAGCATTTAATCATATCATATGTATATGAACCATGCTCTATGAATTGGGGTTTAAATGCTTCTGCAAAAAAAGTATTGATCCACAGAGCTCCATATAGAGGGAGTGATTTTGATTTCAAAATTGAAAATATTAGTTATTCTCCTCTAAACCCTATGTTATGGGAACTCGTAAGAATCGAGACGATTCTAATGAGTACCCACAACATAGGATTTGGAAGAGAAATAATGGATTCAGAATACCATCACTCCCTCTAATCTAGATCTCTAGATCCAGGCCAGCCTGCGCAGTCCAAACAGGCTGACATGGGTTGAAACTTTCCTATGGGTAAATTTTCTGCATGTCCAAGGACCACTCTACCTCACGATTCAGTGTGTTGTTAGACAAAATGGATTATACAGATCCATAACTATGTGATGACTTGTATGATGCAGTAAATACCCTTTTGCTAGAGCACCACTCATCTTATGAACATCTTCAATGGGTTTTTCATTCTAGCTTGAACATACAAAATTACAACTTAGAGACTTTATGAACACGATCTTTATCTTCTACCATTCTATAAAATCCATTTTGTCTCACAACTGAAAGAATCATGAGGTAGACTGGTCCTTTGATATGCAGTAAATTGACCAATAACAAAGTTTCGACCCAGATCAGCCTGCGCATCAGGGTACTAACCGGGGTCGATACTTTTTGCAGATGCATTAAACCCTCTTTTCACATAGCATGGCTTTTGTATATTATGCAGGTGTATTGTTTACCTAATTCTAAACCAAATGCTGAAGCAATGCCCATTCCAAAGTCACAAAAACAAATATACAATATATACTTTGATCAGAACTCAACTTTGGAAAAAATCCTATCTTCAAGCCTCTTGGTCGAGACAGAAAGCTTATTCACATTTAACCTTCTTAACCCATTACCACATGATAACGACCTTTAATGACTCATAAGAAGAAGACTTTTGAAAACATTGTTGGAAAAGGATAAAGAGCAATCTCTCCTATACCCACCGTGTTTTCTACCCTTTGGAACAGAAATTTCGTGTTTTGATTAACATTTAATTTGTTGTCTGCAACTGCTTTCAATTTGGACAGGGCTAAAATTTTGTCATTTAGTAAAGAGTAAATTTTCATTCAACAGATAGGAAACTTGGCAACATACCGTATTTCACATTAGTAAATAAACTTTATTGAATATTAAATTTTTGTGAACATACTTATCAATTGTTTGTAAATCTTTGTGATGATCGAAACTCAATTCCAATAAAACTTACTTATTACATGGTAAACAGTCACAGATCTTTTCTATCTTCAAAACTCTAGCTAGTCAAGCAATTCTTTTTGTAAAAAACTGTGCAAGTGCATGTAAACTGTTTCTGAGATTCCTGAGAATCAGCAAACTTTGACATCCTCAAGTCTCTAGCATTCAATCCTAAAAGGGTCTATTTAGTTTTTATGCCTTTAATCAAAATCGCTTATAAAGAATGGATAAAAAGTGACAAATACAACTACATAAATATTTCTTTGCAACTGTACACTTGAATCTAGTAAAAAGATGCAATTTTAGGCATTTAAATTGTGGAATGGTCGTTTAGCAATCAGTGACTATGTTTATTCTTATTACACCAGATATGACGTCATCATGCTGATTTGAATACAAATCCTTGTCATCAACGAGTGTAATTGATCATGTGGCATTCCTACAAATCTTTGCGTAACTCTGACGCAAAAACTAAAAATACCTTCAGAAGCTATGTATTCCATGTAGCCCAGGAAATACCACTGAAAAATATATTATTGTCTCTCTCCTTAACTAATGATTTGCCAGCAATTGCCTTCCATAATTCAGCGGAAAATTGGTTTTTCAGTTTGGCAAGAGGATGAAAATCTGAATAGCTCCCTTTAAATCTACACTTTCTGAAATTTTGTGAGATATTTTTGCCAAAACAGCTTTTACATCCTAACATCTGGTTCTTTTTGATCAACTTTAACTCTTTACCAAACGACAAAATTTTAGACTAGTCCAAATTGAAAGTCTTTGCAGACGACAAAATAATCTTAACTTGAAAATTAAAACTTGTTTTGAGAAGGGTAGAAAACATTGTGGGAAAAGGAGAAAATGCTGGTTACCAGCATTTACTCCTTTTTCCACAATGTTTTCCAAAGCTTTCATTTTCTGGTTCGTCAAAAGTCGGGATTGTGTGGTAAAGGATTAAATGTTTATTTATTTCATGCTTTAACCCTATAACAAACAGCACAATTCTGGACTTGTCAATATGCAAAGCATTTGAGGACAACAATGGCTCAAATGGTGGAAATTGCCTTTGAAAGAGAAGAAAACATTGTGGGAAAAGAAGAAAATGCTGCTTACCAGCATTTTCTCCTTTTCCCATTATGTTTTCAAAAGCTTTCTTCCTAAAGGCCTTTAAAACTTGGGAATGTGTGGTAAAGGGTTAAGAGTTAATAGTTTTGTCTCATGAGTATCAAAGTATCAATTACCAGTGAGATCCATGTTTATATCGACCTCCATGGTGTCTGTTGTTAGCTCTTCATCCCCAATTCCAATATCTGTTAACTTTCTGTAGTTAAATGTATCCCTGGACAATACTTTCTGGATCAGTTTCTTCACCTGAAAAGTCACTTAACTCTTTACCAAACGACAAAATTTCAGACTGGTCCAAACTGAAAGCATTTGCAGATGACAAAATAAATGTTACTGAAAAATTGAAACTTGTTTTAGGAAGGGTAGAAAACATTGTCGGAAAAGTAGAAAATGCTGGTTACCAGCATTTTCTCCTTTTCCCACAATGTTTTCAAAAGCCTTCTTCACCAGGGTCGTTGAAAGTCGGGATTGTTTGGTAAAGGGTTAAAAGCCTTTAGACCATTTACTCCATCTAAGTGTAAGAGGAGAAAAATAACACTAATTGTATCTGAACTGAATTTGAAAGATAGCCTTTTATCTATGTTTCATATGAACATTTCATAATTCAGATACAGTTGTTCTGCCATCGGCAACCATAGACTTATATAGCTGAGACAGTAGCCCTTGATCAGAATGTATATATGTGCAGCTGATCTATACTATCTGTATACAATTCCCATTTTATTCAAATGAATGGAATGAAATGAATGAATGATATTTTATGACGCATCAACAGCTTGTTTAGCACATTTGCACAACCAAACAAAAGCTTTCATGATAGCAGTAAACATTGTAATTTGGTAGGAAACAATTTTCATATTTGCCACTTCTTCTTTTGACCAATAATGCGCTGGAACCAACTTGTTTTTGTGGACAGTGAAAATCAAGATCACACTGCACATGCAGTCTGATCTTGAATCTACCCTGTCCGCTACTTTGTTACACATAATTGCCAAAACAACAATGAAAAGACAGTATTTCATATGTTTTTCCTCACTGAAACAGTCCATTTCATTAATTCTGCACACTAAGGGTTTATTTGTAAACTGCTTTTGGGCATCTTCAATGACCTTGGTTATTCATCAAATACATGTAATATCCAAAAAAAAAAAATGTTTTTTGCCATTTTCCTATCCTCTTCGTTAGTAAACAAATTTATAGGTCTTAAAACCTTGACTGTAAAAAATTTTGTCTATCAAAAACAAGGAATGAAATGACTATCTTTACCTGTGCTCTAGAGAGTGCAAGACCAATTGAATGTACTAATTCCTCCACATCTTTATCCAGCAAGTATCCTGTGTGATTCTGGTCAAAGTATATGCAAGACAATAGCAAGTCTGGTTTCACTGTCATGTACTTTTTCTTCTCTTTTTTGTCCTTCTTGTCATCTTTATCTTTCTTCTCTCTATCTTCCTTGTCTTTCTTTTCATCCTTTTTGTCATCTTTCTTGTCTTCCAGATCCTTCTTGTCCTTTTCTTCATCTTTTAAATCCTGTTCAAGTATCAAAATAGGACATGAAATGCAAAGGTTGAAACTACTCTTTAGTGTATAGAGGTAGAAACTTGGCAATGAAGGCTAGCAGAAAAAACTTAGCTACAGAGTTTTATGGTACAAAATATAAAGGGAAGAGTTACGGATACTGCAAATTTCTAAGGTCAAATAAAAAGAGGATATTTGTTGTTGTTTTTTTCGGTGAAAGATCGAAATCTATTTTATGGAGTGAACATCATTGGAAATATTTTCACTCATGGTTGTTGTTGTTGTTGTTTCCCCCCCCCCCCCCCCCCCCCACCGATGAAAGATCAAAATTTATTTCATTGAGTGGAAATCATCAATAATATTTTCACTTGTGTGTGTGCTACCAGTGAAAATATTACTGACGATGTTCACTTGATGAAATAAATTTTGATCTTTCACTGAATCGCTCCACTGGCTTATAAATATAAACCATAAATACTGAACATTTCAATTCTGAGCCAAATGGTTTCAAAATGAAGACTTACCAAGTTTTCTCTGTAAAACCCCATGTGAAAGTTGAGACCCGTAAGGCAAAGCCATTTTTGATCCCAGAGCTATAATTACTTGAACCCTGGTAGAGGTCCACAAGATAAAGCCACATGCCAAAATAATACAAGTCTATGCTGTATGGTTATAAATAAGGTGATTTCCATATGAAGTCTCTGTAAATCATAAGACCCCTGATGCAAGGCTAATTTAAAAAAAAAAAAAATCAAAACAGGAAGATTTCTTAAGTTGTCACTATGTAAGCTCATGTAAAACTTGTGACCCCTGCGGCGGGACCAATTTTGACCCCAGGGCTAAAATTCTGGCCAGCTTGGTAGAGGCCCACTAGATATAGCAACATGCAAAATTTGGTAGCTCTAGGCCTTATGGCTAGGTACAGGAAGATTTTTAAAGTTTTCTCTATATAAGCCTATGTAAAACTTGTGACCCCTGGGGCAGAGCCAATTTTGACCCCAGGGCTATAATTTGAAGAAACTTGATAGAGGTCTACTTCATAAAGCTACATGCCAAATTTGGTAGCCCTATGCCTTATGGTTTCAGACAAGAAGATTTTTAAAGATTTCCAATATTTTTCAGTTTTGTTGCCATGGCAACCAGAGTTTTTGAAGGAATCAAATTCTTTCAAGAAATTCTGAAGAGGACCATGGCAGGGTCATTTCTGTGAAGTTTCATGAAAATTGGATGGGTAGTTTCAGAGAAGAAGATGTATGAAATAAAAGTTAACGCACGGACGGACGGACGCACGGACGGACGCACGACGGACACCGGGCCATGACATAAGCCCGCTGGCCTTTGGCCAGTGGAGCTAAAAACAAGAGGGCCGGGCCATTGGCCCTAAAGCGCTCACCTGAGTAAAGTCATCTACAGTTGATTAAGCTGAAAAGAACCTGGTTTTAATGATGTAAAACACATGAGTATAAGTGACCTACTTTTTAAACCAATGTGACTAAATTCTAAACTTGTCCAAGATATCATTAAAACAAACATTCTGAACAAGTTTCATGAGCATCAGACTGAAAATGTGGCCTCTACGGAGCACACAAGGTTTTTCTAAGATTTGGTCCAGTAACCTACTTTTTGACCAGATGTGACCCACTTTGAAATTTATCCAAGATCTCATCAAGGCAAGCTTTCTGACCAAGTTTTATGAGAATCAGACTGAAAATGATGCCTCTAGAGTGCACACAAGGTTTATCTAAGATTTGACCATGTGACCTACTTTTTGCCCCGACATGACCCACTTTCAAACCTGCCTAAGATATCAACAAGATAAACATTCTGACCAATCTTTATCAGTATAAGGCTGAAAATAATTGCCTCTAGAGTGCACACAAGGTTTTTCTAAGATTTGGCCCATTGACCTACTTTTTGACCTCACATAACCCAATATCAAACTTGTCTAAACTATTATAAAGACAAACATTCTGACCAAGTTTCATAAGTTTCAAGCTGAAAATGTGGCCTCTAGAGTGCACACAAGGTTTTTCTTAGATTTAGTCCAGTGACCTACTTTTTGACTCGACATGACCCAATTTCCAACTTGTCCAAGATATAATCAAGACAAACATTCTGACCAAGATTCAAGAGTATCAGGCTGAAAATATAGCCTCTAGAGTGCACACAAGGTTTTTCTTAGATTTAGCCCAGTGACCTGCTTTTTGACTCGACATGACCCAATTTTGAACTTGTCCGAGATATTATCAAGATAAACATTCTGATCAAGTTTCATGAGTATATGATTGAAAATGTAGCCTCTAGAGTGCACACAAGGTGATTGTTGATGCCTTGACGACGGATGATGCACGACGGACGCCGGAAACAGCACAATCACAATAGCTCACCTTGAGTACTTTGTGCTCAGTTGAGCTAAAAACAAATATTCTATTTATTTCATGCTTCTAATACCTATTTTGTTGGAACTTTCATCAAAATCAAGTACAGTTGTCTTCGGTAATTCCCCATGGCGTACCCCCCTCACATAATAACGCATTACAATATTACGTAAAGCACAAGAAATATAGCATAAATTACGTCATATTTCCCCCCAAATGAATGACATGCACTGATTAGCAAGGTAACTAGTGCATGTGAACTACTGTTTCCGCATTCAATTGAAGAGTTAGAAAATATAAAATTGGTATTTTCACTGGTCGTAGCCATGAATTATCAAACAATAATCCACCATTAGTTGTCAATAAACTATCAAAAAGCATGAAAGAAACAGTGATACCTTATGTAAAAAATCTGCAAAGTCCAGAGACCAGAACTAAACAATATGAGAAAGCTATACACCAAAGTACAAAGGTAGTCACCAAACTGGAAAGTCTTTTAGTTGAAGCTAGAAGTCAAAGTTAGACATTAGATACTGGTAGTTAAAGGGGCCTATATGGATTTTTTTTGCTGTAAATTTTTTATTTGTAAAACACTGGTTAAAAACAACCAAGTATATATGAGCAGCAATATGGCAAAAAGGGGTTTAATGCATCTCTGAGATGCATTATATGAAGCAAGTCATCACATACTTATGGATCCATAAAATCTATTTTGTCTAACAACCAACTGAATAAAGAGGTAGAATAGCTCTTAGACATGCAGACAATTTAAAAATAACATAAATTTTTTACCCATGTCAGCCTGAGTGGACTGCACAGGCTGATATGGGTCAATACTTTTCGGACATGCATTAAATCTCCTTTCCGCAGAGCATGGCTCATATACTCTCAGCAAGAATAAAGAAACAGGATAGTTACATTCACTAACAAAGTGCAATTTTGATGCCTAAATAACAGGACTGTAATTTTGCAATCAGTAACTATGTCCTTTTTTTTGGTCAATTTTCCGCATGTCAAATATGAAATCATCATACTTATTTGAATACAAACCCGTATCATCAATGCCCATTACTGATCATGTGGCATTCCTACAGGCCTCAGTAAATTCTCTTCTACTTCTCTCATTCATCATTATCAAATGAAACTTTGCCAGCTATTGCCTTACTAGTTTCAGTGATAAAAACCGTTCCGAAGTGATACAAGAAGCTTCTTTTCACAACAAAAGTATACAACCAGCAACATGCATACACATGCACAGTAAATACACTAGAAATAAATAATTTATAAGTAACAGTAATACCTTTTTATCAGATTCCTTCTTTTCTTTATCGTCCATTTTCTTCTTTTTGGGTGCTGGCTCCTAAAAATATGCAGGTTATAATTAGTACAAGAAAGCACAAATATGTCGTTATACTATAATTGTGACTTAATTCTATACCACATGACAAAATTTAACACTTAAGGTGCTAAATAAATGATGTGAACCTTTTAAATAGGAACAAGTGCTTGTCAAGCACCAGATCCCCCGCCGATTGGGCTTTTTCTGACACAGCACCGAAATAAGAGCTTAAAGTGAAGATAAAAAAACAAGCATATTTTCTTTTTTGAAATACAGGTCCAAGTTATGAAAGTTGGCATTAACATGATATAATAACTACAAAACATTAAAACTTAATCAATATTGAAGTTTCTGAAAAAGAAAAAAAGACACTTTTTCTTTTTAAAATGCATACAAGAGTTATAAAACTTTTTTGTGTTTATGCCATAAGTATGAAACTTGGCCAAGAATGGGAAATGTGCGAACAAAAATCCAAAGTAAAAATTTACAAAGGGCAATAACTCCAAAAATACTGAAGATAGAGTTATGGTTCTTGTGCACTGCACTTCTCCTCAATTAGTTCTATATGTGTGTGAAGTTTCAAGTTCCTAGCTTTTATACTTTTGGAGATATACGCCAGACAGAAATCCAAAGTAAAAATTAACAAAGGGCAATAACTCAAAAATTACTGAAGACAGAGTTTTGGTTTTTGTAAACTGCACTTCTCCTTAATGAATTCTATAAGTGTATACAGTTTGAAGTTCCTAGCCTTTGTACTTTTGGAGATATGCTCCGGACAAAATTCCAAAGTGAAAATTTACAAAGAGCAATAACTCAACAATTACTGAAGATAGAGTTATGATTCTTTAGCACTGCACTTCTCCTTAATTAGTTCTATATGCGTGTGATGTTTCAAGTTCCTAGCGTTTATACTTTTGGAGATATGCTCCGGACAAAAATCCAAAGTTAAAATTTACAAAGGACAATAACTCTAAAAATACTGAAGACAGAGTTATGGTTGTTGTGCACTGCACTTCTCCTCAATGAGTTCTATATATGTGTGAAGTTTCAAGTTCCTAGCTTTCATACTTTTGGAGATATGCTCCGGACAAAAATTCAAAGTAAAAATGTACAAAGGGCAATAACACCAAAAATACTGAAGACAGAGTAATGGATCTTGTGCACTGCACGCCTCCTCAATGAGTTCTATATGTGTGTGAAGTTTCAAGATCCTAGCTTTCATACTTTTGGAGATATGCTCTGGACAAAAATTCCAGAAAAAAAATGTACAAAGGGCAATAACTCCAAAAATACTGAAGATAGAGTAATGGTTCTTGTACACTGCATGCCTCCTTAATGAGATCTATCCACTTGTGAAGTTTGAAGTTGATATCTCAAATACTTTTGGAGATATGCTCCAGACAAAAATGTGGGACGGAAGGACGGACGGACGGAATGACAGAATGACGGAAGGACGGACGGAGACTATTACCATATCCCCCGCCGCCTTTTCGGCGGGGGATAAAAATAGCTGGAAATCTTGTTTTCATCCGTAAATAGCAGACAGTGTAAATCTAAGATCAGACTGCACATTCTGTGCAGTCTGATCTTCATCTACACTGTCTGCAAAACCAACTTAAGTCGGTTCAAGAGCTTTAGGGGTTAAGAGCCTGTCCAAATTGAAAGCACTGGCAGACAACAAATCAATTGTGACTCAAGAGTCTGAAATTTCTCTTTGGAAGTTCTCTTTTTTTCGTCTGAAATTTCTCTTTGGAAGTTTCTCTTTTTTTCGTGGGAAAAGGAGAAAATGCTGGTTACCAGCATTTTCTCCTTTGCCTACAATGCTTTCTACTCTTTCAAAGACAAATGACATCATTTAGACACTTTTTAATATGTCATCTACAAATTCTGTCAAGTCCAATGAGTCTAAAATTTTGTCATGTGGTAAATAGTTCAAATGCACTGAAGCCTAGGTGATCCTTCAGTTATCAGACTATTCTGATAGTTGAAATAGGTGTCTTGAATCTACACGTTTTAATTCTATACAGCATCTTCTCCTTTTCCCTCTGTGTTTTCAAAAGCCTTTTTTCTAAAGGGCCTTTAAAACACAAGTTTGTTTGGTTAAGGTCAAACAGATATAATTACATATGAGCCATGCTCTGATAAAAGAGGGCTTAATGCATCCCATGATTCATGATACCAAGCAAGACATCACATAATTATGGACACATAAAATCCATTTTCTCTAACAACCGACTGAATCTGAAGGAAGAATGGTCCATGGACATGGAGAAAATTTAGAGATAGCAGAAAGTTTTGGCTCATGTCAGCCTGCTCAGACTATGCAGGCTGACATGAGACGATACTTTTTGCAGATGCATTAAGCCCCCTTTTCACAAGGCATGGCTCACATCTATTTGGCATTCAATTGCCATAGATAAATCACACTTTTCACCAAGAAACTTTTACAGCACTGAGAGCATTCAGACCTGGTACTACAAGATTTTGACTGTTTGTTTGCATGGTGTGGTGTTAAACACCATTTTCAACATTACATCAGTTGTATTATGGCAGCCAAAGCAAATATCCATGCTTTTCTTGACTTTATTTTGCCAGTTCTTGGCACAATATTATTCCCAAACCACTAGCTCCTTTACCACATTACCATTGTCCGAAAAAAAACTAGAGCTATCACTAAAAGTGATCATACCCCCCACCAGCTCCTTGTCACAAAACAGCTCTTTGTCACAGACGGACAGACGGACAGACAGCCATGGCGATTCCAGTATACCCCCTCCACTTCGTTGTGGTGGGTATAAAAAAAAATGATCTGAAGAGAGAGAGAGGATTGAATCCTGTTGTGATAACTATCATCAATCCTCGGAAAGAAACTGGCCAATCTTGGGATTCTAACTGTACCAAGGGTCAAAACGGCCCACTTCCAAAATGGCCCGGTCCAAAACGGCCCACTTTACCATAACGGCCCACTAATATGGATACCAAAACGGCCCACTTTTAAATAGGATCCTTATCATATTTTACTCCTTATCATATTTATTTCATTTTGGTTTATTGTTTATCCGACTCGTGTCGATTTATGCAAGAATAAATGATAATGTATGACCGGTGTTATATTTCACGCGTTGCTTGCTTCCTGCTCGGATAACGTTTTCTAAATTAATGCTAGACCGGGACGTGTGAAGATGGCTTCAATCACAGGTGTTTCACATTATTTTGTAAGTTTCTTTTCTTTTATATAAAGAGCTCATTATTTCTTTAAGATTGTTTATATCTTCATACTATCTCTTGCTGCTCGAATGATTTGCTATTTTAAAAATATAATTTCAAAAATTTCGTTTTGGTTTATCTTAGATTTTTTTTTTTTTTTTAGTTTCATAAATTTTGGAATGAAACATACTAGAAAACTGGCCTGAATACATCTGTATGAGATAAAAGAAAAAACGAACAAAGGAACAAACGACAAAAAAAAAGCCTACGTGATGAATATGAAGATGACGAGGGAATTCTATTACGAATAAGGCATGACAAAAAAGTGGGCCGTTTCGGTATTGGGCCGTTTTGGTCATGGACCGTTTTGGTACTGGGCCGTTTTGGAAGTGGGCCGTTTTGACCCCAATCCCTAACTGTATACTACCAATTCGGCTATCCAGCTCAACGCAAGATTATGAAAAAGTATGTCTGTTTAACCCTTAACCCTTTACCAAACGACTTGTCCAAATTAAAAGCATTTCGAGATGACAAAATAAATGTTACTGAAAAATTAAAATTTGTTTTGGGAAAGGTAGAAAACATTCTGGGAAAAGAAGAAAATATTGGTTACCAGCATTTTCTCCTTTTTCCACAATGTTTTCAAAAGGCTTCTTTCTCAGGGTTGTTAAAAGTCAGGATTGAGTGGTAAAAGGTTAAACAAACAAACCCAAGGTTTAATGACCCTGAAAAAGAAGGCTTTTGAAAAGCATTGTGAAAATAGAGGAAATGCTTGTAACCAGTAATGTGACAAATCTCATTATATAAACAGCATTTAACCCTTTACCAAACCACAAAATATTAGACCAGTCCAAATTCAAAACATTTGCAGATGACAAAATGATTGTGACTGAAAAAACTAACTTTGGTCTGGATAGGGTAGAAAACATTGTGGGAAGAGGAGAAAATGCTGGCTACCAGCATTTTCTCCTTTTCCCACAATGTTTTCAAAAGGCTTCTTTCCAAGGGTCGATAAAAGTCCAGACTGTGTGGTAAAGAGTTAATAGTTGTTCTTTGCTATATGTTTTAGATTCAGACAAATCCAAAATATTCTCACTTGGTAAAAATAGTCATCACGACATAGTTGAATTAGCACATGTTCAAAACTGAAAATACACAACTCTTGGTCATACCTCATCTTTGTCTTTCTTTTTCTCTTTATCCTTCTCCTTTTTTTCCTCCTTCGGTTTTTCTGGGGCTGCACACAAAGCTTTGTAAATATTAAATCCACAGTCCCTCATGAGCATTTCATTAAACAATTCTGCAAACAGTGAAACCTTGAAGAAAAAGTGCAAATTAATGACAGCTTGTTATTGATTGGTTTAGTGGTTGCATGTATTGTTCTTGCGATCTTGGTTAACCCTTTACCTCACAATACCGCCTTTTAACAACCCTGGGAAAGAAGCCTTTTGAAAACATTGTGGGAAAAGGAGAAAATGCTGGTAACCAGCATTTTCTCCTTTTTCCACAGAGTTTTCTACCCTATCAATGAAAAACTGCACCATTTGAGCCACACAGAAATTGTAGTCTGCAAATGCTTTTAATTTGGACAAGGCTAAAATTTTGTCATCTGGTTAAAGGGTTAAAGGAATGTGACATTGGATTATGACACTCATAAGGTGATATAAGTGAATATACCAACACATTATGGAATATCCTCTTCTCAGACATAACAGTATCTAGTTTATTCCTTTACTAGATGGCAAAATTTTAGACTCTACCATAATGAAAATATTTGTAGATGATATATGAAATTGGCTCCAATGACGGCCTTTGTCTTTGAAAGGGTCAAAAACATTGAGGCAAAAGGATTTTTTCAAAAGCTTTCTACCTAAGAATTGTTAATTATTTGTTTGTTTGTACAGTGCTTAATGTCGTGTTCAACAGTATTTCAGTTGTGTGTTGTTTAACACCATATTCAACATTATTTCAGATATAATGCAGCAGCCAGTGCACCTGTCTATGTTTTCCTGGACTTACTTTTATCACTACTTTGCACACTTCGGCAGAAAATATCATTCTGCATCAAGTTTAGTACATGTATTTCACTTCAGTATTTAATGTAGTGACTCAAAAAAGACATTATAACCATCCTTCACACTGTTCATAACCCTTTACCACACACTCCCAAGTTTTAACAAAGAGGCCTTTTGAAAACACTGTGGGAAAAGGAGCAAATGCTGGTAACCAGCATTTTCTCCTTTTCCCACAATGTTTTCTGCCCTTTCTCACACAATATTCATTATTTGAGACACAGTTTGTTTGTTGTCTGCAAATGCCTTCAATTTGAATGAGTCTAAAATTTTTTTCATGTGCAATAGAGTTAACTCTTTACCAAACGAAAAAAAAAAAAATCTAGACTTTTCCAAATTAATAGCATTTGCAGATGATAAAATAGATGTGACTAAAAAATTGAAATTTGCTTTGGGAAGGGTAGAAGACATTGTCGGAAAAGGAGAAAATGCTGGTAACCAGTATTTTCTCCTTTTCCCACAGTGTTTTCAAAAGCTTTCTTTCTCAGGGTCATTAAATAATTGATTGATTTTATGGTGTTTAACACCATTTTCAACATTATTTCACTTATTTCGTGGCGGCCATTGCACCTATCCATGCTTTCCTGTAGTTTCTTTTACCAGTACTACACACAATATTCTTTCCAAGCCACTGGCTGCTTTCCCACATAACCATTGTCGAAACAATGGTCAGCGGTGAGAGAGGAATGAATCCTGTCGCAATGACTATCATCAATCCTCGGGAAGAAATTGGCCGAGTCGGGAATCGAACCAGTGACCTCCTGTTCTCAAGTCCTGTACGCTACCGACTGAGCTATAAGGGCTCGGCAGGGTCGTTAAAAGTCCGGTTTGTGTGGGAAAGGGTTAAAGAAGTCCTATATTTAATAAGATATTAAAACTATGTAACTAGACAAGTAAATTGAACAATAACCTCTGTGAGTTCTTTCTGGAAACATAAAGCTTAGGGAAAGGAAGAGAGGTGATAGGAATGAGCAGGTGGTCCGGGACTGACCAATAATTATGAAAAAATTGTAAAAATTACTGCTGCACAACATGAATCAGTTACCACATAAATACAAGCCTTCTATCCCACAGCTGTAGAAAATGTTTTAAAACACTGAGGGAAAACAAACAATAACTGCTCCTCTTTTCACAATTTGTTCTGTAAGGGTTAACCCTTTATCACTTGACAATATCTTAGACTGGTCTAGATTGAAAGCTTTTGCAGACAGCAAATTCAGTGTTATTTAACTCTTTACCAAACGACAAAATTTCAGACCAATCCAAATTGAAAACATTTGCAGACAATAAAATAAATGTGGCTGAAAAATTGAAATTTATTTTGGGAAGGGTAGAAACCATTGTGGGGAAAAAGAAAATGCTGGTTACCAGCATTTTCTTCTTTTCCCACAATGTTTTCAAAAGGCTTCTTTTTCAAGGTCGGTAAAAGTTGGAATTGTGTGGTATAGGGTTAAATGATTTGATTTGTGACTGAAAGAGTAAAAATTGAGAAAATGCTGGCTACTAGCATTTTCTCCATTTCCCACAATTTTTTCAGAAGTCCGATTTCGCGGTGTCATTAAAACTCAGGATTGTGTGGTAATGAGTTAAGAAAAGAAATTTTCCTGTACGTAAAAAAATTTATTATTTTATCCATTTGACCTTGTTAATAATAGTTCTAAAACCAGTCTGTGTGGTTCTGATTTAAAATTTCTTGGCGTTTGCTGTAAATATTTGGATAACTTATAACCAAGTCATAGTAACACACTTACTTCAAAAGAGTGTTCCTTATTATCTTCAGGTCTATAATCCAGCAGCACACTTAAAGACATAACTGAACAATCAAACTTTCCAGCTTTGGCTTGAGGATTTGGGAACACAAGGATAGAGGGCTTCTCAGGCAGTGTATACCTCCTCTCTAGAGTGGCCTTCTTTCTCTCCTCTTCCTTTGTCTTTTCCTCTTCCTAAAAAGTCATTATAAAGTATCCACAAGTATTAAAGATACACCTATACCCATTTTCAGCCCACTTTTAATTTATTTCATCTTTATTTTATGAAGCTGTAACCATTCTTCTATCTTCATGCCAAATGTTGCCCCTGACGGTTGCAAGGTTGCAAAGATTACGGCGGACATAAAATGCATTTCATTTCCTTGAGGCCTTCAAAGAAATCACTGATGTCGTTTCCTGCTGTAAATAAGGACAAATCCCTTGAGCATCTCTATCCCTTAAACCATTTCACCCTTTACCACTCAATCCCGACTTTTAACGACCCTACAGAAAAAGCCTTTTGAAAACATTGCGGGATTTTTCTACCCTTTCAAAGACAAATTTCAATTTTTGAGTCACATTTATTTTGTCCTCTGCAAATGCTTTGAATTTGGAAAAGTCTAAAATTCTGTCATTTGGTAAAGAGTGAAACTGTTAATTTATCTATGTTTACACGGCTGACCTAATTCTAAGCCATTATACACACTTTCAAGTTTTAACAGCATTTTTCTCTCTGGCTGTAAGGATGTATCTTTAAGACCAGAAGGGTTCGTCTAATCAGAAAAAAAAAATATGCGATTAAAACCTGTAATATCCATAATATTAAATTCACAATGAGAATTATATTCACACAAGCACTTACATTTTTTTCAGTAACAAAATTGAGCCCTTTGACATCATTTACCAAACAACAAAATTTTGGATTTCAAAGCATTTGCAGATGATAAATTAAATGTGGCCCAAATGATGACACTTGTGAGCAAAAGGATAGAAAACATTGTGGGAAATGGAGAAAATGCTGGTTACCACGTTTTCCACAATGTTTTCCAAAGCCTTCTCCATTTAGGTCATTAAAACTTGATGTTGCGTGGTAAAGGATTAAATCTCATAGCAGCCTTGCTATCTAAAGCAAATAACACAAGGGAAATCTGGATCAATCACACATGCAACCAACAAAATTAGCAGCTAAAACTGACATGGCTTGAGAAAACTACAGCATAAGTTCTGGTTACTTCATACAAGCAATCAGAACTGCTGTTGTAGCGTTTTCTGAAAAATTTCATTGTTCACTTTTGCATCAAAATCCCAACAAATACACCAATTTTATCCTTCGGATGCATAATCTAAGTTTCAAGTGACCTTTCCACAGCTCTTTTTGCCTTTTTAATCTAAACTATATTAACTGCAGCATGCTTTCTTGCCAAAAGCATATTTACAGTATTGATCTGAAGCTTAACATAGATAGAAAAACACCCACAAACAACAAGAAATGCAGACACTTACTGTCATGTTTCTAACTTAAACAAAACATTACACTAAAACAAGATCTGAAAATCAATTACCTTTTTTCTTACTATGTTCTTTACCCTCTCAATGAAAAAATCCAAAATGTTGAGCCACATTTTATTTGTCCTCTGCATATGCTTTCAATATAGACATGTCTAAATATCAAAGATTTAAACCAATGATAGACAAATCATGTATATTACCTCTTTCTGTTTTTGCTCCTCACTCACTTCAACATCTTTACTTTCCTCCTCTTTTGTTTCCTCCTGTAGGAAGGCAAATTTTAAACACTACACATTATTCATTTATTGATTGACTGAATGGTGTTTTACGCAGCTTTCAACTTTATTTCAGTCATACACAGCAAAAGCTCACATATTCATGTATTTCCTAGGTTTCACCGGTTCCAGGCAAGGGCTCTGAAGTGCCTTGTCCCAGGACACTCCCACGAAAAACCCAATGGATCAAGTGATACTCAAACCTGGGGCCTCCAGGTCACAAGTCCTACACTTTACCACTGAGCCACGCAGGACCCCAGACACTATTCATACCCACATCTCTTTAGCCCTTTACCTCAGAACAAAACTTTACACTGGTTTACATGCTACGCATTTAAAGACAAGAAATAAATTATTACTGCTCTACTGGGATTTATCTTTGAATGGGCAGGCAACATACATTTAGCAGGAAAAGGAAGGACAGACAGACAAACAAAAAGCTGAAACAATACCCTAACCTTTTTGCAAGAGATAATCAAGGTTCAATAATGAATACATTTAAAAACATTGTTGCAGAAGAATTAATTACTAATATCTAGTAATTTCTTCTTAAGCCACAATATTTTAAAGAGATTTTCTGCAAGACAAAACATGTCATGTGCAGAAAATTGATGTAAAACAATCTATTTTGTTCTTCTTAGTGAAAGAAAATGACAGTGGCAGGTCTCAAACATGTTTCAAAACATATCCTGCCAACAAAACAGACACAGGAAAAGTTTTGTCAGGATGCTTTCTAAACAGGCATTTTTAGCGACCAAAATTTGTAAAAGTTAACGTCGAACACTTTACAACTTACAGCTGAACCTGGTTTCTAAGACCACCAAACGAAAATCTAAGAAGAAGCCTCTTACAGCAGGTGGTCTCTTATTACAGGGTTTGCAACTTGGACATGCAACCATACTAATGCCAGTGGAGGATATTGAAATATTGAATGATTTAATACATGCACATGAAAAATTACTAAAAAAAAATGTTTCAGATCAATCTGCATGTACAGTCTGTTTTTCAGAGACAAAAAAATAAAACTGTTGCTGTTTCGTTAGACCATTCCTCATCCCTCCAACACACACAACTTTTCTTCCTTTCATTCAAATCATTCTAACATGCTGACCATTTATCACAGCTAATATATAATATTTTTGGGACCATCATATGAAATTTGTCAGGTCACCAATGGATGGTCATTTAGATAACATTTTCAGGAATGTATTCCTATTAAAGTGGCTGCTTTAAAAGAAAATAAAGGGTAAACAACATTGTGGGTAAACCAGAAAATGCCAGTTACAGGCATTTTCTCCTTTACCCACAATGTTATCCAAAGCATTCTTTTTCAGAACTGTGAAAGCACTGATTTCTTTTGTAAAGGGAACATTCTGAAACCTTACTCCATTTTAGAGGAAAACAAATGTGTCATGCTCTGGCAAAAGGGGTTTTAATGCATCTCCATAATGCAATATACAAAGCAAGTCATCGAATAATCATGGATCCATAAAATTCATTTTACCTACAAACCAACTGAATTGTGAGGTAGAGTGGTCCTCCGACATGCAGAAAATTTACACAAAGCAGAAATGGCTCATATTTATACCATGCAACTAGCTGCCTCACCCAGGACTGGGCAAGCTGACATGAGTCTATACATTTTTGCAAAAGCATTAATCTCCCTTTTCACAGAGCATGGCTTATCTATAGCATGCAACTGGCTGCCCCATGGAGGGGGGGCTGCACAGGCCGACATAGGTCAATGCTCTTTGCGATGTATTAAGCCCGCTTTTCATAGAGCATGACTCAAACTACTTACAGCTTCCTCCGGTTTCTCTGCTGCGTCTTGCTCCTCCTTCTCCTGCTCTGACTTCAGGACTTTGGTTAATCTGGCAATCAGCTGTGACTTCAAGCCTTTTGAACTCAGATTCCTGCATTCCAGTTCCTTCCTCAGCTCAATTATCTGTAAAAAATGGTGGCACATGCACTTGAAAATACTGAAAATGTTAGTGGCTAAACCCTTTACCACACAATCCCGACTTTTAATGACCCTGAGGAAGAAACCTTTTGAAAACATTGTGAGAAATGGAGAAAATGCTGGTAACCTGCATTTTCTCTTTTTCCAACAATGTTTTCTACTCCTCCAAAAACAAATTTCAGCTTTTGATTCACATCTATTTTGTCATCTGCACAAGCTTTCAGTTTGGTCTAAAATTTTGTCGTTTGGTAAAGAGTTAAATAGAAATTGTGAGATATGAGCTATTATTTCTTGCTTTTTGGTAGTTTATCTAGAAATAATGGTGAATTATATTTTGATATTTCATGGTTACGACCAGTGAAAACACCTATTTCTCACTTTCTAACTCTTCAAATGAAGGTGGAAACAGTAGTTCCCGGGCACTAGCTACCTCGTAACATTTGTAGACGAAAAAAATAAATGCACTCAAAAACTGAAATTTATTCTTGGTAGGGTAAAAAACATTGTGGGAAAAACAGAAAATGCTGGTTACCAGCATTTTCTCCTTTTCCCACAAGGTTTTCAAACGCCTCTTTCCTCTGGGTCATTAAAATTCGGGATTGTGTGGTAAAGGGTTAAAGAATAGTGATTCATATGCATGTGATTACAGCAATGAAAAAAATAGCCAGTTACAAAAGCGACAAGCATGGTCTAGCATCTAAGGTGGTAATGTCATGGCTTGTAATCCAAGGGTGGTTAGTTTGAATCCCAGCGAGGCAATAAACCTTTTGAGAAGTAATTATAGCCACTGGGACAGGATTCATTCCTCTCTAAATACTGAACATTGTTTTTTTTTTTTATTTGTATGGTGGTTAACATCGTTCTCAACATCATTTCTGATATATCACAGAGGCCAGTGCACCTACCCATGCTTTTCTGGAGTTTCTTTTACCAGTTCTTCACACAACATTCTTCCCAAGCCACTGGCTGCTCACCCACAAAACCATTGTGGGAACAAGGATCAGTGATGAGAAAGGAATGAATGGACTTTGTTTCGACAATATTCATGTGGGAAAGTATCCAATTGCATATAAAAAATGGTTTTTTGCCAACTACTGATAAAAAATACCTCAGGACAGCTGCAACCCTATGACTGAAATAAAACTGAAAATGACAAAAGGATCACTTTGGATAGTTTGGTAACAAGCATTTTTTTCCTTTTACCACATCGTTCCTTGTAAGAGAGGTTTCAATTCTTTTGTTCTCAAAGTTTTCTAATGCAAGGATGTATGAGAAAATAGGCCACACTATTCTCTCTGTGTTCTCAAATTCTGACCTTCATAGTCTTTGGGTCCAGTTCCAAAAAGTGGGTGGGGTCTGTCTTTTCACCGATCTGTTCTTCCACATCATCCTCCTCCTCCTGTAAAACAGCAAATAACAAGAAGACAATATAAGTGGTGGCAGAAGAGGTGGGTATATCTACATGATTCACTGAAAAATCAAATAAAACATTATTTCTTAGTTGTGACAAAGTTCTGTTCTCTGTATGATAAACTTGGGATCATCTTCACAATGGTAACAGTGTTAGCAAAAAAAAAAAAAAAAAAAGATATTTACCGGTTAATTTATGTCTAAAGAGACAAAAGAATAGATTTCTATAAAGTGTGAATTCCTTCAATTGATGATGTTATCCTGTAAACATTGTTGTTGTTTTCTCTACATGCTAAACAGATCCCAAACAGAGTACATGTGTGGAGTTAAGAGTTCCGACAAATTGACCATAAAGCAGTGTACCGCCATTTAAAAAATAAGCATCTGAGAGGATTCCACACCAATAGTCCAAGAAACAATCACCTGAGTCCTTTCTCTTTAAATTTTAAAGACAAAAAAATTCACAAGGAAAAAAAACTATATCGAAGACTGCAAAAATTGCTCGTAGAATCCTGCTGAACGTGAGGCAAAATTATCTGGATACTGGTGTCACACTAAAGGCAATGTCTGAGAAAAGGAAGAGATACGGAAATTTTCAAGAGTCAAGTAAAACTGATGATAGACTGATCATCACTAAAGCTATCAAAATTGATGAACTTGCTTTCTGCTTCTTTCCATCTAATGATTATGAGCATACATGGGAAAATCTTAACCCTTTACCAGACTACAAAATTTCAGCCTTGTCCAAATTGAAAGCATTTGCAGACAACAATTTCAGTGAGACTCAAAAGGTGCAATTTTTCTTTGACAGGAGACAAAAACATTGTAAGAAAAGGAGAAAATGCTGGTTACCAGCATTTTCTCCTTTTCCCACAATGTTTTCTGAAGGCTTCTTTCCCAGGGGCTTTAAAAAGCGGCATTGTGCAGTAAAGGGTTAATGAATACAAACAAAACAAAAATAAGCAAGGTATTTTGGCAAGGGGGGGGGGGGGGGGGGGGGGGGCCGGCAAGAGGACACAAATGAAACAAGCAGTATCATGTATCACAGTACATCATGGCTTGACCAGCTGTTTCTTCCCTGTGATGAATTTTCATGAATGAGATACCTAAAACAATGAAAAACTTCTCCCTGGACAAAAAGAACTATGGATCTAAAGTCTAACCACTGACTACAAACAGTCCCCTCAAACATTTTGGAGTTTACTCTCTCAGATTGCCTTCATGTTACATAGCTAGTTGAAGAAAACAAATTATAGATTAAATGTTATATAAACATCTGCCTGAATTTCTTCTTTCCCCTCCAACTGTGCCAACTTTTTCTGCAGCTGCTTTTTGAAGGAAAGCTGGACAGTCTCCCATTCCAGATGTGTAGGCTGACAGCTCCAGACATCTGGCAAGAAAATGACCGTTGTTTCTACCCGAGCCGGAACTACTTTCCCCTTGTGGGTCTCCTCAGGTCGGAGGTAATGCACCTCTGCGTACCTGTACCTGTATAAATCATGTAAAACATATTGATTCTGTGTTGCCACTTACACATATACAGACAACATTACTAGACACATGTAATAGCTTTTGACATTTCTGCCAGCAAAATATCATTTCATCTACGGTACTTACTTGCACATGGAAACTGAAAAACAACAATGCAATTTCTAGATCAAATAAATATGAGCCATGCTCTGTAAATGGGGCTTTAATGCACCTCCTTGATGCATGATACTAAGCAAGTCATCACATAATTATGGATCCATAAAATCCATTTTATCTAATAACCAGCTGAATCCTGACCCAGGCTGAGATAGAATGGTCCTTTTACCAAAAGCAGAATGTTATGACCCAGATCAGCCTGCATGGACTGTGCAGGTTGATCTAGGTCAACACTTTTTGCAGATGCATTAAACCCCCTCTTCACACAGCATGAGTCATATGAGCAGGGATCTGTCTTTTCCTTTTGAAATAGAGCTGCATATTAATGAATAGGGGCAGGTTCAACTTTCTGTATTTAGACTGTATTTAACTCTTTACCACACGACAAAGTTTTAGTTAGACCAGTCCAGATTGAAAGCATTTGCAGACGACAAATTAAATGCAACTCAAGAATGGAAAATTGTTTTGGAAAGATTAGAAAACATTGTGGGAAAAGGAGAAAATGCTGGTTACCAGCATTTTCTTCTTTTCCTACAATGTTTTCAAAAGGCTTCTTTCCCCGGGTCATTAAAAGTCGGGATTGTGTGGTAAAGAATTAAGGAGATTGTTGGAATCCAGTGATTTACACAGATATGTACTAGTGTGTATGTAGTCTGTACCACAGTATGCATTTATAAACATTGTTCCTTCCAACAAATATGTACAGATGCTTGTGTAACTGAATAACACTCTGATTGTAGATCCAATCTCAAAAAAGCACCCAGTTGCTGTAAAAAGGGTTTAACCCTTTACCAAACGACAAAATTTTGGACTCGGCCAAATTCAAAGCATTTGCAGACGAAAAATTAAATCTAACTCAAATGATAATTTCTGTCTTTGATAGGGTAGAAAACATTGTGGGAAAAGGAGAAAATGCTGGTTACCAGCATTTTCTCCTTTTCCCACAATGTTTTCAAAAGGCCTTTCTCTCAGGGTCATTAAAACTTGGGATTGTGTGGTGAAGGATTTAAAAAATCCTTTTACCTCCAATGAATTCTATCAACATGAAAATATGGAGTTGTTGACATAGACACAGACAACATATATGTAAGATGAGAACAAAGAAAATTAAGATTAAACATAGCTACACGTATGTTTACTCGTCCACTCGTATTGATGAGTAAAAAATGGGTCTGGACGAGTAACATTTCCTAAGCAATCGTCGAACAGGATG
Source organism: Tridacna gigas (assembly GCA_945859785.2). NCBI lineage: Eukaryota > Metazoa > Mollusca > Bivalvia > Cardiida > Cardiidae > Tridacna > Tridacna gigas. The sequence continues at coordinate 10,504,469 of OX244030.2, read as the reverse complement.
AGTAGCTTTTCTAAAGGAAGATCAAGCAAAACTATCGAAGGGGAATTCTCTGAAAAGATTGGTGAAATCTCAAGACGTATATCCATACAAAATAACAAAGTGCTGCTGATTTATTTGTCCACAGCAGTGGTACAACAAAAAAGAAAATGACTCTTTAAACTGCGCATGCATGATGTCCATATTGTATGCAACGCATGATTTGTCAAGTCGAAGAAAGATTCCAATCTCACTATAATGCAAATCAGAAAGTTTTAACTTTCCAATGGAGTAAAACTATTGTAAACCAATTCTAAAATAGTTGAATATTATCAATATAAGTATCCATCTAGGTTCTGGCTTTCTTTCAGATTATATGGTAACAAACCCAACTTTGAAATAGATTACAGTATTCATCGATGAGGAAATGCCCCAAGGAAAATGTAAATGAACGGACCAATTGCATATCAAAAACATTGATACAAATATGTTGTCTGCTACAGACCACATCCTCAAGTATTTTATTAGGTAATATCTGTGTTTATTTGCTGTCTTGACTAAAACATGGGATGAGTGACACTAGAAGGATGACTAGCTTTTCTAATTCACTCGCCCTGCAGGACGACTGGGTTTTCAAAGATTTTTCGACCTGTGAACAGATACAATTTAAAAAAAAAAGCCTAAATACGGTTTCATCTATTGCAAAAACCCAGCAAAGAAAAAGTATGTTGAAGAGAAATTTGCCCAAGCAAGGCTAGGAAGATTGCTGGTAACCAGCATTTTCTCCTTTTCCTACAATGTTTTCTACCCTATCAAGAGAAAATTGCACCACTAGAGCCAATTGAAGTTGTCGTCTGCAAATGCTTTCAATTTGGGCAAGGCTAAAATTTTGTGTATGGTAAGAGGTTAAGAGAACTACATATAAACTGTAAGAATCCCTTGACATTCCTCTTATACTTAGCAAATTCCTTTTGTTCAATCATGCATGTTTAATAGTTATATTATTTCAATTAACCTATTAATTTTGATAAATTATCTGACTGGCATTTCATCTCAAATTCTAAAAGAATGCAAGTTATGGTTAGAAAAGAAAATACTGTGGATTGCTCTTTGAGAATTTTGGTATCATCTTTCACCCTTCACACCACCTCTGTTTTCCACTCTTTTCAAATCACAATCAAATTTATTGAGATTATGGTGTAAATGCAATATCGAACTAATTACAACAAAAATACCACTTTTAATGATGGATGGAGTGTATAGTGTTTAACGCCATTATCAACATTATTTCAGTTATATTGAGGTGGCCACTGCACCTTTTTATGCTTTCCTGGAGTTTTTTTTTACTTGTACTCCGCTCCGCATAATATTCTTCCCAAGCCACTGGCTGCTTTCCCACGTAACCATCATAGAAACAACTAGAATAACTATCACTAAAGGTGATAAATACCCCCGCCCCTATATTTCATGTCACAGGGGCAATAACTCTGCAATGTCAATTTAGGGGCAATAACTCCGTAATCATTAGGCCAACACTCATGAAATTTGTGCTTTGCACATCTACTGCTCCTGGTGAATATCATGACAAATATCAACTGAATAAGATTTAAACTGAAAGAATAGTTCTCTGGACAAGAAGTTTTGAGTAAATTCAGGGGTAATTAATTTGGCAAACATTTGAGAAAAATGCATCTTGAACCTCTACTGCTCCTGGTGAATATTTATGCAAAGTATCAATTTAATTGGACACAAAACTAAATGAGTGTAAAAAAGTGTAGATCATGATCTGACAATATGTCTGAGACACAGCGGCTGGTCTGGATCCACGCTTGTTGCAAATGTCCAAAGTTGCCTTTTCGCATAATGTTGGCTAACTATACATATGACAGAAAAGACCTCCTTAAAGTGAATCAGACAGAAACTGTAGGAGGAGTTGTCCGGACAAGCATTTTTAAGTCAAATCAGGGGTAATAACTCAGTAATTCTTGATGGAATTTTTACAAAATGTGCGTCTTGCACATCTACAACTCCAAATGGACACTTCTGCCAAGTATAAAGCGAATCGGACTGAAATTGTAGGAGGAGTTGTCTGGACAAGCATTTTAAATGTGAATCAGAGGCAATAACTCTTTAATTCTTCATAGAATTTTCACGAAAGTTGCGTCTTTCACATCTACAACTCCTAATGAACACTTATGCCAAGTTTAAAGTGAATCAGACAGAAACTGTAGGAGGACTTGTCCGGACAAGCATTTTAAGTCAAATCAGGGGCAATAACTCAGTAATTCTTGATGGAATTTTTACAAAATGTGTGTCTTGCACATCTACAGCTCCTAATGAACACTTCTGCCAAGTTTAAAGTGAATCAGACAGAAACTGTAGGAGGAGTTGTCCGGACAAGCATTTTTGAGTCAAATCAGGGGCAATAACTCAGTAATTCTTGATGGAATTTTCACAAAATTTGCATCTTGCACATCTACAACTCCAAATGGATACTTCTGCCAAGTATAAAGCGAATCGGACTGAAATTGTAGGAGTTGTCCGGACAAGCATTTTAAATTTGAATCAGGGGCAATAACTCATTAATTCTTCATAGAATTTTCACGAAAGTTGCGTCTTGCACATCTACAACTCCTGATGAACACTTATGCCAAGTTTAAAGTGAATCAGACAGAAACTGTAGGAGGAGTTGTCCGGACAAGCATTTTTAAGTCAAATCAGGGGCAATAACTCAGTAATTCTTGATGGAATTTTTACAAAATGTGTGTCTTGCACATCTACAGCTCCTAATGAACACTTCTGCCAAGTTTAAAGTGAATCAGACAGAAACTGTAGGAGGAGTTGTCCGGACAAGCATTTTTAAGTCAAATCAGGGGCAATAACTCAGTAATTCTTGATGGAATTTTTACAAAATGTGTGTCTTGCACATCTACAGCTCCTAATGAACACTTCTGCCAAGTAGCAAGGGAATTGGATTGAAACTGTAGGAGGAGTTGTCCGGACAAGATTTTGCGGACAGACCGACCGCCCGACCGACCGCATGACTGACCGACCGACCGACCAACCGACAGGCTGATTCCAATATACCCCCCACAAACTTCGTTTGCGGGGGTATAATGATCAGCAAAGGAGGGAGAGGAATGAATCCTGTCGCAATGATTCTCATCAATCCTTGGAAAGAAATTGGCAGAGCTGGGGATCTAACCAGCGACCCCCCTGTTCCCAAGTCCTGCACGCTATCGTCTGAGCTACCGGGCTTGGCACCACTTTTAATGCCCTGGCTTAACATGACTTTAGGACACCTTACAAAAACATCAGCTATTGCTTGTTACAACACTTTGCAAATGACATAAAACAGAAAATTCCCTTTACTTCCAACAGTTTTACTTTGTATACTGGTACTATATACCAATCAAATGTATGTCTAAATGTAGCATGCATGGTAATATGCCCAGAAAGGAGAGATTACCGTATTTATATTCTTGGTTGAATGAAGCACATTAACTCTTTACCAAACAACAGCCATTGCTGTTTGTATTTGAGCTATGCATTTGTTGCAAAACTTTCATGTTCGTAAGACAGGACAGAAAACATGGTGGGAAAAGGAGAAAATACTGGTTTCCAGCATTTTCTCCTTTTCCCACATTGTTTTCAAAAAGCTTCTTCCTCAGGGTCATTAAAACTCAGGATTGTGTAGGAATGGGTTAACACACCAGTCAAGATGTACATATGATGAATTCTTAGAAGTATGCAAAAACACCTCAGAGTTTGTTTGATTTGTTTCATGCTATTTTTATTTTTTTGTTTGTTTTGTTTTGGAGTTTAATGATGTTTTAACAGCTTAGGTCATATCAATGCTGTCAGTGCACCTATGCATGTGTTTCCTGGCCTTCTCACACCAGTACTGACACAACTTTTTTTCAAAATCACCGCCTTCTTTTCTCACATGCATCAGAGGTGCGAGGCGAAAGATCGCCTGAAAGAAAGTTTGCCTCAACTGGGTATCGAAGCCACAACCACCAGGTCATGAGTCAGATATGCTAAGCACTGTGCTACTTGGCCAAGAGTCAATTTTTAAGAATTGCAGCTGAATTAAAGTGGACAGTGCACCAGTATGGATACCTAGAGTCATTTTTAGAAATAACAAACTGCACCACTCGTGAAAATATTACTGATGATATTCACTCAATGAAATAAACTTCGATCTTTCACCGAAAAAAACCCCAAATATCCTCTATATATCAATCTAATGTTAGAATTTCAGGCCTAACTTCACCCACTCAATATTAAGAATAAAATAAAAATTCTTTTGGATTAACCCTTATCCTGCTAATTAAATAAAATTTTTCAAACTGATAAAAAAAACCTGAATAATGTTATTTCAAACTTATATTTTGGTGAAAAATATCTCTTATCGGACAGCATAGATAAAGATCAGACTGCAAGTTCTGTGCAGTCTGATCTTGGTCTACACTGTCCACAAAAGGTCAGTAAGTCGCGATTAGCAGCTTAAGGATTAAGATGATCACTTATTGTGCCATTATCTGTGATTTAATTGAAAAAAACAAACTGGAAACAATTTTGAGAACATTTTTGCTATAAAAGATTCAATATTGGGACAAACATCCATTTTTAAAGATATGACATAATTTTCAAAGGTTAGAAAACCAGCTAAACAAATTGTTCTACATGCATGATAACCCTTTACCTCACAATCCTGACTTTTACCGACCCTGAGAAAAAAAGCTTCAGAAAACATTGTGGGAAAAGGAGAAAATGCTGGTAACCAGCATTTTCTCCTATGCCCACAATGTTTTCTACCCTTCCGAAACAAATTTCAATTTTTGGGTCCCATTTGTCTTCTGCAAATACTTTCAATTTGGATTTGCCTAAAAATTTTATGGTTTGGTAATGGGTTAATACTAAGGTCTAGCTTTGGTTGAAAGTGCACCAAAGTCTGTACTCTCAAATTTTGAAGAATAAAAAATGCAAACAAAAGTTTGAAAATATCTATGTATATGAATAAAAAGTTTGAAAAACATTTTCATATGTTCCCAGTTGTAAATTTAAAGCCCTAGTCTTGCACTTATTATGCTCTTTTTTAAAAAAGTTAAGACAGGTGAGGTGTCTGCTAATGTACAAAGGCAATTTAATCTTTTCAACTCAAGTTGTCACATTACAGGATGACATATATTTTGATAAAGATAAATCAATCTCCCAAAATGTACAAATATGTAAAAAAATACTATATCAATATTGAAATTGTTAACACCACGGAGAACCCATGAAACCAACTATATACACCGCTTGCAGGCACCTGGTTTACTCTGTACCAAACAGCGAAATTCTAGACTTGGCCAAACTGAAAGCATTTGCAGACCACAAATTAACTCTATACCAAATGACAAAATTATGGACTGTTCCAAATTGCAGATGACAAATTTACTGTGGCTCAAATAATGATTTCTGTTTTTAATATGGTAGAAAACATTGTCGGAAAAGGAGAAAATGCTGGTTACCAGCATTTTCTCCTTTTCCCACAATGTTTTTAGAAGGCTTCTTTCTCTGGGTCTTAAAACCCTGGACGGTTTGGTAAAGGGTTAAATGTGACACAAGAATTAGTTTATAGAAGGGTAGAAAACATTGTGGGAAAAGAAAAAAAAGGCTGGTTACCACCTTTTTTTTTTCTTTTTTTTCACAGTGTTTTCTAAAATCCCCTTTGTTTGGGTCTTTAAAACTTGGGATTGTGTGGTAAAGGTTAATAAAACTTTATAGCAAATGTATTTAACCTACCACTGAGTGCAGCTACTCAAATTGATTCCAGTCAGAGCCCGTGTTGTCCTGATTGCAGTTTTAATCAGAACCTTTGGGTCGTCAGCTGGGTTTGGGCCATCAAGAGACTGGGACCAAGGTCCTCCTATTGCCACTGGCTCATTCTTTCCCTTCACTCCAACAAGAAAGTTGATGAGTCGAGTAGGATGTACGAAGTTTTCCTGAATGTTTTCGGGATCTTGTGACAATGAACATGACTTGTGGTAGAGATCATCTAAACTTGGGCTTGCAATCAACATGACCTGATTAAAAAATAAACAGTATTAATCAAGCCCTATAAAAGTGTGTGTTACATTCATTTTGTACTGAAAAAGTTAATAGTAATTTGATAATTCAGGGTTCCCGCTGGGCTTCACATTTGGTGCCATTTGTGATAGATTTTGTAATATGGCCAAAGAAAACGCCGAATGGCGAAAATGAATGGCACCGATATTTTTCATATCGAGGTGCCGTATATTTTGATACTGGGGCCCGTCACCGAAATGCATGAAAGTGTATCTATGACCAAAAAATCAATAACATGTTAATTATTGTCGCCGATATACCCTGTCACAGCAGGTGATCTAAATAACAGTTAGTCAGAGTATATTAAGCTTTTGTCAAGTTTCACACCATACATGCATACACATCCTACAACGCTTATCAATCAAATGTCAATTTTGCCACACCCCCATTTGCATCCAATGGTGTGTGTGTACAAAGAATTTTTACACAATATGATCTACTGCGAACCAATCGGGAATCACATATGAGATTTAGTTGCTGCCCATAATTTCTAAAGCCATGACTTGATTCTGCTCTTGATTCTGGTGGGCATCCTGTCACGAATCTCTGACCAGCATTTTCTCCTTTTCCCACAATGTTTTCAAAAGGCCTTTTCTTCAGGGTCATTGCAACTCCGGATTGTTTAATTATTCAAATAGGCTGAATAGAAAAAACAATGTCTAACCTTTGCATTGAAGAGATGGTCTGCATCAGGTGGGTCCAAAGCTGTGTTATTCTGTCCTAACCTCTCAACGTCCTTATGCATCACATGAAAATGACATGATTTACCTAGCTGAAATGGCCGCAACAGGGGAAATGCTTCATGCCACAAGAAATCAGAATTGAAAAAATCACTTGGAATGTACATATTGCCGTACCTTGACTTCAGAGAAACAACATTAGCGTTTTTCCTGAAATGAGTAAAAGGTGAACACTTTTTAACCTTTTACCACACAATCCAGAGTTTTAATGACCCTATCCAAGCCAAGAAAAAAATGTGGAAAAAAGATAAAATTCCGGTAACAAGCATTTTTCCTTCTATCCTCAATGTTTTCTACCATCTCCATGATAATTGTCAAAGTCTGTGTTACATTTAATTTGTTGTCTGAAAATGCTTTCAATTTGGACAACTGTACCATTTTGATGTTCAGTACAGAGTTAAACCTTCACTGAACAATCCTGACTTTTAACAACCCCTAGAAAGAAGCCTTTTGAAAACATATTGGGCAAGGAAGAAAATGTTTTCTACCCTTTAAGGGACAAATGTTATGTTTTGAGCTATATTTAAAAAGTCCTCTGCAAATGTTTTCAATTTGGACTAGTCTACATCTTTGTCGTATGGGAAAGAGTTAGCAGGCTGTACAAACTAAACATTTTCACACCAAACATATCTATATAAGTTAACCTTTAACCCTTTACCAAACAACAAAATTTTACACTTGTCCAAATTGAAAGCATCTGCAGACAACAAACTAGATATGGCTCATATGATAAAATTTGTCTGTAAAAGGACAGAAAACATTGTGGGAGAAGAAGAAAATGCTGGTTACCAGCATTTTATCCTTTTCCCACAATGTTTTCAAAAGGCCTCTTTCTCAGGGTCATTAAAACTCGGGATTATGTGGTAAAGGGTTAAGCAAAAAGGCCCATGATTTAATGATCCTGGGGTTCTGAAAGCATTGTATGAAAATGCAAGTGGTCAACATTCTCCTTTTCCAAATATGTTTCCCAGAACTCCAGATAAGAGGGAGTGATGATATTCTAAATCCATTATTTCTCTTCCAAACCCTACCTTGTGGGTACTGATCAGAATCGTCTCAGTGAAACATAGGGTTTAGTGGGGAATAACTAATTTTTTCAATTTTGAAATCAAAATCACTCCCTCTATCTGGAACTTCGTTTTCTGTTTCAAATCAAACTCCCATCATTTGACACAAATCTTATTCATTGTCAGCAAATGATTTTTTGCCAGTTGCAAAAGTTTTGTTGCCTGGTAACGAGTTAATATGTGAAATCAATTTACTGTAAAAGTTGATATTATTGCCGGTCTAAAATTTCACCTATTACCGACCTTACGCATGTTTTAATTTCCGAAAAAAACTGCAGCAGATGATCTTCAATTTAATAAATATTTATTTCTACTTCGATGAATTATGTTTATTTTGCAGATTCTGGTTGATTTTGATGAAAAAAGACACTGATGTGAAAAAAGGGTTCCAATCGAATGCTCCCACATGACCCAGACCTAGCCAAAATATATCTTAATGTAAGTTAAATTTACACTTAAATTTACACTGGCAGATATCTTCGTGATTTTTATCAACACTGGTAATCGCAAAGATTTGCACGGCACGAACATTTCCGTATTTTTTTTCGGCAATAATTAACATCATACTTCAGCTTCCAAGCACAAAACATTGAACAATGTGAATGCTTTTATCCAAAGGAGGTCCCAAAACTAAAAGGACAGTGAATATTGACCCTTGTAGCTCCGAACCATGATTTTGTTGCCGACAGTGTAGATCAGACTGTACAGAACATAGTCTAATCCTGGATTTACACTGTCCACTTCTTTGCCAGATATTCTGACAAGAGCATCCTTTTGAATATTACTATCCGCATATAAAGTACCAAATAAGTATGTCCATTTCATTTTTCCATGCTCTGTGAAAAAGGGGGCTAAATGCACCTGCTAAACGTATCGACCCAAGTCAGCCTGCGCAGTCTATACAGGCTGACCTGGGTCGAAACTCTTGCTTTAGGTAAATTTTCTGCATGTCAAAGGACCCAATGTACCTCATGATTCAGTGTGGTTGTAATACAAAATGGACTTTTTGGATCCATAATAATGTGATGACATGCTTGGTATAATGCATTGCTGAGATCCATTAACCCTTTACAACACAATCCTAAGTTTAACCCTTTACCAAACAACAATAATTTAGACTGGTCCAAACTGAAAGCATTTGCAGACAACAAATTAAAGGTGGCTCAAATGACAAAATTTGTCCTTGATAGAGTAGAAAACATTGTGGAGAAAGGAGAAAATGCTGGTTACCAGCATTTTCTCCTTTTCCCACAATGTTTTCAAAAGGCTTCTTCCTCAGGGTCGTTAAAAGTTGGGATTGTGTGGTAAAGGTTTAACAACCCTAAGGAAGATGGCTTTTGAAAACATTGTGGGAGAAGGAAAAAATGCTGGTAACCAGGATTTTCTCCTATTCTCACAATGTTTTCTACCCTATCTATAAGAGAAATCATCTTTTTAGCATTATTTAATATTTAGTCTACTAATGCTTTAAATTTGGCCTACTCCAAAATTTTGTCGTTTGGAACAGAGTTAAACCCCCTTTTGCCAAGGCATGGCTCATTCATTTAGCATGAACAGGGTTAACTAGACATGCACTGACTAACTTACATGTCCAGGGAGAACTTCGGCACTTGAACCACATATCTTGGTACAATTCTGGGACGTCTCCTAGATGGACTGTGGGATCTCTTACTAGACCCTGGGGAGAGTGAACGTTTTGGTGATCTAGATCTTTTCCTGTCTACTTCTTTCTCCTTGGACTTGGATCTGTCCCGGTCTGACCTATCTCTTCGGTCTCGATCTTCTCTGCGCTTTGGTCTGTCACGACCGTAGTCCCTGTTACCTGATCTATTTCTATCTGGTCGACCTAGATTAACAGGTGCAATAAGTGTATGAATAGTCAGCTTCTAGAAAACATTGACTGACGAACAGCATTGCTTGTAATGAGAATTGACTATATACAATTCAAAAATGGCATTTCCCTTCACTTTGAATCATTCTCCTTTATAATACATATGAGCCATGCTCTGTGAAAATGGGACTTAATACATCTCGACCCAGGTCAGTCTGTGCAAACGGCACAGGCCGACCTTGGTCAATACCTTTTGCAGATGCAATGAGCCCCCTTTTCACATAGCATGGCTCATATACTTGTGTATAATTGGCCTAAACAACCCTGTGAAAACTTATTTGAATATAGGTCTCCATAAAACTTTATTCAGATAGAATCTGTATTCGCTCTTTTCCCAATGATGCCAGGTTTTTACCACAAATAGGGCTTTTGAGAACATTGAGAGAGACTATTTTTTCCCTATTGAAGACATATTCAATCATTTAACTCTCTACCAAATGACAAAATTTTAGACTGGTCTAAATTCAAAGCATTTGCAGATGACATTAAAAAAAAGGCCCGAATGACAAAATTTGTCCTTGATAGGTTAGAAAACGTAGGAAAAGGAGAAAATGCTGGTAAAGGGTTAAGCCACATTTAATTTTTGTTTGCCAAAATAATACATATGTCAAAAATTTTTGTCATCAAACAAGAATTAAACACAGTTGAGGAATAGAACCTACCAGTTTTGCTGAATATGACTTAAATGTTGTAATGTCGAGAAAGTATTGTAGCAAAAACAGGAAACTGCTCATTTAAAGCAATTTGTCTATTTGTAGAGATGTTTTTAAAAGCCGTCAGTGGATGATGTGTTCAAATTTGCCTGAATGATGTGAAATGTCGGCCTACTTACTAATATTCTGTTCCATCAATGGTGGTGGTTTACTTGAGGAGTGATTTCCAAATCCTGACTTCATCCCAGACCCAGCAAAACTATTACTTCCCATAGAACTGCTGTTCCCTGCAGGCTATAAATAGAAGAATAACTAGAACTGACCCAAAGCTGACAAATACCCCCCACCAGCATCTTGTTACTGAAGTAGCACAATCAAGAGAACAGAAATGATATTCAAAACAAAAATCACCAGTGACCTTGACCTTTGACTCATGTGACCCAAAAACAATTGGGCACCTCCTTGGGGCATGAGAACACATGTATAAAGTTTCAGGGTCCTAGGTCAAACGGCTTTTGAGTTAGAGCACAGAAACAAAAAAAGATGGATTGACAGATGGATGGACAGACAGAGAGACATGGTGAAACCAGTATACCCCCCTCTACTTCATACAGGGGAGTGGGGGGGGGGGGGAGGGGGGAGGAGTAAAATAACTGTCCATCAATCCATTTGTGTACATGTACATGTATACAGGCGTTTTGTTAACCCTTTACCAGATGAAAAAATTTAGACTTGTCCAATTTCAAAGCAGAGAAGATAAATGTGTCTCCAGGAGAAATATGTCTATCAAAGGGTAGAAAATGCAAGCTTTTTCTCCCCATCCCAGAATATTTTCTACCCTTACAGATACACATTCCACCATCTAATTTGGCATCTACAAATGCTTTTGATTTAGATCTTTCTTAAATTTTAATATCTGGCAAAGAGTTAAACTCTTACCATTCTATCTGTTTTGTTTTTCATGGCTTCAAAATCAGACAACGGGTTTGTATAATTCAGGTCAGTTTGAAAAAATTTAATTTTTATTTTCACTCTGCCATTACTACAGAAACAAATAATGTAAACAAGATACATTTGCTTCAGGTTAACTATCTTACTGGCATTACTGCATTATAAATACAATTTCAATCATGTTATCTATGACATATGAAATCTTTACAAAAATTTGCAGCAGACATGAAAAATAGGGTTACTGCATATCAAATGCAATTTATGAATCATCTGAAAACACTGAAGGTAAAAAAGAGCTCAGCATGCAAAGGCCAACCCTCTAGTGTAGTTCCCCCCTCCCCTCCGTGAAAATCTTAGGTAAAAAGGAACATGGCTTGTGTTAAAAATATCTCTGGCACACCTGCTCTATTGGTAAAAGATTATTCCCTCTGTAAAAGTAAAGAACTAGCTGGAGTTTGATTTAATTATGTGCAGTAATTACAGATATCATAAAACAGAAAATACCAAAGTTTTTGCATGACGACCACAAAGACAATATGGCTATGACAATACTCTTTAAGAACAGCCATGCTAAAAGTCAATAATAAGTTTCTTCTCTGGCCACAATGTTTTCTAGTGCTCTGCTGCAAGAATGTCATCTGCAAGTGGTTCTGTTAACTCTTTACCAAACAACAACAACTTAGACTAATCCAAATTGAAAACATTTGCAGACAAAATGGTAAACTTGTCCCAAAAACTGACACTTGTGTTTTGAAAGAAAGAAAAACATTGTGGGAAAAGGAGAAAATGCTGGTTACCAGCATTTTCTCCTTTTCCCACAATGTTTTCAAAGGCCTTCTTCTTCAGGGTCATTAAAACCCAGGCTTGTGTGGCGAAGAGTTAATCAAAACTTGGTGACCATGTGTATACAACACAACTTCACTTAGATGCATGTTGGGATGTAGATTACCTGATAGTTCAAAACTTTAACACATGTTGCATTCCATTTGAATGGCATATTTGCATTATACTGTGCCTCTACCAAAACTCTGTCTCCAACTTTCGGCATAGAACCTTTTACACATCTGAAAAAAAAAAAAAATTCAAGAAAGATCAGCTTGAGAAATCCACATTTCAAGATTCTGGGATGAGATCTTCAGTGATATCATCATAAGATAAAAATCTCCTCTCTGATATTGATCTAAGAAATTTCTAATGAAAGCAAATAAAATTTTTACAGGTATACGTTTGAAAATACGGGATATATCATTGCTGAACTTCACTTCAAATTCACATTTCCTATGCATGTTGTATCTCAAACAGCTATTTTGTAAGTATTTGCTTTGTTGCAATACCAGGATATCATGTCACAAATATCTATTATATCAGGATAGCATGTCACCAATATCTATTATATCAGGATATCATGTCACAAATATCTATTATATCAGGATATCATGTCACAAATATACCAGAATATCATGTCACAGGTACCTATTACTAATATACCAGGATATCATGATGCATATCTTTTTATATCACAGGTACCTATTATAGCAGGATATAATGCCACAGATATTCTTTTAGGGATATGAGAATATCACCATTCATGTCACCAATATACTACAATACCACAATATCATGTCACAAATATCTTATTATACCAGGGTGTTGTATCAATTATATCCTATTATACCTAGCAATCATGTCACAAATATCATTTTATATCATGACATCATGTCACCGATATTCTGTCATACCAGGTCACAGTCACAGATATCCTTTTTATAGCACACTATCATGCCAATTGTAATTTCATGATTGCTTTTGTCTAGAATGTCTTAGAAAACTGTACAGAGTAAATCAAAGCTCAGCTGTGAGAGGCGCTGAAAAGGTTAAAATGGTTGACGCTTGTACATATATGAAAGAACCAGACCATATTTAGAATAGTGTAGACGCAATTGGAGAAGTATCTAAAACTTGGCCCTATGACCTCGTTTCTGCTGACAAGTGACTCAATTAAACTTAAAAACATGATGACTGAAATTTACCATGATCAGGGTGAACTGTTGCCCCCATTGAGCATTCACAAAGTTTCACCAGTAATTAACTCTTTACCACACAACCCAAGTATTAACAACCCTGAAGATGAAGGCCTTTGAAAACATTGTAGGAAAAGGAGAAAATGATGGTAACCAGCATTTATTCCTTTTCCCACAATGTTTTCTACCCTATCAAAGACAGAAATCATCATTTGAGTTACATTAGATTTGTCGCCTGCAAATGCTTTGAATTTGGTCTTGTTCAAAATTTTGTCGTTTGGTAAAAAGTTAACCTTGTGACTTAGTTGTTGACCTAGATTGACCAATATTACAAACTTGTTTGAGACATCTACAAGAGAAGCATTTCTGACCGTTCCATTTAAAATGTGTAAAAATGAAGATTCTATGAAAAGGTATAACCATATTTAGCCTTTGTGACCCAATATTGTACCATAAGTGACCATTACTTAACTTCTGAAAGGAATCAGATTTTCTGACAATGTTTCATAAGCCCTTGGGCAAAAATGTAGCCAACAAAGTGCTATAGTTTTTCTAAGATGTCATCAGTCATCTAGTTTTTTCCAAATCCACTGTGTCCGATTTTTAACCCATCGTAGATCTTGTCAAATATAACAATCTGACATAGAATTTGATTTGGCCTGATGAAGACTCGGGCAAAAAGAGATCTCCTCTGTGATTACATTAATTAGTAAGATTTGAGCCATGCTCTGTGAAAAAAGGGGCTTAATGCATCTGTAAAAAGTATCGACCCAGGTCAAAACTTTTTGCTATCAGTCAATTTTCTGCATGTCAAAGGACCAGTGTACATCATGACTAAGTCACTTGTTAAAGAAAATAGATTTTATAGATCAATAATTATGCTATGCGTGGGATGCATTAAGCCCCCTGTTGCCACAGCATGGCTCATTTGTTTTTTAACTACAAACTCATCTCAGATGCTCTCATGAAAAGAATCTTTCCCAATCATTTGGACAAAAACGTTGCCTTCAGAATGATAAAAAAGGCACTTCTCAATTTTAAAAAAGTACATGTGAAATAGTTTTGATCCTCAATGACCCATTTATGACCCATACTCAAAGTAATCCACATTCAGACAAGGAATCTACTAAGTGACATAGTAATAACAAAAGTACTGTAACTCTTCATAATACATTGTAATATGAGCTATGCTTTGTGAAAAGGGGGCCTAATGCATCTGTGAAAAGTAACGACCTAGGTCAGCCTCCACAGTCCGCGCAGGCTGACCTGGGTCGAAACTTTTCACTATTGGTTAATTTTCTGTATGTCCAAGGACCATTCTACCTCATGTCTGTGTCAGTTGTTAATAAAAGGTGGCTATTATGGATCCATAATTATGTGATGGCTTCACTGGTACAATGCATCATGGAGATGCATTAAGCCTCCTTTTGCCAGAGCATGGCTCATACAATAGACATAGTTGTACTACGTAAGCTCGCTATTGGGCACCAGACACTTCAAAAGCACAACAAAACTTACGTAGTTTGAAAGAAAACATCCTCATCCACAAATCCGAAGTTGTCGTGGAGTTTTGTTACCGTCCCAGTGAACACCCGCTGTTTGGGCTGTTGTTGTTGCTGGGCTTGCTGTGTCTTTAGAGCTGGATAACTAATGGTACCCATGTTTGGGGATGCAAGTGAGGTAGGCATAGCAATCCCAGGCTGAGGAAGTATAGCTTGTTGCTGCATAGTCTTTAAAAAGATCATAGGAGAAATAAATGATCGAGTTACTTCTTTTTACTAACCAACAAAAGCTTAGACTTGTCCAAATTGACAGCATTTGTAAACCCCAAAATAAATGTGACTCAAACATTGAAACTTGTTTTTGGGAGAGAAAGAGACGTGGGACACAGAGAAAATGCTGGTTACCTGCGTTTTTTCTTTTTCCCACAATAAATTTTTTTTTTAATCTTTCTTTCTCAGTGTCATTAAAAGTCAAGATCGTGTGGAAAAGGGTTATTACCTCCAGTAACAGAAGATTTGAAGATCATCTTTTTCCAGTAACTTTTTCATGAGTGACTCGGGCAATTTTGAAAATACAGTATTTCATGTTATCTTCACTATTTATGGCAAAAGTATCTGGAAAAATCATCAAATTTTTACAAAGTAAAACTATGGTTAAAATTGGAGTAAAAACACACTTTTATTCTAATTTTGCAAAGTTAAACCTTAAGGCGGTGGAACCAACTTAAGTTGTTTTTGCTGACTGCATAGATCAAGATCAGACTGCACAGAACATGCAGTCTGATCTTTGATCCACACTGTCAGCTACTTCACTACATCTTCTGGCTAAAACAACCATGAAATGACAGTATTTCGAATGTTTCTCTTGATTGAAATAGTTCATTTGATGACTTCAGCACTGACTCTAAGGGTTAAATACAAAACTTTTGCATACATTTGCTATGGATTAATAAATAATCAGGAATATTGTGCAACAACATATCAATACAGACCTGATTTGCAACATGGCTCCTCTTTTAACTTTTCACCAGACAACAATATTTTAGACTTGAGCCATGATCTGTGAAAAGAGATCGGCGAAAAGTATCGACCCTGGCCAGGCTGTGCTGTCCACACAGGCTGACCTGGGCTGAAACTTTTCGCGACTGGTCAATTTTCTGTATGTCCATGGGTCAGTCTACCTCATAATTAAGTCAGTTATTTAAACAAGAGGGCCATGATGGCCCTGTATCGCTTCACTGGACCAGTTTTGACACTGGGGCTATAACTGGTATTAGGCCATATGGTTTAGGACAAGAAGACTTTTAAAGTTTTCACTATATAAGCTTATGTAAAACTTGTGACCTGCAGGTTTGGGCCAATTTTGACCACAGTTTTTTGTAGAGGTCCATTAGATGAAGCTACATGCAAAATTTAATAGCCCTAGGCCATATGGTTTTAGGACAAGAAGAGATTTTAAAGTTTTCACTATAGAAACCTATGTAAAACTTGTGACCCCCAGGGCTGGGCCAATTTTGACCAAGGGTCTTATAATTTCAGACAAGAAGAATTTTAAAAATTTTCCTAATTTTACCAGTCTTTGACCCGAGGGGCTGGGCCAATTTTGACCCTGAAGCTATAATATAAAGGATTTTTGTTGAAGTCTATTAGATGAAGCTACATGCTAAATTTGGTAGCTCTGGGCCATATGGTTTAGAACAAGAAGATATTTAAAAGTTTCACTATATAAATCTATGTAAAACTTGTGACCCCCCGCGGCAGGGCCAATTTTGACCCCGGGCCTATAATTTGCGAGTTTTTGTAGAGGTCCATTAGATGAAGGTACATGCCAAATTTGGTAACCTAGGCCTTATGGTTTTGGACAAGAAGATTTTTAAAGATTTCCAATATTCTTCAGTTTTGTTACCATGGCAACCACAGTTTTGATAAGAATCAAATTCTTTGAAGAGTCTGAAGAGGGCCATGCCAGGATGTGAAGTTTCATTAAAATCTGAGCTCCAGAGAAGAAGATGTTTGAAATAAAAGTTAATGCACACATGCACACACACACCGATGCACAACAGAAACAAGGCCATAACCTAAGTCCGCTGGCCTTTGGCCAGAGGAGCTAAAAAGAGGCAATAATGATCCAAAATCATGGGATAGTTTGATTGGTATCATGCATCACGAAGATACATTAAGCCCCATTTTGCCAGAGCATGGCCCATTTGTTTAAAATTTGAAGTACATGTATTCAGGCAGAAGCAATGTAAATGTGGTTCGAACATGGAAAGTTGTCTAAGAAAAGGTGGAAAACACAAGCTGGTTTTCGAAGGCCCTCTCTGTCAGTGTCGTTAAAGTTTGGAATAGTGTCATACAAGGTGTAGTCGACTGTAGCACCTAGAAACCTTAGACTAATGACACTTCATCCTTAGAAATACTGTAATGTAAATTGTCAAATCACAAATTTTCAGATATACCTACCTGCATGGTTGCAACTGCCATCTGTTGAGCCTGGAACTGTGTTTGCAGGTTTTGTTGAGCTGCCAAGTTGTACACAGCCTGTGTTGCAACACCGGGTGTTAACATTTGTTGGTTTATACCAGACCCTGAAGGAAAATCTAATGAAAAATATGCACATGAAACCCTATGTCCAATAAATCTTTGTACAGTACATCTCTCATTTCAAAATGTCATAATTTCAAAATGTCTTCAATCCTTTCAAAGAAATACATATATCATTTAATTCAGGCACATTTAATTTGTCGTCTGAAAATGCTTTAAATTTGAACAAGTCTAAAATTGTTTTATCCAGTACAGGGTTAAAGAAAGTGGGACTATCTCAATAAATCAAATGCTGCCAAGAAACAACTTCGCAGAGCTCCAGATAACACAGAGTGACGGTATTCTAAATCCATTATTTCTCTTCCAAGCCCTATGTTGTGGGTACTCATTAGAATCGTCTCGATGAGGTGATTCTAATGAGTATCCATAACATAGGGTTTAGTGGAGAATAATTAATATTTTCAGTTTTGAAATCAAAATCACTCACTCTATCTGGAGCTCTGCTTAGAGCCACTAAATAGGGCACAAGTATGTGCCTTATTCAAAAACCACCTTGGTGAAATGTCACCTTTTTTTTAAAATCAATGATTTACAATCATACATGAGGCATGCTCTGGCAAGAGGGAGTTTAATACATGTACATGTATGTGATGTATTATAACAAGCAAGTCCTCACTTAACTATGGATCCATAAAATCCATTCAGTCAAAAAACCAGCTGATACCTGACAAAGAATTGTCCTTAGACATGCAGAAAATTGACCAATAGCAAAACTTTTCAGCCAACGTCAGCCTGCTGTGCAGTCTGCTCTGAGTCAATACTTCTTGCAGATGCACTAAAGCCCCTCTTCACACAGCATGGCTCACATATTTGTAAGTGAAAAACTTTATGATGGAAAAAAGAGGCTGCAGTTTTAATTGCTAACATGACAAGTCACAATTAAAACAGTCCAGGGGTCATGACTTGCAAGATCCCAAAACTTTACATAATGCATCCCAAAATTTGTTGAATAGTGGCCTACTCTATCCCTTTACAGCACAATGCCTACTTTTAATGCCTCTGAGAAAGAAGGCTTTCGAAAACAAAACACTGTGGGAAAAGGAGAAAATGCTGGTAACCAGCTTTTTTTCCTTTTCCCACAATGTTTTCTACCCTACGACAGACCAATTTTATGTTTTGAGTGACATTAAATTTGTCGTCTGAAAATGCTTTCAATTTGGGCCATGCTGAAATTTTGTCGTCTGGTAAAGAGCTATAGGAAGTCCTTCACATTGAAAGCAACTGCAGATATTTTTTGTGGTTCAAATTACGGGATTTATCTTTGAAAGAGCAGAAAACATTGTGAGAAAGGGAAAAAAAATGCTATTTACCATCATTCCCCCTTTAGCCATAATGTTATCAATTCTCAGCATTCTTCCTGGAGGTATTGAATCTTTACCACACGATCCCGAGTTTTAAAGAACCTGAGGGAGAAGGCTTTTAATAACACTGTGGGAAAAGGAGAAAATGCTGGTAACCAGCATTTTCTCCTTTTACCACAATGTTTTCAATCCTTATCAGAGAATTACAACTCATTTGTACCAATTCCCACTTTGAGGTTTGCAGATACTTTAAATGTGGCAGCATCAACAATCTGTTGTTCGGTGAAGGGTTGAAAAACATGGGAGTTTTTGATAAAATACTAAACAAATAGCTGAGAAGATTTATTTTTACCCTCCTATGGTACATAGCATCTGAAAACATTGTGGGAATGGGGAAAGAATTTGAGAGAAAAACCCTCAAATCCTTCACCACACAATCCCTGGTTGTCACGACCCTGAGAAAGAAGTCTTTTGAAAACATTGTGGGAAAAGGAGAAAATGCTGAGAGCCAGCATTTTTTCCTTTTCCAAAAATGTTTTCTACCCATTCACAGACGTAGGATTGAGAAAAAATTTTAGTCTTTCTTAAAGTAACAATAGCTGCAAAGGTAGACAAAGCAGGTGTTAAAATGCATTTAAATCACATCATATAAAAGTTTATGGAAATCACTGTGAAGATGAGTTCTTGTACAGTCAATCCAAGTGTTAGGCGCTGCTGGTGAAATTAATTTCAAAACCAGGATAAAAGTTGCCTGGTCACCTTCACTTTTTGCTTGATATTAAGTTTCATTTTTCTATTAGCAATGAACACTTGAACCAATCACACAGTAACAGATTGTCATCTTCAAAATATTTTCCATACTTTTAAATGGTATGATTTAAATTTAACATGTTAACATCTACATAGCATTTTTGGTCACTATTGTGCATTTAACTCTTAACCAAACGACAGAATTTTAGACTCATCCAAATTGAAAGCATTTGCAGATGACAAAATAAATGCGACTCAAAAATCGAAATTTGTTTTGGGAAGAGTAGAAAACACTGTGGGAAAAGGAGAAAATGCTGGTTACCAACATTTTCTTCTTTTCCCACAATGTTTTCAAAAGGCTTCTTCCTCAGGGTCGTTAAAAGTCGGGATTGTGTGGTAATGGGTTAAGATGAATTCTATCAAAAAAATCAACTCTACTGTATGTGCCCTTCAGGACTGGTTGAATATAATCAGACCTAAAGATAACGGGGTGATGGTATTCTAAATCCATTATTTCTCTTCCAAACCCTATGTTGTGGGTACTCATTAGAATCATCTGGATGAGACAATTCTAATGAGTACCTGTAACATAGGGTTTAGTGGAGAGTGACTGATATTTTCAGTCTTGAAATCAAAATCACTCCCTCTACCTGGAGCTCTGATATAATGTTAGTCTATGCTCAACCTCAGGATAGTATATATAGCATCAAAGGGGAACCCTAGATACAAATACAATGCATTGTGGGATCTTACCATTCCGTGCCCAAGGTGGATTTTTCCCTGCTGACCCAAACTGTGCCATCATGGTATGCTACTCTTTCAAATTCTGAAATATAACAAATTTGTCAAACTTTAGAACTAAGTCTTTACTTTGCTCTCAGAGCACAGAATTGATGAAATGGACTTTTTCAATTCGGAAGCGCAATCAAAATACTGCTATTTCACAGCTAATTTGGCCATGATATGTGCTAACTCTTGACCACAAAATCCCAAGTTTTTAATGACCTTGAGTAAGAAGCCTTTTGCAAAAATTGTGGGAAAAGCAGAAAATGCTGGTAACCAGCATTTTCTCATTTTCCTACAATGTTTTCCACACTATCAAAGATAAATTCTATCATGAAAGTAATTAACTTTATCGTATGCAAATACTTTCAATTTGGCCCAGTGTAAAATTTGGTTGTGTTGTAAAGAAGATGACAATGCAAATCCCAAGATCAAACTGCAAAAGATGACATGCCCCTGAGTATTCTGAAAACTCTTTACCAGATGACAAAGTTTCAGACTGGCCAAAAGTCAAAGCATTTGTAGACAACAGATTAAATGTGACTAAAATAATTGAATTTCTTTCGGAAAGGTTAGAAAACATTGTGGGAATAGGAGAAAATGCTGGTGCCCTGTCTCCTTTTCCCTTGATGTTTTCAAATGTCTAATTTCCAAGAGGCGTTAAAACTCATCATTGTGTGGTACATAGTTAACTTATTACAATACCTTACTAAGAAATTTTAGACTATCCACATTGCAAGTATTTGTAGATGCTACTGCTGATGCTTGGATGATTGACCATGCTGTTGCACATTACACACCTATTTCAAAATGCTTTTGCGTTTTTTTTTTTCTGATTATTATCAGTATAACTTAACCCTTTACCAGAAGACAAAATTTTAGCCTAGTCCAAATTGAAAGCATTTGCAGACGACAATTTCAATGTGGTTCAAATGGTGCAACTTTTCTTTGATAGGGTAGAAAACATTGTGGGAAATGGAGAAAATGCTGGTTACCAGCATTTTCTCCTTTTCCCACAATGTTTTCAAAGGGATTCTTTTCCAGGGGCATCAAAAGGCGGCATTGTGTGGTAAAGGGATAAGAAATGTCTGACATTTTTACCTTTCCAGTGAGCTTTGAAAAATTGTTAATCTGCTCCCAAACTTACGAGTTTGTTTTATGTATACACATGAGGTACTGTTCATCAAAAAAACGTTCCATTACTAAAAAACAAAATCACTTCTTACATGCATCCAAATCCATAAATCCTGCCTAAATCATGGATACTTAAAAGTAATAACATTTTACCTCCTTAAATCTTGTCCCACAGACTATTGGCATCCAAAAAACAAGAGGGCCATGATGGCCCTGTATCGCTCCACTGGCTTATAAATATAAACCATGAAGAGAAGTGTTCACTATATAAGCCCTTATAAAACTTTGACCCCAGGGCTACAGTCGGACTAAATGGGGAATATGTGTATTAGAAGAATAACATGCCAAATTTGGGAGTTCTTGGCCTTATGGCTAGTAACAAGACGGTTTCTGAACTTTTCACTCCATAAACCCATGTAAAACTTGTGACCCCTGGGGCAGGGCCAAACTTGACCCTAGGGCTGTAACTTGGGCCCTCTTTGTAGTTGTCCACAGATAATGCTATAATTATGCAAAATTTGGTAGCCTAAGCCTTATGGCTATGTACACCAAGATTTGAAAGTTTTCCCTATGTAAGCCTATGTAAATCTTGTGAAACACCCCCCCCTCCAGCATGAGGCCAAATTGACCCCAGGTCAATAATTTGGGCACTTTTGGTAGACCCCAACTAGATCAAGCTAAATGCAAAATTTGGTAGCTCCAGGCCTTATGGCTAGGTACAGGAAGATTTTTAAAGTTTTCTCTATATAAGCCTATGTAAAACTTGTGACCCCTGGGGCAGAGCCAATTTTGACCCCAGGGCTATAATTTCAAGAAACATGATAGAGGTCTACTACATAAAGCTACATGCAAAATTTGGTAGCACTATGCCTTATGGTTTCAGACAAGAAGATTTTTAAAGTTTTCTCTATATAAGCCTATGTAAAACTTGTGACCCCTGGGGCAGAGCCAATTTTGACCCCAGGGCTATAATTTCAAGAAACATGATAGAGGTCTACTACATAAAGCTACATGCCAAATTTGGTAGCCCTATGCCTTATGGTTTCAGACAAGAAGATTTTTAAAGACTTCCAATATTTTTCAGTTTTGTTGCCATGGCAACCAGAGTTTTTGAAGGAATCAAATTCTTTCAAGAAATTCTGAAGAGGACCATGGCAGGATCATTTCTGTGAAGTTTCATGAAAATTGGATGGGTAGTTTCAGAGAAGAAGATGTTTGAAATAAAAGTTAACGCACGGACGGACGGACGGACGACGGACACCGGGCCATGACATAAGCCCGCTGGCCTTCGGCCAGTGGAGCTAAAAAAACCAATTATCAAGATTTTGAATTTCAGCAGTTTAGTTCGCAAGTAAGTATAGTATATTTTGCTAATTTTCATTCGCATGTGAAATGCCTTTAACCCTAAAGCTGCTAACTGCGACTCACTGACTTTTGGTGGACAAAGTAGATCAAGATCAGACTGCACAGAATGTGCAGTCTGATCTAGGATCTACACTGTCTGATAAGGAGATATTGTTCTCCAAAAAAGAAAGTTTGAAATACCATTATTTGGATTTTTACCGTCGTCTTAAAAGTTTTATTTAACTTATTTAGCAGGAGAAGTTTTATTTAACTTATTTAGCACGAGAAGAGTTAAAACATAGATAGAAATACATGTAGAATTACAAGGAATTGCACAGTTCATTTCCACCTTCCGGTATTATCACAGAGCTCCAGACAGACAGAGTGGCTTTGATTTCAAAATTGAAAATATTGATTATTCTCCATTAAAACCTTTATACAGGGTTTTCCTTGATGAACCATTTTGTGTGTTTTGACGCATTTTTTTTAAGGAAAATGCCCCACATTTTCCTTAAAAATACAATAAAGGTTACTTACGATCGTCTTTCTTACCGACAATGTTACATTGCAAGTACTTAAGAAAGCTGAAGTATGAGAAGACAAGAGGACCATGATGGTCCAAATCGCTCACCTGAAATGTGACTCAGCTCAACACCATAATGCTACATGCCGAATATGAAAGCTCTAGCCCTTACTGTTTGGGACAAGAAGATTTTTAAAGATTTCCCTCTTTATCTCTATGTGAAATCCGAGACCAACAAAAAATATGGCTAATTTTCACACCAGGGCCATAATTTTTAGTGTTATGGTAGAGGGCCACTAGATGATGCTACATGCAAAATATGGAAGCTCTAGCCCTTACGGTTTGGGACAAGAAGATTTTTAAAGATTTCCTTCTTTATCTCTATGTGAAATCCGAGAACCCACAACATAGGGCCAATTTCCACACTAGGGCCATTATTTGAAGTATTTTGGTAGAGGGCCACTAGATGATACTACATGCCATATATGAGAGCTCTAGCCCTTATGGTTTGGGACATGAAGATTTTTAAAGATTTCCTTCTTTATCTCTATGTGAAATCTGAGAACCCACAACATAGGGCCATTTTCAACACTAGGGCCATAATTTGAAGTATTTTGGTAGAGGGCCAGTAGATGATGCTACATGCCAAATATGAAAGCTCTAGCCCTTACGGTTTGGGACAAGAAGATTTTTAAAGATTTCCTTCTTTATCTCTATGTGAAATCCGAAAACCCACAACATAGGGCCAATTTCCACACTAGGGCCATAATTTGAAGTATTTTGGTAGAGGGCCACTAGATGATGCTACATGCCATATATGAAAGCTCTAGCCCTTACAGTTTGGGACAAGAAAATTTTTAAAGTTTTTTCTTTCGGTTGGCAACCGGAGTTCTTCATGGAATTCAAATCTTTGAAGTATTCTGAAAGGGCATCACCTAAGGATCATTTCTGTGAAGTTTCATTGAAATCTGATTGGCGGTTTCAGAGGAGAAGATTTTTTTTGTAATTGTTCACAGACGGACGGACGGACACACGGACGGACGCACAGACACCGGACAACGATCGATCACAATAGCTAACCCTGAGCACTATGTGCTCAGGTGAGCTAAAAGTGGGACGAAACAATAGACTGTGTATCGTTTTTATGAGGATACAGTTGGTCTCTAAACTCGTCTACACTAAACCAGGCGATCTCTAATGAAAACAATATGGATCAGTCAAAATTGACGTCATACTTGCTGTCTGCAAGGAAAAGAGACCTTGACCAACGATTGGACGATGACCGCCTGGTTTGAGTACCGAATAAAAATATTTCAAGGGCTGAGGGTTTACTGAAAATTGGCTAGAGATATATGCTTAATCATTCGTCAAAAACGGAGGCATGAGTTCATGCGATCCGCGTATCAAAACACAGGAATCGGCCGTTTTGTGAAAATGGTGTGTTGTCGGATGGATACTCTCTTCTAAAAAAAAAACATAACATAGAGGTTATCAAATCCGGCCGACAACAAGCTATTTGTATCAATTAAACGGTTGATTTCTGAGATGAAAACAAAACACAATAACCCTTTTACTACTGTGATTGGCTGCACAAACTTGCACAAAGCAACTCTCATGTGCTTCACCAAAACACTGTGGCCACGTTGATGCCATTGATAGATTGAAATTACATAAATAAATGACAGCTTGTCTGCAGGTAGAGCATTTTTGCCTGTTAAGAACAGGCTTTTAATAAAGCATACTCAAGATACTCTGTGAAAAAAAAATGCCATCTATACTCTAAGCCCCTCTATAAAGAAAATCACTGGTGTTACAATGTATCTTACATCGTGCAATAATTCATAATTAGGTTAGGGAAATGCTTTGGGGTGAATAAGAAACACAAAAGCACACATTGTTTCATACATAGTAGTCTTTAATGTTTAACCTAATTACATTTGGTTGCGACCCCCACAAAGTCCAGAATGACCCCTATTTTTTATGACTAGGGGTTCACAATGACCCCCTATTTTTGTTGCCAAGGGAAAAGCCTGTTTATATGACAGCAATATCCTGTGTTGTTTGCAAGTCGTAATCTCAATGATGCCACGGTTGTGTAATACATTAATTTTTTAAAGATGTGTGTTTATACAACCTTCAATAGACTTATTTCTCAATTCTTAGGATATTTAACAATGTTTAGCATATCATCACTTTGTAAACTGAATTTTCTCCAGACTAACAATTAAAGTGACAAGTATCAAACATTCATTTGAGTTATCTCCCTTCAGTATCTTCCAATTCTGATCCAAGTTCACACACTGAAGTCTGGAGATGATATGCTTTGCAAAGTTACGATTCACTTCCTATCATCGTCGAACATTCTTAGAATTGAAAAATGAATCCATTCAAAGTTGTTCAATCTACATCTTCGAGAAACTGATGTTTTCTAATCGAATTTCCATCAAAATAAATATAATTTCTCTGCTAAACTTCAATATACTAAAGATAACAATTTATTTAAGGTATTTAAACATAAAAACTACGCAATTAGTGTTATTTATGTGCTGTGGCATATCATTTTCTCCCTGCGGCATACATGTGGCGTAAGTACTCCTGTGGGGGTCACACTAAAATACGCCACAGCAGTAATTTACGCCACAGGTACGCCACAGGAGAAAGTGAAACACCACAGCACATTTGTAACTTTCAATACGTAATGTTTATGTTTAGATAGCTTAATTAACATGTCATCTTTGATATAATGATGTTAAGCTAAAAAATTTTATGTATTTTGGTAGTGATCTTGAAAGAGTAATATCCAGTGTTGTTCGCAAGTCGCTATCTCAGTGACGCCATAGTTTTATAGTACATTAATTCCTAAAAGATGTGTGTTTGTACAACTTTAAAATTACTTATTTTTCCATTCTTAGGATATTTAACGATGTTTACAGAGCATTTGATCATCACTAGGGCTGTCATGATACGCCTTAAGTGTACCAAAATATATTGCAATACACAGAAACCGTGCGATACGTACCACAATATATTGCGTCCATGTTAAAATTAGTATTTTTTTTAAATACCTTAGTTATTCATAATTCAGGTTTAATTCTTCCAAAACAAGAAAAGGTGAATCAATTAAATCACCCAGTCGCAACAAAAGTGATTCCAAATATCTGATTTTGCCTTCTTATTCGGTATTTTACCATAACCGTCCTCGGCTGCGTCTATAGCATAAGCATTGGCAGCCATTATTGGTATGGTTGTACTCCTTTCAGAAAATGCAGACACAATCAAGAAGGATTACAATAAAATACTTCAGTATAATTTGCACACATTTTCCATTAATTCAATTATCGCATGAATGAATTTTATTCTCGTATTCCTGTTTTTAAAAATCAGTAACTTTTGATGTTTTGAACATCACGTTGGCGACTCGGCATTGCGTGGTCCGGACTGAAGTGATTGTGACCATAAAATATTGACAATCATGAATATGCACTACAATTATAATGGTGATAAGTGTTTGCATGACCACAATGTTTTAGAAATGACCAGATCAAAATTAACCGAAAATACAACTAAACTAGAAAATATCACAAAAAACTGGTACATGAAGTTAGTATCGCGGTACATATTGACTTTGAATTATATTGCAATATACCTGTATATCGTGACAGCCCTAATCATCACGGTGTAAACTGAATCATCTCCAGACTAACAATTTTAAAGCGACGACAAGTATTCAACTTTTATTAGAGTTATCTCCCTTCATTATCTTCCGATTCAGATCCAAGTTATCATTTATGTCTGGAGATGATATCGTTTACAAAGTTACAATTCAATTTTTAACATCGTTAAATAGTCTTAGAATTGTAAAATAAACCCATTTAAAGTTGTAGAATCTACGTCTTCAAGAAATACTGATGTTTTATACATTTATGGCATCATTGAGATCATGACTCCTAGGATGGCTGTCTTTCAAGATAAAATAAAATTTCTATCAAAATACATAAAATTTCTCAGCTATACTATAATAGGCTATACTGCAATATACTTAAGATAAATCTTAATTGAGATATTTAACAGTAAAATATATGCATTTAGAGTTATTTATATGCTGTGGCATGTCACTTTCTCCTGTGGTTTATTTTAGTGTGACCGCTCCTGTGTCGTATTTCAGTGTGACCGTCCCATTCAGTACGGGGACGATTTCTCAAGGGGACGATTTCTCAAGGGGACGATATCTCGGGCAGCTTTATCTTTTTCACTTTTGTTTTGCTGAATTACTGATGGGTTAATGTATTAATTGACTGAAAATCAATTGAAGCATCAAAATGAATATGTGATATTTCTTCCACATGGCGAAAACGCGAACAAGAACTCGGCAAATGTACGAAGTTGCTTGGGAACGAAAAGTACGACGGACATACTCTTTAACTAAAAAGCTGTAAATTTCGCGATAAAACTTCATCTATTCGTTTCATTTTTTGAAACCACATTTCTTTTTTTCGACGGGTTTAGCTCTGGATTTAAACTTACAATCTTAAAACTGATCCAATTTTCCGAAAGATCGTGCAGGGGAAAAAAAAAATATCGTTTTCCGTTCTTGAATGTACAACAACCTTCGTATATTTCGAGGCGCTTCTTGCCACGTTCAGCAGAACTCGTAAAATGCTTTGAATGAATTCTGAGGGAAATTTACAGTCATTTTGAGGCACAGTAATGCATGCTTGAGTATCAGTATTGCAATCTCACATCATAAATCGTCATAGACCTGTGCATACACAGGCGTTGCTGAAGG
Organism: Tridacna gigas; assembly: GCA_945859785.2. NCBI lineage: Eukaryota > Metazoa > Mollusca > Bivalvia > Cardiida > Cardiidae > Tridacna > Tridacna gigas. Next base: position 10,476,326 of record OX244030.2, on the reverse strand, counting down.
TTTGCAAATTAGGGAAAGATCTTCAAAAGGGATATTTATGCCGCCGATTTTTTTTTTTTTTTTTTGGGGGGGGGGGGGGGGTGATATTGTTTTTGTTTAGTGCGTGCGTGCATGCACGCGTGCGTCTATCCGTCCGTCCGTCAGCACGCCTTTCCGTTCGCCCGTCTGCCTGTCTGTCTGTCTGTCCGTCCGTACGTCCACTTTTCGTGTCAGGGTCATAATTTTTTTTCCCTATCGATCAATATCAATATGACTTTGCACAAATGTTAACCATATCGAGACGACGTGTCATGCGCAAGAGTCATCTCCGTAGGTTAAAGATCAAGGCCACAGCAAGGTCAAATGTGGTTTTTTTAGGGAGGGGGGGGGAATAGTATTCGTGTCCGGCCTGTAATTTTTTTCATTTATCAATGAATTTCAATATTACTGAGCAGAATTGTTAACCACATAAAGACGATGTGTCATGCGCAAGAGTCATGTCCGTGGATTAAAGGTCAAGGTCACAGCAAGGTCAAATGTGTTTTGGGCATGGGGGTCACAGCAAGGTCATATGTATTTCGCGGGGGGGGGGGGGGGGGGTGGCGGCGTCAGTCACTTCTCAGCGACACATGTTGTTTTTTTTTTTTTTTCTAAAACCAGTAAAATAACAGACAGTCCTTATCTTGACTGCATATAACCCCCCCCCCCCCCCAAAAAAAAAAATCTTTGTAGGAAATGAAATTGCTTTCAACAAGCATTTTTCCCCTTTCCAACATTTTTCTCTACCATATCATATTTGTATCCACATCGAGATTTTCCTCTGTACAGATCTGCTTCTGGAACTGTCTGCAGGTCGTTGTTTGGGAAAAAAAGCGAAGATTTAATTTTTATTTGAACTTTTCAAGGGCAAACTCAAATGAACGCTAGGATAGCTGGCGGGTGACAGATATATCGGTACTAGACAAGTTCGATGAATTGGATTTGTATGTATATAGCCCAAAGAGAGATTTCGGTAACAAGGTATGTATGTTATTATGCAGTAATTGATTCATGCACCTTGACGTTTTTTAATTCCAAGTAGATCTGCATGGCTTTGATTTGTTTCTCGATTTGATCTGTAGCCCTGGTGTTATTTTTGCGATCGTTTCTACGCTAGATAGACAATCTGCCCCCTTTTTTTCTTTCATTGTTGTCACTTCTTTTTTCTCGATATTTATCAAAATACCATTATTATATTTCTTTCTTTAGCCATGTCATTATAAACATCATTACCATTAACTGTGTACCTGTAATTTGTAGAAGAACTATATAAGCTTTTGCTTTCGTTCTGATCCATTTCATCAGTTATTTCTGTTATTCAATGTGATTGCCTGTAAAACGTTGTATTTAATTGATGAATAAAATATGTTTAAACTTTTTTAGATAGACAATAAATAAAAATAAATAAATAAATCAAATAAAACCGGATCTAGTCGCCGATTCGGGGAAGAATCTGATAAAACCCAGTCTCGTTTTAGATGTGAAAAAAGAAATGTCATGGCACAACTAGCCATTCGTTACCTCTTACTGAAAACCTCCAATGGACTTACCGCTTGAGTCCAATTTACTGGACTTGTTTGTTACCAAAACTACCATATATCAAGACAAAGATGTAGATCGATTTCATGAGGATTTCACTGAAAATGTAGCCTCTAGAATTTACACGAGCTTTTTCTAAGATTTTTGACTGAATGAAATTTTCGAGAATGATAACTTTCAGACAGTTCGGCGGTATTATCAAGACAAATGTTATAATATACACCAGCAATGGACTTAACCCTTTACCAAACGACAAAAGTTTAGCTTTGTCCAAACGGAAAGCATTTGCAGACGACAATTTTAGTGTGGTTCGAATGGTACAATTTTTCTTTGATATGGTGGAAAACATTGTGAGAAAAGGAGAAAATGCTGGTTACCAGCACTTTCTCCTTTCCCACAATGTTTTCAAAAGGCTTTTTTCCCAGGGTCGTTAAAAGGCGGCATTGTGTGGTAAAGGGTTAACTAATGGCCTATAAAGTGCTCATAAAGTTCTTTTTAAGATTTAACCTTTTTTCTAGAATTTGATCCAGTCAAACAAAATTTCCAGCAGACTTCATCTATTTTCAAATACAATTTTGTGTTCAGAAACATTCACAGTAAAAACGAACAGTCTAAGCTTCATGAGCACATGACCTCTGTTTTAAAGTGCAGTGACATGTGTTCCCAGATTTGACCTAGTAACCTTCATTTTCACCAAAAAATGGCCCATATTCAACGAAAAATTATAAAGACTAAGTTTTATGGGGATAAAACTAAAACGTGGCCTCGAGAATACACACAAGGATCTCCTATTTGACCGAGTGACCTTTCTTTTTGACCAGAGATGAACCACTATCAAACTCGTCGGATACATTGTCAAGACAAATTTTCTTATCAATTTTCCAGAGCTTTGAAACAAAATAAAAACAGATAATTAAATAAAAATACGACCTCTAGGCCGCACACATTTTTTTTTTTAAGATTTGACTTGGCGAACTACTTTTTATGTCAAGGTGGGCCATGTTAGGAATCGTCTCAGATATTATGCAGACAAAAATACTGACCAAAGACAGGCTCTTTACCATGAGGATTAGGCCAGGTTTCATAAGCAGCGGACTAAATATGTGGCTTTCAGATGGCACACAGTGTTTTCCTTTGAGTGGACCAACTGACCTACCGGTGTCCTATATGTAGACCAAGTGACCTCACCATGTCGTATGAGTGGACCAAGTGACCTGCTCATGTAACCCAAGTTTCATAGGCAGTGTACCAAATTTGTGGCCTGTTGGCCAAAGGTGACTAATTTTACAGTTCGTCGAAATATTATCCAGGAATAAACATACTGGTTCATGATCAAAAGACTGAAAATGTCACCTACATCGCACACAAGGAAAAGTATAACAAAACACGACGGACGCAGCATGTTCACCAAAGCTCACCTTAAGGACTTGAATGCTCAGGTGAGCTGAAATAGTTAACATAATGTGGATGAAAAATAATCTGTCTTTTCCCCCGTTCCACCCATACAGTATTTTTTTTTACAGATATTGTTATAGATCTACATGTATATATTGATCTTACATACATCTTGTCGATCTTAACGGTACTTCAGTTACTGAGATTTATTTGAGCCGTGCTCTGGTAAGAAGAGGCTAATGCATCTCCGTAATGCATTATACCGAGCAAGACCACCACCTAATTATGGATCCATACCATCCATTCTGTCAAACAAGCGACTGAACCATGAGGTAGAATTGTCCTTTGACATACAGAAAATTTAAAGATAGCGAAAAGTTTCGGCCCATTTCAGCCTGCGCGAACTGCGCAGGCTGACATGGGTCGATACTTTTCGCAAATGCATTAAGCCCCCTTTTCACAGAGAATGGCTCATTTATTTATCTAGCCTATTTATCAGTCTGTAAGATTTGCAAACCATTACATGATGAAATGGTTGATGAACATGGGTTGGAAAAAGCTCAACCCGGCGATGCTTGGACAATTAAGTCAATCATAATGAAATAAATGGCTATAAATTATTTTATATCGCATGATCTAAAATGTGCGTACCGCCCATTACGCACAATTATACATGAGCCATGCTCTGTGAAAAAGGAGCTTAATGCATCTGCGAATAGGTTAGCCCACTCAATCCTAGCAGGCTGACCTGGGCCGAAACCCTTTGCTCAGTTGGCAAATTTTCAGCATGTCAAAGCACCAGCCTTCCCCGTGATTCAGTCGGTTGTCATCATACAGCTTATTGCGTGCATAGGAAAATATTTTAATCCTGGCCACAGGTGAACGGCGAGCGACAGTTTAAATCCTGTATTACACACTAATATACTGAGTATATTAGTGTGTAATATAGGATTTACATTGTCGTCGCCATTCACCTGTGATTCTGGCCACGCCTGTGTCTAACGTTTCACGGGTCCTACTATTTTGCGGTTGGTTGGTTATTTCCGTTTATTTATCGTCGCTACCGGTTTCCCATCTGAGCGACGCCCCCAGGAGACGGTTAGTTGTTACGGGGGATAGTGCAAGGATACAGGTCGAAACTACTGAGAGCTTCGCCTGGTTCTTTAACGTGCTCGGCGTATAGCACCGTCACACGGGACCTCGGTTTAATGTCTCATCCGAAAGACTATTAGTAATTTTTTAGTTGGCCAGCCGGGGATACGAACCCACAATCTGTAGGACATTGTGTTCACAAGTCCTACGCTCTACCTACTGAGCTATATCGGCTGGTACTATTTTGCGGACGCTGTTTGCGGACAATATATACAAAGAAGGATTTTGCGGACAATATAGAACATAGAGGGATTTTGCGGACGCATTGAATGTAGAGTAATTATCGCGTTTAAGGAGACAGACAAGTTATTTTCAAATTTGAAAGGCTTTATATCATCATTTGTATCCGTTTGCACGAACTTAAGTCGATAATTTCATTCTTTGTGTTGCAAAAATATGTAAGTATATATCTGTTTCCATTTGTAATTACAAGTTTTAAGTTTTATTCTTTTCACCCTTAATACGTTTTTATTTTGAAATGCTTATTTCTCAAACTCTTTTTTTATTGGAAATAAATAATCAAATAAACAACCAAATGATTTTAATCCTTCTGTGCCTGTATCTAATATATAAAGATAGAATAAAGTCGGAACTTGTTGTTTTTTTTGTAGGTTTTGATTATTCGCCCATAGATCATAGGTTTGACGTAGTTTTATGTATTTATAATGACGGTACTGAGGGAAATTTCGGACGAATGTACATGACATAATGTTGAAGGAAACTTGCTGATGCTATTGCGGACACTGTAAACATAGAAGGAATTTGCGGACAATATAGAATATAGAGGAAATTTGCGGACGCATTGAATATAGACTAGTTTTTACAAGAAATCATGAGTTCGTCGTAGTTTTCGGTGTAGTTATCATGTAGCCATGTTTACCACAACTCGAATTATATTGTAATTCTGTTTTTGAACTAAATCGTATAATGGACATATATACTGTTTAATGGAGGTATTGAGGGAAATTACGGGTTAATGTACATTATATAGTATGGAAGGCAACTTGCGGATGCTACTTGCGGACACTATAAACATAGAATGATTTTGCGGACAATATAAATGTAGAGGGAATTTGCGGACACTATAGAATACAGAGTGAATTTGAGGACGCATTGAATACAGATTCGTTTTTACTTGAAATCATAAGTTTGGGGTAGTTTTCATGTATCCATGTTCGTTGCATTACGAAATATCTTGTACTTGTGCTTTAAAACTAAATTGTATAATGAACATACATACTATATAACTGCGGTATTTAGGGAAATTACGGACGAATGTAAATTTTATACTGTGAAAGGCAACTTGCTGATGCTACTTGCGGACATAATAAACATAGAAGGAATTTGCGGACAATATAGAATGTAGAGGGAAATTGCGGACAATGTAGAATATAGAGGGAATTTGCGGACGCACTGAGTATTGACTCGTTTTTACCTGAAATCATATATTTGTCGGAGTCTACTTGCGGACATATAAACATGGAAGGAATTTGCAGATGATCTAGATTAATGTCTGAAATTGCGGACGGATTGAATAAAGAGTATTTATTGCATGAAGTCATATATTTGTCGGTTGCTACTTGCGGACTCAGTAAATATAGACGGAAATTGCGGACAATATGAAATAAGGAGGGAATTTGCGGACGCATTGAATATGGACTATTTTTTACATTAAATGTTAAGATTACATACTTATCATATTTGATACCATTTGGTGAATAGTTTGTTATGTTTTGGACTAATTAATGAAAAATATTAGAATTTGAACGTTTTCTTCAATATAATTATACCAGTTTTCCCTAATTGCATATTTAGTGACGGGGACTCTAAGGATCCGACTTTGATTTTATATTTAATTACCGTTTCGTCTTTAATCAAAAAGCAACTTAGTCGCTGTGTTTTCAAACATTACAAAACTGTTGAAATCGTTTAATCGATAATTGCATGCTTAAATGAAGGATTTGAATTTCTGACCAGAACTGTTTTAGTTTAGTCAAATTGTGGAACTTGTCTTTGATAGTTAAGAAAACACTGTGGGTAACGGAGAAATTGCTGTTTACCAACATTTTCTCTTTTTCCCACAATGTTTTCAAAAGTCTTCTTCCTCAGGTTCGCTAAAACTCTTGGTTGTGTGGTAAAGAGTTAAATTACATAAAATACGGTCAGAATCTTCTGCTTTGGGGTGTTATATTTATGTTCTATTCTATTCTGTTTTAATTTGTAATTCAAAGTGTGATGTATGTATAGGTATATTTAAAGATATATATTTGTTATACAATAAAGGTATTGAACGAGTTTAAATACACAAAATACCGGTACAGTCAATACCTTCTGCATTGTGATGTTATATTTATGGTCTATTCTATTCTGTTTTAATTTGTAATTCAAACTGTGATGTAATTAAAAGTATATAATTATATATTTGTTAGACAATTTTTGAAATAGACTTGTCCAATTTAAAAGCGTTTGCATTGTGGGTAAAACCAAAAAATGCTGGTTACCAGCAATCACTCCTTTTTCCACAATGCTTTCAAAACTCTTCTTCCGCAGGGTCCCTATAACTCTGGATTGTTTGGTAAAGATTTAAAATACATAAAACACTGTCAGAATGTAAAGAGTTAACCCTTGACAAAAGAATCCCTTGTAAAACGACCCAGAGGAAGAAGTTATTTGAAAACATCGTGGATAAAAGAAGGAAAATGTATATACTTAGAATTTTATGTAAAAATAGTCTATATTTAATGCGTCCGCAAATTCCCTCCATATGTTCTATATTGTCCGCAAATTCATTCTATGTTGAGATAGTGTCTGCAAGTAACATCCGACAAATATTTGATTTCACGTAAATAATTATCTATATTTAATGAGTCCGCAATTCCCCTCTATATTCTATTTGTCCGCAAATTCCTTCTATGTTTAAAGTGTCCACAAGTAAAATACAACAATGATTTCACGTAAAATCAACTCTATATTGAATGAGTCCGCAAATTCCCTCTATATTCCACATTGTCCGCAATTTCTCTCTATATTCTATACTGTCCGCAAATTCCTTCTATGTTTATATTGTCCGCACGTAGCATCCGCAGGTTTCCTTCCATACTTTATACTATACATGCGACCGCTATCGTAATTATCTTCTAAATAGTTTCGAAGTAGAATTCTATAATATTTCGAAATGTAAACATGAAAACGATGTAAAACTTACGATTTCTCGTAAAAACTAGTCTTTAATCAATGCGTCCGCAAATTTCATCTTTGTTTATATTGTCCGTTATTTCCTTCTATGTGTTTAGTGTCCCTCAGTACAATAAATAAAGCCATATGGTAAATGTGTCTTTAAAACATTATTTTTAAATAAAACTTTTTCTATGCATCGAAATGGATTGCATTTGAATAAATGAGACTAAAATAAAACCTGCATATATTTAACATTTATTTATTCAGCATAAAACAGCACTTGCATGTTTATAGCTTACAACATATTGAACAAAGTTATACCCACATGCGCAGAAAACAAAGACATGAATAGAATGTTATTATCTGAGAAGTATGAAATAATTTACTTTATCAATAAAACAGCGCCATTTTTATAATCAGTCAATACATGTCATGAGCATTCCGATCTAAACCCATAAGTATGGATAGATCAATACTAATTTTAGCACTCATAATATACTCGATGGGTTGTACTTATTTCGGTAAGATTTCCCATAACAGATCAGCTTGTTTTGTTTAAGATCAGACCACTCCTCAAGAGCCGTCTGATCCCAAACAAAACTCCCGGTAAGAATACCAAAATGCTTGATTGGCGCTAGAGATTTATATTGTTAATGACTGCACAATTTCTGTAATGAGCAGTCCGATCTAAGTCCATAAGTACCTATAGGTCAATACTATTTTTAGCACCCATAAATGGATAATATACTCAATGAATTATAAAGATTTTCCATGATACAACTGTTTGTTTTGTTCAAGATCAGACCACTCCCCAAGAGTAGTCTGATCCCGAACAAAACTCCCTTAATGAATGTCAAAATAATTGATTGGCGTTAAAGGACTGTATAGGTAATGATTGCACAATTTCTGTCATGAGCAGTCCGATCTAAATCCATTAGTACGGATAGATCATTACTATTTTTAGCACACATGAACGGATAATACACTCAATGAGTTGTGAAGATTTCCCATAATAAATCATTTTGTTTTGTTCAAGATCAGACCACTCGTAAAGAGTAATCTGATCTCGAGCAAAACTCTCTGTAAGAATGCCAAAATGCTTGATTGGCGCTAATGGTTTGCATTGTTAATGATTGCACAATTTCTTATGAAATATATTTTTGAAACTATATTAGGTAAAAGCGATTTTCGTTATAGATTAGAACTCTGTATTTTGTCTTGTTGCAGCAAAAATAAAACGAGCGACGTTATTTATTGTTTTTGTCGACTTTGAACTCATTAAGGATTCAAATTTATTAATAGTTGGCCATTGATAATAGTATTTTTTCAGATATTGTTTACGGAGTTCATAATATTTTGTGCAGATGAGAAGGAAATGGTATTCATTTTCAACCATATTTTGATTACAGTGCGGGCAAAGTCTATTTTCTCTTGGGATGTTTAGGTGTCTACCTAATTCTATAGCCAAATGATGTGAAGATAATCTGAATTTGGACAGGGCTATTCTAAATTTGTCATTAGTTATACATTCCAGATATTTTTCTCTTTCAAAACTATGTTTATAGATACTGTATGATTCCAATCTAGCTGAATTATTTATATTTGAATACCATTTTTGCTTAAATATATCAGTTATTCGTTGTTCAATGTATTTAAAAAGGAAATTACTTCCATTTTGACTAAGCCACAAATTTGTCATGCCAATTTCATTGAGTGTTTGTTTTACATGATAAGCCCAATTTAGATTGTTATAATTGTTATAGGCATCTGCATCTCTTTTTAACATGAGATAAATCTTTTTTACCATTGAGCTTTCTGGTTTTTCCATGATTTTAATCCAAAATTTCATGATGAGTAATTTTCTGTTTATTTCCATAGGATATCTTCCTAACTCTCCATAAAGACCATCTAGGTTAGTTGACTTTTTAACCCCAAGAATTTTTCTCATAAATTTACAATGACTAAATTCAATATTTTTACAGGGATGATTTCCCCATATACTTGCACTGTAATTTAGAACTGAGCCGACTAAACTGTCAAAGAGATTGCATTTGTCATCGATATTTAAGGAAAGCTGGTTGAAAACAATAAACAAGTTATGTAGTGCTGATTGGGAGTGTTTTGCAATATATTTTTGCGTTCTAGACCAACTCCCATTTTTGAAAAAGTATATTCCCAAATATTTAAAATTATCAACGACGTCCAAAACTGTGTCGTTATATACAAAATCAAAGGGAGAATGTCTTCCTCTCTCAAATATCATTATTTTAGTTTTGTTAGTATTAACTGTTAGATTCCAAGTCGTACAGTATATATGTAAATCGTTAAGTAGTGATTGTAATGCTTGTGGTGAATGCGCGAACAGTGCAGCATCATCAGCAAATAATAACAGAAATACCTTAAGATCATCAATAGTAAAAAGATCATCAATATCACTTTTCATATTTAAAAGTATATCGTTCACAAAGAAAAGAAACAGTAAACTAGAACAAGGATCACCTTGTTTTACACCTATATTGGATTTAATAAAGGGAGATAATTCATTATTGATTCTGACACAAGATTTTATAGTGGTATACATTTTTCTCATTGCGTTTACATATTTTGAACTTACATTTTCTTTCAACAGTTTTTGAAAAAGATAAGATCGATCAATTTTATCAAAACATTTTTCAAAATCTATAAATGCGCAATAAAGTTTTTTGTTAACACTTAATGTTTTTGCTATTATAGCGTGTAGAATGAATATACAATCGGTCGTGGATTTTCCTTTTTGGAATCCGAATTGATTTTCAATAATTTTAGATTGTTTTTCTGTCCATTTTGTTAAACGATTTAGGAGTAACTGTGAATAGATTTTTGAGATACTGTTTATTAATGTTATACCTCTATAATTCTCTGGGTTGCTTGTCTCGCCCCCTTTAAAAATTGGAAATATTATACCATTTCCCCATGACTTGGGGTATTCACCATTCAAAAATAGTCTATTAAATAAGGAAAGGATAAAGGGGGCTGTAACTTCGAAAGAGTGTTTGTATACTTCGGCCGCAATATTATCTATCCCACAACTTTTGTTATCGTTTTGCTTGAATGTGGCTGTTCGTAACTCTTCCAGAGTGATCTCACTGTCTAATTCTTCATCAAATTGAAGTGCGTAAGTTGTATCAGAATTTTCATTATTTACTGTATCGGCTTGATACAAGTAGTTGAAATGATTATATAGTTCGGAACTTCCTCAATATTGATATCTATATTTTCAGATTTTGGTTTTTTGTACTGCTCTCTTACTTTTTTCCAGAACTCCCTTGGTTTAGTCTTACCAAGTGTTGCCATTTTCTTTCTTTCCGTTTTAGCATAATCTTGTTTTCATTTTTTCTTTATTTTGTTATATTCCGATTTTGCTTCGATGAGAGCATTTTTATTTAATTGTGATTTATCTTTCATATATTTATTTCTAGCCTTATTATATAGCTTTCTTGCAATGTAGCATTCATGGTTGAACCAAGGTTTACTATCTCTTTTTTTGCCTTGAATAGATTTTGAACTTGGGAAATTTTTAGAAAATACTTCTTTGATACAATCTTGTATAACTTTTATAAATGTATCTGTAACGTCTTCTATATTTTCATGTGTTAATACGCGATCTTTTAAATCATATATTTCAGTATTTCTGTTTTGGACTGCTTGTTTAAACTCTGAAACTTTTTCATCACTCCAAATATATAGCACACGACTTTTGATATTATTTTGTTGCTCTGTACTCATAGAACAATATTTACTATGAAAGCTAAAATGAACCGGTGAATGATCAGAAAATTCCGTTGGTGGTAAAACATTAAAAAAAGAGATGCAATTGAAGTCATTGCTGCTAAGTAGAAAATAGTCTACAACGCTTGCTCCGTTGCTTGAGTGAAAGGTGTATTGGCCAATACCTGAATCATTATGCAGACGACCGTTACGTATAATAAACGACGTAGATAAACATAGTTCAATCAGCCGTCTACCATAGGTATCGGTCACGTGATCCTCGCTAGCACGTGGTGGTATATAAACATCATGTGACAGGTAGCTGTCATTGTCAAATCTAGGTTAATATGGGTATTTTGTGATAACCAAGTTTCACTTAACAAAACAATATCATATTTTTGTATTATTTCCAAAAAGTCAGGATCGCCTAACTTTCTACTGAGACCATTAACATTCCAAGACACAAAACTGATGTCCTTCTCATGACTTCCCTAATAACCATATAAATGACTACCAAAATTGGTTCTGCGAGGCGAAGACCGTTATATTGATTTGTTATGCATGGTGAAGACCCTCTTACTGTAAAACATAAAATGCCGATTGTTTTTCCAGTCTTTATTTATGATTAACAAACACAAAAAGGTTAAAATCGTTTATTTCATAAATATAAAAAGATTGAGGAATAAAAATTTCAAAATATAATCATATCTAGGTTGCAAAGAAAAAAAGACTCATGACTTGTACAATGTTACAAATAGGGGAAAAAATCTGAATTTTCAAAACTCTATTTATCAACATAAGTTCATATACAAATGATGATATAAAAGCCTTTCAAAAGTGAGAATAACATGCCTGTCTCCTTAAACGCGATAATTACTCTATATTCAATGCGTCCGCAAAATCCCTCTATGTTCTATATTGTCCGCAAAATCCTTCTTTGTATATATTGTCAGCAAAACGCGTCCGCAAAATAGTAGGACCCACGTTTCACGCGTGCCCTGGAGAAATCGTTTTTCAACTGAATGGGGCCGATTTCTCTACAGAAATCGTCCCTAGAGGACAATATCTCTGGAGAAATCGTCCCCAAATACATTTTTGGAGAAATCTTCCGCACACACAATATTTATATTCCATGTGTTTGTAACAAATGAGCCATCTCAGAAATTCAATGTTTACTTGGTATGATTTAAATAGTCGTTAAGATATACTGTATTTGATTACACTGACACAGCTAAAATAGTTGTTGTTCACTTCTCTCACGAGAAAGACTACACCTGAATAATTGATATTTATTTGTACTCGTACGTGTTTGTTATTCTCATGACAAATGACTAAACATTGCGTGAAAAAAAAAAAAAAAAAAAGAGAGAGAAAAAACGTAAATAAGTCTGTTTTTTCATATATATATTTTTGATTCGCAGCGCTGTCTGTTACAATTAAAAAAAAAATTTTTTTTTCAAGTTTATAGAGCACTTTTCAGGGCCTTTAGCAATGGTACAGTGCTTGAATTTGTATTTCACAAGTCTGGTTCAATCCCCGCCAACCACATGACTATGTACTTTGGCATAGCTATCCTGGGCTTTTGTTGTTCGTTCTTGAGAGACTTGTTTACTTAATGTATTTGTACAAAATAATAATGATGATGAAGGAGTGGTCATGGTAAATTTGTCGGAAGAATCTTGTAAAAGGCATTCCGCAGAGACACATCACTTGTTCATATGTTTTTTTTCAGTGACTATCTGAAACGGTGCAAAAGTTCGGAAAAACAAAGCCACGTGGCCGGCAGAGGTGGGACAAGAATGCCATGAAAAAAATTTTCATATAAAAACAAAGTATTCAAACCACATTTGTATTGTGTATTCTGGTGAAAAAAATGACATGGCTCTTAAAGTAGTCACCGAAGTTTTTTCTCATTGAATGGCCAATCACAAACATAGAAAATACAAACGAGTAAATCAGAGAAATAGCATAGTATCTTTATCCGATACGGAGAGAAAAATTGGCGGAATCAAGATTAGTTAAGAAAAAACTGACCTAACGTTATCTCTCCTCTCCTGAAGCAATTCTTATGAGTTTTAAGATCTTATAAAAACACATCTAAATAACAATAAACTGTGCAGGTCTAAACTATCTCTTGAAAGGTGTCAATAACAGCCTCTTTAGCTGACACTTGTTAAATTGGCACCTACTCTATTATCTATTGCAATTTAATGTGATCAAATACATGTACCATAATACATAAAACAACATACTAAAACAAAGAAAATAAAAAGTCATTTCCAAGAATACTTATTAGATAAAATCATGTTAGATCTGGTTGTGGCGCAAGGAGACGATTTCCCCAGAGATTTCGTTCCCTGGGTAGCATTTCTCTAGAAAAATCGTCTCCATTCAGTTGGAGGAGGGGACGGTTTCTCCAGCACAGCTTGAAATAGGTCCGCAGTGGCTCGTAGAATAAACATGTCCCTTAACTTCACATGTACATCCGGGTTATTTATCCAAATCGAGGCCGGCAAAACAACAGAACTCCGAAGACGATGATTACCGAATAAAATTGAAGAATAAAACTGTGCTCTTACAACTTAATTCGATCATAAGTGGCTGCTTAGACGACTAAGAGGATCCGCACTTACCATTAAGGTTTGATGTTAAAAGTGCTACAGTTATTTTCACGAGAGATTTAGGTTATCTCTAAATCTCTCGGCGATGATCTGGTATTGGTCGAGTCGTATTTCGCGCTACTGTAGCATACGCTTAACAAAAATACGCCCTACAAGAAAATTCGCCCTACGACACACTACGTTTAATTTATCGCTCTACGGGTATATGAACTGTATGGGATAGAATTGATTACTTTTACCAATTAAAATATTCTGTATCAAACATATCCTAAACTATCAATATTTGGAAAGATATCGTCGGATGCCCTACCTGCGCCTGAACTAGCTTCGCCACCTTTCTTGGTTCTGTGATTCAGTGTCAGATCCAGGATTTGAAACATGAGGGGGGGGAAATCCCCCATTACTTTGAAAAAGTAGATAGGAAAACAACTCGACTTAAAGAATCGGCTTTGGAAAAAATTGACAAAAAAATGAATTTGGTTGGTTTGAAAATATGCGTGATTCACAAAAAGTATCGGTGATTCCTGCAATCACGCACTCAAGATCAGAAGAATTACAGACCTTTCATACCATAACCATTTCCTACTAGTCATTTTGTACCATAATTTTACCATTTTGTATCATAATTTTACCACATCGTACCATAGTCATACAATGAACTTGTCTCGGCATCATACAAGGCTCACCTTATTTCAAAACATATCCCCGTCCGACCTAATTTCGATCAGCTAACCAGAATCTGCCTTTGTACTAATGTAAATGAATAACTGTAAGGTTTCAAGCCACAAAACCAGGTACAATAACCTTTTTCTAACCCAAATCGAACTTCTACAGACAAAACTTACCAAATTCTTAGCAGTGTATGGTGTAAACATCGACAAGCATCCATTTTGTAAACATGTTCAGGTCACAACCTTGATTCGATCAAAGTGAGGCTGGTGTCATAAAACTATACTGCACAGTAAAAAGTTAAGTCACATCTTCATGAAATGGTGTAAACGGAATTAATGAACTGTAAAAGTAATTAAATGTTGATTTTTAAGGAAATTTTAACAGTTTTCAACTTATTTACATGTATTTCAATTTATTTTTTATGTTTATTCTTCAAGTGGTGTTAAAGAAACACAGTTGGGGCAGAGGAAGCTATCCCCACACCTCAAGACCCTCACAGGAGAACAGAACTGAAGATGGACCCATCCATTACATTTATCACAACAACCCCACTTGACAATTATAACATATGGTAGTTTGGTTGTGTCAGGTGAAAATTTCTTGCAGATGACGCATTTTTCATTTTCAGCGATGTCTTCCTGTGAACTGTCACTGTCTTCTGTAAATGTAAGACATTTTTTCCCTTTCTTGATTGGCAAACCAGAAGTGCTTGCGACTGGAGATTTATCACATTTTCTTTTTCCTGTCCTTGATGTAGCTTTCCTTGTTTTTTGTTTATCATTGTGTTCCTTGATCTTTTCAATAGTGTCATCTTCAGTTATTGGTTTCCCACCGATTACTTTGCTTAAAGTGTTCCTAACTTTCTTTGCTGTATCAACATTTTGAAGAATTTTTCCACCTTTTTCTTGTAAAAACTTTTCAGCTGCCTGGGATTGAATGGTATCATTTACAGAGGTTAAAGGAGCATTGCTCTCTATAGTGAATGACAAAGAAGGGGCAATTGATGAATCAGATATGACTTCAGAATTGAATGGATATAGGCCACATTTCCGAAATGCTGTTGTGATGTTTGAGACATTAAGGGTTGAAGTGTATACCCTACATGCTAGACGACATACATCATACCTGGTAACCATGCGTCCACCAGACTCTCGCATATATTTTTGGCAAGCTGAATTCCAAGCAACTTCAAACGGCCCAAAACAACTAATGTCGAGGGGTTGCAGTAAATGTGAACAATGAGGGGGCAGTACAAAAAGGATTATCTTTTCTGACTTGGCCCATTCAATTAAACCAAGGGAACAATGGGACTTGTGGCCATCATAAAGCACCAACACATGTTCATTATCACGTGAGGGCAAGTATTGGAGCAGGTGATCTGTCATATACTGCTTAAATATTTCTGTATTTGACCATCCAGTAGCAGAAACTGTGCCCTTGGCACCTGCAGAAGATCCTTCCATCAGCCCATCCACCATTCTTGCTCCAGCGAATATGAAAAATGGTGGCACCTGCTGTCCAATACCATTTACACAGCCAATTACAGTGGTGGTGTGGGATTTTCCTGAAGTCACTGCCTGTGTCTTGTTGAACCTGCCTGCTACAACTTTCGGTGGTTTGTGGTCAGAATTTAATCCCTTTTCATCAATATTAAATAGGCGGTGTGGCTTGTCCTCAAGGTTGTACTTTACAAGTATTTGTTTTAACTCTTTGAAATAGTTATCCACAGCTTGTCGTGTAGCACATTTAGCACGTGCTACATCCAAAGCTCTGGGCTTTTTCAACTTCAGTTGAGGCCAGCGCAGTAAAAAGTTGTGAAGCCACTTATCTGAAACTGGGTTGTGATCCCTGGAGCGCACATTCAATTCCACTGCATATTCTGTGGCCAAATTAAGTGTCTCTTGACGGCTGTATCCATAGCCAACTTCAGCCATTGTGTCCAGGTGTCGTGCCAGTAGAGCCTCCTGCTCAAGGGAAAATAATGGCGTAGCACCAGACTTAACTGTATCTATATTGACTCTGCCATCAACTCTGTCTGCAAGTGTTGTGTAAGGAACACCATATACAGCAGCTGCCTTTCTAATTGCCATTCCTCCTTCTTTAACAGCAGTGTAGGCTTTAGAGATGTCATCTTGGTCATAAGACTTATATGAACCTCTAACAGTCACAGGTTTCTGAAAAAAAGGAAAGCCTCATATATTTTGTGCAACAAATTTCGTAAACTTATGATTTAATTAAATGTCCATGAAGAAATTTTGTAGTTAGCAGTGCTAAGAACTACATTGTCATATTCCTTAACTTTTTATTTGAAGTATACTTGTGACGTCATTTTTGTTGGAGCTGGGCCCTGGAAAATATCCATTCTAGCAGACGCGCATATAAAGAAGTCTATTTTTTAATCATTTTTGAAGAAAATGAAATTTTATGGATGCAAACTTTTGGAGTTAGTAAAATGGCACCATTTCATGCCATTTCTAGATAATTATCAATGTTTATTACCTTTCTTATCTCCATTCAAACCGGCTTTGGGTTTTTGACAGCTATCGTCGTCACTGTAAACAAAGGGTGCGCGCGCAGACGGTGTCGGGGTAAACTTCCGCGAGATATTTGAAATTCGCCAAGGTGATCGAATCAAGGTTGTGATCGAAATTAGGTTGGTTGGGGATACCTGTAAACAAACATTCAAAAAAAGAAGACAAAAAGGATAATAGACAATCTACAATCAAGGGTAGTCAAACAATTATAGTTCTTCGATTAAATGCTCAATTTAATGTAATCTGTTTGTTCCCAGTTCTAATTATCCAACAAACATTACAGACAAACAGACCAATTATCTATCTTCTTAGTCGCATACTAACTGATTCCTTTATTTATGATTTTATGATAATATCCTGTAAATAGGTAACCAAAGCATTGGTTTTTACTAAGTAAATTTATCAAATAGTACTTTTTGTCACATTTATTGATATGTATGGTCATAGTACAAGATGGAATTTTCATGGTATGAAGTGGTGACACTACGGTAATAGCAAATTTATGGTACGAAGTGGTAAATCTATGGTACGAAATGGTCGTAAACTGAATGGTACGAAATGGTTATGCTACGAAGTGACTGCATACCGATCAGACACTGGTGATTATCTCGTGATGTTTCTGCATGCGCAAGACTGACTGTGGGAAAGGCTTTTACTACATCATAATGAAAATGCATCAGTGATTTTCAACCCAAAGTAAGATGTAAGCAGACAGTTGTTTCAAAATTTATGTCTACTTACAGTTTTTACATGTATTTTCGTAATGCTATATTACTTTCTTAAAAACTACTGCTAAAATCATAAAAGGTAAACACTTCTGTAAATATTTACATTTTATGAAAAAAAAATTGCATGAACAAAAAAAATTACTTTAACTTCAAAGTTTAAGGCCAAGCATGATTTATAGATAGGTTTTGGCCCCATGATCTTTGATCATACTAAAATACAGCACAGGAGTAATTTACGCCACAGGTATGCCACAGAAGAAAGTGATATGCCATAGCATATAAATAACATGGTGATGGGTCAACGATATCTTGGGTAAGTATATAAAAGGATCATCTCTGGTCATAAAGTACAGCACTGGGACAAACCTGAGAAAATCCTTGTGGCCACAATTCTGTGAATCAGTCTACAACTTCATGCATGAAGTGAGATGACTTTACTCAGGTCAGGGCTTTAGGGCTAGCTGCCATCTTGTGGGAAACTCAGTGATAAACAGTGATTGGGAAAGGATTTTTTGCAATGGGACAATGTCCCTTTGGTCAGGAAATTCAATGTGACATTTTGAAAACCAATGTGACAATTTCAACAACACAAAAATTTTCATTGCCTTCATTTCGGTCTGATCGTCTATTTGAGTCTGTTGAACTTTAGGAACGTTTGTTATGGGAAAGAAACTACTTATTGAGCCCTGGCCTTCAGGCAACTTTAATTTCTTTTTCAGGGGCATTTTAGACGTTGAAAATTAAATTTTACTATTCAATTCAAGCAGCTAAACAGACGAATTCACGACGACATAGGTACAAATTTTCAATGAGCGTTTCATGATTTACAAGTTGGTGACGTCACGTGCACCTACACTTCTCATTTTGTTTAGAGCGTCTAATCTGATCTGATCAAAATAGATTCACCCCACGATTTTTCGTACTTTTTCCGAAGTCGAAAATTGAATGGGACACGGGCGCACTCGATAGCGAAAACGATGTGACATTTTGGATTTTAATGTGACTATGGCGCAAGCCTTTCACAGTCACTGGATAAATGATGATATGACTGAACTGATACATGCATTAAACTATCATTTAATCAGTCAGTCTTGTAGTTTGATGATTTTTTTTTTTTCATAACTCTTTACCAAAGGACAAAAATGTACACTTGTCTAAATCAAAAGCATTTGCGTCTACAACAAATTAGGTGTGGCTCAAATGATGTACTTTGTCTTTGATAGGATTGAAAACATTGTGGGAAAAGCAGAAACTGCTGGTTACTAGGATTTTCTCCTTTTCCCACAAAATTTTCATAAGACCTCGTTCTAGGGTTCGTTAAAACTGCGGATTGTGTGGTAAAAGGTTAACCCTTTACCACACAATCCCAGATTTTTAATGACCATGAGAAAGAAGCGTTTTAAAAACATTCTGGGAAAAGGAGAAAATGCTGGTAACCAGGATTTTATCCTTTTTCCCACGATGCTTTCTGTCCTTTTACAGACAAATCTAACCATATGAGCCATATCTAATTTGTCATCTGAAAATGCTTTCAATTTGGTTGGGTCTGAAATTTTATCGTTTGGTAAAGGGTCAAGGTATGTCTTTCCATTTGAATGTTTTTACTCTGTTAATTTATTTCTTGAGTCTATAAATGTTGTCTTGAATAAATAAACTTCTCTTCTTTTCCTGCAGAAAGAATGGCCTCTGGTTATGGGAGAGGTGGGCGTGGAGCAGCCTTGCTTCAAGCAATGTCCCAGCCTGTGAGAAAACCAGGAGAGACTCCACAGGTAATCTTATGGGACTACCAAATTTTTAGTAGTGGTACTCATTGCTTAAAGTAACAATAGCTGCCAAAAGTAGACAAAAAGGTGTTAAAGTGCATTATGTAAATAATGCCGTTTAAAAGTATTGAAATTATTCTGAAGATGACAACCTGTTTTTGTACAGTTGGTCCAAGTGTTAGTGGCTGGCTCAGAAATTAGTTTCAAAACTAGGTTAAAAGTTGCCAGGTCACTCCATCTTTTGTTTACTTTTTGCCTGATTTTGAAATTTATTTTTTTGCCAGCGGCTAACACATGAACTGACCACACAATGACAGATTTTCATCTTCACAACATTTTCCATGCTTTTAACTCTTTAACACACAATCCCGACTTTTAACGCCCCTAAAAAAGAAGCCTTTTGAAAACATTGTGGGAAAAGGAGAAAATGCTGGTAACCAGCATTTTCTCCTTTTCCCACAATGTTTTCTAACCTTCCCAAAACAAATGTCAGTTTGAGTTGCATTTATTTTGTTGTCTGTAAACGCTTTCAATTTGTACCAGTCTAAAAATTTGTCATTTGGTAAAGGGTTAAATGGTCTGATTTAAATTTAAATGCTTTTTACGCCTGCATTGTTTTTTGGCTGCTATTGAGCCTTTAAATTTCATGACAAGGTGTTAGCAAAGAGCATGAAATTGGATGACACTTGTGGTATTAACCCTTTCCCAAACGACAAATTTTGGACTGGTCCAAATTGAAAGAGTTTGCAGACGACAATTTTAAATTTGATGAAAATGGCAGAAAGGTCTCTAAAAGGGTAGAAAACACTGTGGGAAAAGGAGAAATTGCTCGTTACGAGCAATTTCTCCTTTTCCCACAGTGTTTTCAAAAGACTTGTACTGCAGACACGTGAAAACCAGGGCTTGTTTGGGAAAGGGTTAAATCAATATATAAATTTGCTAGAATATGATGCACAGATTGGTCATTGAAATCAAGCACAGAAGACAGTAAAAGCCATTTAAGTTACTGAGCATTTTGTCAGAATTCCACCTTTTTTTCTGTGCAGTGCATAAATACAAAAATCCACACGATTGTCCCAAGAGTGCACTGCCACATGCTCTTGTGCAAAGTAATTCTCACTCAGTGTAGAATCTATGAAACATGACAGTTTTGAATTCTTTGCTACAACAACATTTTGTATTGCACAAGTAAATGCATTGCTTTTAGAGAGCCTTTCCTTTTAACATGAAAAAGCGCATTATTATTTTTTTTTTCGCAAGCAAAAAAAAAGAAAAAAAAAAAAGGTTGTGCAATATTTACAAAACATTCCAATTTTAAAGACTTTGGATAAAAGCCTTGGAAAAGTGTGGGAGAAAATGCATGCAATTAGCATTTCCCCTTTTCAGAAATGTTTTTGGCTCTTTTAAAAAGGCCTATCATCACTATTTTATCCACGGTTCACCCTGAAGAGTGATGAATAAACCCAATGGACATATTTGGAATAAGAATAAGACTCCATTGAAATTTGATGGTTGCTTTTTGTAATGTTTAGCTCTTTACCAAATGACAAAATTTTAGACTGGCCCAAATTGAAAACATTTGCATACAACAGCTTAAATGTTGCACAAATTATGAAATCTGTCTTTGAAAGGGTAGAAAATGTGGGACAATGAGAAAATGCCGTTACCAGCATTTTGTCCTTTTCCCACAATGTTTTTAAAAGTCCTTTTCCTTTTGGTCGTTAAAACTCAGGACTGTGTGGTAAAGCCTAGAGGGTTAAGTTTAGTTGACAGTATAGATCGAAGATCTGATTGCGCAAAATGTGCAGTCTGATCTTGTACTACACTGCTTGCAAAAACAACTAAAGTGTTGAAAGTTGTCTTAACTTTAAGGGTTAATTTGTCATCAGCTGGAGAGCAATGCCATAGTACTCATACTTAACACAGAATTTTGTGTTTTTCTACACCCCAGGTGAAGATAGCTTTTGAAAATAATGGATAAGGAGAAATTGTTGATGACCAGCATACCTCTTCACTCACATTGTTTTCAAACAAATCCAATTATGTAATGAGATACCTGCAAATGCTTTTATATTTGTTACTGGAAGCATCTGAAATTTTGTTGTCTGATTAAGAGATGAATATGTGAAGAAAGCCACAACTCATTTCTGTTATGAGTTGATTCATCTAACTTCTACAGTTACAAATTCTACAAATCACCAGTACATTTTCATTTAGCTATGAGCCATGCTTTGTGAAAAGTCAGCACAGGCTGACTGGGCCAAAACTTATGCTTTTGGTAAATTTTTTGCATGTCGAAAGACCAATTCTACTTCAGGATTCAGAGGGTTGTCAGACAAAATAGAATTTTATGGATTCATGGCTAAGTGATGACTTATTTGGTATAATGAATCACAGAGATGCATGCAGCTCCTTTTGACAGAGCATGGCTCATATTATATTTCCTAGTTTTGCAGTGACTAAGTCTTTTTCCTTTTTCCTTTAGACATCTGAAAGTGAGGAAACCAAGCCAAAAGAAAAAGCACAACCACCTCAAGTGCCTTTGGGAAGAGGTGCAATATTTTCTGCTCTAAGTGCTCAAGGAGGACCTGGTAAAGTTTTGTCTTTGTAACTCACCTGAACAAATCATGCACATTATGTGAATGCCCAGTGTTTGTCGCTCATTCTTCATTGTCTGTTATCAACTTTTACTGTATTGGCTTGGCTTTTATCGAAGAAAATGTTGAGATATTGCCGTAGCCTTGTTTCCTCTGCGTTGTCATCATGGTGCAAAAACTTTGACATTTTATAACATCTTTGTTATTACTGTCGGTAGAATACAGGACTTGAGAACAGGAGGTCGCTGGTTCGATCCCCGGCTTGGCCAATTTCTTTCCGAGGATTGATGATAGTCATTGTGACAGGATTCATTCCTCTCTCACCGCTGACCATTGTTTCGACGATGGTTATGTGGGAAAGCAGCTAGTGGCTTGGAAAGAATATTGTGCATAGTACTGGTAAGAGAAACTCCAGGAAAGCAGAGATAGGTGCACTGGCCGCCGCGATATAACTGAAATAATGTTGAAAACAGAATTAAACACCATTCAGTCAAACAATGAAACAATCAATCAGTCTCTGTTATTACTGAAGTTGTTTACTTCGAACTTGGACAAATTTTAACTATCAAAAGGGGAACCTGTACGACAAGTAAGCATCAAAGTATTTTTCACACAGTTATGCAACTTATGCCGCTTTGTCGAGTTAAAATTTTCTTTGAAAATCAAGGGAGTCGTGCATAGCTCAGTGGTAAAGTGTGGGACTAGTACCCTGGAGGTCCTGGGTTTGAGCCCCACCTGATCCACTGGGTTTTTCGTGGGACTGTCTTTGGGCAAGACACGTCAGAGCCCTAGCCTAGTACTGGTAAAAGCCAGGAAATAAATGAATTTGCGAGCTGTCGCCGTGATATTACTGAAATAATG
The DNA here is from genome assembly GCA_945859785.2 of Tridacna gigas. NCBI lineage: Eukaryota > Metazoa > Mollusca > Bivalvia > Cardiida > Cardiidae > Tridacna > Tridacna gigas. Next base: position 10,453,522 of record OX244030.2, on the reverse strand, counting down.
TTGAAATTGGCGTAAAACACCAATCAATCAATCAATGAAAATCAAACAACCGCAGTTGAGTGTTGGCACCTGCATGAGGTGCTCTTGTTTTTACTTCAGGTGCTAGTCTAAATGAAATTTTGTCAAAGTTTTACGTTAGCACCACTGTTGTTGTTGGGAGTCGGTGTCCACATTTACATCACAGTTTTTAAAAGCTCACATTTTTCAAACAATGATATGGATAAGTTAAATCCTCAATATGGGCCAGATAAACATTGTTAAGAAAAAAGGAGGGAAAAAATCACACATATTTTTCATTACATCATTACAGCATTGAACATAAGTAATATTTGTAGGGAACCATTTATGCAAATTAAGAAGAAATATGCTGGAAATAGGTTGAAAATTAGATAATCTATATACAGTAGACTGATTATGACGGGATATCATATAGGGTCTATCTCAAGAATATGTGCAAAAGATTGTGATATGTGTGACGCTGCATATCAACCATTGATTTTTTGCCTTCCCATTCAGCTTAACCCTTTACTGCACAATGCTGCCTTTAAACAACTCTTGGAAAGAAGCCTTTTGAAAATGTGGGAAATGGAGAAAATGCTGGTAACCGGCATTTTCTCCTTTTCCCAGAATGTTTTCTACCCCATCAAAGAAAAATTGCACCATTTGAGCCACACTGAAATTGTCATCTACAAATGTTTTTAATTTGGTCAAGGCTAAAAATTTGTTGTCCGGTAAAGGGTTAAGACTAAAATCCAGAAGGACGTTCGAATTTATTTTTAAAAAAATCATAAACGGCAGACAGCAAAACGGGCTTTACTCGTTGGTATAGATTTGGTTTATATTTGGGATGATAATAGATATTGCTCCGAAGTTTCCCTCAGCGCTACCCCCACCCATACTTTGTTAACCCTTCAACAGATAACAAAATTTTGACATGTCCAAATTCAAAGCATTTGCTGACGTCAAATTGAATGCTGCTCAAATGATGAGACTTGTCTCTGAAAGGATAGAAAACTGGGAAAAGGATACAATACTGGTTACCAGTATTTTCACCTTCTTTTTCCACATTGTTTCCAAAAGACATCTTCCTCAGGGTCATTAAAACTCCAGATTATGTGGTAAAGGGTTAAACAAAGAAAATCTTCCATAACTGCATAAAATATGTCAGAATGTATTTATCACATAAAACCTCCTCCAGCAGTGTATTAAACATACGACTTATTTTTGATAATACACTAGTGTATTATCATTTTTTTTGTCCCGGTTCTGATCAGTTTTTAGTCATGAGCACATGAAGCTGGAGAAACCAGCCACAGCACGAGCTGGCATATGTATGACTACGCTGTTTCGCGGTAAAATAACGTCATTGTTGCTAAGCCGTATGCGCATTTTTTTGTTTTTGATTTTCATGTTTAATAAATGCCCAGAAATGCATTGAACATCTTTTAAATCAACAAAATTGCTAAATTTGTGGACTTAACCCCTCTAGAAACTGTGTCATTCTACTTTCAGTGTAAATGTCAAAGAACTATCTACTTGTGTATGTACACATTTGAAACTGAACTACAACTTTAAACATGGACCTGTGAATGGTGTATAGGCTAAAGGTGATGATGCAGGATATTTTTTGCCTATCATACGTTTATGTGATAAATAGAATCTCACATGCGTGTTTGTTTATTATCATTTTTATCAAACTCGTTGAGTAACATGTATTTGACGCTAGCAAAGGCTTGTGTCATACATTTTTAGTCAACTCGTTTGATAAAAATGATAATACATAAACACTCATGTAAGATTCTCTATTTATTCATTAATACCTTTTAGGAGGTGATGCGCCCCCAAGACCGATGGGAAGAGGACTGGCACAGATGCATGCCTTACTGCAAGCGTAAGTTTGACTTTATTAATGGATCAAATATCTGAACTGTTTACAATGTGCCAATGAGCTTGAAACCATTTACCGCACAACCTCATGGTTAAACAACCTCGAGGGAGAAGGCTTTTAAGAACATTGTGGGAAAAGGAGAAAATGCTGGTAGCTAGCATTTTCTCCTTTTTCCACAATGTTTGATTTCCAGTTAGAAGAATACGTCTTCAATTTACTCACATTTCTTTTGTGGTCTGCAAATATTTTCTATTTGGACAAGCCTAAATGTTTGTTGTCTAGAAAAGAGTTAACCCTTTACTACATGATTTGGAGTTTTACCGACCCTGACAGAGATGGCTTTCGAAAACATTGAAAAAGGAGTAATTGCTAGTAACCAGCATTTCCTTCTGTTCTAACAATGTTTTCTACCTTTTCACAAACATATCTTATAATTTTAACCATGTTTGATTTGTCATCTGCAAGTGCTGTTGGTGCAGGCAAGTCTAACATTTTGTGGTCTGGTAAAGGGTTAACTCTTTACCACACAATCCTGACTTTAAACGACCCTAAGAAGGAAAGCTTTTGAAAACATTGTGGGAAAAGGAGAAAATGCTGCTAACCAGCATTTTCTCCCTTTTCCGCAATGTTTTCTATCCTTCCGACAACAAATTTTAGTTGTTGAATCACATTTATTTTGTCGTCTGCAAATGCTTTAAATTTGGACAAGTCTAAAATTTTGTCGTTAGGTAAAAAGTTAAACCATTTTACTTACTTACACACACAGGGCTGGCCAGTCATTACCACAGACAGCTGCCAGAGGAGCTGCATTTTTGCAGCAGGGATCTGAAGGCCTTGTCCAACCTGAACCAAAGTCACTTAGTACTCTGCCTGTTCAGAAGTCAACTCCTCATCCAAGCAGTGCTCCGTCAGACTCCCAATCGCAGCCCAGTGGAGCAAGTGATGTGAGGCCGCCTGTTCGTGGATTGGCTGCAATGTCATTGGACAGGACACCCACTATAAATAGATCTGGACAAGAAGGAAAACCGTAAGTGTACCTAAAGCAAGCAGAGATATATGTCCGTGTTCTATATAGGGACTTTATTTCCATCCTTAATTTGGCATGTAGCTTTTTGTTGTGTCATTATTGATTCAGGATTAAGATTTTCACTATTTTTGTTTTTTATGTGATATACACTAAATGTTGAGAGATCACTTAATGTTGAGAGATAGCCAAGACATTTTCTGCCAATTCATAGAGAAAGTGTATTACACTAGACATAAACACCAAGCAGCACTAGACAAAAACACTAAACGCAATGAAAGAAAAATTTATTGTAACTTTGTACATGGTATTTAAGAAGATCAGGCTGGAATTTTTCAGAGAAGTTTAATTAGTTTATCATATTTTCCATTTTATTTGTTTATCAACAACATGAAGACCAATATTTATACAGGGACTTGTTCCAACCATTAACCCTTTACCACACAATCCCGACTTTTAACGACCCTGAGGAAACTGCCTGTTGAAAACATTGCGGGAAAAGGAGAAAATGCTGATAACCAGCATTTTCTCCTTCTCCCACAAAGTTTTCTACCCTCCCCAAATGAAATATCAATTTTTGAGCCATAATTGATTTGTTGTCTGCAAATGCTTTCAATTTGGACTAGTCTAAAATTTTGTTGTTTGGTTAAGAGTTAAAGCTGTAAACTGCTATATGTTAGATCATATGTTTTTATCAGATATGATAATCTTTAGGGGTGAAACAATATGGTAAAAAGCGTATTGCAATATATTGCAATACGGCTAACCCGTATTGCAATACGTATTGCAATATGCTGTATATGCTGACATTTAGCATATCTGACCACTTGTAGTCACTGCTAGGGTAGCATATGCTCAAAAGGTGATAAAGAAAACTAGTACATGTGCTTGGAACTCTTCCATTCTTTCAAGATAATGAACTAAAAATCAATTGTTTCGCATGAACAAATAAAAACAAACTGAAACTGACTAGTCTTTAACACTCGCTATCTTGACGATTTTCGTCTGCCATTTTTTTTCTTCAAGAGCGTACTTGTTTATATAAAAACCAGCGCTACTATACCGAACTTTGGGACATGGCTCAACAGAGTAGACAGTGCGATGCACTAACTTACTCAGTTGCTTACTGCACTAACACTAATACTTTGCCGCTTAACTACTGGAAAACGCAAAAATAAGTGTGAGCAAAGTTATAAGAAATGAATAACATACAAACTCCATTGATCCAAAAGCATTAAAGCTCGACGTTTATTTGGAGTTTGTGTCGTGAATTTTATGTGGTCATAGTTTTACCTAAACACCGGTGACACCGCCTGTGGAAAAAAATAAACAACTTTCGCTTTCGGAAATCTTTAGAACTGTAAGTTGAAAAACGATCGATTTCTGACAGAATTTTTGGGAAAACCGGACTTTCTGATGCAATTAAGATAAGTTGACATATTGCAGAAATACCGATACGGTAAAATTCGAACCGGTTTCGGTTTTTTCTTTGAATAGACCGCGGTTAATCGGTAAACCGTTTCACCACTAATAATCTTGCAATGCATTTAGTTTAGTTGCATTTGTTTTGTTTGGAGGTGTTTAACCCTTTACCAAACAAGCCCATGTTTTAACAACCCTGAGGTAGAAGGCTTTGGAAACAGTGTGGGAAAGGGGAAGATATGGATGACCAGGATTTTCTCCTTTTCCTAAAATATTTTCCAAACTTTTGTATACAGACCCATTATTTACCTCATAATTCAGAATTTTAAAACAAAACCCTGAAGAAAAATAACTTTTGAAAACATTGTTGGAAAAAGGAGAAAATGCTGGTAACCAGCATTTTCTTTATTTCCAACAAATTTTTCTGACCCTCCAAAGGCAAATCATATCATTTTAATGAATTAAACTTGTTGTATGCAAATGCTTCCAATTTGGACAAATCTGACTTACTTTGGTTTGGTAAAGAGTTAAAAAAGAGTTGACATTTTGCTTCGTGAAATTGTTGCAATGACGGAACGATAACTGAAGAATATATAAGCCAGATTGACTTGGGTGGATACTTTTCGCACATGCATTAAGCCCCCTTTTTACAGAGCATGGCTCATATTATTTTTAACATGTTTGAATTTCAGAATTGCCTTGTCTGGAAACTACATTCGAGTGAAATGCTTAAACCAGGGTGTCTTTCAATATCATGTAGATTTTAATCCGGTGATTGATTATCGCAACATGCGCTATCATATGATCAATGAACATAGAGATATAATCGGAGATACCAAGGTCTTCGATGGCAGCATTCTCTTCCTTCCAATCAAACTTCCGCAACAGGTAACCAGAGCTCCAGATAGAGGAAGTGATTTTGATTTCAAAAGTGAAAATATTGATAATTCTCTACTAAACCCTATGTTATGGGTACTCATTAGAATCGTCTCATTTAGACGATTCTAATGAGTACCTACAACATAGGGTTTGGAAGAGAAATAATGGATTTAGAATACTATCACTCCCTCTTATCTGGAGTTCTGGGTAACATATGTTGTAGCTATAAGGATATGTTGCTCCCAAATGCAGCTCTCTAGAGACTTCTGTTGAAAATTGCTTAAACCTTTACTGAACAATCCCATGTTTAACTCTTTACCAAAGAACAATATTTTGAACTGGACCAAATTGAAAGCATATGCAGACAACAAACTACATGCATCTTAAAATGATGATTTTTGTCTTTGATAGGGTAGAAAAAATTGTGGTAAAGGGAAAAAATGCTCCTTACCAGCATTTTTTTTCTTTTTTCACTATGTTTTCTAAAGCTTTCTCCTGCGGTTATAACTTGGGATTGTGTGAGAAAGAATTAGATGACCCTGAGGAAGTATGCTTTTGAATGAAAACACTGTGGTAAAAGGGGAAAGTGCTGGTAAGCAGCATTTTCTCCTTTTCCCACAATGTTTTCTGCCCTTTCAAAGACAAATCCCACCATTTGAGCTATATGGAAAATGTTCTCTGTAAGTGCGTTGAATCTGGTCATGTGTAAAATTTTATCGTCTTAAGGTATAAGAGAGACTTCCATTTGCCATTGCAATAGCCTTCTACAAAATATTAGACTTTTATCAATTGACTTGCAGACAACAGCTAAATGTTGCTCAGTGCTGAGATTTGTCTTTGAAAGTGTAAAAAAATATTGTGAGAAAAGGAGAAAATGCTGGTTACCAGCATTTTCTCCTTTTTCCTTCAATGTTTTCAAATGCCTTCTTCCTCAGAGTCATTAAAACATGCGATTGCTTTGGTAATAGGATAAGATCGAATAATTATGTGCATGTCGTCGTAAAAAGAGTCTGTTTCTATTTTGGTTGACCCTTAAAGTGCGGTTTATTATCATAGTTGCCTGTGCAGCCATTGTAGATCAAGATCAAACTGCACAAAATGTGCAGACTCAACTCTGATCTGCACTATCCAGTTCGCTGAGACATTCTGGATGAAAGTACTCTTGGCATTGCAATTACATTTGTGTCTTGTTTCTAGACTAAAAACAGTTGTCTGAATTATTGTGCACTCTAAGGGTTAACCCTTAAACTGCTAAGCGCAACTCACTGACCTTTTGCAGACAGCATAGATCAAGATCAGACTGCACAGAATGTGCAGTCTGATCTTGGATATATGGTATTTGATGAGGAGATATTTTTCTCTAAAATAGAGGCTTGAATTAATATTATGTAGGTTTTTACTATTGGCTTGAAAGTTTTATTTCACTTATTTAGCAGGAAGAGTGATAAGATATTTGATCAAATAAAGACATGAGTTCTAAAGAGTGCTTCCAGATTAAGTGCAGAACTTTCTGATACCATGCTAGATGATTAATTTCAACCTGATTACCAGTATTGTTTGTATTCTTCATATTCTTATAATTGAGAATTTTAGTTATTCTTACGATTTAGGAGACAGTATGTTACAGTGTAAGGCAGACAGACAACATGAAAGTTCAGATAACTATTAGACTAGTCAAAACCTTACCTCCAGAGTCCTGTACCCAACTCTACAACATTCTATTCAGAAAGTGAGTATCACTTCTAGTATCAAATTACAGTATACTCTGGTAGTTGCAAACAGCAGGGAGGGGAGCTGGTTGCTTTAAAAAGGTTTTCTTTGTAGCAAGAATTATTTTTATCCATCAAACATGTTAAATGTAACTATAATTTAACTAGAAATACTGTGGCAAACATTCCTTGTTAGCCTCATGCCTTCAAATTACAGATGATTTAGCCCTTTATCAGACAGTCCTGTGTTTAAATTTGTTTAAATTACCTTAAAAATGGTGTTGAAAAACATTGAGGGAAAAGGAGAAAATGGCATTGACTAGCATTTTCTCCTTTTTCTACAGTGTTTTTGACCCTTTATATGGCAAAATCCATCTCATGAGCCACAGTTGACTTGTTTTCTGCAAATGCTCTTTATTCAGGCAGTTTAAAATTTTGTCTTTTGGAAAATAGTGTTATGATAGGCAGCAAATGACATATCTCTTTTTATATATATCATATTTGAGCTCCTGTAAGATGGCTGTGGCAGGTGAAAACTGTTCCCATGTTGCTTGTTTACAGCTTAACAGTGTAAAGTTATGGGCTGTCAAGTGTTCATTAAAGTAGATCAGAATGTCTGTCATGATAATATCATGGACAGTTTTAGATTGATTTCCATGGGTAGAATACTATGGAAACATATCAACTCTCTGAAGAAGATTGTTTCCACTCTGGAGCCCACAGTACTGTCCAATGTCATGATGAGTGTGATAGTAACATCTTATTTGAGTTCAAAAAAGGTGTCATGGTGATTAAAAAAAAAAAAGGTAGTTCACTGGATCAGACCTCATTATTGTGCTTGCTAGTTGTCTCATTTCCAGCTATATATTCATGAAGCTTGGTCAGAATGTTTCCTGATAGTATATTTTCACGAAACATGGGTAGCCTCATGTCAAAAATTGGATTACTAGGTCAATCTCTGGAAAAACTTTGTGTGCACTTAAGAAGCTGAATTATGAGTACAGTGTTAGGAAACTTGATCAAAATAAAAATGATTGTGTTTGATATTATTTGATAAGATCAGCCTGAGTCAAAAGTGTCATTAGGTCAGTACTAGAAAGCACTGTCATTAAAAGCACTGTCATTTTCATAAAGAATGTTAAAGAGACTTTGTCAGGATGCTTGGCCGTAGTAATATCTTTGGTAAGTTACCCTTTAACACACAATTCCCTGTTTTAACACCCTTAAGGAATGAGGCTTTTGAAGACATAATGGGAAATGGATAAAATGCAGGGTACTAGTTTTTGGTGACCAGCATTTTTATTTTTTCCCACAAATGCAGTTGTTAAATGAAAGGATTATTTGTTAAAGGGTTAAAGGTATGTAGGCTGTTTGAACAAGCAAGGACCATCATGGCAGTCTTGTTTTTCTTTTACAGGATAATGAGAATATTGGAGATGGTACAAGTAGGCAGATATTACTACAATCCAGCCACACCCGCCAGTGTTCCCCAACACAAGTATGTTTTTTTCCTCACAAATGCCAAAGTGATTTGTATATTGTGACAGACTGTTATGAGCTTCAGTTTTATTGTAAGCATGGCATTGACCACATTGTATGCAAGGATAATTGATTTGCAATTCAATGATTTTTAGGTGGGCTGTTTTTGGACAAAACCCTAGGTTCTGTCTGAGCCCTCTTTCTAGCTGTCACCATGCAAAGATTGTGACATTTTTCAAATTTCTGTTACGTTTCCTATATTACTAAAGATTATTCCTTAAAAACTTGGACTAGTTGCTAACTATGAAAATGGAAACCTGTACAATAAGGGCAGGTAGCCCTGCAATATTTTTGACACTTCTGCCTCTTTTTTTTACTTTTACAGTATACTTTTCACCAAATGATAAAATTTTGGACTTGTCCATTTTGAAAGCATTTGCAGATGATGACATATAATTGGCTACTTTGATGGGATTTGTGATAGAATGTGGAAAAAGGAGAAAATGTTTTTAATGAGCTTTTCTCCTTTTCCCACAATTCTTACAAATGCGTCCTCTCTTGGGATTTTTAAATTCTGGGATTGTTTGGTTTAGGGATAAATAGCATTCATTTTAGAGCCATTTCAGGTCGGTTTTACAGAAAAATTATTTCCTTTTTGTCAGTGTGCATTTTACATAGGTGCAAGGGCAGATGTTGAAAAGACCTGTGCCACTAATTTTCCCATGATCCTTGTTCATGGCTTAGTAGAATTGTCTGTTCCCTGGTCTAGATTGAATATTGTGATGCTCCTGTGATACACGTTTTTTTTTTAGCTCACCTGAGCACAAAGTGCTTATGGTGAGCTATTGTGATCGTACTGTGTCCGGCAGCCGTCGTGCGGTGTGCGTCGTCCGTCGTCAACTTTTTACCTTGTGTATGCTCTAGAGGCCACATTTTCAGTCCGATCCTCATGAAACTTGGTCAGAATGTTTGTCTTGATAAAATCTCGGACGAGTTCGAAATTGGGTCATGTGGGGTCAAAAACTAGGTCACTAGGTCAAATCTTAGTAAAACCTTGTGTACGCTCTAGAGGCCACATTTTCAGTCCGATCCTCATGAAACTTGGTCAGAATGTTTGTCTTGATAAAATCTTGGACAAGTTCGAAATTGGGTCATGTGGGGTCAAAAACTAGGTCACTAGGTCAAATCTTAGAAAAACCTTGTGTACACTCTAGCGGCCACATTTTCAGTCAGAGACTTGTGAAATTTAGTCAGAATGTTTGTCTTGATAAAATCTCGGGACGAGTTGGAAATTGGGTCATGTGGGGTCAAAAACTAGGTCACTAGGTCAAATCTTAGAAAAACCTTGTGTGCGCTCTAGAGGCCACATTTTCAGTCAGATACTTGTGAAACTTGGTCAGAATGTTTTTCTTGATAAAATATCTGAGGAGTTCGAAATTGGGTCATGTAGGGTCAAAAACTAGGTCACTAGGTCAAATCTTAGAAAACCTTGTGTGCGCTCTAGAGGCCACACTAGGTCACCAGGTCAAATCTAGGAAAAACATTGTGTATGCTCTAGATGCCATATTTTCTGTCCAGTACTCTTGAAAGTTGGTCAGAATGTTTGCCTTGATGATATCTCTGACTAGTTTGAAAATGGGTCATGGCGGGTGAAAAACTAGGTCACTAGGTCAAATCTTAGAAAAACCTTGTGTAAGCTCCAGAAGCCACATTTTATGTCTAATACTCTTGAAAGTTGGTCAGAATGTTTGTCTGGATGATATCTCAGTCGAATCTGAGAAAGGGTCATGTCGGGTCAAAAACTAGGTCACTAGGTCAAATCTTAAAAGAACCATGTGTACACTGTTGTGGCCACATTTTTTGTCCAATGCTCTTTTAAAGTTGCTCAGAATGTTTGCCTTGGTAATATCTTGGATGAGTTCGAAAATGGGTCATGCTGGGTCAAAAAGTAGGTCACTAGGTCAGATCTTAGAAAAACCTTGTAGAGGCCACATTTTCAGTCCAATACTCTTGAAATTTGGTCAGAATGTTTGTCCTGATGACATCTTGGACCAGTTTGAAAATGTGTCATATTGGCTGAAAAACTAGTTCACTAGGTCAAATCTTAGAAAAACCTAGAGTGCGAATGACTCTCAGAAAGAAACCTTTTGGAACACTGCTGGTAACCAGCATTTTTTCCCTTTTTCACAATGTTTTCTACCCCTTTGAGAGACCAGTCCCACAGCTTGATCCACATATTATTTGCTTTATGCAAAAGGTTCAAACTTTGATGAGTCTAAAATTTTATTGTTTAGTAATACATATATCTCACAAGATGTTGGAAATTGGTTGTGCTTGGTCAAAAGGCTCAGGTGAGCGACTCCAGGGCCATCATGGCCCTCTTGTTTACTTAACCCTTTACCAGACTACAAAATTTAAGCCTTGTCCAAATTGAAAGCATTTGCAGACGACAATTTCAGTGTGGCTCAAATGGTGCAACTTTTCTTTGATAGGGTAGAAAACATTGTGGGAAAAGGAGAAAATGCTGGTTACCAGCATTTTCTCCTTTTCCCACGATGTTTTCAAAAGGCCTCTTTCCAAGGGTTGTCATTGGGCGGCATTGTGCGGTAAAGGGTTAAAGATGCTTTTTAAAAGCTATCTAGCCAAATGGATAGTTAACTCATCTTGCATATTGAGCATGTTGTAGACTTACATGTTATTTGTGAAATTCCATGTAATTTGTTTGTTAAATTGCTTCACTGAGGTGTAGGCAAATTACCATGTTTAGTGAAGTAAAGGCAGGCTTATTTCAAGATCCAAAGCACATGCAGACAACAAATTAAATGTGGGTCAAATGATGGAAGGTTGCCTTTTGTCACATTATTCATTTTCAGCTCGGGTGTTTTCTGAGAAAATAACAAGGTATTGACATAGCTCTGGCATCTTCTATGTTGTCATCGTGCAAAACTTGGACATTTTATAATATCTGTTATTACTGAAGATATCTACTTCAAACTTGGACAACTTGTTAGCTATCAAAAGGGAAACCTATACAACAAGAGCAGGTAACAAAGTACTTTTGATACAGTTATGCCCTTTTTTCTACTTAAAATTTTCACTGAAAATCAAGCAACTGAAGCTGAATGTTGGCACCCACGTGCGGTACTCTCATTAACCCTTACTGTACAATCCTGATTTTTCTTGACTTTGAGTAAAGCTTTTGACCATATTGTGGTGACCAGCATTTTCTCCTTTTCCCACAATGTTTTCTACCATTTCTAAGAGAACACATACCATTTAAGCTACATTTAATTCACCTTTGACAAATTATTTGAAATGGGACTAATTATTTTGCCAGTTGGTAAAGGGTTAACTTCAATAGTTGAAAGGTTTAATAAACCCTTTACCACACAATCACGACTTTTAACGACCCTAGAAGAGAAAGCTTTTGAAAACATTGTGGGAAAAGAAGAAAATGTGGTAACCAGCCTTTTCTTCTTTTCCCACAATGTTTTCTACCCTTTGAAAGACCAATTCCATGTTTTCAGTAATATTAAAGAAGTCGTCTGCAAATGCATTTAATTTGGACAAGGCTAAAATTCTGTGGTGTGATAAAGAGTTAAGGTTCAATTACGGATAATGATATTTTCACTTTGGTTACAGATTAGAGGTATGGCCAGGCTACATTACGTCAGTTGCTGAACAAGAAGGAGGCCTGATGCTGTTGGCAGATGCATCTCACCGAGTACTTCGAACTGAAACTGTTTTTGATGTCATGTAAGTCGATTGTTTTTCATTTACCACACAATCCCGAGTTTTAACGACCCTGAGGAAAAAGCCTGTTGAAAACATTGTGGGAAAAGGAGAAAATGCTGGTAACCAGCATTTTCTCCTTTTCCCACAGTGTTTTCTACCCTGTCAAATACAGAATCCATTATTTGAGCCATATTTAAATTGTCCTCTGCAAATGCTTTCAATATGGACAAGTCTTTAATATTGTCGTTTGGTAAAGAGTTAAAGGCCCAATAGCAGGAGATGACAATATATTATTGTGCCGTTGGTCCAAGTGTCTGTCGCTGTAGAAAAATTAGTGTTAAAACAAGGTAAAAAGTAAATAAAAGATACCAAAAGACTTTGCAACTTTTCATCTTGTTTTAAAATTCATTTTCCTACCAGTGACTAATACTTGTAATGGCTGTACATTAACAGATTGTCATCTTCCTAATACTTTCCACACTATAAGATGGTATGGTTTGAATTTTTGAGTGCATTTTAACACTCAGAATGATTAAGCTCGTTTCAACATTGAGGCCTTCTTTAATGTTGTCCAGCAAACCATTGGTTTTGGCCAGTAGAAATTGCATGAACAGTCCAGTACAAAAAGTAGAGTGAATGTTTTGTGGACTCCTTTATGCATGCTGGAAAGTGCAAATGAAGGATGCTCCAGAAATGGGGGGCTTAATGCATTTCCGTGATGCGTGGTACCAATCCAGCCATCACATACATATTAATCCCTTAAAGTCCCTCTTTTTAATATCCGACTTAGTCATAAGGTAGACTGATCCTTGGACATACAGAAAATTGGCCAGTACAGAAAAGTTTCGACCCAGGTCAACCTGCGCAAGCTGAGCTGGGTCGATACTTTTCACAGATGTATTAAGGCCCCCTTTCCCAGAGCATGGCTCAAATGTTGGTACTGCTCGGCTGACATTCCTGTTGCAAAATTAATACTGCTGCTTATGCTGCTAACACACCAAATGTTGTCCACTTTCAATCTCAGGGTTTTCATTTTGAAATGAAGCAACCGATTGATTGACAAAAACAACAGACTGAGGGTCAAGGGGGCCGCCTAGGCTTTGGCGTCCATGATTACCAAATGGAGATCGGAGAAACGTATCGTCATCTACGATTGGATAATTGGATGCAAGTATCCAATGAATGACCGCGTAACATTCATAAACCAATTGTTTCTGGTTTCGCGGCAAAATTGAACCGGTGTCGCAGTACAGTTACCAACGCGTGAAATATTTTCGATATAAACAACATGATCGATTTTTCAAAGATCCAGCAAAAACAACTGATTAAAGGCCGATTTCAACCGATGTTTTTGATTGGCAATCGGCTTTAAATGAAAACCCTGAATCTGATAACTATAATGCTATGAAGATAGAAATGTTTTTCTGGTTGGATGTGAAAAAAAGAAAGCACAATAATAGACCATTAGTCTGGCAATAGCACACACTTTTTGTTATGCTTTGTTGAATATTTCATCTTCTAAGATCTAGGTTAGCAAATAGGAGAAAAGAAATGAGTGGAATAACAAGGTAGACACTATGGCAAAGCGAATCTTATTTGTATAATATACTATGTTAGTCAGAACAATAGATTATTGTCACATGTAGCAATGTATTTCACACTATTTGTACATTGTTATAAGTTGTCAACTATCAGTTTAAGAGTCACAGTCCCATGAGTCCTAGATCTAGCTTGTTGTTAGAATTACTAGCTATTTTTTCCAAACACATTTAAGTTGCTTGAATTGAGGCTTTGCCTTATTCATATTATTAACACAGGTAAACTGTGTTGAGGGAATGGGTAGAAAGTAAGCTATTGCTTGATGCAAATGAGTGCTCCTTTGCCCATGCTTTCAAACACTGTTAGCTGAAGCATGTAAAATAGTAATTCATACAATGATGGGTCAACTCTACCAGATGACAAAATTTTATGCTAGTCTCAGAGCTCCAGATAGAGGGAGTGATTTTGATTTCAGAATTGAAAATATTAATCACTCTTCCCTAAACCCTATGTTATGGGTACTCATTAAAATCATCTCATCGAGACAATTCTAATGAGTACCCACAACATAGGGTTTGGAAGAGAAATAATGGATTTAGAATACCATCACCCCCTCTTATCTGGAGGTCTGAGTCTGAATTGAAAGCTCTTGCAGATGACAAATATGGCACAAATGGTGAAATTTGTCATTGAAAGGAGAAAGTGCTAGTTATCAGCATTTTCCCCTCTTTCAAAAATATTTTCAGAAGCCTTCTTTCTCCTTGAGAAATGAAAGCATGTGATTGTTTGGTAAAGGAAAAATGTAGAAGAGTTGTTTGTATGTCAGCATGTAATAAAGAGAATTTATTTATGAAGATTGGAGGGCGTTGTAGTTAAAGGAGACATTGCTTGTTAAAGGAGAATTTTGTTTGTGTGGAAATGTGTTAACATGTATCTAGATATGAGCCATGCTCTGGCAAAAGGGGCTTTATGAATCTCTATAATGCATTATACTAAGCAAGTCATCACATAATTATGGACCCTCTGAAATCCATTTTGTTTAACAGCCAACTGAATCATGAGGTAGACTGGTTGTTTGACATGCAGAAAATGAAGATAAAAAAAAGTTTGGCCCCTGTCACCCATGCAGGCTGACATGGGTCAATACTTTTTGCAGATGCATTAAGCTTTTTTTCACTGGGCATGGCTCAGATATTTTTATTCATTAGTATGCAGTAGTATGCATAAATCTAAATCTCCTTATGTAGTGGCAATTGCATGGGTAAGTGGGTAGAAAACTGTATGGGCTGGTAAATAGGCCTGTTATCATACACATATCCCAGTCTAAGATAATTATAGCTGTGCAATAAAAATTGCTTGGTTTGTTTGTGAATATGATTACAAGGTCATATATGCCTATGAAAAAAATTTAGTTTGTACATGTATTAATGTGAAGCTGTTTAAGGAAGTTTTCATGGAACATATAAGCCTGTAATCCTTTCTCAGTTAAGGTCTAGCAGATGGAGTGGTTTTGATTTCAAAATTGAAAATATTAATTATTCTCCACTAAACCCTATGTTATGGGTACTCATTAGAATGTCTCATCAAGACGATCTAAGGAGTACCCACAACATATGGTTTGGAAGAGAAATAATGGATTTAGAATACTATCACTCCCTTTTATCTGGAGGTCTGGGCCAATTACTTTATGCAATATAATTGACTGCAATATAGCAATATAATTGATTGCATGATAAGTGGTTGTGATAATGAATATTTTTTTTTATAGATTACTATAAGAAGTAATTGACAAGAATTCACGATGGAGTAGGTCTACTTTTTAATGGCTATTGAGATTGAGCTATGCTGGTTGACAAGAGGGTTTAATGCATCTCCAGAATGTATCGACCAAGGTCAGCTTCCGTGCAGGCAGACCTTGGTCGAAAATTTTTGCTTTTTAGCTCACCTTAGCACAGTGCTCAAGGTAAGCTTTTGCGATCGTGACCATCATGTGGTCGTCAACATTTACCTGTGTGCACTGTAGAGGCCACATTTTCAGCCAGATCCGTATGAAACTTGGTCAGAATGTTTGTCATGATAAAATCTTGGACACCTTCGATATTGGGTCACATGGGGTCAAAAAGTAGGTCACAGGGCCAGATCTTAGAAAAACCTTGTGTGCACTCTAGAGGCTACATTTTTAGTCTAATAATTATGAAACTTGGTCAGAATACTTGTCTTGATGATGTGACTTTATCCAGACAATAATTCTGACCAAGTTTCATGAGGATCTGGCTGAAAATTTGGCCTCTATAGTGCACACAAGGTAAATGTTGACGACCGCACAACGGACAACTGACATAGCACGATCACAAAAGCTCACCTTGAGCACTGTTCTCAGGTGAGCTAAAAAAAAAAAAAAAAAAAAAAAAAAATTTAGCCTTGTCCAAATTGAAAGCAATTGCAGACAACAATTTCAGTGTGGCGCAAATGGTGCAATTATTCTTTGATAAAGTAGAAAACACTGTGTGAAAAAAAAATGCTGGTTACAAGCATTTGCTCCTTTTACCACAATGAGTTCAAAAGCTTTATTCTTCAGGGTTGTTAAAACTTGGGATTGTGTGGGAAAGTGTTAAGGATTAGTTGTTCTTCCATTTTGCAGGCAAAATATTGTTCGTAAAAATCCTGAATCCTTTAGAGACGAACTAATCAAAACTTTGGTTGGAACTGTGGTACTCACACAATACAACAACAAGACATATAGAGTGGATGACATAGTCTGGGACAAGAGCCCTAAAACAACATTTTCAACAGCAAAGGGTGAATTGACATTCCTTGACTATTACAAGTATGTAGCTGTTGAATGCTTTTTATTGTTATTGTCGTATTTGATTTTTTTTTTTTTCATTATTATTTAACTGGCTACCAAACAACAAAATTTTACACATGTCCAAATTTAAAGCCGTTGGCTACCAGCATTTACTCCTTTCTGGAAAATGTTTTCAAAAGCCTGTTTTTCAGTTGGTCATTAAAAGTCAGGATTGTTTGGGAAAGGGTAAATGGCTAAATGCTAAGGTGGTAAATACTGAAGTTAAGTGGTCAAGATTAGTAAAACTGGACAACATCCTTTTAGTTACCCTTTATACATATAAGGAATGTTACAACAGTCTGCATTTCTGCCTATTCTGATCATGATGATTTGTGTGTGTGAAGAGGCAGCATTGGTTGAAATAGAAGGTTGAATCTGATGCATGGCTCTTTACATACTTATGAGACATGATCCGACAATATAGAAATGCAGACTGTTGTAATATTCCTTTCATTATTTACCTTATATTATAACTGTAAAGAAACATAAAATCAGTTAAAAACAAAATAAGTCAGATAACTACTTTTTTTGGTAAATGTATGTACAATATTTATGAATGCCTGATGAATATGTAAATAATGGTAAGACTGCATAGATCACTCTATGCGTGTAAAATGGTGGTTGCTTGTCCTTGAGTCATTACCTGAAAGAAAAGAACTGCGGCTTAGAAACTATTTCTGAAATGCTGAAAAGGTAGTCAGTGGTTGTTATTCACTGTCGCTTTGAAGAACAGCACGGCTCTTTTGCATTTTAACGCAGGATGGGGGTAAAGCTAGTGATTATTAATTGTGATGCTGAAGTTCACGAGTGCAGCATTAGGAAATACCCTTTTGAAACCACATGTTTATGTAATGGGTATGAAAAACAATTTTTGAAGAGAATAGATGACAAATAACAGACAAAGTATGCATCTATAAATACACTAAAATGGGGTTTATGTGCTTTGTCATGCTAACTGAACGTTTTAGGGATTTGGCTGAAAGACCCAAACATTAATACACAAAGTAGTCCATGAACATGATTGTATTCTACACAGGGTAGTGGCTGACATGGAAAAATTTGCAACATAAGGTACATGACTGATGCGGAAAAATTTTCTGGTCAGTTGTATAATTTGTGAGGAGACCTCCAGATAAGAGGAAGTGATGGTATTCTAAATCCATTATTTCTCTTCCAAACCCTATGTTGTGGTACTCATTAGAATTGTCTCGATGAGACGATTCTAATGAGTACCCATAAAATAGGGTTTGGTGGAGAATAATTAATATTTTCAATTTTGAAATAAAAATCACTCCCACTATCTGGAGCTCTGATTGTGAGTTAAATAATGCCATATTTTACTCAGACCATTTATAGGTATATAATGATATGATGTATCTTTCTAGAAAAAATTACAACCTAGATATCAAAGACCAAGAACAGCCTTTACTGCTTCATCGGCCCAAAAAGAAACTAGAACCAGGAGGAGTATGTATTTTGGGGATTTTTTGTATTGTATCAATGAAATCTTCTATCAGTTTTGAAATTCAGAACTGTTTTGAAATGCTATGGCACAAAAGGAGGGAGTGAAATTGGAGTTAAAAGCTAACTACTGTGTTATTTATATATCAATGCCATACAACAAACAGTGTGAGGGGGCTTTGAGGGTTATTCCAAAATAACAGTAACACAGTTTTACAAATGCAGTTTGTTAGTTTCAGTACTTGAATATAATGTTGTATAGAGTCATTTTCACAGTTGATAGGATTTGTTTCAGAGAATAGTTTATCTGTGATTAGAATTTTCCTTTCTAACAGTGTTGTAAACACAGTATTAACAGGATTAAATGTCATTTATACTTGAGTAGAACAAAGAAGTGTACACCTGTATAGTACAGAATTCGGAACTCAGTACTTTCTCATTTTCCTGCAACCTTCTCTACCCTTTCAAAGACAATTTCCGCCATTTTAGCTTCATTTTTGTTTGTTTGCAAATGCTTTTGATATGTAGGTGTCTAAATTTTTGTCTTTAAGCAAAGAATTATGTCAATTTGGAGACTAAAACTATGCATGTTTTATTTCAGAGAGAAAGAAAACAGCTAGAAGTAATTTGTCTCATACCAGAACTGTGTCATATGACGGGACTAACAGATGCCCTGAGAAATGACTTTACTGTCATGAAGGTAATCAACTTACCAGCAAGCATGCTTTCAAATAATAATGGGACCATTTACATGTGTAGGATGTTACTCAGAGCAGCATCCCATTATAGATCACAAAAACCATTTGTTGAGTTTTCAGATACCCCCTTATGTCACGGGTCAACCTTATTCTCTGACAATCTATAATTATTTTTGGGAATTAATTTATGTAAAAGCCATTTACTGAAGTAGTCTTGTAGACTTTTTTGTTGTTGTTGTCAGTGAAAAAGTATGCTTATTTCTGTAATCCAGGTCCCGATAATTTGGTCTTGAAGCCTTAAAATTTGTTCCCTGTTCTTTGACATTGTTGCATAATCATTAGCTATATATAATTTCTTCTGGTTTGCTACATTGTTTTCATCTGCCATTATATATTGCAAATTTCTGAAATGATAATTATCTTGCATTGATTGCCAAAACTTACTGAGTCTTGCAAACATGAAACTTTTTTTTTCTACAGTTGCTGAAAATATATTGTATATGGTAACACAAGGTGTGCAACGAAATGGGAGAAAATTTGAAACCTTGCCCCTTCTAAAGAGAATATTTAATAGAAAATGAACAAAACAAATTGGTAGTAGGTGTAAATAGGTTTAGAAATGAACTTTCTTTTGTTTCCTGCCATTGGGAGGTTTCATACGACTCTTTCAAACAAGTATTGGGGCTGATCTCATGAGTTGTATAAAAGCTTCAACAATTTTTGGATCACCATGCGCTGACGTCACACAATTTATGATCCTGCAGCGAATTTTAACTTACATGAAGTTAGTCTCAAAAGACGCACTATTGTTTTTTACCAATAAATGATAAAAACACATTTGAAAAGATGCAAAATGGAAGATGAGATTCATGATACTCGATTGAATGAATAAGTTAAATATATAATGGACAAAATATTATTTTGATAAGTTCATCAATACATCAAGTACATTAAGTTTTAAATTAACGGACCCCGAGAAAGAAAGCTTTCGGAAAACATCATGGGAAAAGAAGAAAACGCTGGAAAGTTAATTTTCTCCTTTTCCGACAATGTTTTCCAACCTTTCTGAGGCAAATCTAATAATTTGATCCACATGTAATTCATCATCTAAATAATGCTTTTAATTTTGGCAAATGTTAAATTTGGGTTGACCCTTTCCCAAACAAATTTCAGACCCTTCCGAATTGAGAGCAGTTGCACACGACAAATTTGAAAGTGGTACAAATGAACTTAGTTTCTTTGACAGGACAAAAAAACACTGTGGGAAAAGGAGAAAATGCTGGTTACCAGCATTTTCTCTTTTTCCCACAAGGTTTTCAAAAGGCCTTTTCCTCAGGGTCGTGAAAATGTGATTGTTTGGTAAAGGGTTATGGTATTAGCACAAGACTGGAGGAGTGATTAGGCTCTTTTCATAGTCCCGTGATTTTCTTTTCTAATGTTGCAGGATCTTGCCTGCCATACCAGAGTAACGCCTGAGCAGAGGCGTCTAACCATGAGAAAATTTATCAATTCTGTAAACACAAATCTAGAGGCTAGACGAGAATTGGAAAAGTGGGGCTTAGAGTTAGAAAATGACAGTATTGAAG
This sequence comes from Tridacna gigas, assembly GCA_945859785.2. NCBI lineage: Eukaryota > Metazoa > Mollusca > Bivalvia > Cardiida > Cardiidae > Tridacna > Tridacna gigas. Next base: position 10,433,254 of record OX244030.2, on the reverse strand, counting down.
TAAGAATTTGCTCTCTAATTAGAACCTATCCTTTGTTATCTTTTACATCTTCTATTGAGAGAGTAAGCTATGATCGGCCTCTACCAAGACGCAGTCTTGGTCCAAGCTATTTCACCTAACTCATGCTGAACTGAATTCTTTTGCAAACTTATTATGAATGCTCATTAATGAAGAAGTATTGATTTGTTTGTTTGTATGGTGCCTTATGCCGTTTTCAACATTATTGCAGTCATATTGCGGCAGCCCAGTGCACCTATCCATGCCCTCATGTTTGTTTATTTTACCATTACTTCTGCGCAATATTCTTTCTTAGCCACTGGCTACTGGCTGCTTTCACTCATAACTGTCTTTGAAACTATGATCTGTGGTGAGAGAGGAATGAATCTTGTTGCAATGTGGATCATCAAGCCTTAGGAAGAAATGGGCCAAGCTGGAGATTTGAACCAGTGACCTCTTGATCTCTAGTTTTGTATGCTACCGATAGCACTACTGAGCTTGGCAAGAAAATATCGAGTTAAAATTTTATAAGGATAGAGAATGGAAAAAATGCGTGAACAGACTGCTGCTTAATGGGGTACATTAGGTGATGCTGGTAACCAGTATTGTTTCCTTTTCTCACAATGTTTTCAGGGGCTTTAATCCTCAAGGTCATTAATACTAGGGATTGTTTCGTCAGGGGTGAAATGTTATACTGCAGTGTTCATCAGTTGGTGTTGCAGATGGCATAGATCAAGATCTGCACGGAATTGGTCAACTGATCTAAACTGCTTCCTGGAAACCACACCAGAACATGCACAGAATGTGTGAGGCAAATAATCCAGTGTTTTAACAACACTGATGAAAACAGCTTTTGAAAACATTGTGGGAAAAGGAAAATGAGCCAGTATTTTCTCTTTTTCCAGCCATGTTTTCTACTTTAATAAGTCAAATTTCATCATTTAAGACAATCTGCCACTTTTGAATGCTTTAAAGTTCGGCAGATTGAGATTTTAGTCTAATGGTTCCTAGTTAAAGCATTCATTTGGTTTGCAGTGAAAGGGTTCAATGTTTTTATGTTGGCTTAAAAAAAAATCACAATGGTCCATTTTCTCAATGTGTTGTGTGTTTGGTGACTACAAATCATGTTCACAACACTATCTTGATCTGATGTTGAAAGGAAACAGAGACAGAATTTCATTTCAGTGAACAAATCAGAAGAGTTTTAGACTTTCATTATATGAGCCATGCTCTGTGAGAAGGGGCTTTAAGCGTTTGCAAAAGGTATCGACTCAGGTCAGCCTGCGCAGTTAGCACAGGCTGACCTGAGCCAAAACTTTTTCAGATTGGTCAATTTTCTGCATGCTCAAGGAACATCCTGCCTGATGATTCTGTTGGTTCTGAGATGAGATTGATTTTATGGATCCATAATCATAAGATGTCTTGCATGATATAATGCATTAAGCTGCCTTACACCAGAGCGTGCTTCATTTGTATAGCAAAATTATGTTGCAACCTTCAGTATATTGTATAGTTCCCAGGTAGAGTTGTTCCAATAGAAGAAATCCAGTTCAGGGACAAAAAAGTCAGTGCAGGGCCTAAGGCATCTTGGGCCAGGGAGGCAACAAATGAACATGTAATAACAGCTGTACCTTTAAGAAACTGGGTAGTCCTCTATACCAGGAGAGATCAAGGAAAGGCAGGGGACTACATCAATTCCATGTTACAAGTATGCCCAAATATGGGCATTGAAATTACTCCACCCACCAGGTTTGAGTTGAAGGACGATCGAACAGAAACATACATAAGGGCCTTACGGGACAATATCAATCCAAGGGTAGGTGCTCTTGCTGTATTTGGTTGTTTCTAGGTTATGTGTATTTTATTCTTCTTGTATTATGTGAAGGTAGTTAGAATGTCACATAGTAATCTTTCAGTAAGTTAAATTTTGAAAAGATACAAATTATCACATTTATGTTGGTAGATCATAACATATGAGCCATGCTCCATGAAAGGGGGCTTAAGGCATTCGCAAAAAGTTTGGACCATGTCACCCTGCGCAGTCCGCGCAGGCTGACATGGGTCGAAACTTTTTGCCATTGGTCAATTTTTTGCATGTCAAAAAGACCATTCTACCCCTAGAGCCAGATGATTGTTTGAGAAAATGGATTTTATTGATCCTTAGTTATGTGATGACTTGCTTTGTATAATGCATCACGGAGATGCATTAAGCCCCTTTTTGCCAGACTGTGACTCATATATACTAGTCCTTTTTGTGTTACTTATAAGAAAGGGACATTTCCTGTTTGTAGGAACGGCACAAATATTGTTAAGTTGAAGATTATTTGACTACTGAAAATTAATCAAAATATGTGTTGGTGTTGATCCTGTAAGACATTTCAGTCTGATCCTCATCACATTGTCTAAAAAAGTAAGTTATTTTGTCCTTCTTAGGCAAAGAGATATACTGCCAAGAGAGACAATCTATGCAAAATTTGCTATAAAACAGTGCATTGTAGTCAATAAAGAAGCCCCAGCATACTGTTTTTTTGCCATAACAGGGCAGCCATAGTGTTTATACCATTTGTCGAAAGTTAGGCCATGAACAAGTAGATTATATTTTAGTTGTTCAACCAGGTGATATTTGAACAAAGGCACTGGAGAATCATATAAAGTGACTCAACATTTTGAACGTTAAAGGTAGTCAGAACCCACATTACTCCTGGGCCTCACCTGACCCGGTGTTTCATATTAGTATTGACTGTTAAAACTGGGCATTTTAGCTTGGCTGTTTTCTAGAAAAATGTCAAGGTATTATTATAGCCCTGGTGTTGTCTTCTGTAACAGCCTGCAAAAACTTAGACATTTCATAATATCTCTTTCATTATTGAAAATATTTACTTCAAACTTAGACTAGTTATTAAACCCTGAAAAGGGGAATCTATACAACATGGGCAGGTAATCGTCAAAACATTTTTGCACAGTTATGCCCCTTTTTCAACCTAGAATTTGCCCTGAAAGCAGCTGCAGCCTGGCATTGGCACCTGCATTGCATTTCAGTGCTCTTGTTATATGATGCCTTCTTTCATCTAGTTTTATCAGTTCTGTAGATAAGTAGACACATTTATTATTCCATAGTACATGGCTTGCACATGTATGAGCATATGATTCATACCCTTTGTTTTCAATTACAGATGCAGTTAGTAGTTGCCATCTGTCCAACAAGTCGGGATGATAGATATTCTGCAATCAAAAAAACATGTTGTGTTGACCATCCAATTCCATCCCAGGTATAGTATTGATTTTCTGTAGTTATTCAGTTATGATTTTCATACTTGAGGTCAGTGCAGAAGCCTTAACTCTTTACAATATGACAATATATTAGAATGGTCTTTATTGAAAGTGTTTTGCAGATGACAAATTAAATGTGGCTGAAATGATTGGGTTTGTTTCTGAAAGGTCAGAAAACATCGTTGGGAAAAGGAGAAAATGCTGGTTACCAGCATTTTCTCCGTTTCCAACAATGTTTTTAAAAGTCCAATTTCCATGGGTCATTAAAATTCAGGATTGTATGGTAATGGGTAAATACCATCACAGAACCAACAGAGTAGCTTAGAATGACTGAAGATGGAAAGGTCTTGTATCACACATTGTGACTGTTACCAATTTAAAATTTTTGAAGACACAGATACTATTTAGTTTTTTTTTTCAGTTCAGTAATGATGAATATTAGTTCAGAGTCACAGTTGGCCAAAAGGCAAATGTATCTCATATGTTCAGTAACAAAAAAGTTAAGAGCCATGTTCTGGCAAAAGGGGGCTTTATGCATCTCCATGCTGCATTATACCGAGCAAGTCATCACATAGCTATAGATCCATAAAATCCATTTTGCCTAACAATCGACTGGATCTGGAGGTAGAATGGTCCTATGCCATGCAGAAAATTGACCAATAGCAAGAAGTTTCAACCCATGTCAGCCTGCACGGATTGGGCAGCCTGACATTGGTCAATACTTTTTGCAGATGCATTAAGCCTCCTTTTGACAGAGCATGGCTCATATGTATTGTGCTCTTCTGTAATATATATACATAGTATTACATACATGAGTATTCCCTGTCTTCAGGTTATCAATGCTAGAACCTTGAGCCGCAGAGACAAATTGAAGTCCATAACACAGAAAATTGCCCTACAGATCAACTGTAAGTTGGGTGGAGAGCTGTGGGCAGTTCCCATACCATTTGTAAGTAGTGAAATCATTTCTTTATTTATCAACAACTGTTCACCATTAAATATATTTTTATTACATTCTTGAAGACTTTTTAACTCTTTTTACCACACGACAAAATTTTAGACTGGTCCAGATTGTAAGCATTTGCAGATGACAAAATAAATGTGACTTAAAAATAGAAATTTGTTTTAGGAAGGGTAGAAAACATAGAGGAAAAAGGAGAAAATGCTCGTTACCAGCATTTTCTCCTTTTCCCCACAATGTTTTCTAAAGGCTTCTTTCTCAGGGTCGTTAAAAATCGGGATTGAGTAGTAAAGAGTTAAAAAGCATCATGTTGGAATGATTAAAAAAAATAACACTGCATTCCAGAGAGATACTGAAATGCCACAAATGATGGAAAAACATTCCTCTGTTTTTGCAGTAGGATTTCTTGAATATCTCCATGAGATTTGGGGTTCAGTGCAGTCACATATTGGTGGCAGCGTAAAACTTGCAAGCCAGGACTTTGATGAGTTTGCCGTCATCTCCAACCCTTTATATGACAACAAAATTTTATTCTTGTCCGAATTGAAACCATTTGCAGAACAAATTAAATATGGCTCATGTGAAGGGTTTTTCTGTGAAAGGGTAGAGAACACTATGGGAAAAGGAGAAAATGTTGGTTGCCAGTATTTTCTCCTTTTTCCACAATGTTTTCAGAAGTATTGTTCTCAGGGGTTGTTAAAAAACAGGATTGTTTGATAAAGGGTTTAAGGATTTATATCCATTGATTGGAAGTGTCTGTCTGACCGAAACCAAAATGACACATATATCTAGTTTGTGTAAGTCCAGTTTACTGTTATTTTACAATTATTCAAAGTGTCGGCTAGATCTACCATATTCTTTGATGTTCAGTGCTGAACTCTTTACCACATAATTCTGAGTTTTAACGACCCTCAGGAAAATGTCTTTTGAAAACATTATGGGAAAAAGAGAAAATGTGGTAAACAGCATTTTCTCCTTTTTCCACAATGTTTTCTACCCAGTGAAAGACAAATTTCATCATTTGAGCCACTTTTAATTTGTCATCTGCAAATGCTTTCAATTTGGACAAGTTTACACTTTTGTCGATTGGTTAAACTTCAAAATTGATTAGTCTACATAAATTACTAAACTTAATTTGTCTTGACTGGGGGAGCAAACTGTAAGGACAACATCAGGTTATTTGTGTACATTGTTGATCCAAGGTTGGATTGCATGGATTCCACAGTGTTTTCCAACGGTTTCTTCCTCGGGGTGGTTAAAACAAGGGGTTGTTTGGCAAAGGATTAAATTAAAATGGGATATAGAGGATAATCGTTTTTTTTGGTTAAAGATCGAAATCTATTTCATCTTGTGAAAATCATGGGTAATATTTTCAGTTGTGGTGCAGCCACAAGTGAAAATATTAGCGATGTTGTTCACGAGATGAAATAAATTTTGATCTCTCACTGAGAAAAAAAAAATCTATATATTTCATGTTTCTAAGCCCTATTTTGTTGGGACTCATCAAAATCTGGTACGGTTGTTTTCGGTAATTCCCAGTGGTGTACCCCACTCACATAGCAGCACATTGCAATATTACGTCAAGAGCGAGAAATACAGTGTAAATTACGTCATAATTCCCTACATTTGAATGGCACACGCTGATACCTAGGTAACTAGTGTGCCGAAACTACTGTTTCTGCCTTCCATTGTAGAGTTAAAAAATATAAGATCAGTATTTTCACTGATTATAACCATGAAATATCAAACCATAATCCACCATTATTAGCTCACCTGAGTACGAAGTACTCAAGGGGAGCTTTTGTGGTGGTGCTGTGTCTGTCGTCCGTCGTTTGTCGTCAACTTTTAGCTTGTGTGTGCTCTACAGGCCACATTTTTCTGTCTGATCATCATGAAACTTGGTCAGGATATTTGTCCTGATAAAATCATGGACAAATTTGAAACTGGGTCATGTGAGGTCAAAAACTAGGTCACCAGGTCAAATCTTAGAGAAAAACGTGTGTGCTCTAGAGACCACATTTTCAGTCCGACACTCATGAAACTTGGTCAGATTGTTTGTCTTGATAAAATCTCGGATGAGTTTGAAATCGGGTCATGTGGGGTCAAAAACTAGGTCACTAGGTCAAATCTTAGAAAAACCTTTTGTGCACTCTAGAGGCCACATTTTCCTTCTGACACTCATGAAACAAGTTTTAAATTGGGTGACATAAGGTCAAAAACTAGGTCACTAGGTCAAATGTTTGAAAAACTTTGTGTATGCATTAGAGGTCACATTTTCAGTCCAATACTCATGGAACTTGATCTGAATGTTTGTCTTGATTAAATCTTAGAGGAGTTTGAAAATGGGTCATATCGGGTCAAAATCTAGGTCACAAGGTCAAATCTTGGAAAATCCTTGTGTACAGTCTAGAAGCCATATTTTCAGCCCAGTACTCAAGAAACCTGGTCAGAATGTTTGGTCTTGGGGCTATCTTGGACAGGTTTGAAATTTGGTCATGTTGGGTCAAAAACTAGGTCACTAAGTCATATCTTTGAAAAACATTCTGTATTCTGTAGAGACCCCAATAGTCCGATACTTATGAAGTCATCAGGGCAACACTTTAGAAGCCATATTTTCAGTTCAATACTCCTGAAAATTAATCAGAATGTTTTTCATGATGATCTCTTGTACGAGTTTGAAAATGGATCACATAGGGTCAAAAAGTGGGTCATCAGGGCAAATCTTAAAAGACGATGTGTACAGTAATGACGTAAAGTATGGCATAGTGTCATGACAATATCAAAGTATTTTTTAGCTCACCTAAGCACAACATGCTCAAGGTGAGCTTTTGTGGTTGTCCGATGTCCGTCGTGTATCATCCGTCGTCAACATTTGCCTTGTGGACACTCTAGAGGCTGCATTTCTTACTCAATTGACCTGAAAAATGGTCAAAATGTATGTCTTGGTAAAATCTCGGATGAGTACGAATTTCGGTCACCTACGATCATAAAGTAGGTCACTAGGTCAAATTAAAGAAATGCCTTGTGGGCACTCTAGAGGCCACATTTTTTTCTCAATTGACTTGAAAATTGGTCAGAATATTTGTCTTAATTAAATCTCACATGAGTTTGAAATTGGGTCACCTGGGGTCACAAACTAGGTCATTAGGTCAAATTAAAGAAATAACTTGTGGACACTCTAGAGGCCACATTTCTCACTCAATTGACCTGAAAATTGGTCAGAATGTTTGTCTTGATGAAATCTTCCATGAGTACGAATTTGGGTCACCTAGGGTCATAAACTAGGTCAGTAGGTCATATTAAAGAAATACTTTGTGGGCACTCTAGAGGCCACATTTTTTGCTCAATGGACTTGAAAATTGGTCAGAATGTTTGTCGTAATTGAATCTCAGATGAATGTGAAATTGGGTTACCTGGGGTCATAAACTAGGTCACTAGGTCAAATTAAAGTAATACCTTATGGGCACTCTAGAGGCCACATTTATTGCTCAATTAACCCCAAAAAATCAGTCAGAATGTTTGTCTTCATGAAATCTAGGATGACTTCAAAATTGGGTCACCTTGGGACATAATCTAGGTCACTAGGTCAAATTAAAGAAATACCTTGTGGACACTCTAGAGGCCACATTTATTGCCCAATTGTCTTGAAAATTTGTCAGAATGTTTGTCTTAATAAAATCTCGGATGAGTTTGAATTTGGTATACCTTGGGTCATAAACTAGGTCACAAGGTCAAATTAAAGAAATACCTTGTGGACACTTTAGAGGCCACATTAATTGATCAATTGACTTAAAAATTGGTCAGAATGTTTTTCTTGACGAAATTTCAAATGAGTTTGAATTTGGGTCACCTTGGGTCAGAAACTAGGTCACTCGGTCAACTTACAGAAATTCTTGTGGGTGCTCTGGAGGCTACAATTCTTACTCAATTGACCTGAAAATTGATCAGCATGTTTGTCTTGATAAAATCTTGGATGGGATCAAAATCGGGTCACATAGGGTCATAAACAAGGTCACTACGCCGCATTGAAGAAATACCTTGTGGGCACTCTAGAGGCCACAATTTTAGCTAAATTGACCTGAAAATTGGTCTACATATTTGACTTGATGATATCTTGGATCAGGTGGAAAATGGGTCTCATAGGGTCATAAACTAGGTCACTAGGTCAAATTAAAGAAATGTATTGTGGGCGCTGTAGTCCACAATTTTTGCTCAACTGACCTGAAAATCTGTCAGCATGTTTGACTTGATGATATCTTGAATGGGTTTGAAATTGGGTCACATAGGGTCATAATCTAGGTCACTAGGTCAAATTACAGAAATACCTTGTGGGCACTCTAGAGGTGGCAATTCTTGCCTAATTCACCTGAACCTTGGTCAACAAGTTTGTTTTGATATCTGTAATGAGTTTGAAATATGGTCACATAGGGTCATAAACTAGGTCAATAGGTCAAATTGAAGAAATCCATTTTGGACACTCCAGAGGCCACATTTTCAGCTTAAATGACCTGACAGTTGTTCAGAATGTTTGACTTAATATTATCTTAGATGAATTTTAAATTGGGTCATTATGACCGTGGAGTGAAATTTTGCCTATTGACTCAGGTGAGCGATCCAGGGCCATCATGGCCCTCTTGTTTCTTGATAAACTACTGCAAAACATGAAATAAATAGAGGATAATTGACTGTTCTGGTCTATTATTGAAATTTCTTTAATTGAGTGAAAATACGGCCTTTGCTTTTCATGAGATGAAAGCAATTTTGATATACACTGAAACAACTATCCTGTTTCTTTTATGCTCTTCAACTTTGCTTTGCAGTGGTTGTAATATATGTATTAATGCTGTCCATAAACCATTAGTAATTTTATGCATGGAACATCTATTCAGTTATGCATGGCTCTACTCTGTATTTTAGTGTAATGGAAAATTCATCATCCTTTCTGTATTTGAGAGCTTACATGCAATTCCTGTCTATCTTAGCTAAGCCCCCGTAGCTCAGTCGGTAGCGTACAGGACTTGAGAACAGGAGGTTGCTGGTTTGATTCCTTACTTGGCCAATTTCTTTCCAAGGATTGATGATAGTCATCGCGACAGGATTCATTCCTCTCTCACTGCTGACCATTGTTTCACCGACGGTTATGTGGGAAAGCAGCTAGTGGCTTGGAAAGAACATTGTGCGGAGTACTGGTAAAAGAAACTCCAGGAAAGCATGGATGGGTGCACTGGCCGCTGTGATATAACTGAAATAATGTTGAAAATGGTATAACCATAACAGTTAATCAATCAATCAACTCTCTATCTTAAACAACACAGAAAACCATGATGATTGTTGGCATAGATGTTTACCATGATAAAGCTGGCAAGAAGCGGAGTATATGTGGATTTGTTGCCAGTATGAATCGTAACTGTACACAATGGTATAGCATGTGTAGAATCCAGCCCATCAGCCATCAGGAACTAGTAGACGGACTGAAACTCTGTCTGGTATCAGCAATAAAAAATTATCACGAGGTATGTGAACATGAAATTTTGCTACTTGGCAATTGGCCCAGTTTGCTCCATAGATTTACTTGAAATGTCCAGACACTCCATGTATTAACTCTACCAAACAAACAAATTTCAGACTCGTCCAAATTGAGGCCAGTTGCATATGACAAACAGAATGTTACAAGAATTAGGAAATCCTTCTTTGTAAGGGTAGAAAACATTGTGGGAAAATGAAAAATGCTGGTTATTAGCATTTTCTCCTTCTCACACATTGCTTTCGAAGTCCGTTTCCTTTCGGTCTTTAAATCTCTGGATTGTGTGGTAAAGGGTTCAAAATCCAGATAATTTGATTTCAAAGCCCTCTTGGTTGAAAATAATCTCACTGAATCAGACATTGTAGATGCAAGATCACTGCATGTTCTGAACAGTCTGATCAAGGTCTACACTATTTTTAAACTCGCGTTAAATCAAGCCTAGTAGCCTTAGGGTCAAAAGCACTATGAACCAAATTTCTCTCTGTTGGGTGGTTTTTCATAATTGATTGTATTTGCCAGTAACGGTATTTTCTTGTTGGAAACACATACTCAGTGCTTCAGTGGTCAATATAAAATTAAATTATATGTAGTGGATAGGGAAAAAAATTGAAGGTATAAAAAAAATGTAAAAGTGTTATTTCAAAATGGTGCCATTCGCACACTTTTGAAAGAAGAACATGAATGTTTGAAATGACTGGCTATAACATTTTGATTCCTTATACATTTGTTCATGAGAAATAGTGTGATATGATCCAGAATATGTTTCTCACCAGTTAAAGGCCTAATTATTATATGTGTATCATTTTTTCCAAACGTTGAGTTTGGTAAAAAGCATTTGAATTTAAATCATACCATTTAAGAGTATGGAAATTATTTTGGTAATGACAACCTGTTATTGTACGGTTGGTCCAAGTCTTAGTTGCTGGCAGAAAAATCAATTTTAAAATTAGGTCAAAAGTTTCCAGGTCACTCTGTCTTTGTTTACTTTTACCTTTGTTTTGAAATTCATTTTCCTGCCAGCAGCTAACACTCTGACCGACTTTACAGTAACAGATTGTGGTCATCCCAGTAATTTCCTTACTTTTGAATGGTATGAATTAAATCTAGATGCATTTTAACTCTCTATTATTTATGTTTGGTAGCTATTGTGACTTGAGATTACTGTTATATGTTTTATATTAGGTAAATCATTTCCTACCTGACAAGATCCTGGTATTTAGGGATGGTGTGGGAGATGGACAGTTGAACACTGTGGCAGATTATGAGGTGGCACAGCTCTCTGACTGCTTTAGTCATTTTGGGGATTACAAACCAAAGTTGTCTGTAGTTGTTGTACAGAAACGCATCAATACCAAACTGTTCGCAAAGGTATGGCTATCAGGCTTTTTACTGGTTTTGCCAAACATCCTATCATTTTTTTTAACCCTTTACCAAACAATGATGATTTTTAATGACCCTGAGAAAAAGGGCTTTTGAAAACATTGCAGGAAACGGAGTAAATGCTGGTAACCTGCATTTTTTTCCTATTCCAACAATATTTCATACCCTTTGAAGGATAAATTTCATATTTTCAGTGACATTTAATTTGTTGTCTGCAAATGCTTTTAATTTTGCCAAGTCTAAAATTTTGCTTGATTTAACATTATTTGTTTTGCATCAAGTGAGAAACAAGTTCTTGCAACTTATACTAATTTCTCTCGATTCTTCTGTGTGGAAACCACAGCAATACTCATCCTGTACATGTTGGCCAACGAACTGTTCCAGAGTTGACAGCCGCTCTTTGGAATCCAAGTCAGGACCTGTTCCAAGGCCGACACTCTACCTTACCACCAAGAATTACTGGTTGGGAGATTTCTGCTACTCACCAGAATGTCTGGCAGTTGCTCTGGTTGTTGGAAACATAAACTTGTATAATGCCAAGATGCATGCTCTTTATCTGTTTCCACAGAAAAAGTGTGTCCTGCTTGGTTAGGAGGAGGGTGGGTGGCGGCAAAAGCAGTTTTAGATTTTCTCTTCTAGCTTTGATGAAATGTGAAAAGACTATTATTATGTTCTTATGTCTGTTGATGAATTCTCATTTTAAATGTTAAGTGTAGACTTATTAAAACAGCAGCATGTCAACACCTTCATTGGTTCATTGCAAGTAAAGTATTAGTTAGGCTGTATTAGCCTTGTGTTGTGGTTAAAAAAGTGTAGCATTATTTATTGAGAAATTTGATATAATTATTATTTCACCGTGCTTCCAGAATCAGAGACAAATGGAAAATCCTCCACCTGGTACAGTGGCAGATCATACCGTTACTAAAAGAGATAGGTAAATTCTAATATCATTGTGTTTTGTTTGATCATGGTCTTGTCTTTTTTATTTGTACTTGCCAATGGTCAGTGTCATGATATCATTGCCCAGGTATCCATCGTGCGTAGATCCATGTGTTTGTCAAACCCTTAACAAACTATCCAGTGTTCTGAGGACCTTAAGGGAAAAGGTTTTGCAAAACACTGGTTACCAGCATTTTATCCTAACCCCTTATTGTATTCCACCCTATCAAAGACAACCTTGTTCGAGCATCACTGACTTTGTCCTCTGCAAAAGCTATCAAGTTAGACAAGTCCATAAAGTTTTCTTAGGGGAAACTGTAAGACCAATTGTAATTAAACTGTAAAAAACACCCTGCCATGGTCCAAACCGCAAAGAAATTACTCTGCCATTGTGCACTCTAGAGTTCCTTCGAAGAATCTCTGGTTACCATTGATAATTATGCCCCCCTTCGAAGAAGCGGGGGTATATTGCTTTGCACTGGTCCGTCGGTCGGTCCGTAGACCACATTTTTGTCCGGAGCATAACTCAAAAAGTATTTCAGGTATCATCTTGAAACTACATAGGTGGATAGATCTCATTAAGGAGAAGTGCAGTGCACAAGAATCATAACTCTGCCCATCATATTTATGGAGTTATTGCCCTTTGTTGATTTTCATACTTAATTTTTGTCCGGAGCATAACTCTAAAAGTATTTCAGGTATCATCTTGAAACCTCATAGGTGGATAGATCCCATTAAGGAGAAGTGCAGTGCACAAGTACCATAACTTTGCCCATCATATTTTTGGAGTTATTGCCCTTTGCTGATTTTCATACTTAATTTTTGTCCGGAGCATAACTCAAAAAGTATTTCAGATATCACCTTGAAACCTCTTAGGTGGATTAATCTTATTAAGGAGAAGTGCAGTGCACAAGAACCATAACTCTGCCCATCATATTTTTGGAGTTATTGCCCTTTGTTGATTTTCATACTTAATTTTTGTCCGGAGCATAACTCAAAAGGTTTTTCAGATATCATCTTGAAACTTTACATGTGGATAGATCTTATTCAGGAGAAGTGCATTGCACAAGAACCATAACTCTGCCCATTATATTTTTGCAGTTATTGCCCTTTGTTGATTTTCGTACTTAATTTTTTTCCGGAGCATAACTCAAAAAGTATTGAAACCTTATAAGTTGATAGTTCACATAAATGGGAAGTGCAGTGCCCAAGAATTGTTAATTTATCATTAATAATTTTTGAGTAATTACCCTTTGTTCGTTTTTACACTTTGAACTTAACAGTTTATAATCACATGTTATATTTAGAATTGGATGCCATTAGGGGGGCATACATGTTTTACAAACATCTCTTTTTTCCTTGGATTGGATACAAGGTTGCCAGCTGGAGACCATTTTGAAATTACAATAATCAGGGTCATCTGATCCCAACAACAGGTTTAAGGTCACAGTTTCTGGAAATAGGGCTTTCGGGGGGCATTGCTCTCATTCCGACAGCTCTTGTTAAAACTAAAAACTGATTTCCTTTCAATGTTGCATGATTCATCCTTGAGTGAAAATTTTAGACAATCTTAATCCACCAAAAGCAATCTCAATCCACCCCAAGCAGAGTTTTTTATATCTCTATTTATCAATCTTTGACCATGGCAACATAACTGAAAAATAACGTTGAAAGCAGGCGTTTAACATTATACAATCAATCACCTATTGATCCCTAATATTAAATACACCATTATTTGTTCACTATTTTGGCTATTGCCTTTTTCAGGAGTTTTGAAATGCATAATCCCTCTAGAATATTTTTAGGTATGTCCTTAAAAAGGCAATAGCCGAAATATTAAACAATAGAATGTTTTTTTTTCGTGGTGTTTCAGTAATTCATAAAGCCATTGTATACACAATCATTTGAGCTATTTATCTTGATTGTATTAAAGTTACTCAGGCTGTTCTGCACATGCTATTTTAGGTATGATTTTTACCTGGTATCACAGCATGTTACTCAGGGCACTGTGACTCCCACCCACTACATTGTAGTGAGTGACAACTCTGGTATGAAGGTGGACCACCTCCAGCGTATGGCCTACAAAATGACACATTTATATTACAACTGGCCTGGCACTGTTAGGGTACCAGCCCCATGTCAGGTAAGGAAACTCTGATTTCAGGATCATGTGTTTTTGTTTGGGCTGCACTCTGGTAAAAGGGGGTTTAATACAGTTCTGTGATGCACTATACCAAGCAAAACATCACATAATTATGGACCCATTAAATCCATTTTGTTGAACAATTAACAGAATCATGAAGTAGGATGGTCCTTTGACATGCAAAAAATTTACTTTTAGCAAAAAGTTTTGAACTATGTCAGCCTGTGCAGACTTCACAGGCTGACATGGGTTGATATCTTTTGCAGATGCATTAAATCCCCTTTTCACATGGCATGGTTAACTTGTTTTACCGTTAAGAGACATCTGTCTTGTCTTCAGTAGAAATCAGTCCTTAGAGTGCCAAATGAATGATAGAGATTTTCATTCATAAGAATTCTTAATTTACATCTTGGGAAAGAAATGCATTTCCGAATTTCTACATGATGTATGGATTTTTCACACTGTGTAAAAAATGTTTGGCTTTGGGAATGCCACATTTTAAACATTTACCACACAATCCTGAGGTTTAACAACCAAGAAGAAGAGGCCTTTCAAAAACATTGTGGGAAAAGGAGAAAATCCTGGTAACTAGCATTTTTCTTCTTTCCCTTAATGTTTTCTACCCTATCAAAGATAGTAATCATTTCAGCAAAATTTAATTTGTCTCCTGCAAACACTTTCAATTTGGTCCAGTCCAAAATTTTGTTGTTTGGTGAAGATTTGTTTTTGTAACGGACTCTGAAGATGAAATAGAAGGTCTCATTTCTATCTTAATGTCTATTGGTACTGGGAACGCTGACTTGTAGAATTGCTCGCCCGGGTAGCTCAGTGGTTAGTGTATCTGACTTGTAACCTAGTGGTTGTGAGTTTGATACCCGGTTGAGGCAAACTTTCTTTTCAGTGATTTTTCGCCTCTCATCTCCGATTCATGTGGGAAAAGTAGTCAGTGACTTGGAAAGAAATTTGTGTCAGTACTTGTTTGAGAAAGCCAGGAAACACACTCACCACCGTAATATGACCAAAGCTGTTCAATACAAAGAAACTTGCAGTATTAGGAGTTGTTTTTGTAGTCCTCTGTCTGCAGTATTTAATTTTTAGGAGTTCTCTGTTAAAAGTTATATTGGATTTTGCTTTTTCAGGTTGATAAAATGTATATAGTCCAATTTTTGTTCTCTAAATGCATAAACTTTGTAACCATTCACAGTGATGCATGAGTTAACTACTAGTAGCAGCTCTGTTAAACGCTTTACAGCACAAAAAAAAAAAAATTGAGTTTTTCAAATCCAGAGATTTTCAGATATTAAAATCAATGTGGCTCAAATAATGGTTTTATTTCCATTACAGAATCATTTCATCATATACTCATGGCTCACATTTTTACATACTATTCCTTCCTTTCATTACTAGTTTTTATTTGCGTGCTAAATGATTCTAGATGTTGATGCGCCATAAAACATTCGTTCATTCGTTTGTTCATTCATTCATTCATTCATTCATATAGTGGAAATTGTCCATAAAAGAGTGGAAAACATAGTGGAAAAAGGAGGCTTTCTTTTTTGGGTTTGTTAAAACTTTGGGGGTGTGTGATAAAGGGTTAATATTTGTGTAACACTTTACCAGAAGACCCTGTGTTTTTATGACTTGTAAGAACATTTTAAAATAGTTTTGAAAAGGCAACCAGCATTTTTTACTTTTTCCACAATGTTTTCTGCCTTTTGAAAAACAAACCCCATCATTTGAGCCACATTTAATTTGTATTAGTTTGGACAAGTCTGAAAATTTTGGTTTTGGTAAAGAAAAGAAGTTCCCAAATGGCGTTTTTTTGCACTACCTCTATCAAAGGTTTATTAACCTTTAAAGGGCCTTCACAGCTATAGATGCCTTTGTGGGCAGTGTAGATCAAGATCAGGCTGAACTGAATGTGCAGCTTAATCTTTGATCTACATTGTCCGCTTTGCTGAAACACCTCAAACAAGAGCAACCTTGAAATTGTTATTGTTTGGGCCTTATTTCTAGACTGAAAATCATATGAGACACACTCTGGCAAAAGGGGGCTTAATGCATCTCCGTGATACATCATACCAATTAAGCTGTCACATAATTATGAATCCATAATTGCCACTTTTTTTTAATAGCTGACTTAATCATGAGGTGGAATGGTCTTTCAACATTACGAAAATTGACCAATAGCGAAAGGTTTCGGCCCAGGTCAGCCTGCATGGACTGCTCAGGCTGACCAGGGTCGATACTTTTCGCACATGCATTAAGCCCCCTTTTCACAGAGCATGACTCATATCTTTTGGGTTTATTGGGCACTCTAAAGGTTAATTTTATGTGTCATTTCAGTATGCACACAAGTTGGCGTATTTGGTTGGCCAGAACATCCATAAAGAACCAAGCAGGGAGCTGTCAGATAGATTGTTCTTCCTATAAAGAGTTAAGCATGTGAAATTGCTCAGAAGTTCATCAGGAAAACGGGCAATGAAATGGGAAGCTGTGCATAGATGTCCTGTGATGAAGGCTAAAGATCTCCACTTTTGTCATGTTAAATGTGTGAAAAGCTGTCTAGATTTTTTTTAATTGTCATACTCATTGCATAAATTCATGATATAGGGGTCATATTCTGGCAAAAGGGGGCTTAATGCATCTCCCTGATGACTTGCACCAAGCAAGTCATTACATAATTATGGATCCGTAAAATCCACTTTGTCTTACAGCCGACTGAATCATGAGGAAGTTGGGTCCCATGACATGTAGATAATTTACCAAAGCACAAAGTTTTGGCCCAGGTCAGCCTGCACAGTCCGTGCATGCTGACCTGGGTCAATACTTTTTGCAGATGCATTAAGCCCCCTTTTCACAGAACATGGCTCTTTCATAAATGTTCCAATGTATCTATGCAATATAAAGGCAGCAACTGACATTAATTCCCAAAGTGAATTTATCAGTATTAAAGTGCAATGTCCACACGGACACATTGTTTATGTGTTAAAAAATCTCTCATACCAGAGTTAGGTGTCAGACCAATATTTTCAGTGTGTTTTATTTTTTTGTAATTTTAATTTGGATTTAACTCTGTGTTTATCCCTTTACCAAACAATCGCGCGTTTAATGACCCTGAGGAAATTGACTTTTGAAAAGACTGTGGGAAAACAAGAAAATGATGGTAACCATCGTTTTCTCCTTTTTTCCATGGTGTTTTCTCCTTTGTGGTTCATCATGGACAGTTGAGCAAGACACAACAATAGACTTAACAATCATACTTCAGTCAATGTGAGTCATATCAGTAACTCTGGTTTTTTAGTCCCCTACCATCGAAGCCGAAGGGGACTTTAGGTTTGCACTCCGTCTGTCCGTCAGTCCGGCAATTCAGTTTTCTGGACTTTTTTTCTAAACGCTGGTACGTATTGAGCTGAGTTTTGGTGTGTAAGTCACCCACCATCACTTACAGATCAAGTTTGAGTTTCGTTCTGGTCCACTCGTTTTTCATGGATTTACTGGCCTTGGAGTTACAAAGTTTCACTGATAAATCAGTTTTCCGGACTTTTTTCCTAAACGCTGGTAGGTATTGATCTCAGATTTGCTGTGTAGCTCAACCACCATGACTTACAGATCAAGTTTGACTTTCGTTCCAGTCCACTGGTTTTTCACGGATTTACAGGCCTTGGACTTACAAAACTTCACTGATAAATCAGTTTTCCGGACTTTTTTTTCTAAATGCTGGTAGATATTCACCTGACTTTTGCTGTATAAGTCAACCACCATGACTTACAGATCAAGTTTGAGTTTCGTCCTGCTTCACTACTTTTTCACGCATTTACGGGCCTTGGACTCACAAAATTTCACTGATAAAACATTTTTCCACACTTTTTTTCTAAGCGCTGCTACATAGAGAGCTGATTTTTGGTGTGTACATCAGCCACCATAACTTACACATCAAGTTCGAGTTTCGTCCCGGTCCACTGCTTTTTGACACATTTACGGGCCTTAGACTTAAAAAATTTCACTGACATGCCAGTGATACATACGGCTGGTAGGGGACTGGGTATTGCTATGCAATACTATCAGAATGCTTGTTGACAGTCATTTTGAAATGGGTCTTCATGTTAATCCTGTTGATTCTCTTTGTCCCTGAATCTCTTGTACCATTCTTGCATGAAAAGCACGTATGGATACATTCTTAACCCTTTACCACACAGTTCCAACTTTTAACAACCCTGAAAAAGAAGCCTTTTGAAAACATTGTGGGAAAAGGAGAAAATCGTGGTAACCAGCATTTTCTCCTTTACCCACAGTTTTTTCTGTCCTTTCACTCACAGAGTCCATCATATGAGCCACATTTTTTTTGTCATCTGCAAATTTTTCGACATATGACAGACCAAACATTTTTTCGTTTGGTATAGGGTTAATGCTTTGTATGTGGATATATACGCACATCGAAAAATTAGCAATTAACTGATTATGGACATTTTGCATACAGAAATGTTTGTGAATTCAAGACCCTTGTTGTTTGTTGGAATATTTGTGGCAAAATATGTGAACAGAAAAGTTTTTCAAATTTCCAAAATCGCAAAAATTTCCACTTATACAGCAAATTTCTCATCCATTTCAATGTCTGTTGCAGTGATTTTCTAGGACCTATGCAAAACTTGGTGATACTACGCAACACAGGATTTAGGACAAATGCCATGGACAAAAACGCAACTAAGGACCTATGACAAATGCCATAACTTTCAGACACCTTTAATCAGTCCTAAGTTTAAACAACCTTTGAAGATGAAGGATTTGGAAAAGATTGTAGGATAAGGAGAAAATGCTGGTAACCAGCATTTTCTCCTTTTCCCACAATTTTTTCCAACCCATCATAGACAAATCCCATCATTCGAGCCATATTTATCTTGTCCTCTGCAAATGCATTCAAAGTGGACAAGTCTGGTGAAGGTTTAACAAAAACTTCAACTCTGTACCAAGCAACAAAATTTTGGACTTGTCCAAAATCAAAACATTTGCAGACCAAAATAGACATGGTTCAGAAATTGAAATTTGTTTTTGGATGTGTAGAAAACTTTGTGGAATAACAAGAAAATGCAGGTTACCAGCACTTTCTCTTTTTCCCACATTGTTTTCAAAAGCCTTCCTTCCCATGGTCATTGAAAGTCAGGATTGTGTGGTTATAGAGTGAAGTGACAATAATTGTTTTATGGAAATGAAATGCTCATTCCGTACAAACAGAATATTTTTCAGGATTTTGCCAAAGTCCAAACAATCTATAGTAACATTGTGTAATTTTTGCATATGGCTATCACTCGCCTATCTCCTCTACGAAGGATTGGTTATAGCAAAAAGTAGTATAGTATCATGTATGGTAAGCTATATTGGAAATGGTAAGATACTAGATGTGTGAAAAAAATGAGCAGAAGATTTTGATATCTAACAGTTTTATGGTCAAATTATGCTGAATTTCTGAACAGCAACATGAAGTTTGGGAACAGCCCTCTTCTGTGGGAAAAAATATGTCTGAAACTATGTCACAGAATGATTTTTTCTTATGTTGTCCCCTACCAAAGATGTTTCAGTTTTATTTCTCGGGTCAAAGATATTCCTGCCTTGGGGTGATGGTTGAGATAAAGTTATATAAAGTATATTTAACTCTTTACGAAATGACAAAATTTTAGACAGGTCAAAATCGAAAGCATTTGCAGACAACAAAATAGATGTGACTGATAAATTGAAATTTGTCCTGGAAAGGGTTGAAAACATTGTGGGAAAAGGAGAAAATGCTGGTTACCAGCATTTTCTCCTTTTCCCACAATGTTTTCGAAAGGCCTCTTTCACAGGGTTGTTAAAAGTCCGGATTTTGTGGGAAAGGATTAAGAAGACCTGGTGGTTGCGGGGTCCATTGCCGGTTGAGCCAAACTTTGTTTCTGGGGATTTTTTGCCTCTCACCTCTGATGCATGTCAAAAAAGTGGTTAGTGACCTGGAAAGAAAGTTGTGTCAGTACCGATGTGAGAAAGCCAGGAAACACATGCATAGGTGTACTGACTGCTGTGATATGACGTAAGCTGTTAAAATGGCTTTAAACTTCTATTCAAACAAACAAGATTTAAGAAGTGTTTTTTCACTGAAAACACCATGCTTTGAGTGCTCATATTTGACATGTAGCATCAAAGGCCTTTAGAGGAGATGCCTTTATAGGAGCTGATTATAGCATACCCCTTGGATCAATGATTTGTCTGCCAAGGGGTAATGCATTTTTTACTTTGACTTATAAGGAAACAAAATAACAATCTTCCTGTCTGGACTCACAAGGCCATAGCTTGTAAATTTTGTTTTAGCATTATCTAATAGTCTGTCATCAAAGTTTCTCAAAGTACAACATTTGAAATTTATCTACTCAGTTTTATGTCTTTAAGTTCTTCAAATAGATGTCTTAGTATCGGAAAAAGACAAAATTTGCAAATTTACAGTTATGAGATGAGCTGTACAGTTCCATAGAGGTTGTTTTCTTTTCTCTGATATTTACCCACATTGTTTTTAGTAAAATAAAAAGGTGTATTTTCTTCTAAAAATGCTTGCTAGTGTTTCGTGTTTTTCAGTTAGAGCTGTGATCAAAAGTTTTGATGCTATAAAGCTGCCACAGAAAATAGTTCTTATCTGAATGATTAAACAATATTTGCTATTTTTTTGATGGCCAATTAGTGCTGAATTGGTACACTCTGAATACACACCTCATGGAAATTGTTTATTTCTAGTCAAGTATCTGGGCCATGCTCTGTGAAAAGGGGGCTTATTGCATCTGTGAAACGTAATGACCTAGGTCAGCCTGCGTGGGCTGACCTGGGCCGAAACTTTCCACTGTTGATGAATTTTGTGCATATCAAAATACCATTGTATGTCATGGTTCAGTCGGTTGTTATAGAAAATGGATTTTATGGATCCATAATTATATGATAACTTGCTTGGTATCAAGGTCCACAGAGATGGCATTAACTCCCCTTTTGCCAGAGGATGTCTCATCTGTTTTTGACATTTATCTTTTCCAGTTTGTAGTTGATGTATTCTAAACTGTTGATTTTTTTTAAAAGTAGAATTTTTATACTGTGGATGTATTCCATATTGTAACTATGATATTCATCTTAGATTTATTTCTGTATGATTTTTGGTTTGAGACATAAAAAGTCACACTTTGGTGTGAATAGTTCTGGAAATTTATTCCTCTGCAGAAACAGTTTATTCCTTGTTGATATGATATAGGGCTCATACAGTCAAGTTATTGAAACAGTCAAGGACTTTTCCAGGACACTTTGTTCATTTTTGAAAGACTGATCATTTGGCCCACATCATGCGAAATGAGACCTTTGGACATTCGCATAAAGTGTCGTCCTGGATTAGCCTGCGCAGTCAGTGCAGGCTAATCCGAGATGGCACTTTACGACTACATAAGATTTTTTCATACAGTAGACTTTCGTGAAACAGGAAATCGCACAAAAACGGGAAGTGTCATCTCAGATTAGTCATAGACTGCACAGGCTTATCTGGCAAGACACACTTTTACGCATATGTCCGAAGGCCCCTTTTCATGTGTTGCTTGCCATTTATGGAATAGTTATTTTCTTTTAGTTCTTTCTTTCGAAACTCTAGTACTGAAGTGTACATATGTTTATTTTCATGTGTATTCTATGATTTGAAGCGATAGGAAGTGTTCATTTATGATCTTTGATTATATATGGCTGGAAAATGATATAACCCTTTGGCTGCTTATCGCGACTCACTGACCTTTTGTGGACAGCGTAGATCAAGATCAGAGTGCACAAAACGTGCAGTCCGATCTTTTATCTACACTGTCTGATGAGGAGATATCTTCCCTCCAAAAATACCTTTGAAACAGGAAAGTTTTGGGATTATACTATCGGCTTGAAAATTTCATTTCTTTTATTCAGCAGGATAAGGGTTAAAAGAATACAATCAACAATACATGCTTTAAAGCAGGACATAAAAGTCTTGCAAATGAACTGATCTACACATCTCTCATATTTGCGCACTTTCCATTAATGAAATAGAGGAGGGTGCACAAGTGTTGGTAATGTCAGTTTGTATGCCCACACACACAAAACCTCTCATGCAAGGTAGCTTTTTGACATATTAAGATGATGAAACTTTGTGCATTCCTCAAAGGTTAAAGGTAAGTCAACGGTAGGTGTCATTTGCATCAGCTTTTTACATTTGCATCAGACTGTATTGCATCATAAAGTCAACAAATTAAGGGGGATTTTAAAATTTTCTGTGTTGTTTACTACATAAACTGTTATGAAAAATATGCCATTCTATCATAATTACTATCCTCAAGCAAAGACACTGCATGTTTGTCTTGTACATCTACCGGTAACTGTTATGGTACAAATCTGGAATGCTAAAATACTAATGAACCATGCTCTGTGAAAAGGGGCTTAATGCATCTGCGAAAAGTATCAACCCAGGCCAGCCTGCGCAGTCCGCGCAGGCTGACCTGGGCCGAAACTTTTTGCTACTGGTCAATTTTCTGTTTGTCAAAGGACCAGTCTACCTTATGAGTCTGTCAGTTGTTAGACAAAATGGGCTCTCTGGATCCATGATCGTGTATTGACTTGCTTGGTATCTTGCATCACAGAGATGCATTAAGCCCGCTTTTGCTCATTTACTTCAAACTGGGGCAACTTGTTATCTATCACCAGGGTTAACTATCACAAGGGGAACCTGTATCAGAAGAGCAGGTAACCTGAAACACATTTTTGACTCAGTTATGCTCCATTTTGACTTATTTTCACTGAAAAAGCACACAGAACTGGTTGTAGGCACTTGTATGTCATATTAGTGCTATGCTAATTAATACTATTTCAAGGGAAAAAAATCTTTTACCAGTATAAAGACTTCAGGACACCTCCAATCAAGTGATTTAACCCTTGACCAAGGAACAGAATTTAGGACTGGTCCAAATCGGAATCATTTGCAGATACCAAATGTATTTCAATTCAAATAATGGGACTTGCCTCTGAAAGGGTGAAAGCATTGTGGGTAAAGGAGGAAATACTGGTTACTAGCATTTTCTCCTTTCCCCAGAATCTTTTCAAAAGCCTCTGTCAGGGTCATTAAAACTTGGAATTGTTTGATAAAGGGTTAAAGTATTTGGAAATCCTGTAATACTTTTGTTTTAGAATCTTAACCCCTTAGGCTGCTAAGCGTAACTGGCTGATGTTTTGCAGATAATGTAGATCAAGATCAGACTGCACAGAACATGCAGTCTGATCTTAGATCTACACTATCCGATAAGGAGATTTTTTTTTTTTGTCCAAAAAGTAAGTTTGATGTAGCATTATTCAGCTTTTTACCATCTGCTTGAAAGTTTTATTTATTTAGCAGGATAAGGTTCAGCCCTTGGACTCCTGAATCAATGAAATACACCTTTTCAGTTAAGATCAACAACTGAAATGCCACTATTTCAAGGGTTTTTGGCCAGAATATGTAACAAAGTATCAGACTTTGTAGATCCAAGATCATACTGTATGCTCTGTGCAGTCTTATCTTCTGGTACACTTTCAGCAAAATCTACTGAAGGTAGGTCAAGGTCTCAGAGGATTAAAGAAAAGTGACCTAGTTAAAAAGACCCTACAGATTCTGCTGTCATTTTTTTTTGAAAATCCATTGAGTAGATAAACCTCCAGCTAGGGTGAAATGAACACCAAACTTTCTTTTTTTTTTATCACTTGTTAGCTTGACTGTTTTCGAAGAAAATGTCAAGCTATTGTCTTAGCCCTAACAATGTTGGTGTCTGTGCCATGGGAAAACTGACATTTTATCATATCTCTCGTACTACTGAAGATATTTGCTTTAGACTTGGACAAGTTGTTAATTATCAAAAGGGGAGCCTATACAATAAGGGCAGGTAACCATCTAAGTATTTTTTATAGTTATGTTTCTTTTTTGACTTGGAATTTTCACTGAAAATCAAGCAACTGCAGCCGAGCGTTGGCACCCGCATGGGGTGCACTTGTTTTTAAAATGTTTCATGTTATTAAAATGAAAATTTCATTTTTCTTTTGTACTGATATGATCTTGTGGACATTTTTAAGACTGTTTGTCCATTAACATCTTTTATCATAAGCATTCTTGTGAGAGATTCATTCACATTCATCTTTAGTTTTATTTGTGATTTGTAACTGATTTTATTTTTGTTATGAAAAATTGCAGGATGCAGAATAAAAATTAAAGAAATCCTCAATATCTTGCTTTTTAACTTACCTGAGCACAAACAACTTGTGAGGTGCATGGATCTGGGTAACTCTGGTGTCAGTCTTATGTCATCAAGTTTAAAATTTCCTTCTCTTGTACCACTGGTATTTTTTCCTTTTTAGCTCCACTGGCCAGAGGCCACCGAGCTTATGTCATGGCCCTGTGTCTGTCCATGCATTAACTGTTATGTCAAACATCTTCTCAGAAATTACCTATCCAATTTTAACCAAACTTCACAGAAATGATCCTGTCATGGTCCTCTTCTGAATTTCTTGAAAGATTTTGATTCCTGTAAAAACTCTGGTTGCCATGGCAACAAAACTGAAAATATTGAAAATCTTCTTGTCTGAAACCATAAGGCCTAGGGCTACCGAGTTTGGCATATAGCTTCATCTAATGGACCTCTACCAAAATCTTTCAAATTATAGTGGGGTCAAAATTGGCCATGGCCCTGGGGTCACAAGTTTTACCTGGGCTTATATAGTAAAAAATTTAAATGTCTTTGGGTTCTAAACCATAAGGCCTAGGGCTACCAAATTTGGCATGTAGCTTCATCTAATGGACCTCTACTAAGATTCTTCAAATTACAGCCACTTCATGGTTCATTACTTTAACATGTGATTACAGAGTGAAAATTCTAAAATTCTTCTTGCTCCTTAGCATAAATCCTAGGCTAACCAAATATGGCATGTAGCTTCATGTAGTGGATCACTACCAATTTGTTCAAATTCAGCCTTGCTATGGAAAATAACCCTGACTCGGGTGTCTCATTATTTATAGGGGCTTTATTATATTGAGGAAACTTTGAAGTCTTCTTGTTTAAAATCATGCGGCCTAGACCTGTATTATTTGGTATGTTGCTCTGGTCAAAAATGGCTTAGCCCTGGGGTCACACACGGGCTTTTATAGAGAAAGCTTTATATGGGTCTTTTTGTTACGAACCATTTGGCCTAGAACTGAAATGTTTGGTATGTATGGTTTGGTATTGTATGTATGTACTTAGGGGTATTAGCCCCTGGAGCGATACAGGGCCATCATGGCCCTCATTTTTACAATGTTTTCTACCCTTTTAACCCTTTGCCGCACAATGCTGCCTTTTAACGACCCTGGGAAAGAAGCCTTTTGAAAACATTGTGGGAAAAGGAGAAAATGCTGGTAACCAGCATTTTCTCCTTTTCCCACAATGTTTTCTACGCTGTCAAAGAAAAATTGCACCATTTGAGCCACAATGAAATTGACGTCTGTAAATGCTTTCAATTTGGACAAGGCTAAAATTTTGTCATCTGGTAAAGGGTTAAAGACAAAGGACATAATTTCAGCCACATTTAGTTTGTTGTGTGCACATGCTTACAATTTAGACAAGTCTGAAATTTTGTTGCTGGTTAAAGAGGCAAGTGCAGATAACACACATCATTAAAGGCCCGATAGTGGCCAAAAAATTAAAGGCCCAATAGTGGCCCCAAAAATACATTTAAATTCAAATTATACTATTCAAAAGTATGGAAAATATTGTGAAGATGAAAGTATGTTGAGGTGTGGTCGGTCCAAGTTTCAGTCGCTGGCAGAAAAATGAATTTTAAAATCGAGCAAAAGGTAAACAAAACATAGAGTGACCTGGCAACTTTTAACCTAGTTTTGAAATTAATTCCCCTGCAAGTGACTAACACTTGGACTGACTGTACAAAAACAGACTGCCATCTTCAAAATCATTTCCATACTTTTGTTAACACACATAACACATTTGTTTATTTCTGGCAGCTACTGTTACTTTAATTAATGGCAAATAGGTACTTGAGGATCGGAGAATATACTGTATAATCAACAAGTCATACATCCCTTTATCAAACAATAAAGTCAGAAAGAGAGCTACTGAAAATATTGCGGAAAAGGAAGAAAAAAATGCTTGGTACCACAGCAAGCCAACTGTCATATTCAATCCAAATTCTAGCTGTTTACAAGCTGTTTACTGTAGAGGTCATAACCCTGTCCTTGATTTTATCACCTTTGTGGTGCTGAAACTGAGATTTTCTGATTTCTCTGTCATTTCTGAAGACATTTGCTTCAGTCAGGGTGGTTGTTAACTATTAACTCTTTACCACACAATAACGACTTTTAACAACCCTGTGAAAGTAGCCTTTTGAAAACATTTAGAGAAAAGGAGAAAATGCTGGAAACCTCCTTTTCCCACAATGTTTTCAACCCTTTCCAAAACAAATTTCAATTTTTCAGCCACATTTATTTTGTTGTCTGCAAATGCTTTCAATTTGGACTTTCAATTTGGACAAGTCTAAAATTATCATTTGGTAGGGAGTTAAATGGGGAAAACTTAACCAATAGGGCAGTTAACCCTCAAAATACCTTTGGCAGAGTTGTGGCCCCTGTTTAACTTACAATTTTCACTGCCAGCTGCCTACACATGGGTTCAACTGGGATTTGTTTCAAATTTTGTCCTCTGGGATAGAGTTGCGATTGCATTAGTTTAACCCACAACTGTAGTTGCCTTTGTGGTCAGTAAAGATCAAGATCAGACTACTGCACAAAATGTGCAGTCTGATATTTGATCTACTCTATTTGCTTAGCTGAAACTCTGTAGTCAGAAGAAACAATAGAATTGCATGAATTGTTTTGATCTTATATCTTGACTTAAAATGTCTTGGGTTTATTCAGCATTCTTGGGGTTAAATGATTGTATGCATGAAAAAACCTGAAAAGGATGCTGTGCCCTATTTATATGCTTATGGATCCAAAATTATGTGATGTCTTGCATGGTGAAATGCATCGTGGAGATGCACTAAGCCCCCTTTTGCCAGAGCATGGCTCTTGTGTATTTGGTATTGTAACTGCTTGAGTAACAGCTTGTCAACCTGCCCCTTATACAGAAAATTCTAACCCTTTACCACACAATCCTGAGTTTAAATGACCTTCTGAAAGAGGGCTTTTGAAAAAGAATGTGAGAAAAGAAGGAAATGCCGGTAGCCACTTTTCTATATCAGGGTCACTAAAACACTTGACTGATTGGTTAAAAACTTAAAAGTGAACATTGATAGCATAGAAAACAAACAAATAAAGACCAAGCTCAACTTCAATACTTTCTGCAGTTGTTCAATTTACGCCTTTAGGAAATGGAGTTACAAAAGTAAGAAGCCAGAAATAGCATTGCAAGTATATTTGTCCAACTTTTCAGTAACAATGATACATACAACCAACAAATACATGGAAGTGCATTAACGACATCATTAGTTCCATACTTTCATTGCATCTTTCTAACACATGTATTGTACATCGATTGTTGATTGTATGGTGTTTTAACACCATTTTCAGTATTATCTCAGTTTTATTGCAGCAACCAGTGCACCTAACCACGCTTTCCTGGAGTTTCATTTACCAGTACTTTGCACAATATTGTTACAAAGCCACAAGCTGCTTTCCCACAAAAATCATCAGAACTACGACCAGAAAAAATTTTACACTTGTCAAATTTAAAAGCATTGACAGACAACAAATCAAATGCACCTCAAATGTTAGAACTTCTATTTGACTGGGTAAAACATTGTAAGAAAAGGAGAAAATGCTGGTAATGCATTTTCTCCTTTTCCCAGAATGTTTTAAAAGACTTTCTTTCCCAAGGTCATTAAAACTTTGGATCGTGTGGTACAAGGTTAATAATGGAAATTATACAAAAATTATGCTTCAAAAATTGATCTACAAGCCTATCTAATTTATTACTTTCGTAACTCTAAAGCTTATACCATAATTTTGAGTACTGTAGCAAATTACCAAAAGATTCACTTTTGATAGCAGTGCTGAAGCTCTGTTATTTTATTATGCATACTCTGAATTTTTGCTAGCTTAAGTCAGAAGGTTTACATACAAGAAAAAAATGAACATATAAGTACACACACACTACATAATACATTGAAAAGTTCTAGCTTATTCAAGTAAACAGTGAAAGACTAATAAACGAGCCATGCTCTGTGAAAAGGGGGCTTAATGCATCTGCGAAAAGTATCGACCCAGGTCAGCCTGCGCAGTTTGTGCAGGCTGACCAGGGCCGAAACTTCTCACTCTTGGTCAATTTTCTGCATGTCAAAGGACCATTCTACCTCATTGAGTCAGTTGTTACAAAAAGTGGGTATTATGGATCCATAATTATGTGATGGCTTGATTGGTATCATAGATCACGGAGGTGCATTAAGCCCCCTTTTGCCAGAGCATGGCTCAAATGCATATCGTCTTGGCAAATTGTGAATCAGTACAGTTCTATCTAATGTCCCTTGCAAAGTAGGAATTTCTATTTTGTCATGCAATCCTGATGTTCTTATGTACAATTCTAAAACACAGAAGTCTTATAGATCCACTGATCTTCAAAAAAACATACCAGTACATGTAACAGTATATTCTATATTTTAACCCTTTTCCAGACAACAAATTTTGGACTGGTCCAAATTGAAAGAGTTTGCAGACAACAATTTTAAATTTAATGAAAATGACAGAAAGGTCTCAAAAAGGGTAGAAAACACTGTGGGAAAAGGAGAAATTGCTCGTTACGAGCAATTTCTCCTTTTCCCACAGTGTTTTCAAAAGACTTGTACTGCAGATACGTGAAAACCAGGACTTGTTTGGGAAAGGCTTAATTACTAATTTTTTTTTTTTTCATCTTCTTTAGATTTTCATTCTGATTTTATTTTCTGGAAGAAGAATTGCTAGGGGAAGATAAGGATAGCAGTTACATTATTTTTTAACGAAGATAAACTTGCATAAAAATCGGCGGAAAGTGATAGAGTGATATTGAAAAGGTTTAGAAGCAACACGTGCCTCAACGTTCCCCCCCCCCCTTTTTAAATACCTTGTAAAACTAGACAAACCAACCATCCAACTGACATTTACAAATAAACATGCCTTCCCCCCTCCACCACCACAATATGTGGTAAAACTGTGACTTAAATGACTTGACATATGACCTCAATATGGCCTTATTTTGAATGAGATGACACAAAGTTTGGGAATAAATGGTAAATTCACCTTGTATGATTATATTTATCTAAATATCATCTACCTTTCATATAAATGAGCTGGAGAGCCTAGATTAAACCACTGATCACTGACTGTTTTGAGGTTTAATCTGTTGAATGACAATGTGATCTTGACCTTTGACCGACTAATTCAAATCAATACAAATCATCTTCACTTCATGATGATCATCTTAACTCTTTACCGCACAATGCCGCCTTTTAATGACCCTGGGAAAGATGCCTTTTGAAAACATTGTGGGAAAAGGAGAAAATGCTAGTAACCAGCATTTTCTCCTTTTCCCACAATGTTTTCTACCCTATTAAAGAAAAATCGCACCATTTGAGTCGCACTGAAACTGTCGTCTGCAAATGCTTTCAATTTGGACAAGGCTAAAAGTTTGGCGTCTGGTAAGATGTTAACAAGTTTGAAGAGCCTAGCTGAAACCAGTATCTAGTTTTACTACTGACCCCTTTTTTATAGGCTGATGGTGTTGTAGCCTTGACCTTTTGACATGTCTGGCCTTACTTCATAGGGAATATCTGTACCAAGTTTGAAAATCCAAGATCAAAACAGTGACTACTTATTGTCTAGACAAGATTTGTTCGACGAATAAAACATCTAACCAACCAGCTGAATGACATGTAGTACAAAACCATATCACCCTTTTCTTGTGGGGGCCATAACTTACTCTTTACCAGACAATCCTGTCCTTTTAGAGGCTTTTGAGATCATTACGGAAAATGACAAAAAAAGCTAATTTCCTATCCTTATAACATTGGTGAAAATGAAAACCAGCAATTTTTCCATTTCCCCAATGTTTTCTACCCTATTAAAGACAGAAATCTTCATTTGCACTATGTTTTATTTGTCGTCTGCAAAAGCTTTCAATTCAGGCATGTGTAGAATTTTCTTGTCTGGTAAAGAGTCTACTGTTAACCGAACAACAAAATTTAAGACCAGTCCAAACTGAACACATTTGAAGACAACAAAATAAATTTGACTTGGTTTGGGTTGTATTGGAGTTTAAGCCATTTTAACAGCCCAGGTTATATCATGGCGGTCAGTGATGCACCAATGTGTTTCCTGGCTTTCTAACAACTTTCTTTCCAAAGCCACTGACTACTTTTCTAACATGCATCAGAGGTGAGAGGCGAAAAATCGCCAGATAGAAAGTTTGCCTCAACTGGGTATCGAAGTCACAACCACCAGGTCACAAGTCAGATAGGCTAACCACTGAGCTACCCGGGCGGGCTATAAATTTGACTCAAAAATTGAAATTTGTTTAAGTAAAAGAGTTAAAAACATTCTGGGAAAAGGTGAAAATGCTAGGGACAAGCATTTCATCCTTTTCCCACATTTTATTCTAGTTTTCTTTCTCAGGGTCATAAAAAGTCTGGATTGTGTGGTAAAAGGTTAGGACAATTCCATTATTTTAGTCCTATCTCATTTTTCATTAGCAAATGCCACCAATACTTTCCGTATACCATATTTAGATACACAAGCGGGATAACAATGATTGACTCAACTCTTATTAATATTCACTAGTATGCAATTCCTCATGAATGTTCAATGACAGTAGTGCCGTTACAACTGAGTAAACACTTGACCTTAACACTGTTTACACTTAACATTACGTAATCAACATTCAGAGCTAGAAAACGTTTACTATTCTTTTTCTCTGTTCATCTGTTCTATAGTATGTGAACCACAAAAGTGAACTATGAGCCTAATTTATAGCTCAGACATGTACAACATGAATTTACCATTTCTTTCCACAAACATTGCACAATGTCAAGACTGTTTTTCACGAGTTCTCCCCCCTCCCCTGAAAAAAAAAACCCTCCAACAAAAAGCAGCTGACATTGGCAAGCATTGTCGGACTGTGCAGTATGGTCTCAACATACACTGTCTACAGCAGCAATTTTAGTAGTGAAAGGCATTCTAGGGAATACACATTAAGCCTGATCATTGTAACAGATAAAACCAGTGTACGTATGACCCTTTTACATGACAATTAAATGGTCATATTAGGACTATTCAATACATAATGAAAAACTTAACAAGAATTGCATAGCTAGATGTAGTTTAAAAATAACAAAAACAGCAAAGACTGACAAAAGTAACTCCATACCACATGAAAAAATTCTACACTTGTCCAAATTGAAAGCATCTGCAGACAACAAATTGGAATCATTGCTCATACAGTGAGATCTGTCTGTAAAAGGACTGAAAACATTGTGTGAAAAGGAGAAAATGCTGGTTACCACCATTTCCTCCTTTTCCAACAATGTTTTCAAAAGGCCTCTCTCTCAAGAGTTGTTAAAACTCGGGATTGTGTGGTAAAGGGTTAAAAGAAATGAGCAAAATGGTTGTGCTTCATGAGCAGGAACCTATAAATTTCTAACATTTGAAATTCACAAACATCCATAGTCCTATAAGGACCAAATTAGCATTGAAGAAGAGAACTATGAACACAATATTTCTACCACACAAATATCCTTAACTCTTTACCAGATGACAAAACTGTAGACTGGTCCAAATTGAAATGCAGACGACATTTTAAATGTAGCATTTTCTTCTTTTCCCACATTGTTTTCAACAGGCTTTTTTCTCTGGGTCGTTTAAAGTCGGGATTGTGTGGTAAACGGCTAACTCTTTACCAGATGACAAAATTCGGGACTTGTCATTTGCAGATGGTCAATTTTTGCATGTCAAAGGTACATCCTACCGTTTTATTCAGCCAGTTGTTAGACAAAATGGATTTTGTGGATCCATAATTATGTGATGACTTGCTTGGTATAATGAATTATGGAGATGCGTTTAACCTCTTTTGCCAAAGCATGCCTCATATTTAAGTTCTACACCACAAAGTTTCCTCCCTATACAGTTCCATAGAAAAGAATGAACCAACAAAGAAAAAAGGGACAAAGGTCAACCTTCCGTAATCATTTAACCCTTTACCACACAATCCCGACTTTTAACGACCCTGAGGAAAAAAAGCTTTTGAAAACATTGTGGGAAAAGAAGAAAATGCTGGTGACCAGCATTTTCCCCTTTTCCCACAGTGTTTTCTACCCTTCCAAAAAGATTTTGCTATTCATGAGTCACTTTCAGGTTGTCGTCTGCAAATGCTTTCAATCTGAAAGAGTCTAAAATTTTGTCGTTTGGTAAAGACTTAAATGAATTTTGTTGTATCCCTCATATTATCTATTCCAATTTGGTTTGATTTATTCTAGTGCTTTCTGATGGCAAGTCATTTGAAAATATAAACATCGTAAAAAAAGTACTGCACCTTCTGTGTTTTTTTACTGACTTTGATTTTCTGGCTTGAATAATATAATATGGGGTAGGAATTAGAATCCGGCTGCTGCGTACACCAACAGACCAGTCATTTTCCTATGAAATGAAATGAACTGGAATATCCCCTGACCTCATGGTAAGTAGGAATTTTTTGCTTAGATACTGCTTTTAACTTACGAAAAATGAGAAGCTTTTAAGTTTGGTTAAAACTGGGAGTTTAATGTCAAAATAAAACTTACGACAATTTTTGAAAGTGACCTGCAGAGAATGGACACACACAATCAGTCCAAATTCTGCACTCCACCCAGGGCTTGCAGAACAGCTTGCATTCTTCGTCTCATACCTCTCACAAGTGGGTGAAACAGCTCGATCTGTAGCCACTGCGATGAGGTCAAGGGATACCTCAGTTCAGTCCATTTCAAAGGCAAGAGACTGGTTTGTTGGTGTATGCAGCAGCCAGATTCTAATTTCCAACCCTTTTCATATCATTCACGCCAGAAAAGCAAACCCAGTCAAAACACAGGTGATGCAACACTATTTTTACTATGTATAGATGGACAAAGAAATCGACAAATTGACAGTGACAGGTCACAAACACACACACTGGGCACTTTGTGCTTAGTTGAACTAAAAACACAATGATTACTCAAAACATTATAATTATATACTCATGCACATCACTCAGTTCCAGAGCTCCAGATAGAGAGAGTGATTTTAATTTCAAAATTGAAAATATTAATCATTCTCCACTAAACCCTATATTATGGGTACTCATTAGAATCGTCTCATCGAGATGATTCTAATGAGTACCCACAACATAGGGTTTGGGAGAGAAATAATGGATTGCGAATACTATCACTCCCTCTTATCTGGAGGTCTGCTCATTTCAAACATTAAAAGCATCATAATGAAATCTATACATTTGAAGGATAGACACAAT
Organism: Tridacna gigas; assembly: GCA_945859785.2. Taxonomy (NCBI): domain Eukaryota; kingdom Metazoa; phylum Mollusca; class Bivalvia; order Cardiida; family Cardiidae; genus Tridacna; species Tridacna gigas. The sequence continues at coordinate 10,399,520 of OX244030.2, read as the reverse complement.
GAGGTAAAAATATCAATATGGTGATCAAGACAAGGATCCACAGCACATACTTTCACACGAATACCCTGACATGCCTTTTATCCTTTACCAGACAAAAAAATTTTAGACTAGTCCAAATTGAAAGCATTTGCAGATGAAAACTAGATATGACTCAGACGACGGGATTTGACATGAAAAGGGTAGAAAAAACATTGTGGGTAAACCAGCATTTTCTTTTTTTCCCACAATGTTTTCAAAAGCTTTCTTTTTAATCAGGATCATTAAAAGTTGGGGTTAAGTATGTAAAAGACTTCACAAACAAACACATTTATTCATTCATTTAAGAAACTTCTCATTCCTATACAAGGGACAGCTATTTAAAAAACATGTATGGAAAAGAGGCATTTTTTTGTTACAGATAGGATCTGACATGAGTTGGAGTTTGAGATAAAATTTTATTAAACGTCCTATGAACATTTAAGTTCGCAACAAGTGCATAGCTCAAATACAAACCACCTCGGCTGGGATTCAAATCTGTGCGGCAAGTATCCTCGTTTATCGAGGTTTCAAAGACCAATACAGTAACCCCTAAGCTGAAGAGAATTCTCCCTAACACATTGTCAAGTATTGATTTCATACCAGAAGAAGCTATGATGTAAGGAAGAAGTGATCTCCCGTAACATCATTTTGATGAAGGAAAGCCTTATTAGGCAGTAAATCTATTATTTAGACAACGAATGGCTCAATGGCCAATAACGGGCAATTTTACAGACAACAAATGGCTCAATGGCCAATCCCAGATGAGCCCCCATCTTACATGAAAGTTAACAACAAAAGCATAGCTCAAATACAAACCGCCCCAGCTGGGATTCAAACCCGTGCAGCAAATATCCTCGTTTATCGAGGTTTAAAAGACCAATACAGTAACCCCTGAGCTAAAGAGAATTCTCCCGAATGCAGTTGTCAGATACTGATATTATACGGGAAGAAGCTATGCTGTAAGGAAGGAGTGATCTCCCATAACAAATGAGTCTAGGAAAAATATTATTAAGCAAGCCTTTGGTGAAAAATGTTAATAACCAAGCCTTTTTCTTGATGAGTTTAACAGAATTTTATCTCAAAAGCCGATGACTGTCAGATCTTTTTACCACAAGTTATTTCACAAATTAGAAAAGCAGATGCAACATCATTTATAGATACACACGTGGTATTATCGATAAAAAATCCCATTCTTTCTATGAAATATGTACAAAATGATGTCAAAAATGACGTCACACAATTGTGATGTCAAACATGTATAAGATAAGAAAATTCGTAATGGGTATATTACACTGAAAACGAAGGAGTTTATGTAATAAAATTGCTTCTCATCCAGGAAGGTTTCTCTGTCTCTTACCACTAAACAAATCCTTTTTTCAACATGCTTTCATTTCTGTCATTTTTATTACTGAAAAGGTATATCTAAAACACCTGTATGGGTTAGTGCTTTACAAAACAATTCAATGTTGTGACTGCCTTGAAGAAAATGTTTTTCAAAACATTGGGGGAAAAGGAGGAAATGCTGGTTACCAGCATTTTCTCCTTTTCCCATAATGTTTTCTTCCTTATCAATGACAAAATTGCATTACTTTAGCCAAATTCAAATTGTTGTCTGCAAATGCTTTTGAATCAGACAAGTCTAAAATATTTTCATTTTGTAAAATTTTGTCATCTTGTAAAAAGTTAACTTACAAATGTATCTTATAAAATGTCACAAAAATTACTCAGTAATTTGATTTCTATTAATGAAGGAAAAAAAAAAAAAGTAAACAAGAGCCCTGCATGAAAGCGCCAACACCCGTCTGCAGTTGCTTTTACAAACAGATTGATTTTCAGTGACAAGGGACATAAATGTATCAAAAATGTTTTGACGGTTATCTGCCCCTGTTGTATGGGTTCCCTTTTAGATTGATTGTATGGTGTTTAACGCCGTTTTCAACATTATTTCAGTTATATCGCGGCGGCCAGTGCACATATCCATGCTTTCCTGGAGGTTCTTTTTTACCAGTGCTTCGCACAATATTCTTTCCAAGCCACTAGCTGCTTTCCCATATTGCCATTGTCGAAACAATGGTCAGCAGTGAGAGAGGAATGAATCCTGTCGCAATGACTATCATCAATCCTCAGAAAGAAATTGGCCAAGCCAGGGATCGAACCAGTGACCTGTTCTCAAGTCCTATATGCTACCGACTGAGCTATGAGGGCTCTGCCCCTTTTTGATAATTAACAAATAGTCTGCATTTCAAGTAAATATCTTCAACAACGACAAATATATTATAAAATGTCAGAGTTTTTGCAAGATAACAGCGCAGACAACAACAGGGCTATCACAATACCTCTATGTTTTCTTTGAAAACAGCACAGCTAAAAAATGTAGCTAAACACTCTTCCTTTTTCCATAAATTTAACAATCCCTCTTTTATGTAACCTTAGCAAAATAAACGGACTTAACTCGGTTTACTCTTTACCAAACAACAAAATTTTAGACTAGTCCAAATTGAAAGCATTTGCAGACAACAAAATAAATGTGACTGAAAAATTGAAATTTGTTTTGGGAAGGGCAGAAAACATTGTGAGAAAAGGAGAAAATGCTGGTTACCAGCATTTTCTCCTTTTCCCACAATGCTTTCAAAAGGTTTTTTTCTCAGGGTTGTTAAGTCAGAATTGTTGGGTAAAGGGCTAACAGACTTTTGTTTCACTTAGTTGTGTCTGAATTGTGGTGCAAACTCAGAATTTGAGGACATTAATAAAGTATGCTAATGGCAGTGTAAGGTGTCTCAAAGAGGACATTAATAAAGTATGCTAATGGTAGTGTAAGGTGTCTCAAATATGACTCCTTCATCTAAACCTCTTATAACCTACAACCTTAAACCCATTGTAGCTTAAATTCAAAAGTTTAAGCATATTTGAGCAGCACTATGGACAAGGGGGATTTAAACCTTTACCACACAATCCTGACTTTTAATGACCCTGAGGAAAAAGCTTTTTGAAAACATTGTGGGAAAAGGAGAAAATGCTGGTAACCAGCATTTTCTCCTTTTCCCACAATGTTTTCTATCCTGTCAAGGACAACTTCCATCATTGGAATAACATTTAAATTGTCATCTACAAATGCTTTCAATTTCGACAAGCCTATATTTTTGTTATGTGGAAAGACTATCATACCAAGCAGGTCATCACTTGGGTGGATACTTTTCGCAGATGCATTAAATTCCCATTTCACAGAGCTCATCTATTTCACAAGGGTTGTGAAAGAATATAGCCTTATAGCTTACAACCTCCAGTTTACAGGAAAGCATTACAGATAAAGCCTATCGGGTTTTTCATGTTGATGTAAAAGAACAACCTCTTTTTCTTTTAACCCTTTCCCAAACAAGCCCTGGTTTTCACGTGTCTGCAGTACAAGTCTTTTGAAAACACTGTGGGAAAAGGAGAAATTGCTCGTAACGAGCAATTTCTCCTTTTCCCCACAGTGTTTTCTACACTTTTTGATGACTTTCTGCCATTTTCATCAAATTTGAAATTGTCGTCTGCAAACTCTTTCAATTTGGACCAGTCCAAAATTTGTCGTTTGGGAAAGGGTTAAACATTAACAGCTCCTGCTATGTTCAATGACAAATAAATGCAGAATCAAATGAGAAACACATAAGAGGAGGAAAATTCATTCACACAGTAAAAGTATCACATAAAAGTTTATTCAGTCTGACATGGCGATCCCTTTACCACACAATCCCAACTTTTAATGACCCTGTGAAAGAAGCCTTTTGAAAACATTGTGGGAAAAGGAGAAAATGCTGGTAACCAGCATTTTCTCCTTTTCCCACAATGTTTTCTACCCTTTCCAAAAGAAATTTCAGTTTTTCAGTCACATTTATTTTGTCATCTGCAAATGTTTTCAATTTGGACCAGTCTAAAATTTTGTCGTTTGATAAAGAGCTATAAAATGAAATTAGTCACCAGTAGAAAAGCAAACCATGTTACACCCTTCTCTTCAATCCTGGACATTTCCTTCTATATTTCTGTTACACTACAAACATCACAGACCAATTAACCCATTGCAAAACCACAAAATTTTTTAGATTTGTCTGAACTGAAAGCATTTCAAGATGATAAATAAAATGTGGCTCAAAACAGGAAATTTGGCTTGCAAAGATAGAAAAAAAATTCAGGAAAAGGAGAAAATGCTAGTTACCAGCATTTTCTCCTTTTCCCACAATGATTTCAAGGGCCATTTCCTTCAGGGTCATTATTGATTAAACTGATTGAAATGGTCTTTTACCCCACTTTCAACATCATTTCAGTCATATCATTGTGATAGCCCACACATCAATGTTTGTCCTGGGTTTCACCTTTACTAGGGTAGGGCTCATTAATGTCTTGTCCGAGGACACTCTTACGAAAAACCCAGTCCTTTCAGCGAGGCTCGAACCTGGGGCCTAATGTTGTAAGTCCTACACTTTATCACTGAGCCATGCAGGACCCAAGGGGTCATTCAAACTCTGGATTATACAGTTAAGAATCAAGCATATGGCAGTGTGAACACAGTATTACACAATGACGAGGTATGAGACAGTTGGTAACACAGTATATGTAGACATATAGCCACTATCAGCTACGTCGCCCTGTTGTTGAATACACAGAGATGTAGGAATCTGTACTACCAGCTGCCAGTTTGACCTGAAAGTAAGAGAAAATACTTACACTCTTTACCACATGACAAAATTTTGAACTAATACTTAACCTTTTACCACGCAATTCCGACTTTCAACAACCCTGCGGGAAGAGGCTTTTGAAAACGTTATGGGAAAAAAGGAGAAAATGCTGGTAACAAGCATTTTCTCCTTTTCCCAAAATGTTTTCTCTAAGCCTTCAGAGAAAAGTTCCACCATTTGAGACACACTGCATTTGTCGTCTACAAATGCTTTCTACTTAGATAAGTCTAAAATTTTGTCGTTTGGTAAAGGGTTAATATGGCTCATGAGATGGGATTTGTCTTTGAAAATTTAGAAAACATAGTGGAAAAAGGAGAAAATGCTGGTTACCAGCATTTTCTCCATTTCCCATAATGTTTTCAAAAGTGATCTTCTTCAGGGTTGTTAAAACCTGGGATTGTGTGGTAAAGAGTTAACCTTTTCCTACACAATCCCCATTTTTTATGTCCATAAGTAAAAAGGCTTTTGAAACCATTGCGAGAAAAAGGGAAAATGCTGGTAACCAGCATTTTCTCCCTTTTTCACAGCATCTTCTAAACTATGAGACAAAACATGGTCATATGCAAAAGGTTAATATTTTGACGTGTCTAAAATTTTGTCATCTAGCAACAGGTTTACTCATTAACTCCAAAAACAGATGCTGACAATTTGGAAAACACCCTTGTAAAATAATCAACATGACCTGAGGCATTAACACATGAAAAATATGGAAATGTTGTGGCAGAAAGCCATATTCTTTCCAAAAAGTGATCTACGGAAAGATGGGAAGGGTTATCTGAAGGAGGTAATGAATTAATATTTTAGCCCTTTGCTAAACAATCCCATAATTTAACAGCCCTGTGAAAGACAGCCTTTGAAAACATTGTGGGAAAAGAAGAAAATGCTGATAACCAGCATTTTCTCCTTTTTCCACAATATTTACTAAGATTTCAAAGATAAATCTCATCCTTTGAGCCACATTAAGATTTATTGTCTGCAAGACCTCTCGATATGGTTTAGCTAAATGGTTTAGCTAATCAAAAGTTGTTTCACTTTCTAAACCTAAAATAAGAATGCAATGTAGACTGGATGGTGGGTACCAGCCCCAGCTGGTTAAAAAACAAGAACACCACCTGCATTTGCCAATGCTTGGTTGCAGTTGCATTAAGAAATAGAATTTTTGCTGAAAATCAAACTACCGGTAAGTTAAAAGAGAAGCATAACTGTGTCAAAAATATTTTAATGATTACATGCCCCTGTTATACTGGTTTTCTGTTTTGATGGTTAACTACTTGGCCACTGGCTGCCTTCAAAGTAAAACATGTGCATAACTGTGTCAAAAAATTTTTGATGGTTACCTGCCCTTGTTGTATGGGTTTCCCTTTTGATAGTTAACTCTTTACCACACTATCCTGAGTTTTAACGACCCTAAGAAAACAGCCTTTTGAAAACCTTCTGGGAAAAGGAGAAAATGCTGGTAACCAGCATTTTCTCCTTTTCCCACAAGGTTTTCTATACTTTCACAGACAATTACCATCATTTCAGCTAAATCTAATATGTCGTCTGCAAATGCTTTCAATTTGAACATGTCAAAAATTTTGTCGTATGGTAAAGAGTTAACAACTAGTGTGAGTTTGAAGTCAATATCTTCAAGAATGACAAAGATAATTATAGAATGTAAAAAGTTTTTCTACCGCAATGAAACAGTTGACAGGGCTATGACAATATTATGATGTTTTCTAAAAAAAAAAAAAAAAAAAAAAAAAAAAACAAGCTAATAAAAAGGCATCCTCGTTGACCCAGTTCCGATGTATTCTGTAAACTACATTCATTGCCCCTGGGTTATCTCGCGTATGTTTTCTCTTTCTCATGAATTATTCATGAGGCATTTTGATTGGTAATCTAAGTTTTTCAGTGAGAAAATTTAATTTATTTTTATCAACCATATGCCATCTACAACCAATCAAATTGCTTGTTTCAAATCCCAATTTTGTTCAGTTTATTGGCACATATATAGCAGACCTTCCCCCTGCTACATACCCCTAGGGACTGCAACAGCATGCTGTATTTCTGAATATTTGCCTTTGTATACAATGATTTGTAATGTCTGCCCTGGATTGGCGTAAGGCAAATGCCACCGAAAGAAGGCCCATTGGCGGACGCCATATTCATTGATAATGATGTGGGTTTTACCCTGTTTATTCATAGTAACAGAAGAAATGTGATTATCCTCCACTACAAGAGAGTATTGTTATGTTGTTGACAATTCAATTGGCTATTGGGTTTAATTCGCAATCTTGTGAATATTCATAAAAATGACGGTTTCGCAATTAAATGTCCCAGAGTGATGAATGGTAATACTTCACACCTGGGTTAACAAGGGTGATAAAACGGAAAACTTACTCTGTATGGATGAAAAGCTATAGATGTGACTGTACCAATTCTCTGTCCTATAAAACCTTCATGATATTTGATTGTGCTGAGGGTATCTCCTGACTGATTATACACACCAATAAACTGGTTGACTGATCCACTACAACATAAAAACACAGAACAAATATTCTACAACAATCAATCTTGATATAAGTCAGACAAAAAAAATCCAAAACCCTTGTTACAGAATGTAAACTAAGACTGTATTTCTGCTTTAGCACATGAAAGAACTTTTGATAAGCATGGATATTTTATATAATAAACCTATCTTAGACATAGAAACACCTTTCACAACTAAAATCAAGTACCATTATTTTGCATGAACAAGACCCTGCAATTTATACCTTTGTACAAAGTTTTATCAGAAGGTAATGGTATTTGAAGATTTATGCCCCTGTGAACAATGCATTTTTTCATATCATAATATCAAATTGTAAAAGTAAATTTCATGTACATGTGCCTCAAAGTGATACTATTAGTATGAAATAAAAATATACTGACATAAAAAATTAGGAGGGAAGGACAAAAGGAAACATTACATTTTTGTATACGACTAGAAAGGAAGAATGTTATCCCTATACTAAACGATCCCAAAGTTTTACCACCCTGAGAAAGAAGGCTTTTAAAAACATAGTGAAACAAGAGGGCCATTGGCCCTCAGGCCCTCACCTGAGTAAAGTCATCTACAGTTCATAAAGCTGAAGAGATCCTGATGTAAAACACACGAGTGTAAGTGACCTACTTTTTTAAGCAATATGACTAAATTCCAAACTTGTCCAAGATATCATTAAAACAAACATTCTGACCAAGTTTCATGAATATCAGACCGAAAATGTGGCCTCTAGAGTGCACACAAGGTTTTTCTAAGATTTAGTCCAGTGACCTACTTTTTGACCAGATGTGACCCACTTTGAAACTTATTCAAGATATCATGAAGGCAAACTTTCTGACCAGGTTTCATGAGAATCAGGCTGAAAATGTGGCCTCTAGAGTGCACACAAGGTTTATCTGAGATTTGACTATGTGACCTACTTTTTGCCCTGACATGACCCACTTTTAAACTTGTCGACGATGTCAACAAGATAAACATTCTGACCAATCTTTATCAGTATAAGGCTGAAAATGTGGCCTCTAGAGTGCACACAAGGTATTTCTAAGATTTGGCCCAGTGACCTACTTTTTGACCGGACATGACCCAATTTCAAACTTATCCCAGATATTGTCAAGACAAACATTCTACCCAACTTTCATGAGTTTCAGGCTGGAAATGTGGCCTCTAGAGTGCACACAAGGTTTTTCTAAGATTTAGCCCAGTGACCTACTTTTTGACCCGACATAACCCAAATTGGAACTTGTCCTAGATCTCATCAAAGCAAACATTCTGACCAACTTTCATGTGTTTCAGGCTGAAAATGTGGCCTCTAGAGTGCACACAAGGTTTTTCTAAGATTTGGCCCAGTGACCTACTTTTTGACCCAACATGACCCAATTTCGAACTTGTCCAAGATATTATCAAGACAAACATTCTGACCAAGTTTCAAGAGTTTCAGCTGAAAATGTGGCCTCTAGAGTGCACACAAGGTTTTTCTGAGATTTGGCCCAGTGACCTACTTTTTAACACGACATGACCCAATTTCAAAATTGTCCAAGATATCATGAAGACAAACATTCTGACCAAGATTCAAGAGTATCAGGCTGAAAATAAGGTCTCTAGAGTGCACACAAGGTTTTTCTTAGATTTAGCCCAGTGACCTACTTTTTGACCCGGCATGACCCAGTTTCAAACTTGTCCAAGATATTATCAAGACAAACATTCCGACCAAGTTTTTTTCATGAGTATATGATTGAAAATGTAGCCTCTAGAGTGCACATTAGGTAATTGTTGATGCCTGGACGATGCACAACAGACGCTGGACACAGCACGATCACAAAAGCTCACCTTGAGCACAGATGAGCTAAAAAGGAAAAATTCTGGTTTCTAGCATTTAATCCTTTTTTCTGTGATGTTTTCTACTCTTTCATTCACTGAGCTACATTTAATTTCTTGGTTGTAAATGCTTTCAAAATGGTTAAGTGTAAAAGTTTGCTGTTAAGACTTAAAAATTAATCACAGCAAACCACAGAAACTTGCTGAAAACAATGTAACAGTTTTAGTCCAAACTTTAAGTACTATGAATGGCTCACCAAGCAAATACATCAGCTCTAGGATGTATGTCTACACTAGAAAATCCAGGTTGTAACTGAAGACAATTAACACTCTCTGTAAACCTAGGGTCCCAGAATCTTACATCTCCAGCACAACTGTACAACAAAGAATAACATCAATAAGTATAACTACCTAAATGGATACAGCAAGTTAGCCAGTCTAGAATAGTGAAACTTTCGCATACAGTTTAACCATTTACCAAGTATCACCGAGTTTGAACAATCTTGAGGAAGAATCCTTTTGAAATCATTGTGGGAAAAGGAGAAAATGCTGGTTACCAGCATTTTCTCCTTTTTCCACCAATGTTTTCTACTGTTTGAAAGACAAATTTAAAATTTTAAGTAACATTTGATTTGTTGTCTACAAATGCTTTCTACTCATACAAGTCTAAAATTTTATCATGCAGTAAAGAGGTAATGAGTTAAGGTAATGACAGAGCCAAGTGATACTTGTATTTCTGAATGTAAAAAAAATCCTGTTGTAAAAAAATCCTGTTTGAGGAAAAATCCTGGAAGAAAATGAGCCTGTTATGATGCAAGCCACTTTAACTCTTTAACACAAAAGCCAGACTCTTAACGACCTGGAAGAGGAAGGCTTCTAAAATCATTGTAGGAAAAGGAAAAAAGGCTGATGTCAAGCATTTCTACAAATTTTCACAATGATTTCTAACCTTTCAAACACAAATCCCATCATCTGAGCCACACTGATTTTGTCATCTGCAAAGACTTTCAATTTGGATCAGGCTACAACTTTGCCGTCTGGTAAAAGGTTAAGACTTGCTAGAATTTATTTTTTCTTTATTGGTAATTCTAAGAGATATGTAGTGCACAGGAGTACAATGTCCTATTTGAATGTTTTAAATAAGTGGCCTATAGCTGATCGAGTAAAACTGTCATTATCATCTGAATTTTCAAAGTCCCTTGATAATGTACAATACTAATACTTACAGAGCCAGGCATAGTAATTATCATTTTTGCAGATAGTGCTGATCAAGATCAGACTGTATAGAACATGCTGCCTAACTTTGGATCTACACAGTCCAACTTTTTAATGATATTCTGATCAAAACAGTCTGGAAACTGCAATACAAGGGTCTTTATGCATTAGCACTTTAAGCACTAAATATATGGTGTCTGTCAATGGTAGAAAAGACAATCCCCTGCATCTTGGAACGATTTTTATCATACTGACTTGACTAAACATGCAGATGGTAAAGATACCACGCCATCCGCAAAAGCCCTTGTTTGCCTATGGTGCTGAAGAGGTTACATGATAGGGTAGAAAACAATGTGGGAAAAGAAGAAAATGCTGGTCACCAGCATTTTCTCCTTTTCCCACATTGTTTTCAAAAGCTGTCTTCTTCTGGGTTGTTTATAGTCGAGATTGTGAAGGCTTTATGATACCAAAATGAAACAGGTTTAGCAAATAAATTTACAGATTTTTCAAACATGTCAATACTATTTGTTGCTTTCCAGAAAAAGTAAAAGAAATCCCGATGTACCAACATGAACCCTACCTTGATGTGATAATTTTACCCTCCGAGCCGCACTGTAAGTGTACTTTAACAATCCAACGTGAATGTTCTCGTAATGTCATCACTCGGCTGTGAATATAAGATAAAATAGTACTATCATCCAAGAACTGAATCTGTCATTCCAAAAATACTTATTTTCTTTCGTTTTCTTGTACCTTGCAGTGTTAACTGAAATGAATTTCCTAGTTTTCAGAAAAAGGAAAGGAAAAATATTTCCTCATTGTAAATCATATAACAATACTTACAAATAGAAAACTATGTACAAACACTATATTTAGCAGCTTGAAAACCCTTTCAACCTATATCCAATACAAGAACATTGATATTTAGAACAGCACCATACATCTAATACTGCAGTACAGAAAGTTTAATTTAATTATTTGGTATATAATGCTATTTTTCAACATTATTCCAGCCGTATCAAGGTGGCAAAGTGCATCTATTCATGCAGTCCTGGATCCTTTTTCACCAAGTGTTCTAATGAACATTCCTAGCCTTACTGTCATAAATTTTATAAATTGCAAAGTATCACACTCCAATTGGCTATACCAAATGCTTTAGCCAATCAGATTCTACATTACTTTCAAATTCAGAAAATTCTTGGGAACAAGGCTAAGAATAGTATTAAGAACAGTTGGTGAATATCGACCCTGGACTTTCTTTTATAAGCAGTTTGCAAAACACTTCTTTCAAGCCACTGACTGCTATCCCAAATGACCATAGTCTTTAATCAGCCGTAAGAAAGAAATGGATCCTGCCACAATGACTCTCATCAATCCTCAAATAGAACTTGCCAAGATGGGAACTTACAATCCCTTTACAAACAGGGCCACCAGACAACCATTTGAAAGACAGAAAAAAATCTTTTTTGTATAAGCATTGAAGACATTTTGAGAAAAGGAACAATTGCTGTAACATGCAATTGCCCTTATTGTTTTTTTAGAGACGCATTAAAAAGTCATAACAGTTTTCGTTCAGTAATGGGTTAAGCCCAACACTATCTCAAATTTTAAAAACCTGAAAGAAGAAGGCTCTTTAAAACATTGTGGGAATAGAGAAAATGCTGGTAATCAAATTTTCTCTTTTACCCACAAAGTTGTCTATCCCTCAAAGACAAATTCCACCATTTGAGCCACATTTAATTTGTGGTTTGCAAATACTCTGGATTTGGAAAAAGTCCAACATCTTGTCTTTTGGTAAAAACTTAACATATGTACTACAATGCTATTGATATTCACCATTCTGTGGGAGACAGTCGTCTGTCGAACAGTCGAACTGTGCCATCTCCACAGCCAGCAATAAGCAGAGATCTACCGGATGTGTCCGAGGCTAAACAAGTTACACAGCTATCTGCCCCAGTCGGTATATCCTGAATGTTTAAAAAATAAAATATCAGTGGCCTGGCAACATGTGCACTTAACCCTTTACCACGCAATCCTGAATTTTAACATCCCTGTGGAAGAAGCCTTTTGAACACAAACAATCACTTTTGACTTGTAGTGACATTTTCACTTCACTACATCCATACATAGCCTTGCCACAAATCCACTTCCTGTCAACCTTTTCAGCACCATAGGAAAAACACAGCATCATTTGCAGAAAGTACAGATCAAGATCAGACTGCACAGAATGTGCAGTCTGATCTTAGGTCTATAATATCTGCTGAGTTAGTTCAGCCTTTAAGATAAAAAGCATTCTAAGTTTCAGTGGGTTGTACTTTTAGCTAACAAAAGAGGTCCAGTCTGTACAAATTATTTGGCTCCAAAAGGATTAACCCTTTACCACACAGCTCTGAGTTTTAAAGACCTGAGAAAGAAACTTTTTGAAAACATTGTGGGAAAAGGAGGAAATGCTGGTAACTAGCCTTTCCTCCTTATCCCACAATGTTATCTACCCTTTCAAAGACAAATTCCATCATTTGAGCCACATTTAAAACATAGTCTGCAAATGCTTTGAAGTTGGACCAGTCTACATATTTGTTTTTTGGTAAAGAGTAACTATATACATGAGCCATGCTCTGTGAAAAGGGGGCTTAATACATCTGCAAAAAACATCGACCCAGGACAGTCCGCGCAGGCTGACCTGGGTGGAAACCTTTCGCTATTGGTCAATTTCAGTCATGTTAGACAAAATGGACCTGACGGATCCATGATCATGTAATGACATGCTTGGTATCATGCATCACAGGGATGCATTAAGCCCCCTTTTTGCCAGAGCATGGCTCACACATTCGTACCTGTAATTTCGTTTCCTTCTGCGAGTCCCAGATTCGTATAAACCTTACATCTCCTGAAGCTAACAGCATGCCTGTATCTTGCTCCCAGTTAGTGACAAGACCCGACCCTCTGTTTAAAGGTAGCATCTCATTTAGGGCTTGAAAAGCGGTTACAAGTTCTTTATCACAATCGGTATCACAGATATAGTTTCTCCACAGTCGAACACAACCATCATCTGGGTAAATAAACAATAAGGCTTGCAAAATGTTCATACATTCATACTTATGACTTACTTCTTTGTAGTACAAAGCCTTTTAACTCTTTACCAAACGACAAAATTTTCGACTGGTCCAAACTGAAAGCATTTGCAGACGACATATTTAATTTAGTTGAAATGATGGCAATTGTCTGTGAAAGTGTAAAAGACCTTGTAGGAAAAGGAGAAAATGCTGGTTACCAGCATTTTCTCCTTTTCCCACATGGTTTTCAAAGGGCTGTTTCCTCTAGGTCGTTAAATTCGAGACTATACGGTAAAGAGTTCAAACATTGTGTGAAACAGAGCGAATGGTTTTCACAGGAAATTGATTCTTTTCTCATACTGTTATCTGTATTATTCGCCAAGCCCCTGTAGCTCAGTTGGTAGCGTACATGACTTGAGAACAGGAGGTCGCTAGTTCAATCCCCGGCCTGGCCAATTTCTTTCCGAGGTTTGATGATAGTCATTGCGACAGGATTCATTCAGTGGCTTAGAAGAATATTGTACGGAGTAGTGGTAAAAGAAACTCCAGGAAAGCATGGATAGGTGCACTGGCCGCCGCAATATAACTGAAAATAAATGCTGAAAACGGCGTTAAACACCATACAATCAATACAATCAATATCTGTATTATTCAGTGAAAAAATAGATAACAATATCATAATTTCCATACAGAAAATTGTATTACTCCTCTCCACAACACAACCTTTTGAAAATAGTGTAGGAAAAAGAGTGATAGTTTGTTGCAGGCAACTGATTCTTTTCCCATATTCTTATCCAGCATAGTATAAGTCCATATGTGGTCATTCAATACAAAACAACAAAAATACATTAATTATTTAAAAGCATTGCAAAGCTAAAACATAAACCATTCTGTTTAAGACAGATTAATTCATAACAAACTAGCATTTATAAGCAACTAGCAATATTCGAAGTTTTCTGAAATTATATTCAGAATTTGGTAGAGTCAATCACAGACAATGAATAGTTCCATTTCCTACATGTAGTAAAGTACAGTGGTACAGTCTTTGAAAATTTTGAGCTAAAAACAATTTTTACTTGTAGACATTTAATGCTATTTTATGAAATTAGATACCTGATCCACAGAACAATAGGGTGTTGTCATGTGCATTGATATACTCTAGTGATGTAATTCGGGAGTTTTTGGGATTTCCATTTCCCAAATATCCCAACCTTGGACCCTGCTCCCAGTCCCAAAACCTGTTAAAAAAAGCATTTCATTTAACTCTTAACAAAACAAAAAAAATTCTGACTTGTCCAAATTGAAAGCATTTGCAGATGACAATTTAATTGTAACTAAAATTACTGAATTTGTCATTGAAAGGGCGGAAAACATTGTACGAAAAGGAAAAAAGGCTGGTTACCAACATTTTCTCCTTTTCATGAAATGTTTTCAAAAGGCTATTTGCCAGGGTCGTTAAAACCCAGGATTGTTTGGTAAAGGGTGAAAACTTGCACCAGTTTATCAGTTTTAAAACAAATGACAGTTTTATTGTATAGATAGATGAAATTAAGTATTTTTCTTTCATATTTCACATGACAGAGAAAATTAAAAATAAAAGAGGATATTTGTTTTTTTCAGTGAAAGATAGAAATTTATTTCATTGAGTGAACATCATCGGTAATATTTTCACTTGTGGCTGCATCACTCATGAAAATATTACTGATGATGTTCACTCCATGAAATAAATTTGCCCCACTCATGAAAATATTACCAATGATGTTCACTCAATGAAATAAATTTCGATCTTTCACCAAAAAAACCCCAAATATTCCATTTATTTCATACTTCTAACCCCTATTTTGCTGGAACTTTTATCAAAATCCAGTACAGTTGTTTTCGGTAATTCCCTGTGGCATATCCCCCTCACATAACAACACATTACAATATTACATAAAGCGCGAGAAATATAGCTTAAATTACGTCATATTCCCCTCCATTTGAATGGCACGTGCTGTTTACCTAGGTAACTAGTGCCGAGGAACTACTGTTTCTTCCTTCAACTGAAGAGTTCGACAATATAAATCACTGGTCATAACCATGAAATATCAAACCATAATCCACCATTATTTCTCGATAAATTACCGAAAAGCATGAAATAAAAAAACTATATTCAAGACCATGATCTGAATGATGTAGTTATCAGCTGTAGGCATAGCGGTCCTTCAGACAAAATACTGTCAGGACAACAAGTGTATATATATATTGCTTTTAACTGACTTTTTTGTGTAGAATTCAATGCAACTTTTAACAATAAATCAGTTACTAGTATACAGTGGAAAGTGCATCTAACCATGCATTCCTAGCCTATCCTTTCACCATTTCAAAAGCCTTTTTGAAGCCAAAGGTTACTTTCCAACAAGAATGATCTGCTATGAGAGAGGAATGAATCAATGATGCAATGGCTATCATCAATCACCATAAAGAGTCTGCCCAAGCTTGGATTCAAACTCACACCCAAACCCCCTGATTACCAATGACTAAGCTACAAGGATCTGCACTCTGTAATTTTTACCCCATTACGTCCTGATATAACCTGTGGGGGCAATAAAAGTCTTCTGCAGGAGAAACTGCGATAGCTGACATTTTTTTCCTTACCCCTTTACAAAACCATCCTATATTTTTACAACCCTAAAGAAAGCTTTAGAGAACAATTCAGGGAAAAGGAACAATTCAGAGAAAATCCTGGTAACCAGCTTTTCTCATAATTTTCTCCTTTCACCTCAATGTTTTCTCCGCTTTCAAGGTCATAATGCTTCATATCTGCCATATTTAACCCTTTCCCAAACAAGCCCTGGTTTTCACGTGTCTGCAGTCCAAGTCTTTTGAAAACACTGGGAAAAGGAGAAATTGCTCATAACGAGCAATTTCTCCTTTTCCCAGTGTCTTCTACCCTTTTAGAGACCTTTCTGCTATTTCCATCAAATTTAAAATTGTCGTCTGCAAACTCTTTCAATTTGGACCAGTCCAAAATTTGTCGTTTGGGAAAGGGTTAAGTTGTCAGCTGCAGATCCTTTCAAAATGGATGAGTCTAAGTTTTGTGCCTTTGTACAAGGTTAATCCTTCTGAGACACGCTCTGAAACTACATGATGCACTGTACTAAGCAAGTCATCTGATAGTTATGGAAAGATCTGTAAAATTGATCTATAAAATTTATTTTGTCTAACAACTGACTCAATCATGAGGTAGAATGGTCCTTTGACATGCAGAAAACTGACCAACGGCAAATTGTTTCGACTCATGTCTGCCTGCTCGCACTGTGCAAGCTGACATGGGTCGATACTTGTTTGCAGATGCATTAAACCCCCTTTTCACAGAGCATGACTCAAGTGATTCTACATGAAAACCAAGTAAAGTTTTGAGTTAATTCTTTACCAAACGACAAAATTTTAGACAAGTCCAACTTGAAAGCATTTGCAGATGAAAAAATAACAGTAACTCAAAAATTGAAATTTGTTTTAGGAAGGGAAGAAAACATTGTGGGAAAAGGAGAAAATGCTGATTACCAGCATTTTCTCCTTTTCCCACAGTGTTTTCCAAAGCTTTCTTTTTCAGGGTAGTTAAAAGTCGGGATCGTGTGGTAAAAGGTTAAGACTTACGTAATCCCATCTTTACCATCCGCCACTGCCAACTCCGATTCATACGGATGGAATTTAATCACAGATGGAATGCCTTGATTCTTATTTACAAATATCTCATTATCCATTCTGTTGAATCCTTAAAATAAAAAGATAAATTTTCGTCATTATTCATTTCGTTATCAGACAAATAAATCTTGGACTGGACTGAAATTGAAAGCATTTGCAGACGACAAATGAAATGATGCTAAAATGATGATTTCTGTCTCTGGTAGCATAGAAAACATTGTGGGAAAAGGAGAAAATAATGGTTACCGGCATTTTCTCCTTTCCCCACAATGTTTCAAAAGCACTTTTCATCAAGGTCGTTAAAAGTTGGAATTGTGTAGTAAAGGGTAAACACTTTATCAAAGTAGACAACCTTTGGAAACATCATGGGAAAAAGAAATAATTCTAGTAACCAGCATTTTCTCCTCTTCCAAAACTATTTTCTATCCTTTCAAAGACAAATCCCATCCTATGAGCCACATTCTTCTTATTGTCTTTAAATGCTTTCATTATGTACAGCTCTACAACTGTGTTTTGTGGTAAAGGGTTAACTCTTATCAGACAAAACTAGAGCTATCACTAAAAGTGATCATACCCCCCACCAGCTCCTTGTCACAAAACAGCTCTTTGTCACAGAATGCAGAATGGTTTCGTAAAAAAATAAGAGTTGAAAAAAAAAGTGGGAAAAGAGTTATGGTACTTGTAAACTGCGCTTCTCATTAATGTGGTCTATCTGTATATGAAGTCTGATGTCACTAGCTTAAATGATTCAGAAGTTATGCCCCGGACAAATATCCAAAGTTAAAACTTACAAAGGGCAATAACTCAAAAAATAAATGGAATAGAGTTATGGTTCTTGTACAATGCACTTCGCCTTAGAGTGATCTATCTGTGTGTGAAGTTTGAAGTTGTAAGCTTCTATACTTTGGAAGTTATGCCCTGGACAAAAATCCAAAGTTAAAATTTACAAAGGGCAATAACTCGAAAAATAAATGAAATAGAGTTACTGTTCTTGTACAATGCACTTCTCCTTAATGTGATCTAACTTTGTGTGAAATTTGAAGTTTCTAGCTTCTATACTTTGGAAGTTATGCCCTGGACAAAAATCCATAGTTAAAATTTACAAAGGGCAACAAGCTTAAGGGGAGATAATTCAACCAATGGCAGCAAGGTCATGAAAATCGCACATGCACAATTTCATATGTACCCAAACATTATGTGTAAATTTCAGTGCAGTACTTGAAAAATTGTAGGAAAAAAGCTCCAGACAAAATTGTGTCTACAGACAGACGGACGGACGGACAGACAGACAGACATCCATGGCGATTCCAGTATACCCCCCTCCACTTCGTTGTGGGGGGTATAAAAATGTTAAACTTGTCCAAAATGGAAGAATTTGGAGATGACATATTACATGACAATCAAAATGTGGGGGTATGTCTGTGAAAGGGTGAAAACACAAAAGAAAAAGAGAAAAAACTGGTTACCAGCATTTTCTCTTTTTCCCGTTTCTATATCCCAAACTGAAAGCATCTAAGAAAGATAAAAAATACATGTACATGGACATAGAAATCTGGTGTTGAGTGAACAAGGAAAATAAAAAAAAAAATATTGCCACTGTGAGAAATTTCTCCATTTTGCACAATGTTTCCTAAGACGATGCACTCTACATCACCTTTTCCCACAGTGTTTTCAACAGCTTTATTCCTCAGGATTATTGAAACACAGGATCTTGTGGTAAAGCGTTAAACAAAAAAAAATTAAAAAAAATAAATAAATAAAAAAACATGACGTTAAAAAAAATTACCAGCTTTCAACTGTTCATCTTGAGCCTCAGATCTAACTTTACAGTTTCTATCAAATCTGTACTGTCTTTCCAGGAAGGATGGACTCTCTGAGTCTTCTTCATCGGATAGTCTCATGGTAGGCTGTACAAACTGTTTACAGCTCCACTCAAAAAACTCTGTCCGCACTGTCTGAGTTACGTTTTGAGAGGAGTCCTTCTCCATGTCTCTGTCCTCCACCTGTTGGAGTCAAGTCATAGTACAGTCTAACATGTAGAACAGAAATGAATTAACCCTTTGCCACACAATCATGAGTTTTAATGACCCAATAAAGGATAGCTTTTGAAAACATTGCGGGAAAAGGAGAAAATGCCGGTGTCCAGCATTTTCTCCTTTTCCCACCATGTTTTCTATCCTACCATTATCAAATTTCAATTTTTGAGTCAAACTATTTTGTTGTCTGCAAATGTTTTGAATTTGGATAGGTCTAAAATATTGTCGTTTGGTAAAGAGTTAAGCATAACAGAGCAGCATGCTAAATCATGTGAATTCGAGCAATCAGTGTACTCCCAAGATAATCAAGTGAGAGGAAAAATTAAAGATGCCAACAACGATCGCAATAATTATTGTTGTTTCAGCTCCATTACTATCCGTTCAATTAATGATGTGTAAATTACTAGCTTGCATTACACATGGATGTTTTATGAAGACTTCCATATTAACAAGCATTCTGATAGCATTGCATAGCAATACCCAGTCCCCTACCGGCCGTATATCCCGCTGGCATGTCAGTGAAATTTTTTAAGTCCAAGGCCCGTAAATGCGTCAAAAAGCAGTGGAGTGGGACGAAATCGAACTTGATGTGTAAGGCATGGTGGTTGATGTACACACCAAAAATCAGCTCTATATGTAGCAGCGTTTAGAAAAAAAGTGCGGAAAAATGTTTTATCAGTGAAATTTTGTAAGTCCAAGGCCCGTAAATGCTTGAAAAACTTGATCTGTAAGTCATGGTGGTTGACTTACACAGCAAAAGTCAGGTGAATATCTACCAGCATTTAGAAAAAAAAGTCCGGAGAACTGATTTATCAGAGAAATTTTGTAAGTCCAAGGCCCGTAAATCCGTGAAAAACCAGTAGACCGGAACGAAAGTCGAACTTGATCTGTAAGTCATGGTGGTTGAGTTACACAGCAAATCTGCGATCAATACCTACCAGCATTTAGGAAAAAAGTCCGGAAAACTGATTTATCAGTGAAATTTTGTAACTCCAAGGCCAGTAAATCTGTGAAAAACGAGTGGACCAGAAGGAAACTCGAACTTGATCTGTAAGTGATGGTGGGTGACTCCAAAACTCAGCTCAATATGTACCAGTGTTTAGACCGGAAAACTGAATTGCCAGACTGACGAACAGACGGACAGACGGAGTGCAAACCTAAAGTCCCCTTCGGCTTTGCCGGTAGGGAACTAAAAAACATGTTCCTATTCAAACATTGTTCGCCTTTCCACAAATTTTTTTTTTTTTTTTTGGGGGGGGGGGGGGGGGGGAGGGGGGGAGCAGGTCACGTGACTGCTCCGACTGCACCACCTCAGACGACTTAGTATGCTGGAGTATTCTGCCACAGCTACTCCGTTACACTTGATTACAAATCTGCATGCTCGGAGTATAACAAGTGCTCAGATCAGCTAAATCAAGTCCACCCCAGATCACAGGTTCAGTAGCTTTTCTGAACTGTGTACATTTGGCTCAGACTAGAAAGACATGTTGTCAAAGCTTGGATCTACATAATTCATTTTTCAAATATTCTGGTAAAATCAGCCGTGCAATATTTAACTAATTACCAAACAACAAAATTTTGGACCTGCCTATATCCAAGGCAATTGCAGATGACAAAACAGATGTAGCTTAAATGGGGGTATAAATGTCTTCATAAAAGGAAGAAAATATTGCTTACCAGCACTTTCTACTTTTCCTACAAAATGTTTTCATAAGCCTTCTTCAGGGTCGTTAAAACCTAGAATTATTGGTAAATGATTGATTGATTGATTGTATGGTGTTTAATGCCATTTTCTACGTTATTTCAGTTATATCACGGCGGCCAGTGCACCTATCCATGCTTTCCTGGAGCTTCTTTTACCAGTACTCTGCACAATATTCTTTCCAAGCCACTGGCTGCTTTCCCACATAACCATCGTCAATACAATGGTCAGCGGTGAGAGAGGAATGAATCCTGTCATGATGACTATCATCAATCCTCGGAAAGAAATTGGCTAAGCCGGGGATCGAACCAGCGACCTCCTGTTCTCAAGTCCTGTACGCTACTGACTGAGCTACAGGGGCTTGGCGAAATATTGGTAAAGGGTAAAGTCTGCATTACAGACTGTAATATTTCCCTCATTTTTTTCAAACCCAACAATGTTGATTCCTCCAAACTAAAAATAACTTTGAAAAACAAATCCATTATTAGTACAAAATGTGCTGCAGCTCTCTGATAGCAAAGAAAACATGGGGAAAAAGGAGAAAATGCTGGATGCAAGAATTTTCTCCTTTTTCCACAACAATTTCAACAAGACAGCCATGATGGCCCAGTATCGCTCCACTGGCTAATAAGTAAAAACCATACATACCAATCACTACAATTCTAGGCCAAGTGGTTTCAGCTAAGAAGGCTTACAAAAGCCCTTGTGAAAGTTGTGACCCAATAGCACAGCCATTTTTGACCATAGAGCTGTAATTACTTGACTCCTGGTATAGGTCCACAGGATAAAAACACAAGCCAAATAGTACAGGTAGAGGCCATATGGTTATAAACAAGCAGATTTTCAAAGTTTCCTAAATATAAAGCCCATGTAACACATGAGACCACAGAGGTGGGGCTAATTTCAATCACAGGGCTAAATTTTGAACAAGTGATCCAAATTTGGCAGCCCTAGGATTTCTTTGTGGAGCAAGAAAACTTTTAGAGATTTTACTCTATAAGCACATGTTACATTTATGACCCATGGGGTGGGACCATTACATTTATGACCCATGGGGTGGGACCAATTTTGATACCTGTGCTTTAGTTTGAACACTTTTGGAAGAGGCCTGTTACATGGTAACACTTACAAAATATTACAGTTGTATCTCAATGTCAGGACAAAAAGGATCATTAAAGTTTTTACAATATAAGCCTATGTAAAACTTGTGACTTTTGGGGCAGGGTCAATTTTGACCCAAGGGTTATAATTTAAATACTCTTGGTCCAGGTCCATTAGATAAATATACATGCAAAATTTGGTAGTCCTAGGTCATCTGGTTAGGAACAAGAAGATCTTTTAAAGTTTTCACTATACAGAACTGTGTAAAACTTGTGACTACGAGGGCGGAGGCCAATTTTTACCCCAGGGCTGTAATATGGGCCATCTTGGCAGAGGCCCACTAGATAAAGCTGCTAGCAAAATTTCGTAGACCTAGCCTTTATGGTTATGAACTACTTGATTTTTAAGGTCTTCACTATATAAGGCCATGTAACCCCCAAGGCAAGGCCAATTTTTACCCCAGGGCTATAATTTGGGCTATCTTTGAAGAGGCCTGCTAGATAAAGCTACATGCAAAATTTAGTAGCCCTAGGCCTTATGACTAGGAAACAGGAAGATTTTTTACAGTTTTCACTACATAAACCCATGTAAAATTTGTGACCAACTTGGCAGGACCAATTTGGAGCCGAGAGCTATAATTTGAAGAAACTTGGTGGAGGTCCATTAGATAAAGCTGCATACCAAATGTGGTAGCCCTGGGCCTTTTGGTTTCAGACAAGATGATTCTTAATGATTTTCAATATTTTTCAGTTTTGTTGCCATGGCAACCAGAATTTTTTTTGGAATAAAATTCTTTCAAGACATTATAAAGAGGACCATGGCAGGATCATGTCTGTGAAGTTTGGTCAAAACTGAATGGGTACTTTCAAAGAAGAAAATGTCTCAAATAGAAGTTAACACAGAGACGGATGGACTGACACAGGGCTATGACATAAACTCGCTGGCCTTGCCAGTGGAGCTAAAAATTGTAAAGTTATGCACTTTAGTGAAACTTGTTTCCAGACTTGATGCTTGCTTACTTAAACTGGGTATGAAATTTCATGCATACACAGTTTAGAGAAAGGTACCCCAGGTGTATACTAACAAATGACATTTGGTATGTATATCACTTACCACACTGGGGCCTTTATCATACATTTTTCTGTATCTAGAGAATTGTGCTGAATGTTGATATGGACTGGTCGGGTTACTGGTTACACCCTGTCTCTGCATGCTGCTCTGACTGTGTTCCCCAGACTCTTCATAGACACTGCTTAATTGTGGTGGGGTTCTGTTTAAATACAAACAAGCTATTATGTTGAAATGATATCCCCAGCCGATAAAAGCCCCCTTTTTCCATGAAACACCATTAAATAAATAAAAAAAAAAAGTATATTGGCGGACTATCATAAGGAACACATGTATGAAGTTTCATCAATTTTCGTCACAGACAAATGGATGAATAAACAGACAGACAGATGGTCAGACGGACAAACAATGGAAAAACTATATCCCTCCGCCTCCGGTGGGGAATAACCAGACTATATATGTGTGTGCCCACACTTGGCTGAGGGTCCTTTTTTAGTGAAAATCTATGTTGAAAAGGGGGCATAACTGTGCCAAAAATATTTTACCATTACCTGCCTTTTTGGTATGGATTCCCCTTTCGACAGTCAACGGCTAGCTCAAAATTGAAGAAAATGTCTTCAGTAAAAACAGATATGAGAAAATGCCAGTTTCTGCACTATGATGACTATGCAAACATTTTTAACAACAATACAATCTTTAGCACGATATCTTGATATTCAGTCAGAAATTCCCAATTGTATTTTTTGAGTTTCCTATATTTCAATTTTTTTCCTTTTTGTAAAGCAAAATGTAACAGACATTTTATGTACCACAGACACATGAACATTTGATTAACTCTTTACCAAAAGACAAAATTTTAGACTGGTCCAAATTAAAAGCATTTGCAGATGACAAATGTAGCTTAATCAATGATTTCTGTCAATAATAGAGAAGAAAAAAATATGGGAAAAGGAGAAAATGCTGGTTACCAGCATTTTCTCCTTTTCCCACAATGTTTTCAAAAGCCCTCTCTTTCAGGGTCGTTAAAAGTCAGGATTATGTTGTAAAGAGTTAAGAATTAATTCTGGAGAGATAGATGATGCTTGGCTGGGAAAACACTTAACCCTTTACCGCAAAATGCCGCCTTTCACCGAACCAGGGAAAGAAACCTTTTCTAAAAATTGTGGGAAAAGGAAAAAATGCTGGTAACCAGCACTTTCTCCTTTTCCCACTATGTTTTCTACCCTATCAAAGAAAAATTGCACCACTTGAGCCACACTGAAATTGTCGTCTGCAAATGCTTTCAATTTGGACATGGCTAAAATTTTGTCGTCTGGTAAAGGGTTAAGTCATGGGTCTGGGAACTAGGGTTGCACAAGAACTTGGCTTTATTGCTGATAATGAACACTTTCTAATTTCAGACCAAAACAAAAAAGTTGGCTATGGGACGTAACATGTCAAGTAGTCAAAAAATTTCTTTTGCTGAAAAAATGTTCATGTTTTTTCCTCAGGAATTATTTCATCAATTGCAGAGATATATCAAACATGGCTCAAATAATGGTATCTGTATTTGGAAGGTTGTAAACATTGTGGAAAATGGAGAAAATGTTGCTTCCTAGCATTGCCTCCTTTTCCTACCTTTTTTTTTAAATGCCTTCTTCCTCAGGGTAGTTTGATTTTTTTGTATGGTGTTTAACACCATTTTCAACAATATTTCAGTTACATCTCAGAGGCCAATGCACTTATCTTTGGCTGGAGTTCCTTTTACCAGCACTTTGTACCATATTCTTCCCAAGCCACCCACTGCTTTCCTACATAACAGTCAAAACACTGATCAGGTGTGAGAGAGGAATTAATCCTGTAACAATGACTATCCCCAATCCTTGGAAATAACTTGGCCAGGCTACGGATTCTAACCAGCAACCCCCTGCCCTCAGGTCTTGAACTCTATCTACTATGCTAATAAGCTCAACACAGAGTAAGCAGAATATTAGCCTTTACTCTTTACAAAACGACAATATTTATGACTTGTCTGAATTAGAAGTGTTTGCAGACAAGTTAAATGTGGCCAAAATGATGAAATATGTTTTGAAAACAGTAGAAAACATAGCGGAAAAAAGGAGAAACTGCATTTTCTCCTTTTTCAAAGATGTTTTCCAAAGCTTTCTACCTCAGGGTCATCAAAACTTGGGACTGTATGGTAAAGTGTTCACATGGTGCAAGAATACAACTTCCGCCTTACCCAACAGGAGTATTATATAGCACCCTGTTTGATGGACTAGAAGGGGCAGAATGGGATGATGAAGACCCTCCAAGCATCTGTCGTGGTTTGGAAACAGAAACCTGGAAAAGATATTTGTAATTTTCTTATCATAAACATGACAAAAAAAAGTTTGCTTCACATAAGTTCATTTTTATTTTATGTCTGATCAGCTCACCCACTCTGTATAGTGAGGGAAGATTTCAATATATCTAACTCTCCACTAAACAACAAAATTTTGGATACATCCAAATCCAAAGCATTCGCATACAAGAAAAATGTGGCTAAAATGGTGAAGTTTATCTTTAAAAGGCCAGAAAACATTGTAAGGAACGGAGAAAATGCTTGTTACCAGCATTTTCACTTTCCACAACATTTTTATATAAGGCTTTTTCGCTAGGGTCATTTTCCCAAGGGTCATTAAAACTTAACTCCTTACCAGACGACAAAATTTTAGCCAGGCCCAAATTGAAAGCATTTGCAGACAACAATTTAAATGTTAGTCGAAACATAAAATTTGTCTGTAATAGTGTAGAAAACATTGCGGGAAAAGGAGAAAATACTGGTAACCAGCATTTTCTCCTTTTCCCATGATGTTTTTGAAAGCATTCTTTCTCAGGGGTGTTAAAAGTCAGCATTGTGCGGAAAAAGGTTAAGATAGTGTGGCAAGGGGTTAAAACAAGAGGGCCATGATGGCCCTGTATCGCTCCACTGGCTTATAAATATAAACCATAAATACAAAACATTTCAATTCTGAGCCAAATGGTTTCAAAATGAAGACTTACAAAGTTTTCTCTGTAAAAGCCCATGTGAAAGTTGAGACACGCAAGGCAAAGCCATTTTTGATCCCAGAGCTATAATTACTTGAACCCTGGTAGAGGTCCACAAGATAAAGCCACATGCCAAAATAATACAAGTCTATGCTGTATGGTTATAAATAAGGTGATTTTCAAGTTTTGTCCATATGAAGCCTCTGTAAAACATAAGACCCCTGATGCAAGGCTAATTTCAAAAAAAAAAAAAAAAAAATCAAAACAGGAAGATTTTTTAAGTTGTCACTATGTAAGCCCATGTAAAACTTGTGACCCCTGCGGCGGGGCCAATTTTGACCCCAGGGCTAAAATTTTGGCCCGCTTGGTAGAGGCCCACTAGATATAGCAACATGCAAAATTTGGTAGCTCTAGGCCTAATGTCTAGGTACAGGAAGATTTTTAAAGTTTTCTCTATATAAGCCTATGTAAAGCTTGTGACCCCTGGGGCAGAGCCAATTTTGACCCCAAGGCTATAATTTGAAGAAACTTGACAGAGGTCTACTACATAAAGCTACATGCCAAATTTGGTAGCCCTATGCCTTATGGTTTCAGACAAGAAGATTTTTAAAGATTTCCAATATTTTTCAGTTTTGTTGCCATGGCAACCAGAGTTTTTGAAGGAATCAAATTCTTTCAAGAAATTCTGAAGAGGACCATGGCAGGATCATTTCTGTGAAGTTTCGTGAAAATCGGATGGGTAGTTTCAGAGAAGAAGATGTTTGAAATAAAAGTTAACGCACGGACGGATGCACGCACGCACAGACGGACGCACGACGGACACTGGGCCATGACATAAGCCCGCTGGCCTTCGGCCAGTGGAGCTAAAAACTTTTGGACTCTCCCTAACTTATAAGCCCACCAAAGAATTAAAACAGATGACTTTTAGCCTTTCCAAAAACAACAACTTTTAGCCTCTTCCAATTTCAAAACATCTGCAGATGATGAATTTGAAATAAGTACAAATAAGCCTAAGTTTTTGATTGGGTAGAAAACTTTGTGGGGGCAAAAAGGAGAAAATGCGGGTTGCCAGCATTTTCTCCTTTTCCCACAATATTTTCAAAAGACTTTTTCCTCAGGGTTATTAAAATTTTGAATTGCTTGGTAAAGGGTTTAAGATCTCCATAAAATATGGACACTCCGCACAAACTTATGTATACTACATGGATACATGTAGAAAAAAGTTATATGAAAAATTTTACATGAAAAATATTGTCAAAAATTCCACTTACCTTGACTTTGACCACATTCACAAGACTCTTTGCCATATTGGCCACCTCAGGATAAGGGTCGCCGACCAGCTGTAAGAGGGTTTTCCACACACTAGTATAGACATTATTGAACATTATGGTGGATATTGCACTGCTAGAGACTGCCCTTGGCATACGAGGTTGGGGTGAAAGTACATCTGATGGAGGAAAAGTATCCATTGAACTGTTGAGACCAGAATGTGATGTGGCCGGTGGAAATGCTGAGGTGGAGGAGGAAGTGCTTGTCGCTGTAATAGTTGAAAAAGTACGATGATATTGTTGCTACACTTCTCTTCCATATTGTTGTAACTCTTCTTGATTCAAATTTGGCCTTAACTTATTGGCCTATTTACTTATGTCAATACACTTTAACATTGCAAATGACTTTAAACAGAAAGTCTGTAAGCTTTTTGACCCCTGATATAAAATTACACCCATTACCACACTATCCCCACTTTTAACGACCCTAAGGGAAATGCCTTTTTAAAACATTGTGGGGAAAGGAGAAAATGCTGGTAACCAGCATTTTCTCCTTTTCCCACAATGTTTTCGACCTTTCCAATAACAAATTTCAAATGTTCAGTCACATTTATTTTTTGGTCTGCAACTGCTTTCAATTTGGACTAGTCTAAAATTTTGTCATTTGGTAAAGAGTTAACTAATAAGAGACCAAGGTCTTTTCTCACAAGAAGCTTTAGAGTAGATGACAAATTTAAAAATTTTAGAGTAAATTATACCTGCACAAAAGAATTAATGAGGAGCACTGTGTAATCCTTTACCCCACAATCAATGCTAAATCAACCAACTGAATCATTAGGTAGACTGGTTCTTTCACATGCAGAAAATTTATCAAAAGCAAAAAGTTTACGCCCAGGTCAGCCTGTGCAGACTGCACAGGCTGACCTGGTTCAGTACTTTTTGCAGATTATTTATTTTTAATATAGCCCCCTTTTCACAGAGCATGGCTCATATTAAAGTTTTCAAATGAATTTGTATAACCCTTTACCACACAGTCCCGAGTTTTAACCAATCTGACGATGAAGCATTTTGAAAACATTGTTGGAAAAGGAGAAAATGCTAGTAACCAGCATTTTCTCCTTTTCTCACAATGTTTTCAATCCAATCAAAGACAGAAATCATTATTTTAACAACATTTAATTTGTCATCCACAAATGCTTTCAATTAGGTTCAGTCAGTTCTTTACCGTTTGGTAAAGAGTTAATATGTATAACCTTTTAATTGAAACTTATGCATCAGACATACTGAAAATCACAAAAATCATCTTCTATGTACAGTGTGTAACAGTATATGAGTACAATTGAGAAAAAACAAGGGTAGTTTGTACTTTAGCTGTCCCTGGACAGTAGTACCATGTGGGGGGACGACAGCATTAGCCCCCAAATTAACATTGCATTGTTAACCCTGAAAGCGTCTTTCATGACTATAGTTGCCCTTGTGGCCAGTGTGGATCAAGATCAGACTGCAAAAAATATGCAGTCTGATCTTTGATCCGCACTGTCTGCTTGCAGAGATACTGCAGACAAAAGCAACTATGAAATCTCAATTATTTGAGTCTTATTCTAAACTCAAAATGTTGGCAGGGTTTATTCAGCCCCTTAACCCTTTACTGAACAATAAAATCTTAGACTTGTCCAAATTGAAAGCATTGGCAAATGACAAATGTGGCTCAAATAGTGGAATAAGTCTCTAAAAGGTAAGAAAATATTGTGGGGAAAAGGAGAATATGCTGGTTACCAGCATTTTCTCTTTTTCCCACAATGTTTTCAAAAACTTTCTTTCTCAGGGTCATTAAAAGTCAGGATTGTGTGGGTAAAGGTTAAGGGTTAATTTCTTCTATGAGAAACATGAATTTCTCAACCTTATTCAATCCTTTACCCCACAATCCCAAGTTTCAGCAACCCTGAAATAGAAGACTTTTGAAAACAGAAACAGAAGAGGAGGAAATGCTGATAACCAGCTTTTTATTCCTTTTCCCATAATGTTTTCTACCCCATCATAGGCAGAAATCATCATCTGAGCTTCATTTAATTTGTCGTCTGCAAATCCTTTCAATTCAGATAAGTCTAAGATTTTGTTGTTCGGTAAAGAGTTAAACAAACTATTTATCAATAATCTGCCACTGGCAGAAATCATTATTATGCATTGCAAAAGGGAAAATCCTCCTTATTTTTTTCATACAGTTATACTGGGGACAGCTAAAACACAAGTGTCCAAAGAACAAAGCTCAGTGCATAAATTGCTTACAGGAAGTGAGGAGACTCTTCAAGCTTCCACGAGATGCAGACTTCTTCATAGGTGTGGTAGAATTTGAAAATACACTATCTGAAAATAGGGACAGGATTGGGGTTTATGTGATCTAATCTAAGGATAACTGGAAATAATAGAAAGGAAAAGTGTGTAAACAGGCAAAAAATATCATATGCATTTGCTTTACACACTAACCCTGTACCATACAACAAAACATAACACTGGTCCAAATTGAAAGCATTTGCAGATGACAAATTAAATATGGCTAAGTTTTAAAGATCCTGAGAAAGATGGCTTTGGAAAAAATTTCTTAGAAAAGGAGAAAAAGCTGGTTCCAAGCATTTTCTCCTTTTCACACCATGATTTCTACCCTTTCAGATAATCTCATCATCTGAGCCACATTAAATTTGTCGTCTGCAAAAGCTTTCAAGTTGGGCAAGTCTAAGTTATTGTTGCCTGGTAAAAAGTTAATGAAATCTTTTTTTGGAAAATGAGATATGTCCTACTCTAAGGATAACAGGATATGAGAGTATGCAAAAAGGTATACAGATATGTAAATAAACCATGCTCTGGCAAATGGGGCTTAAAACATCTCTGTGATGCATTATACAAAGCTAGTCATCACATATTTATGAATCCATAAAATCAATTTTGTCCATCAATCAACTGGGCCTGGAGGTAGAATGGTCCTTGGACATACAGAAAATCGACCAAAAGCGAAAAGTTTCGGACCAGGTCAGCCTGCGCGGACTGCACAGGCTGACCTGGGTCGATACTTTTCGCAGATGCATCAAGCCCCCTTTTCACAGAACTTGGCTCTAATATAATAGTATATGACATTTTACACCCCTGCAATACACAGCTTTAATCATTAACCACACAATCCTGCGTATTTATAACCCAATAGAAAAAAGGCTTTTGAAAACAGCAAAGGAAAAAGAAGAAAATGACGATAACCAGGACTTTCTCCTTTTCCCACTATGTTGTTTTCAGTTTCAAACACAAACCTCAGCATTTGAGCAGCATAAGATCTGTCATCTGCACATATCCAAATTTAAAGTCTTTGTAGGTGACAAAAGATAAAGTCAAAGATGAAGCTTATCTTTGAAAGCAAACAAAACATCGTGGGAAAAGGAGAAAATGATGCTTTTCCCACAACATTTTCAAAAGCCTTCTTTCCCAAGATCTTTAAAACAAAGGATTTTTTTGTAGTGTTAAACCATTTCTTCACAACTCTGTCTCCTTCACGAACAATTTTTAACAAAATTTGATACTTCTGTGATACAAAAAATATGCAAACACTGTGGTGAAGGCCAAAATTGCTATAATGCAAAGCAAGCTTAACTCTTTACAAAAGGACAAAATTTTAGACTAGTCCAAACTGAAAGCAGTTGCAGATGACAAAATAAATGCAACTGAACAATTGAAATTTGTTTTAGGAAGGGTAGAAAACATTGTGAGTTTTCAAAAGGCTTCTTTCTCAGGGTCGTTAAAGGTATGGATTTTGTGTTAAACAGTTCAAGAGGTTAAATTTTGATATTGAGAATTTCAGGAAAACATCATTACAAAATTAAATGGACAAGTTGTTCCAGTATTGACTCATATAATATAATGCTATAAACCACTACTGAAAACTTTGTGGCAAATGGAGAAATTACTGCCAAAAGCAATTTCTACTTTTGCCACAATGTTTTCACATGTATTCATAAATTAAACTTGAGGTCATGTTTATTGTCCTTTTTACAAAAGATATTTTAACCCTTTACCAGACAATCCATAGTTTTAAATTACCAAAAGAAAAGGCCTTTGAAAACATTGTCAGAAAAGAAGGAAATGCTGGTAACCCCCCTTTCTCTCCTTTCTCACAATGTTTTCTACCCTTTTCAAAAAACTTCTGTGCACTTGTATCACCTTCAAATTTGTCATCTGCAAATGTTTTCAGTTTGGAAGTTTAGAATATGTTATAAGAGCTAAGAACCTATCTACTTCGTACTCTCTCATTATGTAAGGGAGACATTGTGGAAGTGAAAGAAATCTCACACAACGTTTTCAAAAGCCTTCAAAATCAGGGCTGTTAAAATATGGGATTGTATGGTAATGGGTTAAACAAATCATTTACAAATTGGGTGAGGTTTCAGGGTAGGAATGAAAAATATGCTAAGGTTATACTGTATTTGAAGCAGTTCATTGCAGCAGACTGTATTTTAAGGTATTATCAGTGAAATCTAGATAATTCAAATATTATGTGATAATTCAAATACATGTATATCAATTAACCTTACACTAAATAATTCTGCCTTTTAATCCTTTACCACACAATCCTGAGTTTTAAGAACCCTAAGAAATAAGGCTTTTGAAAACCTTGTGGAAAAAGGAAGAAATGCTGGTAACCAGCATTTTCTCCTTTTCCCATAATGTTTTCTACCCTTTCAAAGACAACTTTGATCATTCAAACCACATCTGCAGATGCATTCTGTTTGGGCCAGTCTAAAATTTTGTTGTTTGGTGAAGAGTTAATGGCCTTGAGGAAGGATTTAGAAAACAGCACAGGAAAAGAAAATATTTCAGGTAACAAGCATTTTCTTTTTTTCCCCACAATGTTTTCTTCTCATCAATTTAGCCACAATAACTTTGGAGTCTGCAAATGTTTTCAAGTTGGACAAATTCTAAAATATATAACTTAATCCTTTACCAAACGACAAAATTTTAGCCTTGTCCAAATTTAAAGCATTTGCAGACAACAATTTCTATGTGGCTCAAATAGTGTATATTTTCTTTGATAGGGTAGAAAACATTGTGGGAAAAGGAGAAAATGCTGGTTACCAGCATTTTCTCCTTTTCCCACAATGTTTTCAAAAGGCTTTTTTTCCAGGGGCGTCAAAAGGCGTCATTCTGCAGTAAAGGGTTAAGAGCCAGTGCATGTTTTAGTTTCAAAAGATTTTTGCAGATTACAAATACACTGATTAGTGGAATTTAGCTATTGATTTAACCCTGTACCACACAATCTTGAGGTTTAAAGACCCCCAAGGAAGAAGGCTTTTGAAAACATTGTGGGAAAGGATTAAAACCTGGTGACCAGCATTTTCTTATTTTCCCACTTGAAGAAAGATACTATCACCTGACCCCACATTCAATTTGTTCCCTGCAAATGTTTTCCAGTCAGACATGTCTAAAACAAAATCTGTGTAGTAAACAGTTAAAGAATATCAGAATTATCCAGGTTTACTGTATATCACATATAGAAGAGAATCACAATCAGGCATTACTTGAAGTTACCAGAATCATCAATGACCACCCTCCCCCCCTCCAAGCAGAGATTTAAATGACAGAAATCAACCTGGCACCTGAGAGAGATTCAAGCAGTCAGAAAGCATAAATTTTCCTAAGAATGAAGAAATTTTACTTAACCCTTTACCTTTGAAAACATTATGGGAAAAGGAGAAAATGCTGGTAACCAGCATTTTCTCCTTTTCCCACAATGTTTTCTCCTCATTCATAAACACAACTGTTAAAAAGATTGTGGCAATATAAAGGAAATCCTCTATCTTTATCATCTTTTCTAACTAGAAATAAAAACAAAAGAAAACAAGAGGGCCATGATGGCCCTGTATCGCTCCACTGGTTTATATATATAAACCATAAAAACTAAACATTTCAATTCTGAGCCAAATGGTTTCAAAATGAAGACGTACAAAGTTTTCTCTGTAAAAGCCCATGTGAAAGTTGAGACCCGCAAGGCAAAGCCATTTTTGATCCCAAAGCTATAATTACTTGAACCCTGGTAGAGGTCCACAAGATAAAGCCACATGCCAAAATAATACAAGTCTATGCTGTATGGTTGTAAATAAGGTGATTTTCAAGTTTTGTACATATGAAGCCTCTGTAAAACGTAAGACCCCTGATGCAAGGCTAATCTAAAAAAAAAAATATATCAAAACAGGAAGATTTCTTAAGTTGTCACTATGTAAGCCCATGTAAAACTTGTGACCCCTGCGGCAGGCCCGGTTTTGACCCCAGGGCTAAAATTTTGGCCTGCTTGGTAGAGGCCCACTAGATATAGCAACATGCGAAATTTGGTAGCTCTAGGCCTTATGGCTAGGTACAGGAAGATTTTTAAAGTTTTCTCTATATAAGCCTATGTAAAACTTGTGACCCCTGGTGCAGAGCCAATTTTGACCCCAGGGCTATAATTTGAAGAAACTTGATAGAGGTCTACTACATAAAGCTACATGCCAAATTTGGTAGCCCTATGCCTTATGGTTTCAGACAAGAAGATTTTTAAAGATTTCCAATATTTTTCAGTTTTGTTGCCATGGCAACCAGAGTTTTTGAAGAAATCAAATTCTTTCAAGAAATTCTGAAGAGGACCATGGCAGGATCATTTCTGTGAAGTTTCATGAAAATTGGATGGGTAGTTTCAGAGAAGAAGATGTTTGAAATAAAAGTTAATGCACGGACGGACGGACGGACGCACGACGGACACCGGGCCATGACATAAGCCCGCTGGCCTTCAGCCAGTGGAGCTAAAAAATTAAAATTCCTTTCCTTCAAATAAATTATGTCTCCTAAAAAATTGTTTGTTGGTTTGTATAGTGTTTAATGCTGTTTTCAACATTATTTCAATGATACTGTGGCGGCAAGTGCTCCTATCCAGGCCTTCCTGGGGTTTCTTTTTACCAGTACTTCGCTTAATATTCTTCACAAGCTATTGGCTGCTTTCACATGTACCTGGTAATCATCGTTAATGATCAGCTTTGGAAGAATAAATCCTGTCGCAATGAATAATATCAATACTTGGAGATAAAATGGCCGAACTGGAGACTTGAACCAGCATCCCATGATCTCAGGTTCTGTATGCTACTGAATGCACAAGTAGGCTTGGCTCTGTAAGAGTCACTTGTACTTTGAGATGTAATGTTTGAAAATAAGCTAGTATACTCATGTGTCAAAGGAAGATGAAAATTACAAAATATTATTTAAAATTACTGGTAGCCTTTTGTTGTTGGAATCCAAAATGCCTTTACCAAGAGACAGCATTTTGACACACCACTATCAGTAACTTGTACAAGTGACACAGAAGGTATATATGAGCCATGCTATGGCAAAAGGGGCTTAATACATCTCCCTGAAGCATTATACCATACAAGTCATCATATAGTTAGGGACCTATAAAGTCCATTATGTCTAACAACCTACTTTATCATAAGGTAGACTGGTCCTTTGACATACAGAAAGTTGACCAATGGTGGAAAGTTTTGGCCCAGGTCAGCCTGCGTGGACTGTGCAGGCTGGCCTGGGTCCATACTTTTCGCAGAAGCATTAAGCCCCCTTTTCACAGAGCATGGCTCACATTCAAAGGGAAAGTTATTGTCTATTCCTAATGACAGCTAAAACATAGTGAGAAAATGACCAATCACTTGTAACAAATATGGTAACTGTAAGGGCATGAAAAGTCCTACAACTTAGCAAGTGATTATAAGTTAAGAAAGCATTCTTAATCAAGGAAAAGTATGCAGAGCTGATCACTAACAAAGAAAGAGGACCTTGATGGACCTGCATCACTCACCTCAGTACATAATCACAAAGTTGATAATGTGGTCAAAGTTTAGGACCTCATATGCTCAGATATTTTTGATATAATTTGACTGATTGATTGTATGGTGTGTAATGCCATTTTCAGTATCATTTCAGCTATATCGTGGCAGTGCCAGTACACCTATCCATGCTTTCCTGGAGTTTCTTTTTACCAGTACTTCACACAATATTCTTCAAAAGCCACTGGCTACTTTCCCACATAACCATCATGGAAACAATGATCAGCTGTGAGAGAGGAATGAATCCTGTCGCAATGACTACCATCAGTCCTTGGACTCACATAGGCCAAGCTGGGGATACGAAGCAGTGATCCCCTATTTTCAAGTCCTGTGCACTACCCACTGCAGTAACAGGGATCAGCTGATATAAACTGAACAATTTGCTTACAGACCACTTGACGATGCCATTACCGAAACTTTGGAAAGCATTGTTTAACCCTTTCCCACACAATCCCAATTTTTAACAACCCTGAGAAAGAAGCCTTTTGAAAACATTGTGGGAAAAGGAGAAAATGCTGGTAACCAGCATTTTCTCCCTTTCCCACAATGTTTTCTACCCTATCAAAGACAGAAATCATCATATGAGTCACATATAAATTGTCGTCTGCAATTGCTTTCAATTTGGGCCAGACTAAAATTTTGTCATTTGGTAAAGATGTTAGAGAGAATTTCCATTGTTTCAGCTATGTATAGAATGGCGGCAATCTTGATCATATGACTTGGATTATGGGAACAAAATTTCTTTTCCAAATCCAGGGAAGTTGGCACAATAAAATTGGTTTGAGATGGTCCAGTAAGTTCTGAGAAAATGAATGGATAGACAACAGACAGTGACCATCACAAATGCTACCCTTTGGGACTTTGTGCTGATGTGAGCAGATATTGCAGTGAAAACAGGATTGCTTGCGAAGACAGGCAAAGAACAAATCAGGTCAAACTTTTAAGAAGCTTTGTTTTAGAAAAATGCTAAACCTAAAGCAAAAAAAGAGCGCAAAAGTAAAACAGCAGCCAGTAATTACAAAGAGAAGAACCAATAAAATACTTCATGTGGAAAAGTAGAAAAAGAAAGTGTACCTTCCATTTTTTTTTTTCAATCAACAATTAGGAATGCTTTTCCCGTTCAAATTTCCCAGGAAATAAGACTTAAAATTAAAGTATTCATAAGTGATGAATAATTTGACAAACCCTACTAATTTTTCAAAACATGTATCAAACAAGATCTGTTACATGTACTTTTCACTTTATAAAAGATAAAACTGTGAAAAATGTGAAGTAATCCAACATTAAATTTAACCAATGTTCAACAGTTCTAACTAAGCATGCAAAATAATATGACGCCATATAACTCGAAAAACTTTCTAACTACTGAACAGATTAAAACCATATTTTGAATTCAAGATGCAACTCTCTGCTCTCAGGTACCTGATGACCCTGGGGACACAAGATTCCACCCACCAGATACCTCCCCTGTGACAATTGCTGGGGTTCGATCTCTCTGCTTCTCATCCTCCATCATCTGCTGAGCTGTGGCCGCAAACTGGGTTTCAAAATGCACTATCAGACCTCCAAATGCAACTACAAGTTCCTGAAATATAATACAGATCAAGTTGTTTTCACTGATTTTTCACTTTCATGCACTAGCCACTCTTATTTCAATACAATAAGGTTGAGATATGACCACCATGTCCTATTGTAAGAGACTCCACAATGAAGGCTGCAAGTGGTTTATTAAACCTTTACCACACAATCTCTACCCCGAGATAGAACGCTTTTGAAAACATTGTGAGAACCAGAGAAAATGCTGGTAACCATTTTTTTCTCCTTTTTCCTCTGAAAGATTACTGCCGTAGGCAAATCACATCATTTGAGCGACATTTATTGCCTGCAAATGCTTTTCATGCTGACTAGTAGAAGTTTTTAAAAGAGTAAAGTTTTTACAGCAATGCTGATGAAGAACTGCAGATAAGTATATTTCATTTGTAGGACTGTTCCTAGTGTGATTCAGATGTGAGTATAATTCACGGCTAGAATCATGGACATAGAGTTACAACCAAGTGTAATCAGATGTAGGATTTTGGCCAAGTATAATTTGAAAGTTGACATAAAAATGTACATATGATAATGATTAGCAATTCTTTAGTTTACCATGATGATTTTACAATGCATCTGTTTAAGTCCTAATTCTATGATTGAGAAATCACTTTCAGCATAAATTACCTGTTTAACCCTTTACCAAACAAGAAAATTTGAGATAGGTCCAAACTGCAATCATTTGCAGACGACAAATTGAATGCGACTCAAAAACTGAAAATTCTCTTTGGAAGAGCAGAAAACATTGTAGGAAAGGGAGAAAATGCTGGTTACCAGCATTTTCTCCTTTTCCCACAAGGTTTTCAAAAGGCTTCTTCTTCAGGGTCATTAAAACTCAAGACTGTGTGGTAAAGAGTTAAACATCACATTACACAGTGTAACGGTTTAATTGCTATGTGGCAGACCACTGTAACTGCTTTCTGGTGTTACAAAGAAATCCACGTCTGCCAATCTTTGACAGAACAGGTATTTCTGGTCCTTTCATGTGTCTATTTCAGAGTTAAAATATCCGTAAATATAGTAATTGACAAGAACCTGGCAACAGATACTTACATTACATCAGCGAAACTCATTTATGTTCTATCATTAAACTTATGCAACAGAACAATTCTGTGGCAAAATACAGAGTACGCTGACAAAGCTCTGAAGAATGAAACCGACACTGGGATTCGGGGTGCAGTTTTGAAAATTGGTACTGATACCTTTTTGAAATCCCAAAATCTTGTATGTACTAGAAACCTTTACATGTAAGATGGCAGCTCAAAATAACCTTTAACATCTACAAAATGAAATTTTATAGCATAAATCAAGATTACCTTTCTGACCAATGGACTGCCATCTTGAGCCATACTGACCAGTTTCATACCCACAGCAAGATCTATGCTGGTGGCATGGTCACTCTTTTCACTGACATTACTGATAAAAGAACCTAAAGCGTACACAGCTGAGGCCCTGACCTACAATAAACATATTATAAAATAGATAATTGGGTAGTGCTCTGGGAAAAAAATGCATCTTGGCTATCCACTATACCACACAAGTCATTATATAATTATGGATCCATTTTGTCTAACAACCCACTGAATCATAAGGTAGAATGGTCCTTGGAGATGCAGAAAATTCACAAATAGCAAGAAGTTTCAATCCACACCTTCTGCAGATTCATTAAACCACCTTTTCACAGAGCATGGCTCACATGCATACAACTTTCTTATATGGCCCGCAACATGCGACATGAGACCTTCGAACACTTGCGTAAAGCGTCGTCCCGGATTAGCCTGCGCAGACCGCGCAGGCTAATCCGGGACAGCAATTTACGACTACATAAGATTTTTTCATACAGTAGACGTTTGTGCAACAGAAAATTGCACAAAAAACGGGAAGTGTCGTCTTGAATTAGTCACAGACTGCACAGGCTGATCTGGGACAACACACTTTTACGCATATTTCCGAAGGCCCCTTTTCGTGTGTTGTCCGCCATATCAGACATCCTTCTGGTATTCATAATTTTCTTCTACAGCATTTTAGGTCATCCATGATGGTCTGCGTTCAAAGCATTACCAAAAAAAGAGACATTGCAAATCACACACACAAAAAAGTTGTGGCATCTTTTTCATCATTCATGTAAACTGACTGACAAGTATCAAGATATCAGATTTAATCAACTCTTTACCAGACGACAAAATTTTAGACCGGTCTATTTCAAAGCATTTTCAGACAACAAACAAAATGATACTCAAATCATGGGATTTTTATCAGAAAGGGTTGGAAAAATTGTGGGAAAAAGAGAAAATGCTGGTTACCAGCATTTTCTCCTTCTCCCACAATGTTTTCAAATGCCTTTTACCTTATGGTCATTAAAACTCCAGATTGTGTGGCAAAGGATTAATGCACATTGCAATAATTCTTATATAAAGCTATAGTACTTATACACATATCAGATCCTATTTGTATTTGCCGAAGAAATGCGAACTGTTGTTCAACTTCTTTTCCTTGTCTATGAGCCAAGGTACTTCAGCACCTTTTAACCCTTTACCAAACGACAAAATTTTAGACTGGTCCAAATTCAAACCATTTGCAGATGACATAATAAATGTGACTGAAAAATTGAAATTTGTCTTGGAAAGGGTAGAAAACATTGTGGGAAAAGGAGAAAATGCTGGTTACCAGCATTTTCTCCTTTTCCTACAATGTTTTTAGAAGGCTTCTTTCACAGGGTCATTAAAATACGGGATTGTGTGGTAAAGAGTTAAGATTCACTTTGTGTCAGACTGAAATAATTGTCTCTTTTAAAAACAGGGAAATTAGACAACAGCTTAATGACTGACAAAGAAAAAGGACAACAAATAGAAGACTGAGGCAGAAAAACAAAGGCAAATTAGACAACATTTTACCATACAACAAATTTCAGCCATATCCAAGTTGAAAGCATTAAATTTTGCAGACGACAAATGGAAAGTGGATGAAATTATGGAGTTTGCCTTTGGCAGGGTTTAAAACATTGTACTAAAGGAGAAAATGCTGGCTTACAACATTTTCTCCTTTTCCTACAAGGTTTTAGAAAGCCTTCCTCCTCATTGTCATAAGAACGTGACTGTTCAGTAAAGGTTAAATAGCTGACAAACAGAGGCTATTATTACAAACATTTTTCCGTCACACGCACGTATCTTTACACAAGAAAAATTAAATCATTTTTTGTGAATGATACAATCTGATACAAATAGAATTTGATCTCACATAAGTTAACTCTTTACCTAACAACAAAATTTTAGCCACATCCAAATTGAAGGCATTTGCAGACAACAAATTAAATGTTGCTAAAATGATAATTTCTGTCTTTGATAGGATAAAAACATTGTGGGAAAAGGAGAAAATGCTGGTAACCAGCATTTTCTCCTTTTCCCACAATGTTTTCAAAACCCTTCTCTTTCAGGGTCGTTAAGAGTCGGGATTGTATGGTAAAGGGTTAATATGATCTGCAACTGTTTTCAAGATCAGTGGCAAACAAGAATTTGTTTCAGAACAGTTTGGATTATTTTATCTCACCTCAGGTTCAGGGTCATTTAAAAGTCTGTAAATCTTTTCATGGGCACTGTCTCTGACACCACACCATCTTGCATTGTCAAAGTTTGTCCAGGTTTTGGCGAGACACAGAGCTAACCACTGCCTGAATACAGCACTCTTGTCAGAGAGCTGCTCCTCAGTTAAACAAATTGCAATTACACTTCCCTGTAAAGCAGCCTCCTGAAAAAAACAGAAAAGACACCCTTGCACAATTGAAAAATAGTCTTGTTTACATGTATTTAATCAAACACAAGTCTTTTAACGCTTTACCGCACGACAAAATTTTATGGCCGTCAAAATTGAAAGCATTTGCAGACAATAATTTCAATATAGCTCAAATGATGCGATTTTCCTTTGATACGGTAGAAAACAATGTAGGTAAAGGAAAAAATGCTGGTTACCAGCATTTTCTCTTCTTCCGACAATGTTTTCAAAAGGCTTAAACCTCAGGGTTGTTAAAAGTCATCATTGTGTGGTAAAGAGTTAAACACACAAATGCTGCTAAGCCATGACAGAGAGCCTTTCTGCAGGTGATTAAGCCTTTACTAAACAATTCCAGGGTTTTAACAGCCCTGATGAAGAGGATTTTTGAAAACATTGTGGGACAAAGTGAAAATCTTCATAACTGGCATTTTCTCCTTCCCCCACAATGTTTTTTGCCCTTTTCAAGAAAAATCCTATCACTTAAGCTACATTCAACTTGACGTCTGTTAACATTTTCAATTTGGACAAGTCTAAAGTTTTGCTGTCTGGTAATGAGCTAAGAAGAGTTATAGTTAGTCTTACGACATGAAAGTTTGCAACAAATGCATAGCTCAAATATAAACCACTCCAGCTGGGATTAGAACCTGTGCTGCAAATATCCTCGTCTATTGAGGTTTAAAAGACCAACACACTAACCCCTGAGCTAAAGTGAATTCTCCCTAACACAGCTGTCAGGTATTGATTTAATACAGGAAGAAGCTATGCTGTAAGGAAGGAGTGATCTCCCATAACACACCCCCTCTTAAGAGAAGTCATGATTTTGATGACGGAAAGCCTTAATAGGCAGTAAGTCTATTAATTAGACAACAAATGGCTCCATGGCCAATAACGGGCAATTTATAGACAACAAATGGCTCAAAGGCCAATC
Organism: Tridacna gigas; assembly: GCA_945859785.2. Lineage (NCBI taxonomy): Eukaryota > Metazoa > Mollusca > Bivalvia > Cardiida > Cardiidae > Tridacna > Tridacna gigas. Next base: position 10,358,143 of record OX244030.2, on the reverse strand, counting down.
CAGGACGAGCCCCCATCTTACGAACATGAAAGTTCGCAACAAATACATAGCTCAAATATAAACCGCCTGAGCTGGGATTCAAACCCATGCGGCAAATATCCTCGTTTATTGAGGTTTAAAAGACCAACGCACTAACCCCTGAGATAAAGAGAATTCCCCCTAACGCAGTTGTCAGGTATTGATTTTATACAGGAAGAAGCTATGCTGTAAGGAAGGAGTGATCTCCCATAACATAAGCTAGTTACCAAAGCAAAAACAGTACACTGAAAGAAAGTGTTTTAACTAATTTTCAGGACTTTAAACTTCACTGAAATCAATACTGACAAAACCACAAATCTATCAAGGTGTATTTGAAAACAAAAATGCTCCAGTAAAGTCACTGATTAATCACAGTTCATTAACCCTTTCCCAAACAAGCCCTGGTTTTCACTTGTCTGCAGTACAAGTCTTTTGAAAACACTGTGGGAAAAGGAGAAATTGCTCGTAACGAGAAATTTCTCCTTTTCCCCCAGTGTTTTCTACCCTTTTTGAGAACTTTCTGCCATTTTCATCATATTTAAAATTGTCGTCTGCAAACTCTTTCAATTTGGACCAGTCCAAAATTTGTCGTTTGGGAAAGGGTTAAATTCAAACTGAATTTACAAGTACATATTTCTAAAACATTTGTGTAAACCTTATTCAAGCAGAGACCTGCTTTCTCCTACACAAAAACAAATCAATAAATACTCCCTTTTAAAGTTCCACATTATACTTACTTGTCCCTGTCTGTAATCATTTACAATCATGGCAAGCACAAAAGCTGCCATTGTTTTCTGTTTGGCCTAGAACAAAAAGAAACAAGTATATCACTAATATACTGGAATTCCCCAATAATTTACAAGTACACTTATATTCTAGATAAGGAAGCCCAAATAAGGGTAAGTAATATTACACTGACATTACTGAAATTTGGTTGGAAGAAAAAAAAGAAAAATTTTAGATAATGTCATTTCATTCCATCTCATTTTCATTTCAATTCCAACTACATGTATGTAAGTTTTAGATCATGTCACAACTTATGGTTCATTTAACTCTTTACCAAACGACAAAATCTTAGACTTGTCCAAATTCAAAGCATTTGCAGACAACATATAAAAGTGACTCAAAAAATTGAAATTTGTTATTCAAAGAATAAAAACATTGATGAAAAAGGAGAAAATGCTGGTTACCAGCATTTTCTCCTTTTTCTACAACGTGTTCCAAAGTCTCTCTTCTTTGGGATTGTTAGAACTTGGAACTGTTTGGTAAAGGGTTAATTCCACATGCACAAAAGATGGATGACAGTTTAACTCTTTACCAAATGACAAATTTTTAGACTTGTCCATATTAAAAGCATTTGCGGACGACAAAATGAAATGTTGCTAAAATGATGATTTCTGTCTTTGATAACTTAGAAAAACATGTGGGAAAAGGAGAAAATGCTGGTTACCAGAATTTTCTCCTTTTCCCACAATGTTTTCAAAAGCCCTCTCTTTCAGGGTCTTTAAAAGTCAGGATTGTGTGGTAAAGGTTTAAGTTCTTCACTCAGCAGTAAACACTTACTGGCATATAGGGATCTGCTAGAACCTTTAGGAAATACTGGTGACCATTGTCCTTTACTAGATCTGCTTGACATGACTGAAAAAAAGAAACAAAATATATGTATAGCAATAAGTTGAGAGCCTTAAATACGAGAAGGTAAAATATATAAAAAAAATAAGAATTACAAACCAACTGAAACCTTTATTTGTTTGTACTGGAGTTTAATGCCATTTTAACAGCTCGGTTCATATCATGGCGGTCAGTGATGCAGCCATGTGTTTCCTGGTTTCTAACACCAGTACTGACACAACTTTCTTTTCAAAGCCACTGACTACTTTTCTCACATGCATCAGAGGTGAGAGGCGAAAAATCGCCGGAAAGAAAGTTTGCCTCAACCTAGTACTGAACTTGCAACCGCCAGGTCACGCGAGTCTGATACGCTAACCACTGAACTACCTGGGTGGGCAACTGAAACCTTAACATACCTCTAAATGTTAACTTCATTATTTAGTTTCCACAGATGTGTACAAGAATTTTTTTTCAAAACAAAGGTGCAACAATATTTTTGTTGCTCACATAAGCAATCAAACTTGCATCTAAGAATTTTTTCAAAGAGATGTTCAACAACAAACTACATTAATATCATCAAATGTTCCAAAAGTAGAGATTTTACAATAACTTCACATGGACAATTTTTGATGCATCTATAACTTGACTTGCACAGGTAATTTTTGTTCAATGTATTTGCAACAAAATAAATACATGTATAGAAATATGCAAATAGATCTTTTGACCATTAAAGTACATCTATTTGTTCTAACCCTGTGCAGTTGACAGGTTTTAAAGTCAATGTGGAAAAAGCAGTCTCATGAAAAGTTGTTTAAAGTATACGATAAACTCATGACAATTCAAAATACAAGTGTATAAAGAGGTTTTTTTCTCATAGTCAGTTGAATAAAGTACTAGCCATACAGTTATAATTAAGATATGATAGCTTTTATCCTAAAACAGTTATGATTTATTGTATAGGCAGTCAGTACTGCTGCTTTTCTATCTTTGTGAGACATTGTTTTACAGCTTAAAATCCATGAAAAAGCTACTATATCTGAATTATAAAATATTCAAATGATTCAGATTTTACAAACATTTGAGTCATGCTCTGTGAAAAGGGGGTTAAATGCAATCGCAAAAAGTTTCAACCCATGCCAGCCTGCGCAAGCCACAAAGGCTGACATTGGATGAAACTTTCTTCTATTGGTCAACTTTCTGCATGACTTAGCAGATTGGATTTTATGGATCCATAATTATGTGATGACTTGATTGGTGAAATGTATTACAAAGATACATTAAACTCCCTTTTGCCAAAGTATGACTCATTTCCAAAAGACACTTTTCTCCAAAATCAGTATTTTATACTTACACTATCCACAGATAGAATCTTTGCCCAAATAAATACAAGTAAAGGCCGCAATTCTCGTGCATTACTCTGCAGTAACTTCAGAACATATGGAAATATTCCAACAGATAAGGCCTGTGAAAAAAAAAAAAAAATCATTCATGAATAAGTCTGAATGATTGAACCCTTTACCAAACAATTCCCGGTTTAAACAACCATGGGAAAAATGTGTTTTGAAAACATAGTGGGAAAAGAAGAAAATGCTGGTTACCAGCATTTTCTTCTTTTCCAACTACGTTTTCCACCCTTTCAAAGACAAATGCAATCATTTTAGTTACATTAAAACTGTTGTCTGCCAATGCTTGGACAAGTAGGAAATTTTGTCAACTGGTAAGCAGTTAATGGTGTCCCAACCTACTTTTATCAATATTTCATCAAACCGTATCAATAGCTAAATTTCCAGTATTCATTAGTTGGCTGGATTTCACCAGTACTAGGCCAGGACCCTGCAATGCCCTGCCAACAGATTTAGCCAAGATGACCAGTGCTTCCAGTAGGATTGATTGATTGAATGGTGTTTTATGCCACTTTCAACAGTATTTCAGTCATACCATGGCAACAGCTTGCTAAAGGTTTAGTCCTAAGTTTCACCAGCACTAGGCTAAGGCTCTGAAGTCTTGCCCTAGGACATTCCCATGAATAAACCTGTGCCTCAAGCGAAGCTGTAACCAAGGGCCAACCAGGGGCCTCCTGGTTATGAGTTCTACACGTTACCACTGAGCCACACAGGATCCCACTACCAGTAGGAATCAAGCCCATCACCTCCGTATAACAGGCCTGATGCAATCACCATAGTAAGGAAGACATTCATTTCTAATTAAAAGAAATCTTAAGTATACACGATCATAACAAAACTCTTAAACCAAAACTTTTGTGACATATGGTAATAAATTTCCCATCAGATGAGGCCAATCAACTTTCTTGTAAACCCCTTGTGTGGTGTCCGTGGTTGTGAGGTAGAGCGTCAGCCTCGTAATCAGAAGGTCCTGAGTTCGATCCATAGGGGTGGGTGTCAACTTTGGGATTTCATTGGCCCACACATTCGGCGCAAGTACTGGTGTAGTTCGCAGGAAGCAGAATCGAGAGAGATTAGTCTAAGTTGTAAGAACTTGTTTCTCAATCGATGTAAAATAAATATGTTTAAACCAAACCAACCCTTTGTGAAATAAACCGGGGTTTTAAGGACTCTAGGGAGGAAGGCTTTAAAGAACATTGGGGAAAAGGAGAAAATGCTGGTAACCAGCATTTTCTCTCTTTCCCACAATGTTTTCTACCCTATCAAAGATAACTCCCACAATTTGAGCACCAATTCATGTTTCATCTGCGAATGTTTTAGGTTTGACCAAGTCTTAAATTTTGTTGAGTGGTAAAGAGCAAAGGAGATATACCCCAAACAAAATCATGTTCTGAACAACTTATCTCACATTTTAACTCTTTACCAAATTACAAAATTTTAGACTGGTTGAAACTGAAAGCATTTGAAGATGACAAAATAAATGTGACTCTGAAATTTGTTTTAGGACGGGTTGAAAACATTGTGGGGAAAGGAGAAATTGCTGCTTATCAGCATTTTCTCCTTTTCCCACCATGTTTTCAAAAGGCTCCTTTCTCAGGATCATTAAAAGTTGAGAGTGTGTGGTGAACGGTCAATACCTTAAACATTTACCGAAACTCAAACCTAGGCATACAAAGCTTTTGCAATTTCTAAGTACTTTTTTCAAACTAAAGTGTCACTCTACCCAAGGAAGACACATACAGTCCACAGACTAAAAAACTTTTACACTAACATGACATTAACATAAATCAGTTCTTTTCTTTTTCCCCTGACAATTTATCAAATTTGACTCCATACCACAAAATCCCGAGTTTTAACAACCCTGAAAAAAAAGGCTTTTTGAAAACATTGAGAGAAAAGGAGAAAATGCTGGTAACCAGCATTTTCTCCTTTTCCCACAATGTTTTCTACCCTATGAAAGATAGAAATCATCGTTAGATTTACATCTAATTTGCCATATGCAAATGCTTTCAATTTGGTCCAGTCCAATCCAAAATTTTGTGGTTTGGTAAAAAGTTAAGGATTCAAGTAATTTCTTTGTAAAAACCTGAACCTACCAAACTAACAGCCCAGGGTCCTAGGTCTAAAAATCTGCCCAGCAATTCAAGAGCCCGTAACCTATGAACCTGACTCAGAAGGACTTGCAGGACAATCGGTAACTGCTCAGGGGGCATTCTCGATTCTGCACCGTATTTCAACCAAACATCAAATGCAGTCAACTGTTCTGTGAAAAAAGGACTGTGTTTAAACTCAGCACTTTCATCTTCTAGTAATTTTGGAAGCTGTCGGAGGCATAAATCTAAGGCTAAATCCCAGGCTTGCCTGTAAAATATAGAAAAGCATTAAATCTTTAACTCATGACAAAAATGTAGACTTGTCCAACAATTCAAATGTGGCTCAAATGATGGGATTTGTAGCTGATAGGGAAGAAAACATTGTGGGAGAAGGAAATGATGGTTACCAGCATTCTCTCCTTTTCTCCCAATGTTTTCAAAAGCTTTCTCTGTCAGGGTCGTTAAAACACAGGATTGCGTGGAAAAGCATTAAATCTGTGCAGGCAAATGGCAACGTCATAAACTATTGAAGAAATGTGAAACCAAAGAGCAGACTACACAGAATAAGCAGTCTGATTTTGAATCTGTGCTATTCGGAATTGCAAAACAACTTTTTGATTGCAACAGTTTGGTCTTCTCTGCTGTCATGTACTTAAAATGTCTTCTCATAGCAGTCTATGAGCTAAATTAACCCTTTACCACACAATCCCGAGTTTTGACAACCCTGAGAAAGAAACCTTTTGAAAACATTGTGGGAAAAGGAAAAAATGCTGGTAACCAACATTTTCTCCTCCTTCCAAAATGTTTTCTACCCCATCAAAGACAAATTCTATCATCTGAGCCACACAAAATGTGTTGTCTGCAAATGCTTTCAATTTTGACCTGTGTACAATTTTGTCATGTGTAAAGAGTTAAAGAAATGTGGATCCAAGAGCAGACTATAGAGAAAGTGCAGTCTGATCGTGAATCTCTGCTGTTCAGAATTGCATAACAACTCTTTGATTGCAACAGTTTGATCTCCTCTGCTGTCATACAAAAAATATATTTTCATTTGCATGGCAGTTTACCACACAATCCAGAGTTTTAACGACCCGAGAAAGAAAGCTTTTGAAAACATATTGGGAAAAGGAGAAAATGCTGTGAACAGCATTTTCTCCTTTTTCCAAAATGTTGTCTACCCTATCAGAGAACTTAGGCTCATTTATACCAATTTTGAATTTGTCATCTGCAGATGTTTTGAATTTGGAAGTGTAAAATTTATCCTTTGGGAATGGGGTTAAATGTTTGGTGGAATAATCATGTAAGAAAGCTATCAGCGTTTGAGTCAATATGGTAACCCACAGAATGCAAAATAAACATATCGATTTAAGGAAAAATACCAAAATATGTAATTGCAATTTCAAGATTGGTCATATCCAGAATATCTCAGCAATGCAGACAGAGTAAATCAAAGACTTTTGTGCAGTCTGATCTTGATCTACACAGACCACAAAGGCAACTAAAGTTGTGAAAGGTTGGTCTTGTCAAGAATGTCTTAGCAAAACAAAAAGTGTACATCAAAGATCAGACTGCACAAAATGTGCAGTCTGATCTTGATCTAAACTGGTTGCAAGAGCAAAAATGTTGTGAAAGGCCCCTTAAGGACAAAAGGCTGAAGATAGATTAATAAATTCTATTCCTAATGTCTACTTCTTTTTAAATTACAATCTGGCTAGAATTCCTCTGTATCTGAACAACTCTTCCTTTTTCATTTTTTTTTCCATAGCACAAACATCTCTTAACTGATTTTTACAATGAGAATTTCACACATCTTTTCTACCTGGCTTTCTTAATTACAGAATGACAGTAAGCCCTTGTTCCCAACCATGCATTTTTACAAGCACAGATAATTACCGCATGGTAAGACCTGCGCAGTAGACCATTTCCAACCCTGCGCTTTAACCTAGATTTCTGCAGCAACAAACTGCGCGGTAATCTCTCAATTTTGCCTATTCATCATGGCTCCCATCTATGTGTTCAGTCTTCTCCAAAGGCAGAAAAGCCATAATAACTTAATGACAGAGTTTATAAAAAGGATAAACAATAGAGATTGGAGGAGGAAGCACAGACAATGGGTACATGAAGTTTTCCAAGAAAGAAACAGGCGAGGAATGTATGCAAATTTAGTACAAGAGCTGCAACTGTTCTAGCACCAACAATATCAGTTTGTCTGTTTGTTGAATGGACAACGCTGGCATTTACCCTTGATAGCCATGTTTTCAGTGGCATGAAAACAGACAAACGTCATTTAATACATCAGCATTGCTGACATTACATTCCATATATGGAAATGCGGATATCTTTACCATGCGTAAAAAACCAGAATGTAGGTTTTTTTTCCACATGGACTTCTTGCCACTCGGTGAAAATGCATGGTTTGAAATGAGACAATGAAATTTAACTTGCCCCTTTCTTTTTGCTCTCCGCATGGAGAAAATCCGAATCACCTGTGCAGCTAAAAACGTGTGGTTGGAAATGAGGGCTAACTGTTCATATCCACATTACCCACATAGTATTTACAATTTTTGCCATTGTAAATACAAGAAAAGGCTGCTATTCTAATTCAGTCTGAAATTCTTCCAAATTCCATCTCAAAACCTGTGATCTTCTTCCTTTTACATCAAATAAGCCTCTCGGAAACCATTTTTCAGTCATGATTTTTTAACAGTCAACACTTTTAACATATTTACATTTTTTTACTAAACAAGTTAACTTCAGACAAATACAAAACAACTTATGTACACAAAACAATATAGCATGACAGAGAAACATTTAATCCTTTCTCCATTTGCTGCAATGCTTTCAGCTGTTTCCAAGACAATTCCTATCATCCAAACCACATTTAGCTGGTCAACTTCAGGTAATTTCAATCTACACAAGCCAACCTTTACCACACAATCTGAGTTTTAGCGACCCCGAGAAAGAGGCCTTTTGAAAACATTGTGGGAAAAGGAGAAAATGCTGGTAACCAGCATTTTCTCCTCTTCCCACTATGTTTTCTGACCTTTTACGGACAAATCCCATCATATGAACCATATCTGATTTGTTGTCTGCAAATGCTTTTAATTTGGACAAGTGTAAATTTTGTCCTTTGGTAAAGAGTTAAATGTTCTCACTTGGTAATGAACTAAGCAATCAAGATATTTTAAGCTTTTTACCAGGGCACTGCTCTATTTCCCTGCAATGTTTTCAAAATCTGTCTATCTACCTGCGAAATTAAACTGTTCTTGGGAGGTAAAAGGTTAACCCTTTACCACACAATCCTGACTTTCAATGACTCTGAGGAAGAAGCCTTTTCAAAACAATGTGGGAAAGGAAGAAAATGCTTGTAACCAGCATTTTCTCCTTTTCCCACAATGTTTTCTACCCTATCAAATAAAAATTTCATCTTTTGGGTCACATTTAAACTGTCGACTCAAATGCGTTCAGTTTGGCCAAGTCTACATTTTTCTATTGGTGTAATAAGTTAAAAGGAAGAAAATTGCTTCACTTACCACATGGGATGATGGTAGGTGGGAGGAAGCTTAGGCCCTGATATGGGAGTACAGTTGTAGGACCTCATAATTCTTTCTGCCAGCAGAAAGTTACGAAATAAACTTGCTACAAGTAAATCTTGTCTAAATAATTTCTGAAACAAATCTGAAAATATAAAAATATCAAGGGTAATAAAAAAAAAAAAAAAAAAAAAAAATGGAAGAAAATATGGAATGAAAGGCCAACAGTCATGAAGCCCTCTACTGGGTATAAACCGAAGAATATGTTGTGATGTTGCAATCTAGTTGTATAAAAATAATCAAATTCACTGTGTACTGATTGCAAGAGGTCGATCTAAATCAAACACACACTGTTTTTGAAATGAAGCAAACAACATACTTTCATTGTGAACAAAGACAAAAATTGGGGAGAGACTTGTGTAATCATTTTAAGGGACTCCTTCTTTCTACATCTATTTTCTGAAAAGTAGATCAAACTAAAGAGAAAACAAACTTATTCAAACCTTGTGTTTTCTTCACAATGATGAATTCATCAAATCTTCATAAACAATTCTGCCATAAAAATGTTTCCCATACCATAAAAATGTTAAATGAAACATCTTGATTTACAAATGAAACTTCATATTCTGTTTGCCTACTTATATTTCTGCAGTTATTTTTTAGTTTCATTTCACAATAACATAACTACAGCTGACACAAAATATTGGCCTGAATTATACTACACCAGCTATTAAATTTTTCTGTGTCTGCTGTTATGATTTTCATCATTTGTAATATGTTTATAGCCCTTGGTGATGCAATTAAGCTATGCAAACTTCAAGCCAATCTTTCATTGCAAATATGATGAAGAAGTCATGAATGGAAAAATAGAAATAATACCAACATCCATCAGGAGAGGATGCCGACAAGTACTTACTAACCTCTAGGGAGAGTATTCCAGGCAATTGTGTCTGTAATGGCAGTAAAAATCCAGTTTAATTCACCAAGCATCGTTCTACGATCATTTAATAGGCCAGGTACCCTGTAACATACCATGCAAATCTGCATAAACAGGACATCATTGAACAGAGGAAAGAAATGATAAACTCTTCACAAGACTACAATTTTCTTCACGTCTATATTTAACCCTATACCACACAAGAAAATTTCAGACTGTCCACATTGAAAACATTTGTAAAAAGCACACTTAAAGGTCGCTCGAATAATGGAATTTATTTTTAACGGGAAGGAAACATTGTGGGTAAAGGAGAAAATGCAGGTTTTCTCTTTTTCCCACACTGTTTTCAAAAGCTTTCTTTATCAGGGTTGTTAAAACTCAGGTTTGTGTGGTAAAGGGTTAAACCATTTCATGACGATAATAATGACCCAAATGATCATATTTCTCTGAAAGGGTAGAAATCACCTTGAAAAAACAAGAGGGCCATTGGCCCTAAAGCGCTCACCTGAGTAAAGTCATCTATGGTTGATAAAGCTGAAGCGATCCGATTTACATGATGTAAAACAGATGAGTGTATGTAACCTAATTTTTGACCTGACAAGGCCAAATTTCCAATTTGTCTAAGATATCATCAAGACAAACATTCTGACAAAGTTTCATGCGTAGCAGGCTGAAAATGTGACCTCTACAGTACATGCGAGGTTTATATTAGATTTGGCCCAGTGACCTACCTTTTGACCCGACATGACCCAATTTCAGACAAATCCGAGATATCATCAACACAAACATTCTGACCAAGCTTTATGAGTATCAGGCTGAAAATGTAGCCTCTAGAGTGTACAAAGGTTTTACAAAGATTTGATCCAACATGACCCAATTTTGAACTTGTCTGAGACATCATCAAAACAAACATTCTGACCATGTTTCAAGAGCATCAGGTTGAAAATGTGGCTTCGAGAGTGCACTTAAAGTTTTTCTAAGATTTGGCCCAGTGACCTACTTTTTTACCCCACATGACCCAGTTTCCAATTTGTCCAAGATATCATCAAGACAAACATTCTGACCTAGTTTCAAGAGTGTCAGGCTGAAAATGTGGCCTCTACAGTGAACACAAGGTTTTTCTAAGATTTGGCCCTATGACAAACTTTTTGACCTGACATGACCCTATTTCAAACTTGCAGGAGATATCACCACAACAAACATTCGGACCAAGTTTCATGAGTATCAGGCTGAAATTGAGGCAAATAGAGTGCATACAAGGTTTTTATAAAGTTTGGTCCTGTGACCTACCTTTTGACCTAACATGACCTGATTTTGAACTTGTCCAAGATATCGTCAAGACAAACATTCTGACAAAGTTTCATTAGTATCAGACTGAAAATGTAGCCTCTGGAGAGCACACAAGGCTTTTCTAAGATTTGGCCCAGTGACCTACCCTCTGACCCAACATGACCTAATTTCAAATGTGTCTGACCTTTCATCAAAACAAACATTCTGACCAAGTTTCAAGTGTATCAATTTGAAAATGTGGCCTGTAGAGTGCACACAAGGTTTTTCTAAGATTTGGTCCAGTGACTACTTTTTGACCCGACATGACCCAATTTCAAAATTGTCCAAAATTTTATCAAGACAAACATTCTGACCAACTTTCATGAGTATGTGACTAAAAATGTGGCCTGTAGAGAGCACACAAGGTTAAATGTTGACGATTGCACGACAAGCAACCCAAGATGGATGCTGGACAAAGCAAGATCACTGAAGCTCACCTTGAGCACTTCGTGCTCAGGTGAGTGAAAAATGCAAGAAACCAGTATTCATGGGCAATAAGGTTGGTAAAGGTTTTACATACAGCAAAATTGGCTTTGCATGAAGTATAGAATTAATTGTTAAATTTCAGCTGCTATGGAAATGAAGATTTTTCTGTTCGGTTTTTTTTTCAGCCTATTTCCATGAAAATACCTTTCACATCTTTGCAACAGACATCTTTTGAAAACAGTATGGAAAAAGGACAAAGTACAAATATTGCTTAACTCTTGTCCAGATGACAAAACCTTAAAAACTCTTCTAAGTTAGGTCCAAGTCCTGCAGATGACAAATTTGAAATTTTTATGAATGACTTGATGTTCTTTTACAGGGCAGAAATCATTGTCAGAAATGGAGAAAAGGCTAGTGACCAGCATTTTCTCCATCCGCAGAACGTTTTCAATCAGAAGTTGTGCTATTTTCAAATTTAATAAAGGATCTTAAGATTAAGACTAAGAGTGTTTTTAAGATTGGTTGGTAACAGGATCAGATCCAGATGAAAAGAGAGGCAGTGGATTTCTACTCCATAATAACCTTTCTTCTACCTACCCTGATTCAGACAATTACTTAGTGTGCCAGTAATACAATTGTTTGGTGCAGTAGGTGAATATTACAAAGTGAACTATCTATTGCATTCTGGTAATTTTATAAAAATCACATGAGAATAGGTTGATAGCCCCTTAAGAATCAAGTTCAAAGAACACATCTTTAATGCAGTTGACCAATACTTGTTTATTATACATCTTTCAATAAAATCTGTCAACCTATTCCAAATTATAAGGATAGATTGTATTGTACAGTATTTGATTTTAATGCCATTTTCACAGCTTAGGTCATATCATGGCAGTCAGAGCACCTATGCATGTGTTTCCTGGCTTTCTCTGACCAGTACTATGACAACTTTCTTTCCAAGCCACTGACTACTTTTCTCACATGCATCAGAGGCAAGAGGCAAAAATGGCTGGAATGAAAATTGCCTCATGGGGTGCAATATAAGGCCCTAATCCACCAGGTCACATGTCAGATACGCTATCCATTGAGCTACCCGCTTTAAGGACAGACCACAAGATCCCTACCAATCTATTTATTTTTTCACTTGATTCAAGAAACATTTCCTCATGTTTTATGAGGAACTAAAGTTCTGTGTAGGAATTACCAGAGGTTAAGGCAAGACTAAGTCATTATGCTTCAATACAATACAACTTTTGTAGTGTCATACCAGGGGGCATAACAAATCAAATTTGTTGTTTAACTCTTTACCAAATGACAAAATTTCAGACTGGTCCAAATTGAAAGCAACTGCAGACGACAATTTAAATGTTGCTCAAATGATGATATCTGTCTTTGAAAGGGTAGAAAACATTGTGGGAAAAGGAGAAAATGCTGGTTACCAGGATTTTCTTCTTTTCCCACAATGTTTTCAAAAGGATCCTTTCTCAGGGTCGTTAAAACTCGGGATTGTGTGGGAAAGGGTTAAAAGGCCAAGAAAAAATTTATTACATGAAACTTACTTGTCCACTTGTTCTTGTGTCAAGCCTGGTACAAGACGATTTGTGTTTTGTAAAACATACCTGAAACATGAATACAAAAGATATCAACTATTTATCTAATGTAATCAGCAATCTCCTAGTTGATAATACAAATTTCATTTTGTATACAAAAAAATCCAAAAGTTTCCTTGAATTCTTTACCAAATTACATAACTTCAGACCTGTTCAAATTCACAGCAATGACAAATATTGCTAAACTAATGTAATTTGTTCACAAAAGGGTTGAAAAGAAAGCAGGAAATGGGGAAAATGCTGGTTACCAGCAATTTTTCTATTTCCTGCTATGCTTTCTAAAGCTTTTTTTCTCAGGGACATTAAAACTTGGAATTCTGTGGTAAAGAGTTAAAAGAGACCAAGTTAACCCATTCATATACAAATACAACTTTTAGGGTCACTTTTGAGAATACTATAGAAGAATTGGTGATTGCATATTTAAATTACATGCACTCCATTTGCTAAAATGTTTTCCTTGTCGATAACAAAAGGCAGCATTCCTTTTTGTTAAAATTGTTCTCTTCTGTGTCAGTTGTGCTCGTAACTGGTATTTATAGAACTATTCTGGAAGATAATGGATTATGCAAAACAGGCAAAATATAGCAATTAAGCTTGATTTGGCTTAATATATGACAAACTAACAGTGTAAATCCAAGATCAGAGTGGTTATTCTGAGCAGTATGATCTTGATCGACTCTACCACATGGTGAAATTTCTTACCTGTCTAAATTGCAAGCATTTGCAGATGAAAAATCAAAAGTGGCTCAAATGACAAAATTTATCCTTGATAGATTACAAAACATTATGGGAAAAGGAGAAAATGCTGGTTACCAGAATTCTCTCCTTTTTCCTACAATGTTTTCAAAAGCTTTCTTCCTCAGGGTCTTTAAAGGTTAGATTTTTGGTAATAAAGAGTTAATTCTCACCATCTGAGAGCTATTTTGATTGGTGTAGTGAGACATGAGGTAAACAGGTCAGCAGGTAGTTCCGAGTTCATTGGCAACAACTCATTGGCTCCACATGCTGCAAGTTGGATACAATTTTTCACGGAGGGTGGTGCTCCAGATGAATGACCATTTACAGTCTACAAAGAAAATAGCACAGAAGTTTAAAGTTTACAAACTGAAGATCTTGAAAGAGTTTCCTCTTTGTAATAAAGAAGCTTTAATTTGGTTTCATGGTATCTAATGTCAGTTTTAAACCTTTCCCGGATTATCTAATATTTTTATGACCTGAAGAACTCAAAAGCTTTAAAAAATAGGAGAAAATGCTGATAACCAGAATTTTTCCTTTTTCCCCAACATTTGCTACCCTTTTGGGGAAAAAATTCATCATTCTGCGCCAAATTTTATTTGTAGCCTACAAAAGACTTCAATATGCACAAGTCTTAAATTTTGTCAGAAAAGTGCCTTGCTCAAGAACATTTCAGCCAAGACTAGCTGAGAAGAGAGAAAACCATGTTAACAAATCTAATGCCTTTACTAAAAAGAAGTACTGAAGTAAAGTATGTTTTGAACCTTTAACAAACGACAAAATTTTGGACTTGCCCAAATTGAAAGCCTTTGCAGATGATAAAATAATTGTGTCTCAAAAACTGAATTCATCTTTGGAAAGGCAGAAAACATTATGAGAGGAAGAAAATGCTGGTTAACAGCATTTTCTCCTATTCCCAGAATGTTTTCAGAAGATCGTATCATTAGAGTCGTTATACTCAGGATTGTATGGTAAAGGGTCAAAAAACTTTCCACATCTTTTTTCACACTAGTCCCAACGATTTTGGCAATAGCAAGCAATGCAAATAAAGCCGGTGAGTAAAACTCTATCAATTCTGTCAGATTCAAGAATGGAACCACAAACAGAAAATCTTATCTAGGAACAAGCTTCCTACATATTAAAAACATTTCTATCAGAGACTAACTATCTGCATATTTGTTGATTGATTGAATTTGCATTTATTTATCGTCGCCACCGGTTGCCCATATGGGCAATGCCCCCTGAAGACTGTTACTTTTTGTTACAGGGGATAGTGCAAGATACCGGACAAAACCCATCCTAAGTTACACCTGGTTCTTTAAAAAGCTCGGTGTATAGCACTGTTACAGGGGACCTTGGTTTAATATCACGTCCAAAAGACTATTAGTAATTTTAGATGGCCAGCCGTGGGGCTCGAACCCACAACCTCAAGTGACCCAAGACTTGACAGTTACAAGTCCTAAGCTCTACCAGCCTAAGCTATGCAGGATGGTCTGTGTATTTGTTTGAAATTATACCTTCATGTTTTCAAGTTTTGTTTACAGTCAAAACAGGGTCAGAAACGATGCATAAGTTAGCAGCTAATATAATCACAATAACAATACAACTGTTTTTATTCCTGTAACTGACAAATTTTGAAATCAAGTAGCAAAGGAGCAGTTGCCTGTTACAACAAGAGCACCACATGTGAGTGCCAATGCTCTGCTGCAAATGCTTGATTTTCAGTGAAAATTCTATGTTGAAAAAGAGGCATAACTGTGTCAAAAATATCTTGAAGGTTACCTACCCTTGTGGTATTGGTTGCTGGTTCCCCTCTTAATAATTAACAACTTGTCCAAGATAAAAGCAAACATCTTCAGTAATAACAGATATTATAAATTGTCAAAGTTTTCGCACAATGATGCAGACCTCAATGCCGGGGTTACGATAATACCTCAATGTTTTTTTCGCAACATCCGAGCCTTTTCCCACATTTCTTCCCATAACATTCAAACATTCAAAAATAACAACTTACGTTCATTTAAATGTGAGTCATGTTCCGTGAAAAGAGGGCTTAATGGATCTGCAAAATGTATCGACCCAGGTCAGCCTGCGCATTCTGCGCAGGCTGACCTGGGCCGAAACATTTTGCTTTTGGTAAATTTTCTGAATGCCAAAGGACCATTCTAGCTCAAGATTCAGTCCTTGTTACAGAAAATGGATTTTATGGATCAACAATCACATGATGACTTGTTTCGTATCATGGATCACAAAGATGCATTAGGCCCCTTTTGCAAGAGCATGGCTCATATTTCTCCAATCTTTAACTTTTATTAGTAACAGGCATGTTTAACTCTTTACCACGCTACAAAATTCTAGACTTGTCCAAATAAACTGCATTTGCAGGAAACATTATAGGTAAGGCTCATCAGATTTCTCTTTGAAAGGGTACAAAACATTAAGGGAAAAGGAGAAATGCTGGTTATCAACATCTTTTTCTCCTTTTCCAACAATATTATTTCTACCCTTTCACAGACAAATTGATCATTTTAGCCACAGTTCATCTCATGTCTGCAAATGCTTTCACTTCAGACAAGTCTAAAATTTTGTTCTTTGGTTAAGATTAAACCTTTACCACACAGTCCCAAGTTTTAACAACCCCAAGGAAAAGGACTTTTGAAAATATTGTGGGAAAAGGAGAAAATGCTGGTAACCAGCATTTTCTCCTTTTCGCACAATGTTTTCTACCCTTCAACAGACAAATTTCATAATTTTTGCACATTTTAATTTGTCGTCTGCAAATCCTTTCAATTTTGACGACTCTAAAATTTTGTCGTTTGGTAAAGAGTTAAATACTTACAGCAGCCTCTTGTTCTCTCTGTACAGAAAACTGTTTGTAAAGCTCTACAATAATACCAGCATGTGAACAGTCATACACATATATAGATGGACTTCCCATCCAGGTCTGTAGGTCATAAATAGACAAGGGAATATACTGGGTGTAACTCTGGAAAGAGAAAGACATGTTTTGATAAATTGCTGATTGTTGACATTTGAACAGGAAAACAACTTTTCAACCATCATTAAATCTGAGCATTTACAAAATTTGTACATTCATCAATTACCATTTATAAGTGAGTAGTACTCCAGCAGAAGGGAGTATAATGCATCTATTTGATATGTTATAACATAGGCCACTGAAACTCCATTGGTCTATTACCGGACAACGAAGTTTTCCTTATCGGACACCATTACTATAAATAGTACACTGGCAACTGCCTCTATATTGTATATAATAAGAGGTCAGGGTACTCAAGAAAAATCATTTGTGAACCCATCTGCAACGGTAACTAGGTTTACTGTTCAATTTTCGGTTAAATATTGTCTCTGAAAGGGGAAAGGGGTAAAAATTTTCTTCGATTTCGTTGCACACCTTGTCTTATTATATACAACATAGAGGCAGTCGCCAATGTGCTATTTATAGTAACGATGGAAATGAAAATTTGAGTATTCCCTGATATACAGGCAATGCACCAATTCGCAAGTATTTGATGATCAACCAAGAAAAATGTTAGTGTTCCGTAACAGACCAATGGAGCTTCAAAGGCCTGTGGTTATAACAAGCAAATCATATCATAATAATTATGAATCCATAAAATACATTTTGTCTGACAACCAACCGAATCATTATGTAGTCTAGTCCTTTGACATGTAGATAATTGACCCACAGCAAAAAGTTTCTACCCAGGTCAGCTTGTATAGATACTTTTTGTATTTGCATTAAATCCCCCTTTTCACAGAGCATGGTTCAAATATGACAACACAATAATGCATTTTTCTATCACATTGACACTATTTCCTTTTCATTTAGCTCTTTACCAAACGACAAAATTTTAGACTTGCCCAAATTGAAAGCTTTTGCAGACGACAAAATAAATATGAATCACAAATTGAAATTTGTTTTTGGAAGAGTTGAAAACATTGTGGGAAAAGGAGAAAATGCTGGCTACCAGCATTTTCTCCTTTTCCCACAATGTTTTCAAAAGGCTTCTTCTTCAGGGTCATTAAAAATCGGGATTTTGTGGTAAAGGGTTAAAGCATAAGATTATGTACCTTGAAAATTCTTAAATGTTGAAAATTGTATTTTTTGCAGTAAACTTTCACAATACAATACAGCTCACCACTGGGGTGGCAAAAGACAAGATTTTTATCATGTGTAATGTAAGTTCTGTAATACTTCTATGCTTCATGTCTTGATAGGGTGCTAAACTGCATAACTATTTTTGCATAACTTTCAGTAAGCGTTAGTTGAATTTTAACCCTTTACCAGAAGACAAAATTTTAGCTTGTCCAAATTGAAAGCATGTGCAGACCACAATTTCAGTGTGGCTCAAATGGCGCAATTTTTCTTTAATAGGGTAGAAAACATTGTGGGAAAAGGAGAAAATGCTGGTTACCAGCATTTTCTCCTTCTCCCACAATAATTTCAAAAGGCTTCTTTCTAAGAGGCATTAAAAGGCAGCACTGTGCGGTAAAGGGTAAATCATTGGCCAAATGGTAAATTGAGCATATAAACCCAAGATGATGTATTTTCAATCAATTGTAAGAAAATCATTACAAAATTGAGGAAAGGCCATACCTATCTTTAATCAGTTCCTTGACATCCCAAAATTGTCAGGGGAAAAAAAAACAAAAATAATGTTCAGATATTGAAATTGTAACTTTTTACCACTGGAGCAACATGGTATAAAAAATACTCAAGTCTCCTTATCGGGAAAAGTTTGACAAAAGCCGAATATGGTACCCAAAAGTAACAACTGTGTTTTACCCTGAACCAAATGAATCTGTTTTAATGACCCTGCTGAAGAGGACTTTTAAAAACACTATGTGAAAAGGAGAAATTTCTAGTAACCAGCATTTTATCCTTTTCATGCAATGTTATCTAAATTTAAGTGACATCCCACATTTGACACATCATTTTCTTTGCTATCAGTAAAAACTTTCAATTTGACCAATACTTTCAAGTCCTTAATTCTACTGCCTGGTAAAAAAAAAAGAATAAACAGATAAAGCACTTGTAAGTATTTCTTTGCCATACAACAAATTTCTAGAACTGTCTGTTTTAACAGCATTTCCAGACAACATATCAAATGAGACTGAAATGATGGCATTTATCTTGAGAGAGGCAAAAAACATTGTGGGAAAAGGAAAAATGCTGGTTCTTGCATTTTCTCCTTTTCAGACCATGTTTTCAAAAGCCTTATTTCTCAGGCTTTCTGATACTCTGCAATGCCGAATTTGTATGAAAAAAACTAACACTTTACCCAACAATCCCAAGCTTTAACAGCCCCAAATAGGAAGACCATCATTTTCTCCTTTTACCTTTCCAAAAACAAACGTCAATTTTCAAGACACAACTGCTTTGTCATCTACAAATGCTTCCAATCTGGGCATGTCTAAAATTTTGTCATGTAGCAAAGGGTTAAAGGATACACGTGACAAGTATACCTTATTAAACACCCATATTTCCCCGTTGATAGTAGGCTTGGGCACACCATGTCCATTATAATGGAACAGGACTCTTTCCTCCTGAAATACAGAACAATCATTATTGTTTATACAGAGCTCCAGATAAGGAGTGATAGTATTCTATGTCCATTATTTCTCTTCTAAACCCTATGTTGTGTGTACTCATTAGAATTACCCTGATGACACAATTCTAATGAGTACCCATACCATAGGGTCTAGTTGAGAATAATTAATATTTTCAATTCTATAATCAAAATCACCCCCTCTATCTGGAGCTCTGTTTATATTTGCATACTTACACACAAAACCCATAATAGCACAAAAAGGACAATCAATGATTGTAAACTATTGTTAGCTGTTTAGTGTGATTCAGTTTACCAACTTTCACAAAAGTACCGTAAGTCAATATCAGGCTGCAAAGAATGAGCTTTCTCTGATCTTGAATCTGCACCTTCTAATGAAATGACATTTATGAAAGAAAATTTGAAAAAATGCCATGTATTTAAGCTTTTGCTACTGATTGGAAATTTTCCATTATTTAGCAATTTAACCCGTTACCACACAGTCCCAACTTTTAACGGCCCTGTGAAATACACCTTCTGAAACTATTGTGGTAAAATGGAGAAAATGCTGGTAACCAGCATTTTCTTCTTTTCCCGCAATGTTTTCTATCCTTCCTAGAACAATTTTTACGTCACATTTATTCTTTAGAGCACAAATGCTTTTAATTTGGACTAGTCTAAGACTTTGTTGTTTGGTAAAGAGTTAAGGGTTAAAATAATTTCAGGTACTTGAGATGAAAATCAGCTGTGTAATGCTAAGTTTAGAAAGAGTGAGAAATTTACAATCACTCTAACCAATTAGGAAATACAAGTGTCTGTGCAAAGATGTCACAATATATCTAGCACTCTCCTTAAAAAAAAAAAAAAAAAAAAAAAAAACACAGGCTGCATGAAGTGTGCATTCTGATATCTTGGTCTATTCCTCTGCATCTTCTATACCCACAGGAAAAAATCTAGACTTGTCTTTTTTTGCATTCACAAACAAACATGTTACAGTTGCGTCAAATGATGAGATTTTTGTCTGTAACTGTTTACCACACAATCCAAAGATTTAATGACCCTGAGGAAGTAACCTTTTGAAAACATTGAGGGAAAGAGAGAAAATGCTGGTAACCAGCATATTCTCCTTTTTCTGCAATGTTTTTATCCCTATCCAAGGCAAATTCCACCACGGGAGCCAAGTTTGAATTATACTTGTCTGCAAATGCTATCAATTTGAACAAGTATAAATTTTTGTTGTGTGGTAGAGTTATAAGGGAAGAAACTTATCCAGAAAAGGGGAAAATGCTGGTTACCAGTTTTTTTTACTTTTCCCATGATACAAATATGTGTATTTTCAAAAGCTTTCTACCTAAAGGCCATAAAACATGGGCTTGTCTGGAAAAGGGGTTAACTCTTAACCACACAATCCCAACTTTTAACGACTCTGAGGAAGGAGCCTTTTGAAAACATTGTGGGAAAAGAGAAAATGCTGGTAACCAGAATTATCTCCTTTTCCCACAATGTTTTCTATCCTATCAGAGACCTTAAGCTCATTTGTATTAATGTTTCACCCTTGAATACACCATCCCGACTTTTAAGGCTTTTGAAAACATTGTGGGAAAGGGAGGAAATGCTGGTAACCAGCATTTTCTCCTTTTCCCACAATGTTTTACATCCTATCAAAGACAAATTCCACTATTTGAGCCACATATGAATTGTCGTCTGCTAATGCTTTCAATTTGGACCCGTCTAAAATTTTATCGTGTGGTAAAGAGTTAATTTGTTGTCTGCAGATGTTTTTAATATGGGAGAATCTACAATTTGTCGTGTGGGAAAGGGTTAAAGACTAATATGTTTAGTATCAAGGATCACAGTTCCAATACATACAGAAGACATTGAAAAAAACAGTAAATGGACCAAGAATGCAACAGGGTTTGAATACTAGTAAATTTTCTACCTTTGCATTCCGACGAAGAGATGTGCATAGTTTTTTAACTTCATCCACTGTTGGATCTAGTGTCTGCTTGTACCTGGCTCGTGGCTGCCATCTCTCATACTGTTTCTGTAGATTTGCTCCGATTGTTTCCAGAGATTTCTGTGGGCTTTGTGCAAGGGGATCTGAGACATAATTACACCATGGTGTGTACAAAATCATTCTTCAGGAAAAGGATTATAGGGCCATAGAACAACTTTTTACATCATAATCAGTATTTCAAAGCAAGCTCTTAAAATCTACACAATTCAAGCATATACAGTCATTTCATATCTACGAAAGCTACCTGTATATACTAACTTTTACAAGGAACATTGTTAACTCTTCAATTCAGGCTATCCCACATTACTGGACACAGAGCTCCAGATAGCAGGAGTGATTTTGATTTAAAAATTTAAATTATCAATAACTCTCCACTAAACCCGTGATGATTCTAATGAGTGTCCATAACATAGGAAGAGAAATAATGGGTTTAGAATGCTATCACTCCCTCTTACCTGGAGCTCAGCTGACAGATGAAAAATGAAAGATTAGATATTTGAAAACTGTCACAGCCAAACTATCCTGGAACTAGTATTCCAGTCATATTACAAACTATGTGCCTATTGTGCCACATGAAGCCACTATCACCCTGTGTATTAGGTGTGTACAACTGACTTCATAAACCATCTGTACAGCAAGCATAAACCCAAACCACTTGTCACAAGGGTACTGTATTCACTCTAATTTGTATAAGTGCTTACCACTTTACCAAACCACAAAATTTTATACTTGACATAATTGAAAGCATTTTCACACAACAAATTACACACAGCTCAAAGGATGATTTCTGTCTTGAAAATGGTACAAAAGATTGTAGAAAAAGGGAAAATTGCTGGCTAATTTTCAAATTATGTTTTAACCCTTTACCACACAATCCAAGGTTTTAATGACCATGTGAAAGACAGCTTTACAAAAAATTGTGGGAAATGGAGAAAATGCTAGTAACCAGCATTTTCTGCCTTTCCCATGATGTTTTTTCCCTATCAGGAAACTCCAGCTCATTTGTACAAATTTTGAATTTGTTGCCTTCAGTGGTTAAAAAGCTTTCTTCTTCAGGCATAATACATATATGAGCCATGCTCTGTGGAAAGGGGGCTTAATGCATCTGCAAAAAGTATCAACCCAGGTCAGCCTGCCCAGTCTGGGCAGGCTGAACTGGACTGAAACCTTTTTTAGCTTCTGGTCGATTTTCTGCATGTCAAACGACCAGAGTACCCCATGGTTCAGTCGGCTGTTGGAGATAATGGATTTTATAGATCCACAAGTACATGATGATTTACATGGTATCGTGCATCGCTGAGATGCATTAAGCTCCCGCTGCCAGAGCATGGCTAAATATACTTGTCAATACCTATAATTGTGTAGTAAAAAGTTAAGAGAAACGAAAGATATTTATGCATTCCACTTTCATCGATCTACTCGTAATATGTGTACAAAAATATCATACCAATCCAACATTCCAATCTGGCACATGGAGAAGTTTTAACAACATCTGGTGGATCAACACCAACATTCAAACACAGCACAAGTGCAACACTGACAGTTTTCATCTGTAACGAAATTATTGAAAAGGTACTGATGTTTTAACCATAATGTAGTTGGTTACAGTTTAGATGATTTGAACGTGGAATGATTCATATAAACATGCATGAATTTATTTGAAGATTTACATAGTTACTGGAATGGAAATATTTCTTTTATGCTTTTCTGTAGTTTATAGAAATCTAACAGTGAATTATATCCTTATAATTCACAGGTGAATGTTATAATTCACCAGTAAATATTAAAACTTTTATTTTTGACATACCACAGATACTTATAGAACATGAATGAATTTTCAGCAGGTGAATGTCACGTTTTATGACATAGTCAACATCAGTCATAACATCATTATTACAGCTAGTCCATATCTGACTGAATTGAATTTATTTTACTTGAAAAACACACACATTTTTCATGATGAGCAAAAATTAGATGTGAAAAGAAAGGTTTAAGTGAAGAGCATAAAAGAATAAGATAAGTGTTTGTTTCAGTGTATGATCGAAGTTTCTTTCATCTCGTGAAAAGCAAAGGCCATCTTTTCACTTGTGGCTTTGCCAGTTGTGAAAATGTCGCCTTCGCTTTTCATGAAATGAAAGAAATTTTGAGCATACACCGAAACAGGCAATTATCCTCTATGTTTTGCATCACAATGATGATGAGAAATAATTCCACAGGGAATTGAGGAACAACATATCACAAATGTCAATTATTGTAAAACACTTTTTTTTTTTTTCATTATTTAGGCCAACAGTCTTTATAGATAAAGAAAAGCGAAATATGGTAAGTTTTCCTTCTTTGATAATGGCTATTGGCCTAAATATTTTTTTAAAAAAAGGCTGTTTTACTTTATGTGATAAATTGTCTTGCATCAGTCATGATTATTCAGATGAACAATTACAGAGCAGCAGATGCAGTTCTTTAACAGAGATTTTACACTTGTAAGGTACCATGACCAATCTCATAAATACATTAACCCTTTACCAGACGACAACACTTTAGCCTTGTCCAAATTGAAAGCATTTGCAGACGACAATTTCAATGTGGCTCAAATGGTGCAACTTTTCTTTGAAAGGGTAGAAAACATTGTGGCAAAAGGAGAAAATGCTGATTACCAGCATTTTCTCCTTTTCCCACAATGTTTTCAAAAGACTTCTTTCCTAGGGGCCTCAAAAGGCGTCAATGTGCAGTAAAGGGTTAACTTACATACCAATATACATATCCTTTAGATGTTTCCTTAGAAATGTGCGTGCACAGACGATTTACAAATTTCTAATCCGAAAAGTCTTTTTCATGTGTTTAACCCCTTACCACACAATCTTGAGTTTTGACGACCTTAAAGAAGGTGGCTTTTTGAAACATTGTGGGAGAAGGATGAAATGCTGGTAATCAGCATTTTCTCTCCTTCTCCAACAATGTCTTCTACCCTATCGAAGACATAAATCATCACTTGAGCTACATTTATTTTGTTGACTGCAAATGCTTTCAATTTGGTGGAGTCAAAATCTAGTTGTTTGATAAAGAGTTCAACCTATTAATTTTACTCTGACTGTGAAACAAGTTCCTTAAATGAAAAACAAAAATCACTCTTAATGTTTGCTTCCTAGAAACCTGATCAGTGCTCGAGCAAAGACATAGCAATTCCAAAGGTTTAACAATCTAATGATTTTAGTAGGTGATGGTATAGTAGTGGTAGTACATGGGCTGGAAATTAAAATCGATCGTCTGGTATAAGATTAATACCTCCTCCAACAGCCTATGGTCGACCAACATAAACCATGTTTTGATGCATAAGTACAAGTGAAAACATTCTGATATATGAAGCAATTTCCCATTTAACCCTTTCCCAAACAAGCCCTGGTTTTCACTTGTCTGCAGTACAAGTCTTTTGAAAACACTGTGGGAAATGGAGAAATTGCTCGTAACGAGCAATTTCTCCTTTTCCCACAGTGTTTTCTACCCTTTTGGAGAACTTTCTGTCATTTTCATCAATTTAAAATTGTCGTCTGCAAACTCTTTCAATTTGGACCAGTCTAAAATTCATCGTTTGGGAAAGGGTTAAAAAATCCTTTTACCACAGTGGTTTCAAAAGTAGTCTACTGCAAGATATAAAAGAAATTATGTTTAACATATGACAAAATGTTAACCCTTAGGGCACCAAATAAACCTACCAGACATTTTCATCCTAGAAATACGACCCAAATAATTGCAATTTCATGATTGCTTTTGTCAACAGTGTTTCAGCAAAGCGGACAGTGGTTGGAATCGGTTGCTGCTGTCAATGTGATTCTTCAGATTACAAGTTTGCTTTTGCATCATCTTTAACTGTAAATCCTTGTAAAATCCATGTATTACAGACAAAAAAAAAAAAAAGCTGCTTTTGTAGAGTACATGTAGTAACTTTTGTAGTTCGACTTGAATGTCGTGCATAGAATCCATATTAGACTAATAGGCATACTCGATCGACTGGTACCAGGCAGTGCAGTGATGGCTGGCAGTTCAATCAGTTATTTGAACAGGGAGCTTCCAGCACACTGCTAATTGATCACCCTGATCATCAGTATGCCACTCTAGTGTAGGGGTAGAGAATCTACCTCTTACATCATGGGTGCTTGGTTCATAACCAAGGTCAAACTTTGGAACTACCAAGATCAAGACAAAAGTACTGGTAAAGGTTTCCTTGAAGTGATAATTAAAAGTGGTCAACTCTATACCAAAAGACAAAATTTTAGACCAGTCCAAATTGAAAGCTTTTGCAGACGACAAAATTAATGCAACTCAAAAATTGAAATTTGTTTTGGGAAGATTAGAAAAGATTGTGGGAAAAGGAGAAAATGCTGGCTACCTGCATTTTCTCCCTTTCCCACAATGTTTTCAAAAGGCTTCTTCCTCAAGGTCGTTAAAAGTCAGGATTGTGTGGTAAAGGGTTGACCCTTTACCAAACGAAAAATTTGTAGACCAGTCAAAATTGAAAGCTTTTGCAGACAAGAAAATAAATATGACTCAAAAATTGAAATTTGTTTTGGGAAGAGTAGAAAACATTGTTGGAAAAGGGAAAAAAATGCTAGTTACCAGCATTTTCCCCTTTTCCCTCAATGTTTGAAAAAGGCTTCTTTCCCAGGGTTGTGAAATCCCGGGATAGTGTGGTATAGGGTTAATATAAGTTGTGGGACTTGTTTTACAATTGATGTGAAATAATAAGGTTTAACCCTTTACCACACAATCCTGACTTTTAACGATGTAGGTAGGTTAGATGTAGGTACGGAATCGGCCTAGTTGTGACGAGTGCACTTGCAGGTGTCCACCATTTTGCTCAACTAAAATTTGTACCCAATAATGATCGTACTTTGAATTTTATTGAAAACAGTCAGTTGAAAAAAGTAACCTATGAAACATATATCTGCATCTCATTTCACACAAAAAGATACCTAAACTGTCCTTATGAATAAAAATAACTTTAATTATTCAGGCCCCAGAAAATTATTATACTCTACATATTTCTAAGTAAATCTTATCTTTATTTCAGCAAAGTTTTAAAAAGGAATTCTGAGTGAAATTTATAAACCATAATTTTCTTATTGATTGCTTAGGTTGAAAAGATTTTAACCTTTGCCTCCTTGAACATACTGTGTGAGAGTGTGTGTGTGGAGGGGGGGGGGGTCCTCTTTGAAATGTAAAATTTTACAAAACGATTAATAACATCACATCTTTATTACAATATTAATAATAAATCCAACAACAACAATAAATTGTTGAGTAAAGATTCTTCAATTTTCCATTTTGACTCTTGAATTTTTTTGGTTTGACTCTTGAAAAATTGGATATGACCCCTAAAATTTTAGGGTCAAGGGGTAAATGACTCCTGATTTTCAGAGGCTAGCTAAAGCCCTGGCCCTCAAATCAGAATGACTGTTTCAACTCATCAGCCTAGACAGCAAACAAAATCTCTTCCAGTAAAATAATCAATTAATACCATGAAAATTTGAAAAAGGAAACATTTGGGCCAAACTCCTATTTCTGAGTTGGAACAAAGATTCAAACTTGCTGTTACTTATTCAGTACACATTATCTTAATGGGTTTCAATTTAACTAGCCTACCACAGGGTTGAAGAAATTAAATGATCAAATGTTGTCGAAGATCATCAGTGTAATCAGTGTAATTTCACATGTTTATCTTACAGATACTGTAAGTGAGCAGACTACGCTTTGACTCACTAAGTTCCTCTATGTGATTCATTGGACACTAAATGAGCCTTAAGCAATGGCATTGTCATAAAACTGGTCTATCCTTCAGATAGCCATAAATGTATAGTTTGTTTTTGTATGAGGGTACACTTATACTGCCTTGCTATAGAGCCAGCTTTTGTAGCAAAGTGGTAGGGCATTTGCCTTGGGACCTAGAGGTCCTAGGTTCAATCCCTGCTATGGGGCGGTCACACTGAAATACGCCACAGGTATGCCACAGCAAGAAAGTGACATGTCACAGCACATAAATAACATCTAATGCATATTTTTTTATGTTTAAATATCTTAATTAAGGTGAAAAGTTTATGTATTTTGATTGAAATTTGATTTTGAAAGACTGCTATACTCCGAGTCACAATCTCAATAACGCCATAGTTGTATAAAACATCAATTTCTTGAAAAATGTCGATTGTATAACTTTAAATAGATTTATTTTTCAGTTCTAAGAATATTTCACGATATTACGAATTGAATTGTAACCTTGTAAACCATTTTGTCTCCAGACCTCAATATGTGAACTCAGATCTGTATCAGAAGATACTGAAGGGAGATAACACTAATGAACGTTTGATACTTGCCACTTTAATTGTTAATTTGCAGACAATTCAGTTTACAAAGTGATGAACCAATGCCGAACATTGTTAAATATCCTAAGAATTGAAAAATAAGTCTATTGAAAGTTGTACAAACACACATCTTTAAGAGATTAATGTATTATTCAACCATGGCGTCACTGAGATCACGACTTGCAAACAACACAGGATACTGCCGTCTTTCAAGATCATATTTCTACCAAAATACATAAAATTTCCTAGCTATACTTATATATATTAAAGATAACATGTTAGTTAAGATCTCTAAGCATAAAATTTACTTATTGAAGCTATAAATGTGCTGTGGCTCGTCAGTTTCTCCTGTGGCATACCTGTGGCGTATTTTAGTGTGACCTGCCAAGTATTCAATATGAAATAAGCAAAACTTAACTGAAGACAACAAAAATTGGATATGTGCCAAATTTTGGGCATCACCAAAACAAGCACGCAGAACGTTACTGACAGTTGATGATATGTGTTAGCTACCTCTTTTCTTATCAAGCTTACCCTTTCCTTCATTCTCCATGTCTGCGTGACCTTTTTTGACCCTTCTATCTTTTCACGATGTCGAAGTTCGTCGAAAGCACAGAGTAACTTAGAGTCGTCAATCTCTTCCTCATCATTGAGATGCTTCAAGTCTGACGAAGTACACATTTCATTGAGGGTTAAAAACATGGCAAAGATCTTTCTAACAATTAGAGTTATTTAATTGTGTCACTTGAAAATATTTTAGAAATGTAAACACACAATGTGGTCTCCATTCTCAATCCGAACATGTTTATCTTCCTTGTGTAGTCTCTAAGCTAAAAATTGAGGAAAATGTTCTGTAGATATTCATGTTATTTTACAAAAATTATTAAAAATTTACATATAAAAATTAATATAAAATATATTTTTATAATGATAAATTTGACTTAGCTTATTTTTATTAAACGAATAGAAATTTTAATTTTGGTTAGAGAGCATTTAAAGCCCAACCACTGGCGAGCATAAAAGTTGTAAACAAATGGCAGAGGCCGGTCCAGCAGAGGAAGAATATGAAGAAACTGAAGAAGACTGGGAATACGCTGGTTTAGAAGCAATCGACAAAGCATGTTTAAGTCTATATCCAGACCAACAGAATCCATTGCAGACATCGGCAGTTGTTAAATTTTGGTAAGGTTTATTGGGTGTATGATAGTTTGAATAATGAACATCACTGAGTATGAGTCACATATAGCTGCAGGACATTAACTCTTTACCAGACAATCTCGACAGAGAAAGAAAGCTTAAGAAAACGTTTTTAGTAAAGGAGGAAATGCTGGTAACCACTATTTCTCCGTTCTACCCTTCCTTACACAAATTTTGAGTCATTCATTTTGTGGTCTGTAAATGGTGTCAGGAGAAATCGGCCCCTGGAGAAATCGGCCCCTGGAGAAATCGGCCCGTGGGGCCGATTTCTCTGGAGAAATCGGCCCCAATAGAAATTTTGGAGAAATCGTCCCCAATGTCAAATTTTATATATATAGATGTTGCTTTTTCAGAAAATATAATTTTTTCTCTGGAGAAATCGGCCCCAAATAGAAATTTTGGAGAAATCGTCCCCAATGTCAAATTTTATATATATGTATTTTGCATTTTCAGAAAATTATATATATAGAGGTTTTTTCCATTTTGGTTTTATTTAACACATACCCTGTGTAAGCCTGGTCTTCTTTCAAGTTCAGAATCGTCCCCAAATGGAATATTTGCAATCGTCCCCAAAGTCAAATATTTCTATATTGACTTTATTCGAAATTTGGAGAAATCGTCCCCATTTCGATTTTTATATACATTGTACTGTAACCTGACTTTGATTTTTAATTTAGTTTAATTTTTACATTGTGATATTGAGTATAAATGGTTTTAGTATGTTAATTGTAATGTTAAATGATTGCTAAATTCATTGTAAATTCGCACTGTATTTGGTTTCATGTATAAGACGTTGTTTGAGAGAGGCTTTTATTTTATCTATTATTTGCTTTTGTTATCACCTTGTGTAGATATATGTTATTATCTGTATTTCATTTTAATAAAATTTACAAAGACTTGTAGTTTTTACCGACTTCAAATATTATATTTGTGTTTATACTTTTTACCGAACCTCGATTATCTGAACTTTGCATCTCATTGAAATTACGAGATACAGTGAATACACCGAAAATGACAGACATTAATTGAAATTGTATTTTTTCTATAAATTCTTTACAATGTATTCAAATTTACTGAAATAATAAAGTATTTGTACCGAGATGTACCAATGCGCGAATACAAACAAACAAAAAAGAAGAGAGTAGTCATACCTGTATCTGAATATACACATGTATTTCCCATAAAAAAAGCTAAAGTAGCAAAGCACGATATTCTTGTGATTAGCAAATTGATTGCGTACTTTTTTTTTTAATAATCAGAGTTTTTTTTATTTATTATTGAAAAAGAACTCTGTAGGCTTAATCAAAGGTTGTATCGAAATTGATTGGTTAAGTCAATACAGATGATTTATTACCGATTTAATTGTCAAATCTTTTTATGTAATGCCATTACTGAACCGTGTGTTTGTGATGAAATTAGTAAAAGCAATTAGTTAAAGTATTAGTTAAGGTATATAATTACATTGTCGCATATCGATTGATACTTGAAGATAAAGGAGTTATTAAAATGTTTCAGGGTCGTTCAAAGTCGAAATTATATGGTCAAAAATTAAATGCTTTTACTAAGCAGTGGCGTCGCGTCGGGGGCGGCAAGGGCGGCGATCGCCGCCCCAATATTTCCACAAAAAAGGCGTAGTTCGTACAATGAAAATGTAAGAATTCTGACATTCCGTTTAAGAATTTGCAATTTGAATGGAGCGGCGAAATCGGTGGATATCTGTAATCGGTTTCTAAGGCGACCGTGACATGTATATCTACTCTCCCTTTGTGTCGATTAAGTGTGAAAGTGTGACAATGCGACCTAGGCAATACACAGTATAGGACACTTTCAAACAGAGAAACTTTGACTAATTAATCAGCCATCAAAAACTTATTTAAGAGTTTAAGTGTGTGCTTTAAAAGAATATACACTATATACAACAGCCGCAAACTGAGAACGTTTGATTGAATAATTAATTAGCCGTCAAAGGCTTAATCGAGAATTGTTTTATAGCAATGAAAAAAGGCGGCAGGTTTGATAAGAAATAATTACTTGTACTCAAAAACGTGCAAACTCCTTGAACAACATTTCTTCTTCATTCCTCTACGTATCTTCTATATGTAAAAATGACTGAACCTAATTAGCCCCGTGACTTTAAGTTCTCTAAGCGTTCCTTTGGAAAGAAATCTCCAGACTACGATCATTCAACGCACAATGGTTTAAACAGTTCTCGAGGCTCCATTACAATAAGGTATGTACAAAAGCAAACTCCAACCCCCCTGTTTTCCGAATCATAAAAACATTCTTGGAAAAGGAGAAAGGGCTTGTGACTAGCATGTTTTCCATTCACAGAATAATCTAATAATGTTGCAGATCAATCATGTATAGATGAACTAAATGCCAAAAATCTAAGACAAAATCAACATTAAAAAAAGCTCCAAGCAAGTTTTGAAGTCCAGGAAATGGCGGCATTTCCCTGACGGATTTTAAAATTTTCTTCGGCACCCACCCCGTCCTACGCCGCCCCAATGTACAAAACCACGCGACACGCCTGCTAAGTGAATTGGTTGGTTATTTCCGTTTATTTATCGTCGCTACCGGTTGCCCATCTGAGCGACGCCCCCAGAAGACGGTTAGTTGTTACGGGGGATAGTGCAAGGATACAGGTCGAAACTACTGAGAGCTTCGCCTGGTTCTTTAACGTGCTCGGCGTATAGCACCGTCACACGGGACCTCGGTTTAATGTCTCATCCGAAAGACTATTAGTAATTTTTTAGTTGGCCAGCCGGGGATACGAACCCACAATCTGTAGGACATTGTGTTCACAAGTCCTACGCTCTACCTACTGAGCTATATCGGCTGGTAAGTGAATGTATAATGTCTTCAAGAAATACCCATTTAACCCATTACCACACAATCCCTACTTTTGACGACCCTGAGAAAGAAGCCTTTAGAAAACATTGTGGGAAAAGGAAAAAATGCTGGTAACCAGCATTTTCTCCATTTCCCACAATTTTTTCTACCCTTCACAAAACAAATTTCCATTTCTAAGTTACATTTATTTTGTCGTCTGCAAATGCTTTCAATTTGGACCAGTCTGAAATTTTGGTGTTTGGTAAAGAGTTAATTTAATGGTTTATTCTCATTGTTCTAATTTTTGTGTACTGTCTCATAATTTTTCTGTATGTACTATTCATACTTTAATGAAATAATATATAAACATTTGATATACATGTATGTGTTTTCTTTTTGTTTATTTGAATTCTACCCATAGAGTACATTCTTCTGCAAATGCATTCTTTTTTTCGATGAAATAAAATCGAGTCCACAATGGCCTAATTATCAGTTATATCACTCTTTTATATACAGCGTCACAATGATTCATACTCTCGTTGGAGAACTCTTTCGTTGATCGAACCAATGATCGATTAACTTAATCCATTAACACACAATCCCGAGTTTTAATAAACCTGTAGGAGAGGGCTTTTAAAAACATAGTGGGAAAAGGAGTAAATGTCAGCACTTTTGCACTTTCTCCTTTTTCCAAAATTTTTTTCCCTCATCAAAAACAAAAACAATTCTTCCCGTTATATTTAATTTGTTGTCTGCTAATCCTTTGAATTTGGACCCGTCTAAATTTTTGCCGTTTGGTAAAGAGTTAATTACACAAAATAACTGAGTCACTAGTAGTACTATGAAAAATGATAGAAAGAGAGAGTCAGAAAATGCAGCGGAAGTATACAGCGTGAGAGAGCGAGTATAATACTCGATCGAGAAAGAGAGAGAGAAAGAGAGAGAGAGAGGGGGGGAGACAGACATAGAAAGACACAAAAGGTTGGAGACAGACATCTGATGGTTCTAAAAACCATTCTGTAACATGAACAATATTCATAAACAGAGAGAGAGAGAGAGAGAGAGAGAGATCTGATCCGACGAAGAACAACAATATGAAATTGATAATAATTACCTATGCCGAATATGCAGAAAGAGAGAGAGAGATCGAGAGAGAAAGGTAAAAAAAAAAAAGGTTTTAATTACATGACAAATACACATATATGCATCGTGAGCATTTATATTTCATAATTCGTTCAATATCAAATTCAAACAAACAAACACAAACATTCAACAATCTTACAGGTGTAGGCTACCTGTGTGAAGGTGTGAAAAAAAGAACAATCAGTGTGAAAAACTGTGAAAATTGCCATAAAAACAACAAAGAAGGTGTAACCAAATACAACTTGAAACAAGATATGGCTTACACAGTGTATGTGTTAAATAAAACCTAAATGGAAATTATATTTTCTGAAAAAGCAACATCTATATATATAAAATTTGACATTGGGGACGATTTCTCCAAAATTTCTATTGGGGCCGATTTCTCCGGAGAAATCGGCCCCAAGCGTTTTGGGGCCGATTTCTCCAGGGGCCGATTTCTCCAGGGGCCGATTTCACCAGCATTCCTGTAAATGCTTTCGATTTGGACTAGTCTAAATATTTGATGTCTGGTAAAGTCTAAGAGTTAAGTATGCTACCTTATTCAGTTATCAATGAACTTATGTCTGTATGCCTAAAGTTTGATTTTAGAATCAAGTTTTATTGTCTTGCCTGGTCTGCCTTTGACTAGTAGCAGTAGATAATAAATGTCTTTGAATGTGATTTTAGTTTTTGATTGGTCGCCTCCGTGTACAGAGGCGATCATGCAAAAATCAGATGAAATTTGCACACATATTTTGTGCACACTTTGAAACTCTCTTATTTTCACAAAGAGGACAAAACTAGAATTTGAAC
The DNA here is from genome assembly GCA_945859785.2 of Tridacna gigas. Taxonomy (NCBI): domain Eukaryota; kingdom Metazoa; phylum Mollusca; class Bivalvia; order Cardiida; family Cardiidae; genus Tridacna; species Tridacna gigas. Next base: position 10,324,547 of record OX244030.2, on the reverse strand, counting down.
ATAATTGTTGCTTACATATTCAATAATTCTTCGTTTCAAATACAAATCTTTTCAATTTAGATGCTAAGCATATGAAAAAAAGTTCAATTCCTTTGTTGCTAGAGGTGTTTAGTTCCGCAGAATACCCACAAAATGGCTACCAGATATGATAAATTCTTTCAGGTTTTTTTTTTTTTTTTTTGATACTGACAATTATTATAAAAGTTCTACATGCGCTTTAGGTTATGAAGCATTTATTTATTTGTCCTTGGTCATGTCTATCACTAAATATTAATTGTATGAGGGCTATTCAATAAAGTCATGGAATTTTTTTGTTAAAACCATGTTTCTGGATGTTTTAAGCTGAAAATTTGCCAATAATAGCATAAATATATTATAAACTTGATACAGAAATTTTGCAGTTTTAAAGTATTTCAAACGCAAAAAATTCATAACCATAGTAACCTGTATAATGCACAATGCCATGCTCAAATTTTCTCCCAATTCAAAACATGTAATTTTGTGTAAATTGTACATTCAGGAATGTGCGAAGTTGCCACCAATTGTGGAAACTGTCATATAGCATCATAACGCCATTTCTGTAAAACCTCGTAGATATGGCACTGCAGGTTACTGTAATAACATAGTTTTAGTCTTGTCAGTGCATGGTAATTTTTGATGCAATGACGTCTTCACTGGATGTTTAATTTCAAACATTAATAAAATTGTGTGTTGGACTCGGCAAAATACCAAAACAGATCATAGAATTGAGTTAGTGGTCAACATTTTCAAGTTCCTGTAGTATTTTATTTGTCTAAAAGTGGCATGAGAGGTTCAGGAATTGTTCAGAATGTCGCTTAAAGATGACCCTCGTGAAGGACGGCGTAACAGCATCGATTTTGCGCATGAAAAGGTGAATAATGACAGCTGGATTACAGTGTGTGTCATAACGGACGACTTAGGTGTGTCTTGCTCCCCAGTACAAGTATTTATTTACATGGGACCTAGTATTGTCTGAGGAAATGCTGGGTTTTGGAGGGAATTATATAGAAAGAGTACACCGATCTCTTGACTTGTAATGACGATGACGTTATTTTTTAAAATCCGGCAACAGGCAATGTGTGTTTACATGTGTTTTGTAATTCTCTGTTGAAAATGTATTTCTCAATGAATTTGTATGAAATTTGCAGGATGTTTCGGGTATAGAACGTTTGATATGTATGCAAAAAATGACCTTAATTGGTCTCCTAGTTTTATTTTTATGTAGTAGGTTTACTTAATGTAGCTCTATGTGGACCTCAAGTTAGTGGGTTCTGTTTGTGGGGGTAAGATACAAATAAGTCTGTATTCTCTATATAAAAGCAGCTTTATTTTGGGTTGCTGTCTTTCAATGGTATTGCAAACCAACACTCTGAAATTATACATAAAAAATACAAAGTAACAATACATGGTAAAGTCCAGTTATACAGCTTGACAGAGAACGGTTAAAACAATATACAATACATATTTAGACAATATGTTTGGCTTAAACATGCTTTCAACAATATCATTTCTAGATCTATAATAACACTCTTCTCTCTGTTACCTTTATAGAAGTTACTATACTTGTAATAAGCTTTATGAAATAAAGTCTAACATATCAAACTATAATAGAAAATATTACAGAATGGCTTCTACAAAATACACTTACCAATTTGAGGAATTAAGTGTTCTCAACAGACTAAACAAAAAATGACCATTCTCTCTTTCTCTCTCTGTGCTGTCTGGTTAGCTGAAATATTAATAAAAGATGTGCAAGCTAGTGAAAGGTAAGAGGGTTGTTAAAGAATAATTGCTCTACATGTTCAAACTTAAGGTAAGGCTCTGGATCAGACATAGATTTGCACAACAAAAAGGGTAAACTGATCAAAGAACTAAAAGACTTCCAAAATCATCTTGAAACAAGGTAAGACTTGGTAATCACAAAGAAAAGTACTCGGAAGAGCAACTTACAGCTAACTGTTTCCTTTTTCCCAAGAAATCAATTCTAAGAATCTCATCAATTCTTTACCAAGTAAACAGTTGGAAGACTGAAGCGGGAATCAGAATATTTGAAAGTCATGTGACCAAACAAGAGGGATCAATGAAGCGAAACACAGGTAAGGTTTGGTATAAACTGACCAAAAGGAACTTGTCATCTGAAAATGACCCTATTACATCCTTCCCCTGTCTGTAAAATGACGTCTCGTCATTGTCATGTCAAATTAGTTCAACATGCATAATAATGAAACACAAAAATACAGTATATACATAATCATACATATGTAGCTGTTGAAAACTGTTCTCCGGCAGGATCCAAACACTTAGGAACCTACAACATAGGATAACTTTAATATACAAATACTGTTCTCCAACAGGAACCAAACACTTCGGAACCTACAACATAGGACAACATTAATAATGAAAATATATTTGGTCAATCTTCTGCTCTTTCCCTCTGCAAATCTGAAATTAGGATAAATATTCATGATGAATGTAATTTAAATAAATTCTTAATTTTTTCCGCCCTCTGAAAATGTGTGTCCACACACTGAATAAATTTGAGTAAAAATGACGAAAAAATAAAATAGTTTGGTTGAATCTTTATTTAATAATAGTGTCTAAAAGATTGTGAGCAATGTTTCTATCAATTTGCTGCAATATGCCAGATGACATCAAAATATTTAAAGCATCAAGCTTTGAGTCCTGTGCACCATTTGGTTCATTTGGTAAGTATCATACCATACAGGTTTTCTTCTCTCTCTTTGTGATCTTCTTGGTGGTGGTTTTGGCGGAATTTGTTCTTCTGCCACACCGTTTTGGGTATTTCCTTCTGTACTTGGTAAAAATTGTTCTGTTTCCGTCCTTTCTCTTTCACTGTCTTCTCTTGAATTTTCTGTATTTGTCTCTTCTGCACTCTATTCATTTGATGTAGATCTCTCTGTCCTATTTTCTTCTGTCATTCCTTCAATACCAGTTACACTTTCTTCTCTGGTTTCCTCTCTACTTTGCTCTTCTGGAGCCTGACTTTCTCCTCCTCTATCATTATTCTCCTCTTCTCTAGGATTATGGGCATCCCCATATAAATTTGTAAATGTTACAAATTCTGTATCCTCCTCATCTGAGTCACTTGACTCCTTTTCATGTTCAACTCTTCTCCTATCTTTTTCTCCAGTTATCGCCTTCTTGCGATCTTCTTTCTTTGTGGCCACTTCTTGTTCATTCCTCTTTCTTCTCTCTATGGAAAACCGCTTTTTTGGAATTGGTGCTCCTTTTTCCAATAGTTTATCTCCTATTGGAAATAAATGATTTCTGTGTAGTGTCTTCACCACATCAGATACTTCTGATCTAACTCTGTAAACTGGTATTTCTTCATTCTTCACAACTATGTAGGTCCCTTCTTCAAACTTATCTTGGATCTTATGTTTTCCCTCGAATGCTAAGATCTTCACTAAAACTCGATCTCCACTGTATAATTTTGCAGCTCTGGCTTTCTGGTCATAGTAGTTCTTTTGGTTTTCTTTTGCTTTATCTAGATGATTTTGAACTAATTTTCGTGTTGTCTCCATTCGATCTTTTAAGTCTTCAACATATTCTTTGGTGGTTCTGTTTTGGTTTTCTATTATTTGCTCAAACATGATGTCAATTGGTAGTTTTGGTCTCCTTCCAAACATTATTTCAAATGGTGAGTATATGGTGGAACTTTGAGATGTGCAATTATATGCATACACTAGGGAATTGATGTACTTGGACCAGTTTGCCTTTTGTTCGTTTTGTAGTGTTCCTAGCATTCCCAGTAATGTTCTGTTAAATCTTTCCGGCCCTGCATTTCCTTGGGGATGGTAAATTGAAGTTCTTGTCTTTTCCATGCCAGTCAGATTACAAAGTTCTTTGATGATGGTCGATTCAAAGTTTGTTCCTTGGTCTGAATGGATTCTTGTTGGTATTCCGTAATGTAAGATGAAGTTGTTGTAGAATGCTTCTGCTGTTGTTTTTGCAGTTTGATTTCTTGTCGGAATAGCCATTGCATACTTTGTAAAATGATCCGTTATTACCAAAATATTCGAGATTCCTCCTTTGGATTGTTCTAAAGTAAGATAATCCATACACACTAGTTCTAATGGATAAGTTGTGTTCACATTCACAAGTGGAGCTTTAATATCTGAACCACTTTTCCGTCTGATACATCTGTCACAACCTTCAATCCATGTCTCAATGTCTTTCGTCATCCCAGGCCAGAAAAATCTGTCTCTAATCAAACTGATGGTTCTGTCTCTTCCAGGATGCCCTACATCATCATGCAGTCCTTTTAATACTTCTTTCCTGTAACACTCGGGTAATACTAGCTGTTCTAGTATTCCTCCCTCTTGTTGTACCTTTCTGTACAACACTCCTCTTTTCATCACTAGATGATTGAATGTCTTTCTCATGGCATAATCATCCTTTGTGAGGTTTCTCGTTGGTATTCTTTTGTCTAGTGTTGCTATTCTCCAACGATCAATACATTTGTCTTGTCTCTGTTGTCTTCTGAGTTCTCTTAACTCTATTTGTGCCATCGGTTGTCCACTATCTTCTGTGCTCTCTATAATGTTTATGTTTGCACAAATGGTCTCTATCAGTGGATTTGTATCAGTATTGCTGCAGATGGCTTTTACTACATCATTTCTTATTTCTTTGATTGTGTCTGTCTTTTCATCCAGCTTATCATTTGGATACCTTGACATTGCATCTGCATCTGAGTTGTTCATGCCAGGTCTGTATTTGATGTCAAAGTTGTATTCGCGTAGAGCTGATGCCCATCTTTGTCCTGTGGCATCCAATTTTGCTGTCTTTAACACATATGTTAATGGGTTATTGTCTGTTAACACTGTGAATTGATTCATTGTCAAATAGTCAGAGAATTTCTCTGTCACTGCCCATTTCAGTGCAAGAAATTCAAGCTTGTAAGCACTGTAATTTTTCTCTGACTTAGTTAAAGCTCTACTTGCGTAAGCAATGACTCTTTTCAGCTTTCCATCTGATTGGTAGAGAACTGCTCCTAATCCTTTGCCTGAAGCGTCGGTGTGTAGTTCAAATGGTTTTGTGAAATCCGGATAGGCCAAAACTGGTGGTTTAGTAAGTATTTCTTTTAAGTTCTCAAATATTGTTTGTTCACTTTCAGTCCATATCCAAGGTTTTGTTGGTATCTTTCTCTTTGATGCAGTTGGTGGTAACATCTCAGCAAGGGGACGAGTGATCTTTGAAAAGTCTTTAATAAAACGTCTGTAGTATCCGCAGAAGGCAAGGAAAGATCTCAACTCATCATAGTTGGTAGGTGTTGGCCATGTTCTTATCTTTTCTATTTTTTCAGGATCAGTCTCTATTCCGTCTTTGCTGACTATATGTCCTAGAAATGGTACTTTGTCTTGTATAAAGAAGCCTTTCTCAGGTGAAAGCTTGAGGTTGCACTCTTTAAGTCTGGTTAGGACTAAATTCAGACAACACAGATGTTCTTCGAATGTGTCTGAGAAAATAATGAGATCATCAAGGTATATGACACATATTGTCATGTTTAAATCTCCCAGACATTCTTCCATCAGCCTCTGGTAAGTAGCAGGCGAATTAGTGAGTCCAAATGGCATTTTCACATGTTTGTAAAAGCCAAGGTTTGCAACACTAAAAGCTGTCCTTTCCTTATGACTTTCTTCTACCTCTACCTGATGGTATCCAGACTTCATGTCTATTGTTGAAAAGTATTTGCTACCTTGCAAAACATCAAAAATTTCCTCTATTTTTGGTAGTGCATAAGCATTTTTTACACTTGGGGTGTTTAGCATACGGTAATCCACGCACATCCGCAATTTTCCATTTCTTTTCCGTACGAGCACTACATTAGATGACCATGGAGACTTTGATTTTCTGATGATCCCAGTTGACAAGAGTTGATCTATGTGCTGTCTAACTTCAGATATCATTGCAGGTGGTATTCGTCTAGTTTTTTGCTTAAATGGTATTTCATCTAGCAAATCTATTCAGTGCTTGATCTTGTCACAAAAGCCAATATCATCTTCTCCAGTTGAAAATATGTCGACATGGTTCGAAAGTAGTTCATTGATTTGACGTAGTTGCTCTGAATTCAACTGGTTATTTGTATCAATGTTGACTTGTTTCAATATATCATGTGTGATGTTCTCGCAATTCAACTTTGACTCCTCAATATGTACTGGTTGAAGTTCACACAAAATGGCTCTCGGAGAAATCACCACTGAGTTTGATGTCAAGTTCAATAAAGTGATGTTAACCTCTTTTGTTGTTCCATGTCTATAGTTTATGATTTCTGGTGTTATTTCAACAAAATCTGGAAGTGAGGAATTTGATGTCTCATGAAACATGGCTGTTGTGGTTTGAAATCCAAGTTCTTTATCTGTTCGACCCTTTATGGTTTTGGTTTCATTGGGTCCAAGTATGATCCTTGATGATTCAGCTGATCTTATAATGGCGATCTGATTTCCACATTTGTTTAGCTCTTTATCTCTAATGACAAGACATCTGAATGCAAGATACCATGGTGTGTGTAGTGAAGCTCTCTGTAAAAATTGTGGACCAAAGTTTCCTTTACATTCTTGTAGGAGTAGGTCTAATACATTTGTTCCAAGGATCACTGGTGTGGAAGCCGAGTAATTGGTATCTTTAGTTACTAGGAGTAGGCAAGGAACAGTTGATGCATCAGGGACACCTTTTGTTACACTGATGCTGGCTTCTATGTAGCCGTGGTATGGAAGTTCTTTTCCATCAGCACATTCTATCCTAGTAAAGTTGTCCAAGGGCTGTAACTCTAGTTTAGATAGATTATCCTTGTAAAAAGAGTGTGATATTGTACTGACACAACTTCCAGTGTCTAAAAGAGCTTTTGTCAGCTTTCCTTCAACATCAATTAAAACTTCATTGGTTGCTCCAACTAACTTTGGGTCATTTGTTTTAGTGCCTAAGTTAGACCCGACAACAGAGGCACTTGCTAGTTTGGACAGTTCTTTGAAATATGTCCGTACTTGTGGCATTTGTAACACTGTGGCTGGACAATATTAGGACAATCTCTTATCATATGTCCCTTCCCATTACATCCAAAACATGTTGGTAGGAAATTCTGAGATCCAAGAGGTCTGTGTTCTCTATTGGATGTACCTTGGTCTTGTCCTTTGCCTTTGTTGTTGGTTTTCTGTCTGAATTGTGGTCGTTTTCCTCCTCTTGATGACCTAATGTTATCACATGCTTCGTTTGGTCTCATTTCACGCTGTTGTTTCTCCAATCTGTCTATTCTTTCATTTAGTTTCTGGAGCAATTCCTTCACTTCTGTCATTTCCGATGGTTTCTTATCTGTTGTTATGGCATGACATTGTTTTCCTTCAGTAGATTTCAAGTCTGCTTCTATTTTCCTAAGCTCTATTTTAAATTTGTCGTAGTCCTGGATTGTGTCATTCTTGTATGTTGCAATATGTTTTATGTCCGTTGTAAGTCCATGGAACAAAACACGTTGTAGTATCATATCATCCTTGGGCAAGGCCTCAAGGGAAACGGCTTGCGAATAAATCTCTTCTAAACGTGTAGTGTATGTATTAATATTTTCATTTGCTTGCTGTTGGCAAGAATAGAATTTCCTAAGAATGCTCTCTTTAGTCTCTATGTTGCCAAAAGTACTCTCCAACTTTCCAATGACATCGTCAAGGCTTACTCCGGGTCCAAGTCTCCTTAAAATGTCGGCAGCATTTCCTTTTACTGATCTTCTGATTCCAAGTAAGATCTGCTCCTTACTGAAATTATGCTCTGTTAACAGAGATGTTATCTCATACTTGAAAGTCTCCCACGTTGTTTCTCCTTTGTTGTCTTCCCCGTAAAAAATGGACAATTTGGGGTAATGATGTGATAGTGAAGTTTCTCGATTTGACAGGATCTTTCCGAACTTAGCCAAAAATTCTACTAAGTCGCTCGATGTCTCAACATGAGGTGAGAGACCTAAGTCGTGAAAAGCGTGAATCAACTTTTCATCTTCCTCACTAATTCCTCCTGCAGCGAATCCTATCTTTTTCTCTTCTGTATTCTTTTCCGCCATCCTTTGATCAAGTTGAACACAGATTACAGATATTACAATCCACTAACACAAATTCAGTATTATTATTGTAACAAGAACAATAATATGTACCCCAACGGGTTAAGTGTCTACAGCTTTTAGCTATGTACAAGTGTTATGATGATCATTTATTTATCTCTATGATGAATATTGGTCACAAGAACAGAAAGATGTACCTCAGTGGGTTAAGTGTCTCTAGCATCAAGCTAAGCACATGTCTGGATCTGGAATAATAATCACTAATTCTGCTCTTTCACAATGATGATGTATATTGTCACAAATATAATGATTTGTGTCTCAATGGGTTAAGTGTCTGTCAATAGCACAACCCTATGCACGAGTTTAAGTATAATATCACAAGGCGTGCACTTCTAACCACAAGCACTTTGCAACACTGAGCATAAATACAACTGCTTCAAGCACAAAAAGGTTACCCTTTTTTTTTTTTTTTTTTCAGCACACTGAAGCAAATCACAAGCAATCACTGCCTTTTGCAATGTAAAGAATCACTGTCACATAAGAAGTCAATCTCTTGTATTACTATTTTCAAGTGTATTAAGTCGCTGTTTAGACAGTATTCACACCTTTTTTTTTTCAGTGTCAATGATCTTTTTCCAGCAATGATTCTTATTCCACAATGATCTGTTCTTCTATCTTGATCTGAAATGTCCGTGTTGCAACAAAGAACCGAAACGCGAGACGCAAGAGTACTCTTTTGTAATAAAAAATGTATAAATGCTACTTTTGCCGCAATGTAAGTATTTTAAACTTTTTGGTCTTGTAGTGATCACAATGTAAACAAAATACTGTCAGATCTATTTTTTTTTTTTTTTTTAAACTATTTTGTCTTTAATAAGTAAAATGACTGTTGGTGTCTGAGATGATGTAAAAAATATACAATTGCTCACTGCAATTCTATATCGGAGTTAGATGATAAGGGTCTTTCCGAATATTCAAACAAACAAGAATCCTTCTGTTTCAATGAATTCTTGGAAGTAAAGGTAAGTACTTTCTTGTTCAGTATAACAGAGTTCTTCTGCTACAATGAATATAAAAAATAAGAGGTAAGTATGTAGATTTCTCAGTGTAACAGAGTTGTTCTGTTACAATGATTTTCTTTTGTTTTTAAATGGTAAGTATTTATTTACAATATGAAGTATAAACAACTAACTTCAGTCTAAATCAGTAAGTAAATGGAAAATATGGTATATCAAATAAAGGCAAGACAAGGTGGGTATTCTATCTGTGAAGGAGAAAAAAGGTTAATTAATATATCTATTTTCTTATCAAAGTCTAGTCAGTAAGTATTTATTGTTCAGTCAGTCCGGCAATGGGTCAATATACAATAAACCAATAGCCAATCAAAACAAAGAAGAATGTATGTTGAATACAAGAAAATCAAAACTCTCCCAAGTCAACAACCAATCAAAATCAAATATGCAGATCAGATACGAAGGTTAAAGGTTGTCAAGCCGGGAACCAGCTGATTATCATAAAAATGAGTAGGTACCAGTAAGGTTTTCTCATTGAATGCTGGGAACCAGTACACAATTATAAACAGGAAGAGGGGTTTGAATGATGGGAAGAAGTCTTACAGTAAACAGGAAGTATCAATCCACCAATGAAATTACGGGTTAAAGGTCAAGTAAAAAAATCGGCGAGGATAGGGTAGTTAAGGATTTCCCTGAACGAAAAAACAAAAATGCATAAAGTACTTGGAGTATCAGTCTTTTCTGGCTACAAGATACACCTTAACTATAACTAAGGTCTTACATGGCAGAAAAAAATATTTGAATGAAATGGGGGAGGGAGACGAAAATAAGCGATAGAGAGAAAGTGAAAGGAAAAGTAGACTTGTTACAAGGTTTAGTAACAATGAAGTGAATCTCTCTCGCACTTTCTTAATTACAGCATATAAAAAAAAGTAAGAATCACAAAAATATCTATCTAGATGACATTATCTAAGGTAATCTATGGAAAAAATCTGAAGTACAATAATGGTCTGTTTCAAAAATAATAGTACACAATGTGGCAAAAATAAAGCAAAGTTTGTTTTCTTTACAAAGAAAAAAAAAAGTACTTACTCAAACAAATATCCTAATATATCCTTTATATCCTAATTATCAACACAAAAACACAAATACTGGTTCGATCCCAATTTATGAACACAAAACTACGATTCCCACTGGTTCGATCCCTTCACAATCACGGTTCGATCCCTTCGCTATCACTTATCTAAGAAAACAATAGCAACAACTATATGTGTATATCACTGAATTGACTGTTTTATGACAAAATGATAACTATTTCTCTAAAATGAACTAGTATGAATAACTGGCACTTCAGTCACAGCTGGCATGACACAGTCACTATCTGGAATATTGGTTGGACACAAGGATTAAGGGAAACTAACAAGACTCTCTCCTCCCAGTCAAAACACTGTCCACAGTGGCAGGTAAAAGGTTAAAGGTCAACACAAGGTAAAAGACTGTTATAACATCCATAGTAAAATTGGACACAAGGATTAAGGGAAACTAACAAGACTCTCTCCTCCCAGTCAAAACACTGTCCACAGTGGCAGGTAAAAGGTTAAAGGTCAACACAAGGTAAAAGACTGTTATAACATCCATAGTAAAATTGGGAAACCATGCATGACACAGTACAGCACAGTAGTAGAAATGTTCGGTCATGCATATAACTGATAAACCTTGGGGGTAAAACACTGATCACTGGTCACTTATAATCCAAATAAATGCTTTGTATCTATAGAAATCCACAAATCACGTTGGGCGCCAAAATGTAGTAGGTTTACTTAATGTAGCTCTATGTGGACCTCAAGTTAGTGGGTTCTGTTTGTGGGGGTAAGATACAAATAAGTCTGTATTCTCTATATAAAAGCAGCTTTATTTTGGGTTGCTGTCTTTCAATGGTATTGCAAACCAACACTCTGAAATTATACATAAAAAATACAAAGTAACAATACATGGTAAAGTCCAGTTATACAGCTTGACAGAGAACGGTTAAAACAATATACAATACATATTTAGACAATATGTTTGGCTTAAACATGCTTTCAACAATATCATTTCTAGATCTATAATAACACTCTTCTCTCTGTTACCTTTATAGAAGTTACTATACTTGTAATAAGCTTTATGAAATAAAGTCTAACATATCAAACTATAATAGAAAATATTACAGAATGGCTTCTACAAAATACACTTACCAATTTGAGGAATTAAGTGTTCTCAACAGACTAAACAAAAAATGACCATTCTCTCTTTCTCTCTCTGTGCTGTCTGGTTAGCTGAAATATTAATAAAAGATGTGCAAGCTAGTGAAAGGTAAGAGGGTTGTTAAAGAATAATTGCTCTACATGTTCAAACTTAAGGTAAGGCTCTGGATCAGACATAGATTTGCACAACAAAAAGGGTAAACTGATCAAAGAACTAAAAGACTTCCAAAATCATCTTGAAACAAGGTAAGACTTGGTAATCACAAAGAAAAGTACTCAGAAGAGCAACTTACAGCTAACTGTTTCCTTTTTCCCAAGAAATCAATTCTAAGAATTTCATCAATTCTTTACCAAGTAAACAGTTGGAAGACTGAAGCGGGAATCAGAATATTTGAAAGTCATGTGACCAAACAAGAGGGATCAATGAAGCGAAACACAGGTAAGGTTTGGTATAAACTGACCAAAAGGAACTTGTCATCTGAAAATGACCCTATTACATTTACAACAAAATTCCACAAATTTATCGAACAGCACTCGTATTTCACTGCAATACAGATTAAACCAACAAATAAGAAAGTCAGTACTACGCTGTAGCTTTGCTTCTGGAAAATTCACAATGGATTTGAGATGGTGTGGTACACAGTAAATGTCCAAATAAGAAAAGAAGCTCAGCAAGTGTCTCATTATTGAGACTAAGTAGATTATGTGATTATACTTAGATGTATGAAACTTTGTTTAATTTCAGGTTTGGTGGACCAGACCCTTTAGATTACATCCGAATCTATTCCAATCTTGGTGATCCAGAGTCAGGGACACCCCCTCATTGGCACTACATTACTTTTGGTTTTTCTGACTTACATGGTGATGGACGAGTTCATGAGTTAGTTTTAACTATTTACACACATAATATACCACTTGAAGAAAGTTTTCAGTTACAGGCCAATAATTAGCTTGCCCCAGGCAAGGATCTAACATGTAACCTCCTGGTTGATAATTGACTACTGTAACTCACTGCTATAAAAGCTAGCTGTGTAGTAAGGCATGATAAGCACTGATACCAGACCTCCAGATAAGAGGGGGTGATAGTATTCTTAATCCATTATTTCTCTTCCAAACCCAATGTAGTTGGAACTCATTAGAATCGTCTCGATGAGACGATTCTAATGAGTACCCATAACATAGAGTTTAGTGGAAAGTGATTAATATTTTCAATTTTGAAATCAAAATCACTCCCTCTACCTGGAGCTCTGACTGTTAATTTGTAGATACAGTGGCCCTGACAAACCAAGTGGTTTTGGATTTGAGTTGACCATGAGATTAAAGAAGGAAGATGCGGAGGAAATGCCTCCCTCCTGGCCTTCCAGCTTATTAGGTAGTCTTTCAAAGTATGTCTTTCAAACTGGTGAGTAATTCATATACATGTATTGTAATAATTGGCACTAGGCTGGCTGTGTCTATCTTGATAACTTAATTTACAGTATTTGATCATTTTCTTTGAACAAAATTGTTGTTAACGCTTTACCAAACAATCGCGGGGTTTAACGACCCTGTGGAAGAAGCCTTTTGAAAACATTATGGGAAAAGGAGAAAATGCTGGTAACCAGCATTTTCACCTTTTCCCACAGTGTTTTCTACCCTACCAAAGACAAATCCGAACATTTGAGTATCATTTAATTTGTCGTCTGCAAATGCTCTCAATTTGGTCAAGTCCAAAATTTTGTTGTTTGGTAAAGAGTTAAAGGGAAATGCACATACAAAGATTTTTACCAAACTTTTTATTGAATTAAACCTTTACCAAATGACAAAATTTTAGACTGGTCCAAATTGAAAGCATTTGCAGACGACAAAATAAATGTTACTAAAAAATTGAAATTTGTTTTGGGAAGGGTAGAAAACATTGTGGGAAAAGGAGAAAATGCTGATTACCAGCATTTTCTCCTTTTCCCACAATGTTTTCAAAAGGCTTCCTTCTCAGGGTCGTTAAAAGTCAGGATTGAGTGGTAAAGAGTTAATGCTTAAACAAGTTTGCCTATTTGAGTGTCATTTGTCATCTGCAAATGCTTTCAATTTGGACTTGTCCAAAATTTTGTTGTTCAGTAAAGGGTAAAAGTTGTATTCTGTACAGTAGTAGATCAAAAACTGTGTTTAAAACAGTTGCTTTTTGTCGGCAATGTGTCAAACTGGGGACCATGTACTGTGGCATAGACCTTTAGATGGCAAAGAAGGGCCTATAATACATCATTTTCTTGGTGCACAGGAGCCTCAGTTAAAAACTGTACACACACTCTATGGTTACCTAGTATTTTGGCAGACTTAAATTTTTTTATCTAGTAAAGATTTAAAGTTGTATTTGTACAGTAGTAGATCAAAAACTGTGTTTAAAACAGTTGCTTTTTGTCTTGTGTAGGCAATGTGCTTCATACTGGGGACCATGTACCATGGCATAGGCCTTTAGACGGCAAAGAAGAGTCTATAATACAACATCTACTTGTTGCACAGGATCCTCAGTTAAAAACTGTACACACACCGTATGGTTACCTGGAATTCCGTCAGGTATTTTGCTTCAGCTTGCTTGACAAAGATTCTTGCTTGATATCAAGTTTTATCTTGTTTATAGTCTTTTTTGAACCCTCATACTTAGTTCGGTTAAATAATTTACTGTTAGAATGCCTTTTAGAACTTTTGCAGACAGTGTACCACTAAAGTCAGACTGCACATAATATGTGCGGTCTTTTCTTTGCTCCACACTGTAGGGGTTCATTGTAAGCAGCCATGAAATTGAACTCATCTGGGTTATGCTCTTTTTACTGGCCTACAATGACCATATTCACTTTTTCGCATTCTAAGATATAAAGCATCTTTTGAGCATCCCCCAAGTTTAACCCTTTACCACACAGTACTGGCTTTTAAGAGAGCAGCTTTGTAATGGACTTCAAATACCAGTCAAGCACAAAATGATAAAATGCATCATACCTACTTGTTTAGTTGAGAAAGAACTTCTCTGATTTCATTGTAGGTTTGAATATTGTTACGGGAGATCACTCCTTCCTTACGGCATAGCTTCTTCCCGTTTAAAATCAATACCTGACAACTGCGTTAGGGAGAATTCTCTTTAGCTTAGGGTTAGTGTATTGGTCTTTTAAACCTTACTAAAAGAGGATATTTGCCCTACAGGTTCAGATCCCAGCCGAGGTGGTTTGTATTTGAGCTATGCATTTGTTACAAACTTTCATGTTCATAAGATGGGGGCTCATCCGGGATTGGCCAGTGAGCCATTTGTTGTCTGCCCATTATTGGCCTTTGTGCCATTTGTTGTCTAAATAATAGACTTGCTGCCTAATAAGGCTTTCCATCATCAAAAATGATGACTTCTCTTAAGAGGGGGTGTGTTATGGGGGATCACTCCTTCCTTACGTCATAGCTTCTTCCTGTATAAAATCAGTACCTGACAATTGTGTTTGTATTTGAGCTATACATTTGTTACGAACTTTCATGTTTGTAAGAATATTCATTACACCTATAGATTTAATTGCTAACCAAATATACCCCCGAAACAAACTTTGTCCTACTAACAAGGTTTGACTGTATCACTTTTTAACCCTTTACCACATAATACCAAGTTTAACCCTTTACAGTTTTAACAAATGACAAAATTTTACACTAGTCCAAATTGAAAGCCTTTGCAGACAGCGAATTGAATGTGTTTCAAATGATGTAAATTGTTTTTGAAAGGGTAGGGGTAGAAAACATTATGGGAAAAGGAGAAAATGCTGGTTACTAGCATTTTCTCCTTTTACCACATTTTGGGTGGTTTAAGTTCAGGATTGTGTGGTAAAGGGTTAAAGAAACTTCAGGAAGAAGGTTTTTGAAAACATTGTCAGAAAATAAGAAAATGCTAGTAACCAGCATTTTCTTCTTTTCTCACAATGTTGTATGTCTTTTGTATGTCTTTTCAAAGACATATACCAAGATTTTAGACACATTCAATTTGTGATCTGCAATTGCTTTCAATTTGAACAGTTCTGAAATTCACTTGTCTTTAAAGGGATATTTGTGTTGTTGTTATCAAGATGACTGTCTATGATAGACACCCCAAAGCTACAGGTACTTTTTGTGTTGCTTATGTGCCAAGAACAACTCATTTTTTTTTTTTTTTTTGTTTTTTATTGTACACAGTGTAGATCAAGATCAGGCAGCATATGCAGGCTGATGTTGGGTCTGTATTGTCTATGGCTAAAACACCTTGAAAGGCAATATAACTTGTTCTGGTGTTTTACTCAATAAAAATATTCACTGCATAATTTCGGTACTCTTAGATTGTAGAAAATGAAACAGTGGTACAAACAGTTACAAATTAATACAAATAAAACATTTTATTTCATGCTTTTTGGTCGTTTATTGAGAAATAATGGACTATGGTTTGATATTTCATGGTTACGACCAGTGAAAATACCAATTTTATATTTTCTAACTCTTCAATTGAAGGCAAAAACAGTAGTTCCCGTGCACTAGTTACCTAGCTAATCAGTGCATGCCATTCAAATGTAGGGAAATATGACGTAATTTATGCTGTATTTCTCACACTTGACATAATATTGTAATGCGTTGTTACGTCAGAGGCGTACGCCATGGGGATTACCGAAAACAACTGTACTGGATTTTGATGAAAGTTCCAACAAAATAGGGGTTAGAAGCATGAAATAAATAGAATATTTGGTTTTTTTTTTTTTTTTTTTTTCAGTGAAAGATCCAAATTTATTTCATCTTGCGAACATCATCGGTAATATTTATAAATATTATAAATATTCACTCGATGAAATAAATTCCTATCTTTTACTGAAAAAAAAAAAAAAAAAAGGAAAATATCCTCTATATACTCCAATATAAATGTCTAGATTGTAGGGGTCACAGACGATGAAATGAAGGCCGCACAGAAATGGAAAGGGACAGGAATTCTAGAGCTGATGTCAAAAGCAAAAGAGTAAGATGTTTTCTGAACCTTTTAGTTGTATTGAACTCATCTGAGAACAGTTTGCCTTGGTGAGATTTACTGATCATCCAGTGTCAGTCATCCTTCATTGCAGTGTGGTCATTTGTCAAAAATTACTTCAGACTACTTCTCATCTGAAAGACTCACTCAAACTCAAGTTAAATTTAGCCATGTTCCGGCAAGAGGTTGTTTGATGCATCTCTGTGATGCATTATACCAAGTAAGTCATTTCATAATTATGGATCCGTAAAACCTATAATATCTTACAACAAGCTGAATCTCGAGGTAGTTTGATCCATGGACATGCAGAAAATTTACCAAAAGCTTTGACTCGGGTCAGCCTGGGTGCACTGTGCGGGCTGACCTGGGAGGATACTCTGCAGATGCATTAAAGCCCCTTTTCACAGAGCAAAACACAATTTCATGTGCAGATGTCGTAGCATTAGGTAGAGAAGTAGCATTCAAATGATTCTAATGAGTACCCATAACATTGGGTTTAGTGGAGAGTGATTAATATTTTTAATTTTAAAATCAAAGTCACTCCCTCTATCTTGTGCTCTGATTTGTACATACTGGAAGAAGAGATTTTTTTCCTTAACCCTTTACCACACAATCCCGATTTTTAACACACTGAGAAAGAAGCCTTTTGAAAACATTGTGGGAAAAGGAGAAAATGCTGGTAACCAGCATTTTCTCCATTTCGCACAATGTTTTTACCCTCTCAAAGACAGAAATCACCATTCTAGCAACATTTAATATGTCGTCTGCAAATGCTTTCAACTTGAACATATCTAAAAATTTTGTTGTTTTATAAAGAGTTAACTGTCAGAGAAGTGTTATACCAAGGAAATGTAGTAAATATTTCCTTACAGTTATTATGTAATAACAACATTATGATAACTGCATGATTAAATCACTGTTTACTTTTTTTTTCTTTAGAATAGGACCCTACCTGATAACTAATATGCAGAGAAACTTATCCATATTTGATGCTGATCCCAGTTTGATGTCACTGGTGAATGAGGGAATCAGTCAAGATGGTTCCAACCTAGGTCATGTGACAGCTATTTGTAGATGGCTTGACATCAATGCCAGGTAAATTATGCATACATACATACATAGGTATTTGGGTTAAATTTGTATTTCTTTATTTGGCATTATCTATTAACCCTTTACCGCACAATGCCACCTTTTAACGACCCGAGAAAGAATCCTTTTGAAAACACTGCGGGAAAAGGAGAAAATGCTGGTGACCAGCATTTTCTCCTTTTCCCACAATGTTTTCTACCAAATCAAAGGAAAATTGCACCATTTGAGCCACACTGAAATTGTCATCTACAAATGATTTCAATTTGGACATGGCTAAAATTTTGTCGCCTGGTAAAGGGTTAATGTTTTAGTTGTTTAGATTTCTGAAAGGCAGAATCAAAATGATCTACCCTGATCATTTCGGAAAAATAACTATCAAGAGAGTGTGATTTATGACTTGACAGGTTGAGTGAAATAGCGAAAGATAGAGAGAGTGTCAATCTTAACATAAGACCTCCATCTCTTTACACTTACAAACCCTTAACCATGTGACAAAGTTTCAGAATGGAACGAAAAGCATTTGCAGACCACAAATCAAAACTAGATGAAATTGTGGCCTATGTGTGTAACAGATTTGAAAACATTGTAGGTAAAGGAGAAAATGCTGGTTACCAGCATTTTCTCCTTTTCCCAAAATGTTTTCAAAACACTTTTCCCCAAGGGTCATTAAAACAAGGATTGTTTGGAAAAGGGCCAGAGTTTTCCTAGCCTTGAAAGTCTGAGCATGTCTGCAGATACTGTATTATTGAGTAATTTTCTGTATCTAAGGGAAGTATCTTCAAAGAATCTTTCTTTATTTTACACCTTCAAACCAAAATATGATGGTCATGTTTGAAAATGAGTCCATAAGTGGATTGGAGCACAGAGCTCCAGATAGAGGGAGTGATTTTGATTTCAAAATTGAAAAAATCAATTATTCTCCACTAAACCCTCTGTCATGGGTACTCATTAGAATCGTCTCATCAAGACGACTCTAATGAGTACCCACAACATGGGGTTTGGAAGAGAAATAATGGATCTAGAATACCATTATTCCCTCTTATCTGGAGCTCTGAGAGCAGAATAAGAAACAAATTTTTCTATGAAACCAGGCCATAGTTTGATTTCATGGTTCCTGTTATGTTGGAATTATTGCAGGCTGATTGTATATGTGTAGTGCTCTTAATGCATCACCGTGTTCCATGATAACAAGCTTGTCATCACATAGTTATGGATCCATAAAATTCATTTTTTTTTTTTTTTTTTTTTCAAACAACTGATTGAATAGTGAACACACTGGTTCTTCAGCACGCAGAAAATTTACCAAAAGCAAAAAGATGTGGCCCTGGTCAGCCTGCGCAGACTGCGCAGGCAGACCTGGGTCGATACTTTTTTGCAGATGCAATAACCCCCTTTTCACAGAGCTTGGGTCATATCATTAAATATTTGAAAATAGTTATCAGAGGTCAGATTCAGATGATTTTGTGACAGAAGATGTCAGTGAAGAGCCAAAATGTTTAGATGGTGTTCATATATATCTGGATATGGAGGCTGCTGTGTTACTTCCAATGGTTATCAGGTCTGTATTTTATCTTGTCCATCTTCATCTCTCTACAGCTGTTCAAGCATACCATGATAAATTTATTTTCATAGAAGAGTATTTTTCTTTTCACTAATCTGTGCAATGGTCAACCTTTTAAAATGATGGCCGAAAGAAAAAAAAAAAAAAAGAAAAGAAAACAGCTGCCTCTGAGCATTTCTTTCTATTTGTAATTGTTTGGAAAACTGTCCCAATCAATTTTTTCATTAGAGTGTCCTTAGGCAATACACTTCAGAGCTCCAGCCTAACGCTCATGAAACTGAGGGCAATTATGAGTAAGTGAAGTTTTACTGTGATATGACTAAAACAATGCTGTAACTGGAATAAAATGCCATTCATCTCATACCCTTTCACTAGACACATTGTTTTAAATCTTTACTTCACAACAAATTTTTAGACTTGTCCAAATCGAAAGCATATGCAGACGACAAAATAGATGTGACCCAAAAATTGAAATGTAGTTTTGGAAGGGTAGAAAACATTGTGAGAAAAGGAGAAAATGCTGGTTACCACAATTTTTTCTTTCTCCCAAAATGTTTACAAAAGCTTTTGTTCTCAGAATTCTTTGGTATAGGGATAGAAAATACATGTACCCCCCTAACTTCACAAGTAAGATTTGCCTGCAGATTTGTTTGAATTATCATTTATTCATTATACCCACTCCTTCTGAGTACCGTATGACTGTTTTTTTTTTTTTTTTTTTGCGGCAACATATTATTTGCTGAATTTTGCGGGTGGTGTCAGACTGCAAATTTTAAATGTGCAAATAATTATTGATATTTCCCCTACTGTCCCTCTTAACAGCAGACCACCCGATAGCAATTACACCGTGACCAGTTATTGATTTTCATTCCATGATAAGGTACACCTGTGTAATTATAGGTAGACAAAGACTAGTTGTATTACATGCTATTGATTGATTTTATAAGTTTTTTATCAGTCTTTGTCAGTTTGTGTATTAAAAAGAAAAATGGGCGTTGCTAAAATATTTAATACGGAAAGGTCTTCCAGACCCTAATGGACCATTATCTGAAGCTCTATCACCCCAGGGAGATATCAGACTGTAATTTCATTGTGTAAGATTTAACGAGTGCTGAAAAAAGAAACTTTTTCATAAATTGTGTTCAATACCCGAGGTTGTTCCTAAAAAAAAAAAGCTACCTCAGATTAAGAAACCGCAAAAATTAAATGCACATAAATTAGTTGTACCGTTTTTGGCTCCAAACCATAAAAATTGCACCCACAAAAATAACCAGATAATGGGTATATCAAAAAAAAATCTGTTTTCTAAGAAATGAGAGTTTCATTTACTCTAACAGAAAGCTTTGTCATTACAGCTATAGGCTCATATTACTTTATCTTTGTGGTTCTAGTATACAGTTCAGTGGTTTACATATGTTGTGGTCGCCAACACAGCCCATACTTACGTTTACACATAGCAGAAAGCAGGCAAAAAAATTAAAAATTGAAGCTATATGGGTTAGAGTAAGCAAGTCCATTAAACAAGCCCACAAAACAATCCTACGTTTTAAAGACCCAAAGATAGGAGGCTTTTGAAAAATGTGGGGGAAAAGGAGAAAGTGCTTGTATCGTGCATTTTCACCTTTTCCCACCTTGTTTTCTACATTGTTAACCCTTTACCGCACAATGCCACCTTTTGACGACCCTGGAAAAGAAGCCTTTTGAAAACCTTGAGAGAAATGGAGAAAATGTTGGTAACCAACATTTTCTCCTTTTCCCACGATGTTTACTACCCTGTCAAAGAAAAATTGCACTCTTTGAGCGACACTGAAATTGTCGTCTGCAAATGTTTTCAATTTGGACAAGGCTAAAATTTTGTTGTCTGGTAAAGGGTTAAGAGTGAATTTACCTGGCGATTGTATCGATTAGCCCTTTACCAAACAACATCATGTTGACTTTCAAAAACATTGTGGCAACCAGCATTTTCTTCTTTCCCAACAATGTTACTACCCTATCAAAGACAAATTACATCATTTGAGCCACATTCCAATTGTTGTCTGTAGAAGCCTTCTATTGGGACCAGTCTATGAGCCATGCTCTGTGAAAAGGAGGCATATTGCATCTGCAAACAGTATCGTCCCAGGTCAGCCTGCGCAGTCCCTTCAGGCTGACCTGGGCTGAAACTTCCTGCTTTTCGTCAATTTTCTGTATTTCTAAGGACCATTCTAGCTCAAGATTCAGTTTGTTGTCAGAGATAATGGATTTTATGGATCAACAATAATATGATGATTTGCTTTGTATCATGGATCATGGAGATGCATTAAGCCCCCATTTGCCAGAGCATGGCTCCTATACTTTTGTTGTATGGTAAGGAGGTAACACAGAGCATTTTTTACTTCAAAGAAAGAGTAATAGGGGTACCTTAGTTGTCTGGATGGGCAATTGTTGCATTAGGTGTGAGCAAAATTCAGTTGAAACATGAATAATCATCAATGTGATTTTTTTTTTTTTTGCATTCCTTTAGGGCAAGATTACAGAAGGGTAAATTTTTTGTATTCCACAATGCTGAAAATTGTTCAATACACCTAATTCCACCAGGTTATGTAGAGAGGGAAGGAGATATCTTTGTCAATGAGACTGAGCAATTAAAAGCTCTTGATACATATTTACAGGTAATTTCTTTCATTTGATTGCCGAGCTGTGCTAGTACAGTCTGTAGCATACAGGGCCTGAGAACATGGGATGGCTGATTTGAATCCCCAGCTTGGCAAATTTATGTCCAAGGATTGATGATAGTCATTGCGACAGGATTCATTCCTATCTCATCATTTCGATGATGGTTATGTGGGAAAGCAGCCAGTGGCTTGGGAAGAATATTGTGGAAATTACTGGTAATGGAAACTCTAGGAAAACATAAATAAGTGCGCTGGCCACTGCAGCATTACTGAAATAATGTTTAAAATAGCATTAAACACCATACAACCAATGAAACACCATAGAATCAATCAAGCAATATTTCATTTGATCCCTTGAGAATAACTTTCCTTAACTCTAGAACATAAAATCACCAGCATTTTCTCCTTTTCCTGCAATGTTTTTTACCCTACTAAAAACATATTTCAATTTTTGCGTCACATTTATTTTGTCCTCTGTAATGATTTCAATTCAGACAAGTCTAAAATTTTGTTGTTTGGTGCTTAACCCTTTACCACACAATCCCGGGCCAAGCCCCCGTAGCTCAGTCGGTAACATAGAGGACTTGAGAACAGGAGGTTGCTGGTTCGATCCCCAGCTTGGCCAGTTCTTTCCGAGGGTTGATGATAGTCATTGCGACAGGATTCATTCCTCTCTTACCGCTGACCATTGTTATGGTTATGTGGGAAAGCAGCCAGTGGCTTGGAAAGAACATTGTGTGGAGTACTGGTAAAAGAAACTCCATGAAAGCATGGATAGGTACACTGGCCGCCGTGATATAACTGAAATGATGTTGAAAACGGCGTTAAACACCATACAATCAATCAGTCAATCAATCACAATCCCAGGTTTTAACGACTGTGCAGAGAAAGCCTTTTGAAAACATTGCTGGTAAAGGAGAAAATGCTGGTAACCAGCATTTTCTCCTTTTCCCACAATGTTTTCTACCCTTTCGAAAACAAAATGTCAACTTTTCAGTCACATTTATTTTGTCGTCTGCAAATGCTTTCAATTTGGACTGGTCAAAAATTTTGTCGTTTGGTAAAGGATTAAGAATCAATCTCTCACTTTTTGAGCCCAATTTAATTTGTCATCTGTAACTGCTTTCAGTATGTGCTTGTAGCCATGTAGTATGGTATATGTTGGTGCTTGCACTGCCTTACAACAAAGCTAGCTTTTATATCAATATGGTGAAAAGATCTGTTTTAGAGTAGGAGGTTGTGGGTTAGATTCCTACCAGGGGCAGGTTATTTATTAGCATTGCTGATGGTCTACTAATATCAAGCTACACATCCACATTCTGAGCTTTGATCTCCTTTGTCCTACATTTGTCTAAGAAAGCCTTGTAAACAATATATAGCATGGAACATTGTATGTTGGAAAAAGTCTGTATTGTATTTGATAAATGAGTGCTGGTTTATTTCAGATATACTGCTGTGCTGAACTACAGGAGGAAATGATGCAAGAATTTGAATCTTTAGCAGGGTCAGATATTGTAAGAATTTTGATTTTTGAAATTAAAGACACTTAAACAATGGTACAGTTTTACTCTCAGGAAAACTGTAGGTTTCATCATGAAACTTAACTCTTTCAGTGCCAAATTTAGACACAATAAACAAATAAAATTTGAGCAAGCTTCCGAATTGGGGGTAGTCTCGTGTGACCGTACAGTACTACAAAATTTACTTATCTTTATTTTTTATCCTTCTATAAATACATGTTTATCATGGTAAACACATGAAACAAATTTATCCATTGTTTTTGCACTTGTTGAATTCCATAGGAGTAATTTCCCCTTCTAGAGATTAAATTTTTCGGAGGACTTCATTTATCATTCATTTTGCCTTACCGGATGTTTGAAGGAATTTCGGAATTGTAAATTGTTGTTTTTATCATTGCAAACCAAGTAACGCCTTTAATTACACTGCAGTTAACGACTAATTGATACCAATCGAAATCGTCAATCAACAGGTGTGAAAATTAAGGTTGGTCACACCTTTGTAAGTCTGCTAGTGGATTTATTATACTTATACGGTATACCAATTAAAGGTAGGAGTTTTTGCTCAGAAACTACTTCTTGGGCATGAAATACAATACAAACTACGAACCACTGATGTTGGAAGTATTCGGAGGAATTTAGTGATGATAACAAAGGATAAATATTGGGACTGGAGATAGCATGCAGACCAACACATAGCTGTGAATCAGCGATGTGCGAACTAACGAAATTCTACTGTATATATGAGCCATGCTCTGGCTAAAGGGAGTTTAATGCATCTCCTTGATGCAATATACTAAGCAAGTCATTAACCCTTTACCACACGACAAAATTTTAGACCCGTCCAAATCGAAAGTATTTGCAGACGGCAATTCCAATGTTGCTCAAATGATGCAGTTTTTCTGTGATAGGGTAGAAAACGTTTTGGGAAAAGGAGAAAATGCTGGTTGCCAGCATTTTCTCCTTTTCCCACAATGTTTTCAAAAGCCTTCTTCCTCAGGGTTGTTGAAAGTCATCATTGTGTGGTAAAGGGCTAAGTAATTATGGATCCATAAAATCCATTTTGTCTAACAACTGACTGAATCTGAAGATAGAATCGTCCTTTGACATGCAGAAACTGTAATAGACGATAAGTTGATCTGTTGATCTTAGTCGATACTTTTTGCAGATGCATTAAACCTCCTTTTAATCCTTTCCCAAACAAGCCCCCTGGTTTTCATGTGTCTGCAGTACAAGTCTTTTGAAAACACTGTGGGAAAAGGAGAAATTGCTCGTAACAAGCAATTTCTCCTTTTCCCACAGTGTTTTCTACCCTTTTTTATAACTTTCTGCCATTTTCATCAAATTTAAAATTGTCGTCTGCAAACTCTTTTCAATTTGGACCAGTCCAAAATTTGTCGTTTGGGAAAGGGTTAATACAGCACAGCTTTCATATACATGTATATGACAAGTCTATAATTTTGTTGTTTGGTAAAGAGCAATAGATGTTCTTGCATTCAAGCATCATTTGATGCCAGTGTTGTAATTAATAGTTGAAAACTCTCCTTTTTCCACAAGTCTTCTGTCCTTCCAATGGCAGATTTCAGTTTTTGAGCTAGATTTAATCTGTCATCTGGAAATGGTTTCAGTTTGGACTGGTCTAAAATTTCGTCGTTTTGGTGGAGTTAAGATTGTAATGGAGTCCTTGTTTGATCAGATTTATTGTGTTTCTCTCTCTAGGAATCCAAGTCGTTTCCGATGGAATTTCGCTTTACAAATCCTACAATTCTCGTCACAGTTTCTCAAAGAGGACAGCTGGCTGGACTGGAAATAGCTGCATGCTAATTATAAAACTGGCTGTAGATTTTAACCTGGAAATAGCAGATATTATTGATACATGTATTATGTAATGGGCATGTTTATGGCTGTCTATAAGGTTTTGGTTTTTTTAACCCCTTACCAGAAAATACCTGGTTTTCATGACCTTGAGAAAGAAGGCTTTTGAAAACATTGTGGGAAAAGGAGAAAATGCTGGTAATCAGCATTTTCTCCTTTTCCCAAAATGTTTTCTACCCTATCAAAGACAGAAATTATCATTTGAACTACATTTTATTTGTCGTTTGCAAATGCTTTCAATTTGGTCCAGTCATAAATTTTGTCGTTTTGTAAGGAAAGAGAGTTAACTCTTTACCAAGCAATAAAGGTTTAGACATATCCAGCTTGAAAGTATTTACAGATGACAAAGTAATTGAGGCATTAGAATGAGTTTTGTCTGTGATAGAGTGAAAAAAAATGGTAGGAAAAAAGGAAAATGCTAGAAACCAGCATTTTCTACTTTTCCAGTGATGTTTTCAAAAGGCTTCTGTCTGCGGTTCATTGAAACACAGGGTTGTTTCGGTAAAAAATTTATATGACATTATGTAATTAACCTTTTACCAGATGACAAAATTTTAGCCTTGTCCAAATTGAAAGCATTTGCAGACGACAAGTTAAGTGTGGCTCAAATGGTGCAATTTTTCTTTGATAGGGTAGAAAACATTGTGGGACAAAGAGAAAATGCTGGTTACCAGCATTTTCTCCTTTTCCCACAATGTTTTCAAAAGGCTTCTTTCTCAGGGTCATTAAAAATCGGAATTGTGTGGTAAAGGGTTAAGAGAAAAAAAAAACTCCCGAAAGTTTAACTCTTTACCAAACAACAAAATATCAGACTAGTCCAAATTGAAAGCATTTGCAGACGACATAATGAAGGTGATTGAAAATCTGAAACTTGTTTTGGGAAAGGTAGAAAACATTTTTGGAAAAAGGAGAAAATGCTGGTTACCAGCATTTTCTCCTTTTCCCACAATGTTTTCAAAAGGCTTCTTCCTCAGGGTCGCTAAAACTCGGGATTGTGTGGTAAAGAGTTAATCTGCCCTTCCAAAAGCAATTCTAAACATTTAATTCTGTACCAAACAACAAACTTTTAGACTTGTTCAAATTGAAAGCATTTGCAGACGACAAATTATACATGGCTCAAATATTGAAATTTATCAAAGGGTAGAAAACAAAGTGGGAAAAGGAGAAAATGCTGGTTGTCAGCATTTTCTCCTTTTCCCAAAATGTTTTCCAAAGCCCTCTTTTACAGGATTGTTGAAACTTGGGATTATGTGGAAAAGGGTTCAGACAGTCAATTTGACAAAGTTTTCCAATAGTGTTTTCTAAATTCTCTTTCCACAGAATTGTTTGGTAAAGGGTTAACCCTTTACCACACAATCCCAAGTTTTAATGACCCATTTAAAAAGAGCCATTTGGAAACACTGGGAAAAGGAGAAAATTATGGAAACCAGCATTTTATCCTATTCCTGCAGTATTTTTCAACCTTTCAAGAAAAAAATATCAACATTTGAGCCTCATTTAATTTGTCATCTGCCATTGCTTTCAATTTAACCCTTTACCACACAATCCTGACTTTTAACGACCCTGAGAAAGAAGCCTTTTGAAAACATTGTGGGAAAATGAGAAAATTTTGGTAACCAGCATTTTCTCTTTTTCTCACAATATTTTCTTCCCATCAAAATGCAAATTTCAATTTTTGAAAAACATTTATCTTGTCGTCTGCAAATTCTTTGGAATGAATTTGGATAAGTCGAAAATTTTGTTGTGTGGTAAAGAGTTAAACAGGTCTAATAGTTGGGAAAGGGTTAAATATGTACTTAGCAGGCTACGGGTGAGCTAGCTTTCATAAAACAGAGAGGGGGTAAATTGTTGTAAATGCTGTTGATTGCTATTGTTGGTTGTTTCAACTTTTAATACAGGGACAAAGAGTAACTTTTTTGCCGTAGGGGCCAACTGGGCCCCCAACTTTAAAAAATCCAGGGGCCCAGCCCAAAACCTAGAGGCCCAGCTTAACGGAGCAAGAATGAGTTAGTGCACTGACCATTGAAAAGTCTTGAAATTTTTACCGGCCCATGCAGTAATCTAGAACCAGCCAAATGCAAGTAAACATCCAGTAGAGATAAGGACAGTCAGAATGGTTGGAATACCTTAAAGGACACAATATTAGGCACAGAAATATGCAAATCTGGTCGGATTTGAATTATACACTAGACAGAAACCTGACTTTGGTCACTATTCTGTCCGAAAATTTAATAAGTATGAAAACTCCTCCTATTTTTTGGGATCGCCACCTGGGCCCCTGACAGGCATTTTTGGCTCACCCAGCCAAATTTCCAGTCATCATGGGCATGTGGGCTGCGCTAATATTTTTCCCTGTAATATTTTCTAGTCACTATTCTTCCATATTTATTTATACATGCATAATTGAGTCATGCTTTGTGAAAAGGGGGTATAATGCATCTTCAAAAAGTATCAACTTAGGTCAGCCTGTGCACGTTGCACAAGCTGACCTGGGTCAAAAAGTTTTGCTATTGATCAATTTTCTGCATATCAAAGGACCTCTCTACCTCATGTCATGAATCAGTTTGATTTTAGATTAACTCTCTGGTTTTAGATTAACCACACAATCCTGACTTTTAATGACCCTGAGAAAGAAGCCTTTTGAAAACATTGTGGGAAAGGGAGAAAATGCTGGTTACCAGCATTTTCTCCCTTTCACACCATGTTTTCTACCCTTTCATAAACAAATTTCAAATTTTCAGTCACATTTATTTTGTTTTCTGCAACTGCTTTCAGTTTGGACTGGTCTAAAATTTTGTC
Source organism: Tridacna gigas (assembly GCA_945859785.2). Taxonomy (NCBI): domain Eukaryota; kingdom Metazoa; phylum Mollusca; class Bivalvia; order Cardiida; family Cardiidae; genus Tridacna; species Tridacna gigas. The sequence goes on along the minus strand of OX244030.2, from coordinate 10,296,726 downwards.
GTTTGGTAAGGAGTTTAATTGATTTTATGGATCAAGAATTATGTGATGGCTTGCTTGGTATAATGAATCATGGAAGTACATTAAACCCCCTTTTCACAGAGCTTTTCTCAAATATATTTTAAAGGATATCAAAGATTTTATATATTATTAAGTGTTATATATATATATGTAAATTACATGTATACTATGAAGTATAATTTACAGTTATCTTATTATTGTTAAAGTTTGTCTTGCTCATCTGAGCTCATATATTTTCTTGTGATATTTTACTACAAGTATTCACAATGTCTTTCAAATACATTTTACATCTCACCTGAGCATGGAGTCCAGAAAGGTGAGCTCTTGAGATATGCCTGTTTGTCATGTGGCTTCAATATTAACATTGTTATCGTTCTAGAAGTTTGACTTTTTCTCAAACTCTAATGAACATTTGTGAATATTTAGGTCTTGATAATGCATGTACGTAAGGATTTTGTTGCATTGAACACTGGTCACCAAGTACAATTGTAGTACTTGTAGTTTGTGATAAACTTTTCTCTTAGAAGAAATTTGGCATCATAAAATCATGTGTGACTTTTTGTCCACCGTTGCAAAATTATGTGAGACCTTTTGTCCAACCAGGGATAATTGTGTGGGACTTCTTTACACCCTGGCAAATTTACATGGGACCAAAAATGACACGGGAATTTTTGCCTGTTGGAAGTAAAATTACATTAACCCTTTACCACACAATCCCTAGTTTTGACAACCCTGAGAAAGAAAGCTTTTGAAAACATTGTGGGAAAAGGAGAAAATGCTGGTAACCAGCATTTTCTCCTTTTCCCACATATGTTTTCTACTCTATTAGGGCAAATTGCATCATTTGGGCCATCTTTGATTAGACTTCTGCGAATGCTTTGGTATTGGATAACTCTTTGAATTTTGTTGTGTGGTAAAGAGTTAATGATAAGATTAGAATTTTAATTAACCCATAACTATGTGCATCTGCAGCAGACCGATTAATTCTTTACTAGATGACAGAAATGTAGACTTATCCAAATTGAAAGCATTTTCAGGTGATAATTTGAATGTAGATCCCTTGATGACCTTTGTCTTTGAAAGGATGGAAAACATTGTTTGAAAAGGAGAAAATGCTGGTTACCAGCAACCAGCATTTTCTCCTTTTCCCACAATGTTTTCAAAAGGCATCTACCTCAGGGTCGTTAAAAGTTAGGATAGTGTGGTTAAGGGTTATACATGTAATGATTGAATGCTTCCGACAAACAATAGTTGATTTCTCTGACAATGTTTTGATAGCATTCAATGCATTACTTTCCATTCCTTTAGGTATTTCGTTTTGATGTCACCTATACATGTACTAGTCATTATCTAGTCTAAACATACATTTGAGCCACACTCTGGCAAAAGAAGGCTTAATGCATCTCCGTGGTGCATTGTACCCATCAAGCCGTCACATAATTATGGACCCATAATAGCCACTTTTTTTAAACAAGCCTTAGTCATCAGGTAGAGTGGTCCTTACACATACAGAAAACTGTTCAATAGTGAAAAGTTTCGGCCCATGTCAGCCTGCGCCTGGGTTGATACTTTTCGCAAATGTATTAAGCCCCCTTTTCACAGATCATGGCTCATTTGTTTCAACTCTTTACCAAATGACAACATTTTTTTACTGAACCGAAATTAAACCATTTGCAGACAACAAACTCAATGTCGCTCGAAAACTGAGTCCTGTCTTTGAAATGATAGAAAATATCGTGGGAAAAGGAGAGATTGTTGGTTACCAGCATGTTCTCCTTTTCCCTCAATGATTTCTAAAGCTTTTTCCTCAAAGGTATTAAAACTTGGATTGTGTGGTAAAAGATGTAAATGTTTGACAATGATCTTCTCTGTTCTGTTATCTGATTGAGATTTAACCCTTTATCACACAATCCCAAGTTTTAATGACCCTGAGAAAGAGGCCTTTTGGAAACATTTTGGGTAAAGAAGAAAATGCAGGTAACCAGCATTTTCTCCTTTCCCACAATGTTTTCTGTCCCTTTACAGACAAATCTCACCATATTAGCTATATCTATTTTGTTGTCTTTTGATTCTTTCAATTTGGACAAATGTAAATTTTGTCGTGTGATAAAGAGTTAAATAAGATGAGCAGTCACACATTCCTGCATGCAGACAAATTTTGTAAATGTTGCAACAGACTGCTTTTGAAAACATTCTGACAAGCAGAAACTGCATGTTATCAAACTGTTACTTTTGCTACAAGGGTTTTACATGAATTCATACGTTAAATCTTAATTTATGTTGATAGTGGATATTTTAGATAGATATTTTCAAACTTGTCTGCTATTAAATTGATTCAGGTGGTAATGATTGAATACTGGGTTTTTTTTACTACATTGTTTATGCATGTCATTGAAATATTCAGAGGGTTGTGTTATTTGACCCTTTACCAAACAGTCTCAAGTTCTGACGACTCTAAGGAAAAAATGTTCGAAAACAATGTAGGAAAAGGAGAAAATGCTGGTAAACAGCATTTTCTCCTTTTCCTACAATGATTTCTACCCTTTTAAAGACAGATCCTGTCATGTGCACCATATTTCAATTACTGTTTCTGAATGCCTTTAATATGGTTGAGTTTAAGATTTTATTGTTTGGTAAAGAGTAAAAATATCAATGGTTTAGGTATTATTGTTTATACTTGGCACATACCAAGATGTATCTCTGTATTGTTATCATATTTGGTGTTATTGTTATATTTGGTGTTATATGCAAAGGAGTAATAAAGCATGCCATTACAAGGCTTGTTTTGACAGGTTCTCATTTTAAACCCCTATTATTTTTACATGACATTTTCACTCAGTCTGACTATTCTGAGAACCAATACCACTCAAATATAGCTTTTTACACTCCTTTTGAGTACAACTTTTTCAAACATTGAGAGAAATGAAGCAATTCTTGTTTCATATTCTTCAAAAGGTCTGTATTTGCACTAACGTTAGCTGTATGGTAAAAAGATTAACCCGTTACCACACAATCTTGACTGTTAATGATAGCTTTTGAAAAACTTTGCGGGAAAAGGAGATGCTGGTAACCAGAATTTTCTCCTTTTCCCAACATTTGACAATTTTGTACCCTTTCAAAATCAATTTTTAATTTCTGAGCCTCATTTATTTTGTCATCTGCAAATGCTTTCAATTTAGAAAAGTCTAAAATTCTGTTGTTTGATAAAGAGTCAATTCTTTGCCAGATAACAAAATTTTAGATTTGTATATGTGTGCTAAAGGTATTTGCACGCCACATACTGGTATTGGTCGTGGTTCAAATGATGGGTTTGGCCTTTGAAAGGGTGGAAAAAATTGTGGTAAAAGTAGAAAATGTACGGCATGTTCCCAGCATTTCCTTATTCAAAAGTCTTCTTCATTTGGTTTAGCCAATCAGGAGTTTTGTTACTTTCAAATGTAGAAAATCTTGGAGAATAAGACAAAGAATATTCCTAAGAATGGTTGGTGAATACGGACAGGGGTTTTGAAAATATATCAGCCGACACACACCACAGCAAGCGTTTTATAGAGAAGCGGCGACATGGAAAATTATGGCATGCATACTCGGTACACAACAGTCATGGTCAGTAAGTGACAATGGAGCGATTCGGGCCTTCGTGGGCCTTTGAAAGAAAAAAAGGGAAAGCATTTATCACTTTCTTGACAAAGACATCCTTTTCGTGCTGTGTACATTTCTCCATTCTCTGATGAGTATGACTTGTCAATTATTTACAATTCAATATCTAAATACGGACATAAAGGGCGTATTTTCTGGATTCATAGGTCTCGATTATAAAATCTACATCGCGGGTGAATAAGTAGGAGAAACATCCCAAAATCAACCCAAACCACTGCCATTACACTCCAAACCGCTTTCCTAACAACTAAAACCGTGTGCAGAACGCTTAGATACATGATTTCATGGAAAATGGTCATGAAATAATGCTATCTGAATCTTAGGGGAAAAAAGATGAATGCATTTGTAATGAAATGGTCCATTGTAAGTACCCAGCAAATTTCTACCATCCCCTTCTATTAGTACTTTCAGTCCTTTGAAATATAGATATCCACTGATCTACTTCTAAGGAAATCGAATCTAGGCTTGACAAAATATTTACTGTAGCGTATAAAAATTTAGTGTGCATACATGTTCCGGAAGTCATAACACACACACACACACACACACACACACACACTGATTTATCGGCTTTCTTAGCTGAGCTCAGCTTGGGCATGGAAAGGGAAACTAAAATGTTCTGGCTATATTTCATTTACGAGGAGTCATAATTCTCACTTAAATTACTGATTATACGGTGAGCACTATTTTTTTTCTAATTGAAATTGAACTCGCGTGCACCAGTAAACTGCATCAGGGGTCATATACAAATGTAATTTACGATCCCTGACGGCATTAATGATGCGCGTTTGTGTCCAGTTTAACCAGGTGTGTTTCTCTTAAAAAAGAATAAATAAATAAACAACAAAAAGATCAAATGAAAACCTTGCCTAAAATTGGTGTCAACTTGGACTTAAATCGTACATCTATCAATCCACGTCTATTTCAATGATATAGCTGATAAGCAGATTAAAGACAAGTACAACCGGCTGAAAGGTGACCGGTAAGATTTTGAAATTTTCGGAAGCTTTAGAAGAATGGTTGCTGCGAAGGGGAGCAGAGAAATAACCACAAAATTTAACATCGGAGCTACCTTTCGGATCGAAGGTTGTCAGATCAGAGCAAGCAGTTGTAACACTTCAATTATTTCAGTAACCGCATAGTTGACATACGGAATTTTTGAACAGGGATATAGTTACAGCACCGAGCGTAGATTCCTGTAAGAGTAGACTGACCAACCATTGACTCCGTCCCCCACCCCCATCTTCACTCCAAGCTGCCACAGTACTCCAACAAACATAGGTATAAACCGTCCAAACAGTGGGACATTTAAAATAGAACCCGTATGCTTACCGGCGTTCCAGGAACGTAAGTAAACGTAAACTTTCCTTGTAAACCTTAACTTGATAATTTCAAACGAGAAAAATAATTTTGAAAAATATCATTGTTTACTACACATTTTTGTACAGTTTCCAAGTATAGATTTAGGGAAATCCGGAATTTATGCAGGGGTTTTCCACAGACTTTGACGACAAATAAAAAGACATGTTCCTGCTATGCTAGGCTTATACTGGGGCCGGCTATTTCCCAAGCCATTAGAGGCTGTGTTTATCAATGACTGGTGCACATGTTATATGCTAGCTAAGCATGGCTGGATAAATCGTTATAATTAGCGTTGTTTTGAATAAATGTATTGTTTATTTTGAAATTTGCTGGATTGGTTGGCACCATCTTTGTAATAGGTTCTGTACCCAGAATGCCCAAATGAGACGGAGGTGTATGTATTTGAAAAAATGTCACCCAGCGAAAGATAATGGGTTGAACCAAAGTGACATATTGATCCAAATAAGTTTATTAGAGACCCTAGATCTATAGCTGCCAAAAGAAAACAATGCGGGTGTGAAAATGCATTCAAATATAAATCTTACTATTTAAAAATATGTAGCCTAAATTATTGTGAAGTTGACAATCTGTTATTGTACGATCATTTGTTTGTAGCTGACAGAAAAATTACATATAAAAAAAATAGGTTAAAAGCTGGCATGGAGATCGCTCTGTCTTTTGTTTACTTTTTACCTGATTTGAAAATTATTTTTTCTGCCTTTGAAGTCCAAACACTTAGACCGACCGTATAATGATAGGTCGTCATCTTCACAATAACTTCCATTCTTTTAAATGGTATGGTTCAAATTTAAATGCATTTCACCACCTCACTGTTTACTTTTGGCAGCTATCGGGCCTGTGAAGCAACCCACATTCGGCAAATATCGGGCTGATTCGTTATGTTGTTACGGAATTGGCCGAATTGTGACGATTAGTAAATTCCCATCATTCCTGTTGGTGACGGGTTCTATGTATTCCGTGCTAGTTAATGTTAGATTTAGTTACAGTAACGGCACCAGTCCACACAAAAGAGAAAACGGAGAAGAAAATATACATATTGTGAAATCACGAAGATATTCAACACTAAAATCCGAGTCGAAATATGATTTGCTATCATTTTGAGCCATATTAAACTTAAATATCTGCTCTCAATATCTCCCTGAGTAAGTTCCATTTAGTTTGGCCGTGAATTGATGAGTGTTTGCTGATTTAATCATGGACCACGGTGGTAGAAGCCATTTTTATTTTCGCCCAAATCTTTTACTTTATTGAAACATTGAAATGTTTCGTTTCTGTGCAAAGTAAAGTGGTAAAGCTGCCAGGCCTTGCTAGCTAATTAAGGATAGAAGCACAGAACTCGTACTCAATTTATAAATCAATAAAGTAATTTGTCTGCTAACCGAATTAAGATTTACAATTTTGTTTTCTAAATTTTAATGAACGTTGCTGTTTTATGATGTTATAACATACTTTTTCAACCATATGAAAATTATTTTTCACATTGTATAAAGCTGTAGATAGGTAAGAGTAAGGTAAATCATGTAACATGCATCATAAAACGGTGTAGGAAATGAAATTACTCCAACATAATTGGAGTACAGCGGGACCAGGTATATTTCTGAACAGTTAAACGATTATCACTGTTGTTCGGTAATACATGCAGATAGATGTACATTTGACATGTCATTTTATATATCTAAATGTTTTCTTTCTTTTCCATACATTATCGATGTAAAATGCAGTGATTATGTAGTAACAAAGTTCGTACCATGGCAAGGCCATTACTGAAAGCGGCGACACTGCTAAACACAGACATTGGGTATTTCCGAATGTTTAGGAATTAATTTGAAAAAATCTTGAAAGTTAGAACATACCAACGCTCAATTCAATGCTGAAATATAAATTGGCTAGAACTACATGTATATAGATCTACAAAAGATCAATTATGTCTAGTTTCCAAATTTTCAGAACATGACAAATGTTTCAAACCGAAAATCAGAAAACTCAATATGAGCAAAGTGAAATTCTTAAATACTGATGCAAGTTGTCTGCAATATAATGAACATTTAAAAAGTTGAAGTTGGATCATAGGTCAAGCTATAAATTACATGTGTTTTATTCTTGTGATCATTCACTTACAATGCTAAGAAATAACCAATTCTTATTCAGTCAGCTTAAGTTTGTAAATACCCTTGCATGTAAGTTCAGATGAGGGCTTTTCCAAACACGCTTCTCAAGCACTTTTAACATGCGATCTTCATTTCAATTCATTGTTGAGAATGAAAACTCATGTAAGAAGAGTGAACTGTTTCTTTCCCTGTGATTGTTGGACTTATAAGGGCTATGTGAATAGGCTTTTAAGGTACCATACCCAGAGATACTGTCTATTTCTTTGCCAGAGGAACACATTTTAGGGCATGGGTCAAAAAGGCTTGGTCAAAAATGGCCCACTTACATGTAAATAGGTGCAGAAAGGGCTCTTTTAATGATTTTGAGTAACTCTTATTCTTAATGCATTCATATTATCAGAATGATTTTAATTGATTTCTTATTCATATTTGTTAAACTAAAAATATGAATTTAATTATTGGAACTAGCATTTGGAACTCGTGTGGATTGTTCTTGCATTCCCATTCCTGTTCAGTTCTGTCTTTTTTCACGTGCTCTTTTGTGTCTTTCCAACCACCCCTCCCTCCTTTTCAATTTGAACCATTCTAAAATTTTGTCATTTGTTAAACCTTAACAATCCAGATTTTTAATGACCCTGGAAGAAACGGGGAAAGCCGTATGAAAACATTGTGGGGAAAAGGAGAAAATCTTGGAATTTTTCTCCCTTTCCCACAATGTTTTCTACCCTATCGAAAGAGAAATCATCATTTTAGCAACATTTACTTTGTAGTCTTCAAATGCTTTCAATTTGGTTGATTCCAAACTTTTGTCATTTGGTAAAGAGTTAAAGAGGTAACTGTAGCAAGAGACTTGAAATCAGATATTCATGAAAATTTGTATAAATTACTTTATTCCAGCAATGAATGTACAAAGTGAGAAACCAGTCTTTGACAACCCTGTTTGGGAAAAAGCTCGAAAAGCATTGGAAGCCGTCTCCCCTCAAAAGAAAGAAAAATCAAAGGATGACAGCCAAAACCAAGTTAACAGTTCTGAGTCTCAGAACGATAGTGTGAAAAACTCAAAGGTTGATAAGGAGGACACACAACACAAGCAGTTCAACAACTTTAAAAACAACCAGGGACCTCCGAGACCCCCGTAAGCTTTTTCTTTTGTTTACATGTTTTTCTTTTGAATGACCTTTAAAAGTGTCTAAAAAAGTAGGCACAATTTTTATCAGTTTTAGTTGTAAAGTCCAACTGTGGCTGAAAAAAATGTGGCTGGGAATGATAAAGATACTTTGTTTTTCTTGAATACACTGATTTATTACCCCCTTTTTTTAATTTTTTGAAAATATGGTCAACTGAAAAATTAATTTACTTTTACATGACTTCTCTAATATGTTTAACCATTTCCCAAATGACAAATTTTAGATTCCTTCAAATACACCTGCAGACAACAAATTCAAAATAGGTTCAGAGGAGCTTAAGCTCTCTGATAGAGTAGAAAACATCATGGGAAAAGGAGAAAAGGCTGGTCACCAGCATTTTCCCCTTTTCTCTCAATGTTTTCAAAGGCCTTCTTTCCCTGGGTCTTGAACCAGGGCTCCCGCTGTCGATCGCCAGTGGCGCCAAATGCAACAATCTAGGGGAAAAAGTCTCCAAAATTGAAGCACTGGCGAATCTACTGGCGACAAGTAATGCTTATAAACAATATTCCCAAAAGATCTAAACCCCCCGACATAAATAATAAGTATCAAGTGTGAAGGACGCCCATACCTCTGTTTTCGCAGCTGATTAAGCTGGCGTGTCATTTATGAAGACGTGATAGGTGTGATAATAATTTTAATCCGGTTATCTAGGGTAACATGGCTGATTTTGAAGTTACCTGCTACCCTAATTGACAATTTTATGTCAAATCATGCAGAAATTTTTTATCCAAAAACTAATTGGCATGAAAAATACATCACTGCAAAAAAATGCGAAAACCCATGACACTACAAAATAACTATTTCACATTGTCTGATCAGTGACATATTAGACAGTCTGTTCAGCTTTAAAAATAGCTTAAAGCAGTTAATTTACATGGATATATGTATAAAACAATAAGTGAATGCTAAAATCTCTGTGTAATGATGACGAATTTATGTTTGGATGGGGAAAAGGGGGGTGGTTAGATCGTCTTTTCTTACGAACCTTTTCTTACAAAGACAGCACTGGAAGAAATGTTACAGAAAAGGTATAAGACATTCATAAGATGAAAGAAGGCCAGAATAAAAGGACCCTTAAATGGACATGCAGGCCTCGGCCGAGTGGACAATTTGGGTGAAAAAGTCGCCTTATTAAAAAAACTTAGCCCATTTCGCTGGGCAAAGCGAAATCGAAGTCGCCTGAAAAAATTGGGAAGTCGCCTCGCGTATATTGACCACGCGTCGGGTACTCGATATACAATCAGCGTGTGTAGATCTATTACCTACAGTGCGTTATACCCGATTCACAGCTGGTGTCCAGTCAGCGAAATATATTGTTTTCAATTGTCCAACTTGACAAGCGATTGTTAATTAGTTTCTCGAGTACCAAACCCCCCTTCTTAATTGGTAGGTAACATCTTAAGCAACAGTATTCACTCCTTTGCCCCGTCAGGTCGCTAAACTTTTTGTGAAGTTAACTAATACTTTGCACCAGTCATAACAAACAACGGCGCCGTCTAGCGGCTTGTCTGGCCTCTTTTTTTTTCCCAGTGTAAAATAAAACCCCGACTCGGATATCAACTTTTATTTAATGACCCGGTATTGAATTGAAATCGGCACCTTGCTTTTAAAACACCATTTACCCAATCCTTTATTACTCGCACTTTTACTAACGAACAGATATGATGATGTTTTTTGGAGATGATCTGCTAAAAATCGTGTGGCAATATTTTTAAATCATGTGACTACAAATTGGCGCCAAGTATGTCACGTTACAACTGATTTTTTGACGAATTCCAGCAAGTCACATGTTTTCAATTTCAAAATGGCTGCTGGGTATAGCTCAAGGGCGGTTTCTTTCAAAAGTTTGGATGAAATTGTATATTTTTCTTTGACGCGAACAAAAAGATGAAATTAAAAAAATATACATGTACATTGATCTACATGTACATTGTTATTAAGCCTATACTCTTGTCAAAATTTTGACATTTTTCTTGATCGGACCCCATCTAACGCGAACGAACGATCTATGAGGTTAAAACAGGTATTTAAGTTGGAAATGTAATAATGTCCTTAGCGATGTTTTCATTAACGATTTATTTGTCATCAGCAAAAGACAAACAGTATTCAGACAAACTTATCTTCGATTTCTTTTGCCATCTGAAACAGGGCTTTAGTTACCATGAGGAAGTTGAAAACATTGTACCAAAAGGAGAAATTGCTGTTAGCAAGCTTTCCTTCCTTTGACACAATATTCGCGTTACTTTTTAACATTACTTACATCCTTTGAGTAATTATTTATTTGCCTGCTGTAAATGCTTTTGATTTGAGATTTAGAATTTTTTCTTACCTGGTCAGGGACAGGGATTGTAATATACATAATCCCTGGTAAAGATAATGATTTTCAGCAAAATTCTTTGCCCAGGATTTTGGGGAAAAAAAATAGTGCTTCAAAGATTTTGGGGAAAAAAATGTGCTGGGAGAAACCATTGCTCACAGCAAGTATTTGTTTTCTCTTTCCATAATATTTTTATCCCAAAACGTGTATGAATTAAGCATGGTAAACAATGAATAAATATGTTTTATGTAATTTCTAACAGAAATAAGTATATAAATCATTAAAAAGATATATAGTATAAAATATTTTCATTTAATTTACATGGTTTTCTATCCAATCAAACTTAAATTGTTAAAATATTGTTATTTCCTTGTATAAGTCCGACCACGTCCGCATCTTAATCTCCGTCTAAACTTCTCCCCAAAGTCAGACCACTTCTTCCCATTTTGAAAAACTTCTCTCAATTCTCAGACTAGGGAGAAGTCACTTCTCCCTGAAGTCTGAGAGTTGGCAGAGGCCTGGACATGCCCTTTATTGACTTTCCAAAGACAAAAATAAATGATACATTAACCCTTTACCACACCGTATTGACTTTCAATGACCCAGTGGAAGAAGGCTTTTGAAATCATTGTTGAGAAAGGAGAAAATCCTGGTAATCAACATTTCCTTCTATGAAAGAGTCTACAATTTTATTGTTTGGTAAACAGTGAACAAGTTATTTTGTATGAATGTTCATTTATTCATAATGATGAATTACATTCTAAGACTGCAATTTAAAATTCATAGACTCTGTAATCACTTCATTCCAACAAGTCTGTACACAAGATAAGGCATCTTCTTGTTTAATTTTGGCCAAATCTCTCGCCAGACTGGGGTAAACCCTTGTTGGTGTTAATAAGTGCATAAAGAATTGTTGGATTGTGACAATCGCAGTGAGCACTCATAAGTTTAGTGAGAATGTGAAAATGTTGAAGCCAAAGTACCCATTCTTATGGACCACTGCGGCGTGGGGAGGGGTTTACAGAAACATTCAAAACTTTTTTAACTTTCATCAAAACTCCACAACTGCAGAAAGTCTGACACGTCATAACGGTACTGTACAAATATGACTTCTATGTCCCTGCAGCTCACAACCTTGAAAATTCCCAGGGAAAAGGAACATTTCCATTTGAGTGCTTTATGTAAGTGGTGTGTAAGTGGCATGTACAGCATTAATAAGGTATGGATTTAGTAACTATAACATGAGCCAATAACACTGAAATGTCTAATGTGCTGTGTTGCTCCCTCAGTTGGCTCCTACTGGTCCCAATTTTTATGAGTTGGCAAATTTGATGGCGCACTAATAAAAATTTCCAGGGTAAGCCGTGCTAGAACTGTTTGGTAAAGGCTTAACCCTTTACCACACAATCCCCAGTTTAAACAACCCTAAGAAAGAAGCCTTTGAAAACATTATAGGAAAAGGAGAAAATGCTGGTAACCAGAAGAAACCCTTAGAAAGAAGCCTTTGAAAACATTATGGGAAAAGGAGAAAATGCTGGTAACCAGCATTTTCTCCATTTCCCACAATGTTTTCCACCCTGTCAGAGAGCTCTAACTCATTTGTTCTGATTTTCAGTTTATCTTATTTTTAGTTTCAAACTATCAGGGGGGAGGGGGAGGTACATAGTTCTACAGAAAGCAGGAACAAACACTGGAGTATTATCAAATTTCAGATTTTTTGGAATGCCACCTAGTCCAAATGGACCTCGTGCAGGACCACCACAAAGATTTGGAATGTATGGACCTTTCCCACGTGGTGTGAGTATTTTATATGATGTGATTGATAGATTAATTGGTGACCTGTTGGATTCCTTTTTTACCCGTTGCCATGGAATTACAGGTTTTAACAAACTTGAGGAAAGAGGCTTTTAACTCTTTACCAAATGACAAAATTTTAGACTGGTTCAAATTGAAAGCTTTTGCAGATGACAGTGTAAATGTTATTCAGAAATTAAAATTTGTTTTTTTGGAGGGTAGAAAACATTGTGGGAAAAGGAGAAAATGCTGGTTACCAGCATTTTTACCTTTTCCCTCAATGTTTTCAAAAGGCGTTTTCATCAGAGTTGTTAAGAGTCAGGATTGTGTGGTAAAGGGTTAACCCTAATCGTGCTAAATAACTTAAATGAAATTTTTAAGCCATTGGTAAAAATCAAAATGTTGCTATTTCAAAGATACGGGGGTTGGGGAAATACCTTTTTATCGAAGAGTGTAGATCCAAGATCAGACTGCATATTCTGTGTAGTCTGATCTTGATCTACTCTGTCTGCAAAAGGCCTGTGAGTAGCGTTTAGCAGCCTAAGGGTTAAAAACATGGGTAAAGGAGAAAATGCTTTTAACTCACATTTTGTCCTTTTCCCTACAATGTTTTCTATCATTTGGAAGATTTGAAATTATCATTTGAGCTTCATTGAATTTTTGGTCTGCAAAATTAATGGTTTCAATTTGGATGAGTCTAAAATTGTGTCTTGTGGGGAAAGAGTGAAACATATGTTATTTTATTCAGTTTTCTAAGTAGTTAATTGTATGTGTCTTAACTCTTTACCAAACAACAAAATCTTAGACTGGTCTAAATTGAAAGCACTTGCAGACAACAAATTAAAAGTGACTGAAAAATTGAGATTTGTTCTAGGAAGGTTAGAAAACATTGTGGGAAAAGGAGAAAATGCTGGTTACTAGCATTTTCTCCTTTTCCCACACTGTTTTCAAAATTCTTCTTTCTCAGGGTCGTTAAAAGTCGGGATTGTGTGGTAAAGGGTTAAAATGTCACAAGGACTAAATTCTCTCTGCATCATAGAGAATTTGAAGTCTTTTTGCTTGTTGTTTTTCTCTAGGGATCAGAGAGAGAATCTTCCTGATAAAGTCCTTATTATTGACTTCTGTATTTCATCTATAGCTGTGACATTTTGTAATATCTCAGTCATTAGTGAAGAAATTTACGTCAAACTTGGACTAGTTTTCAACTATCATAAAAGAGAACCCACACAACATTGGCAGGTAACCACCAAAATATTTTTGACACAGTTATGCCCCCTTTTTTACCTAGAATTTTCACTAAAAGCAACTGCAGCTGAGCGTTAGCATCCACATCGGTGTTCTTGTTTTTAATTGTGAATATTACTTGAATTGTTTTTACAATAGTGCATTATTTGTCTTGGATACAGCCAGGTTTTGGTGGTCCGGCGCCTTTTCCTGGAAACGAGAATGGACCAGATCCAAGAGGACCTCCACCTGGTTTCCATCCGCGATACATGCATCCTGGCCCCAGATTTCAACCTAGAAACATGCGTAAGTACCTCAAAAGTTTGTCCCTGATTGAACCATGCATCATAGAAAATTTTAAGATCACAAAGGAACTATGCAAAAAAAAAGTCCATTAGGTAGGGAACCTGACTGCCCCTTTGTTTTAAACATGCAGACCCTTAGCATTTTTGTAGAATAAATTTGAGTCATGCTCTGGCAAAGAGGGTTTAACCCTTTACTGCATAATCCTGAATTTTAACAGCCCTGAGAAAGACAAATTGAAAATATTTTTAGAAAAGGAGATAATGCTGGTAATGAGCATTTTCTTCTTTTCCCACAGTGCTTTCTACCCTATCATAGAGGAAAACCCTGGCTCGAGCAAAATTTCATTTGTTGTCTGCAATTTGGTGAAGAGTTACTGCATCTCTATAATCCATTATACCAAGCTAGTCATCACATAATTGTTGGTCCATAAAATCAATTTTTTGTAACAAGTGACTGAATTATGAGGTGGACTGGTCCTTGGATACACACAAAATTGACCAATAGCGAAAAGTTTTGATACAGGTCAGCCCTCACAGACTGTAGGTTGACCTGATTTGATACTTTTTGCAGATTAATTAAACCCCCTTTTCCAGCCCTCACAGACTGTAGGTTGACCTGATTTGATACTTTTTGCAGATTAATTAAACCCCCTTTTCATGGAGCATGACTCATCATAAAAGAAATGAGTGAATTTTGATGATGTGATAAGTGGTCCTAGCATGAAAGCATGGTGGATGCCAGTGACAAGCATTTTCTCCTTTTCCCCACAGTACATGTATTTTCAACCCTTTCCAGGACAAATCTCAACACTTGAGTCACAGTTAGTCACCCACAGATGCTTGATATTTAGATGAGTCTTGATTTTGTTATCTGCGGAATGCCCAGGCTTTATGTTTAGGGAAAAAATATCTATTTTAGAGGTTTTACGGTATGTGTTTACATATCTGGTAAATAGCAGGTTTAATGCATCTCTGAAGCATTTTAACAAGCAAGTATTCACATAATTATGGATCCGTAAAAACCATTTTGTTTGACAACCAAATGAATCGTGAGGTAGACTGGTTCTTTGACATGCAAAAAAATTAGCCTATAGACCCTTTTACAACGCCATTCGTTGCCAAGGAAATACGATCCCAGAATTCCACTTTCTGCGCATGGGCACTGTTTGTAGGGCAAAAAGTTCAATATCACCACTGTTGAAAGCTATGTTCACACGCAATGTTCGGGACTTGTCGAAAGATTTTATTGATAAAATCTGTGAAGATTAATTGTGTTACAGGATTCCGTTATCATGCTGTGCACCGGGATGTACAAAAAGATTAGTAAATTAGCATCTGGCTTAAACGTCCCAGAGTCAAAACGTCCTACTCTTGGTTAAAACGTCTATTCCGAGTTGGTTAAAACGTCCCCCTAGAACGTCCCCGTATATTTTATTTAAATTATTTGTTTGATCTCTTATGTTTTTAAAGAGCCTTTTCACCGTTTTTATTTTGTATTTTATTGACCATCGTCATTTAATGTTATTGCTTTTTGACCTATATCTCGCCGTACTTATATTTTTGACCAGCACAAGAGGAATCGGCGTTAAGTTTATGTCATAAATTTTAATTAGTATTACTTAAACCATAATTAGGATTTGTAACAGTGTATTTCAAGACCATGCTACTCCCATGTGCAAACAGATCTCTCATTATGCTTTTTGCAAAGTAAATTCAAGATCACCGTCACGTAACGGGGGTTAAGGCTAAGGTCCATATTGTTTCCCTACATTATCATGTAAGACACGCTCCCGTATATGATGGGCTCAGCTAATTACTGTTACAATTTCCATTTAACCCTTTACCTAACAATTACAAGTCTTAACGACCAAGATTAATCTAACAAATATGTGATATATCAGATGGCTACCCTTTATAAACCCTTTACCTATCCCACCCTTGTCTTAATTAACGAACCTACATCAATGGGCTTGTGGAAACACTACGGCAAAAGGTAAAAATGCTGGTAACATGCATTTTTCCCATTCCCGCAGTGTTCCTGCCCATGCTTTATGGGGTCTGTCTGTTACTGCCTGGGGTCGGATAACATTTCCTTTGATGATAACGTCAACCCACAACAGCAACATGTTTTTTTTTTTTTTTTTACTTTTTCGTCTAATATTGTCACTAATATACGGATCGTTTTCTTTCACATTACTGAACCCTAAGCAAATAAGTCTGATTATCGTTTTTTTGCCTCTGGGAGTAAGTTTTTCATATAATTGCTCATAATTTAACGATTTTGTGTACAATTTAAATAATCTGCTACTGTTTTATTTTGTCTTTTTGCCCTACACGAGTGCGCAGTTTTCCGGTCTCGTTACCAGGAAGTGGTCAGAGACTAAAAGGGTCTATAGCAAAGAATTTTGACCATGGTCAGCCTGCATAGGCTGACCTGCAGATGCATTAAACCCCTTTTCACAGACTCATTTGTTTGTGCTATTCTGTATTTCAGAGCAGCACCCTGGTGGAGCTGGAATTAGATTTAACATTCCACGTAGACAGCAGAAAATGCAACAGCAGTTCCAGCAGCGAAATGGTTCAATGAATAACTTTAATCAAAATATCCCACACAGACCCTGGTTTCCAGGCCCCAGGGGTCCAAGACCACAGCACAACAATAAATCACAATCATTAAATGATCCAGTACCCATGGACACTCCATCAGACCAGCCGAAATCTGATGAAACTAAAAACTCGGCTAACGCTCCCAAGTAGGATTTTGATAGTATTAATCACAGATGTATATATGTCGTAGGCCAGACAGGAATTTAGCCAGATTCAGAATCTGGCTATACCAGATAGGAATTCCCATCTGAACTAGGCCAGAAAGAATTCTAATTTGGTATAGCCAGATTCCATACCTGGCTAAACAATTTTTAGCCAGCTAGGAATTCTGAAGTTAACATTCTAACACATCATTCCCTTCAACAGTTCTCATTATTCTCTAAGTACACAAAAAAGAAGCATACAATACAGCAAAACCTTAATTGTAAATGTAATGAAGAGAGAAACAAGTTTTAACTATCAAAATATTTATACATGTAATAAGTAAACAATCACAGTTGTGAAGTGAAAAAAAGTATCTTTCCTTGTTAAAGTTGAATGATGTGTTAGAATGTTAACTTCATTATATGTATAAACTTTGTAGTGGCTGTGTAAACATAAATCACTATCATGGTATATAGGAGTATCACAACAAAAGCATTAAACCACCATAAGAGAGATTCCTGGGCTGCACAGTTGAATCGGACAAAGAATGAATGCTATGGACATATTTACTCAGTAGAAAATTTTTGTCTTTTGTCAGATTATTAATTTTGATGATAACATTCTGATGAAGCAAAAAGTACAACATGAAAGTTGTTTTGACTGGCAGAGTAATTTATGGCATTAGATGAGTTCCAAGTTTTGTAGAAGTATTAACCTTTTAACCTGCTAAATGAAATGAAAACTTTCAAGCCGATGCAAAAAAAAAAATGTTGCTATTTCAAACTTACTTTTTTCTTTGAGAAAAATACTTCCTTATCGGACAGTGTAGATCCAAGATCAGACTGCACTTTCTTTGCATTCTGATCTTGATCTACACTGTCAGCAAAAGGTCACTGAGTCACACTTAGCAGCTTAATGGTTAAGCAATCTTGGTAAATGTTTAATTTTCAGAAAAGGGAAGGAATCAGAAGATGCAGGGGCATCAGGCGCCTGGCCACCAAGTCTCAAGTAAGTTGACCATGATAGAGTTTTATCAGTGATGATACTGAAATTTTATCTGCTTCGTGTAATCTTTGATGGTGAAGGCATTGCAGGGGGCTACTTTGGTTTTTATGCCTCGGTTAAAGTTTCTTGTAAAATACTGGTAGATGCACCCAAATGTGAGCCATGCTCTGGCAAAAAGAGATTTAATGAATCTCCATGATGCAATACACAAAGCAATTATCAATCCATAAAATTTTTTGTGTATTACAACCGACTGAATCATGAGGTACACATGCAGAACCTTGACCTATAGAAAAAGTTTCAACCCAGGTCAGACTGCACAGACTGCATAGGCTCAACCTGGGTCGATATTTTTTGCAGATACATTAAGCCTCTTTTTCACAGAGCATGGCTCATATTTTTATTTGCAAACGTGAAGTGTATGGTTAAACTCGGTAAAAAAAGGTGCAATTTTTTGGCGTTTATATAACAGGATGGACATTTAGCCGTTGGTAATTTTGGATACTTTTATGACATTCGATATGACGTTAATGTACTGATTTGAATGTGAGTCCTCATCAACAGCGAATGTTACTGATCATGTGACATTCAAACAAGTCTTTTGAGAAACTCTTGCATGAAATCTAAAAAAATACCTAAACAGATTACCTAGCCCATTAACCCTTTCCCAAACGACAAATTTTGGACTGGTCTAAATTGAAAGAGTTTGCAGACGACAATTTTAAATTTGATGAAAATGGCAGAAAGGTCTCAAAAAGGGTAGAAAACACTGTGGGAAAAGGAGAGATTGCTCGTTACGAGCAATTTCTCCTTTTCCCACAGTGTTTTCAAAAGACTTGTACTGCAGACACGTGAAAACCAGGGCTTGTTTGGGAAAGGGTTAAGGAAATACCATTGAAAACTTTTCTTACATTTGTCTTTCTTTACTAATGGCTTGCAAGCTTAACTCTTTACCAAACAATCTGGGTTTTAACGACCCTGAGAAAGAAGCCTTTTGAAAGCATTGTGGGAAAAGGAGAAAATGCTGGTAACCAGCACTTTCTCCTTTTCCCACAATGTTTTCTATCCTTTTCATAGACAGATTTCATCATTTGAGTCACACTGAAATTGTCATCTGCAATTGCTTTCAATTTGGACTAGTCTGAAATTTTGACGTGTGGTGAAAGGTAAATTCAGAGATATACGTATTTTTTGAGTTTGGTGGGATTATGAAAATCTGAAGAGCTCCCTTTATGCCATAGCCATTCAGCCATTTCAGTTTTATAGCTAAATGCACATGTATATGAGCCATGCTCTGGCAAAGTTAAGTTAATGCATCAATGTGATGCATGACACCAAGCAAGTCATCACCTAATTATGGATCCATAATAGCCAATTTTTGTAACTACCAACTGAATCATGAGGTAGAATGCTCCTTTGACATCTAGAAAATTGACCAATAGCGAAAAGTTTTGGCCAACATCAGCCTGCGTGGAATGTGCAGGCTGACCTTGGTCAATACCTTTTGCAAATGCATTATGCCCCCCTTTTCACAGAGCATAATTATGAAAATTATGAAAACTTGCTAACATTCTCATAAGGGATTGCTTATTAATTATGCCCCCCTTCGAAGAAGCGGGGGTATATTGCTTTGCACTTGTCGGTCGGTCCGTCGGTCGGTCCGTAGACCACATTTTTGTCCGGAGCATAACTCAAAAAGTATTTCAGGTATCATCTTGAAACTACATAGGTGGATAGATCTCATTAAGGAGAAGTGCAGTGCACAAGAATCATAACTCTGCCCATCATATTTATGGAGTTATTGCCCTTTGTTGATTTTCATACTTAATTTTTGTCCGGAGCATAACTCTAAAAGTATTTCAGGTATCATCTTGAAACCTCATAGGTGGATTAATCTTATTAAGGAGAAGTGCAGTGCACAAGAACCATAACTCTGCCCATCATATTTTTGGAGTTATTGCCCTTTGTTGATTTTCATACTTAATTTTTGTCCGGAGCGTAACTCAAAAAGTATTTCAGATATCACCTTGAAACTTTACATGTGGATAGTTCTTATTCAGGAGAAGTGCATGTACAAGAACCATAACTCTGCCCATTATATTTTTGCAGTTATTGCCCTTTGTTGATTTTCGTACTTAATTTTTTTCCGGAGCATAACTCAAAAAGTATGTGAGGTAAAATCATGAAACTTTAAAAGTTGATAGTTCACATAAATGAGAAGTGCAGTGCCCAAGAATTGTTAATTTATCATTAATAATTTTTGAGTAATTACCCTTTGTTGGTTTTTACACTTTGAACTTAACAGTTTATAATCACATGTTATATTTAGAATTGGATGCCATTAGGGGGGCATACATGTTTTACAAACATCTCTTGTTTTTCTTTGGTTCAAAATGTTGTTGTTGGGTAAAGAGCTAAAACATTTTCTGTGTGATTTTATACACAGGGATTGGTGTGAGAGGGCTTTCAATAGTGCGAAAACTCAAGAACAGAAAGACCAAATGGAAAATAAACTCAGAGAAATAATTACACATGCTTTTACTTCGGGTAAAGCTGAAAATACGGATTGGGACAACGAGCCATTGCCCTTGTAAGTGAAGTTCTCTCATTTACTGCAACTGCATGTTATCTAGGGTTCGTATTCACCAACCATTCTTAGGTACGTTGTTAGGCTTATTCTCCAAGATTTTCTAGGTTTGAAAGAAACACAACTTCTGATTGGCTAAACCAAATGGTTTAAGCAATCAGAAGTTGTGTTACTTTCAAATTTAGAAAATTCTGGAGAATAAGACTGAAAATGTTAAGATATGTTGGGTAAATATACACCCAGGACATTTGGTCAAGTGTCTCCTTGCAGTGCAATGAGTGACTGGATTGATCCAAGGCAGGGCCTTACATCAGACTGGAAAAATTGATATGAGCCATTTTCTGTGAAAAGGGGGCTTAATGCATAATGCAAAAAAAAAAAGGGGGGGGGGGCTTACCTGGGTCAAAACTCTTTGCCATCTGTATATTTTCTGCATGTGAAATGAGCATTTTACCCCATTTTACTCCAGTCTATTGTGAGACAAAATCGATTTTATGGATCCATAATAATGAGATGCCTTGCATGGTGTAATGCATCATGGGAGATCCATTAAACCCCCTTTTCCTGCAGTATGGCTGATAAGTAGATTCTCATATCCATGTCGTGGATTTGAAGATGGTGCCAGGCATTGTCTTTCACATTGAATAACTGATTGATCATTGATTAACTGATTGATCATAGTATTTCACGCTTGTACAAATTGGAGGTATTTGCAAATGACATGTAAACTTTAACCCATTACCACACAATCCCGAGTTTTAACGACCCTGAGGAAGAAACCTTTTGAAAACATTTTGGGAAAAGGTGAAAATGCTGGCAAGCTTTCAGAAAGAAATCCAATCATTTGAGCCACATTTAATTTGTTGCCTGCAAATGCTTTGAATTTAGACCAGTCTAAAATTTTGACGTTTGGTAAAGAGTTAAATGTGGCTCTATTGATAAGATTTGTCATTGACTTTGTAGCAACATTGTCAAAAAAGAGAAAGAGCTGGTGACCAGAATTGTTTGTTACAGGGTAAAGTACAAAGTCTCTGCTGTTCAAAACATAGGTAGCTGAGAGGTATAATGATGATTTTTCTGTAATATGTCTTCAGCTTGTCATGATTTAACTCTTTATCGAATGACAAAATTTTAGACTGGTCCAAATTGAAAGGATTTGCAGACGACAATATAAATATGA
Organism: Tridacna gigas; assembly: GCA_945859785.2. NCBI lineage: Eukaryota > Metazoa > Mollusca > Bivalvia > Cardiida > Cardiidae > Tridacna > Tridacna gigas. The sequence continues at coordinate 10,275,210 of OX244030.2, read as the reverse complement.
CTGAAAAATTGAAATTTGTTTTGGAAAGGGTAGAAAACATTGTGGGAAAAGGAGAAAATGCTGGTTACCAGCATTTTCTCCCTTTTCCACAATGTTTTCACAAGGCCTTTTTCTAAGGGTCATCAAGTCCGGATTGTGTGGTAATGGGTTAAGCTTTCACTTCCTCATTGAAAATTTAAAAAAAAAAAAAGCCCAGTATGAGATACAAACCTCACTAGGACAGTGTAATTCCTTCTCGGCTGCTTTTCATTGGTATATGAATTGGTTGTCGCAAAGAGCAGAACTTTTTTGACGAGTTGTCATAACTGGGATGTGTGTGAAAATTTTCGAATGGAGAAAATGAATGACTGAAAGGAAGAAACAGTCTAACTGGAATTCAGTCAAGACATAATATAAAGCATAGAAAACAATGGATTTGATAGTCAGTGAAGTCAGTGCTTACCCAAAGTGTCAGTCAAAATTAATTAGTTAAGAGGCGAAATTCTGTCAAATTGAATTAAAAAATGCAAACAGTGTCAAAATAAGTTTCATTTCGCTGACTACACATGGCACAATGATCTTGCGCTAAAGGGTAGAGGAGGGAGGTGAAACCTTCCGATCAAACGAAACAAACCACTGATAATTTGGAGTTAACTGTTAATCGTTATCCTGCTAAATAACTTAAATGAAATTTTGTAGCTGATGATAAAATACCAAAATGTTGATATATGGGTGTTGGGGAAACATCTCCTTATCGGACAGTGTAGATCCAAGATCAGACTGCATGTTCTGTGCAGTCTGATCTTGATCTACACTGTCTGCAAAAGGTTCGTGAGTCTGTCAGTTGTGCTTAGCAGCCTGAGGGTTAATACAAATTTTACAGCTGATGTTGATACTTGAACATGTGATTTTACCCAGTTATGTATAGTAAGGGTGAGATCCTGGCAATTCTTTCATTGTAGCTGGTTTTGTGGATCTAACTGCACGACACTCTAATTGTATACATATCATACAGTTCCTTCTCTCACCTCAGACGAGCATAGATTAACTCTATACAGAATGATAAAATTTTGGACTTTTCCACTTTCATAGGAGGACAGCAAATGTAAGTCAAAATTTGAAATTTGCTTTTGGAAGGGTAGAAAAGATTGTTGGAAAAGGAGAAAATGCTGGTTACCAGCATCTTCTCCTTTTTCAACAAGGTTTTCAAACGTCTTTGTCTTCAAAGTCGTTGGAAGTCAGGACTGTTTAGTTAACGTTGATAGTAGCTTATCTTTTTTCCACAACAATAAAAGGAATGGAAATTTAGTTCTTGCTTTCCTTTGTTTCACAGTGAAAGGTCAGAGAATGGTGGTATACCTGGTCCTCCAAAAGCAAAGAGAAGTAGATGGGAGCCTGCTGCTAGTCCTAAAGGCTTTCCTGGTACACAACTTCCAGGTTAATAGATTTTCTATGCAGTTTTAACCCTTTATCAGACTATCTAGAGTTTTAACAGCCCTGAGAAAGAAGCCCTTTGAAAATGTGGGGAATGGAGAAAGTGCTGATCACCAGCATCTTTCTCCTTTTCCCGCAATGTTTTTTACGTTTTCAAATATAGGAATTTTTCTATTGACCTACATTTAATTTGTTGTCTGCAAATGCTTTCAATTTGGACAAGTCTACATTTTTGTCATTTGGTTCAGGATTGACCATATCCTTAGCATTTACAATGGATGTTAACTTCTGTAGGTGCATTGATCATTCTGTGTCAGGTTGAGTGAGGTTGAATGACTTTAGAGAGGTTGGTTGACTAAGCTTGGTACTTAATTCACCTCATGTGAGTTTTTGTAGGTACTTCATTTAAAAAAGAATATATGTGCAATTTTTCACAGCCTAGCATCCTGTGGTATATGCAGTTAAATTTAGAAGAAAGATTCTTGGCTTTGTAGTGTGCTGGGGTCTATATTTTTTTATAAACATTTTATGGGCTACTTATCTCGACTGAGCTGCATAATAGAATTCAAATTTAGTTTCATGTAAAACTTTTCCACCTTTATTTAACTCCTTACCAAAAAACAAAGTTTTACACCTATGTCCAAGTTGAAAGAATTCCCAGGTGACATATGTAGCTCATAAGATTTTTTCTGTCTTTGACATTGTAGAAAACATTGGGTGTAAAAGGGAGAAAATGCTGGTTATCAGCATTTTCTTTTTTTTCCCCCTCCATGTATGTAAAAGCATTTTTCATCAAGATTGTTGAAACTCGGGGTTGTTTGGTAAAGTGTTAATGAAAAAGAGTAATTGATTGTTTGATATTGGATAGGTGCTGTGGGACTGTCTTATGACTCAGAGGAACCAGATGCCAGAAGAAAGAGTGCCAGAGGAATGAGAGGCTTTCCCAGAGGAAGAGGAATGATGAACTTTCCGAGAGGCCGTGGTAGACTACAACCATCAGGGTCAAGATACTCAAGGTCAAGATCAAGATCACATTCGAGGTCCAGATCACGGTCATATTCAAGGTAGTTTAAGCTCAACTGTGTAATCGGGGAACAGTTGCTAGGATATTGATGTACACTTGAAAATCAAATAATTATATGAGCCATGCTCTGGTTAAAGGGAGCTTAATGCATTTCGGTGATGCATGAATACAAGCAAGTCGTCAGGATGTTATGAATCCATTTGATCCATTTTGTCGAACAACTGTCTAAATCATGAGGCAGACTGGTCCTTTGCCATACAGAAGATTGAAAAGCACCGAAAAGTTTTGGCCCAGGTCAGCCTGCACGAACTGTGCAGGCTGACCAGGGTTGACACTTTTCGCAGATGCATTAAGCCACCCCCCCTTTCACAGAGCGCAGCTCATATCTAGGCATTAATGCTTTCCTGGAGTGAAACATGCACACTCATAGTAAACCAGAGAAGAGCAATGTAACAATGCCAGTTATTGGGTCCTTAGTTTTTACATCTGTTAATCTATTTTTAAACTTAAAAAAAAACACACAATTTTTAAACTTGAAAAAAAAAAAACACACACAATTTTTGAACTTGAAAAAAAACACAGAAGCAGTTTTGGTTATCAGTCAGAAGTGCTGCTACTTTTTTTTCAACTGGCATAGTTTGTCAGTTGCTGACAGCGTTAACCTTTTACTAGGCAACAAAATTTTGTCCAGATTGAAGGCATCTGCAGACAACAATTTCAGTGTGGCTCAAATGGTGCAATTTTTCTTTGATAGAGTAGAAAACATTGTGCGAAAAGGAGAAAATGCTGGTCACCAGCATTTTCTCCTTTTCCCACAATGTTTTCAAAAGACGTCTTTCCCAGGGGTGTTAAAAGGCGGCATTGTGCGTTAAAGGGTTAAGCAGGTTTTGAAAATTTCGATTTACCTGTAGAATGCCATTCCTCTGAGGAGTTTCTGTAAAACAAGGGCATCTTATTCCATAAAAGTTTTAAGTTTAGATAGAAATGAACCATTCTAGGGCAAAAGGGGTTTAGTAAGTGACCCATTATACCAAGAAAGTCATCAAATGACTATGGGTCTATTTCGTCTTTCAAGTGACTGAACCTGGAGGTAGAATTTTCCTTGGACATGCAGAAAGTTTATGAATGGCAAAAAGTGTCGACTCATTGCAGCCTGCATGGACTGGGCAAGCTGACAGGGGATGATACTGTTTGCAGATGCATCAAGCCCCCCTTTTACAGAGCACAGCTCAAATATTAAAGACCACACATTCTTCACAACTTACTGAATATGTTTGGGTAAATAATGATCATATTTGGGGTAATACTGTTTTAGATCACCCAGCTGGTCATCAAGATCAAGATCCAGGTCACGGTCTAGTTCCTATGACAGAAGGCGAAGACGATCACCACCAGTTAGAAGATCTAGATCTCCTATTAATAGGGGCAGGAGAAGGCAAAGGTAGTATATAATGAGGATTGTGCATTTTGTAATCAGAACTGTAAGGTTTATGAACCACTGTCTGTTTTAAAACTTGACCACACAAGTCCAGATTGAAAGCATGTGTAGAAGACATAAGATATGTGGATCATTTGATGATCTTGGTCTTTGAAAGGATAGAAAACATTGTTGGAAATGGAGAAAATAGCCAGCATTTTCAAGGTTTCCCACAATGTTTTCAAAAGCCTTATTCCTCAGGGTCAATGCCGAGCCCGGTAGTTCATTCTGTTGCGTACAGGACTTGAGAACAGGAGGTCCCTGGTTCTATCCCTGGCTCGGCCAATATCTTTCCGGGGATTGATGATAGTCATTGCAATAGGATTCATTCCTACTCTCACCGCTGGCCATTGTTTTGATGATGGTTATGTAGGAAAGTAGCCAGCGGCTTGGGAAGAATACTGTCGGGAGTACTGGTGGAAGAAACTCCAGGAAAGCATGGATAGTTGCACTGGCCCCAGCGATATAACTGAAATAATGTTTAAAACTGCGTTAGACACCATACAATCAACCTCGGGTCATAGAAACTTGGGATTGTGTGGTAAAGGGTTAGAGGTAGGTCTGTGATGGTTGATGCCTGATGGTGATGAGGATTGATTTTCATCATTAGCCTTTTATTAGCTCACCTGAGCACGAAGTGCTCATGGTGAGCTATTGTGATCGTGCTGTGTCCGTCGTCCGTCGTGCGGTGTGCGTTGTCCGTCGTCAACTTTTTACCTTGTGTACGCTCTAGAGGCCACATTTTCAGTCCAATCCTCATGAAACTTGGTCAGAATGTTTGTCTTGATAAAATCTCGGACGAGTTCGAAATTGGGTCATGTGAGGTCAAAAACTAGGTCACTAGGTCAAATCTTAGAAAAACCTTGTGTATGCTCTAGAGGCCACATTTTCAGTCTGATCCTCATGAAATTTGGTCAGAATGTTTGTCTTTATAAAATCTCGGACGAGTTTGAAATTAGGTCATGTGGGGTCAAAAACTAGGTCACTAGGTCAAATCTTAGTAAAACCTTGTGTATGCTCTAGAGGCCACATTTTCAGTCCGATCCTCATGAAATTTGGTCAGAATGTTTGTCTTGATAAAATCTCTGACGAGTTCCAAATTGGGTCATGTGGGGTCAAAAACTAGCTCACTAGGTCAAATCTTAGAAAAACCTTGTGTACGCTCTAGAGGCCACATTTTCGGTCAGATACTTGTGAAATTTGGTCAGAATGTTTGTCTTTATAAAATCTCAGACGAGTTCGAAATTGGGTCATGTGGGGTCAAAAACTAGGTCACTAGGTCAAATCTTAGAAAAACCTTGTGTACGCTCTAGAGGCCACATTTTCAGTCCGATCCTCATGAAACTTGGTCAGAATGTTTATCTTGATAAAATCTCGGACGAGTTCGAAATTGGGTCATGTGGGGTCAAAAACTAGGTCACTAGGTCAAATCTTAGTAAAACCTTGTGTATGCTCTAGAGGCCACATTTTCAGTCAGATACTTGTGAAACTTGTTCAGAATGTTTGTCTTGATAAAATCTCAGACGAGTTCCAAATTGGGTCATGTGGGGTCAAAAACTAGGTCACTAGGTCAAATCTTAGAAAAACCTTGTGTACGCTCTAGAGGCCACAGTTTCAGTCAGATACTTGTGAAACTTGGTCAGAATGTTTGTCTTGATAAAATCTCAGATGAGTTCCAAATTGGGTCATGTGGGGTCAAAAACTAGGTCACTAGGTCAAATCTTAGAAAAACCTTGTGTACGCTCTAGAGGCCACATTTTCAGTCCAATCCTCATGAAACTTGGTCAGAATGTTTGTCTTGATAAAATCTAAGACAAGTTTGAAATTAGGTCATGTGGGGTCAAAAACTAGGTCACTAGGTCAAATCTTAGAAAAACCTTGTGTACACCATAGAGGCCACATTTTCAGTCCAATACTCTTGAAAAATGACCAGAATGTTTGTCTTGATTATATCTTGAAATAGTACGAAAATGTGCCATGTTGGGTCAAAAACTAGGTCACCAGGTCAAATCTAAGAAAAACGTTGTGTATGCTCTAGAGGCCATATTTTCTGTCCAGTACTCTTGAAAGTTGGTCAGAATGTTTGCCTTGATAATATCTCTGAGTAGTTTGAAAATAGGTCATGTCGGGTGAAAAACTAGGTCACTAGGTCAAATCTTAGAAAAACCTTGTGTAAGCTCTGGAAGCCACATTTTCTGTCAGATACTCTTGAAAGTTGGTCAGAATGTTTGTCTCGATGATATCTCAGTCGAATTTGAAAGTGGGTCATGTTGGGTCAAAAACTAGGTCACCTGGTCAAATCTTAGAAAAACCATGTGTACACTGTTGTGGCCACATTTTTTGTTCAATACTCTTTTAAAGTTGCTCAGAATATTTGCCTTGGTAATATCTTGGATGAGTTTGAAAATGGGTCATGTAGGGTCAAAATCTAGGTCACTATGTCAGATCTTAGAAAAACCTTGTGTATGCTGTAGAGGCCACATTTTCAGTCCAATACTCTTGAAATTTGGTAAGAATGTTTGTCCTGATGATACCTTGGACCAGTTTGAAAATGTGTCATGTTGGCTGAAAAACTAGGTCACTAGGTCAAATCTTAGAAAAACCTAGTGTACGAATGACTCTCAGAAAGAAGCCTTTTGAAAACACTGTTTGAAAATGAGAAACTGCTAGTATCCAGCATTTTTTCCCTTTTTCACAATGTTTTCTACCCCTTTGAGAGACCAATTCCACAGCTTGATCCACATATTATTTGTTTTATGCAGAAGGTTCAGACTGATGAATTTAAAATTTTATTGTTTGGTAATACATATATCTCACAAGACGTTGAAAATTGGTTGTGCTTGGTCAAAAGGCTCAGGTGGTGACTCCAGGGCCATTATGGCCCTCTTGTTAACCTATAACTAGGGTATTTTGTGTCTTTAACAACTTGAAGAAGGCTTTCAAAAATATTGTGGGTAAAGAAGATGCTGGTTAGCAGCATTTTCTTTTTCCATAATGTTTTCTATCCTTGCAGAGATACATTGATTTATGTGAGCCACACTTTGTGCAGATCTTTACCAAAAAAAAACATTTATGAGGCAATCTTTTTTTGTAATCAGTCTTGTCATGCATGTCAAGTTGTTACTATTTTCTTTGTGTGGGTAAATTTCTTTTAAAAGTAGAAAAAAATAGATGGAGAAGAAAACAGACACTACAAAAACTTCGATAATTCCTATTTGATATTATTGACTCAAATATACCTTGCTTGATAGAAAGAGTTTGATAACCTGATTAACCCTTTACCACACAATCCCGACTTTTAACGACCCTGAGGAAGAAGCCTTATGAAAACATTGTGGGAGAAGGAGAAAATGCTGGTAACCAGCATTTATTCCTTTTCCCACAATGTTTTCTACCTTATCTAAGAAAAATTCCATTTATTTTATTCACATTTAAATTTTTGTCTGTGAATGCTTTCAGTTTGGACCAGTCTAAATTTTCCTTGTGTGTAAAAGAGTTAATAAACAAGTCATGCTCTCTGAAAAAAATGTTTAATTAAACTGCAAAAAGTTTTGACTCGCATCAGCCTGGGCAGTCCACACAGGCTGATCTGGGCCAAAACCTTTTGCGTTGGTAAATTTTCTGCATGTCAGAGGACCATTCTCGCTTATAATTCTGTTAGTATTAGACAAAGTGGATTTTATGGATCCATAATTATGTGATGGCATGCTTGGTGTAATGCATTAAAGAGATGCATCTACCCTCTACCACACAACAACCCTTAGGAAGAAACCTTTTGAAAAATTGTGGGAAAAGGAGAAAATGCTGGTAACCAGCATTTTCTCCTTTACCAACAATGTTTTCCATCCTGTCACAGACAAGGCTTGCCTTCCGATCAATATTTAATTCATTGTCTGCAAAATCCTTCAACTTGGACCAGTCTAAAATTTTGTCATGTGGTAAAGATTTACACCCCCTCTTTCCCAGAGTGCAGCTAAATTATAATGGCTTTATTTCAGAAGCTACAGTCGAAGTAGAAGCCGGAGTTCATCGATTTCTAGTAGGTCTTCCTATGATAGTTTTAAGGATGATCCCAACAACTTCCGGGGCCGGGGGAGGGGCTCTAGAGGCCGTGGTGATCGAGGAAGAAATGAAAGCAACAGAAGCAGAGGTCGAGGAGCACGAAAGTTCCAACCAGAAAAAGCAAGAAAAAAGTCGGGAGAAACACCAGGAAAAGATGGAGATAAAAAGGTGTCACCAAAACAGCTCAAGACGAACGAGAAAAAGAATAAAACAAAGTAAGTATTACTTTTTAATTGTAGTAATGAAATTTGTTTTATCGGAAAGTCATATTTGATAATGATAGGAGCAGGTGACATAACCAAAGCTATTATACCTGATCTTGAAACATAATTTATGTTCGGGTTATTAAATGAAATGAAATTGTGATCCAGCAATAAAGGTTAGTAATTGTATTCTAACCTTTGTCCTGGCTAATTTGTTTGAATTGTCTTGATTGTAATTTAAATGAGTACCCATAATGCAGCATCCTGTAAAGAAAACAAGCTCTCAACTCTTTACCAAAGGACAACATTTCAGACTGGTCCCAATTGAAAGCATTTGCAGACAACACAATAAATATTACTGAAAAATGGAAGTTTGTTTTGGGAAGGGCAGAAAAAATTGTGGGAAAAGGAGAAAATGCTGGTTACCAGCATTTTCTCCTTTTTCCACAATGTTTTCAAAAGGCTTCTTTCTCAGGGTCGTTAAAGTCAGGATTGTGTGGTAAAGAGTTAATTTGTACCCCCTCACACTTATATCTCAGACTAGAAATGTCCATTAGAGCAATCCCAAGTTTGAGCCTGATATTTAGTATCAATGAAAATGGACATGTACAGCAATTTTTGTTTTCCTTTTCTCTTGAAGCATGAAGAAATTTAAGATGCAGCTAGAAGGAGAACAGTCTACAGAAAAACTACTGGAAAGGCAAAAAAGATTTGGAAACCAACTCAATAAAAGTGCACCAAAGAATAAGATAAGCTTTTCAACAATCAATAATATGAATGATGTAAGTTGGATTTTCATTAAGTTTCTTTATTGTTCTGATAGAAATAGTTTTTAGTGTGTATGTTTTGCTCTCCTTTACATGACGTTTTGATTTAAAAAAAAACATATATATCCCTTAAACCGCCAAATAAACACAACAGACATTTTCAATCTAGGAAATAAAACCCAAATAAATGCAGTTATAAGGCTGCTCTTGTCCAGAATGTCTCGGCAAAGTTATCAGCTGGCATGTTTGGTGCAGTCTGATCTTGATCTGCACTGGCTGCTAAGGCAACAATACTGGTGAAAGGCACTTTAACTCTTTACCAAACGACAAAATTTTAGACTGGATCAAATTGAAAGCATTTGCAGACGACAAATTAAGTGTAGCCTAAATGGTGATTTATGTATTGGATAGGGTAGAAAACATTGTGGGAAAGGGAGAAAATGCTGGTTACCAGCATTTTCTCCTTTTCCCACAATGTTTTCAAAAGGCTTCTTTCTCAGGGTTGTTAAAAGTCGCGATTGTGTGGTCAAGGGTTAATATGTCTCTGCCTGAAATTTTACTGCTTTTCTTATTTGTATGGCATTGAACTTGTATATGAAAAAATTTTTATTTTTCCTTATCAGTGACTTTGAAAATGATACTTTGTTATTAGTTGGAGTGGAGGAGGATTCTATACCTTATGTACATAAATTTGTACATGTAATTTAAATGTAGTTTAAATTTCGTTGCATATTTATGTTTGCTTTTCCTTTTAATTATAGTCAGATGAAGACAACTTTGACTGGGGTAAATATCATATAGTTGGTACCTGTAAGGATTTAGAAAAGCCATACTTAAGGTTGTCAGGGGTAAGTGTTTTGTTTCTCAGGACTGTGTAGGTCATAATAGGTAAGAGACATGCTCTATGAAAGTACAGCTTATGTATCTGCATGTGATAAACCCATGTCAGCCTGTGCAGTCTCCACAGGCTGCCCTTGGTGTAAACTGTTTGCTGTCAAAAAATTTGCTACATACCAAAAAACAATTCTGCCTCATGATTGAGCCTTTTTTGTTTATTCTCTTGGACATGGATCCAAGTTATGCTACAACTTCTTAAGTATAATTCATTACATAGATTCATTACCTCTTTACCACACAATTCCGACTTTTAACGAACCTTGAGAAAGAAGCCTTTCGAAAACATTGTGGGAAGAGGAGAAAATGCTGGTTACCAAAGAAATTTAAATTTTTCAGTCACATTTATTTTGTCGTCTGCATCTGCTTTCAATTTGGACTGGTCTAAAATTTTGTTGTTTGGTAAAGATTTAAACCCACATCACCCAGAGAATGTCCCATATGTATCGATCTATAGAGTGCTAATCACAAGATGTGTGTTCATATGTCATCTGATCTTGGATTGTGTTACTTTTACATATTTACCAAAATTCATGTATTTCTTAAATTCCAGTATCTTGTTATAGATGAATATCTTTCCTGTATATCATGCCTTGGGGTTAAACAGATTTATTGAAAGTACCATACTTTCGCTAACCCCTACAACAAAATTGCTATGATTGACCTACAACTTTGTTGTCAAGTATGGGTAATAAGCTTGAATTATAGACAAATGTGAACACGGTGACAAACCTCTTGTACAAGGAATTTCTCCTTTGCTGCAATGTTTTCCTGGAAAATTGAGATGGTACTTTCTAAATTTATGCATTGTAGTGCTTGTTCATATGTATCACCTTTAAATATTTCTGTTTGGGCTTTTTTGCTATCTTTCATGCATACATGTACTTAAAATTTCAATCTTAGACTTTTTACCAAACGACAAAATTTTAGACTTGTCCAAATTAAAAGCATTTGCAAATGAAATTAAATATGTGAATCAAAAATTGACATCAGTTTGTGAAAGGGTAAAAAAGATTGTGGGAAAAGGAGAAAAATACTGGTAACAGCATTTTCTCCTTTTTCCCACAATGTTTTCAAAAGTCATTTCTTTATGGTCATTAAAACTCAAAAGAGTTGTATGGTAAAGGGTTAAAACTCTGTGATCAAGACTTCTACTCATTTGCGGTTGTTAATGATTTTCGAAGTTACCAGACCCCAGCAAGATTCGCCCTAAAGAGGTGCTGCGCAAGTCACTTGAAATGGTGCAAGAACACTGGAAGAAGAAGATGGATTATCACTATGCTTGTGAACAAATGAAAACCATTAGACAGGATTTGACGGTATGTTATGGTTGTAAAATTGATTTTGAAATTTTGAATTTTTAATTGTCACCAAACAATCCTGAAAGAAGAAACTCTATTTAACTCTTTACCAATCATATGAAGAAGGCTTAAGAAAACAATGTGGAAAAAGGAGAAAATGCTGGTTATAAGCATTTTTCCCTTATCTCACTGTTTTGTAACCTTTCTAAAGATCAATCTTTTCAGTCGAGTCATATTTAATCTGTTGTCAGTAATTGTTTTCAGTATTGACAGAATAATGCTGTATTGCAAAAAGTGAACATATGAACCATGCTCTGTGAAAAGGGGGCTTAGTGCATTTGCAAGTAGTGTAGACCCAGGCCAGTCTGCGCAGTCCGCACAGGCTGACATGGGCCGAAACTTTCCTATTGGTCAATTTTATGCAAGTCCAAGGAACAGTTTACCTCATGATTCAGTTTGTTGTTTTAAAAAATTGGCTATCATGGATTCATAATTATGTGATAGTTTGCATCATGGTGTGCATCATAGTTTGCATCATGGAGATGCATTTAGCCCCCTTTTGCCAGGGCATGGCTTCATGCATTTGTAATCTGATTTGATGTGATTTCATCAACCTAAAGAATATCATGCTGTGGAAGACTGAAATACTATGTAATGACACATAGCTGTTGACTTTATCTACAGGTTCAAGGTATTCAAGACGAGTTTACAGTTCAAGTATATGAGACACATGCTAGGATAGCTATGGAAAAGGTAGATAGAGAGGATATTTGTTTTTTTTCCGATGAAAGATCGGAATTTATTTCATCTTGTGAACATCATCGGTAATATTTTCACTTGTGGCTGCGAGCCGAGCCACAAGTGAAAATATTACCGATGATGTTCACAAGATGAAATAAATTTCGATCTTTCACCGAAAAAAACCCAAATATTCTATTTATTTCATGCTTCTAACGCCTTTTTTTGTCAAGACTTCCATAAAAATCAGTACAAACTCCCCTTAGTCGGTATTCTCACTGGTGGTACCCGTGTAATATCGAAAATTATTTTCACCGCTATTTCTCGATATCCTACCGGAAAGCATGAAATAATAACATATATCAAATAATTGATTTTGTGAACTAAACATTCAAATTGGGGAGATGGAGACTTTATGCTGGTAAACGGGAAATGGTAAACTGTTTCATACAGGAATGGTTTTCGTTTATCAGGGATACTCTCAAATACTGTATAAAAATGTGGAATTTCTCCTTTTCACATCTGTATAACCCTTGTAGAATGCAAGTGTTGGTGCATACTCTTTGCATTGAAATAGGCTGACTTTTCAACAGAAGGACACTTCGAAATGAAAGTATATGTTCAATTATTATGAGGTTCAGAGCAAATTATAGTCTGTTATGTAAGAAGACATTGATTTTCTACTTCAGAAATCCTGCATGTTTCAGTTAGTTGAACTTTGCAACAGACTAAAAAAAAAAGACAGTGCTTTTGTGATTGTGCTGTGTCGGTCGTGCGTCGCTTTTGTGGTTGTGCTGTCAGTCATGCATCAACTGTCGTGTGATCGTCAACATTTACTTTGTGTGCACTCTAGAGGCCATATTTTTCAACATGATACTCTTGAATCTTGATCAGAATGTTTGTTCGGATAAAATCTCGGACAAGTTTGAAACTGGGTCACGTTGGGTCAAAAAGTAGATCAAGGGGCCAAATCTTAGAAAACCTTGTGTGTGCTGTAGAGGTCACATTTTCAGCCTGATACTCATGACACTTGGCCAGAATGTTTGTCTGAATGAAATCTTGGACAAGCACAAAAATGGGTCACATTGGGTCAAAAAGTAGGTCTCTGGGCCAAATCTTAGAAAAATCTTGTGTGCACTGTAGTGGCCACATGTTGAGCTAGATTCAAAATTCAAAAATAGGTCGGATTGGTCAAAAAGTAGATCACTTACACTCATTTGTTTTACAACAACCAGAATCTTTTCTACCTTATCAATCCCCGATGACCTTACGCAGGTAAGCGCTTTAGGGCCAGTGGCCCTCTTGTAAGTATTTGTCAGTCCTTATATAAACACTACCATTTTACATACTTTGCTTAACTCTTTACCAAACAATCCCGAATTGTAACGACCCTGACATGGAGAGCTTTTGAAAACATTGTGGGAAAAGGAGAAAATGCTGGTAACCAGCATTTTCTCCTTTTCCCACAACATTTTCTCTCCTGTGAAAGAAAACTCGTATAATTTGAGCCACATTGAAATTACTGTCTTAAAGCTTTCACTTTGGATGGTTCTAAAATTTTGTCTTGTGGTAAAGGGTTAAACCTTTAGTATATTTCGAAAGTTACCTTTTTTTCTTCTTAAAGGGAGATCATGAAGAGTTCAACCAATGCCAAACCCAGCTGAAGACCTTATATCAACATGTGTCCTCTGGCAACTGTGTCGAGTTTACAGCTTACAGAATTTTGTACTATATATTTACAAATAATTTGATGGGTATCCTTTGATGAAATTGTGATTGGAGAAGTCTGTCAGGTTACTGAAACAAAGATTGGTTCTCAATGAGGAGGTGACAGAAAGGAAAATAGTTGGACTGATAGGATTGCTTGCTTGTTTGGTCTTTTGCTAATATTTAGAATGTGGAGAAAGCAGTTAGCTTGTAAGAAGCTCTTTTTCCCATAGTATTTCCAAAGTTCTCCATTGCTTTTATGGTAAAGTAGTCACACTTTACAGAAGGAAACTGTTTCCAACTAAACACCTTACGTAATGTTTACTCCTTACCAAGCAACAAGATTTTGGACTTCTCCAAATCCAAAATATTTGCAGACAGCAAATGTGGCTTTAATGATGGTATTTGTTTTTGAAAAGGTAGAAAACATTGCGGGAAAAGGAGAAATGCTGGTTTCCAGCATTTTCTCCTTTTCCCACAATGTTTCCAAAAGGCCTCTTCCCCAGAGTCGTGGAAATCCAAGATTGTTCGGTAAGTGGTTAAGAAAGTCGATTTGAAAAGTTACCTGTCATGGGTAATCTTTTCAGATTCAAATTATTTCAAACTAGGAGTTCTGTGTGTCTCAGTGATATAGCTGTAGTCCGGTGGTCCCAGGTTTGAAAGTCTTTTTAGGTGCTGGGTCTTCTGTGGGAGTGTCCGTCAACAAGACTATTCAAGGCCTAACCTTGATCAGGCGAAATTTGGAACACATGATTAAGTGAGTTGTTGCTGCAATATGACTGGAATAACCTTGAAACAAGTGTGAAAGCCACTCAGTGACAATCCATGTCGGCCTTTGTGTTGATGCATCATTTTAGTTATGATGAATTTTATTAGATTTCCCCAACAGCACAGTTGGTAGCATACAGGACTTGAGAGCAGGGGTTTGCTGATTTGAATCTCCAGCTTGGCCGATTTCTTTCTGAGGATTGATGATGGGTCATTGCACCAGGATTCATTTCTCTCTTGCCGCTGATCATTGTTTCGATGATGGTTATATGGGAAAGCAGCCAGAGGCTTGGAAAGAACATTGTGCCATGTCTGGAAATAGAAACTCCAAGAAGGCATCGATGGATGCACTGGCTGCTGCGACATAACTAAAATACTGTTGAAAAAATGGCGTTAAACACCATACTATCAATCAATTAGATATTCTCATTTCAGTATTCCTTAACTAGTCATTCAGATATAAACATGTCTCTGACCAACTTATCTAAAGAAGAAAAGGAAGACGAATGCATAAAGCATGCCCTAGAAGTGAGATCTGCATGGGCTTTAAATAATTATCACAGGTTTTTTAAGCTTTACCTCAATGCCCCAAAGATGGCTGGGTATTTGATGGACAAGTTTGTTGGGCGAATTAGAAAACAAGCTTTGAAAGGAGTCATTAAAGCGTATGTATTGGAGAATTTCATTTTGCATCTTACTTCATTTTTCATTCTTGTTTTTTTTTTTTTTTCAGCTCATTTTCAAATCTTTTGATAAGATGGTAAGTAAAGAAAATAGTTAAAGGGTATTTCATTCAAACATTGGTTTTATCATGGTATGATTGTTTATAATGAACTACGATCCTTTATCACATTTCCGATTTTAATGACCCCCAAGGAAAAGGACTTAAAAAAAGATTGTGGGAAAAGGAGAAACTGCTGGTAACCAGCATTTTCTCCTTTTCCTACAATTTTTTATACCCTTTAAAGAAGAAGTTCCCAATTTGTGTAACCTTTCCTACTTTGTTGTCTGCAAATGCTTCCAGTTTTGACTAGCCAAAACTTTTGTTGAATGGTAAAAATTTAACTAACTTGAAAGCTCATAGTTATGTGCCAATAAAGGTAGTTTATTGATGGAAGAAGAGAAGATATTTCAGAGTTTTTCAATGAAGTATGATTGTATCTGGTCCTATTAGGTGTCTAGCAATAACGGATAATATTATGTAATAGAGTATAGCTACTGTAAAGGAAAAAGTGAAATCTAATTATCAGTTTTCTATAAGAGAAGCCACTGCGAATGACATCTTTTTCCCTTTTTGCTTAAAAAATCAAATGTATATCATTCTAAATGGATATTCTTTTACAGGCAAAAGGTATTTGAATTTTATGATATAGTTGACAAATTTGTATTAGTTGATAAATTAATGATCATAGTCAACAATAATGTATGCAGTATGATGATTTAAGAATTTTACCGATGTATGAATTTTTAACAACTTGATTTTAAAAAGCAAATTGACAATTTGAAGAATTCTTTACAATTTCTAAGCAGTTTTCTAAGGCATACTTAATGATTTTATCAATATCATCATCTAAGGTAAGTAAGAAGAATAAAGGCATAAAAAAATGCTATATTAATAAGATGATTTTTTCCATGGATAAAATGATATACAGAGACCAAATATTTGGCATTCGTTTCGTTTCTTTATCATTTTACCTAAATATTATTGAAACTTGCCATACTAACAGGATATGTTTTTTCTCTTCTTTTTCATTGGACGCTTGTTCATCCTTGCCCTTTCCATACATCCATTGTAATGTTTAAAGATATCGACCAACATTGCCACTTCAATTTCTTGTGCCAGAGATTGGTTTCTCTGATCTCAGTGAATGCGTCGACTTTTTGAAAGAGATGGGAGTTACACTTACTGCAGAAGATACCAAAATAGACTGTAAAGCTAGTCTTGCTGTTGCTAATGCCTTATGAAAAAATTTAAGATCTGCTTGAAAATGCTGCGTCTGAGATTGGGAAGAGAAAGAAGGGAAGAATCACAAAATCAAAGTCAGCTAGTATCTTTTCAGTTCCGTTTGCGATGAAGACTGAATGGAATGGAAAAATAGAAGATAGTTGCATGTAACAAAGAGGGAAGGTTGGCATGCATCAAATGAAAGCATATTTGGTTAGGCTCTAGTTTCAGATGGATCTGTATATCAGATGTAAGTGAAGGGGAGAGGTATGAGAGAAATGTCCACTGAAGATGGTACACAGAAAGATTAATAACCTGCTTGCAGGAGGGAGCTGTATGTTGTCACAGAGGTGGTGTAGTCTATGCAGTGAATCATAGGACTCGTAATTTTGTTTTGAAATAAAAAAGGGGACTTCCAAGGAATAGAGGGAGTTTTGAAGATTTATTTATTTTTTTTCAGAAGTAAAAACCAACAATTATGGGTTTTAGGACATTTCAGTGTGTGGAAGTATTTTTCTTTTGGAGCTAGAAGATGTTTTATGCCTAAAAAATGTAGGTGTTTCTTTGAAAACGAAATAAAGGTCAAGGGGGGGAAAAAAACTTGAGAGATGATGGACTACAATTTTCATAGTGATGGATGTGAGGGGATTAATGTGTGGAATTAAAAGACTTGTAATTTTGTATTAAAACGACGAGTTGGACTTCCGAAAAATAAAAGTGGAGAGAGTTAAGAAGATTTTTTTTTTTTTTTCAGCAGTAAAAACCAACAATAAGGTTTTTAGGACATTGCAGTGTGTCTTTTTTTTATAAGGAGCTGAAGATGCTATATACGTATGAAATGTAGATGTTTCCTGGAAAACCAATTAAAAATAAAAGGGAATAAAACCTTTCACAGATGATAGACTATGATTTTCATAATACAGGATGTTAGGTGATAAATGTTTTGTAGACTTCTGATGGTTGGAGCACAGTGGATTAAAATTTTAGGACTTGGAAAAGTATGAAAGCTGGTGTCTGTAGCCATTTATCGTAAAAGATAAGTTGGGTCTCTTTGTTTTTCAAATTCTATGAAGGACAGATAATAAGTCATTTGTCAGTTCAGTGGTTTAGGGTATTTTCAGCGTCCATTCCAAAATCTTAAGTAGTCACATTATCATAACATATCACAGGTATATGTTGTGTGGCAGCAGCTGAAGAAGTTGAAGATCTGGGGACGAGTTTTATATGGCAAGAGAGGTGATGGAATTCCAACATGAAATATCTATGGGGCTAGCTATATTATAGGACTATTTTCTCATGTATTGCCAACCTTTCCTGCCTCTTTAGCAGCATCACATTTTGAAAGTTTTGTCGTCTACACAACCCAGATGATACTGTTTTACGATGGTCCAGAATGAAGTCCATACAGATCTAAGCCATTGCAGTATATGGTGGTGTTGGCTTGTGGTTTTCTCTTACCATGTCATAGATGACAACATGCATATAAATCTCCGCATTGCCCTTGGTCTTCTCTTTAGGGGGTTGCAGCTTTTTTTATTTCAGAAGTATTTGGCTGTCTTGTGAAAGGCCTGTTGGTGAGATTCTGTCTATGGCTGACCAGCGTGCAAGATGAATCAAAGCGATGGTAACAACACCCTGCTTAGGTGACTTACAAGATGACCAGATCGTTGGTTGATGTTACAGATTACCCGATGGCTCAAAGATGTTCCAGATTACCAGATGGCAAAAGGTGATCCAGCCCAATCAGATGATATTTTACAGTTGTTAAACACTACCCTTAAGGTCTTTCAACCATTATACTTTGTCTTTTGCATCCATTGATCATGGATTGCTGATGAATAGATGTAATTTGTGTGTATGGAGGTAAAATATCAATTTATGTTAAGTTAGTTAGTATTGTTGAAATTCTCCCTGTTGATATTGCTTATTTCATGTTGAAGTTAAATATGTTTTAAATACAGTGATTCAAGCTTAACTCTTTACCACACAACCCTGGCTTTTAATGACCTCGAGAACAGAAGCTTTTGAAAACATTGTGGGAAAATGAAGAAATGCTGGTAAACAGCATTTCCTCCTTTTCCCCTAATGTTTCTACCCTTCCCAAAAATGATTTAAATTTTCCAGTCACATTTATTTTGTTGTCTGCAAATGCTTTCAATTTGGACTAGTCTATGATTTTGTTGTTTGGTAGAGAGTTATATGTATGTGTAAACTTTCTTCTTCTGTTGAATCTTACAAGTAAGTATAAATGTAGATTGGACTTGTCTGTTATAATATTTTGAGATGAAAGTGTTGATAATTTATTGTTATACTCATTGGAGAAACAGGTTCTGTAATTGTCTTTACCATATGGCTCTTTTTAATAGTTAACTGTCAGAAATAAGTATGCATGAGGCAAGTTTGTAGATGTCTTTGGCAAAATTGATAATTTACCTAAGATAAAGAATCAATATATTAACACAAATGAAAAAAATGTATGCGGGAAAAGAAGAGCATGCTTGTAACAGCATTTGCTATTGCCATAATAGTTTCAAAAGCATTCAGCAACAGGGAAAAAGTGAATCCTTTCCTTTTAAGTACACATGTACCAAGGGCATAGATAGGAATCTGTTGATGTCAGCTGTCTTTACTTCTGTCTTTTGTCAGTTGAACTGTTTTCCTTTGTTTTCTATTCAAATGAGTTGAGCTTTGTGAAAAGGGGCTTTAATGCATCAGCAAAAAGCACTGACCAAGGTCAGCTTGCGCTATCTGCACAGGCTGAGCTGGGTCAAAACTTTTTGCTATTTGTAAATTTTCTGCATGTTGAAGGACTATTCTACCTCATGATTAAGTCGGTTGTGACATAAAATAGAGATTGTATGGAGCCATAATTATGTGATGACTTGCTTGGCATAATGCATCACAGGGGTGCATGAAATACCCTTTTTCCAGAGTGCTGCTCAAATATAGATGTCTCTGCATACTGGGCTAAATCAATTTCTTTAACACCTTTGACCCTTTAACAGATGCCAAAGGTGAAGACTTGGCCTTCTTGAAAATATTTGCAAATGACAAACTGTTGCGTAACTCTTTACCATGCGACAAAGTTTTAGACATGTCTAAATTGAAAGCATTTGCAGAACAACAATTTAATGTGGCTCAGATTATGGGATTTGTTTCTGAAAAGTTAAGAAAACATTGTGGAAAAAGGAGAAAATGCTGGTTACCAGCATTTTCTTTTTTTCCCACCATGTTTTCAAAAGGCCTTGTCCTCGGGTTTGTCAAAGCTCAGGATCGTCTGTTAAAGGGTTAAATGATGGGATTTGTCTCTGACAAGCTTAATAAAGGCATGAGGGGAAAGAGAAAATGTTACTTGACTATCATTTTTACCTTTTTCCATATTGTTTGCTTAGGGTTGTAAGAACAATGGGATTTTTTATAGCCTTTTGGATGCCAAAGCTCACTTTGGAGTTTTTCTTGACACCTTAGGGCCTTTGACACCTTGGGTTAAGGTCAGAACAGATAACACATCTAGATATTGGTTCTTTGTGATACTTTGTGGATTATTTTGTCTAAAACAGTTGAAATGTACATCTATTTTTCATGTTATTGACAGAAAATGCCCATTGCATTTATTTTTGGCAAGTTATGATGAAAGTTTGCTAAATGGATGGATTGAAAGTTTTGTCATTATCTTGTAAATTTGAATGAGTTCTCCTTGGCTGCATGTGGTTAATCCCTTACCTTACATTTCAAAGTTTCAGTGATCCTGAGAAAGACAGCTTTTGAAAACAATGTGAAAAAAGGATAAGATGCTTGTAGCCAGCATTTTCTTTTTTTCCTACAATGTTTTCTACCCTGTCAGTGAACTTAAGCTGATTTGTACCAATTTTGAATTTGTTGTCTGCAGATGTGTTGAATTTAGGACAGTCTAAAATTTGTTGTTTGGGAAAGGGTTAAACTATAGTGCAGTGTAGGGATAAAATGTTTTCTTTTTTCTCATAACTTGTTTTCATTTAGGGTTTACAAACAGGTTGAGCTTGTGCATTATCTCACCAGTTATATAGTTGAATTAACCCATTACCACACAATCCGGGGTTTAAACAACCTGAGTCCAGTAGCTCAGTTGGTAGCATACAGGACTTGAGACCAGGGAATCACTGGTTCAAATTCCCATCTTTGCCAATTTCTTTCAGAGGATTGATGATAGCCATTGCCACAGGATTCATTCCTCTCTCACTGGTGACCATTGTTTTGACGATGGTTATATGTGGGAAAGCAGCCAGTAGTTTGGAAGGAATATTGTGCAGAGTACAGGTAAAAGAAAGTCCAGGAAAGCATGGATAGGTGCACTGGTCGCTGCGAAATATAAACTGGTTACCAGCATTTTCTCCTTTCCCCACAATGTTTTCAAAAGCTTTTTTCCCTCGGGGTTGTTTAAAGTTGGGAATGTGCACTAAAGGGTTTAAGTGCTAGAAATAGTAACAGGACATATTCATATGAAAATGAAAGACCTACATCATGTGGTCTTCAGGCTTTTTTTTAAGAGTAACTTTGGGAGGATGAGACAATGTAGATCCAAGATCAGACTTGCAGTCTTCAGTGTCTGCAGTAGCAACTTTATTTCAGTTTTGTACCCTGTTCAGGTAACAGCTCGAATTGGATTTCACTTAACTCTTTACCAAACGACAAAATTAAGGACTCGACCAAATTGAAAGCATTTGCAGAAGACATATTAATTGTAGTGCAAATGACGACTTCTGTCTTGGTTAGGTTAAAAACATTGTGGGAAAAGGAGAAAATGCTGATTACCAACATTTTCTCCTCTTCCCACATTGCTTTCAAAAGACTTCTTCCTCAGGGTGGTAAAAAGTCTGGATTGTGTGGAAAAGGGTTAAGGGTTTTTTCCCTGTGAAAATTAAATGCATGCTGATATTTTTATCAAACAAAGGGAACACTTTATAGTAAAAGGTAATGTAAGTAGAGGAGAGAACATTTGAGCTATGCTCTGGCAAAAGAGGGTTTAATGCATTCCAGTAAAGAGTTTTACGAAGCAAGCCATCACATAATTATGGATTTGTGAAAGCCATTTTGTCTAACAACTGTCTGGATCAGGGGCTGGTATATCCTTTGACATGCAGAAATTTTACAAATAGCAAAATGTTTTGACCTATGTCGGCCTGCGCGGATTGCACAGGCTTACATAGATGGATACTGTCTGCAAAAGCATTAAACCGTATTTTGAAAGAGCTTGATTTGTTTATAATTAAAGCTGACATATGATTTTTTTCAGAGCCCTTTACCAAATAAAAAATCTTGAGCTTGTTCAAATTTTGAGCAGTTGGAGATGACAAGTTAACGGCTCAAATGATTGGATTTGTTTTTGAAGTGGTGGAAAACATAGGGGGAAAAGGAGAAAATGCTGGTTACCAATACTTTCTCTTTTTCCCTTAATAATGTTTTGAAAAGGCTTCCATCTCAGGATTAGTTAAAACTGGGGATTGTTTGGTAAAAGGGTTAAAAGCAGTCTCGGTCTTGCTCTTTGTTTCAGAGAAATGCAGAATATGTTCATAGTTTTGTTTATGTGCCTCCCTCCCCACTTTTATTTACCGTTGTAGGGGTTGCCCTGGAAGAACATTTTTTTCTGTAGCCAACCAAAAATCATCGTGGCTTGATTTTTGTCGAATTCCATGATAATACATATGAGCCATGCCATGTGAAAAGGGGGTTTATTGCATCTGCAAAAAGTATCAACCAAGGTCAGCGTGTGCAGTCCACACAGGCTAACCCTGGCTGATACTTTCTGCTTTTGGTAAATTTTTTGCATGTCTGAGGACCTGTCTATCTCATGATTAAATAGGTTTTTAAGAAAAATTGCATCTTTTGGATCAATAATTATGTAATGATTTTTGGTATAATGCATCACAGAGATGCATTGAACCCCCTTTTGCTAGAGCATGGCTCATTTTAACTGTGTGGAAAGGTTGCAGTCAAGTATTAAACAGTTAAAATTTGTAATGGCAGAATGAGCCTTGTTTCAACTTATTTGGATATTGCAAACAATGTAGATTAAGATTGAAATGCACAGGAAATAACAACATAGTGCTGGGTACACCTCACTGATAGACCCATTAATGTGCAGCATTTTTGGTCCCTTGACAAGTTCATATATATGTACATATATTCTAGGCGTTAACTTTCTCACTTTTTCCAAGTCTGGAAAAGAAGGTATTCTTACACATGATAAAGGGAAGATAAAAATGCTTGGAACTATCATTTTCTCCTTTTCCCTTGATGAATCCTACGTTCCAAAGACTAATTGTATCATTTGGGCCACATTAAATGCTTACAGTGTGAACGAGAATTAAGTTTTGTTGTCTGATAAGACAGTATGGGATTTTTACTCTAATCTAGAAAAAAGTGAGCTTTACCATGGTACAGTACCACCCACAGATGAGACAAGTTGGCATCTCTTTAGTTCCTACCCCTTTAGCCATATGTCGGTATAAGTATCAGTAAAGATATAAAATTGGTAGATTTGTGCAAGTCTCTGAATCTAGGGGATTCCACTATTAAACAGTAGGAATTACAAGTTATTCAGGCAAGATCATGATAATTGGCGGAAGAAATTGTCAAAGTTTGCAATTGTCAATTTTGGCTTCAAGCTTTTAAAAATCAGAGTAGGTTCTTCTCCCCTTTGGTAAAAATGCATGTAACTCTGAACCAGTCGACAAAATTTTAGACTGGTCCATATTGGAAAGCATTTGCAGATGACAAATGTCGCACTGGAAACGATGGAAAACATTGTGGGAAAAGGAGAAAATGCTGATTACCAGCATTTTCTCCTTTTCTCACAATGTTTTCAAAATCATTCTTGTGTAAAGTTCATAAAACACTGGATTGTTTGATAAAGGCTTATCAAGTAGAGATTGTATGATGTTCTTATATATAAGTTTCTATCTTTTGTGTTATGTCTGTTTTGATTTTCAGTGTGTTTTCTTGTAAAAAATTAGTTCGAGTCAAGTATGTATGACTTGCTGTATGGTAATTGTGTTCGTAGACCTAAAGCAAAAAAAAAATTGTTTTTGTTTTATATGGTCTCGACACAAGTTGATATGTTTGAATGAAATCCCATCCTGAAAGGTTTGTATACATGTACATAGCTGTGACAACATGTGTAAATAACAAAAATTTAGAAAAGATGAAATTTATCATAAAAAGAAAGAGGCAAAAAAATATAATAAAAGTACACTATTTGACCAGTTTTCTTTTTCTTTTTTTTTTCTTTAATTCATATCCATGCTCTGTGAAAAGGGGGGCTTAATTCATCTGTAAAAAGTATCGATCTATGTCAATCTGCGCAAGCTGACATGGGTTGAAACTTTTTCCTATTTATAAATTTTCTGCATGTTAAAGAACCATTTTACCTCCAGTTCTAGTCAATTGTTAAATAAAGTGGATTGTATGGATCCATAATTTTGCCTAATATAATGCATCACGGAGATGCATCAAATCTCTTGCCAGAGCACTCGTCTTATATTTTTGTTAGCTCACCTGATCACGAAGTGCTCAAGGTGAGCTTTTGTGATAGTGCTGTGTCCATCGTCCAGGTGTCAACAATTACCTTGCGTGCACTCTAGAGGCCACATCAAATACGTATGAAATGTAGTCAGAATGTTTCTTGATAATGTCGCAGACAAGTTTGAAATTGGGTCATAAAACTTAGTCAGAATGTTTTCTTGATAATATTTCAAAATAAGTTCGAAAACAGGTCATGTCGGGTCAGAAAGTAGGTCACCAGGTCAAATTTTAGAAAAAAAAACCTGTGCACTCTTGAGGCCACATTTTTAGTCCAATACTCATGAAACTTGGTCAAAATGTTTGTCTTGATAATATCTCAGACAGGTTTGAAATTGGGTCATGTTGGGTCAAAAAGTAGGTCACCAGATCAAATTTTAGAAAAACCATATGTGCACTCTGGAGGCCACATTTTAAGTCTTATATTCATGAAACTTGGTCAAGATGTTTGTCATGATGGTAACTTGGACCGGTGCGAAATTGAGTCATTTAGGGTAAACAAGTGGGTCACTGGGCCAAATGGTTGAAAAGGCTTGTGTGCACTCTAGAGGCCACATTTTCAGTCTGACACACATGAAACCTGGTCAGAATATTGTTTTCATGATATCTCTTACAACATGAGTTACATAGGGTAAAAAAGTAGGTTACTGGGCCAAATCTTAGAAAAAACCTTGTATGCACTCTAGAGGCCACATTTTCAGTCTGACACACATGAAACCTGGTCAGAATGTTGTCTTCATGATATCTCTTACAACATGAGTTACATAGGGTAAAAAAGTAGGTTACTGGGCCAAATCTTAGAAAAAACCTTGTATGCACTCTAGAGGCCACATTTTCAGTCTGATACCCATGAAAATTGGTCAGAATGTTTGTCTTGATAAAATCTACTATAAGTTTACCAAAGGTTTGCTATCAAGTGTATGTCAAGTGGCCTACACATGAAGCTAAAAATAATGGCACCTGAACCGATTGCGTGTTTGCTATTCCACCTCAAACACAACTACCCTTGAAAAATTACAGTGAAAAAAGACCCTCCGAATGGTAGAGCATGTTCCTGTATGTGTGCAAAGGCACAAACTAGATCCCCTAGAAATAACAAACTAGCACTCAGTTTTCACAGAAATTTTCAAATCAACACCAGAAACACATTTTAGATCCGTCTTTCCGTTTTCTCTGATAAAACAGTGCAGCAGAAGTACTTGCTACTAAATTTTTAAAAGTAACTAATTTTGATACTACGACCCGGAAGTTGTCCGCGTTGGTGCGACGCCGGATACACCAACTGCTTACACGACCCTAATTTAACATCAGACGTCTAGGGTTTCCCATGGGATCCCCAATAGATATGTGTTATATCATGTTTCGGTTTTCAATCTATTGATATGGAAATGCCTTGATTACAAATCGTATACCGAGCAACAACTGGAACCATTCTGGACAAAAGAAATGTGAATAATATAACAATAACTTGTACGATATTCTCTCTCTCCCTTGCTTTACCAATGAACTGTCCGAGGAACATTGGACTATAAGCTACTATGTATGATTGTCGTTATACGATTTGAATCCTGTATGATCTGAGTATCTAGCGTCGATTTAGATGATTTTGCACTGTAAGTACAGTCTTATCCAGGTCGTAACTATCCGCCTAATGGCGATAAAGCAATCCTTCTTGTTACAAAAAAGTAAAGGAATGAAGCGGAAGCTGTCTGTTCAGATCAACCGGAGCGGACTGCGCAGGTTGATCCAGGTCGATAATTTGAGATGCAGTGAGACTCCAACTCGTATGAGGCTTTATCAATGAATTGTTCAGTATGATCGAAATTTTGATAAAGAATGATAATAAATCCTTTGTCCTTCGGTTAGCTTAATACTAGAGAGATAAAATGATCGGATTTCCATGTATCTGGACCGTCGAAAAGTTAAAAACTTAGGCATGACTTCTTGTATGCCAGGTTTAGTGTTGGTAAAACTTCCGTATTTTCTATTGCCACCGGCATGTACCGTGATAGGTTTGATCATATGACCTAATAAAAAGGAAAGGTCAAGGTCATATGATTGAAAAATGCTTCGTTCATAGAACTTTGATGCCACACTGGTGACTTCTTGGCATGGGTCTCTATTGGTCCATTGGTCTATTATGGGAAAGCGAAATTTCCTTATTGGACACCGTTACTATAAATAGCACATTGGCAACCGCCTGTATATTGTACATAATAACATAATTGAACCATGCTGTGGAAAAAGGGACCTTAATGCATCTCCGTGATCCATGATACCAAGTATGTCATCAAAAATTGTGGATCTATAAAATTCATTTTCCCCAACAAACTACGGAATCATAAGACTGGTCCTTTGACATGCAGAAAATTGACTAATAGCAAAAAGTTTCAGCCCAGGACTGCGCAGGCTGAACTTGGTTAATTCTTTTTGCAGATGCATTATGCCCCCTTTTCACAGAGCGTGTCTGAATTATTACATACAGGCAGTCGCCAATGTGTTATTTATAGAAACGGTGTAAATGAAAATTTGAGTATTCCGTAATATACAAGCGATGCACCAATTTAAAAGTGTTCGATGATCAACCAAGAAAAATTTTAGTGTTACGTGATAGACCAATGGAGCTTCAAAGGCCTGTGAAAATCATCCTCTTCGACCATTTTATGTTCGTGCCCTAACAAGGCAGGAGTATTACTGCTTACTTCTCTGAAACCTATGTCCCAATGACCTTTACAAAAAGGTAGGGAAAGGAGTTTATGAAGACAAGAACTCTTTTTGTGTCCCTCCTCAAACACAAGTACTCAACTAGCCTTGGAAATGCGGACTTAACCCTCTTCTAGAAGACAACATCATAGACTCGTCAATATTGAAAGCTTTTGCAGACGACATATCAAATGTGGCTCAAACGATTGTATTTGTTTCTGAAAGGTTAGAAAACTGGGAAAAGGAGAAAATGCTGGTAACCAGCATTTTCTCCTTTTTCCCTCAATGTTTTCAAAAATTTCTTTCCCAGCATCGTTTAAAGTCTGGATTATGTTATAAAGGGGTAAAAAAAAGGCTTATACCAGTTTCGGACCATATTCCCTTATGTGGCCACAGGTCTGCACCAAATAGTTCCCGAGGAAAAATCAAAGTCTTGCTCACTTTCTCAAGGAAATCATCAGATGACAACACCAGAAACTCAATGTTAGACTTGTCCTCTTATCTGTTCTCATAAATAACCGAGGCGGAAGGGCTTGAGATCAAACTTTTAACTGGAACTACTTTTAACAATCATGAGCCGGAAGCACTCCGTTCAGGTGTTACAGCACTTGGGTAAAAAAATGCATTGACCCTAGTAAACCTATTGTATTGGAGTTTAACGTCGTTTTGAATAGCTTATACCATATCACGGCGGTCAGTGCACCTACGCATGTGTCACTTGGCTTTCTCGCACCAGTACTTACGCAAATTTCTTGCCAAGCCACTGGCTACTTTTCTCACATGCAACAGATGTGGAAGGCGAAAAACCTCCGGAAAGTGAGTTTGCCTGAACTGAGTATCGAACTCGTAATCACCCGGACACGAGTCAGATACGATAACCACCGAGCTACCCGGACTGGGCTACTAATCCTAATTTTACCCCCAAAATAATAGCATTTGTTGTTTATTCCGAGACTATAGAAATGTCTCTGGGAATGAACCACTTAAATGTTGCTCAGATTAACAAATTGAAATACTTGCTCGAGAGTCTTAACCCTTGAGCTGCTAATCGCGACTCACTGACCTTTTGCCGACAGTGCAGATCAAGATCAGACTGCACAGAACGTGCATTCTGATCTTTGATCTACACTGTCCGATACGGTATTTTCTTTCCGGTGAAATCAACCTTGAAACCGCAATGCTTGAGCTTTTAGTATTGAGTAAGAAATTTGCGACTCGTTTATGCAGCAGCTTAAGTGTTAATTTTCCTGAGACATTGCACCTTTTCGGATCGGATGGATACTGGCAACTCTTGCAAAATGGGTATTCAGCAGTAGAAACACTTGTTTGTGAAAATAGGCCCAAAAAATGTCCTAGAACATAGTAAGCATGACTCCAATTGCGAGTACAAACGCCAAGAAAATTGAACGTGGTTATCCAAGAAAATCTTGTATATGACAGATCTAATTTCATACTGTGATTGTGATGTCGATTCTTGTAGAGAATAATAGATTGGAGCTATAGATTTCTTTTATTTGTGCACGCAGGCACTCAGGACAGAACAATTAATCAGCGTCAAAATTCAAACAACGACCCCGGAGATGTCTTCTGCGTTTACCTTCATTTCATGCTATACTTGCCTTTTTTTTTTTTTAAAGCTCATCTGTTCGCAACGGGGAACCTAGAACAAATGCACGTATTTCGTTGTCTGTGAAAGATTGCCTCAAACAACTGTTCACTGACATTTGATCACCTGAGTAGCAATTCTTACCCTTTAAGTCTTTACCAGACAATCCCGAATTTTAAACACCCTGAGGAAGACGCCTTTTGAAAACATTGTGGGAAAAGGAGAAAATGCTGGTAACCAGCATTTTCTCCTTTTCCCACGATGTTTTTCTATCCTATTGGGGACAAATCTCACCATTTGGGTCATGTTTAATTTGTTGTCTGCAAATGCTATCAATTTCGACCTGTCTAAAATTTTGTCGTGTGGTAAAGAGTAAAGTCTTTACCAGACGCAAGTTTATACTCTCCCAATCTGAAAGCATTTACAGAAGTCAAATCAAAATTGACTCAAATGTTGGAAATTGTCAATTACAGGATAGAAAACATGGGAAAATAAGAAAATGCTGGTTTCCTCAGAAAGTTTTCAGGGGCGTTATTTCTCAAGGTCGTTTAAAGATAGGATTATGTGGTAAAGGGTTAACAGATGACGGAAGTTTTGACTGGTCCAAACTGAAAGCGCTTGCAGATGACATATCCGATGTCACTGAATGTTGGGATTTGTCTCTGTAAACTGTGGGTAAAGAAAAAATGCAGGTTAGAAGCGTTTTCTTTTTTTTCCCTGCAAAAAAAAAGCCATTTTCTTCAGGGTCGTTTAAAACGTATTTTTTCGTAAAACGGTTAAGGACATACTTGGGAGGTTTTTCGCACAACCTAGTGCGCATGGAAATGAGCTTTTTCGTCCCCGGGCTTGTTCGCCCGAGCTTGTTCGTCCGGCCTCGTTCGTCCCTTTGAATGATCTCATTTCTTTCAAAATCAAATTTGGAGCACGACTGGTCCAAACTGAAACCGCTTGCAGATGACATATCCGATGTCATTGAATGTTGGGATTTGTCTCTGTAAACTGTGGGTAAAGAAAAAATGCAGGTTAGAAGCGTTTTCTTTTTTTCCCCCTGCAATTTCTTTTAAAAAAAAGCAATTTTCTTCAGGGTCGTTTAAAACGTATTTTTTCGTAAAACGGTTAAGGACATATTCGGGAGGTTTTTAGCGCAACCTAGTGCGCATAGAAATGAGCTTTTTCGTCCCCGGGCTTGTTCGCCCGAGCTTGTTCGTCCGGCCTCGTTCGTCCCTTTGAATGATCTCATTTCTTTCAAAATCAAATTTGGAGCACGAAGAAGGCATATTAATATAAAGGACGATATTGGACTCTTCACGAAGGAAATAGTAGTACTCGGATATATAATTTCACTGTACGGCGCGAAATCCTAAAAAGCCTAAACATGTTTCACTTTAACTCTTTACCGCACAATGCCGCCTTTTAACGACCATTGGAAAGAAGCCTTTTGAAAACATTGTGGGAAAGGGAGAAAATACTAGTAACCAGCATGTTCTCCTTTTCCCACAATGTTTTCCACCTTATCAAGGAAAATTTGCACCATTTTGAGCCACGTTGAAACACGGTCGTCTGCAAATGGTTTCAATTTGGACATGGCTAAAATTGGTAAAGAGTTAAAGTACATTTTGCGAGGAAATCCAGGTTACCATATTTCAAGGGTTCAGTCTGTAATTCCAATAAATGATACTACAAGAAATGCCGACTGTTTGCAACTAGCGATGCAGAAGAAACGGAGGTCACCGTCAGTCCCCACCCACTTCTTCTTATGCAAAGTGTGCAAAAACGTATTCTCGCGATGAGATATCATAATCGTCGAACCAGCGATGGAAAAGTGGTCGTTGACTTAGTAGCCTACGTCGAATCATTATCCTACAGACTCGACTAAACACACGGTTAGTATAGTTCCAAAATCCGTCTGCACATTCCGTGCAGTCTGATCTTAATCTTTGCCATCCGCTAAAGCCCCTGCTTTCGCCTATGGCACAGAAAGGGTTTTTTTTTTTTTATCCAGGGTTATACTCATACTAACCTGATGTTAAGTAGTGCATATTATAACCAGCGTACATACTTCAAAGATTTTAGGAGCCCAGATCAATTTAAATTTGAAAATTTACCATGTTTACCCTAACCAATCTTCACTTCTGGGTGGTCTTTGATAATAGGTGATCTGTCAGTAAAATTTGACATATCAAATGTTTCATTGTTTTTACTAATACATGAGTATATGCTTGTATGTTTTCAAAAAAAAAATGCTAAGTTTTCAGTAAAACGGGGAATTTTTGTATAAAACTGTTTCATGGTTGCCATGGAAACTGTAATTTTGTGAAAATCTGAACTGGACGACCTATTCTTTTTTTTTGTTGAATTTGAAAAGAAGATACTTCAAGGATTCTATACAGAGAAAATGGACAAAATCTATGGAAGGGTATTTTTGATAACCCAGTTTTACCTGCAGAATTCTTATTTTTTTTTTTTCGGCATTTTTGTGAATACAATATTGCTAAAATATGACCCTTTCTAAAAAAAATATGAATGGAATTCAAATTTTCTGAATGTTAGATAAGAATATACAAATACTGAGGTCTGATTTTATATAAATTATAAAATTAAACTTGTCTGACAAAGCTATAATCCTTTTTAAGCAAAAGTCCCAATTTTTAGAATTTGAGGGTATACTGTTACCATGGAAACAGGCATTTAACAAGAAAACGAATCCGACAACAAATTTTCTTTTTATTTTTGTATTCAGCATAAAATTTTACATGATATGTGTGAAAACAAGGTAATTATATGGAAGAATTAAAACTCTAGAAAACGTCCTTAACTGATTATTTGGTATCTCGATGTCTTGTCACATGAACCTCTGGTGACAGACATTTTGATTGGTTGACGTAAATTAGGCCTACTAGTATATATGCATATGGCTTCAAAATCATAATTTCATCTTTTACTTTCAATGTTTACCAGAAGATCTCGAGTTTTAACGGCCCTGTAAACAAGGGTTTTGAAATATTGTGGGAAGAGGAGAAATTGCTCATGACCAGCATTTTCTCCTTTTTTTTTTTTTCCTCAAGGTTTTCTAGCCTTTCAAAGACAGAAATCATCATATGAATCAGATTTAATTTGTCGTCTGTAAATCCTTCCAATTTGGTCCAGTAAAAAAAATTGCCGTTTGGTAAAGGGTCAATCAGCCAGTCAAATTGTGATTTAAGTGAGCCATGCTCTGGCAAAAGGGGGCACAGTGCATTTCCGTGATGCATAGTACCAAGCAAGTCATCATATAAGTAAGGATACATAAAGTTCATTTTGTCTAACAACTGATAGTGTCAAATCCGGAGGTAGACTGGTCCTTTGACATGCAGAAAATTGACTAAGAGCAAAAGCTTTCGGTCCAGGTCAGCCTGCGCGGACTGCGCAGGCTGACCTGGGTCGATACTTTTTGCGGATGCATTAATCCCCCTTTTTGCAGAGCGTGGCTCAAGTATACTGATTTTTTTCCCCTGTGCAGGAAGCGCTTGTACTAGCATTCAAACGTGGCATTGATAGCTAGTATAAAGCACAGTTATTTTTTTCCTGTGATTACATTATGTCCGATTTTTGAGTTGGGGTGGGAAGCATCCCAGCTCAGATTTACCATGTGGGAAATTGAACCTAACAAATCTGATTTTGGGGTACCCAACACTGCAAAATCATTACCTGGAAAAATAGTACTATTAAGAAAGCATTTTAGTCACTTTGGCATCAGGGCATCACTAATAAGTTAACATTAGGGGAACTTACACGCCTTGGACGATAAATATGTAAACAAATACCCCGTTATCATAACACAATTTAAAAAAGAGTGCTAGAACAGACTACCATGAGGCATACATAGGTATACGCATTTATGTATCAGTTCCACCAAATAGCGTCAAGAAGCGTCAACAAGTGTCATGGAAAGCTTAGAAGCATCATGAGAACTCTTGTGGTAATTTCTTTGAATAGGATTGCTTTGTTTGTCCAGGTATTGCTTCTCACGTTGTTTAATTTTGACATTATATTGAACCCTCATCCCCTCACACACAAAAAAAGAGAAATTTGTTAGTTTGCTCTGAGATTTATAGGAAAGATATCTCTCAGCTCTTCAAATGTCTGCTTGCTTTTACTCAATTCTTTCTAGTAGCACTACTTGCTTATTATTTGGTGCAACAGTTAGATTTCAATTTGAGCAGGATTGAACGCACCCCACTTCTGCAGCGCTTTCATCGCTTTGATTAATACAAAGCTCGAAGGTCTTTGCAGTGGTAAACATAAGGCGCGATGTATTCTTCTGCCTACCCTTATGGTCCATTTGGATTCTGTTTACTGTCCTGAGCTCAGAACTTTCTTTTGGATCGCTTGTAAAAGGTTTTGTTGGAGACTGCAGGCCTTTTTACGATTTAGGTCGACAAAATCCGGCATTCTTCACCTAGAGAGGAAGGGGCAAAGAGCATGAGAGCCAAAGAAAAATATGTTGCTGCGATACCCATCTTGTATATGTTTTATAAGACCACTCAGACCAACTAAGACCGATGCTTAGACAGGTTGTGTGTTTGCTTGTTATTCAATTTTCATTTATTATTATATATATATATATATATATATATATATATATACACACACACACACACACACACACACACACACATATATATATATATATTTTTTTTTTTTTTCATTTCTAAAACTTTTGCTACAAGGGGAAACACTAGGGAGGTGTTAACCCCCCCCCCCCCCTTCCGTGTTTCTATGGCCCTGAACAATGCAGTAAATTATCAGCATCTCCTATTTTACAAGTATTGCTTATGTGATAGACTGGACATATATCGTATGTCTGAGAGATGGTGAGAGAAGGCTGGCATTTGACAGGAATATGCCATTTCCCCGATGTTAAGATTTCAAAGATTTTCTCAGAAACAATTGGTCCTCCTCAAACCTCATAAGCATCCCCCATGGCTAATGGGAAAAATATTCGAGCCTCGTAGATCATGTTAAAATGGCAGCCATTGCACAAAATTGACCAATTCTACAAATGTTTTTTTTTTTACAGAATCGGAAACCATTGAAGGCATGGAAACTTTGCATAAATTATCAGCTTTAAAGTTCTGAACGAACAAAGCACAGAGATCTGATATTTTGTTCAAAACACTATCTACACGTAGAAGTGCTCTTTCGCAACTGTTCAAATTGTATCCCTCATGTAAAATGAGCCAATCCCGGAGGGTCGGGGCCGAGCCAGGATAGCTCAGTCGGTAGCGCACAGGACTTTCAATAGAGTACGAGGGTCGCTGGTCCGATCCCCGGCTCAGCCAATGTCTTTTCGAGGATTGATAATAGTCATTGCGACAGGATTCATTTCTCTCTCGCCGCTGACCATTGTTTCGACGATATGGGAAAGCAGGCAGTGGCTTGGAAAGAATATTGTGCGTAGAATTGGTAAAAGAAACTCCAGGAAAGCATGGATAGGTGCACTGATATAACTGAAATAATGTTGAAAACGACGTTAAACACCATCCAGTCACAATAAGCAGAGGGAGGGGGAGGAAGGAGAGAATGGTTTCACATGTCTAACATGATCGTAGAACTCTACAGACAGAAAATACCTCTACGGATCTTCATGTCTGTGTGAAGCTAACTTGACAGAATAGGACCCATTCCTCTCTCACCATTAAACATGGTATAGAAATTAGTTCCTGTGAGATGGCAGCCAGTGGTTTGAAATAGGTCTTAATTAATGTATATAGTACTGCTGGAAGGAAGCCTTGGGGTTCATTTCTCGTTTGGCTACCAGATCTAAATAAATGATAAAATGTTGAAAACAGTATTGAATACCAAATAAAAAGAGATCGAGACTACATATAAATGAGATACAGTTAAAACTTTGCCAATCAAATTAGCGGTGCTCTTGGAAAAGGGGGCTTAATGCATCTCCGTGAGGCACTATACCAAGCAAGTCATCACATAATAATAGATCCATAAAATCCATTTTTCCCCCAAAACCTGGCTGAATCATGAGATAGACTGGTCCGTGGGCATGCAGAAAATACTACAAATAGCAAAAAGTTTCGACCCACGTCAGACTGCGCACTGCTGACATGGGTCGATACTTTTGGCAGATGCATTTAGCCCATTGTTCTCAGAGAATGAGTCATATATGAGAAGCTGGTCATAGTGTCACTGTCCTTGGCTAGCCCCTCCTTGGTATCCTGCCCTTACGCTACCATTGGACGTGCGGTATTGACCTTTGGTATACGTGGTATCATATTTTGGACATCAGCCTGGGTCCGTATTTATCAACCATTCTTAATTTCATTCTAAGTCTAAATCTAGATGTAGAAAGTAACGCAACGTCTGATTTGTACAACCATCTGGTTTAGCCACTAAGAATTTGTGTTACTTTAAAATTTTAGAAAATTCGTGGGAATAAGACTTAGAGTGATCTTAAGAATGGCTGGTGCTTACGGACCCTGGACTTTCATATCATTGCCCAAGAGTATAAAGGCCTCTTGCCCTAGGAGTCAAATGTTGCCTAAAAAAATCAGAGCTTTTACAATTGTTTTATAGCATTATCTATTGACCTTTCATACAATTTCTTCAAATTCTCGGCTTGAGATCAAAATATCTCCTTCACATGGTTGAAACTTTCTCCGACTTACATAATATGGCCCGCAACACGCGAAATGAGACCTTCGGACATTTGCTCGAAGTGTCGTCCCGGATTAGCCCGCGCAGTCCGCGCAGGCTAATCCGAAACGGCACTTTACGACTACATAAGACTTTTTTTTTTCATACGGTAGACTTTCGTGAAACAGAAAAATCGCACAAAAACGGGAAGTGTCTCGGATTAGTCACAGACTGCACAGGCTGATCTGGGACGACACATTTTACGCATATGTCCGAAGGCCCATTTTCGTGTGTTGCACGCCATATAGAGCCGTGCTCGTGATTTGTTTTATGCGACAACTCGCTTAATCTAATGCATTGCAAAGATGCATTAAATCCCCTTTTGCTAGAGCGTGGTTCATACGATGAATATCAGAAGCAATTCAGGTGTGAGATTAATTTCAAGGCTGTCACGACCCTCTTGTTTTTAATGCACTGGCTCTTTACGATGACAGTCACAGCATAACTGATATGCTAAAATTCTTCTTTGTGTAGGCCTATATTTAAACCTTGACAACAATCACTTTACTTTTTAGCTAGTTACTAATGTTGTCTATGTATGTTTTGAATAGCCCTCGAACTGGCTTGCAAAATTATTAGAGCCGCGCTCTGGGAAAACGACGTTTAGTCATCTTTGTAATGCATTATACCAAGAAAGCCGTCGCATAAGAAAGACCTGTTTCACCGAAATAGCGATTGAATCGCGAGGTAGAATGGTCCTTTGACAGACAGAATATTTACCAATAGCAAAAGAGTTCCGATACTTTTTGCAGATGCATTTAACCCCCTTTTCACAGAGTATAACTCATTTTACCCATGCTCTGACAAAAGGGGCTTAATGCATCTCTGTGATGCATTATACCAAGCCAACCATCATATTATTATGGATCTATAATAGCCACTGTTTTTAACAACCGACTGGATCGTGGGGTACGATGGTGCCTGGACATCAAGAAAATTGACCAATAGCGAAAAGTTTCGGCTCACGTCAACCTGCGCGGACTGACCTGGGTCGATACCTTTTGCAGATGTATTAAATCCCCTTTTCACAGAGTATGACTCGTTTATTTTAGTTAATACAACCCAATTAATCTATGCAGAGATAAAAACTATAAGCTCAAAAAGTCAAAAATCCTGTTACCCCTTTACCGCACAATTCCGAGTTTTAGCTACCCTGAGAAATAAAAGCCTTTTGAAAACATTGTGGGAAAAGGAGGAAATGCTGGTAACCAGCATTTTCTCCTCTTCCCACAATGTTTTCTTCTCCTCCAAAGGCCAATACGGGTTTTGAGTCACATCGAATTTGTCGTCTGCAAGTGCTTTCAGTTTTGACCGGTCTAAAATATTGTCGTTTGGTAAAGAGTTAATGGGATCGCACTTATGTAGCGACAGTGGAACTCCGGTAGTATACGTAGAATTGAAAATAAGGGAACCTTTGTATTTCTTCTTGAGGTAAGTCTTTAATTTAGGACAAGAGTGACGGTGAAATTGAACGGTGACACTGATACGGAATCCAAGTCAATACTGGGTGTGACCTCCATGTTCAGCACCACCTGCACGACACCTGGCGGGCATACTGGAGATGATACGGTGTATCGTTGCTCTTGGAATCTGCTGAAGTATTGAGAGGTAAAGACATGCTGTCATATTGTGTCAGAAGAAAGAAGTAATCTAGCAAGGTTCACTTACTTTTGGGGCTACGCATATAACAACTGAGCGAAAAACAAAACTTCCACGGTCTTCAAACGCACTAAATGCTTTATTAAACTTTAAATCAATCAATTGCAGACTATTCTAACGACCTTTGTCACAACCCAGTGACCTCTGACCCATCTAGCCCAGACAGTGGGGTAACCAGGTATAGTATACACACGTACGCAAATGTGTAACATCGAAATTACCGTGCATGCTTTTTACCCGGAAAAAAAAACATAAGGTTGTGTCAATAACTTGAATCACGAGAATGTGTCAAAACTGCACAATTTCCATCTAGTAGTAGAAACCTAATATTAAGAGGTCCGAGTCCATATTCACCAACCGGTCTTGAGAATATTCTAAGTGTAATTCTAGATTTAGAAAGGAACAGAGCTTCTGGTTGTCTTACTCTCCGATTTAGAAAAAAAATTGCGAATAAGAATGCTCTTAAGAATGGTTGGTAAGTACGGACCCTTTTGTTATGAGCAGCTGATAAGACCATACATCTTCCACATTTCCACATTTGCGTAAATTAAAACAAGAAATACTTTTAAA
The DNA here is from genome assembly GCA_945859785.2 of Tridacna gigas. Taxonomy (NCBI): domain Eukaryota; kingdom Metazoa; phylum Mollusca; class Bivalvia; order Cardiida; family Cardiidae; genus Tridacna; species Tridacna gigas. Next base: position 10,238,123 of record OX244030.2, on the reverse strand, counting down.
AAAAGATGGCGTAAGTTTACCAGCAAATAGGCAGGGGCCCTTAAAGTAAACATGCCTACAATTTTTACCAATCACAAATGTCTATTTATTCATTTGTTATCGGTACAAAAAAGTAGGTCAAAAGCCAGCACATTTAGCTACGCTGAAAAAAGCCAAGCTACGGCTCTGTCAGAGTTTTGCTGTTTGAAAGTCTGTCAATTCACGTGTTCAGCAGAAACTAGGGTCCATTTTCACCTACCATTCTTTAGAACGTTCCTAGACCTGTATTCCAGAATTTTATAAATTTGATAGTAACGCAACTTCTGATCGGCTAAACCATTGGTTTACTTTCAAATTTAGTTCCTTTACTTTCAAATTTAGAAAATTCAGGAGAATATAAATAAGAACATTCTTAAGAATGATATGACCACCCTTTTACATATGCGTAAGTTAAAAAAAAAAGCTACGCCTCTGTCAGAGTTTTGTTATAAATTTCAAAGTCTGCAATTCAGATGTTCAAAAGCAACTTGATCTTGAACGTGGGTTCTCATCCTACGATCCAGTGGCGTATCACCAGACATACCGATGGCCCGTACGTATTTAGACAGTTCAAGAATTTTAATTATTTTTTCTAGCCCCACAGGCATATTGAAACAACTTCATCGGTATCGATTGGTCCGGCAGACACCGGAAATCAGTGTTTATTTCCTCTGAAATTAGTGACGGCCGTATTTACCCTACTTCGAAACGATTGTTAGGAGATAAATGTCACGGTACAGCAAAATACTATTCTCAAACATTCTTTTTCTGTAAACTGTCAATCAGTGCTCCGTTCTGCTTCGTAAATTCAGCATTCTGTTCTCATTCTGGCAATCGATCTCTTCCTCGCGGTCACGTGGTTTTTACATGAGCGCTGTGACAAGCGTTTGCTTTCCTGATTCTTCTTCAGTTGATGATATCGATCACATTGGAGGCTTTCCGATGTTGTCTTCTTGAAAACAGATGCTGCTGTAGGCAGATTACCTTATACGGATGTGTTTTCTTGAGTAGTGGTTATTTTCCCATCGCACTGAAATTTAAATATTATCTATATACGAACTCGGAATAGACTTACAGTAAATTATAGGTAAGATTCCACTTTTCCTCCTTGTTTAACCCTTCCGGCACCAAAGTCGAAAATGGGGACTTTGGCGGACGGCATAGATCAAGATCAGACTGCACAGAACGTGCAGTCTGATCTTGGATCTATGCCATCCTCTTGTTTAGTCAAGCCCATAAAATTAAAATCTGTCAGAGTTTTGGTGATCTGTATTTACGGCCGTCCAAAGGAGTCGAGTTTATTTATTTGGCACGGTCAGAGTTAATCTTAATGACCTAAGTATATAACTCTGAAATGAGGCATGCTCTGGCAAAAGGGGGTTTGATACATCGTGATGCATTATTTTAAGCAAGTCATCACATAGTTATGGATCCATAAAAGTCCATTTCGTCTAACAACCGGCTGAAGTACGAGGTTGAATAGTCCTTGGGACGTGCAGAAAATTTATCAGTATCAAAAAGCTTTGATTCGGGTCAGCCTACGCTTACTGCGCAGGCTGCCCTGGATAGATACTTGTTGCAGATGGATTAAACTCCCTTTTGACAGAGAATGGTTCAAATCTATACGCCTTCCTTTCCTTATCATAATCCATTTGAGCTAAGCTCTGTGAAAAGGGGGCTTAATACATCTGCGAAAACTTTCGACCCAGGTCAGCCTGCGCAGTCCGCGCAGACTGACCTGGACCGAAACTTTTCGCTATTGGTCAATTTTCTGTATGTCCAAGGACCAGTCTACCTCATGATTCAGTCGGTTGTTGGACAAAGTGGATTTTATGGATCCCAAAATATGTGATATCTTGAGTGGTACAATGCATGAAGAAGATGCATTAAGCCGCCTTTTGCCAGAGCACGGCTCATTTAAATTTTAAATCTTGACATTATTCTTCATTGTTGTTGTTTCCATTTTACACTTCGTTCTTCTTATTATTATTGTGCAATGTACTCTGAAAGCGTTCTGGGTCCATATTCTCCATCCATTCCTAAGAACGTTTTCAGTCTTATTCTCCAGATTTTTTTTTTTTAATGTGAAAGTAACATAACTTCTGATTGGCTAAACCAAATGGTTTAGCCAATCAGAAGTTGTGTTACTTTCACATTTAGAAAGTATTGTAGAGTAAGACAAAGAATGTTCTTAAGAATGGCTGGTGAATACGGACCCTGGTTTTTTATACAGGTCATTTTTTGTGATTGATGACTGAATGGTGTTTTACACCGCTTTCAACATTATTTCAGTCATATCACGACGACAGCTCGCTCATTCATGCATGTCCTGGATTTCACCGGTACCAGGCTAGAGGTCTGAAGTGTCTTGCCCACGGACACCCTCACGAAAAATCCAGTTCCTCCAGTGGGGCTCGAACCCTGGGCCTTTCACAGACAATTAACACCATTTCAGCTGAAGTCGATGTGCCGTCTGCAAATTGTTTGAATTTGGACAATTCTAAAATTTTATCGTGTGGTAAAGAGTTAAGGATTAAGAAATTTAAGCCCAATGACGGCACTTGGCAGTCCTGTTTGTCGTAGGAAATAGCTTTTGTTTGGTTTGTATTGAAGTTTAACGCCATTTTAACAGCTCAGTCATATCATGGCGGTCAGTGACGCACCCATGTGTTTCCTGGCTTTCTTACACCAGTACTGACACAACTTTCTTTCCAAAGCCACTGACTACTTTTTCTCACATGCATCAGAAATGAGAGACGAAAAATTGCCGGAAAGAAAGTTTGCCTTAACCGGTTATCGAACTCGCAACCACCAGGTCGCGAGTCAGATATGCTAACCACTGAGATGTCCGAGCGGGCACGGAAATAGCGCCGTTAAGTCCAATTTGTAAAGAAAAGCACGTGAGAAAGGACCTGTCGGCGTGGTATTACTGAAATATTGTCGAAAACAGCACATGATACCACTCAGACAGGTAAAAGAAATCCCCCAGTCCACTGCTCTATTAGCTATTTGATTATAATCATCTTATTTTCTTAATGACCGGCGGCACCGAGCTCCAGATAGAGGGAGTGATTTGGATTTCAAAATTGAAAATTTTAACCACTCTCCACTAAACCCTATGTTATATGTACTCATTAGAATCGTACCATCGAGACGATTCAAAGAGCACCCACAACATATGGTTTGCAAGAGAAATAATGGATTTAGAATACTATCACTCTCTCTTAATTGGAGGTCTGCAGTCGGACCCTTTGGCATAAATGGAGTAATTTATCATTCAGAGTACATCTAGTTTCTCTAAATGCCTACACTGTTTGAAGGCTGCTTTTGTGGAAATACTGTAAGACTCTGAGGGAGTTAAATTCTTTAGAATTGGAATGTGCAAACAAAACGTCCGTCTTATTTTTACAATATAGAGTCAAAAGATCTACGTCTAATTATTGTAAAGAGTGAATGTTAGTCACCTGTCATTTGCAGCTGCTCTTGTTCTTAAGTTATCTCTTTACCAGACGACAAAAATTAACAGTTGTCCAAATTGAAGTAATTTGCAGACGACAAATTAAAGGTGGCTCCAATAACGAAATTTGTCCTTGATAGGGTAGAAAATGGTTATCAGCATTTCCTACTTTGCCCACAATGTTTTCAAAAGCTCAGGGTCGTTAAAACTCGGCATTATTTGGTAAAGCGTCAAAGAATTTGAAGACTGAACGTCAAAACAAAAAAAAAAAAGGCTTGTCTTTCATTTATTGTACGTACCTTACGTAAAACTGATCGGCCAGTTCCGATATCCTACGTCAACGGCATTCGGCACTTCCGAGCTTTAGTGTCAAAATCGACTTGAGCACTGACGACCATGTACGGAATATGCCCACATAAATTTCCTTTATGGATGGTACAGATCAAGATGAGACTACACACTTGCCTTTTAGTGATTTATTTTTGGAGAAAACAGCCTTGACCTTGAGATATTCGATTCTTCTCCATTAACCTTTTACAGGACGGAAACATTTTGGACTCATCCAGTTTGAAAGCGTTTGCAGCGGACAAATCAACTGTGGTACAGACAATAAAGGTTGGCTTTAAAAGGTCCGAAAATATTGTGGTTAAAGGAGAAATTGCTGGTTACCAGCATTTCCTTTTTTTACCGCAATCTTTACTTCTTGTGGGTCGTTAAAACTCGGGATTGTGTTGTAAAACGTTAACTGAAAGTGTCTGAAAGAAACAATAGGTGCCAAAAGTGAACAAAGCGGATGTTGAAATGCATTTAAAACAAAACATATCATTTAAAAGTGTGGAAATCATTGTGAAGATGATAACCCGTTATTGTGTTACCTTCACAATATTTTCAATATTTGTAAATGGCATGATTTAAATTCAAATGCGTTTTAACACCTGCACTGATTTTTTGGTCGCCATTTGGCTTTTAATTTGTACAGGATTTTAAGACTTAACCCTTTACCACACAATGCCGACTTTTAACGACCCTGACCAAAAAGCCCCTTGAAAACATTGTGGGAAAAGTAGAAAATGCTGGTAACCAGCATTTTCTCCTTTTCCCACAATGTTTTCTACCCTTCCCAACACAGATTTCAGTTTTTGAGTCACATTTATTTTGCCGTCTGCAAATGCTTTCAGTTTGGACTAGTCTAAAATTTTGTCGTTTGTTAAAGAGTTAAAATATAATTAAAAATAGAAATACAGAACTCGTGACAGAGTGTTTTGACGTAGGTTTGTTTGAATGGGGTTCAACGCCGTTTTCAATATTATTTCAGAATATATCGCGGCGGCCAGTGCACCTTATGTATGCTTTCCTGGAGTTCTCTCTTACCAGTACTTCGCACAATATTGTTCCCAGGCCACTGGGTGCTTTCGAACGTAGCCATCGCCGAAACAATGATCAGCGGTGAGAGAGAGGTATCAATCTTGTCATAGAGACTATCAACAGTCCTCGGAAAGGAATTGGCCGAACCGGGGATTCGAATCAGCCACCCCTCTGGTCTCAAGTCCTGTTCGTTACCGGTATCAGCACGGGTTTCGACATAAACTTGAAACACCTACTGCTATGGGTATCCAGAATTCGCATGAACACATAGTTTCCCGTCGAGCCCCTGTAGCGCAGTCGATATCGTACAGGACTTGAGATCAGAAGGTTGCTGGCCAATTTCTCTGCGAGGATTGATGATAGTCATTTTGACAGGATTCATTATTCGATCACCTCTGCTTTTTGTTTTGACGATGGTTATATGGGAAAGCAGTCAGTGATTTTGGAAGAATTTGTGCGAAGTACTGGTAAAAGAAACTCCAGGAAAGCACTGGATGTGTGCACTGGTCGCAATACAACTAAAATAATGATGAAAACGGCGTTAAACACCAGACAATTGATCAAACGATAGTTTTTCAATTTTTTGTTAGTACATGTATATCTTATACACGCATAGATTTACAGAAAACGAAGTTGGTATTTGGCCATTGGTGTTCATGCTATCGAGTTTGCTCGTTCATATAGTCACAGATACAACTGACTGAAAATACAGGTCCATGTACACAATTTACGCACGCATAGCGGCTGACGTGTATTTTTCGGTTAGAGCTTGATGTTAGCCGCCGGAGGTAGAGCGACTCTCTGCAGGGAGAGTACATTCCCAGATACGCACCTGCATATTATGATCGCAATTATACTATTCACGACTTTGCCGAGCATCAACAGCATAGACGGTAGCGTACAGGACTTGAGAAAATGGGGTCGCTAGTTCGATTCCTGGCTCAGCCAATTTGTTTCCGAGGATTGATGATAGTCATTGCGACGGGATTCATTCTACTCTCACTGCTGACCATTGTTTCGACGATGGTTATGTGGGCAAGTAGCCAGTGGTTTGGAAAGAATATTGTGCATAGTACTGGTGAAACGAACCCCAGGAAAGCATTGTAGGTTCACTGGCCGCCGCGATATAATTGAAATAATGTTGAAAACAGAATTTTACACACCATGCAGTCAATCAATCAACTGTTCCCTACTCAATTCACAGCAGTTAACCCTTAAAGCACTGATTTAATGATTTGGACCATTTTAATAAGGGAAAACATCCAAATATATTACTATTTCAAGGTGGTTTCAATTAGAATACGTAACATAGTAGCGAACATTGTAGATCTAAGATCAGACTGCACGTTCTGTGCAGTCTGATCTTGATCTACACTGTTCGTAAAAGCAACTTAAATAGGTTCCTACGGCTTTAAGGGTTAACAAATGTCCACATCAAATATGCATAGACATAGACTATTCAAAAGTCTCGGGTGACTAGGTATGATTTTTTGACTCTTTTAGCGTCAAATAATAAACACTGTCGACGGCTGAAACATTTCACTGAAACGCCGAAAGATCTTTATCTTAAAAACTTGATTATATAATCGGATGATGTACACCCAAGATCAGAATGCACGTTTTCTGCAGTCTGATATTGGATCGATGCCGTCCTCAAAAGTCTCCACTTTCACCGGTTCATTCTCTTTGTACCTACATCAATCTTTCTATTGTTAAATAAAGAAAATTGACATTGCGAGTCAGTTAAAAAATCAAAGTACTGAAAGTACTGATTATTTTATGACTATTTTCCATAAAATCGTGTATCTAAGCGTTTTGCATAAAATCTAAGCGTTTTCCATAAAATCGTGTATCTAAGCGGATCTAGATTATAAGAAAGTGGTTTGGGGTGTTTTCGAGTGGTTTGGGATGTTACTGGGGGTGTTTCTCTTACTTATTTGTCCGCGATGTAGACTTTATAAACTAGATCATGTCAAAACGAGGCCAATTTCAAATCTAAAGCTAATTCTATGACATTTAACTAACAATGTGTGTGTAATTGGCTTGCACAATTTTTCAATACACATGTTATTTTCATATATCAAATGACACAGACGTATCTGTTCACTGATCAATGAGGACCTATTTTTCTTGAAACAGAGGAGTGATTCGTCGTCACAGGATTTCAGTTTGACTACTGACCTTGAAAAATCATCACCTTCGGGAAAAAAAAAATCATTTGAGCCATGCTCTGGTAAAAGGGAATTTAATGCATCTCTGTGATGCATTAAACCAAGCAACTCGTAATTATTGATCCATAAAATCTATTTTGTCTAACAAGCAACTGAACCAAGAGGTAGACAGGTCCATTGACATGCAGAAAATTGACCAATAGCAAAAAACACCGGGTTGTTTGGAAAAGGGTAAAATACGGGTTTACGACATTTTGCAGCAATGTTTCAATCATATGAGAGCGTCTGCTGACTTATCTACATCTATTTGAGCCATACTCTATGAAAAAGGGGCTCAATGCATCTGCGAAAAGTATCGACCAAGGTCAGCCTGCACAGTCTGCGCAGGCTGACCTGGGCCGAAACTTTTCGCTATTGGTCAGTATTCTATCGGTCAATTTTCTGTATGTCCAAGAACCAGTAATACAGAAATTCATTCATTATTAAAAAAGTTACAGGTCGGACACGAATATCATCCCCCAAAACACATTTGACCCTACTGTGACCTTGACCTTTAACCTATGGACATATCTCTTTCGCATGGCACATCGTCTTTATGTGGTTAACAATTCTGCACCCTTTTGCCAGGGCATGGCTCATTTCTTAAAAGCTGTATGTCACTAGTTTGGGCTCCTCTTGAAATATAACTCTGTACCACAACAAAAATGTATAGACTTGTCCAAGTTGAGAGCATTTGCAGACGACAATTGAAATGTGGCTTCAATGATAGAGTTTGTCTTTGATAAAGTAGAAAACATTGTGGGAAAAGGAGAAAATGCTGGTTACCAGCATTTTCTCCTTTTCCCACACTGTTTTAAAAAAGCCATCTTCCCAAGGGTCGTTAAAAGTCGGGATTGTTTGGTAAAGGGTTGAAGGGAATATTATTTACCTTTTACCACTCACCAGATTCGGTTGAGAGGCTAGAGAAAATAGTTTAGCCAAAGTTTTAGACATAGCTTTTCATAGTTTTTAGGCGTACTTGACAAACTCGTGAAAACGGAGTTACATCAGAAACAATCATTAACCAAACATAGAAGGAAAAATCTATTCTCAATCGATGGTTCTTGTCTCAGATTTAATAGTTGGTCCATGAATCAAAATCACAACTTTAACTGCTTTTCTAGACCGCGTAGATTAAGATCGGACGCATCCCAAGCAGAACGTGCAGTAATACATTTGATATATATGTACGTTTAGATCTGGAATTCTAAATATATTTTGAAGATTATTTATTAAAATGGAAATATATGCAGCGAGAAGGAGAAACATGCACTAGGAAAGTTACTACATTGGTATTTCTATTTGATTATATACCTGCATATTTTAACAACAAAATATTGCAAATTTGGATAATTTTATTTGGAAAAAAGTAATCAATTAAAAGCAAATACCGGTTAAGAAGGTAAACCCCTAATTTTTATGAATGGCGGAGGAATATTACAGCGTAAATTTTGACCAAACAAATCAAAAGCTGAAAGTAGTCCCTATGCAGGTAACGTCATCATGCCATACTTGGAATCAAATTTGACACTGTATAAATAGGGATTTATTTCCCCTTCGTGTCCGATTTTATCTCCCTGCGACGCATGCATTTACGCCGATTTTTTAAAGGATGTAAACAAAAGTAAAATATCGGAAGAAAAGATTCGAGTATAGGCAACACGTTTGCGTAATCAGATCGTAAAAGTCATTTTCCGCAGGAACAACTTTCGTTGTAATTAGGAGCCGAAAGGTTTTCGGCTAACTATATAACGCACAATCCCACTTAAACGACCTTTAGTAAATAAAGCTTTTCAAAACATTGTGGGAAAAGGAGAAAATGCTGGTAACCAGCATTTTCTCCTTTTCCCACAATGTTTTCCACCATTTCTACGGCAGAAATAAAATTTTAAGGTACATTGAATTTGTCGTCTGCAAATGCTTTCAATTTGGACCAGTCTAAAATTTTGTCGTCTGGTAGAGGTTTAATTAGCAGACTAAGGGTTAATTCCTTGACTCATCAACATTGACGTGTGTCGATATCATCACGACAAAAGATCATTAAACTTCCCAGAGGAATTATTGAACGCTGGAGATAAGAAATACTGGTTAGAAAGAATGGAGAGTTTCTTTTATGAGTTTACGTAAAATATTTGTTAACGGTTTGCCAGATGGTAAATTAAGTGTGGCCCAAATGATGGAATTCCTGACTGAACAGACAGTAGACATTGTAGGAAAAGGAGAAAATGCTGGTTACCGGCATTTTCTCCTTTTCCCACAATCTTTTCAAACGCCTTTTTCATCATCATCATCATCATCATTAGGGTCGTTAATACTCGGGATTTTGTGGTGAAGTATTAATCCTTACCGCTACATGAGTGATTTTTTTTTTATCTCCTTTGACGACTCCGGTCATGTGGGATTGACCTTTGACATGGTACTACGGAGTCCCAGCCAGTATCCACTGAAACTCAGGAAAGACACAAATAAATGAACTAGCGTCATGATCTGACTTGAATAAATTTGAAAGCATCGTAAAACACCTCTTAAAATAAACACGTGTCTTTAATGTAATTGAATTTCGTTTGTTTATCGTCGCCCCGGTTGCCCATAAGGGCCATGCTTCCAGAAGTCCCACCTTAGAGCCAAAGCCTAGTTCTGGCGAAACCCAGGAAATACATGAATATTTGAGCTGTCGCCGCGATATGACTGAAATAATGTTGACAGCGGTGTAAAACACAATTTCTCTCCCTGCAGAAGGTCGTTAGTTATGCTACGAGGGAAAGTGCACGATACAGCACGAAACCCATTTAAGTTACGCCTGGTTCTTGAAGGTGCATGGTGTCTAGCGCCATCACACGGGACCGTCTCACCCCAAAGACTTTTAGAGGTTTTAGATGACCAGCGGTGGGGATCAAACCTACACCCTCAAGTTGTCAGAGATTTGACCTTCTTACGTGTCCTGCTCTACGTGTGATCTGACCTATTAGCTCTTGTTTTGTTTTCCGTGACTGCTTGACTGGACAAAAAAATCCTCGAAACTTTGTTTTTTTTTTTATCTGCATTGTTCTGACTTTTCTACTACGAGCCCCGGTAGCGCAGTCCGTAGCGTACGGGACTTGAGAACAGGGGATCACTGGTTCGAATACCCGACTCGGTCAATTTCTTTCCGAGGATTGGTGACAGTCATTGTGACAGGATTCATTCCTCTCTCACCGCTGACCATTGTTTCGACGATGGTACTGTGGGAAAGCAGCCAGTGAATTGTGATGAATATTGTGTGAAGCCATGGTAACAGAAACTCCAGAAAAGCACTGATAGGTGCACTGGACCTGCCTGATATAACTGAATGATTTTGAAAACAACTTCAAACACCATACAATCAATCACCTGACTTACCTACGGAGAATGGTATTGACCCGTACTAAAACTCTCCGTGAAATCACATACAATTTGATTGACAGGCCTATAATTTGCATCTCATCATACAAAGAAGAAGTCAGTGGGTTATTTTGTAAGCCGGACACTGGTTGTCCTACACAGAACAGAAAAAAAAACCTGGTTCGACCATAGGGCAATCAATTTATTGGATCTAGACTGGTTTGGGTACTTTAGCTTGTACTCGATAACTCCACTCGTTTAACTCTTTACTAAACGACAAATTTTTAGACTGGTCCAAATTGAAAGCTTTTGCAGGCGACTAATTAAATGCTACTCAAAATACAACATTGTTTTTGAAAGGGTAGAAAACATTGTGGGAAAAGGAGAAAAATGCTGGTTACCAGCATTTTCTCCTGTTCCCACGATGTTTTCAAAAGTCTTCATCTACAGTGTCGTTAAAAGTCGGGATTGTGTGACATATTTTTGCACTTGTCCAAATTGAAATCCATTTGCAGACGACAAATTAAATGCTACTCAAAAGGTGGCATTATTTTTGAAAGGGTAGAAAACATTGTGAGAAAAGGAGAAAAATGCTGGTTACCAGCATTTTTCTCCTTTTCCCACAATGTTTTCAAAATGCTTCATCTACAGGGTCGTTAAAGCTCGGGATTGTGAGGTAAAGGGTTAAACGAGGACACATTTTTGCACTTGTCCAAATTGAAATCCATTTGCAGACTACAAATTAAATGTTTCGCCCTATAATGTACATGTATGTATATTATGTAGAGAGTAGGAGTAAAGTTTGAAAAAGATGCCGCCTTTGAGTGAATTTGTCTGTGACAGGATTGTAAACATTCTTTACCAGCATTTTCTCCTTTTCCCACAACGTTTTCAAAAGCTTTTTACTCCATAGGACCAAATACTCTTTTTACTAGATGACAAATTTTCAGACCATTTACAGACAACAAATTAATCATGCCCCCTTTGATTGAATTTGTCCTTGATAGGATTTAAAACATTGCTGGAAAAGGAGAAAATGCTGGTTACCAGCATTTTATCCTTTTCCCACAATGTTTTCGTCTGTATTTTTTCCTCCAGGGTAGTCAAAATTCGGGATTGTGTGGTAAAGGGTAAAATCTTTTACCATACGTCAAAATTTTAGACTTGTCCAAATTAAAAGCATTTGCAGACGACAAATTGGATTTTCGCTGTAATGATGATTTTTGTCTTTAAAAGGATAGAAATATTGTGGGAAAAGGAGAAAATGCTGATCATTAGCATTTTCTCCTTTTCCTACAATGTTTTCAAAGGTTTTCTTCTTCAGGTCGTTGGGTCGTTAAAACGCCGGATTATTTGTTACAGGTTAAACGATCTAATATGTGTTAATTTCAATATTCCACCGAGGTTGATTTTCCGTTTATTTATCGACGCCACCGGTAAACCCCTGAGGGCATTTAATTATGTTACGTGGGGTAGTGCAAGGTACAGAATGAAACTCATCATAAGTTACGCTTGCTTCTTTGACGTGCTCGGTGAATAGCACCTTCACACGGGACCTAGGTTTAACGTCTCATCCGAAAGACTTTAAGTAATTTTAGATGGTCAGCTGTGGGCTCGAACCCACACTCTCAAGTGGTCCAAGATATGAGGCTTATGAGTCCCACGCTCTACTACTCGAGCTATTCGGGATGGGGTTTAACACCCCAACCAACTATACTACAGTCATGTCACGACACTTCACGTTTTCACATTTTGTTTGGCTTCGCCAATAACGAGCAGGGATTGTGAATATTACTTTGCCATCGGGTTGTCCAGTGTTACCGGCTCGAGCACTTCCTGATTAAAACTGAACACCTTAGCCCATTAGCGGGGGCAAAGGGCGGAACGGGCGGGGACCTTCACTTGTGTTAGATGACGAATAAGCATCATGAAAGAACGGAGTATGAGAGGCCATTTTCTCTCCTAAAAAGTATATCGATCGTCTTGTTGATTGAACCTTACCTATAGTCCCACTGTCCCCAAGTCGTGCTCTACGGTGGGACTTTCCCTATTGTAGGCCTCTCTTCCTTGGCCTGTATTCATCACCCATTGTGAAGAATATTCTCAGTCTTATTCTTAAGAATTTTATACATTTGAAAGTAAAACAACTTCTGATTGGCTAAACCAAATGGTTTATCCAATTATAAGCCGTGTTACTGTCTAAATCTAGAATTAGACTTAGACTGAGATTAAGAATGGTTTCTGAATACGTACCCTGAAGTTATGCTCTGGGTTTTCCGCTATAGAGGGGCTTCCCCGAGAGGTCATGCTCCAAAGGGAGACATTCGCCATATTGGGACTTTACCCCGGAAGTGATACTAAAGAGTGGAATTGTGGGACTTTCATACATATGTAATTTTCTTGAGTAAGACCTTCTAGAAGGGGTTTCTCCCCAAGAAATTTGATTTAGAGCGAGACTTCCAACAGTATGACACCCCAAAAAAGCCATGCTCTAGGAGAGAATGTGCCTCCACCTATATCATGCCCCTCTCCATGGTGGTACTTTCTCAAAAAGCCATACCCTCAAAGTGAGACTTTTTGCCCAATGTTCCTTTCCCCAGGAGCTATGCTCTAATATGGCACTTCTTCATCATCATACTTGGGAGGAAACCCTCACCTTCCAGTCATTTTCTAGAGTAAGATCTCTATGATTAGTTGATTGAATGATGTTTTGCGTCGCTTTCAACATCGTTTTAGTAATATCACAGCGACAGCTCACAGTTCATGTGCAGTATTTCATCGGTTCCACCAGTACTAGGCTAGCGTTCTGAGGTATTCTGCCCAAGGACGCTTCTACGAAAACCCTAGTGGATCCAGTGAGGCTCGAATCCGGGTCCTCCAGGTCACGAGCCCAACACTTTACCGCTGAGCCACGCAGGACCACAAATCTCTTTCAATATGAAACATGCCCAAGAAGTCATTGTCTGGGTCCGTATTCACAGATCATTTTTAAAAGTACATCCTTACAACCAGAGAAAAAAGATGCTGTTAAAATTTGATCGACTGTAGAATGGTTCAGAATCTAGTCAGCTGTGTAAACATAGATAAATTACTGTTATATTTGATGTAAGGGATAAATGCATATGTCGGAAATCTTCGATTTAAAACTGGAAACGTCACAAGGGTGATTTCTTTTTCTCCAGAAAATGAAATGCATTTTTTATCGATCTTAATCTATGCAACCTTGCGACTGTCAGGGGCGACATTTGGCACAAGAATACAAGAATTATTATAGTTTAAATATATGTTTAAAAAAAATGGGTTAAAAAACCGGCTGAAAACGAGTATAGATGTACATGTATCTTTAAGAATATTCTTAGTCTTGTCCTAAAGATTTTTCTAAATTTAAAAGTAACACAACTTCTGATTGGCTAAACCATTTGGTTTAACCAATCAGAAATTGTGTTACTTTCTAAGTCTAGATTAAGTCAAAAAATGAAACCATGAATGGTAGAATGGTTGGTGAATAAAGACCCTAGAGTTAGTCTCCCAGCCACCCCCAAATTATGTTCTAGAGTGAGGATCACCCGGTTATGGGACAGTCACGGTCTAGAGCGATTCTTCCTCAATAGTGGGACTAATACAATAATCATAATCTAAAATAATCTAAAGTGGGACAGAAGCCACCTTTTCCAACCCCCTCCCCCGGCTAGGTAGCTCAGTGGTTGGCGTATCTGTCTCATGACCTGATGGTTTCGGGTTCGATACCCGGCTGAGGCATACTTTCTTTTCCAGCGATTTTTCGCCTCTCACCTCTGATGCATGTTAGACAAGTAGTCAGTGGCTTGGAAGAAAGTTGTGTCAGTAATGGTGTGAGAAAGCCTGGAAACTCATGCGTAGGTATACCGACCGCCGTGATATGTCATTAGCTGTTAGAGCGGCGTTAAACTCCAAGACAAACAACAAATCAAACACCCTCCCAGCCCTCATGTCATTACTCTACAGTAAAAGTACCAACTAACCCCCCCCCCCCTCCCCCAGCCGACCGCGCTCCCCCCCCTCGTAGCTCAGTCGGTAGCGTACAGGATTTGAGAACAGGAGGTCGCTGGTTCGATCCCCGGCTTGGCCAATTTTTTTCCGAGGACTGGTGATAGTCATTGCGACAGGATTCATTCTTCTCCCACCGCTGACCATTGTTTCGACGATGGCTATGTGGGAAAGCAGCCAGTGGCTTGGAAAGAATATTGTGCGTAGTACTAGAACACGAAACTCCAGGAAGCATGGATAGGTGCACTGGCCGCCGCGATATAACTGAAATAATGTTGAAAACGGCGTTAAACACCATACAATCAATCAATCAACCTCTATAGCACATGAAATCCTAGAGATACATTTCCCTATTAAAAAAACAGCCTTAAACTGTATTGAGTGGATCTGTACTATTCACTGATTTTTCAGCAGTCTATCGACAAACAGGGAACGATACGAGGACAAGATCTAGGACTTTGTTTTGCAATGAATGTCCTGACAAATGATGCTGCATGACGTCGAAAATTAAGGCCTTTGAAACACTAAATGCCTATCATTTAAAAAAAAGAGCTCAATAGCACGTACTTATCAAGTAGCTTTGTGCCTCTAATTACGTCCGTATTTCAGAGCTAGAAGATTGGAGCCATTCTCTTTGAAAAGTGGGGCTTAATGCATCTGCAAAAGTATCAACCCATGTCAGCCTGTGCAGTCTGCGCAGGCTGACATGGGTCGAAATTCCTTTGCTTTTGGCAAATTTTCTGTATGTCAAAGGACCAGGGTACCCCATGATTCAGTCGGTTGTTAGACAAATGTGTTTTATGGATCCCTAATTATGTCATGACTGGCTTGGTATCACGCATCAAGGGGATACATTAAGCCCCCTTTTGCCAGAGCATGGCTCATATTTCAGTGCGTTTGATGAGATTATTTCACTGCATTCGAAAATAAGCCAGCTTTTGGAATTTATCAGAAATTATCAATATATTATTGCTATGCTAGGTGTTGGAGAATAAAGCAATGAACTATTCGACAGTTGAAGTAATCTGAGCCATGCTCTGGCCGAAGGGCGCTTAATGCATTTCACCTGGTAAATCATCACATGATTGTGCATTTATAAAACCCATTTTTTTCTAACAACCAGCTGAATCATAGAGGGATACTGGTCCTTTGACTTGCAGAAAATTGCCCAAAAGCAAAAAGTTTTGGCCCAGGTCAGCTTGCGCAGACTGCACAGGCTGACCTAGGCCGAAACTTTTTGTAGATGCGTTAAGCTCTTTTCTCACAGAGCATGACTCATCTATGTTCGTACTAGAACCGTGGTTGATTGGAGTTTAAAGTTCTTTTGATAGGAATATCTATCAGAATATCATCCCTTTCGGGGCTCTTGGCAAAATGAGAGGCTTTTGCGGACGGCATAGATCAAGATCAGACTGCACAGAACGTGCAGTTTGATCTTGGATCTACACTGTCCGCTGGTTTAGTTACCCCTTTATCACACAATCCCGACTTTTAACGACCCTAAGCAAGAGAGCTTTTGAAAACATTGCTGAAAAAGGAGAAAATGCTGGTAACCAGCATGTTCTCCTTTTCCCACAATGTTTTTTTTTTATCCTACCGAAGACAGAAATTTAAATTGTCGTATGCAAATGCTTCCAATCTGGACAAGTCCAACATTTTTGTAGTTTGGTAAAGTTTTAAGTCAGTAAGATTAAAGTCTGTCTGCCGTGCAGAAGACTATATACACCTATTTCAGCCGTCTAAAGAAGTGAACGTTTATAAGAGCCATGCTATGGCAAAAGGGGGTTTAATGCATCTCCGTGATGGATTGAACCGAGCTAGTCATCACATACTTATGTATCCTTAAAAATCCATTTTGTCGAACAACCAAATGAATCATGAGGTAGAATGGTCCTTGGCCATGAAAAAAATTTATCAAAGGCAAACCGTTTCGACACAGATCAGTCCGCGAGAACTGCTCAGGTTGACCTGGGTCGATACTTTTTGCAGATACATTAAATCCCCTTTTTCACAGACCATTGCCCACATTTTTGTCGCTGAAAGCGTGATCTTTGAGCTACACTGTGATAGAAAAAGTTTGAAAGAAAACAAGAAGATCTTTCAAAAAAAAAAAAGATAAAAGGCATTAAAGGTACTGGAATATAAATAATGAAACGCCTTTCTGGTTAAACATGAAGAGAAATAATGAAATAATGGAAACTAGCTACGCAAGCAATTTGCCCTTTTGCCCCGTTGTTTTTGCATAATATTGAAAAATGAAATTTTCAGTTTGGACTTATTTTTTTAAGATTTGAGTTGAGTTCTACCTATCGTTGCTGAGAATGGTGTGTCTGAAAACACGTTTAGGCTGTATTAGTGGTTACAGGGCAACGCTTAATCCTTTACCAGACGACAAAATTTTAGCCCGATCCAAATTGAAAGCATTTGCAGACGACAATTTCAGTGTGACTCAAGTGGTTCAATTTTTTCTTTGATAAGGTAGAAAACATTGTGGGAAAAGGAGAAAATGCTGGTTACCAGCATTTTCTCCTTTTCCCACAATGTTTTCAAAATGCTTCTTTCCCAGATTCGTTAAAAGGCGGCATTAAGCGGTTAAGGGGTAAAACAAAATCGAATTACCAATTAATACAAGAAAATGACTGTCCCCCATTGTATCCATTTACTCAGTTGAGAATAAGGGCTACGAGATGTCGACTGAGGTAGGAACATTTGTATAAGTATCATACATGGCCCACAAGTAGGCCTGCAAGAGCCCGCAGATTAACATATCGACACTGTTGACCAATCACAAATTACCATTTATTCATTTCAGACTTATACCAAAAAGTAGGTCAAAAGCCAGCTTATTATAAGATATTATGAAGTTTTGCCATTAAAAAAAAAAAGAATTCGCCATATTTGTATTCGAGATTGAATAATAATTCTCCCCCGCCATCCCGGCAAATATGTCAGATGAAAAAAAAAATATTAACAAAAAAATTTAAAAGAGTTGATAGGTATAAAGCCTTGTTTTCAATGTAATACAGCCGTTGCGAATTTTCTTCCCCTCCCACTCCACCCATTATCCCCGGCAAATATGTCAAACGGAAAAAAATATTTACCAAAAAAAAAAGGAGAAAAAAATATTTGTTACAAAACCTTGTTTTCAGTGTAATACAGTCATTGAGAATTTTCTTATGCTACACACGTTTGAGATAATCAGTATGGTAAGTCATATGTGACGTCATTTTTATACTTTTTTTCAGAGATTTTGCACATGGAAATTACCATATGCGCGTGTATGATTTTGCATATTTTGACCTATTATTTGTAATACATCGTTATTTGATAGAAAGAATCTGACATTCTTTGGCTTTTTCGAAAAAAAAAAAAAAAAAAAACCGTCTAATAAAAGATTATCAAGCTCGCCACAAAGCTCGCTTAAAAACATTTTTTTTGTAGATGGGTTTAATTAAATCTTATCTCAAAATGTATGCTTATGTCAGATCCTATGTTTCTCTTTTAAATGAAAAAGCTCAACTTATAAATATGAGATTCTAAACTTTGAGAAAAATACCTTAGATACCTTAATCGCAGATATTACCTCGCGCTTTAATGCCTGAGTCTCACGATTGATCTTACCGATGATTGCAACGACGAAGAAGACCGACAGTCGCCGATCATTAAGGCGTTAACCCTTTACCAAAAGAGAAAATTTTGGACTCGTCCAAATTCAAAGCTCTTTCACACGACAAATCAAATGTTGCTCAAGTAATGGAACTTGTGCGTGAAAGGACAGAAAGCTTTGTTTAAAAAGCAGAAAATGCTGGTAACCAGTATATTCTCCTTTTCGCACACTGTTTTCAAAAGCTTCTTCCGAAGGGTCGTTAACCCCTATCCTGCTAAATAAGTGAAATAAAATGAAATTTTCAAACCGATAGTTAAAACCCAAAAAACTGTTATTTCAAACTTACTATTAGGAAAAGAAAATCTCCTTATCGGACGGTGTCGATACAAGATCAGACTGCACGTGCACTCTTATCTTGATCTAAACTGTCCATAAAAATGTCATTGAGTCGCGCTTAGCAGCCTATATTTAATTCTCGGAATTGTGAGGTGAGGGGTTAATGCGTTAAAAAGTGTATAAAAATTGGAACGCAAAATCAACTAAGCTACGAGCAAATCTGTAATAATGTCAAGTATTGATCGAAAACTTCGTATTATATATATATTAAGTCTTCCCTTACCAAAGACGACACAAGAGGCTTTTTGCGGACAGTGTAGATCAAGATCAGACTGCACAGAGCGTGCAGTCTGATCTTAGATCTACGCTCTCCACTACCTTGTTCTAGATTATGACATAACCGTCTGTCTATTCTGCAGCGGGAGTATATTTTTAGCTGTTTTAAAAAAACAGTCATTTATTTTTTTTCGGAGCTTAAAATTTGAAATAATGTTTAAGATGGCATAAAGCACCATTCAATCAATCAATCGATATGCGATGAAAAAAAAAAATCGATTTTTACATCTAACGTCATTTCAGTATATCTGGCGGTCAGTGCACCTATGATATTTTATTGCAGTGCTTCGTCCAATATTTTTCACAATCCACTGGCTGCGTCCCTACATAACCATCATCGAAATAATTTTCAGCGGTGAGAGAGGAGTGAATCTTGTCGCAATGGCTATCATCAATCCTCGGAAAGAAATTCGTCCAGCTCGGGAATCGAACCAGTAATTGTCTGGTTTCAGACTATGTATGTTACTGACTGAGCTAACGGTTTAGGCTTATACGTGTACGATTGAGTTTCTCTCTTGAAAATTCATAAATAACTCTTAATAATAAGAACTGCTGCTTCCCCCCCCCTTTTTTTTAAAAAATATCTTCATTCCAGCGAATGCTTCGAGTTACTTGGTGCCTACGAATCATTGCGTGTTCGAAAAATCGATATTTCACCATATCGTCATTTTTTTTTTTTTTGTCATTGTCTTCTTTTATGACAGTATTGTATCGTCTCAATTTCTAAGCCTGTCTTACTTTGACTGGGTTTTTATCTTGTTATGGAAAACGGTAGAACTAGATAACGTTGATTCCTCTTTCATACCTGTTTATCGATTTTCCTTCTGTTTTTGTGATAGATTCATTAATCCTGTTCCAAGAGACACAATTTTAGACTTGTCCAAATAGGAAGCATTCG